>OX381582.1:24387546-25788171 GCA_947458855.1 Monopis laevigella
ATACCTCAATGTGAACGTGAGTACTATTTCCTATCTTCTGTAACGACTATCACCAGGGTGGCACTAACTTCTTGTCGGACCTAAACAGAACCCGTGATCGTGAGCACCTACTAATAACGTTCTTCTGTGAGTACTATCACCAGTGTGGCACCATATTTTGTCGGACACATCAAGAATACCTCTGGTAATCGTTAGTAGCTACTAATAACTTTCTTTTGTGAATACTATCACCAGCGTGGCACCAACTTCTATCGGACACAATAAGAATACCTCTGGTGATCGTGAGTACCTACTTATAACTTTCTTCTTTGACTTCTATCACTATAGACTAGTGGCACCATGTTCTGTCAACACACTGCTGAACAATTCACTTTGTATGATGAACTGTCGGAAATTATTATATTAATTTATTCGAGTATGATGAGGTTATTTAATATCGGGATAAGAAATGATTAGGGACTAATTATCCCACTTATTAGTAGTATTTACATCGGACTTTAAAATCTAATATATAAGTGGTAGAAATTATAACTTACGGTGTCCGAGATAAACGGCTAATTCCTGGCAATAATACTCCACTGGGTATAGTCGGGGTTACTTAGTGGAGTATTATTCCCACCATATACTTTCAGCTAAAGTATTTTGATTCTGCACCGAACACAGTTTCACGCGTAGAAAAAGTGAAACGAGGACCTGCAGATTGACGATCAGCTGGATTAAACTAAAAGAGAAAATAAGTCTCACTGTAACATACCTTTGTGTTTCTGTTTTTTTCGGTAAAGACAAGTTTGAGCACTTGAAAAGGTTAATTTAATTGCCAACCCAAATTCCAAAAGTTTATTTTTTGCTGCTTAAGCCTATAGGGATTCGGAAGGGTGCTGTGAGCTTCTGGTAGCACTTTAGGAGCATAGTGGGTTTTTGATGAAATATTTTATGGTAGGCAATCTGCTGAATAAATATCAGTATCTACCTTTTATAAAACTACTTTGATTTTTTTTACTAGCTCAAATACAACCTATACCTCGTTTAAAATTCACTCCTTCATTTTTGCATTTCGTACACAGGTCCACAGTTTATTAAAGTTTTTTACACCCACTACTATATTTTTCAGGATTCTGCGAGCTTCGAGAACATGCAAGCGTGGAGTATTACTGTAAAATCCCAGACTCAAATGATACTAAGATCTGTGGCCGATACATAAAGAACAATGACGTGGTCATCCCAGAATGTCGGATCCCTAACTACTACACCACATCTGCCTTGCCCAATATGAAGTGTATTGATGGGCTTTGGGATTATGTTGCTACGTGTAAAGCTGGTTAGAAATTATGTAATATTTGTGCAACAACCGTCATGTTTCTGTTATAGTCTGTGGGTTCACCGGAGCCTACTGTATTGATTGCTTGTCGAGATGGTCCTTTGTACAGTTGCGAAATGATAAAGCAGCGAGGATAGCAATTTTGTCTTTGCCGCTCTCCGTTTCGTAACCGCGTCATTTAGCCAGCATAGAGGGAGCTGTTATGCTGCTTAAAAACAATTGATCGACCCCATTCATTTAATTTAAAACACGTGGCATACCTAGTAAAAAAATACGCTTAGCTAAGATCATAATAATACCTAATAATGGAATTATTAATTAGATTTATCTGTTTTAGTATGCGGTAAAGTAACGCCAATGGGTGAACAGTTGGTGATTGGAGGTCGACGAGCAGAAAGAGGAGAACTGCCGTGGCATGTTGGGATATATCGGAAGAACGTTAATCCGTATTTGCAGATCTGTGGAGGCTCCATTGTGACTACTACACTTGTTATATCGGGTAAGTGTTCATAAAATTGTCACATGGATTTTCTTTTATCCCTCATCCAGTGTCAGCAGAATGGCTTTTTGGTTTGTGCGCAACTCCTGTGCGACCTGAAGGTGGAATCTGTGGAAGCGTTTGTTGACCGGCTCGCTCGACGCATGTTTGGCTGATGACAACGAACTCCTCAACCACCTTAATATTTAGCTCATTTATTTGGTATTGTAATGAAAAAGCAATACTTTACATTAAATGATCAACGGATGAGTGTGCACTCATGGGGACCACATATCGGCAGCACCCACGCATATATTTAAAATAGCACTTTTAGTGGAAGGGCGCGGCGTTTTATATTAGATTATTTGATGTGCATCTGGATTGAGAGATCTAATCAAAACAAAGCAAAATGGCTATGTTGGCATTTCGTAGCATAATTTAGAAACTTATATATGATATATTTTAATTTGTAAAGGCGAGAAAAAAAAGTTAGCGTCCAAAAATAGGAGCTACGGGATTATTATTATTTTTATATTACGGGATTATGTTACGGGATTAGTCTGAGTTTAGGTACCGCTTTTCAGGTAGCTCAAAAAATTGAGATCACTCGTAAAGACTAAAATTAGTTTCGGAATCAATCTGAATTTGTATGGTGTTCATACCGAGTGCCAACAAAAATAAAAACATGGTCACCCTACACGACTTGCTGTATGGGTAAAATTGAAATCTAAAAATATAATTAAGGGCAATCTTTAGACAAATAGTTTAAATGCCAGGATTTAGAAGATGATTATTTAATTATTCGTAGAATTTTAGATTTTCTGTGCGATGAAAGTAAAAGTAGATATATGTAAAAATATAGATCAGTCCTGATGTTTTAAAAATGACGAAGTTGCTATAACTTTTTAACGGTTATCATTTGGATATTTATTTATTTTTTGCGAATATGTCGAGAAGTACTATTAAATGCTCGCATAGTCAACTTTTGCTTCTACTCAGTCTAATATGGTGTTTCAAAGGATCACTCAATCTAAAACGTCTGGATTGAGAGATCCATGTTTCTTCATTTTACCTCCAAATATTTTGAATTCTTCTGATTATTTCTTACGATGTGTGTACTGAATGTTAGTACAAAAAAATATAACATAGAGTAAATACTTCTAAAAATATTTTTTTATATTTTTTCAAAAACCTCACGATTGAGAGCTCCTATTTTTGGACTATTTTAACTTTTTTTCCTCGCCTTTACAAATTAAAATATTTCATATATAAGTTTCTACATTATGCTACGAAATACCAACATAGTCATTTTGTTTGGTTTTGATAAGATCTCTCAATCCAGATGCACATGATTATTTGTACTAAAATTCCCATATCTTTGTATTAGTATAGGTGGAACTAGGACTTCCTATGGGCCCGAAAAGTATTGTTATAGACGGGAAAAAATGTACCTAATGGAAAAAAAACTCATTGCGGATCGAATCTATGTACTATTATTATTCTTAGGATGTCATGGCGATCCTTTCCCCCAGAGTACAAAGTTCTTTGATCAAGAATACAATTACATACAGGGTCTTATACAAAAGTTCTGCGAAAAACTATCCACTTGGGTTTCTACTTTCTATACAAGAGCATTCTCTTCTATAATATACGACAATTAGATTTATACTTATTATATATTATTTTTATCAAACTTACTCTGAAATCATCTCGTACGTGTCGGAGCTAGCTTTCTCTATCTGTTTATATTGTGTTATTAGGTATTAATAAAAATAAAAGAGCGGGGTCTATAGGTACAGGTGTTTTATATACTTAAAAGTTGACGCCAAAGTAACTTTGTACTAGTTTTAAGCATATTGTTACCTAATAAATAAATATTTCATTTCATTTATGACACCACAGATTATATAGACTATTATTACCTACTATTATTAGCCTTCATTTTCTAATAATTAAAAATATAATATAAAGTTACAAATTAAATTTAAAAAACATTGATGATAAATATCAACTCCAGTATGACCTTCGACATAGGATTCTCTAGCATATTACATTTCTTCTTATCCTGGACTAATCTTGACCGTGTAGGTATTACCGCCTGTTTCCCTTAGTTCGTCTTTCCATCTTCAACATTGTCGTTCTATTTTTTCTTATCCCATCCCTAGAGCACCATTCTGTCTTTTGTCCATTTCAATCTCTTTTCTCTTGCCATATGTTTTTTCTTTATTGGAGCTCGACATGTGACTTCATATCCCTGAGATGGTAAGTATATTATACAGTCCATGAATAGACAACACCAACAAAGAATCCGGAATTATTATAACATAAAGGAAAGCAACGCATTCCATTTTTTTATTGCATACGATCGCTCGATTTTTTTATATTCGAAGGTATGTTACTGTTATGTATGTGGATGCATGCTTTGTCCAGTGCGTGACGTACGGGAGCGGAAAGATGAGGGTGGGATATGGTTATGCAGTTCTTCAGGGCACTCTCCATAATATAAGCTATAAAATACTCTCAGAGATGCCACGTCTCGACGATGCTGAAGAGATTCTGATTTTCCTGTCCATCTCCATATCAGGGTTCCTTTCTTATCTTCAACTCCAGTTATATTTCTAATACTTGTATTTCTTATTCTGTATTTTCTTGTTACACCTTAAATAATACTTCAGATTTGTAATCTGTCCGTACATGACATGCCTTTGTGAGATTGTAGCTTTGACAGCCATATGTTAGACACGCTAAGATACAACTGTGAATTTTTCTTTTGTCTGCCATAGAGACTACCATGACTTTTATTTTGAATAACAGCTCTCTTTGGCGGTCTATTTATATCTTATTGTTTGAAGAATCATGCTTTCAAACGATAATACTAAAAGCTTCCGTTTTCTATGCTAATTATGTAAGTAGGTGCTTAGTATGTAACGACTACCTAACACGATAATGTAGCAGATAATGAAACCCACTCCTGAAAAGTAATAATGTAAATATACGTGGTGGCCGAGTTGGTTAGACCTTGGACTTAAAACACTTAGGTCCCTGGTTCGAATCCCGGTGTGTACCGATGAGTTTTTAATTTAAAAATGTATGTACATTTGTTTGACAACACCACTATAGTGCCTCGGAGAGCACGTTAAGCTGTCGGTCCCGGTTTCACTATACCAACTTGTGAAACTGTTTATAGATGGGTTATTGAGTCACTGGGTACCCTGGGGCCGTCCAGGCGGTCTCGGGCGCCGTAAGGCACCCGTGAAGATATGTAAGTATGCACTCCTGAAAAGTCTGTTTTTTTTATTATATTGTTATCGGGGCTAATATTATTGAAAGCAATCTTTTGTGTTCCACTACTACCCTGCCCATATTTTACAATTTAAAGGTTATTCAGAATAAACACTGTACAGGAACTTCAATGGATTATTTATTTATTTAAATACTTTATTGCACATAATTACAAAATAAAATTGTACATAGGCGAACTTAATGCCTTAGGCATTTTCTACCAGCTAACCTTTGAGAGAGTGGAAGATTATGCATAAGGTGCAAATCAATACACTATTTATATAATACAATATTTGACAGCCTCCGTAGACTAGTAGTGGCAGCTTTGGCGTTGGTCCGAAGGTCGGGCGTGGGTTCGATTCCCACTCATGCCAAAAAAAAGTACGCTTTTTTTGTATAGTTTGTCATAGTCTGGGTGTTTATAAAATATAATATGTATTATATCGTTGCTTCTGGTACACATAGTACAAGCCTAGAGCTTAGTTTATGAACAGAGCAATATGTGTAAATTTTCCTACATAAAAATTTAAAAAAAAGCGGGATTACGTGCGACGAAAATCTATAAGAATAGAGAAGCCTCCCGGGAAAACTTTAAAATCACACGCCCGACGAAAATGAACACTTACGTGTGAAATCAGGAGGCGTATTACTTAGAGAGGACTTTGAACACCATTGATATCGTAACCCAACTTCTTCTCCTCTTCTTTAGAGAATCGCAAAGACCCCAAAAACCCAACTTCGCGATCACTGTAGTTAATTTTTCTGCTTCTCAGCCACTAGATTGATCCGGCATTAGCACCGTGAGTCTAAGAACATTCAACATATATAACATATTAGTGGATAACTAAGAACATTCTCTCTCGCTTCTGTTGCATCATATTTTCTTAATGCCAGATGGATTCATCTTCTTGTTAAAAAAGCTGAAATTTCACTGCCTGTGTTCTTCTAGTTGTGTTTAAAATATATTCTTACTAGCTTTTGTTGACGCGGCTTTGCAAATCTTATTTGTACAAAAACTTGTATTGTTAAATTAACCTTGCTCTATTGAAATTCCCAAATATAGTAAAACACTGTCTGTGAGTTTTATATATAAGCAGAGCATCATACCAGCCTTTCACGCGTCCACTGCTGGACATAGGCTCTCCTCTAAGAATCGCCAAAACGACCGGTTCTGCGCTGCCTGTAGCCATCGGCTTCCCGCGACCTTTTTCAGGCCGTCCGTCCATCTTGTGGGGGGCCTGCCTCTGCTGCGTCCTTCAGCACGCGGTCGCCACTCAAGAACCTTAAGCAAATACTACTTCCAAAGTTTCAATCTTCCCATAATACGCCTCTTTCCCTTCCTCTAATAAAATTTTGGAAAATAGTAAAACACGTTACGCATGGTTTTATAAGAAGAGTATACATATAAAGTTTCATTGTTCCTGTTGTATTACGAAAAAAACACAATTTAATTGTTGTCCCATTTTCCCTTATTCAAATTTCGAAAATTTATAAAAAGTTTTATAAAAAGAGTCTCCATACAAAGTGTCACTGTTGTAGCATCCGTCGCCGCATCGCTCCTAAGATATAGATAGAAAAATACTCCCTTTTTCCTCCTCTCCCAGTCCCTAAATTAAATTTTCAAAAATGCTGACCTATCAGTTTATTTTCTAAGAAGAGTCTAGATATTAAATTTCAAGTCTATATTGTCACTATCCATTGACGAGATATTAACTTTCCTTCAAAAAATCTATACCCCCCCTCTCCTTTTCATTCGTTTTTTAACCTCTTCTTAGTGAAATACAATACAAAAGGAAGCTACAAAATGTCATGTTCCTAGCTACACTAGTTTCGGCCGGGCGATGATGACTAAGTCAGGTCAATCAGTCAGGACAAGCTCATACATATAGGTACAATAGATTATACCAACTTCCTTGTTTCAGCTGCCCATTGCTTCTGGAACGATGCAGATAAGCTTCTCCCAGCTGGAATGTTTGCTGTCGCTGCCGGCATACTCTACAGACCTTGGAACAATCCTAGAGATGTGGACGCTCAGAGAAGCGATGTAAGTCCCTTCTTACGCATTCTGCACGCAGCAGATAAAAAAATATAAAAGGAAAAAAGAAAAATGCAGTACCTACCTACAAATGCTTAACATCAGTTAGATAGAGTTCTTTAGACATAAATGCCGTGATCTAAAACTAAAATAACTATAGATGACTAACAGTCAAGATGCAAAACTAGACCATTAGGGCTAACGGTTTTTTTCGTGTTGCAAAGCCAGATGAAAAATGACCTCTCTGTGATAGAAAATTAATTACATTACAAACTTTGCTATAATTATAGTTCTGTCCAGCCTAACCTTCCATGGCTGCAGACCCAAATACGTAGGTTAGCATGCATGTTAACATATAAGTTCAATCAAGGGTTGTATCCGGGGGTCGTGGGTTCGATTCCCACTCATAGCAAAAAATTTAGTAGGTACCTACGTTTTTTTCTTACGTCATTCTACGTCTTTCAGTTTGTCATGGTCTGAGTGTTTATAAAATATCATATGTATGTATTAATATCGTTGTTTCTGGAACACATAGTAAAATCCTAGAGCTTAGTTTCAGGGTAATCTTTTTTTATTTATTTATTTATAAGCCATTTATTTAATCCCTACAATACACAACATTATTAAAAAATATTTACATAAAAAGTTAAAGTTAAATTTGTAAGGTCCCAACGCGAGTATAGGTATCCTCCAATTTCTTCCATTGCTCTCGATCTTTTGCCAGCTTTTTTTTCCAATTTCCTCCTGCAATCTCCTTAATGTCATCTTCCCATCTTTTTGTGGTCTTCCCTTCGGTCTTTTCCCTTTATCAGGTGCTGTCCATTCAGTTACTATTTTTGTCCATCTTTCATCTTCTAGTCTAGCTAAATGCCATTTCCATTTTTTTTTTTTTGGTAGTAGGAAAAACTTATAATGAAAAAAAAAACTGTGTCTTTCATTATGGGCGAAAGAAATAGTGATACCAAAACGATTTCGTGGAGTAGAAACTAACTTTCAAGATGACATCGCGCTGGTATTCTTGGAGACTCCGTTCGTGTACAAGACCTTCGTAAGACCTATCTGCGTGGACTTCGAAACTCATTTGAACAACAAACAACTGGTTTCTGGAAGCGTTGGAAAGGTAAATTCATTTTGAAACTAAAAAAAATATGGACGATTTTTTTTTAAATAATAAAACTACTTTATTTTGCGGTTTTGCAAGCATATGGTAAGCATGACATCTCTGTATATCCATCTGGTGTTAAGCATATACTAATAGCCGTTTTCAATAATCAATATACCTACCTATCGGCTTTATTTTTAACTCATTTGTTCGGCTCTCTTTGCGGTGTTGGCTTAATAATAATAATCCATATAAATGGTTATTAGTTAGTATTAGAGGAACTGGGGCCTGACCAAAAAACACGATCGTCAATCAAATCGCCGCATCGATCGATAAAAATGTATAGGAATTTTACTCTATGGGTAGAGCCTGATCGACGAGAAACGTCAAATCCCATACATTTGGCTTTCGATCGGTATTTCGATTCGATTATCGATTGGCTCTTTGGGAAGGCCCCTGGGATCGATAACGTGCTAACAAAAGTAGTGTTTATATTAAAAACTCATTGCTAGATCTAGATATTTTAACTAAACTAAAACTGAGCGCGCCTTTACTATAAATATATACGTTGATGTTATGTTATGCATTCTTTTTCTAAGTTTGTATCCATCCAGCCAGTGCTGAGTGACTTAGGGTACCTACTAACTAGTATATTATACAACTGGGTGACTGTATAACAAAAACTCATGCAGGAACTGGCGCCCAGTTTTAAATTGGATTATCTCTTCACCTTCTTGTAGGTCTGCTTACCATCAGGTAGATACAAAGTCACGTGCCGAGCTTCAATATGTTTTTTATATAATTATCTTTGATCGTCTATTTCAGATAGCGGGTTGGGGATTAACCTCAGAGGACGGTAGAGCATCACCAGTCCTCAAGGTAGTAGATCTGGCTTACGTGGACGTGCTGGACTGTCTCACAGACTCTCCCAGCGACTTCCGGGAGTACATCACTAGCGACAAATTCTGTGCCGGATATAGAAACGGTACCAAAAAATATTTTACTTTCAGAAGCCCTAGTGTGAGTTTGGTTTTAACGTTCTTACTGAGTTAAGTGAGTTCTCTCCACCAATAGGATCGCTTTATTTTATAAGCCTATAAAAATAAGTTAAAATGATTGGCAGAGAGTGGTTACATGTAATGAGGACGTTAAAAAAAACTCGCACAGTACCCCTAGTGTGAATTTTCTAACTATTACTTTGAGTTTGAGTTAACTATTAGTATGGGAAATAGTTCAGCGCTCCAAGCGGAAATTTTTAGAACTAAAAATGCGAGCGTGTGATTGGTTAAAATGTTAACGCAGTAATATAGTTAACGCGAAAGTAAATGTTAAAAAAACTCACACTGCTACAGATAATTCAATGAACTATTCTATGGTGGTATAGTAATAGTCTGACAAATCAGTCATATTAAAGTAAGCTTAACATTTTATGACAATACGATATAATTATATCGTATTGTCATAAATGATATACCACCATAGAATAATTCATTGAATTATCTGTAGGAGTTTGAGTACTAGTAAAAGAAATAAAATTATTTTGTCAAAATCAATGACAACGACTTTAAGTCACTGTCACTGATGACTCCGGCTCTCCAAAGAGTGGCGCAATATCATAGACGTAATATCTATGGCTTTAATTTATATATTTTACCGAGATTTTAATTTGTTAACATGTTATTCTTTAATAAATATACTTGATTTTTTTAAAGAAACATATACCTAACAATAATAGTAATAATAATATAATGTTACATAAAGCCAAAGTTTTAAAATACAACATATTCAATTCAGCTAATAGTATAGTATAAATAGCTGAGCTGAGACCTACAAACCCCAATATCAAACCATCCCTTCCCGACCTACAATGAAAACCATCGCATTTACGCATCAGGGGACTCACCAAAGAACACGATCGGCAATGGAATCGCATCGATCGATAAAAATGTATAGGAATTTTACTTTATGAGTAGAGCCTGATCGACGAGAAACGTCAAATCCCATACATTTGACTTTCGATAGGTATTTTGATTCGATTATCATTTGGCTCTTTGGTAAGGCCACAGGAAAAGTCAGATCGGCTATCGGGAGTGGCCATAATGCTGGGGCCAGACTAACGGGTAACGTCAATGCCCAATTGCGTAATTTTTAATGTCATAAATTGAGTGAATGCAGTTATCAAATTATCGCGTTAAGTCGTGGCTACACGTTTAACGACGTTTGCCGACCAACATCGCGATAATTAATGGCGCTTCCCGTTAGTGTGGCCTCAGCATTAGGTGGGCAGCTGGCCAGTTCAATCGATTTCTTACATACTGGGAGTTTTTTCGTGCAGTGAAAAAAAAATTTTGGCCTCCATTGACATTACCACGTATATACGTGGTGGCCGAGTTGGTTAGACCTTGGGTTTAAAAACACTAAGTTCCCGGATTCGAATGCCGGTGTGTACCAATGAGTTTTTAATAAAAAAACAATTTGTACATTTGTTTGACAACACCACTATAGTGCCTCGGAGAGCACGTTAAGCTCTCGGTCCCAGTTTCACTATACCAACTTGTGAAACTGTTTATAGATGGGTTATTGAGTCTATTCAAAACATCGCGACGAGTTAACCACTTGTTCGGTGTAGACTCATACCATCGGCTACGACGAGGTGGGATTAAAAATCCCTCCACTGGGTGCCCTGGGGCCGTTTAGGCGGTCTCGGGCGCCGTAAGGCACCCGTGATGATATATATGTATGTATGACATTCCCGTGGACCTTTAAATCATTTAAATAAGGATGTTTATTTATGCAAATTATGATCAGCTCTCTCCAACCTGTTCTACCATTTCGAACCCAACTACTATATTATTAAGTTTTTTTTAGAAGGTAGAAGGTTACAGAGGCTCTTCCATGGGTTTGCGCATTGTAACGTATTTGTATACGTATAGGTACGTGAGCAACAACCAATAGGATCGCTTTATTCAATCCTGTTACCAAAAATATAGTGGTCCTATTGCTTGCTGCTTACGTATACGTAAATAAATACGTTACGTTTCTACAATGCGCAAACCCATGGTAGAGCCTCAGTGCACATGTAGCGTCTTAGCGCTCTCTCAGCCTTATTCTACCGCTTTGTATCATTGTATCGATCAAATGTTGTCGATCGGTTTGTCGATGTGTCTTCGGGGTAAGGCCCCATTTCATAATATTTCTTTAAAACTCTATGGTTTGTTATTTTTAGGCACGTCCCTCTGCAAAGGCGATAGCGGCGGTGGACTAGTGTTCGCAGAGTTGGAGGATGGGTTCTACCGCCACTACCTTCGTGGTATAGTGTCGACTGCGCCTAAGAACGATCACGAGTGCAACTCTAACGTCTACACCACATTTACTGAGATTGTCAGGCATGCGCCGTTTATTAGGAGTCATTATCACTAAGTTACACTGAGTTACTCATGTGTTCCTGGTACCAGTAGGCCTTTACGCCGTATAAAGTTAACCAAAATGAATGAAGAAGATATTGTTTGTAAATTTTCAATGTCATCAGGTTGGAATTACGTCAGTATTGCTTCATATCGGTTAAAGTTTAGCTTAGCGAACGTAATCACCTCGCCGGATATAGTGAGAGTGTATGAAGTGTCTGTCAATAATTGTAGGTATTTATATTAAATGAATTTAGTCACCTCTGCACATGAATTTTTGAATGTTAGCGAATGACTAAATTTCACTGAAATGACAAAATAGTCATTTCGTATTTTTTAATCTCATCTTATGAGTAAAATATAGCCACAGATGACAGATATATTCACAGATAATAAAAGTTAAGTTCTATTCCACCACTGATTTTTTTTATGTTTTATCGTTAAAATCTATTTATTATGAGAATCACACCATGAACGACTAAAGATATTTTCTTTGTATAACGAAACGCAAGTAGCTCTTGTCTATAAGAAATTATTTGTAAGTTGGTACCGCACATATTACCGTGATTGCCTGGTCACCGGTGAATTTTTTCTCACTAATGATATCAAAGTTAAACGCGGACATTCAAAAATCGCACTCCATCGCAGGTTGAGTGATACTGGGGCGGATCCATGATTTCTGTTTTCCATTTAAGTAACCCTTGATGATAACATGCTCGAGGCCCCCCAAAATTAAAATCAAAAATCCTTGATCGAATGGTATGGTAGGTACTTGACAAATAAAAAAATAACCACTAACTGAAAAAAAGCGGCCTGCGCAACTGATAACAAGGTTAAGCAGATGACAACAAGGCCGGCCTCGTATGGATGACTGCTTTGAACAACGAGGCTATTTAATCATAAACACCACAAGAAGCTCGCCACTTCATAGGTGTTGCCTCCGAATACCATCGGCGGAATGAGGACGGGTCAACCCTCCGCTGGGTACCCTGAGCCCGTTTAAACGTCATATCCTTGCTTTGATATTTATAGTAAGGACACAGATTATAAATCATGTGAATAAAATAGAATAGAGTATAATATATAGGAGATCATTTCATCTGTGCTTGTTTGTATACTTGCGTGTGACGTCACACTTGACATAGACTGCAAAACAGCATTTTGGCGCAATTGTGGAAATTCAAACTTTATCTTTGATTTTTATTAATAATAGAGTAGACATACCGGAAATATCAATGTAGTGTGAATATTATGTAATGGGGAATCATATAAAACGGGTTTCAAAAAGAGTCAAACACCCTATTGTTGATCAGCGCTCTCCCTCCAATCAGTGAAGGTTAAAAAACTACTCTGATTGGAGGAGAACGCGCTAATAGCGAAAATCGATATTTTGACAATCTAGCGATTACGTTATATGAAACAGAGTGTGGCCGCTGATGTTGTAAAAGTAATAACTATTTTTCCTACTTCGGTAGGTACTTTTGCTTCTAGATAGGTACAGTATGCCACTAGGCCGGCTTAACAAAAACTACAAAATTTATCTTATGCCTCCTGTATAAGGTACCTGCATATAAACCCGGCCTTGTGTAGGTACTACCGTAGTTTCTGTACTTAAACTTCAGTTGTCCTTAAAGAGTATTTTGATGATATGATTTTGTTAGTAAGAAATAGGATCGTTTGGCACCAAAGAATATATTTCGCGTTGATTAATGGTTTTTCCGTATAAAATGTATGGAAAAAGGTTTTTCGCGATTTCTGTCATTTCTAGTAACCAAACTTCAGTCGGTCCAATATAAACTTTTGATCATTATAAGTATACCCTTACTGTCTCAAAAATCTATCCTGAATATATATTTTAGATTGCAGTTTATAATTAATAGGTATAATTAAATGTTGTGTGTGATTTTAAATTGTTGTATTAAAATGTATTGAAGGTAGTACAAACATTGCCTTTAATTTCTTTCTGATACCTACTTTAAAACGATTTTTATTTCAATTAAACAAAACATTCAACTAGCCTTTTTTTATTATTATTGGAGCTTGACTTTGTATCTACCTAATGGTAAGCAGAACTACAAAGTCCATGAATGGGGTCGTGTTATTTAACAAAAGTGATCGCTCCCACTTTGCCGGCTAAATGATGCGGTTACGAAATGGGCTGCGATAAAGACGTATTTGCATTATGAGCCTATTTTAATATTCTCCCTGCTTTATCGTCAAATCAATCGCCCGTTTCTTAATCGCAATAAAAAATGAGACTCCAACTCGACAAGAAAACGAAGCAGTAGTCTCCAGGGACCAAAGAGCCAATTGATAATCGAATCAAAATACCCATCGAAAATCAAATGTATGGGATTTGACGTTTCTTATCGATCAGGCAATAAGAAGTAAAATTCCTTTACATTTTTATCGGTCGATGCGGCAATTCGATTGGCAATCGTGTTTTTTGGTCAGTGGGGTAACCACCGACTCCGATCCCGTAGGTTCTCGTTCGAGTTGAGATCAAAAATGACGTCATTTCATACAAATCATATTTACAAACTTCATAATATTATATCTTTTTGAATGGTTCAATTTATTTTGATATAAAAGTTGAAAATTTAACTTATAACTTATATACCCATCACGACTCACTCATGCACATTCATAATCGTATACATACAAAAGAACAACAAGAATTTATACATTTTATTGTAAACTGTATTCAATAAAGATGTCTAGTTTTTTACATAGATAAATCATTGTGTAAGTGAAGAACGGTGACTCCCGACACAAGTTTTTACACTTAATGGGAGTCACCGGGCGTTTGTTATTATTGTGTTCTATTTGTTCTGAATAAATATTTTTAATTTATTTTTTTAATTTAATTTTGTTTTGTAATTAATTAGGTACTCGAACTTGTTATGCATTGGGCAATTCAAATAACGATGTTTAACTTTTTGTGGTACCAAAAACATCGTTCTCGATGTCAACTCGAACGAGATCTCACGGTATCGGAGTCGGTGGTTACCCCACAGGTAGGCCCCAGAAAACTGATACCCTGTGCCCATAGACTAAACAAAAACGAAACATATATATATATATATATCTTCACGGGTGCCTTACGGCGCCCGAGACCGTCTAGACGGCCCCAGGGTACCCAGCGGAGGGGTTTTAATCCCACCTCGTCGTAGCCGATGGTATGAGTCTACACCGAACAAATGGCTAGCTCGTCGCGATGTTTTGAATAGACTCAATAACCCATCGATAAACATACATAAATTTTAAAATTAAAAACTCATTGGTACACACCGGGATTCGAACCAGGGACCTTAGTAGTTTAGTAAAACGAAACATGACTAGGATAATATTGACGGTTTAAATTACATTAAACAATTAGTAACAATTAAAACAAAAAAGAGGCATGCATTCTAATCCCTTGGATCACAGAGCGGACATCACACTTGTCTTTTGATTGGCCAAAACTCCTTAGCCGGGATTGATCTACACAACAGAACTTGGGTCACTTGACGGCTTTTTGGTATGATGGGCGGTGTGATCAATACTATCATCTAGCTCTATCATTAAATTTTGCTAACGTAAGGAACCACCAATACGATCGCTTTTTTTTATACAAGTATTTTTTTTAGTTTATAACATTATGTATGTTATATACATAATGTTATACTGTTCTTGCATTTTTTTCTAAAAAGCTCAAAGCTTTTGGATTCCGCTTGTTAAGTTATAAAAACGTATGGATGGAATAAAATAAAAATTAAAAATTGCCACAATCTATGAACTTAACCAAATTACCGAACGTGAAGAGACCAAACGCACTATCCAGTGACTACGTAGTACATATTACTAAATAAATCAAAAGGTCCTTTTTCGGAGTCTTGAGAACATTTTCGGGAACGCTGCAGTTCATTCCCTGCCTTCCAATGGACCCGGCACCCGAACAGTGAATCCATGGATAGCTAAGAACATTGTCTCATACTTACTGACAGCCCGGAGAGACGGGATGGCTCTGGAAAGACAGGTGACACTGGAACAGACAGGTGGCTGCTGGAAAGACAGAAAGGGGGCTAAGGTCTAGCAAGCCAGGCCCCTGTATATACTCGCTAAAAAGTCAAAAAAGAATAATATCCCCGGGACAGTCCGAGAGGAGGGGGGGGGGAAGAAGACTCCACGGGAGTCTCCCGAGACATTTAAAATCACATGAAGGAAGCGAAGCACGACAGTCGTCTGTAAGTTCTTCGGTCAGTACTGCGGATAGAGCTGACTCTCATAACATGTCCCAAGGTACACCTACATGTGAAACCAATCAGGAGTCCATAAACATCAGGATGCGTCTTAGCATCCCTCCTATTAAATAATCAACTTGGAAGGTGCACGATCTTAATTTAGCAGTCTTGCTTGGTAGCCCTGGTTCCAAGCTATAATAATTAAGCATCTTAGAAATCTTTCTTCACCTTACAACTTATACAGTTAATAAAGCTTTGCCTTATCTATCGAATAATGTGTTTCAAAATTCCTTACAGAGGGGACTTGACTGAAAAAATTGAGTGCGACTACAATTTCGTAGTAAAAAATTTTATGTCATAATCAAGTATCTTAGAAATGATCCTTCACCTTAAAACTTATATAGTGAATAAAGCTTTGCCTTATTTATCGAAAAATATGTTCCAAAATTCCTTACAGAGGGGACTTGACTGAAAAAATTGAATGCGACTACAATTTCGTAGCAAAAAAAATTATGTCATAATCAAGTATCTTAGGAATGATCCTTCACCTTAAAACTTTTATAGTGAATAAAGCTTTGCCTTATCTTTTGAAAAATATGTTCCAAAATTTCTTGCAGTGGGGCTTTGACTGAAAAAAATGAAGGAAACTACAATTTCGTAGTAAAAAATATCATATCATAATTAAGCATCTTAGAAATCTTTCTTCACCTTACAACTTATACAGTTAATAAAGCTTTGCCTTATCTATCGAAAAATGTGTTTCAAAATTCCTTACAGAGGGGACTTGACTGAAAAAATTGTGTGCGACTACAATTTCGTAGAAAAAAATTTTTATTATTCACCTTACAACTTATGGTATAAGTTGTAAGGTGAAGAAAGATTTCTAAGATGCTTAATTATTATATGATATTTTTTACTACGAAATTGTAGTTTCACTAAATTTTTTCAGTCAAGGCCCCACTGTAAGGAATTTTGGTACATATTTTTCGATAAATAAGGCAAAGCTTTATTCACTATATAAGTTTTAAGGTGAAGGATCATTTCTAAGATACTTGATTATGACATAAAATTTTTTACTACGAAATTGTAGTCGCACTCAATTTTTTCAGTCAAGTCCCCTCTGTAAGGAATTTTGAAACACATTTTTCGATAGATAAGGCAAAGCTTTATTAACTGTATAAGTCGTAAGGTGAAGAAAGATTTCTAAGATGCTTAATTATTATATGATATTTTTTACTACGAAATGGTAGTTTCACTAAATTTTTTTAGTCAAGGCCCCACTGTAAGGAATTTTAGAACATATTTTTCGATAGATAAGGCAAAGCTTTATTCACTATATAAGTTTTAAGGTGAAGGATCATTTCTAAGATTATGACATAAAATTTTTTACTACGAAATTGTAATTTCCTTCATTTTTTTCAGTCAAGGCCCCACTGTAAGAAATTTTGGAACATATTTTTCAAAAGATAAGGCAAAGCTTTATTCACTATAAAAATTTTAAGGTGAAGGATGATTTCTAAGATACTTGATTATGACATAAATTTGCTACGAAATTGTAGTCGCATTCAATTTTTTCAGTCAAGTCCCCTCTGTAAGGAATTTTGAAACACATTTTTCGATAGATAAGGCAAAGCTTTATTAACGGTATAAGTTGTAAGGTGAAGAAAGATTTCTAAGATGCTTAATTATTATATGATATTTTTTACTACGAAATGGTAGTTTCACTAAATTTTTTCAGTCAAGGCCCCACTGTAAGGAATTTTGGAACATATTTTTCTATAGATAAGGCAAAGCTTTATTCACTATATAAGTTTTAAGGTGAAGGATCATTTCTAAGATTATGACATAAAAATTTTTACTACGAAATTGTAGTCGCACTCAATTTTTTCAGTCAAGTCCCCTCTGTAAGGAATTTTGAAACACATTTTTCGATAGATAAGGCAAAGCTTTATTAACTGCATAAGTTGTAAGGTGAAGAAAGATTTCTAGGATGCTTAATTATTATATGATATTTTTTACTACGAAATTGTAGTTTCACTAAATTTTTTCAGTCAAGGCCCCACTGTAAGGAATTTTGGAACATATTTTTCGATAGATAAGGCAAAGCTTTATTCACTATATAAGTTTTAAGGTGAAGGATCATTTCTAAGATACTTGATTATGACATAAAAATTTTTACTACGAAATTGTAGTCGCACTCAATTTTTTCAGTCAAGTCCCCTCTGTAAGGAATTTTGTAACACATTTTTCGATAGATAAAGCAAAGCTTTATTAACTGTATAAGTTGTAAGGTGAAGAAAGATTTCTAAGATGCCTAATTATGACATGAAATTTTTTACTATGAAACTGTAGTTTCCTTCATTTTTTTCAGTCAAGGCCCCACTGTAAGAAATTTTGGAACATATTTTTCAAAAGATAAGGCAAATCTTAATTCACTATAAAAGTTTTAAGGTGAAGGATCATTTCTAAGATACTTGATTATGACATAAATTTTTTTGCTACGAAATTGTAGTCGCATTCAATTTTTTCAGTCAAGTCCCCTCTGTAAGGAATTTTGGAACATATTTTTCGATAGATAAGGCAAAGCTTTATTCACTATATAAGTTTTAAGGTGAAGGATCATTTCTAAGATACTTGATTATGACATAAAATTTTTTACTACGAAATTGTAGTCGCACTCAATTTTTTCAGTCAAGTCCCCTCTGTAAGGAATTTTGAAACACATTTTTCGATAGATAAAGCAAAGCTTTATTAACTGTATAAGTTGTAAGGTGAAGAAAGATTTCTAAGATGCTTAATTATTATATGATATTTTTTACTACGAAATGGTAGTTTCACTAAATTTTTTCAGTCAAGGCCCCACTGTAAGGAATTTTGGAACATATTTTTTGATAGATAAGGCAAAGCTTTATTCACTATATAAGTTTCAAGGTGAAGGATCTAATTTTAATTTTAATTATGATTTCTAAGATACTTGATTATGACATAATTTTTTTTACTACGAAATTGTAGTCGCACTCAATTTTTTCAGTCAAGTCCCCTCTGTAAGGAATTTTGAAACACATTTTTCGATAGATAAGGCAAAGCTTTATTAACTGTATAAGTTGTAAGGTGAAGAAAGATTTCTAAGATGCCTAATTATGACATGAAATTTTTTACTATGAAACTGTAGTTTCCTTCATTTTTTTCAGTCAAGGCCCCACTGTAAGAAATTTTGGAACATATTTTTCAAAAGATAAGGCAAATCTTTATTCACTATAAAAGTTTTAAGGTGAAGGATCATTTCTAAGATACTTGATTATGACATAAATTTGCTACGAAATTGTAGTCGCACTCAATTTTTTCAGTCAAGTCCCCTCTGTAAGGAATTTTGAAACACATTTTTCGATAGATAAAGCAAAGCTTTATTAACTGTATAAGTTGTAAGGTGAAGAAAGATTTCTAAGATGCTTAATTATTATATGATATTTTTTACTACGAAATTGTAGTTTCCTTAATTTTTTTCAGTCAAGGCCCCACTGTAAGGAATTTTGGAACATATTTTTCGATAGATAAGGCAAAGCTTTATTTACTGTATAAGTTGTGAGATGAAGAAAGATTTCTAAGACGCTTAATTATTATATTAAAAAACTTTATTTTGTCGTAGCAACAAGAAAATCAGAATTTTTTATACAATTTCAGTTGCTTTTCATTGCCTAAGTTATTTTTTGTCTAACAAGTTATAATGATGTTCAAAAACAATAAACCTTATGCTAAGTTAAAATGTCAAAATTATTTTGCTACGAGATTGTTTTCACTCAATTTTCATAATCAAGGTTCCACTGTAAGGGGGGGAAATAATTTTTGTATATTTCGTTGAAGTGGGCCACTTGTAAAGTTATATTTTGATATCAGAGAAAATATTTTGATAAATGTTATTTTTCATCAGAAATAATATTGCCATCTGGTTAATTTTTAATTTTCCTGAAAGAATTTTCATAATTCATAGGATTTCCATTGTTTGTATTGCAATTAATAAGCTTAGAAATATTGACTTTTTAAATTAGTCGAGTTATAATAGCTGCTATATTTTGGCTGCTAAGTTCACACCGGTAATTTTGGAACATATTTTTCGATAAATAAGGCAAAGCTTTATTCACTATATAAGTTTTAAGGTGAAGGATCATTTCTAAGATACTTGATTATGACATAAAATTTTTTACTACGAAATTGTAGTCGCACTCAATTTTTTCAGTCAAGTCCCCTCTGTAAGGAATTTTGAAACACATTTTTCGATAGATAAGGCAAAGCTTTATTAACTGTATAAGTTGTAAGGTGAAGAAAGATTTCTAAGATGCTTAATTATTATATGATATTTTTTACTACGAAATTGTAGTTTCACTAAATTTTTTCAGTCAAGGCCCCACTGTAAGGAATTTTGGAACATATTTTTCGATAGATAAGGCAAAGATTTATTCACTATATAAGTTTTAAGGTGAAGGATCATTTCTAAGATACTTGATTATGACATAAAAATTTTTACTACGAAATTGTAGTCGCACTCAATTTTTTCAGTCAAGTCCCCTCTGTAAGGAATTTTGAAACACATTTTTCGATAGATAAGGCAAAGCTTTATTAACTGTATAAGTTGTAAGGTGAAGAAAGATTTCTAAGATGCTTAATTATGACATGAAATTTTTTACTATGAAACTGTAGTTTCCTTCATTTTTTTCAGTCAAAGCCCCACTGTAAGAAATTTGGAACATATTTTTCAAAAGATAAGGCAAAGCTTTATTTACTATAAAAGCTTTAAGGTGAAGGATCTTTTCTAAAATACTTGATTATGACATAAATTTTTTTACTACGAAATTGTAGTCGCACACAATTTTTTCAGTCAAGTCCCCTCTGTAAGGAATTTTGAAACACATTTTTCGATAGATAAGGCAAAGCTTTATTAACTGTATAAGTTGTAAGGTGAAGAAAGATTTCTAAGATGCTTAATTATTATATGATATTTTTTACTACGAAATGGTAGTTTCACTAAATTTTTTTAGTCAAGGCCCCACTGTAAGGAATTTTAGAACATATTTTTCGATAGATAAGGCAAAGCTTTATTCACTATAAAAGTTTTAAGGTGAAGGATCATTTCTAAGATTATGACATAAAATTTTTTACTACGAAATTGTAATTTCCTTCATTTTTTTCAGTCAAGGCCCCACTGTAAGAAATTTTGGAACATATTTTTCAAAAGATAAGGCAAAGCTTTATTTACTATAAAAGCTTTAAGGTGAAGGATCTTTTCTAAAATACTTGATTATGACATAATTTTTTTTACTACGAAATTGTAGTCGCACACAATTTTTTCAGTCAAGTCCCCACTGTAAGGAATTTTGAAACACATTTTTCGATAGATAAGGCAAAGCTTTATTAACTGTATAAGTTGTAAGGTGAAGAAAGATTTCTAAGATGCTTAATTATTATATGATATTTTTTACTACGAAATGGTAGTTTCACTAAATTTTTTTAGTCAAGGCCCCACTGTAAGGAATTTTAGAACATATTTTTCGATAGATAAGGCAAAGCTTTATTCACTATATAAGTTTTAAGGTGAAGGATCATTTCTAAGATTATGACATAAAATTTTTTACTACGAAATTGTAATTTCCTTCATTTTTTTCAGTCAAGGCCCCACTGTAAGAAATTTTGGAACATATTTTTCAAAAGATAAGGCAAAGCTTTATTCACTATAAAAATTTTAAGGTGAAGGATGATTTCTAAGATACTTGATTATGACATAAATTTGCTACGAAATTGTAGTCGCATTCAATTTTTTCAGTCAAGTCCCCTCTGTAAGGAATTTTGAAACACATTTTTCGATAGATAAGGCAAAGCTTTATTAACGGTATAAGTTGTAAGGTGAAGAAAGATTTCTAAGATGCTTAATTATTATATGATATTTTTTACTACGAAATGGTAGTTTCACTAAATTTTTTCAGTCAAGGCCCCACTGTAAGGAATTTTGGAACATATTTTTCAATAGATAAGGCAAAGCTTTATTCACTATATAAGTTTTAAGGTGAAGGATCATTTCTAAGATTATGACATAAAAATTTTTACTACGAAATTGTAGTCGCACTCAATTTTTTCAGTCAAGTCCCCTCTGTAAGGAATTTTGAAACACATTTTTCGATAGATAAGGCAAAGCTTTATTAACTGCATAAGTTGTAAGGTGAAGAAAGATTTCTAAGATGCTTAATTATTATATGATATTTTTTACTACGAAATTGTAGTTTCACTAAATTTTTTCAGTCAAGGCCCCACTGTAAGGAATTTTGGAACATATTTTTCGATAGATAAGGCAAAGCTTTATTCACTATATAAGTTTTAAGGTGAAGGATCATTTCTAAGATACTTGATTATGACATAAAAATTTTTACTACGAAATTGTAGTCGCACTCAATTTTTTCAGTCAAGTCCCCTCTGTAAGGAATTTTGGAACATATTTTTCGATAAATAAGGCAAAGCTTTATTCACTATATAAGTTTTAAGGTGAAGGATCATTTCTAAGATACTTGATTATGACATAAAAATTTTTACTACGAAATTGTAGTCGCACTCAATTTTTTCAGTCAAGTCCCCTCTGTAAGGAATTTTGTAACACATTTTTCGATAGATAAAGCAAAGCTTTATTAACTGTATAATTTGTAAGGTGAAGAAAGATTTCTAAGATGCCTAATTATGACATGAAATTTTTTACTATGAAACTGTAGTTTCCTTCATTTTTTTCAGTCAAGGCCCCACTGTAAGAAATTTTGGAACATATTTTTCAAAAGATAAGGCAAATCTTAATTCACTATAAAAGTTTTAAGGTGAAGGATCATTTCTAAGATACTTGATTATGACATAAATTTTTTTGCTACGAAATTGTAGTCGCATTCAATTTTTTCAGTCAAGTCCCCTCTGTAAGGAATTTTGGAACATATTTTTCGATAGATAAGGCAAAGCTTTATTCACTATATAAGTTTTAAGGTGAAGGATCATTTCTAAGATACTTGATTATGACATAAAATTTTTTACTACGAAATTGTAGTCGCACTCAATTTTTTCAGTCAAGTCCCCTCTGTAAGGAATTTTGAAACACATTTTTCGATAGATAAAGCAAAGCTTTATTAACTGTATAAGTTGTAAGGTGAAGAAAGATTTCTAAGATGCTTAATTATTATATGATATTTTTTACTACGAAATGGTAGTTTCACTAAATTTTTTCAGTCAAGGCCCCACTGTAAGGAATTTTGGAACATATTTTTTGATAGATAAGGCAAAGCTTTATTCACTATATAAGTTTCAAGGTGAAGGATCTAATTTTAATTTTAATTATGATTTCTAAGATACTTGATTATGACATAATTTTTTTTACTACGAAATTGTAGTCGCACTCAATTTTTTCAGTCAAGTCCCCTCTGTAAGGAATTTTGAAACACATTTTTCGATAGATAAGGCAAAGCTTTATTAACTGTATAAGTTGTAAGGTGAAGAAAGATTTCTAAGATGCCTAATTATGACATGAAATTTTTTACTATGAAACTGTAGTTTCCTTCATTTTTTTCAGTCAAGGCCCCACTGTAAGAAATTTTGGAACATATTTTTCAAAAGATAAGGCAAATCTTTATTCACTATAAAAGTTTTAAGGTGAAGGATCATTTCTAAGATACTTGATTATGACATAAATTTGCTACGAAATTGTAGTCGCACTCAATTTTTTCAGTCAAGTCCCCTCTGTAAGGAATTTTGAAACACATTTTTCGATAGATAAAGCAAAGCTTTATTAACTGTATAAGTTGTAAGGTGAAGAAAGATTTCTAAGATGCTTAATTATTATATGATATTTTTTACTACGAAATTGTAGTTTCCTTCATTTTTTTCAGTCAAGGCCCCACTGTAAGGAATTTTGGAACATATTTTTCGATAGATAAGGCAAAGCTTTATTTACTGTATAAGTTGTGAGATGAAGAAAGATTTCTAAGACGCTTAATTATTATATTAAAAAACTTTATTTTGTCGTAGCAACAAGAAAATCAGAATTTTTTATACAATTTCAGTTGCTTTTCATTGCCTAAGTTATTTTTTGTCTAACAAGTTATAATGATGTTCAAAAACAATAAACCTTATGCTAAGTTAAAATGTCAAAATTATTTTGCTACGAGATTGTTTTCACTCAATTTTCATAATCAAGGTTCCACTGTAAGGGGGGTGGGAAATCATTTTTGTATATTTCGTTGAAGTGGGCCACTTGTAAAGTTATATTTTAATATCAGAGAAAATATTTTGATAAATGTTATTTTTCATCAGAAATAATATTGCCATCTGGTTAATTTTTAATTTTCCTGAAAGAATTTTCATAATTCATAGGAGTTCCATTGTTTGTATTGCAATTAATAAGCTTAGAAATATTGACTTTTTAAATTAGTCGAGTTATAATAGCTGCTATATTTTGGCTGCTAAGTTCACACCGGTTTCCAAGCAAGATATTAAAAGCCAGGTACAAACCTTTCAGTCTACGGTATACAATTACTTTGTGGAGCACTATCCTCCGGAATCCACATATGCATATACCAAGAAAGAAAATGCCTTTAAACTGAAAATGAGAGCTAATAAAGAAACTTCGCTGGGCCAAAGCGATGGGAGACAAGAACCTGTGTCACAAGTTACCCAGGGCATAAAGATCTATTCTCAAATTAATCAAGGGAATTTGTCTCCAGATACAAAATAATAAAAATCAATTTAATAGAGCCCAGCATAAAGTTAGATTTGACAAAAACCTTATTTGTACCTATATTGTTTTATTTTGCTATGTAACTATTTGTTTACTAGTCTCGCAACTAGTAAACTAATTGCCTATTACAATATATAGTACGTAGGTTTGTACGTATGTAGTCTGATAGTGTAATAAATAATTATTACTTAATTTATATTTATTACATTATGTAACTAATTGTCTTTTGTTTTTGTCTTTGGATAAGGTTCATTGATGATTACCTACTTATTTATATTTAATTCATATAGGTACTCTTTTTCTTATTACTAGTAAAGTACCTGTACTACAATACAGGGTGAATTTGAAAGGATGTACTTTGGGCTAATATGAGGTTCTGCTGATCAAGTCGAACAACTTTTTCCATGGAACCATGTGTCGCAAATGAAAACATTTTTTGGTTTCCCCATACAAATTGGTCATTTTAACATTACTAGTTTGTATGGAGAAGGCAATATTTTTTTTCATTTGCGGCACATAGTTCTATGGGTTAAAAGTTTTCTAAAAGTTGTTCGTATTGATCAGTAGAACCTCATATTAGCCCAAAGTACATCCTTTCAAAGTCACCATGTATATTGTGTGGTACTGTACATTGGTACAGTAACAAATAATCGGCCATAGGGTGTTTTACGCATGCTCTTTAGTGGGAGTGCATTTTGAGTATGCCATCTAGGCGGTCTTGGGCACTTTAAGGCACCGTGATGTTATTATATTATATTTTTATTAGTAGTAGAGCGGCTAAAAAAAACTTCCCATCGTACTACCGGAGTAATTGGTAGTACTACGGGAAAATATGATTGCTTGTGTTACTACTGGTAGTAATAACGGTAAACTGATAGTACCACGGGCAATAAACGAAAAAATTCAACCACATAATATTTATACGATGATTTTGATATCACTTTTAAGGTAATTCTGGCAACACTGCTCATAGCTGTCAACTACTGTCAAGTCAAGCCATAAAATCAAAATCGATTTTTATCGGCGTTTCGGCACTTGAGATAAATTATTTCTCTATTATTTATATTTTTAGAATGCTAAAATAAAAAACGAGTTAAAAAGGTGATAATGGAGCATATTGACCTAGCCGCTACCCTTTCTTTAGGGCAAAAGAAGCCACCTTTCCTTAAAACATGTGCTAATAACATAGGACTACTATTTATCGGTAAGTGCACCATATTTGCATTCAACTCTACTTTTATTTTTAAATTTTATTATTGGGCTGTTTCTCAATGTCCTTGTATATTTTGTAATAACTTACGTTGTAGCCTCCTTTACTTTTGTAAAAGTTGATGTATAACAGCGCAATAGGACAAAAAATGATGAGGCTTTTAGTTTGGAAACACCACTTATGCATAATTTATTGAGAATCGTGTTTAGTGTTTTATTTTTATAGAATAAGTCCCAGAGCTCAAAATAGGCCTTAATTCAAGAATTAAAGTTTATTTTAAAAATATTTCAAATTCTGATGATTTAAGCATACACACTACGTTTCTATGAAGGTTTGACTTACATAAACCTAGTATTTTAGTATTGCTGATTTTGCATTGTACAGTCGGCCAAGAAAGTGGTCTATTAAATTTGACAAAAAATCCTATGTCATCAAAATATTGCTAATGTTGAGTGAAATGTAAATGTACAAAAAATCATAAAGATTTCATTCACTATCAGAATATTCTGCAAGGGAAAATCAATGTATTGTTTAATGGTGTACAAATGAACTTAAACCATAGAGTGGCAGACCACATGTTTGGTTGACTGTACATCTCTACATGATTTGTTATTGCATAGATAAATATATACAAGGCATTGAATACCCTAAGATTTGGATTTAGTGCACCTTGAAACATCAGGTTTCTTTGTATTCTCTACATCTAAAATTTATATACTTTTCAATCTCATTGGGACACCTTAAATAAGATATTAATGAGATATGTATACATTTATAAGATGTTATATGGTCCATTAATGGAATGATAGCATCTATAGTTTATAATTTTAAAACAAACTTTACCCAAATTTATTAAATCATAATAGACAAATTTAGTTTTATTACTGTTTTACATTGAAAATTTGTTTTTAAATCATGCATAGTGTGTATTCATACAGACCAAATTATTATCTTAGATAAAGTAGCCAAGAATTGTTTAATTAATATTTTTTACATGTCTGTAGAGACTGACTATAGCAAATTATATGATTTACAATACATATTAATTTCAGGTATTCTAATAGGGGCTTCTCATTACTACATAAACTCCAGCCTCCATGAGCGCAATGAGAGTTTCCATCATCTATCTGACTTGGAGCGAGAGTTGACTTTCCGGACTGAACAAGGGTTTTACTACTCATTCTACAAGACTATAGTTACTGCTGACACATTCTATAACTCTCTTTTAGTAGTCCGACATGATAATTTAGTGGAACACCCTAATGAGACTAATTCATTTATAAGATTCAATATTGTTCCTGAAGTAAGTATTTACTTTTTGGCATTGTATTTAGATGAGCTACTGAAACTCATTGTTTAAATAAAAATCTTCAACTTTCTATGATACAATGAGCATTTGCTATAATCACTATATAGTGCTGACCAACTGGAATCAGTACCTTTATTTGCATACTTTAAATTTAGCTTTATACTGTAGTGAGAAAGTCCTTTTTTTTTACAATGTATACCATTGTTTGGATGCCTGATCCATTGTGTTAATGGGAAGCATGGGATTGAATTCTGTAACATAGACTGAAAAACTTTTCAATTATCTTATATACTGACAATTATCATCCAAGGCTCTTCAATATGATAGTATTCATAAGTATGGTAAATTATAAGGTCTTTATATTAAATTTGGTATAGTTTTTCTAGCCAAACTAGAAAATTGACTGAACCTAATATAATAAGTATTTGGTGTGGTGTAGTAGAGATCAAGCTCATCTCTACCATTAGTTAATTTAGTTACAAAGTCATATGTCATGCCCAAAAAAGGTTAAATAAAAAAATATTTTTATTTTAGTCACTATTAACAATTTCAGATAATCATAGGATATTTCTACCGTACCATGTCTCCTAATTTAGTAAAGAAAAAGATATGCGGTCCTGTCCAAAAGGAAAATGGTGATGTTATAGAAGTATGTACAGGTCTAGGAGAACCTGTATACTTTTACCTGGAGACTATTTGGTACCTTAGCGGGTTAACCCTCGCTGTCATATTCTGGTACGCTTCTTCACTGAGGTAATTATATATTATTCATATAGTATTTGGTTAAATAGAGAGAGTATTGAACCTATAAACTCTCCCCTTTACAGGGAGAGTTTATAGGCCTCTAACCGTACTTTGCGGTCTCAAGTCTGGGAACATCATCATCATCATCATGCCAGCCTTTCTTTGCGCGTCCACTGCTGGACATAGGCCTCCCCCAAGGATCGCCACAACGACCGGTTCTGCGCTGCCTGTATCTATCGGCTTCCCGCGACCTTTTTCAGGTCGTCGGTCCATCTTGTGGGGGGCCTGCCTCTGCTGCGTCCTCCAGCACGCGGTCGCCACTCGAGAACCTTAATACCCCAACGGCCGTCCGTTCTGCGAGCTATGTGGCTTGCCCACTGCCACTTAAGTTTGGCGATTCTGGAGGCTATGTCGGTTACTTTGGTCCTTTTGCGGATCTCATCGTTTCGAATACGATCCCGCAAGGAAACGCCGAGCATAGCGCGCTCCATCGCCCTTTGTGTGACTGTGAGCTTTTTCATGAGGCCCATAGTAAGCGACCACATCTCCGATCCGTAAGTCATCACTGGCAACACACACTGCTCGAACACCTTGGTTTTTAAACACTACGGTATTTGGGACGAGAAGATATTACGTAGCCTCCCGAATGCTGCCCGTCTGGGAACACTGCAATTCAATTCCTTGCTTTACAACCACGCAATGGAACCAGCATCCGCATAGAGAATCCATGGATAGCTAACAGTGTTGTCTCATGGGCCACTCTTATTTTTGGTTATGATTGTTATGCTGGTTACAATGTCATTGATTTATTTATGGAGACATTCTTAATCCTGCAGGACTTACCGGTGTTGACCAAAGAGTTTTTAATTATAAAATGTATTTGTTTGACAACACTACTATAAAAACAAAACTTTAATTCAAATCCTTTTAAACACTTTAACAAACTGTGTAACACTCTAAAAATCAGGAAATTTGAACATATTTAAAAATAGTTCACACAATTTAAAAGTTAACAAAAAACTAGTTACACAGTGATGTAGACGCATCAGCGAATGCTGCTTGTACTATAATAATAATATAGTGCCTCGAAGAGCATGGTAAGCTGACGGTGGGACCGTTTCTCTATACCAATACTCTCTATTCTTTCTGACACTTTTTATAGATGGGTTTATTAAGTCTATACAAACATCGCGACGAGCTAGCCCATGTTTGGTGTTGGTAGGCTCAAACCTTCGACTACGACGAGGTGGGATTAAAATTACTCCGCTGGTCCAGGTGTTCTGGGGCACCCGTGATGATATTTTATTTTTTATTTATGTGGTCCAGCCAGGATATGGTCTATTGCTATGTTATTAGGCTTCATATATTTTGTGCCAGATACACAAAATTAAGTTATACTATGACAGGTGAACAGATGCAAATAAAGAATGTTAAAAAAAAATTCAGAATAAATACTTATTTAGTATTAGTATATTGATACTTGGGATGCATAAAAGAATTTAAGGAGGCCGGTACTATACGGCTTAGGACTACTAAAACTACTAGTCCGCCATTGGGGATAAATCTACTCTCATCAGATTTACTGTGGGATAATGGGATACCCTAAACTAGAAATAATAAAATAAACTCAAACATATAATTTCAGCAATACAGTGTTCGGAGGTATCCTAGCTACAGCGCAATACTTAGCTAACCACTCTGATTGCACACGAGTTATGTGGACGCCAAATGAAAGGGAGAACTTTGCGCAACCATTCCTCTTGCTACAGATGTGGTTGGTTACCAAACGGCTAAGGAATTGTGAGTCTTCTCTGGTATTACAGGTAAGTTTGACACTTATTTACATATACACATAGTTCAAAATCTAATCACAAGAGTAACATGGTTGCCAAAGTAAAGAGAGGATTTTGCCCAACTGTTACTCTTGCTATAGAATCTGGTGGGATTCCAAGCAGATGAGGAATTGTCAGTCTTCTCTGCTGGTTTATGTGAGTTTCTCACTTCTACAAAAGATGCTATGCCTGTTATCACCACCGCCCGTACAGATGCAGAAACCGTCTAGTGACCTATTCATGTTTTAGTTTAAAACTGGGTTTATCGGTTTACAGGAGACCACTGCAACAATTTTGACAATAGGTAGTCTTCTTTCAGGGTGGGGATACAAAACGGGTTGTTTAATTGATGTTAAGACAACGAGGATATTAAAATATACTCGTAATGCAATTCGTCTCTGTCGCCAGTTCCATTTCGTAGTCGCATGATTTAGACGGCATAGTGGGAGCGATCAATGTTGTTTAACAACAATTATTGATCGACCCCATAGATACAAAGTCACATGCAGTGCTCCAATAAAAAAGTTATGTAAAAGCCAAATGAAAGAGTTAACTTCATTTGCTACAGCATTTAGTTAGTTAACAAACGCCTGAGCAATGAATTGTTTTTCCTGTTATAGGTGATTTTGTTATTTCTTCTTCTTCTCTTTTGCTTTATGGCACTCTCCCTCTTTAGGTTGGGGAGGAAACTACTGCCAACGTCGCGTGCGTAAGCTACATGGTATAGTGCACTTGCACTTTAATTTTACTGCAAAGACAACCAATTGTTGTCCAGAGGCTCTACCATGGGGTTGCGCATTGTAGAAACGTAACGTATTCATTTACGTATACGTGAGCAACTACCAATAGGATCGCTTTATTCAATCCTGTTACCAAAAATAAAGCGGCCCTATTGGTAGTTGCTCACGTATACGTAAATGAATACGTTACGTTTCTACAATGCGCAAACCCATGGTAGAGCCTCTGGTCTGAAATAAAAATGTTAGTAGAGACACCACAATATAAAGTTGTCAGTATATAGACATTTAATATATTACATAAATAAAGAGAATATTAAGTTAGTATTTATAAACATAGATCAGAGTTATTGTACCAAGTTATTGTAAGGGGCTCTGTAACCAACTTGACGCCCATATACAAACTTGCTTCCAATATTACAACTTGGCTGTTAGTCGAAGTTCAATTATTATTTTTATGTTGGTAATTGTAGCTAAAAATATGTGTGTTATGTTGTGTTAAATAAATATATTTGTATTATAATATTTAAAGATTTTTGTTCTGATTTCGAAAAAAAAACCCCAACACAGAAATATTAATAAATACAATTACTGACAAAAATATATTAATTCTGCGACAAATAGTAATCGAGTATATTACTGGAAGTACATAAACTCATTTTGTATGCAGAATTCAGACTTCTCGATTTCGAATACAGTGTTCTTGAACCTGTGCCTTAAACGTGGAAAATATTATAAATAAGAACACGCCATTTTAAGAAAACTGAATATTGATTTTTATTTTCTTTTACAAGAATGGAGAAATTCCGAAAATTGACTTCGCGATCACGGATACTCGTTCATAATTTTTTGAAGCTTTTATCTTGTTTGTATATTTAAGTATGTAATTATACTACAACCTAGTTTTGTTTGCTGACAAAGCCCCTTTACAGCTGCAATTTATTACGTATTTTTATTTATTTAATAACATTTAATATTTGGTCTATCATTTAAATTATAGTTAATGGGCACAACTGCATCGATAGGCTCTATAAATCAGCAAAATCGATACAATGACATTCGATTTTATGAATGAATGTTCATTCATAAATTTCTATTTGTCGACTGTCAAACTATGTGGTTATGCTAAGCCCCTATGTCTACTTATTCTTGCTGAGACGAATCTGGTGCTAATAGGCTATTTAACTACATTAAAAATATACTATAAATTGTGGTCATTCTATCAGACAATGGCGTAAAAAAACATATTTCACTTTATTTTAAACTAAATTATGTATATCTTTTGTAGATTACACGAAATAAAATTTAATATTTTTTTCAAATTTATTTATAACAAAAACATCTTTGATTGGTTGATGACTGGTGACGTCACACGCAAGTAAACAAAACAATACACAGATTATAAATCATGTGGATGAAATAGAATAGAGTATAATATATGTGAGATTATTTAATCTGGGCTTGTTTGTTTACTTACGTGTGACGTCACACTTGACATAGACTGCGAAACAGCGTTTTTAGCGCCATTGTGGAAATACAAACTTTAACTTTGATTTTTATTAATAATAGAGTAGACATCCCGGAAATCTTAATGTAGTGTGATTATTATGTAATGGAGAATCATATAAAACGGGTTTCAAAAAGGAGTCAAATACCCTATTCTAGCCATGATGTAAAATTATATTATTTTTAACTCTATACAAAACGGCCCCAGCCTAGTGGTTAAGTCACTGCGCAACTGATAACAAGGTTAAGCAGATGACAACAAGGCCGGCCTGGGATGGGTGACCGCTTTATACAACGAGGCTATTTCATCATAAACACCGTAACAAGCTCGCCACTTGTTAGGTGTTGCCTCCGAATACCATCGGCGAAATGAGGATGGGTTAATCTCTTCACTGGGACCCTGAGGCCGTTTAAACGGTTCTCGGGAGCCAAATAGGCACTATGATGGTATTTATTTATTAACTCTATATAACTCTTTTTATTTTTATTATTTTATTGGGAACAATAAACGATTGTACAGTGGAGTCTTAAACTAATACATTAGTAGGTATACAGTGTATATTGTAACTATACAAACAGCATCATTATTCCTGTTATAGACTTATGAGACTATTTAATAATCAACTTAAACTAAAGCATTTTAATAAAAGAACTCTTGCTTTGTGTAGTGTATTGTTTTTTTGTATGCTTCTGCACATTTTTTGACTTCTTCTGGTAGGACCAGAATGTGGTTAAGTCAAAAAATGGTGGCACAATGTAATAAATAAATAATTAAAAAATAATTATTGTTTCAGATAATGACTCTGATTATAAACACAATATGTCTTCTAACCTGGCAATTCTCTCAGTACATATTCCTCACACAGCTGACTATCTTCTTTATGATGCACCAGCTCTATATCATAGACACCAATGCTTTTGACTTATATCTATATGTCCAATTCGCTGGCTTACAACTAGCTCTGTTCCTCCAAGGACAAGATCTCTTAAAAACCTCCTACTATCTGACATTCCTCATATCAGCAGCTATATACAGATTCTTCCTCAGCTCCCGGAAAGAAATGTCTACCCGTGCCCATATTTATATAGAAATCTTCCTTATTGCATTCAAGACTGTAGCTTATTTCTACATAGGATTTAATATCAAAAATTCCTATGATAAGTTAACTAAAGATGGAGATGACGGGCATGTGTTTGATTTGCTATATTCCAAGTTTTTTGACTTTAACAATTTCCATACTCTTATCTATACTTGCTCCCCGGTGTTCAGCTTTTTGCCAATTGAGTACTTTTACAATATCACGGTTAGTGGTTTGCTTCCGTTGGTTGTTTTAGCCATATTTTTCATGTTGAACTACTGGTATGAGAGTGGGAAAAAGAGGATTGAAATTCAAATTTTCAAGAAAGTCGATAAAAAAAAAGATAAAAAAAAAAAAAATGCCACTGAAGATTCTGGTCAAACCGAAGAAGTAGTATTCGATACAGAACTGATGGATCGGGAAAATGATCCGTTGATCTCATATTTTCGACGTATGAAAATAGATGCGGGGATATTTTATAATATATCCCAGTGTGGGGCGTTTGGAATTTTGGCCTTTTTAGTCATGAGGCTAAAGTTGCTTTTCACACCACATCTGTGTTTGGTGGCGTCTATAGTTTGCCATGCAAGATATAGTGTTGGGTAAGTTATTTTTAAGTAACTAATTTAGTTTTTTTTTTGGAATAAATAAAATGTATTTTTTTGTAAAATTGATATGCACGAAAAATAAGAGAATGATACAAAAACGTAATTTTATTACATTCCATTTTGGTTTATAACACCACTAGCGACCCGCCCCGGCTTCAAACATATTTCTACTAACTATCATATTATTATCACAATACTGTAATAATAATATATAAGACATATTTACGCATATTGCTCTGGTCACAAACTAAGCTATTAGGCTGAAGCAGTGATATAATACATATTATATTTTATAAACCCCAGACCATGACAAACTGTACAGAAAAAACGTAGGTACTTCCTTTTTTTTGCCATGGGTGGGAATCGAACCCACGATCTCCGGATACAACGCCTAAAAGCGCAACCACTAGTCTACGGAGGCAGTATATTATACATATAAGCCATCCGGAAGAGATTACCTAAATAATGGTGAAAACCGCATCAAAATCGGTTGCGTAATTTAGAAGATCAGGGACCTTATTCCGAGTTTGCAACCGCTAATCACGACAAGACGTTGCGCAAACTATAAATATGGAAATATAAGCTCTATTCCAATGGTTATATAGTATGTATTAGGTTGGCTATATAATGCCGCCATCTTGAAATACACGAATTCTTCGCAAGTTTGAACATTTATGGTGCATTGGAATTTCAACTTTATAATTAACAGGATAGAACTTACATTTCAATACCCGTACTTTACGCAAAATGCGCGACGGTGAACGTGTCAAAACTCGGAATAAAGCCCCTGAGCTTACATACAAACAAGAACAAGACATGTGGGAAGCGACATGTTTTATACTATGTATGTATATAGACTAATAGCCTAATTCATAAAAGGACTCAATAGTTTTAATGAGTCCTTGAAGAACCTTTTCAGTTATAATTGGTTAAAAAAGTATGTTTACTTTACTATTCAATTATTTCTTAAAAAAACTATAAATTTTGGAATGACAACTAAGATTTTTACTTTTTGATTTTTAATCTTACTTCAGTTGTCTTTTCAAAGTTAACAGTTTTTTAATAAAGTGACCATGTAATTGGGATCGAGTTAGTAATAATTGCACCTTCAATTTTGTATTTTTTTTTTTTTCAAAAACAAAAAAGTTGATATCATTGAACACATTTTTAGACGCTCGAGTTCTCGAATCCATTTCCTGGCTTCTTAACATTGCCTACTGTTTCAGATTTCTACGCCCCCACAAGTTCCGTCACGCGTTCGCAGTGGCAGTGGCGGCATATTGCCTCACTCTCACTATACCTTACTTCAATGATGCTTATAACAAAACTAGTATGTACTAGTATGTTTATATATATATAAATCACCGTCAATTCCCTCCGGAATTTGGTTCAATCCAAATTGTACAGTAATTTCAAATATTACAAAACACAATATGATTATATTACGGGAATCCTGCAGGGTGATTACGCGTCTTAAGTTCGCTCGCACGCCAATCGTTATGACGTAATTTTCTAAGATTTTTTGGAGCCATTGTTAAGAAGCCAAGCTTGATCTACGTCAGAATGACGTCATAACGATTGGCATGCGAGCGAACTTAGGACGCGTAATCACCCTGCTGGCTAGATAGATGCCAGAGTATTTGTTCAACATAACGACATACCACTCCAATAATTATTATAGTCTTTGTAGGAAACATCATATATATATATATATATATACATGGTGACTTTGAAAGGATGTGCTTTGGGCTAAGAGAGACAATGTTCTTAGCAAACCATGGATTCACCGTGCGGGTGCCGGGTACATCGCGTGGTTGAAAGACAGGGGAATGAACTGCAGCGTTCCCGGACTTGAGACCGCGAAGTAGGTTTAAAGGCCTTTTGAACTTTCACCTGCACTGTGTTCACTACCCTCTCTACTCAACCAAATACTATATGATCCTGTTAGCGCCATCCTGGAAACACGCTCCATAAAAGTTCCGGCGGCTGTTCTCGGAAGGCCAAGATCCTTCAATAGACGGTGCAAAGACTTTGCTGAAATTCCTCTTGCACCAACTTCCACTGCATAAAGTTTTAAATCCGTTTCTAGTAATTTCGTTTGTGAGATCAAAATATTTGTTCGACTTGATGTTGTGGTCCTTAGGTATGTTTGTTTTCCACGGAACGGTGAGTTCTATAAGTATTACTTTATTCAAGCACCGAGAGTACACCAGTATATCTGGTCTATAGGCTGAACTGCTAGTTCGTCTGCTGATCAATACGAACAACTTTTATATATTACATTTATTATATTATATACAGAATTTAAGTATTGTTATGCATCATTGTTAAAATTATATCTATATCCTTCTATCGAAAGTTCTGCACCCTAAGCATATTTCACTCTCAAAGATTAGCTGGTAGAAAATGCCTAAGGCATTAAGCTCGCCTATGTACAATAAAGAATTTTAAATAAATAAATAAATAAATAAATAAACTTTTCCCATGGAACCGTGTGCCGGAAATGAAAACAAAAATTGCCTTCTCCATACAAACTAGTAATGTTAAAATGACCAATTTGTATGGGGAAGCCAAAATTTTTATTCATTTGCGTCATGAGCAAAGTTGTTCGATTTGATCAGCAGAACCTCGTATTAGCCCAAATTACATCCTTTCAAATTCACCCTGTATATATGGTAAAATAAATAAATGAAAAATGTTACAAAAACGGGGAAAATGTACTCCTTTTGAGAGCTTCCGTTGCGTGCGCCGCGTAAACGGATAAAGTTACGCAGAAACCTTCATTGATGCTCCGCTATTATATAACAGTTTAAGATAAATGGGCTATCCAACACTAAAGATTTTTTCAATTCGTACCAGGTGGGCGAATCTCGCGCTTTCGACATTCATCTCGATTCGAGATTTTTAAACGAAAAATGACTAAATATGCCATTTTTCGTTTAAAAATATCGAACATTAAACGAAATAAATAATAAATATTAATTAATAAATTATAAATATACAAATATTGGACGAAAAATGACATATTTAGTCATTTTTCGTTTAAAAATCTCGAATCGAGATGAATATCGAAAGCGCGAGAATCGCCCACCAGGGGCCTTACCAAAGAGCCAATCGATAATCGAATCGAAATACCCATCGAAAGCCAAATGTATGGGATTTGACGTTTCTCGTCGATCAGGCTCTACCCATAGAGTAAATTTCCTATACATTTTTATCGATCGATGCGGCGATTCGATTGGCGATCGTGTTCTTTGGTCAGGCCCCTGTAGTTTAGTTCAACCAAATAAACTCTTCAGCTTTCTAATATTAGTGTAGATAAATAATAAAAATAAAATGTAGGACACTTTACACATATTGCTCTGGTCACAAACTAAGCTCTAGGCTTGTACTATGTTTACCAGAAACAACTATAGATACTATGTTTTACAAAAACCCAGACCACAAACTACTGTAACTGCTCTTTTCGCCGCTGTTAAAATACCTACCTTATGGGAAATAACTGATAGTTTTTCAGTTATTTCCCAAAAGTTGTTAGTAGTAAGTTAGTAAGTCTTTATTTTGGACTTCTTTTATTGGGTTTATCATCCAAAATAATTTATAATATTTTATTTATCACAATTATTATGTGATTTGTGACCTATATCGCGCGATGCCAAACTATTTCTTCTTTGACTCTGTTTACATGTCCGTGAATCTTCAAACTGTTTAAATAAGGCAAAGTATTTATGAAGATTATGGTCAGCTCCTTCAGCCAGTACCATAGGTAGTTGCGTTCGAAATAGGGGGTTACACTACCTATAGAAAAAGGTAGATACAACTTTAACTCGCACGCTTTTGTAAGAGGCAATGGCGTAGCTAGGTAACCAAGGGCCCCAGAAATATCACAATGGGCCCCCACGGCTATTTAAACTGGTTAGGTTTTATCAAATTGATAACACTGCCAACCCACATAAAGAATTTAGGGGAATTCCCTAGGTATAACTCTCGAATTTCTCTCAACGGAGTTGCTCTGATTAAAGTCTGGTTGTATCCTGTCATTTTTATTTTAAAAATGGAAAAATTTTCAAAAGTTCAATTCGATCGAGATTTCCTGCTAAGGATTCGAGGGGGCCCCCTAAGCCTGAGGGCCCCGAGGCACTGCCCCGCTTAGCCCCTAGGTAGCTACGCCTCTGGTATTAGGCATCTTTTATTTCACCTGTTTCATTTGCCTTTTTACGCGCTCTTAATGTAAGTCCATTCTTTTCTCTTTTAATTTTTATTGCAGGTGTCTACAATAATCCTCCTCTAGAAAATTTGGTGAGCTGGGTTCGAACCAACACCACTCCCACGACGTCGTTCGCCGGCTCCATGCCCCTCATGTCCACCATACTACTGACCACGCGACGACCCATCATAAACCATCCCCATTACGAGAGCGCCAATTCTAGGTCAGTATTATTTTTTTATTTAATTCGAGCACGACGTATGATTTTGTATCTACCTAGTGGTGAACAGACCTACAAAGTCCATGAATGGGGTCAATCAATAATTGTTCTTAGACAATATTGATCGCTCCCACTATTCCGGCTAAATGATGCGATTACGAAATGGGGGGCGACAATGACGAATTGCATTACGAGTATATTTTAATATACTCGCTGCCTTATCGTAACTGCACTCTGAAAGGAGACTACCACCTCGATAATAAATCGATGCAGTAGTCTCCTGAAACCCGGTGAACCCACATACTAAAACCGAACATGACTAGGTCACTTGACGGTTTTTGCATCTGTAACCGGACGGTGGTAACGAGACCGGTCGGTCGGCCTAAAGAACCGTCCTCCCACCTAAAATTATTTTTTTTCTATTTTTTTTTTGTGTATACGTGGTGTTCGAGCACGTTAAGCTGTCGGTCCCGGTTTCACTATACCAACTTGTGAAACTGTTTTTAGATGGGTTATTGAGTCTATCCTAACATCGCGACGAGTTAGCCACTACGTTGTAGAATCATACCATCGTCTACGACGAGATGGGATTCCGCTGGGTACCCTGAGGCCGTCTAGGCGGTCTCGTAATGATATATATATTTTTAAGTTTTTACTAACCCATATAATTTTTTAGGGCCGTCTAAGCGGTCTCGGGCGCCGTAAGGCACCCGTGATGATATGTAGGCATTTTTTTTTTCTACCCCACTCCTATAGGTCGTAGCGTGATATCAAACATAGTGACTTTGAAAGGTTTTATTTTGGGAACTTATGAAGAAAAAAAATGCCCTCTCTATACAAACTAGTAATGTTAAAATGACCAATTTGTATTGGGAAGCCAAATTTTTTTTTCATTTGCGTCAAATGGATTCATGTTAAAAGTTTTTCGATTTGATCAGTAGCTAATATGCTATATATCAGGGGCTAATATGCTCAAAGTACAACCTTACAAATTTACCCTGTATATACCTGATGGTAACAGACCTACAAAATCCATGAATGTGGTCGATCACTACATTATTATTTAATAGCAATGTATCGGCTGAATGATGCGGATACGAAAAGGGCGGCAACAAAGACGAATTTACATTACGGGTTTCTCAAATCAACTGCCCGTTTCGTAACCGCACCCTGAAAGGACTACCACTTCGACAAGAAATTAATGCAAAAGCCTCCTGACTGTTGAAACCGCAGACAAAAATCTAACTTATCCAAAAAAAGCCACCTAAATCGAAAAAAAATGAAAATATCATAAAAAAAATAATTTTCAAATCGGACTAAAAATATTTTCTAATATTAGCGCATTCTACTAACTCTTCAGTTTTAAATAGAAATACCTAGATTCAAGATATTTATTGTAGCCCTACCATGAGTTTTTGTTTTACGACCATTCACTTACTACAGTTTAAACTGTAGGGATCCACCAATAGGATAGCTTTATTTTTCTCTACAGTACAAATGAACCAGTCCCATTGGTGTATCCCTACAATTAATGATTGTATAAAAAAGCTTTACCAACAACTAATGGCAGAGCTTTTAAACTAATATTAAATTTATTATTGCCTAAAGTAGAAAACCACATCCAGTGGTTCTTTACCGTTTTTTTTAAATGATTATAAAAAAAATAGGACAATCTACGCATGCACTGGTCACAAACTAAGCTCTAGGCTTGTACTATGTGTACCAGAAACAACGTTACTAACACATTAATTAACACGTTGTATCCGGAGGTCGTGGGTTCGATTCCCACCCATGGCAAAAAAATATTAGTACGCAATTTCTGTACAATTTGTCATAGTCTGGGTGTTTATAAAATATAATATGTATTATATTGTTGTTTCTGGTAAACATAGTACAAGCCTAGAGCTTAGTTTGTGACCAGAGCAATATGTGTAAATTGCCCTACATACTATATTAAAAAATATATATATATTATACAAAGACCAAGATAAACTGTACAGAAAATCACACTATTATGGTATTTGTTATAAGCGGGAATCGAACCCACAACCAAGTATTTATGTTATGTCCTTTCACAGATCAGTTTATTTCTTTTTTCAGGACTCGTAACTATGAAGTATATAAAGTGTATGGAAAATTCAATGCGAATGAAGTGTATGAAGATCTCAGCAAATATAAAGTGGACTATCTTATATTGGAAAGGAAATATTGCTATGAGGCTAGCGCGTGAGTACTATTATTTTTTTATGGAGCACGGCATGTGACTTTGTATCTACCTGGTGGTGAGTAGTCCTACAAAGTCCATGAATGGGGGCAATTAATAATTGCTCTTAAACAAAATTGATTGCTGCCACTTAGCCGGCTAAATGATGCGATTACGAAATGGTCGCCGACGAATTGCACTACGAGTATATTTTAATGTACCTGTTTCATCGTCAATTCAATGACACATTTCGTAACCGCACCCTGAGAGGAGACTTCCAACTCGAAATACAATAAGAAATAAATGTCCTGAATATCAGTGAACCCACAGACTAAAACCGAAACATGACTAGGTCACTTGACGGTTTTTGCATCTGTATGGGCGGTGGTAACGAGACCGATCGGAAGTTATAGAGACCTTCCTCCCACCTAAAATAACCATTAATAAGTACAGTATATATACATGGTGACTCTGAAAGGTTACTTTGGGCTAATATGAGGTGCGACTGATCAAATCGAACAACATTTCCCATAGAACCATGTGTCGCAAAGGAAGAAAAAAATTACCTTCTCCATAAAAACTAGTAATGTTAATATGACCAATATGTTAGATTACAAATAGGGAATATGCATGTTTTTTTTTTATTTCATTCCTTGATAAAGTTATAGTAGACATTAGATCCTAAAAACAAATATTAAACATTTTATAAAGGGTAATAACACAAAAATAAAAGGGTTTAAACTTTATCTGCCACTACCGCAGTAAAAAACGGTACATCACTAGCCGCCATTCTGTGGCGTCATTCAATCATCAAAAAGCATATTAGTTTAATGTTATTGCACCTCAAAAGTTAGTCAAAAGGTTTGTTTATCACAAATTATCGTAATAAAGGACAATAAATACCCGAGAAAACAAGAAACTGTAGACTACAGAACACACGTTGACATTTGTTTGTGCGCGAATGACGTCACATGTAGTGTTTGCTGATGTCGGAGCGTTTAGAAATGCGTTCCGTTTCTACAAAAAAATGGATTTTAAAAATCGTATTTATAAAAAAATTTGCTAATCAAAATAAAATATATTACTGTAAATATGTTCAAAGCCATAAAAGGAACATTATATATTAAAATAATAATAATTGGCGTTACATGCATATTCCCTATTGCCCTGGTCACAAATTAAGCTCTAGCTTTGTGTACTGTGTGTACCAGAAACAACGAAATTAATACATATTATATTTTATAAACATGGTGGCCATTCCTGGCCATGGGTGGGAATCGAACCCACAACCTCTGGATGCAATGCCAAAGCGCAACCACTAGTCCATGGAGGCAGTAAATAATATTAGGTCTACATTTGCTTTCAGGCTGGGTTGTACATACCAAAAGATCTGGGACGTAGAAGCACCTAAGTTGGTGAAGCAGCCTTCTCTATGCCATCGGCTTTTCACTGAAGAGGTAGAACATCTCTACCCAGTGTATAAAAACTGTGAATATTTAGTACTTAAACTACATGACTATAGTCTTAAATATAGACCTCGATTATACATTGAATAAATGTACTAATATTTAAGGATTTTTTAACAAAACCAATGTTAATAAACGCAGACTACTTCTGTTCTTTTTAGTATAAATATTGCTTAAGTATTTTATCAGAAAGCAAAGTAATGTTTAAATAGAATGAAGTCATCTAGATTCTAGTCCCCGCATTTATTAATTAGTTCTTTTTTTGTAACTGTAAATACAGTATTAAATAATTAAAATTCTCTGTAAGTTTAACTATATCTTATCTGCATTGCTCTGAGAATTAATGTAAACAAACCAAACATAGATTCTTAAACATTATTTGTCATTTTAAATAAAGTAATAATATTAAGTTTTACTAATCAATCTATTTAATTCAACAACAAAATTTGAAACAAACAGAAATTTAACAAAATAGCATTTGAGCAAATTTACATTTAATTGGGAGTTTTTACTTTTTGTATCTTTCTTAAAAAATAAGTAAATAATAATATCAATGACACAATATTATATTATCTATGGTGACTTTGAAAGTTGTACTTTGGGATAATATGATGTTCAACTGATCAAATCGAACAACTTTTCCCATGGAACCATATGTAATAATAAAAAAAAATGGGAAATGGGAAAAAAAAAGATTTCTCCGTACTCCGTATTTGTGGAAGCCATAGGAAACAACTCTTCCTATTGATCAGTAGAGCCTCATATTAGCCCAAAGTACAATCTTCCAAATTCACCCTGTATATTATTTAATTTATGTGGGTATAACTGTTCATTTAGTATAATATTCCTTTTATGGTTTGTTTACATTTCTTATATCATAGCGGACTGGGCATTAAAAGACAATATAGGTACTAGGTATTTTATATGAAATTGCTTCAATATCCACCTTATTTTACCGAATGGTATTAAAATTTACAGCTAATGTAAAATGCGTCAAATTTTAACTAAGTATAATTATTTTTAATGTTTTGACTGGACATCATTCTGGTCCTATTTTTAGTGCATACTAAAAAGTATTGCCAATTTATAATAATGCAATATTTTCTTCTTCTGAGCATTTATTACTATAGCAATAGTATATAGGGTCAAAGTTGGTAAAATTAAACAGGAAAATGCTTCTAATTATTACTCCAAGATAATATTTAAAACATTCTGCATGCATCGGAACGTATTATAGTTTATGGTCTTTGGCGGCCATTTTGAATTATCAGTGTCAAATGTAAGGAAAACGTATTATTGGAGTTATAATTGGTAGCATTTTCGTTTACCCACTTTGACTATATATAAATAAAACTTATTATCTGACTAAAAACATATTAAAAAAAAAATAATTATGAAATTGATAGATAAATTACTAATAAAAGCTCAGGTGGGAGATATTATAAGTTGTGAACCAAATATTATGTCCTTTATTGTTTTAGGTAGGTACTTAATTTTCGTTACCTGGTATTATTAAAATAATGAATTTTAGTTTTAAACATGAATTTATTTATATTAAATTATAATTATTTTTTGCTTAATTTTAGGATTATTTATTAATTGTTTAGTTAGTGATTATTTTTAGTTTTCTTATATCATGCAGGCAGCAACATACCAAGAGTATTATTTGTCTACAAATACTTTAAAATTAAGTAACAAATTTTATTTTATAATTTAGTTTTTCAAGATGTATGTATAATCTATCTAAAAAACCTAATTAAAAATAGGTTTGAAATGATAAAGTTTAAATTTAGTTTTGCAACTTTAAAAAAATACCTTATACATGTGACTGACTCGATTTACTACTGCAATGAATAAATTGAGTTAAATCTGGACCAGTTTCTACCATAAGATTTAGCTTCGTATTAACGTGACGTTAATACGTGAAAAACCGACAATAGGATCGCTTTATTTTTGAAAACAGGAAAAATAAAAACTATCCCATTGGTTGTGCCTTACGTATTAACGTTACGTTGATACGATAGCAAGAAGTAACGGTAGAGACTCTGGCCTGCAAATATCATCATAATTTTTTAACTTTCAATTGCTAATGCTTTTCCATCTCAAATTATTACCTCGTAGGTATATCTCTCTTTCTATTAGTAGAAAATAATTATATATAAAGGCGAAAGCCAATATTATCATTTTAAAAAAGAAGTAGCTTTTTTATAATAATATACATTTAGTTGGTTAACTAAAATAGAAATAAAATTATTCGTATCTCTAGCTATAGGCGATTTTAGTAGAAAATAGTTTGGAATAAAGTCGATACATATAAACACATTTAACTATTATACTCACCTAATCCAATTTAAAAAAAAAGTAGTGTTTTTTATAATAATATATACTTACTTACCTTTTGATATTTAGTACTAAAATTATATGTAGGTACGTAGCTATAGGAGGGTATTGTTAATTATTACGTAGATAAATGGCCTTTTCACTAAAATAAACTTGTGAGTCCTTAAAGAACATTTTAGGTCTCTTTTTTTTACACAAATTCATTTTTGTTGAGACAAAACATTAACTAGAGTGTTCTTCAAGGAGTCTTAATAATATTTTATGAATACAGGTGTAAATTTTTAGTTATTATAATGGGGTTGTAAACGCAAAACTAAATCCAGAAGGCATTGTTAGCAACTGTTTATATTTCACCGACTTCAAAAATATTAATACAGTAGATACTCACTAATCCCGTACTTCAATAGTCTGGTATGTCATATTATAAAAAAATATATAAAAAAGAATATAAATAGAGAAATATATTGATATGAAGAAATCCTTGAAAATCCTAGTCACTACAATAGGATTCCCTGAGTCTTGGTGAGTAGTCTCTTTCTAGTTTCAAGTACACAGTACAACTTAATAATTTCTAAACTAGGACTACATGTTATAAAAAACAGACCTCAATTAAGGATCATTGAAATACTAATTAGTTAATTGATCAAATTGTAATAGAAAAAAACTTGTGGTGCGTGAATACAAATAAATATTTATTTAATTTATTTATTTTAAATTCTTTATTGCACAAAATTGTACAAATATGTTTTCTTTTCATGAAATGTTTTATTTATTTTGATTTTATAATTTTTTCTTTACATTCCAATAATCTAACACAACCTAGTTTTTAATATTACTGGATTAGTAAGACTACTGGATGTGTGTAAAATAATTGTTTGATTTTTTCCAAAAAAATATGTAATATTTGCTTTTCTACTATTATATAAGTTTTTGTAACGCTTTAGATAAGTTAGATCTGCGCGCGTCGATCGGTTCATAACGTTACAATTTAGGACATTAACAGTATTATAAATAATAATCCTGACAAATGTACTCTTAATAGATCTTGATAAATAACCTGGATCCCCCCTGTTCTCCGACAATATATTATTATTAAAGCCTACCTTGAGTTTTGCTTAACAATCTCTCACTTACTGTATAGTTTAAGGCTTAATGGATTCATATTGCTTAAACTTTAAGCAATATGAATCCATTAGTTTTTGTACTGTCGAAAAAAAGCGATCAAGTAGGTGAATTTACTGTCGGGCTAACTATACTACTGTGTTAACATTTTAACAATTGTTGATCAAAGATAATATGCAATGAAAAAAATTCTGACCGGACTTGAAGCGAGGATTGTGGTTCGAGCCCCACCCATTCGTTGCATTTGTGTATAAAAAAAATCAATATAAGATTATCCTGATAAGGATTTTATAAAAAAAAGTTATAAGAGAAAACTCATAGTATGGTGGACTACAATTTAAACTGTGCAGTGGGTGAAAGATTCTTTTAAAGCTGAACAAGTTATAATATTAATTACATAATAACAATAAAAACCCAAGTACTCCCGGTGGGGACGCATTTAGTGTTTTATAGAATTTTACACAATGACATATAATAGAGTATTTACATTTATCATTACCTATACTCTATTCCACGAAAACTGATAGTGATGTCAGCAGATTTTAACAGATAATTCAGTACAATGCATGAATAAACACTGAACAATGGTACCACAAATTGTAGCTTTGTTCATTTAAATATCATTTTTATATTGTTTACTTTAGACAATTAGCGACATCTAAACCATATTTAGACCCGATGACGTCACTATTAGTTCTCGTGGAATAGATTTTATAAATCTCTTGTATTTGTGTATTTTTTTTTATGTACTTAATATTCATAAATTTGTAATAGAATAGATGTAAGTAAATGTGCTGGCACATGGCTCGATGTTACGATAGGAAAACACGTGATTTTTTTTGTGATTAAACTTAATAATGATTAATCAAAACTTGGTTTTACTTGAAATTTAAAATTTAATACCCTAAAGCTGTGTTGCACCAAAAAAAACTCTTAATGTAATGATGAAGAAGTTAAAACTGGTGCCAATAGTACCAACCCATTCAAACTAAAAATGGTACATTTGACGCCATTTTTAACTTTCATTGTTTCAATAGGCTATTTGACTACATTAATAATATACTATAAATTGTGGTCATCCTATCAGACAATGGCGAGAAAACACATATTTCACTTTATTTGAAACTAAATTCTTTGAATTCTTGAAAATATCTTTTCTAGATTACATGAAATAAAATAGAATATTTTTTACAATTTTATTTATAACAAAAACATCTTTGATTGATGGCTGGTGACATCACATGCAAGTAAACAAAACAATAGAAGAGAAAGATTATAAATCATGTGGATGAAATAGAATAGAATATATATAATATAGCAGCATCCGCCAATAGCAGGTCTGGGTCCATCCTGGCAAAGTTACGTTGAAGAAAGATCTTAGGTTTTAATCTAGGAGTTTTAATTTTATAAGAAGCATAGATTAGGTCGTGGTGAGAGAAGCCTGGGGCTGAGTATTGTCCTAAAGAAGAAACTCTGTGGTGTGTGTGTTCAATTAGATTGTAAAAATAACATCAAGGTTAGTCAATTTATAATTATCAGACTGTTCACAGTTACTTTACCTAGGGCTGGATTAATAGTCATTGCTAAACAAGTGCTAAGGCTTTGAAAATGCTACGGACTGTCAAACTGCATAGTAAAAAATTATAGTTTGGAGCAATGGTTTTGACTAAGCAACAACTATTTATGCAGCCCCTAGAGTTATAAGTGGGCTTTTAATAAAATTAATTCATAACTTTTAGTTTTTTTAATAAAAAATATTTTAAATATACATTTACACATATTTTTAATATCACATAAGTTACCAAGGATCACACAATTCCTGTTTCTCAATACATTGTATCAGCCAGTTTAAAGGCAATGCCTTCAAGTGTGACATATTATACATAGGAGTGTAGTTATCCACAAAAATAATATAATGTGAACATTCCTTCAACATGCTATCTTTCTTTGCATGATATGGTACCAACTTCTCATTACTAGGAATGCCTTCAGGGTTCGGTGCTCTCTTTAAAATGACTCCACCACCATCAACAATTAAATCTATTATGAAATTTTTTGTTAAAACTTTCTTTTTGGAAATCTCAATTTTGTTACGTAAATTATGTAAATAAAAATGGCATCCATTAAATATTCCTGGTAACATTAAATATTTATTAATACGCGACTTTTTTGGGCCATCATTTCCTGGCAACCCAACACCATTTACTTCATATTTTTCAAACCCTTCTAATTTCTGTTGGGTAGACCTCAAAACCCATTCTGAGTTAATAATCCATAAATGTGAAATAATACCTTTAAGAATATCAAGGCTTGAATCACAGATGCCTATGTCATCTGCATCTACAATAATGTGAGTGACTTTTTTACTCATGGTTTGTTCTAAACGTATGTTGTGATGTTTAGCTAAAATTTTTAGTTTCATAGTTACATTTTTCTGTTCTGAAGTACAATAAATTTTTAAATCGGTAAAATCACTAGCTTGTGTTTCTTCTATTACACTTGTTATACTCAAAAGTGGTTCAACTTTTCTAATAGCAACATTTATTACTTTTTTAATATCTGCAGAAGCTAGTTGTATAGGAGTTTCACCTTTGCAGTTACGGGCGTTTATATCAGCCCCTTTTTTAATTAATTCCCTAATGATGTCTGTGTTTCTGTACCTCACTGCTTCATGTAAAGGAGTTTCATTATTTAGTCCGGGAACGTCTATAAGACAGTTGTAACTAAGTAACAACCTCACTAAGTCTAACCTTCCTTTTTGTACAGCTTCATGTAGCGGGGTCCAGCCTGCATTGTCTTTTGTGTTAATGCATGCACCTTTGCTTAATAACTCCTTGACTATATCAAGCTTGCCCTGGCGGCATGCTGCATGTAAACTTGTTTCTCCTTTAGCATTTTTCTTTTCTAATGTTTTATTAGATTTTGATGATAAACTTATGTTTGATGTGTTAAAAATATTTTCGGTAGTAGTTTTATTTTTCTTGCGTTTTTTGAGAGGCTCATTATCATCTTCTGTTGTATCATCATTTGTATCAAGCTTTCCTTTAACTTTAGATTTTAATTCTTTTAGTTTATCTTTTTCAATACAAGTTTGTAACATTTCAGTCATTTGTTTTGCACACTCCACAGCTACATTTCTACCTGAATCAGTAAATGTCTGACAACCTTTCAGACTTATGTTACATTCGGGACAAAAATCCAGAAAAGTGTTGTAATGTTCGGCGCAAATAGTGTGGCAGCATTCCGAAAATGTTATGGGATTTTTGTATAGTTGTGAACACACTGCACATGTAAGGCTAACTTTGAATTTGTGAAAGGCTTCGAGAAAGTCACTTATATTTGCCATTTTGCCGATAAAAGCAATAGTAAATAAGTTACCGTACTGATACAAATAATACGACACAGCATTAACCTCAACTCAATAGTCGTACTTTGAAATTTCTTCTTTTACGATATTAAGGCGCAGATGATAGAATATAATAAACGCAGCACACTTTTAAAAACAATAATATAGTAGAGTAACTGCAAAGAAAGGTGCAAAAATAACCGACCAAAAAAACAATAACAACTTTTTTTCCACGATGTGGAGTCAAAGATCTTTCGACCATGCAACCTTACAAAACAATAACCAATCAATGTTTATTAATTTATTTTAACATCCTAATAGCACCGGATACAAGTCTTAAGTGAAGAAAGAGTCAAAGTCAAAAATATATCGGTTTGGTTTCAAGCACAGATTAAATAATCTCCTATATATTATACTCATGAAGGTAAAAACCGTGCCCGTCCGCGAGAGGCGAGTTTTTTTAGCTTCATGATTATACTCTATTCTATTTCATCCACATGATTTATAATATAATCTTCTGTGTATTGTTTTGTTTACTTGCGTGTGACGTCACCAGTCATCAAACAATCAAATATATTGTTTTGGTTATAAATAAAATTGTAAAAAAAAATCAATTTTATTTCGTGTAATCTACGATATACATAATTTAGTTTAAAATAAAGTGAAATATGTTTTTTTACGCCATTGTCTGATAGGATGACCACAATTAATAGTATAATTTTAATGTAACCTATTCGCTATCTAACTAGCGGGCTAGCCGGTTCATTGAGCAGCGGAATTCAATAACATGGCTGAACAAAGTTAGTTGCCGGGTAGTTGAACGGGGCAAGCAAAACAAATTGATTGACGAATTTACATTTAATGATCTGCCTGATAAAAAAAACAGCTCTATCATTACGTCTAAAATAAATCCGCCAAATAGTTTGAATTAGTTCCCAATTTTACCATTGTCGTACAAAAGTAACACGGCGCCAGGGGAAAAGCTAATGTTTTTTAAATATTGCATTATTTGAATTTCAACTTTATAATTAACGAGATAGAACTTACATTTCAATACCCGTACCTTACGCAAAATGCGTGACGGTGAACGTGTCAAAACTCGGAATAAAGCCCCTGATGAAGTCCGAAACGTTCGCTTCCAACCAAGACTGCATGGACCGAGCTTTATGACCCGGCGCGCGAGGCGCCTAGTCTTGCTGGAAGGACCATACTTGGTTATTGAACATCTTCTCAAGAATGGTATCTTGATACATTTGTGCCGATGTTTTGATACCTTTTTCACAAAAATATGGCTCAGTCACTCCTTCATAGCTAACCCACCAAAACAACACTGAAGTCGGATAATGCCCACGTTGCCCTCTGTCGACTAATAAGGAAGCTTCCTTAGAGCTTTGAGCCTAAATACGGTCATTATGTTTGTTAAAATGTTGCTCAATTGTAAAAAAAATCTCATCTGTAAACAAAAAAAACCTGTGACCTACCTTTGCGTACCGCTTCAGTAGTTGTTTCGATTTTACTACCCTATTCTTTTTTAAATTATCAGTTAAGATTTGACCAATGCGTAGGCTGCAACTCCTAAGTCATCTTTTAAAATACGCGACATGGTTCTAGGTGCTATCTCCCGAGATAAAATCTTTTGCTTTCGGATCGGATTTCTTTGAATTCTTTTCCTTACTGCTTGACAACCTTTTTCGTACAAACACTACGTGGACGGCCAGTCTTTTTCTGTCACAAACAGAGGAGGTCTCATTGTAAAGAGTGACAGCGTTCGGTGACAGGTTTGGTTCTTTCGTACGCTATGCAGCCTACTATCTAACACTCCCCCTCACGAGTAACTGTTAAAATAAACCAGCAGCTTTACGATGATATGCTAACTTTTGTTCTGGAAGAGCTTTGGTTAACATATCGGCCATCATGTCATCTGTTCTTTTATATATCAGTTCCACAGCACTATTATTCAGTTTTTCCTTAATAAATTGTTCCCTTATATTTATATGTTTGGTTTTAGAACTCACAATAGGATTCACACATAAACTTAGTGCTGCCTGATTGTCTTTGAATATGGTCATATTAGCTAGACCTTGTCCCATATCTTTGAGTAGCTGTTTCAAATGTATAGCTTCTTTAAAACTTTTTGTTATTGCCATAAACTCAGCTTCACATGTGGACAATGCAACAGTTCTTTGCTTTCGTGACTCCCAGCTTGTTATCACGCTACCATATTTAAAACAGAATCCTGTATAGGATCTTCTGTCAATGACACATGATGCCCAGTCGGCATCTGTATAACCTTTAATTGGTTTATTCGACTTCTTGAAATTCAAAGATAATTCTTTTGTACCTTGTAAGTATCGTAGTACTCGTTTTCCTGCCTTCCAATGTTCTGCTCCATAGCATGTATTGAACTGGCTCAAGTAACTTACGCTATACATAATATCTGGTCTAGTGGCTACTGCCACTAGACCAGATATTATGACTACATTAAAGAACCAATTAAACTTTGATATGGGTAACTTTTCATAACATCTTCATCAGTACATTTTTGTAGTTTAAGTCCTACTTCCATTGGTGTACAAGCAGCTTTACAATTTTTTAAATTAAACTTTCTTAATATTTTCTCTATATGCTGCTTTTGAGATGCTTTAATTCCATATTTATCTGTTTTAAATTCGATACCTAAGCAATAGTTTAACTTTTCAATATCTTTCATTTCAAAACTTTTCATTAGTTCTTCTTTCACATATTTTAAGAATTTTATATCTTTATACGCAATAATAATATCATCGACATATATTGCTATCACTCCCCCTGTCGGATGAGTATATATACATGGATCAGCCGACGAAGCTATAAAATTCATGTCTTTTATTATAACCTAATGGTTGTGGATATGGCCACCTGAGGTCCTGTAGGTTCAGATAACCATACACCTATATTTATAGCAGTAAAAGACTCATGGAAGGATACTCTGTTTATTCAACACACAGCATGACATACATACATATGACATCTATTATACAGTAACGAGTGACGGCGTTCGGTGACAGGTTTGGTTCTTTCGTACGCTATGCAGCCTACTATCTAACAGTGGGTATGACCGGTTTTCAGGAGATTACTACATCGAGTTGATGATAAGGCAGCGAGTGTATTAAAATATACTCGTAATGCAATTCGTCTTTGTTGCTGCCCATTTCGTAATCACATTTAAACGGCATAGTGAGAGCGATCAATGTTGTTTAAGAACAATTATTGATTGACCCCATTAATGGACTTTATTAGGCCTGCTCACCACCAAGTAGATACAAAGTCACATGCTGTGCTCCAATAAAAAAATAAAAAATCCTTATTTTTCCATGGTAAAGTGGAATTTATGGGAAAATAAAGATTATGATAAAGTTAAAATAAAAAAACCGGCCCCGGCCTAGTCGTTAAGTCACTGCGCAACTGATAACAAGGTTAAGCAGATGACAATAAGGCCGGTCTGGGATGGGTGACCTCTTTATACAACGAGGCTATTTCATCTTAAACATCGCAACAAGCTCGCCACTTGTTAGGTGTTGCATCCGAATACCATCGGCCAAATGAGGACGGGTTAATCCCTCCGCTGTACCTTGAAGCCGTTTAAACTGTTCTCGGGAGCCAAAAAACCCGTGATGGTATTTAATTTATTTATAGAATAAAAAAGTAGTCACTATGCAAAAGTGGGAAATATGGGAAATATATGTATTGTGTATCATAATTGTGTTATTGTTTTTATTTATAATTATTCTCGATGAGGCCTCTTTACAGCTGCGTCCTTGTAGGCAACAGTTTAATTTTATACTGAAAGACTGTTCTTTGCTTTCTTGGATTCTTAGCCTACATTTCGCTCCATGCCATGAAAAATAGAAATAGAGATTACCTACTTCGAAAATTATTAAACTAAACTATATACCTATATATTTTTATATAACAAATACACTTTTGTAACTTTGGACTTAACTGAGCTCCAGTTGGTGTAATAAATAAAACAATTTATTTTTAGGTTTAATTTATGGCATTATAAAAGATATATTTATTTATTATACTATAAATTTATTTATTTGCATTATAAAATACATAATAAATAATGAAAAATAAAATACAATGTTCAGTTAAAAAATATATTTATTTATTATACTATAAATTTATTTATTTGCATTATAAAATAAATAATAAATAATGAAAAATATAATACAATGTTCAGTTAAGAGCTCAACGTCAACGTATATATATTATGTATAATTAATACAAACATTAAATATATTTTTATAGATTTTATGAAAAATACGCTACATACACAGAGTTATAGGAAAGCTAATTATTATAATATTGTAATTATTTTATAAAATTATTTTTTGTTTATTTTTTACAAAAAAACTAGAAGTAGTTGCAACTATTATACAATGTCGTTCCAAAACACGTTCCCCCTTTCTTACATATCTCTCCGTCTATTTTTCTTGTCTTTAGCCGAAAGATCACATGAGTAATTTTTACACGTATTTTGGAACAGCCCCTATATATGTGCCATATAGGTATATAGAGTATATTGCACGAAACTAATAATAATATATAGAACCGTCCGTAATGCCTTAAATGGCCTATAAACGATATGTCAAACGAGTTCGTTGCCGCTATATCTTAGATTAATAATGTTATTAATGTCACTGATGACGCCGCTCCATAGAGAGGCGAAATATTTGGCAATAAAATTTTATAGCTTCAATTTATATATTTTACCAAGTAAGAAACACATCTAACACACTTTATTTGTTTCAGATTATGTTATTATTATTAATCTGAGCGCTATATTCTGTCCTCACTTCAACCAATCAACGCGATTGCTTTTGTTCTCACTTTTTTTTTATTTATGCGGCAGCGGCCATCTTCTATTCTCACAACTGGAAAGGCGATTTAAGGCCCATGGGCGCCTCCCTATCTTTATCGCCATGGTATAATAGACCATATTTACTATTATTCGATATAAACTATATAGGTATATATTAATAAATAAACTAATATTGAAATTAAACAGGATCAAATCAGACGCATAAGGACTTAACTAAACAAAAATACACAAAATACTAAAGAAAGACTTAAAAGAAAGCTAATAAATAAATTATTAGGTAGATAGGTATGTTGTGTAACTTCACGCTACATAAAACATACATTTTGTTCATTAATAAATTTATTTATTAAAATCTATCACGCAATTATTATTAATTTTCATTGTGTTTATAACTTTTTTGGAATATGTATAAAATAGATATATAAAATATGTTGTAGGTATGTTAACGTTAAAGAAGAGCGGGACCATCTGACACAAGTGACACTTACTAGATGGTCCCAACAACCTTGTTTAGGGTTGTAATAGTTTTAAGATTGAAAAAGAAATTTTTCATTTATTTATTTTTTTATAGATAATATCATCACCTACTTTAAATGTATATTTTTACACAGTGGCGTAGCTACCTAGGGGCTAGGCGGGGCAGTACGTCGGGGCCATCAAGCTCAGGGGCCCCGCACGAATGCTTACCAGAAAATCTCGATCGAACTGAACTTTTGGAAATTTCTCTCATTTTCAAAATAAACATGACAGGTTAATCATGGCACCTCAGTTGAGAGAAAATCGATAGTTATACCTAGGGATTTCCCCTAAATTCTTTCTGTTATCAATTTTATAAAACATAACCAGTTTAGATAGCTGTGGGGCCCTATTTTTTTATTTGCCCCAGGGCCCTTGGTTACCTAGCTACGCCACTGTTTTTACACTAACCTTTGGTAACATTATCGGTCTAATAAATATATACCTACTAACTAGCAAGTATATGTGCGTCCGAGTGCGCCACGCCACGTACCTAGTACCTACCCTATTTAATCCGTGGTGCCACATGTATATGTACTAGAATACATATGAAACCGGAGTGAGTGGTACCAAATACTATAGAAACTCAACTTCTATAAGTATTTGGTGGTAGAGAGTCCAATTGTCCCAGTACCGCCCCAGTCGGTAATATGGCGGTGGGTCATTTTTTTTTACCATGCACATATCGATGATTATATAAAAATACGGTTGCTTGAAAGGTAATACCTTAATTTTATACCACTCGCCTTCCGGTTGCCTCTCCGACATACATTTAACGTGCCATTGCTTTAACTAGTAGGTATCTGTTATTTTAAAAAATAAGAAGGGGCTGTTCCAAATTAAGGGTAATAAAACCTGTGCGATCTCTAAGGAAAAAGGAAGAGACGAAGATGTAATTTGTGATATTCCGCCTCTTTATTTTCCTCGAAAATGAAAAGAAAATGTTTTATCTTCTCTTATTATCTTTTACCTATTTAAAACTAACAAGACTAGACTGAGTAAAATAGAATAACTAAACGCTAATACAAAACTGGCTCTTGAATAACAAAATTTAGAATAATTAGATAGCTCTGATTCAAAATTCAAAGGGAAACGGTTATAGGGTATATTTGTCAGCTGGTCCTTAGTGGCCAAAGCGTTAGTATTATTATGAAATATAATATTGGATTGGTGCATAAATGAACTGTACATTGCAAAGACTGGAGTTCTAAATGGATGATCTTTTCCAAAAAGTTGATCTAGTTTTTTAAACATATAGGTAATTTCTTGTTTCTTCATTGTTGTAATATTTCGGGAGACGTAGATTTGTCCGAGGGAAGACCAAGATTGCAGACAATATTGTTTGTTGTTTTCTGGGCAAATAGGTGTTATATTGAACTCGGATGATTTTGCCCATGGTTCCAAAATGAGGCTTTCTGAAAAATAAAAACTTGACTTCAACCACAAAACACAACACGTCAACGAAATCCCACAAAATAATATCATAATTAGTAATAATATAATCATCTTCGTCATCATTTATTTACCGTCATCATTTATTAACCATTCAGATTTCAGATTACAATAGTAACTATAGATAAGAATTAACCAATAAAAGATGTTTATTTGAAAAAGCGGCCCCAGCCTAGTGGTTAAGTCACTGCGCAACTGATAACAAGGTTAAGCAGATGACAACAAGGCCGGCCTGGGATGGGAGACCGCTTTATACAACGAGGCTATTTCATCAAAAACACCGCAACAAGCTCGCCACTTGTTAGGTGTTGCCTCCGAATACCATCGGCGAAATGAGGACGGGTTAATCCCTCCGCTGGGTACCCTGAGGCCGTTTAAACGGTTCTCGGGAGCCGTGACGATGATGATGGTATTTGAAAAATAAATCCTATTGATTGATCCCTATCTATAGTTACTAGCGACTATAGTACAAATAATATAAATAATTAATATATAATTTTTAGCTTCACCATACAAATTTGTCATTTTAACATTAATAGTTTATATGGCATTGAAGGCATATTTTTTTTCATTTGCGACATATATTGCCATGGGAAAATTTGTTTGATTTGATCAGTAGAACCTTATTTTAGCCCTAAGCACAAAGTTTTAAAGTAATAATATAGCTTTTAGAAAATGAATTTTCAAGTGTGCCTTTAAGGCCAAATATTAAACTTCAAGGAAAAATGCTCAAAGAAATCCCCGAGCCGATTTAAAAAAAAACGAAAAACGCATCATTAGAATTTTTTTAAATTTATTCTCCTGGCCGGAATTCAAGCAGGTTGGTTTTGCACCAGCAATAATATAAAATAATTCTGTATTATTGCACCAGCTGATAATAACGCTTATAAGGATCAAACGGTGGAAAGTATAACTTTAAACGGCAAACTAAACGAAAGTGTTAATTTTTAAGATAATTCGTTGAATGTTTTTAAGCCTTAACTAGTAAATTGTTATTATTGTGCCTTTAACACTTGAAAAATTCATCCTGTATAAAAAGCCTTTCGATATAACAATTAGACTTACCGTTATATAATGTAAACGTATTTAAACTAAAATACGCAACATCAACGTGTCCTTCCACAAGCAGACGTAATGCTTCCATCTCTCCTCCAATAATATGTCCATTGATATCCTTGTTACATTTGCTAGTAAACTTCTTAACTATATCCTTAGAAATATTAACATTTTTCTCAATACCAGGAATACAGGAATCCCCAAAATAGTCTTCTAAATGTCTTATGCCACAATCTTCAATGTCTTTGTTGGATATTAAAGTGTTAACTATAGTATGCCATGCTACTCCATCGAATGTTGGCAATGCAATACCTTTTCCGCGCAAATCTGCCGTATTCCTAATATTGGATTTAGTGCTGACATATGCTCCGACAGTATTTAAGTTACCGATTATTGGCGTAACTTCGTATAATATTGGTTCCACTGAATAATCTCTGGAAAATACAAAAATAAAATTACATAGGGAAAAAGGATCAGGTAAAAAATTACGGTTCCCTAACCTAAATAAAGGAAGCTTCTATATGCCTTTATAGGATTTGTAAACTGGTAATCCTAAAGTAATATTGACAGCCTCCGTAAACTAGTGGTTACGCCTTAGGCGTTGTATCCGGTGGTCGTGGGCTCGATTTCCACCCATGGCAAAAAGTATTAGTACGGTTTTCTGTACTGTTTGCCATGGTCTGTGTGTTTATAAAATATAATATTATATGTATTACCTACCGTTAGTACCTACCGTTGTTTCGGGTACACATAGTAGGTACAGATTAGTTTGTGACCAGGGCTATAGGTATGTGTATAAAAATCCTTCATGAAATCCTGACTTCGGATCCCCGGCTACTCCAAAAGAAATTACAAAAGATTTTGCCTCTTGGACTAAGGGTCGATGGGAAGAGTTAAATTCGGAAAGGTATTCAACTCTAATTCACGGTCTCAAGTCCAAACACACAACACTGAAGGGAACATAGTTCACTTCTCTGCCTTCCAACCACATAATGACCCCGTCACCCATGGAGAATCCTTGAATGGCTAACAACATTGTCTCTTGTCTCATAAATGAAATATCAATTAAAAAATCTTAGGTAAAGGAGGGTCAACTCAAAAAACTCAAATAAACTTAAGCCTTTTTTAATCCTAAGGGGTTACCACCTACGGGCTGTACGGTGGCCGCGTTGCTCTATGGGCTACCACCGATTGATACTGTGAGAACTGTATCCTGTTAAATATAAGTATTGTATTTATCTTTCTAACTCCGGGCTAACTTAGCTGTTTTACTTTTCGTGATACCAAAAAGAATAACCGCGATCTCAACTCGAATGAGATTTTACGGTATCGAAGTCGGTAGTTACCCACTTAATACGACTTGAAAATTAATTAAGTCCGTGGTCCGAGGATGCTAGCGAATTTATCCGTGATGTGGATAGAAAATTAAAATAGCAACTGGTGATCCTCTGAGCAAGGAGTACCTGGTTCAAAGGATCAGTATTGCTATACAACGGGGTAACGCCGCTAGTGTCCTTGGTTACGCCCATTGACTCATTTTCAAAATTTTAATATAGGTAATAATTCATTATTTTTAAATGTAGATATATTTTATTATATTTTTGTTTATTTTATTTTTCATTTATAATTTTTTGTAGAGTAAATAAATTTTAATATTTAATCCATAGTTTCAGCCTATACCGCAGACCGGACATACTGCAATGCAAAGTGAGAAAGCAACACTTATAGAACTGACTATTGTGGGCAATAAACATTTAAAAGAAGTCGAACAGATTCTTTTTTATCACAAATACAATTATATACTTAAGTACCTACTAGATATTTAACTTAATGCGGTGGAAGTCGGTGCAGTACAAGTGAAATTCCAGCAATCTTTGCATTGTTTTATTGAAGGACATGGGCCTCCGATGGAACGTAGTAGCTATTTGATTGGATAGAGAAGATTCTGAATACAGTGAAACATGAACACAGGAAGAGTTGATATCGAGAAAGGCCTCCGATGGAACGTAGTTGCTATTTGGTTGGATAGAAAAGGTTCTGAACACAGTGAAACAGGAACACGGGAAGAGTTGATATCGAGAAAGGCCTCCGATGGAACGTAGTTGCTATTTGGTTGGATAGAAAAGGTTCTGAACACAGTGAAACAGGAACACGGGAAGAGTTGATATCGAGAAAGGCCTCCGATGGAACGTAGTTGCTATTTGGTTGGATAGAAAAGGTTCTGAACACAGTGAAACAGGAACACGGGAAGAGTTGATATCGAGAAAGGCCTCCGATGGAACGTAGTAGCTATTTGGTTGGATAGAAAAGGTTCTGAACACAGTGAAACAGGAACACGGGAAGAGTTGATATCGAGAAAGGCCTCCGATGGAACGTAGTTGCTATTTGGTTGGATAGAAAAGGTTCTGAACACAGTGAAACAGGAACACGGGAAGAGTTGATATCGAGAAAGGCCTCCGATGGAACGTAGTTGCTATTTGGTTGGATAGAAAAGGTTCTAAATACAGTGAAACATGAACACAGGAAGAGTTGATATCGAGAAAGGCCTCCGATGGAACGTAGTTGCTATTTGGTTGGATAGAAAAGGTTCTGAACACAGTAAAACAGGAACACGGGGAGAGTTGATATCGAGAAAGGCCTCCGATGGAACGTAGTTGCTATTTGGTTGGATAGAAAAGGTTCTGAACACAGTGAAACAGGAACACTGGAAGAGTTGATATCGAGAAAGGCCTCCGATGGAACGTAGTTGCTATTTGGTTGGATAGAAAAGGTTCTGAACACAGTGAAACAGGAACACGGGAAGAGTTGATATCGAGAAAGGCCTCCGATGGAACGTAGTAGCTATTTGGTTGGATAGAAAAGGTTCTGAACACAGTGAAACAGGAACATGGGAAGAGTTGATATCGAGAAAGGCCTCCGATGGAACGTAGTTGCTATTTGGTTGGATAGAAAAGGTTCTGAATACAGTGAAACATGAACACAGGAAGAGTTGATATCGAGAAAGGCCTCCGATGGAACGTAGTAGCTATTTGGTTGGATAGAAAAGGTTCTGAACACAGTGAAACAGGAACACGGGAAGAGTTGATATCGAGAAAGGCCTCCGATGAAACGTAGTTGCTATTTGGTTGGATAGAAAAGGTTCTGAATACAGTGAAACATGAACACAGGAAGAGTTGATATCGAGAAAGGCCTCCGATGGAACATAGTAGCTATTTGGTTGGATAGAAAAGGTTTTGAACACAGTGAAACAAGAACACGGGAAGAGTTGATATCGAGAAAGGCCTCCGATGGAACGTAGTAGCTATTTGGTTGGATAGAAAAGGTTCTGAACACAGTGAAACAGGAACACGGGAAGAGTTGATATCGAGAAAGGCCTCCGATGGAACGTAGTAGCTATTTGGTTGGATAGAAAAGGTTCTGAATGCAGTGAAACATGAACACAGGAAGAGTTGATATCGAGAAAGGCCTCCGATGGAACGTAGTAGCTATTTGGTTGGATAGAAAAGGTTCTGAACACAGTGAAACAGGAACACGGGAAGAGTTGATATCGAGAAAGGCCTCCGATGGAACGTAGTAGCTATTTGGTTGGATAGAAAAGGTTCTTAATACAGTGAAACATGAACACAGGAAGAGTTGATATCGAGAAAGGCCTCCGATGGAACGTAGTAGCTATTTGGTTGGATAGAAAAGGTTCTGAACACAGTGAAACAGGAACACGGGAAGAGTTGATATGGAGAAAGGCATTTAACCCTGCCTAGCATTCTCAAGTCCTATAAGGAACACTGCAGTTCACTCTCCGGTCTCCCAACCGTGAGATAAACGCGGCACCCGCACGACGAATATGGATAGATAATATTGTTTTAATATTTCTGTGTTTGTTAATTTACCTCACAGCTTTAATTAACCAATCAGCATCAGCTACAGTGACGTCACTGTCACCATTGTCTATGGCTTCAAAGCATTCTTCTCTGGTTTTTCTGATAACGCACTGTAAAGGTGGATCTACACCGTATACTGTTGCTGCCTCACTTAGCCAATCGCATTTGTATTGGCCGATTATGTTCGTTGTGCACATTGTTATATGTCTGTTGAGAAAATACATTATGTTATTTATAATAATAAAAAATAACTACCTAATAATACATAGAGACAGATGCAAAAATCATTAAGCGACAAGTGATATTTCGTAGATATAAAGTTTTATGCCGTAGCTCCAATAAAAAAGCTTGTAAAGTCATTAGACTAGCGGCCACATTCTGTTTCTTATAACGTGGGCGTTTACTATTAAGTATATTCTTAAATCACAGTCTGTCTAAGTGGAGTGAATTTTGGGAAGACTTTTAAGAACAAATTAAAATAAATTTCATAGGAAAACTATTTTTGCACAGGTTTGCGCAATGTTCAATATATTTACCGAGAAATACATAATCTTTGTATCATCACGGGTGCCATACGGCGCCCGAGACCGCCTAGACGGCCCCATGGTACCCAGCGGAGGGGTTTTAATCCCACCTCGTCGTAGCCGATGGTATGAGTCTACACCGAACAAATGGCTAGCTCGTTGCGATGTTTTGGATAGACTCAATAACCCCTCTATAAACAGTTTCACAAGTTGGTATAGTGAAACCGGGACCTACAGCTTTACGTGCTCTCGGAGGCACTATAGTGGTGTTGTCAAACAAATGTACATAATTTTTTTTAATTAAAATCTCTCTCTCTACTCATTGGTACACACCGGGATTCGAACCAGGGACCTAAGTGTTTTTAAGTCCAAGGTAACCAACTCGGCCACCACGTAAGTGACATAATCTTTGATTTAATTTTTAACCCTATAAATGGTCCTTAATAGGTTCGTTGGTTTGTAATGTTTCTTTGGCATTAAGTAATTAATTTACCGAGGTGGTGTGCAGCTGCTCTGACTGTAAGCCTCTCTGAACCCAGGAGCTCGTGACAAGTAGTCCAGAGGCGCTTTAGGAGGAGACAGCGGCAGGTTGAAGGCGCGATTTGCTTCCAGCACTGCAGTCAGGTTACCACGCCAGTGCTTGTCGACCGTCACCGAACTGTTAGTGAGGGTCGACATTAAACGGCTTACTGCTTCTGCTGATTTCCTGTTAAAAATCGTTTTAAAATTGTTAGATTCTTGAAATTTTATTATTACCTCGCCAAGACCGGAATCATATACTGCAACTACATAATACTACTTTTATTTCTATTCCTACCTGTTTTCTCTGTGTCAAAAATGGTTCAAAAGTGACAAAATACATTTATTACCAAGTTTAGACTGAACCTTTAGGAAACAGTAATAAGAGTAAACGTTCACCGTCACGCAATTTTCGTGCATTAATTTACCGGTGTGAAGTTACCGGCCGAAATGTTACCGGCCGTTATAACTCGACCAATTTGAGGAGTTTTATAAAATGTGAAGTTACCGGCCGAAACCTAGCGGCTGTTATAACCCGACCAAATTGAGTAATTTTATAATATATGTAAATAAAGTTACCGGCCAATATAAACCGTCCTTGGCAATTATGGAGTACCTATTATTTATTTTTTATCAGAGTACTGTCGTGGGTATAGAAAATACATTACATAACATACTGAACAAAACATAAGATTTTCAGATTTTTTTTCCCGAGTTCCTAGGTCATTGTAGTAGAACCCACTTTACCTGCAGTCTTCAGGCAATTATGGAGTACCTACTCATTTTTTTTATCAGAGTACTGTTGTGGGTATAGAAGCTACGTCACATAACATATTATAGTTATGGTAGTAGATACATAGTAGAACCCACTATACCTGCAGTCTTCAGGCAATTATGGAGTACCTACTCATTTTTTTTTATCAGAGTACTGTCTTGGGTATAGAAGCTACGTCACATAACATATTGCACAAAATATATGATTTTCAGATTTTATTTCCGAGTTCGGTCATTGTAGTAGAACCCACTATAACTGCAGTCTTCAGGCAATTATGGAGTACCTACTCATTTTTTTTATCAGAGTACTGTTGTGGGTATAGAAGCTACGTCACATAACATATTGAACAAAACTTATGATTTCCAGATTTTATTCCAGAGTTCCTAGGTCATTGTAGTAGAACCCACTATACCTGCCGTCTTTAGGCAATTATGGAGTACCTACTCTATTTTTTTATCAGAGTACTGTCGTGGGTATAGAAGCTACGTCACATAACATATTGCACAAAACATATGATTTTCAGATTTTATTTCCGAGTTCCTAGGACATTGTAGTAAAACCCACAATACCTGCCGTCTTTAGGCAAATATGGAGTACCTATTATTTATTTTTTATCAGAGTACTGTCGTGGGTATAGAAAATACATTACATAACATACTGAACAAAACATAAGATTTTCAGATTTTTTTTCCCGAGTTCCTAGGTCATTGTAGTAGAACCCACTTTACCTGCCGTCTTTAAGCAATTATGGAGTACCTACTCATTTTTTTTTATCAGAGTACTGTCGTGGATAAAGAAGCTACGTCACATAACATACTGAACAAAACATATGATTTTCAGATTTTTTTTCCCGAGTTCCTAGGTCATTGTAGTAGAGCCCACTATACCTGCCGTCTTCAGGCAATTATGGAGTACCTACTCATTTATTTTTATCCGAGTACTATCGTGGATATAGAAACTACATTAAATAACATACTGAACAAAACATAAGATTTTCAGTTTTTTTTCCCGAGTTCCTAGGTCATTGTAGTAAAACCCACTATACCTGCCGTCTTCAGGCAATTATGGAGTACCTACTCATTTTTTTTTATCAGAGTACTGTCGTGGGTATAGAAGCTATGTCACATAACATACTCAACAAAACATAAGATTTTCAAAGTTTTATTCCCGAGTTCCTAGGTCATTGTAGTAGAACTCACTATACCTGCCGTCTTTAGGCAAATATCGAGTACCTATTATTTATTTTTTATCAGAGTACTGTCGTGGATATAGAAACTACATTAAATAACATACTGAACAAATCATAAGATTTTCAGTTTTTTTTCCCGAGTTCCTAGGTCATTGTAGTAAAACCCACTATACCTGCCGTCTTCAGGCAATTATGGAGTACCTACTCATTTTTTTTTATCAAAGTACTGTCGAGGGTATAGAAGCTATGTCACATAACATACTCAACAAAACATAAGATTTTCAGAATTTTATTCCCGAGTTCCTAGGTCATTGTAGTAGAACTCACTATACCTGCCGTCTTTAGGCAAATATGGATTACCTATTCATTTTTTTTTATCAGAGTACTGTCGTGGGTATAGAAGCTATGTCATATAACATACTCAACAAAACATAAGATTTTCAAAATTTTATTCCCGAGTTCCTAGGTCATTGTAGTAGAGCCCACTATACCTGCCGTCTTCAGTCAATTATGGAGTACCTACTCATTTTTTTTTATCAGAGTACTGTCGTGGATATAGAAGCTACGTCACATAACATACTGAACAAAACATATGATTTTCAGATTTTTTTTCCCGAGTTCCTAGGTCATTGTAGTAGAGCCCACTATACTTGCCGTCTTCAGGCAATTATGGAGTACCTACTCATTTATTTTTATCCGAGTACTGTCGTGGATATAGAAACTACATTAAATAACATACTGAACAAAACATAAGATTTTCAGTTTTTTGTCCCGAGTTCCTAGGTCATTGTAGTAAAACTCACTATACCTGCCGTCTTCAGGCAATTATGGAGTACCTACTCATTTTTTTTTATCAGAGTACTGTCTTGGGTATAGAAGCTATGTCACATAACATACTCAACAAAACATAAGATTTTCAAAGTTTTATTCCCGAGTTCCTAGGTCATTGTAGTAGAACTCACTATACCTGCCGTCTTTAGGCAAATATGGAGTACCTATTATTTATTTTTTATCAGAGTACTGTCGTGGGTATAGAAACTACATTACATAACATACTCAACAAAACATAAGATTTTCAAAATTTTATTCCCGAGTTCCTAGGTCATTGTAGTAGAATAGAATAATGGAGTATCTATTTTTTTTTTTATCTCTGATAAGAAGAAATAAATTGTCGTAATGTAATTGTCGGTAGACGGTAGGTATAGTAGGTTCTACTACAATGACGTTGGAAGTCTGGAATATAAAATTCCGAAAATCGTTTCACTTTTTATGTTATGTAATGTAGCTCATATATCCGCGACCGTATAAAAGAAAATAGGTAGTCCATAATTGCCAAGGACGGTTTATATTGGCCGGTAACTTTATTTACATATATTATAAAATTACTCAATTTGGTCGGGTTATAACAGCCGCTAGATTTCGGCCGGTAACTTCACAATTTATAAAACTCCTCAAATTGGTCGGGTTATAACGGCCGCTAGATTTCGGCCGGTAACTTCACATTTTATAAAACTCCTCAAATTGGTCGAGTTATAACGGCCGGTAACATTTCGGCCGGTAACTTCACACCGGTCATTAATTTCAATTTAAGCGTTCTCATTTGCATGGAATGACTGACAGCATGCTAGGTATCTAAGTTTTTTTTTTTAACTTCAGACAAATAATATATTATAGTTACCTTTTAGCAACGACCGACGGCCAAGGTCTACGTAGCCACACACAAGGGTCCGTGTTGTTGATGGGAATTACGCTACCGTCTTGGCAAAGGAGGCCAAATCGATCCATAGCATTTGGTACCCGCTAAAACAAAACTAAACTTTCACACTCATGTCGTATCGTAGTCCATATACAGCGCTAAATAATGAAGTAAATTTTTGTCATCCATATTATTATAATAAGTAGAGCAGAGTTTTTTTATTAAGGTATCTACCTACAAGGCGACCATTTAATAGACTGGGAGATGATGACAGAAAACGTTCTCCCATTTTCTACTGCATGCCTTTTTAAGAATTAGTAATTAACCCTAAAATATGATAGATAGAGGGGTTATTGACCGCCGCACGCTTGCACGTCATAAAGAAAATGGCTTTCCTTTCTGTAAAGAATTTTAGTGTTTTTCCGTGATATTATATTGCCTGCCTTTGTAACATAAGGTAGTGCAAACAAATTCAAGTTATCGTAATTATTGGCATGCAATTCCCAACGGCCGAGTGGGCTCAAAGGGTTGTGGGAAAATGATTAAAAAAATTGGACATTTCGGTGTTGTCAAAATGCATGCCGTGTAAAACATTAAAGTTTCCATCACAAAAAATATCTGAGAAAATTGTATTGACCGAGGGTGGATTTTTTTTGGAAAATGTTGAAAATTTAATACCACTTTTCCGTGACTTAAAACTGTATGCCATTTGAACAATACTGAATGTTTATATATTGACGTTAGAAAATTTGGCATGCACAGCAGGATGTTGCGAAATAGTGGCATGCATGACGAAAGTTGCAAAAAACGCAGTTAAAATTTTCGTGACTTTATTTTGCATGCCGTTTAATATTTCACAAAAAAATATTATTTCAAGTTAATAAGAAAAATGGCATGCATGTGTCAACAGCCTGACTGAATTTTTCAACAAAACACAACTTTTTCGTGTTTTTTTCTTGCATGCATTTTTGTATTATATTTCTAAATATTATTTTAAACTCTAATAATTACAATAAATTGTGCGAAGCGGCCGCGAAGTCTTTTGGCAAGTCTCTAAAAATTATATCAAGTCATAAAACACACATAAAACTGAATAAAGATGTGAAAAGCCATTTTCTTTATAACGTGCAAGCCTGCGGCGGCCAATAACCTCTCTATCTTTCATATTTTAGGGTTAATTATTAATTCTTAAAAGGGCATGCAGTAGAAAATGGGAGAACGTTTTCTGTTATCATCTCCCAGTCTAAACATCAATGAAAGAAATACCCTTTAAAAAACGCGTCTTTTAAAATTAAACACAGATGCAACAGACATATGAAACTAAGGCGCGTGTCTTTAGGAAACTATAATTATAATCTATAATTTATTTAGGAATTTATAATGTTAGAATAGATATAAAAATAAACTCTACATAAACAATCATCGAAGAAGCCACTTGATGGTATTTGGAGTAAACGAGGCGGTAAACGCTATACTTATACAAATCAAATCGTGATAAGTAAAACTAAACACTACTCCAACCCTTTTCAAGAACTCAAGAATGGCGATCTTGCAAAACTTGTCAGTTATAGAATTACGTCAAATAGTACATAGAAAATTTAATGGACAGAATTCTAAGCCAAAAATAAATTAGAATACAATTAGGTCAATGGAGTATCTTACCAAGAAATATGACTTGACTTCCTTCCAAGAGACCCAGGCAATGTCTCCGACCCCATCGACCATACAGTTGAGGGCTCCAGTCGTGCCCCAGTAAATATCGTTGTTGGCACATTTGCGATTCCCACAGGCTGCGCAGAGGGAAGGATATTTTGTTTCTGGAAATATAAAAGTGATAATTCATTTATGTATAATCAATCATTTTGAAATAGAAGGAACTACAGCTTCATAAATCGTTATTATTTAAGATTCTCAATGTAGATTATCTTGCCTTCGTATCTAGCAAAATATTTTTTCGACAGTGAAAGAAAATATTATTTATAGCCTCACGACAATGCTACAAACAGTACAAAATATATATACTCGTACATTAAAAAATGGCAACCTTAAAAAAAATAGCCAGTGGGTATCATACACAGCTAATTAGCTCAGAATTAGCTACAACAGCTATAAAAGTATATGCTGCAGAGCAGATTTTCAGCTGATTTTGGACGTACTACTAGTCCATTAATTTACTTATTTCTTATATGAAAGACAAAGTTATCTTACTTAGTTGAATGTCAGTCTTGGGATTAGGAACCCAAGGTCCAGCTTTGCAAGCTTTTCCGAAGAAAGTCGCTAAAGATTTTATTCTGTTCTCAGCCAGAGTTAAGTTACTCTCGCACAACTTTGGAGTCAATAGAGATTCCAGGTACTGTAACAAAATAAATTTATTTACCTCTTTACATGAGGATAATTAAGTAGTAAGTAGTTAACTAAATTATATTCATCGTTGTAACAGCAACTTTCTGTAGTAAAAAAAAAGTGGAAGCATGTTTTATGGTAAAGTTACCTGGGATAGGGTTTCGCTAAGTCCTCTCGCGTCATCTCCACCGATACCAGGATGGCATAACGTGGTATTCCATAATAAGCTCTGCAGGGTGAAAACTCCTGAAGGTATAATGTGACGGTTGACTACTGCAACTATTTGTCTTTCAAAGTCCTCTGAAAAGATGAAAGAAATCATATAAGTATATATCTTTGTTTGCTTATACCCAAGAATCACAAATCGGTTTTTTGTATTTTTTTTATTTTAGATTAGTTCTCATGCCTATATTATAGGATATACAAATTACATTGTTAGTTTTTTTAAAGCAATGGCAGAGCGGAACGGCTCTCTATAGCTTAAAAAAATATTAATAAGAAGAAGTATTATGGATCAGCACATACTCTCAACACCTTTACCGAAGGCCTCGAGATACTAGATGCTAGTTGTATGTATATTAGAGAAACAACTAAACTAAAGCCCTATACAGAAAAACTAATGTTCTTCAATGCGTGGGAATATAACCCACGACCTCCGGATATAACGGAAACTGGCGTAACCACTAGACCATAGAGGCGGTAACCGGTATTTGTTTATTTAATTTAGGTGGTGGAAGGACTGCTTGTTCATACCAGGTCTATGTCGTAATTCATTGGTGACCAGCACGTCAAGATTGGCCCACTGAGCTGCCATGAGATCTTCAGGGCTAAACACTCCGAAGTCCACAGTGCCTTTGCTCATGCGTCGAAGGCAGTCCAACCTAAACAACAAAAATAGGTTATTCGGTGGGTTTCATAGTCAACACAAGTATTTATTTTACAATCATCTTATGTAATGTAATAAAAAGAAATCCCGTATCGTAATTTTGTCAACCGTTGATACTAAGTTAATTAAGATGATGTTGCTAAATTGATGTTGGAATTTTAAGATTTTATATGACACTATACCAATAAGAATATGGTGACAAATAAAATGCATAAGCATTACCTATTTCCATATAAAAAATATTCTAATACTTTATCTATTTAGGAGAGTTACCCCCGTATTCTAAGACGTTTCCTTAACTCCACTCTTCACTCAAGGAGCGTCTGTCTCAACTTGCTTTTTATAGTTGACATTTGGTGGAAAGAGACAGAAGACATTCCTTGAGTGTAAAGTGGAGTTAAGGATACGTCTTAGAATACGGGGGTTAGATTAGGGACCTACAGAAATTATCAGCACACGTAGCTCCTGCTCTCTATTATTCCTTCTTGATTTGAATATGATGAAAAGAGACAAGATTTGCGTTATCCCGTATAAAAAGGTAATCTGTCACTTGCATCTTGCTTTCCAACTGCTGACCATAAAGTAAAAAATATCGGCTAGCTTCCTGTCTATATAGAAATGAAGAGGTTTAATACCTGTCGTTGGCCAAAACGCATTCTACTCCCGATTTCTCTTCAGGCTTCTCTATATTAGGGCAGAATTTGTTGGCTCTTCTATATGCACCTTTTCCTTCTACCACGCAAACTCGCACTGTAAACAAAACAAAAGTAGTATGTAAGTGACTCCGACTCTAGCAGACCTAATGAATCCACGAACGATCAAGAATGTTTTCGGACTTTTCACTGTGACTTGCCATCGACAAATGTATGGTCACATTTACAGATCAACAGACAGGGTCACTTTCAGATTTATGATAATATTATATAATAATATGTACTAAGGTCAGGGGCTCTAGAGAAAAAGCAGGCGAGGCGACGTGTCGTGTCGCCTTCAATCAAAACTGTATAGACTTTGGCAGGTGTCTGCGTACCTCACGCCTACTGTCACTGTCAAAATACATACGTTTTTGACTGAGGCGACGCGACATGTCGCCTCGCCTGCTTTTTCTCTAGAGCCCCTGATCACACATAATTCAGAACTTCAGGTCTGTACAACTGGTTAAACCGCTATCATGCTTTCAGCAACACGGCGTAGTACATATTATTATTACTATTATAATATAACATATACGTGGTGGCCGAATTGGACCTTAGACTTGAAAACACATAGGTCCCTGGTTTAAACCCCGGTGTGTACCAATGAGTTTTTAATCTAAAAAAATATGTACATCCACTATAGTGCCTCGGAGAGCACGTTCAACTGTCGGTCCCAATTTCAATATACAGGGTGACTATGAAAGGTTGTACATTGGCTTATATATATAAGGTTCTACTGATCAAATCGAACAACTTTTCCTAAATGAAAAAAAAATGCCTTCTCCATACAAACTAGTAATGTTAAAATTACCGATTTGTATAGGGAAGCCAACTTTTTTTTTTATTTGCGACAAATGGTTCCATGGGAAAAGTTGTTCGGTTTGATCATTAGAGACTCATATTAGTACAACCATTCAAATTCACTCAGTATAACAAATTGTGAAACTGTTTATAGGTGAGTTATAGAGTCTATCCATTCGCGACGAGCTAGCCACTTGTTTGGTGTAGACTAATACCATCGGCTACGACGAGGTGGGATTAAAAAACTCTCCGCTGGGTACCTGAGGGCGTCTAGGCTGTCTTGGGTGTCTTAAGGCACCCGTGATGATATAATATATAATTATAATATTTTATAAACAGCTAAATACCAGTCATTCCCAGCTGGGGTTCTATAAATAAAATATTGGAGGTCTATGAGGTGTATTGGCTTGGGTTCCCGTAAATGCCATAGAAAAGTTTAATAAAACCAAATATTTTATAGTCTACTTTACGATCATGAGGTATTTGACTTCGAAAACTGGACTACGAGAAAGTGGGGACCTCAGACCTAGACCAAGGCAAGTTGTAGGTACAGAAAACGCTAATTTTGCCATGGGTAGAAATCAGAACCACTTCAAGGAAGTGCAGGTCAAAATATTCGTACAGTTGGAATATGTACATACACGTTATGTGTTTTTTTTTTTTAACTTTTTTGGCTAATTTAGTTACAATACTTAGGAACTATAACCACCTAAATTGCAAAATGGTATCTATTTTTCCCATATTTTTCATTATAGAATAAATCGGAAGTAACACTATTCTCTCGATTTATTCTACTCCGCATCCGATCCCCATGCATTTGCTAAAAAGAGCAAATAAATAACCTAAACCTATTGCAGCAATTTTAAAATGACTTTTTTTTAAGCAAACCCGTAACCTGAGAAACAGGGGCGGTTCCAGGGGGCTGGCCCAAGGTTTTGAGGGATAAAAACCATCGATTTTTTATATAGCCATATATAATAGTTGAACCTGCGCGTCGAATGAATTTGAAACGTTACCACAATTTTATTTAGGGCACCTACTCTTCAAATCATTCTATGAATAAAATTACGTAACAAAGCGCATGATTGGTGAAAAATATAAGTGACGTGACATTCTACTAATCATGTGTCTTGTTTGATCATAGAATAATAATTTGATCATGGTTCTAGTAATATTTCTTAAATTGCCCCAAAATTAAAAATAACTAAATCGGGAGCCTGTGAGGAAATTGGGTAGGTACGATGATCAAAGGGCTTAGGAAGCACTATAGCGCTTAATAAGTCTTGTGCAGAAGATTAATCTTTAGCGTTATTCAAGGTGAGTCATCAGTCAACATCATCAAAATAAAGAAGCGTTATGCAATACCACAGACTATATAATATTACAATACCACCAATTGTTTTATGTAAGAAGACGATCTGCAGGCCGCCCACTAAACCAGTTTGTTGCCAAACCCACTTACGCACAGTATGAATAATGACCTAAAAACCTTAAACTTTTAAGTTTTTCAATTACAAAGAAGCTGTTACATAATAAAATAAAATAAAATAAATACCATCACGGCTTCATATTTTTTGCCTCCCGAGCACCTTAGGGTACCCTTTCACAGATAGTATTCTGACTTCTGAGGCAATACCTAACAAGCGGCGAGGTTGTTGCGGTGTTTATGATGGTATAAGCTCATTGTATCTGAGGTATGATGGTAGTGGTCACCCATCCCAAGTCCGAGATTAGTCAGTAACCAAAAATGTGGACTACCACGTTACCCTGTGGTTACCAATAAGGTTTATTTTCCCTTGCAGAATACGCTTACTTCATCATTTATTATAGTGACGTTTACACTTAGCCACAGAATAAATAATAGTACAAGTAACTTAACTCACTTTAGCGATAGATAAAATTTTTCGGGCCCAAATGACCGACAACCCATTTTAATGACACAGCATTTTAGTCAACAATATCTTGGCCGACGGTACCTACCTGTTACATCATAGGTAAATCCTTGTTAGGTAAAAATACACATAGATAACATTAATAGTGCTTTGTAAGAACGAACCGCTTTGGTTTCTTTGCACAAAAAAGTAGAGAAATAAATAAATTACTCGTCCAAAAACAATCAACTTTCACCATGTTATTTTACCAAAGCCTATACAAAGGCAAAAACTGTAAAGTGATCTTGTTTTATTTCGGTTTTAGTTTATGGGTTCACCGGTTTGCAGAAGACTACAATGATTTATTGTCATGGTAGTAGCCTCCTTTCAGGGTATGGTTACGAAACGGGCAGTTGAGTTGATGAGAAAGAAACCATTCAACTTTGCCCCCCCAATTTTGTAACTGCATCATGCTGCATGTATTGATTGAATCAATCAGGTAGATTGCGTGCTCCAATAAAATATGTGTTTCTATTAACTGGGTACCTACCTAATACAGGGTGAAATTGAAAGGTTCTACTTTAGGCTAATATGAGGCTCTTCTGATCAAATCTAACGACTTTTCCCATGAAACCATGAGTCGCAAATGAACAATTTGATGGCCTCCCCATACAAATTGTTCATTTAAGGTCTAGTATTAGGAACTAGTTTGTATTGAAGATTTTTTTTTCATTTGTGACACGCAGGAAAAGTTATTAAATTTTATCTGTAACAAAGTTAATCATGTAACATGCATTAGCCTAAAGTGAACCTTTCAAAGTCACCCTGTAGATATAAAATAAAAATATCCGTAGAAATTTCCAATTGGCCGTCTTTCGATATAATATTCTGTTATAATAATATGTTCGAATACTGTCGGTCGATCTACAGTAGGTACGCCGTCTCTAGTCGCTAGCTTGAATTTTTTATGATTATTTTGGCTACGCAAAGGCCACACGGTCACTCATTCCCAATACAAGGTCGTGTGAACCGGACCCGACTACATCGAACATTACAATTTGCATGCACACACTGTTTACTTTTTTTTTTTTAAAAAAAGTAAACACTTAGCAAGTCATTTCCTAAAGTTTTATCAAGATCATCCATCCATATTTAAAATATCTGTGTGTAGCTCTACCAAAAGTTTTTGTAAATAGTTTCTACTATAGTCGCTAGTAACTATAGATAGGGATTAACCAATAGGATCGCTTTATTTCTCAAATAATCCCCTCTTATTGGTAGATTCCTATCTATAGTTATAGGACCGCTTTATTTCTCAAATAAACCCCTCATATTGGTAGATTCCTATCTATAGTTACTAGCGACTATAGTAGAAACTTTTTGCCAAAACTTGTTGTAGAGCTACTTTACTCGTATGTAAAGTCACTGGTTCCTTACGGAGGCCGTGATCGCCTAGACGGTCTTAGGGTACCCAGCGGTGGGGTTTCCTATCCGATGATATTCTGTGTCTACACAGAACTACCTATGTCCAGCCTGTCTCGGTATTTAGATAACCCATGCATCTATAAACAGTTTGACAAGTTGGTATAGTGAAACTGAGTCCAACTGCTTAACGTGCTCTCTGAGGCAGTATGTATAATGATTCAATGACCAATATATAATTAGTTTCACAAGTTGGTATAGTGAAACTAGGACCGACAGATTACCGTGCTTTCCGAGGCACTAGTAAAAGGTCTTTATAACTTCATCAGGCCGACTGACCGGGTTACCCATACAGATGCAAAAACCGTCATGTGACCTATTTAGAGTGGGTATATTTTTCTATTGGAAATACAATTTACTCAAAAACACCATGTCACATGATTTTGTGATCATAAGAATTATTTGTCAATATAATAAGAATGCAAAAAGAACCTATTTGAGTATATATATTTTCCTTATATGATTCAAGTTGTTGACCAAGGCTAAAAAGGTGAAGCTGTAACTGTGAGAAGGAAAATCAATTTACAGGTTTTGCTTTGTGATAATTCCCTAATATACTTAGAGTTATCTTAAGGACACTGCATTCGCAATTGCGTAGTCTGCGTTCTCCATACAAAAACAGCTTTTTTACGGAACTAAAATAATATTTTAATTGTCGGTCATTGTATTAATTAATCTTCTGCCTTTGGAGTCTGTGTAGGGTTTTTTTAAAGTAGGTCATAAGACCTATTTAAAAAAAAAACTAATAGGCCTGATGGTAAATCACGAAGATACAAAGTGACATGCCGTCTTCAGTCAACAAAGCAACATTGTATGCCGTGATTCAAATTTAAAAAAATAAAAAAAGTTAACTTCCCCATTTTAAATCTGGCAGATGGACTTGTATCCAGTGCTATGTTAAAATAAATTGAAAAAAAAAAAATTTAAATCTATAAATTCCCTCCCTGTCGAAACAGGTTGGCACAGATAAAATAGAGTCAGGTTGGTGAAGTCCAATAAAGGGTCACCAATTCGTATGATTCAAAGTATCTGGATGGCTCTTCATATCCAACGAGTATTTGGGACAGAAAATGTTTTGTTTGGATTAAACAATAATAATCATTCTCTCGTATGTCCATTGCAATCTGCTCTAAAAAGTAGGTAGGTCTCACACACACCACACCAACTGTATAACTTGCATAATTTAAAAAAATCCATCATAAATAAGATTTTTTGGTATATAGCAAAGATTTATTTTTATAGATATGTTTTTTTTTTAAATATATTAATATAATATATTATAAAAGGAAATAACACCTTCGTCGTTGCTCTTAAAATCTTCGTTCTAATTTTAATAGGTACTATAATAGCGGGTGAGGGTACTTTTACGGGCCAATGAGGTAAAAATAACAGGTGTAACACATTCAGGCAGTCTCTATTCAATTTACGTCTTTCAACAATTTCTTTGACCCGAGTTTTATGACACAGAACACACCGTGTCTAACATGTTTAGCTAGACAATCAGAGCGCCATTTTAAAGTAAAATTTTCGGCGAGAAACAGCGCTTTTCCGAATCGTTTTTTTAAATCGTAATCTAATTTGATTTAACATGTAGCTAGAAATATATGATTAAAGCTAACTCATTTAAAATGTGCCTAGGCCGCCTCCTAGACGGTGTCTGGGTTCCCATCGGAGGGGGTAATAGGTACAACGTGTATTAAGAAACAATCAAATAATACCTGGATAGTGTCTATACAGTAGAAATTATAGTTACCGTAAAAAATTTTCTAATAATATATATCATATTATTAGAATATTTTTTGACGTTAGACGTCATCGAAGTCTTAATTATTTGTTATAGGTACCTAACTACATTTAGAAAAGGTAGGTATATATTCTGTTTTATAAATTTTGAGTTTTTATCAGTATTGATGCTTATGAAACTGAAAACGGGACTCTTTGGCGCCCGAAGCTTTCCTCGGGGGCACTGGGACGGAGCAGCGAAAAAGGGACAGTCCCGTATGGTCACGTTAGTCATACCTCGTCTACGCTGATGGTAGACGGTATTCCCGAGTCTACATTAAACAAATTACATCAATTCTGAAACATAGGTCAGATTTTGTTTACACTACAGAACATTTATTAAAAAATTCCAATTAGAAGTCTAATAAAGTGATAAAATAAATGACAATTTTGACAAAAAACAACGTTGGTACTATTCGGTCCTATTCACCTCTTGAATGTTATTATAAGCTTGGTTAGAGCTTTATCTCTTTTTAAACTAAACACTGGTAGGTATAAATGTCAAAATAAAATATTGCCGGACTAAAATTTGGATCGTGCAAATTAAACTTTTGCAGATTTTAAAATTACGCTATTCTATACAGTATTCCACTTATGAGTGTATGCATAATATTATTAAAACCTTAAGAAGATATAGATCGATTATTGAAAAGTCATATAAGTCTGTTCTCTAGGGTGTTTTTTTTAAATATATGGACAATTTACACAAATTGGTCTGGTCACAAACTAAACTCTAGGCTTGTACTATGTGTACCAGAAACAATGATATAATACATATTATATTTTTAAAACACCCAGACCATGATAAACTGTACAGAAAAACGTACTAATATTTATTTGCCATGGGTAAGAATCGAACCCACGACTTCCGGATTCAACGCCAGAAGTGTAACCACTCTGGAGCCTCTGAGTGTTAATAATATTTTAACGATGGATCGGATTGATTGCATAATTTTATAATATTTCAAATTCAAGGTGAAAACATACGCCAACCTTGTATATAGACAAATAACATTGTAGTGATTCAATTTTATAACCAAATGACGAAACTACAAATTACGCCGTATAATTAATTAAATAAGTACCTACCTAATTAATTTTAATGAGAGTACTTAGTTTTCTTTGGTAGCTATTCTTTGGTGGCGACTCCTTTAATATTTGGTAACGGCAGTTTGTTATTACCATATAAAAACAGAACTAGTTACGGAAGTTTTTTTTTCTACAGAAATAACGAACCAATCGTCAATATGTTGCGAAGAATATAGGAATTGGTTTTAACTCACTATCGTAGAAACTACTGGAGCTTGAAATATGACATTTAGATAGTAGGTATAGGCCTTTGTAAGCCCCAATATAAAATGATGGGTGTAAAGTGTTACAAGATTAACCCTTGTAGCATCGTAGTGTCTAAACGGGAGAACCGATTTCAATAAGATTTTGAGACAATTTTTTTTTTTTATAAGCTTTGAGGGTTCAAAATGGGGATTAAAAAGGCTTTAGGAAAATTTTAGGAAATTTTCTGTGACCCTGACTCAAACCCGAAATTTAGAAACAACAAGTAATATGAACTTATAAAGTTAATAATAGATGAATATTAATACCGACTCACGATACAGGTTTATATATAAATTATATAAATAAATTATTAATATTATCTATATAATTAATATACAGATGCAAAACCCGTCAAATGAACTAGCCAAGTTTCGGTTTTAGTCTGAGGATTAGCCGATTTTCAAGAGCCTACTGCATTAATTTCTTGTTGAGGTGGTAGTCTCCCTTTAAGGTGCAGTTACGAAAGGGGCAGGTTCGACGACAAAGCAGCGAGCGAGGATTTAAAATAGACTTGTAATGCAATTTCATCTTTTTTGCTGCTCATTTCGTAACCGCATAATTTAGCCGGCATGGTGGAAGCGATTAATGGAGTATTGATCGACTGTGATTTTGTATCAGCAGTGCTTCAAAAATATAAGTAAGTATAAACTTAAGTACCTAGGTACCTATTGTTTTTTTACAGTACAAAGGGCTAGAAAGGTGCATTGTCGATGACTGTATAATACATATACTAAATACAAAAACACCAAAATACTAAAAATAAGAAATAATAATAAGTCGGTCCCGGTTTCACTACACCAACTTGTAAAACTGTTTATAGATGGGTTATTGAGTCTATTCAAAACATCGCGACGAGCTAGCCACTTGTTCGGTGTAGACTCATCGGCTACGACGAGGTGAGATTAAACCCCCTCCGCTGGGTACCCTGGGGCCGTCTATGCGGTCACGGGCGCCGTAAGGCACCCGTAATGATATTATTATTATTTTTCTAAATAAGAAATACCTAATAAATAAGGTAAAAAAACTACTTACAATTTTCAGTATTTTCCTGAAAAAGTGCTCCATTTGCAATTACTCCCAAAATAAAAATCGCACTATGGATCTTTGGCATTTTGATTTATAACACTTCACTATCAATTTAAGTTAAAAAATAGTTCTGTAAGCACCTAAGTACACTTTTTTTTAATTACCACATAATGTATTTTTTTTCCTTAAAATTAAATATAATATGTTTTTAGCGTCTTACTGACCGTTAATAAGCACTACAACTGAATAAAGGACATCCAGTATTCATCTACCATTCAACATGGTATAAAGCTGCTAAAATAAATATGACCTAACTTGTTTTTTTCTTCATAACCTTCGATGCATTCACGAATTAGTCGGGTTGCAGGTATGTTACGAAAATGCGGAAAAGAATAACTTGTATATTTTTAATGCTTAAGGTAAAAATGCTTACATTCAAAACGTTATAGGCTGTAGTAGTAGGGGTAGGCAGAGAAGCCTACTTTCGTTCACTTTGTTATATCATCACGGGTGTCTTACGGCGCCCGAGAACGCCTAGACGGCCACAGGGTACCCAGCGGACGGGTTTTAATCCCACCTCGTCGTAGCCGATGGTATGAGACTACACCGAACAAGTGGCTAGCTCGTCGCGATGTTTTGAATAGACTCAATAACCCATCTATAAACAGTTTCACAAGTTGGTATAGTGAAAGCGGGACCGACAGCTTAACGTGCTCTCCGAGGCACTATAGTGGTGTTGTCAAACAAATGTACATAATTTTTTTAATTAAAAACTCATTGGTCCACACCGGGATTTGAACCAGGGACCTAAGTGTTTTTAAGTCCAAGGTCTAACCAACTCAAAAAATTTGGTGATTCGTATATCTGTCGCACTATTAAAATGTGGAATGCTCTACCTGCTCGCGTGTTTCCTTCTTCCTATAATCTCAAGTCCTTTAAACGAAGAGTGTATAGGCATCTTAAGCCGGCATAATAGGTGCAATCAACGGTTACGTAGATCGTAATTGTTGGTTGCATTTGTTCTTGGACCTTCATACTGCTTTCCATCAGGTAGATGTGAGGTCACATGCCGAGCTCTCATAAAAAAAAAAAAAAAAAAAAAAACGGCCACCACGTAATATGTGATTTTAATCTCGTGCGATTCCAAACTCTTTCTCTTTGACTCTGTTTCCATGTCCGTGAACCTTCAAACTATTTTAATAAGTATTTATGAAGATTTTGGTCATCTTTCTCCAGCCAGTACCATAGGTAATTGCGTTCGAAATAGGGGGTTACAGTATCTAGTGAGTATATTTTTGTTATTATTTAATACTTATGTAGGACAATTTACACATACTGTACAGAAACAATGATATAATACATATATTATATTTAATAAGCACCCAGACCATGACAAACTGTACAGAAAACATACATATTTTTTGCCATGGGTCGGAATCGGCCTCCGGATACAACGCCTAAGGCGCAACCACTAGTCTACGGCGGCACGGAAGCGGTCGAAGTTAAAAATATATACTTGTACTAAAATAGGTACATCATGGGAGTAGCCAGGGGGGGCTCTAACCCCCCCGAAATGTTTGGTAATAGATAAATTGTAACGGGGAGCAGTTGGGGGCCGGCGTAAGTTGTGTGTTTGTAGAAACCCCCAAAAGTAATGAAGGGTACTTGCAAAACAATCCTGGACAAATAGATACTAAATTTATGAAGCACATTAACATCACATATAAAGTGTTATATTTATATATATATTTTTTACGAGGCTTAAACCAATTAATCAATCCTGGCTACGCCCATGAGGTACATCTTGTACCTACACTGCAACCTAATTGTATCACGTAAGTTCACATTTACAGATTGACAGACAGACAGTTTTAATTGCCAATAACTATTAAACTAAGGATTATTTTTATTATATATGAAACTAAGTAATTAAATTCATCTATCTACTAATAATTTGTACTAACAGGTAATTGTACGAATTAGTGATTACACAAATTAGGATAATTATAGTAACAACTCGGTTCTCTTATCGTGTGATAAACACATAATAGAATCACAATAGCTTAATTTGACACATTTCGTATCCTGTTAGCTGATCGCCCATAGAAAGCTGTCATAAAAAACCGAGTAAGATTCTTTTACGATGGAAATACAAATCTATTGAAGCAAGACTACCTCCGTAGACTAGTGTTTGCGCCTTTGGCTAGGTCCGGAGGTCGTGGGTTCGATTTCCACCCATGGCAAAAACAATATTAGTACGTTTTTATGTACAGTTTGTCATGGTCTGGGTGTTTATAAAATATAATATGAATTAGTTATATCGTTATTTTTGGTACACATACACACAAGCCTAGCTTAGTTTGTGACCAGAGCAATATGTGTAAATTGTCCTACATACGAGTATTATATAAGTTAATTTGAAGGAATTGAGGGCCTGAACTAAACGTGAACGAGAAAAAAGAAACTAATATATGGCAATTCGTGAGTAGGAAAAGTGGGAATCAAACCTACACGACCTCATAATATTTTATGTTTTTGGGGCGTATATAATTGAGGTATAAAGTGTGGTATGTATTTCCTCTCTTTTGTACTGGAAACTAGAAGCGCGTGTGCCGGGTTCTGGTCTGCACCCTGAGGACCAGAGGCTCTACCATGAGTTTGCGCATTGTACGTATACGTGAGTAACATCCAATAGGATCGCTTTATTCAATCCTGTTACCGAAAATAAAGCGATCCTATTGGCTGTTGCTCACGTATACGTAAATGAATACGTTACGTTTCTACAATGCGCAAACCCATGGTAGAGCCTCTGGTTGAGCGGGAGGATAGCTGGCTCATACGTTATACTTTCGTGATTGGGTGCTTATGTGGGGAGCCTTGGATCTCCGCTAGGCACGCTTAGTTTTATTGAGGTTGAGACATAAAAATCGTCTAACCAGACGCGCGAGGATGAATGAAACCCCTTGAAACGTAATGTAGGGTACGCGCAAAAATTTTGTGAAGGCGTATCTATCACTAAGAGACATAGGCGTTAATAAAATGCTCATGAAAAATTCTGGCTAAAAAAACACAAAATTAAACTAAGCTTGAACTCCCCCCATTTCAAATTCCAAATTCTTTCAGAGGTGTATGGAACTGGGACGACAGAAAAGTCCACTAGTCAGTTCAGGTGGGCGATTCTCGCGCTTTCGAGATTCATCTCGATTCGAGATTTTTAAACGAAAAATGACTAAATATGTAATTTTTCGTTCGATATTTATATATTTATTACTTATTAACTAATATTAATTATTTATTTCGTTCAATGTTCGATATTTTTTAACGAAAAATGGCATATTTAGTCATTTTTCGTTTAAGAATCTCGAATCGAGATGAATGTCGAAAGCGCGAGAATTGCCCACCTGTAGTTTAGAACCGGGCTAATAAAACAGTCTGGCGTAGTCAAAGAAATAAATATCTACGACAATGGGCGTAGTGGTAAATTCGCGCAGACTTTTAGGACTACCTACAATATTAAATTTTGTTGAAAACATTTTTCCTGCGAAACTTATAAATTATACTGCATATTCCTGTTAAACAAAGAAGCTATGCAAATAAGGAATGTTTCTTATTACTAAGGTAAAATATATACCTAAAATTGTTTGCAAAAAATTGTGTTAGAGCTACTGATTTAACCACGGAATAGAAAAAACAAGTTTTTGGTGCTTTATAGCATTTCCACTTCCGGTTAAATCAGTAGCTCTAACTCTAACACAATTTTTTGCAAACAATTTTTATTATAGTCGCTAGTAACTAAGTAACTATACATATGAATCATCCAATAAGAGAGGTTTACTTTATTTGAAAAATAAAGCGATGCTATTGGTTGTACCCTATCAATAGTTACTAGCTATATTAGAAACTTTGCAAAAACTTGTAGAGTAGGTACTCGGACTATTTCTATTATACTCTAGGGCAGTGGTTTCCAATAATTTTTATCTACGTACCACTCCAAGAAAGACCTGAAACTCGCGTACCCCTAATTGCGGGAACGTTAAATAATAAATGAAATCAGATATTTTTACATTTATTACCATCAAAATACAGTTTTATTCTAATGACGGAGAACACCAGTTTGATTAATGTGACAAATGTGCACGTCTTATATTTACACATATATATATATATAATAAATAACACGGTAGGTATTGTAACAGCTGCGGAGAGAGCAGTTACAGTACCTATATATGCTTGAATAGCAATAATTATATTATTTTTTTTGTTAAAAAGCAACCTACCGATTCTAAAACGGACTTGGTAGGTCTGCTTGCCAACAGGTGGATACCGAGTAGCAAGCCGTGCTAAATATCTAGATATTGGTAGTCCTATGTATATAAATGATGGTTCACGCAATACATGAGCCCAATGTCATACAGATTATTATTAGGACCGCCTCCGTAAACTAGTTGTACATTTAGCATTGTATCCAGAGGCCGTGGGTTCGATTCCCACACATGGCAAAAACAATATTAGTACGTTTTTGTGTTTGCAGTTCACTGGTCTAGGTGTTTATATAATATTATATGTATTAGTATCCATGTTTTTGGTACACATAGTATAAGCCTAGAGGTCAGTATGTGACCAGGGCAATGTGTGTAATAAATGTTCTGCATATTATTATATACGTGGTGGGGTCTAACCAACTCAATAGAAAAAACAAGTGGAAATGCTATAAAGCACCAAAAACTTGTTTTTTCTTTTCCGTGGATTTAGCTACTATACTTGGCTACGCAAACAAAATAATAATAAAAAATACAAAACAATTTTTATTAATATGTACCCTTATAATATTTATACCATTGGTTCTCTGTCAAAATTGATACTATGGTCGCTATTGATATGAAGCACCCCCGACTCTGTTCTTTTTGGGTCTTCAGGACATTTTACCGACTCAAGGCTAGAAGTTCCAACTCTGGCATCCGATGTTGGTTTTACTTCTTCGTTATATTGTATACCTTTGTTCGACACACAAATGCGAGCATTGAAATATAATCGCCTTGTGCTCTCACGACGCCTTTTCAGGCGTTTTAAGCGTCGTCTATTGTCAGAATCATGTAGTCTTCGTGAGTTTTTAAGAGATAAAGCTCGAACCTGAAATAAAAAGTAGGTATATGTGCTTAGTTAAATGTACGTAGGTGAAATTTTCACTTTTGAATCTTAATTGGGCCAAACAAAAAAAATCCTCTAAAATACTGACAAAAGGCTCGAGGGCTTCCTAATAAATAAATCTTGAATCCGCCCCTGGGGGGTTGTGATTTTTCTAACAAATATAGGTATTTAATTTTTTCCCAAATTTGATTCCACTACACCAGACAGACTCTGTTTAGGGGGCAGTTGATATAGAGGATAAAATGTATGAATTGTATGTCTACGACAATTGTAAAATCTCTCAACTAGGTACTTATACAATGAATAAAACTTATAAAATAAATTAAGTAATGTGTTTATAAGAAAAAAAAATACAATGATATTACCCATGGGGGCTCAAATTATCTGACCATGATGAATAATAGATTGTGACTTTTTCGAATAGTCACATTTTTTTTGTGAAAGATACAGAAAGAGACAATGTTCTTAGGTATAGAAAGATTCTCCGTACGGGTCCATTGCATGGTTAATAGGCAGGGGAATGAACTGCAGCACTCCCGGACATGGGACTGCGAAGTTGGGTTAAAGGACTTTTAATTTTCTCTTGCACTGTGTTCACTACCCTCTCTACTCAACCAACAACTATTATGATCCTGTTAGCACCATCTTAGATACATGTTCCAGAAAAAGTTCAGACGGCCGATCTTGGAAGGCCCAGATCCTTCAATAGATGATACAAAGACTTTGCTGGAATTCCTCTTGCACTGAATTTTCAAACCGTTTCTAATAATTTTATTTGCGAGTTTAAAGTATTTGTTTGATTTATCTATTGCTTACATTACTCGTAGATTTGCGTTTGTTCAATTCTTTAGTTAACTTAGGATATGTTTCATTATATTTGTTCACTTCTTCACAGATGTCTTTAACTTTACCACATCTATTACACAGCTTTTTTGTATGAGTGTTGATAAATTTTTCTGCTGCAGTTTCATATTTTTTCTTTGAATTCATAAGTTCACTTGATAATTTTGAAAATTTAACCATTATTAATTATTTATTTTTTGTATATTTGCAATATCAGTTAGGGGTTGAAATTTATAATCTGACAATTTGACAATAACTTTATAAATTTGTGACAATGATGACAACCGGCTGCCAGTGGTTGCTAAAAGGCAATCCATTTATTCTCACATCAAAGTAAAAAATAAAATAAAAAGAATTCACAGTGCAATTTTTTCATTTAGGAACTTTAATCTAGTTATTATGCCAGCAGTGCCTATTTGTTTACTTAAACCATTCTCAACTGAGCACCACCAAAATAGAATCAGTCATGTTTTGTTTAAAAGAAAATAGATTAATGATCTAATTTTCCCATGAATTAGTTTTAGAGCCATTTATATTAATGTTACAATCTTGCTAAATTAAACAATAATTTACCATAATAACATAATAAATAAACTTTGATTATTGTAAAATTCAATGGATGAGTTTTTTTTTTTTTTATTGGCATTACAATACTAATTTACAATGTAAGATACGCATCAATGGAAACCTTTAGGGTTATGTGGTGGTGAGTCTCAAACATTTTAATATTTTTTTTAAGTTTAATCCTCAAGGACTAAGTCTCTTACCACCCAATGTCATATTACGTTTCTGATGTGAAAGAGCTAAGTGGGCAGGAAAAGGATTTGTGAACTAGAGTGTCAAAAAACATCTAAATGTTGTTTTCAGTTATAATAAAGATTTTTTTTTTGGAATTTATTTACTCGATCCTAATTACATAATTTCTTTATAAAAAATCTGTTTAAAATGAGAATAAAGTAATATTTTTAGAATCATAAATCAAACTTTGGGTGTCTTTTCAAGAGTTAAAATATTTTTTATAAAAATACTATCTAATTAGGATCGAGTAAGTAATATTTACACCTCTACATTCTTTTTCTGTAAAACAAAATTTACACGTTTTTAGACGTTCGAGAACGCGAAACCTTTTACTGCCTTCTTAAGGATGCAACTTAAAATAGTGAGGAAAGAGCTAGCTTTCAATTACAATTTTAGTTGGCAGACAGTTTGATAGTACAGGCACAAATACAACATACAGGGATAACTCAGTATTATTTATCATAATATCATATTCAATACAGTTGACTGAACCATGAACTGAAGTCAGGTTATAAATATGGCAATGGTCTGGATTGATATTAACTTTACACATTCCAGAACAAATAAAACAACCACAAATTGACTTAGTTTTAGATTTATTAAGTAGGAATCCTTAATAAGACGGAAATTATAATAACCTTAGCTTAAATTACATTTAAAATAATATTGGTTCAGCGCCGAGTTCCGCGTCCGCGACCGCCTCGGCTACCTCTGGGTCCACCGCGACCGCCTCTGCCGCGCCCACGTCCTCCTCTGGAATTGCCTCGCTGGAACCCTTCGCGCTTACCACGACCTTTAGGGGCATCATCAATCAACAACGTCTCCAATGGCAAACTGTCTGGTAGTATAAAATAACGAATATTGTTTCCACGAACGCTTAAAGTCTCCATCTGTATAGGTTCTCGGCTCTTTGTTGTCACTTTTACGGTTTTTAAATGCGTGTTCATAGCTACATCCACTCCGGTTATCGTGCCGTGGACTACGCTTCCGTTTTTCAGTTCTATCGTCACAGTTTCGTGGCTGAGTTTCATTAAAAACCTAACGAGCTTCATTTTGCTTTAATTTAAATAGATCTTGATTAAATTATATTCAAAACCGGCAGAATAAACGCAAAAAAATAACCTAAAGAAAATTGTCTGACAAACATAAATGGCGGGTGACCATAAACAAAAAAATGATTAGCGTCGTCGTAGTGTTGTACTATTTTAATCAATTATTTTAACTCAATTCAAATAAATTATTAAAATAAATGAAATATTAATATATGTTGTTTTGTTTGTTGTTCCATGACGTCAGTCGATGACAAAGTATTTTAATTGTCTATAATAAGTGCTTACTACAATCAAATTAGTTTTATTCAAAACACTATTTGTTTGATCAATAACCAACCATCTTTTACTTAAAAAATGGAAGGACAAGCAGAATCATTTTCTGAAGGAATTAATAACGAATATTTTGAAAAGAATGAATCAACTTTCAACATTTCAGAAGAAAAAGATATTTCTGCAAAATTAGTTTTGACTAATGAACAGGTTTAACTTTTAAAACTAGTTAATTATTTCCAATTAAGTACTTTTATAAAACCTTATAAATGTACCGACTACCTAAACCTACAAAATGATTAATATATTTTTAACTTACAGAAAAAAGATTTACGTAAGGCGTTTAATCTTCTTGATTATAATGGTGAAGGTAAAATTAAAGCAGAAGATTTTCGTGTAGCTATTAAAGCTTTAGGTTAGTATAATAGTGTAGGTTGTATAAATCAATAGATTACATACAGAACCAAGCAATTCTTAAATCATGTTTCTCTATTATGCCTACTGCTTACGAAGAAGTATAAATATTTACACGTGCGTGCATGCTGTGCACTACCTAAATACAATCTGTTATTATAATATTTGTAACTATTGTTTTGTAAAGGCTTTTGTTCTTTAATGGCGGAATGGAAACGCGTCTCGTCGAATCGCATTCAATCTTATTTCTTCCGGGTGCTTACAGCAGCAGAATGTTGGCATTGAATGAATGAATGTATGAGTTGTCGGAATAATTATGTAGTAGCTAGAAGCCGCGCCGGTAATCGATATTTTTTTTAATATTAATCGTGCTTTAATATAATAACACATACGTTAGTTCCAAACTTATTGTATTACTGAAGACTTAAATTCGATAAATTTATCAGCACGGGTTTCACTTTTTCCCTATTCATAAAATTATTAAAGTTGGGGCATATTTTTTTAACATATAAAGTAATTCAATAAAAATCTTACAAAATTATTTTAATCAAAATAATTAATTCGTGAATGTTTTTAATAAAAACATTCACGAATGTTGAAATGAACGCATCGGAGAATTCTCAACCGAGCTTCTCTTCTACGCTCTTCGGCGAGCTTCTATTACGCAGTCTCATATAAAATGTAAGGTATCGTTAAAACTCTTTTCTGATAATGGTGGGATGGTTTGGCTGATGTTCTGGGGACTGGGGTGAATCTGTTCAATGTTACATAATAATGAATATATATATATATATATATATATATATATATATATATATATATATATATAAATCCCACATCACTTTGGGATACCTTAATATTTTTATTTACGTAAAAATGCATTTTAACGGTATACATATAATTGCAAAGAAAATTCTTTTCATAACTTTTTTGAACTCCGTTTCATTTCATTAATTTAATTACGTAATATTATTCGTATTGTATTATTTATTTTGCTTAAAATGTCGCTTCCTTATATTTGTACCTACACCTATTATCACCACCGTATACATCGGTATAGAACACGTTTATTTTGAAGAAGTTTCAATTCCCGTTTATTTTACCAATAGTCTTGCGATTTATTCGTATTTTACTATTTGTTTAGCTAACAATATAGCTAATATTATATAAATCCCACAACCTAAGCGGCGACGACTATGGAGAAAAATGCATTTAAAGTGGCGACCACCGACATTTGGCTACCGTTATTAGTGGTCGCCGCTTAGGTTGTGGGATATATATATGATTACTAGACTACCTAGTGTCATATTAATATACATAGAGTATTGTTTGTTTGCAATTTTTTAGTTTATTTAGTAGGTAATCTAATAATTCCATTGCTGCTTTGTTCATTGTGGCTTTATTTACTTCGATTAGTTTGTTCCTTAATTACTTATATTTGTTATATAGTGTTAAAATACTTTAAATTTGTGTGATTATACAATATATATGTATTATATAGTAGGCAATTGATTTTTTTTAATATTTTATAATTTGTTTTATGTAAAAGCTGGGAATTTCTTACATAATAATGTTATGTGTTTTATAATATAGTTTTATAGTAGGTATTGCGGTACACAAATGTTAAAATGTATTTTTAGGTATGTAATAAATAAACGTTGTCATTTGTCAGGATACGAACCATCTAAAGAAGAATTACAGAACATGATAAACGCAGTAGATAAAGAGCAAACAGGTAAACTAAGCTTCGAAAATTTTGAAAAAGCTATAATGAAAAAAATGATGTCCCTAGACAGCGACGGAGACATTATGAAGAGCTTTAGGTTGTTTGATATTGATGATACTGGTAAGTGTCCACAAACAGACAGATAGACTGACTAATATTAATTAATACTAATATCTCAGTTTTATAAGGCTATAGATTTTGCTTTAGTATTCGTTGGTTACAGCCATGGAGATAACTTGTTTGACATTTCATTTTAAAGCACTATGGCGGTTCCATATTATCATAACCATGACCATCCCTTTCTAGCGAACTACCACTTCACATTCATACAGTCCGTCAAAAAAGTCTAGAAATTATTCATTGTATTACTCACAGAGCACGGAATCCACGCGCGCCGGCCGCCGCTACGCCGGAGTAGGCAGCGCGCGGCGATTCCGTGCTCTGTGGTATTACTATAAAGAAAAACATTATGTTACTTTTTATTTATTTATTTTATTTTCACACAAAATAAATTTTACTGTCATTGCTAAATGGTCCATGGCCGCCTCCGTATAAGCCTAAAACTTAGTTTGTAACCAGAACAATATGTGTTAATAAATATAAATATTGTTACACCGAAAAAGTGGCTAGCGCGCCGCGATTTTGTATAAACTCAATAACCCATCTATAAACAGTTTCACAAGTTGGTATAGTGAAACTGGGACCGACAGCTTAACGTGCTCTCCGAACATTATAGTGGTGTTGTAAAAGAAATGTACATAAACTTTTTGATTAAAAACCCATTGGTACACACCTGGGTTTGAATCAGGGACCAAGTGTTTTTAATGCGAAATTTTTGTCATTCCTTTCACAGAATGTCAGTCTGGCTATAGAAAGAGGGGAATGTTGCATCTGTACTCGGCACGGTTGTTGTTTTGTCGGGCATGGACACAATATTTTAACTTTTATAGTATATATTTTATATTATTATTTTTTTGTTAGATTTTAATTAGTTTTATATCAAAAGCATTTTTATGATCAACAGGAAATATAAGTTGTGAAAATCTTAAAGAAGTCTGTAGGATTTTGGACGTACCTATGATGGATGAAGAAATTGAAGAGATGATAGAAGACGCTGACAAAGATTTAGATGGAGAGGTACATAATTTATTGCAATTATTTTTAAACCTATATGAAATAATATTTTTATTGCAATAATCTATTCGAGTTTACATAATAAATAGTACTTAAATAATTTGTTACAGATATCCGTTGAAGAATTTATGCGTATGATAAAAACTTCAGTGAATATTGAGACTTAATGAATGAATAAACTAACCAGTAACTTGGTGTGCGTGTTATTTTAAAACAATATCTATTTGCTATTATTTTTATATAAACCCTGGGTCTCAATTCTTTTAAATTAACTTACTTTAATAGAATCGTACTAGAATCATGCTGTTTTTTTTTTGACATAAAAGGTTTCATTCTTGGTTGTAGATATACTTACCATCAACATTATTTATTATGACATTATTATATTATATAGATAATTAAGTTATATTTAAATTATTTTTATTAATCATATTACTGACATTTTTTTTATTTTTTTTTTTGAATTTTTATTATTATTGACATTTGCTTATATTTATTACGTTTATTTATTATCTATTGTCGACACATACTTTTATTTTATTATTGACATTTATTATTATTAGTTTTATTTATTGTTGCAATTTATTATATTTTATTAATATTCAAAATCATTTATTTCATGTAAATCTTTACATATTTTAATTAATGGTGACAGTATAATGAAAAAACTATTAGTTTTTGACATTTATTTTATGTAGACATTTACTTTATTATTTTAGTTTATTATTTCATTTTGATTTATTATTTTAGCAATATGACTGTGAAAATTTAATAATGCCCTTTATATAAGTTACCGGACATTTATATTGTGTTTTGTACCTAGGTACTGTTTTTATGTAGGTTAGGTGTTATTATTATTTTTATATTCCTAGTTATACGTAGGTTTACATTTTGGACAATGCCTCTATACAACAGCTAATAGTTTAAGCTTTGTTTATTTTATAAATTATTCTCTGTATACTTACATACTGATGTGCTGCCCAGTATTCCAAGCTTATAATATTATGTATTAATAGTACTACAAGTGTATAAGATAATGTAGGTATTTTATTTTATTGTGTTATTATGACTGGTAAAAGTACTAAAAATATAAGCCTAATTACTGAAAATAAAGAATTGAATTGAATTGAGTAGATATAAAGTCACCATTAGCTCCAATAAAGTGCTATTTTCATAAACCTATTCCTTAATACATTTCTTAAATGTGTTTTTGGTATTGATTAGTATTACGACAATTAGAACTGGATTACGTGAAATCGGAGTTCTAATTGTCGTAATGCTTTGTCAATACACCCAAGCAGCGTCTTGATGTGATGCGACTAATGCCTAGTTCAGACTAGGCTAGTATTTTAGTTCACTCTAGTAGCGAGTAATTTAGTAGCTAAATGTGTCTGAACACCAAAAAATTAGTCGAGTAGATTAATAATTAATTAAGTCGAAGAAATCCATTTATTCTATTTTTATTGTAGTACCTCCCACCACGCGTCACTGCTCACTGGGGGCTCATTCCGAGATTGCAACCGCTAAACACGACAAGACGTTGCGTAAACTATAAATATTGAAATATAAATTCTATTCTGGGGCCTTACCAAAAAGCCAATCGATAATCGAATCGAAATACCCATCGAAAGCCAATGTATGGGATTTGGCGTTTCTCGTCGATCAGGCTCTCTCTACACATAGAGTAAATTTCCTATACATTTTTTATCGATCGATGCGGCGATTCGATTGGCGATCGTGTTCTTTAGTCAGGCCCCTGTTAATTATACAGTTGAAATTCCTATGATCCAAACATGTTCAAACTTGCAAAGAACTCGTATATTTCAAGAAGGCGGTATTATTTTAGCCATTAGAATAGAACTTATATTTCCATATTTATAATTTACGCAACGTCTTGTCGTGTTTAACGGTTGCAATCTTGGAATGACCCCCCTGGTTCGCCGGCTAAACAAGTCCGAACCTGTCGAATTATCGGAGTTCATTAGTTACCGCAAAAGGTTGTAATTGCAGGATTCGCACTTCTTCAAAGGACATCTTTACGTTGAATTTGAGAGTAATTTACACAACTTTCGGACATTCTCAAACTCTTGAAGTATTCTTTGGGATCTTCCAATTTTAATTCAGAAGACAAATAGTAGCTCCTAGTTATCTGTTCTATCGATCCATTTTCGTACCCATAGCTTCTTTTTAAATTTCCTCATCCAAAATAGCAGTTACGATTAGTTTAATCAATTTATTTACTTTATTGTAAACTTACTTGTAAACTGTACTCGAACAAAGTGCGAACGATTTTTGAGCAGAAGAGAGTATTTTAGCTAAATCGCTACTAGACTAAAATACTAGCCTAGTCTGAACTTTACGCGCAGAACGTATTAGGAGCAGTGTTATTATCGTTAAAATTCTGGGTTGTCGTATGGAAAATTTGAAAATGCGGTATCTAAGAAAGAAAAATGCAGATCTGCGTATTTTTATTAATATTTAAAAGGAGCGTCTGGTTTTCCATACAAAATTTCGTTACAGGGTGTGTGTGCATGTGTAGTTACCACAACCCCCCGCATACATTTTTTATTTTATTTTATTTTTTGAGGCGTTATAAAAATTATTTAGGCTAGTGCGTTTTTTCATTTTTTTTTATTAGTATAGGGAAATATAAAGACATAAAATATTTAAAAAAAATGACATACCGTCATTGTCTTTAATAAAATGAAGCCATTTTTTCAAATCTTTTTTAAAAGTAAAAATTCTCAGAATAATAATAAAACATAGAAGGAGGATCAAAAAGTTATTATATATAATTTATATATAGTTATTATATATTATGGTGTTTGAACCACCAAAACCCCTCCCCTGGCTACGCGCATGGATGGCGGCAATGAATACGTATGATGACTTTGCGCTAAAGACTAATTTAGGCATTATGGCGGATCCATATTTTATTTAGGCATAAGCAAGCTTTCCCCTCTACAAAAATACATGGTCTATATGACCACGTACAATATATAAAACATGTTCACGTGCAATCGGCGTCATTTGGTATCGTTTGATGTCGCTAAAAGTATCTCCATTTACTCAAAATAAATGGTTAATTGTGCAGTTACATTGTGATTAAGGCGATCTATTACTTCAAATTTGCGGAACCATAGTGTCTCCTATCACTTGGAGTATAATTTTCGGGGCGCAGGACTCAAATCCTTTCTTCGGAATCCCTTCAAAATCATTTTATTTCGGTTAATGCCTTCAGCTTAAAATAAATAATGTACTAGGTATCAGCAGTATAGTAATGATCATAAAGTTTGTATTTAAGTTTAACTTTCAAAACTGCCACCTTTAAAATACGAATTCTTCGTCATGTCAATATAAACTTTATGTCAATAGACAAAGATTAATTCTTAATTAAGAATTTAATCTGCGAATCCTGCCCTCACAAGCATTAGGCTTAGCGCAGATCAGAATCACGATAGTTTTAAGACTCTATCGCTTTACAAAAACTATGAAGACGCGCACACTTAGTCTATGAGACATTTCGCCCAAATTTTATATTCCTAACTTCGCTAGTTTCGGCTGAGGAATAATGAATTTAACAGTCAGTCAGACATTATGAGCTGTAAAATATTCGCCGTCACACAATTTGCGTGCGTTATTTTTTCTTATTAGTATTACGAAATATATTCAAAGAAGACCGAGAAAAACGTACGCAAATGAGTACGGTCATTCTGCGGGGTGAGAAGGAACTTTATTTAACACTTTCGCTTTCGTCAGTGGAATCGTTTTCGCCTTGTCTATGGTCAGAACTTGTATGAATAATATACGAAAGTGCTGTAATGCATCTTCAAAATTATTAAATTGATGATTTTTCGATTGAATTCTTCAAAGAAACGAATAATTGATATTTATCTCTTTTCTATAAGTTGAATCGAAAGAGTTATGGTACAGTTTTAATAATTTACATGATCTGTTACAGCACTTCCGTATATTATTTATACTTCTATATTTTTATATAGACTACTCAAATATAGACTCTAAATTCTCTATGAATTAAAAGTAAATGTTGGTATTGCAAGACGTGTTATATTTTTACCATATTTTATCACTTTTATATGTATCTACTTACTTGTTATTCTTGCTCTCTATAATCTTTAGTAGATACCCTGTAAAGAAAAGCTTCGTAAAAAAGACTATGGTACCTTAGAAATTCAAATTTAATTACTAATATGATGATATTTAAAAGAAAACATATTGCTTAAGTTGGTGCCGTAAGGCAAAGTGCTCAGTATAATAGTGTATGTTAAACAAAGTTAAGTAAATTTGATAAATTATTCGTATAAAGGTATTTGTTTTCCTATTTACCCTAAATTTTGGGTGTATTTTATATATTACCGCTATATATTTTGAAAGTTTTTGTAGATAGCGACTAAACGCCATCTGTTGCGTTAAATAATAACTACTGGAAAATTCCTCATTATATAATTATTATTATTTTTTTCGGATTTCTCAAATATAGAGAAGGCAAAGAGACCTTTGCCTTATACGAACCATACATATGTATGGTTCATATATATGAACATACAGTTTAGGTCTGTCAATGCTGCAGCACAAGGAAACACTTCTAATAATTTTGTGGATTAATAATTCTCGGGCCGAAATTGTTCGCTATACTAACCTAGGGCCTTATTCCGAGTTACCGCTAATCACGACAAGACGTTGCGCAAACTATAAATATGGAAATATAAGCTCTATTCCAATGGTTATATAGTATATACTAGGTTGGCTATTATAATGCCGCCATCTTGAAATACACGAATTCTTCGCAAGTTTGAACATGTATGGAGCATTGGAATTTCAACTTTATAAATAACAGGATAGAACTTTCATTTCAATACCCATACTTAACACATAATGCGCGACGGTGAACGTTGCAAAACTCGGAATAAAGCCCCTAATAACTAGTCATAACAAAACCTCAAATTAAAATTCAAATGAGAAAAACTTTTTTCTCCCAACTTCCCGAACTTAGATGTAATTAACAATTTTATTATGTGAATTTTTCTCTATCGAACTGGATAGGTTTCATTTTTGAACGCGGCTTCTAAACCTGGGTCTGAAAATACATGGGCTATGACCGTTCTTCTTTAAATTAATAAAATTATATTAATTTCAAATATATTTTATAATTAAATATTCGATTATTCAAATGATTACCGATTACAGTGAAAGTTTGGTAACTTATTACGCCCATCACTAGTTGAATTAGTGTGCGTTTAACCTATGCCACAGAAGAAATAATATTACAAGTACAGAAGCTCCACTCCGAAAAATCAATTAAATAAATAGCGACTCTTGCACCGACACAATAAAGCTCAGTTCAGATCGCACAGTGCTAATGGCCTACATTTATATTCACTCAAAGTTGCCTCTTTTTCTATCGTGTCATTGTTTACTTTTCTGACGACGTTGGGGTTGTCTTCTTTTAAACAAAACCTAGGTTAGGAACTTAGTAGTAAGTACGTAGATCATAAAACAATTTTATTTTAGGATGTCTGCTGCATAGGTATTTTAACCTAAAGAGATACGGAAGCCATAAGGCACACTACATTGTCTATGAAACTTAATATTGCTTTTCGGTGTATAGGCACAAATGAAATAATAGTAGGTACAAGTAGTATAGGTAGATTATGTGGAATTATATAAGTGCGAATAATACCTTTAAAGGAAACAGATTGTACCTACCTACTAAGTTGAAAGAAAAACTTACAAAAATATTGGCTCAGTATATTTGCTTAGATGTTTTTTATATTTAAGCAACCTACGTAGGTTGTTTAATAATAAAATGGGCAAATAAATAAGTATGTATGTCGTCTACTTATCAAAACTGCATAATATTTTTAGTACTAACTTTTACCGCCTATACAAAACTAAATACTATAGTAATTAAATATCTAACAAAGTACGTAAATACGAGAGACAGATAACTATAACAAAGGACAACATTTGGTACTTAGGAAAGGTGGCGAGTAATGAAAATTCGCGACTACTAGACACACGTTTAGATATTTTTTTTAGTGTACCTGCCTAATAATAACCGTGGTAGGCGTGGATTTATTTACCTTTTGAGGTCCTTTGGAAGTATGAAAAACGTAAGGTCCGGGTCCTTGTTACTATTATTTAAGCAATCGAATGTGGCACCATTTTTACCTTTAGACCTCATTTTAGTTAATATTAAATAACGCGACGAGGCGCGTGAGTATCATACAAACGTGCGATAAGACCGGTGCGTGGCAGCCCACTGCGGCAGCCCTCAAAAATTAAACCTATCCGTGGGTACCGCCGGGTACTTGTAGCGTCATAATACCTAAAGCGCGGAGTGGTACACACCTGCCTATACTTTTGTTCTATACGTGTTTACCTCATCCGAAGTGGCAGAAAAAAATGCTCGGGAAATAGGACCTTTGCTCTTTCCATTGTTATTTCGTTTGAGGTGTGATGTGACGGAAAAAATATTCGATTAGTTTTTTTAATTAATTTTTCCGAAAACAGAAAAATCGATATTTTTAGGGGCCTTACCAAAGAGCCAATCGATAATCGAATCGAAATACCCATCGAAAGCCAAATGTATGGGATTTGACATTTCTCGTCGATCAGACTCTACCCATAGAGTAAAATTCCTATACATTTTTATCGATCGATCCGGCGATTCGATTGGCGATCGTGTTCTTTGGTCAGGCCCCAGATTGTTTTTACTAAAAAAAAAAGGAGTAATCAAAAAAAAAAATGATTTTTTTCTTAAATAATCGATATATGTAAATCGAATATTAAGTGTGAGAAAATGTGGAGAAAATAATATTATTTAATTGATTTTTTCCTTATTAACATCCCTATGTGATTCGGGATGTTTTGTTCATGTTCAGTGGTTTTGTTTTTGTGATTGGTTGCACTGCAATTTTTTAACTTTCTCCAAGCCATAATAAATTTAAAAAAAAAAAAGTTTTTAAAAATATTTTTGCCGAACGGTTTTTGTTACAGATTTTTTAATAATAAATCTCTATTATTGAAAATAATTCATAATGGGTATTTACTACATTCTCCTTTTAGTTAATATTAGTTATATCATGTATTTACAATTTTGTTATATATTTTTTTCAGATTTAGACAATTTGCCAATTGAAGAAAAGTGTGAAAATCTTATGAATATAGTCGTGGAATCTCGAAAAAGGTTTGGAAAACTTTGTATAGAATACGAGTTAAAAAGTGCGCTAATAGAAAACAAAATGCTTAATCATCGCTTAGAGACAATTTCCAAATATCATTTTAAGCCTAAACAATCCGTCCCAGTCTTAGATTACTCCGGGGATATGAAAGAAATAGAAGATTTCACAAAAGACATTGAAAGCAGGCAGAAAAAAATACGAAATTTGAAGGACAAAATCTTAAATACTGAAAAGGTTGTCCGGCAGTTAAAAATGGATAGTATATGTAAAAGGACAAGACAGCCGTTGACTGCAGAAGTTATGTTGGCACGAGTTAAAAATAGAGTGGAAAATGATGGCAAAATAAGTAGAAAATAAATGCAGAATGTTTGAGACTGAGGTACCTACAATACTTTCAATAATAATCAGATGGATTCCAAATAGAGACATATCCATTTTAGAGACACATTGATAAGCGATCCATGTCCATTTTAGTATCATCATCATTTTGTGGGAATCAAACATTCCAAAGAAGCACATATCAAGCCAGGGCGGATTCATGAATGTTTTGTTTCATAACCACTCAACCGTTTGTGGATACCATAGTATCCAAAAAAAAATAGGGTCTTACATCCGCGGATGCCATAGTATCCAATACACTTGAACAATGCGTCATTGTTCTAAGCACCATCTAGTGAATTACATTGTCTCTTTTTAGTTTGTTTGTTGTTTTAATATCACAGACCATTATATTACTTCACTAAATAATCGGTAGATGGCTAAATAGAATGATTTTTTTAAAACAAAAAATAAATTAAAACTTTAGTTGGCGTTGTACTATTGTGTTGGAATTAGATTTTGAAGAATACTGTTGAAATATATCTCGTAAATAATATTTTCTGCTATTATTATACATGAAAATGATCCTGAGGATTTGTTTTTTAAGATAACAACTATATTTTATAGCTTGTATATGTAATCCTATTCTAAATAGAGGGTCAAAATGATAGGTATTATTTGGACGAGAACAATGGCCGGTTTTGGCGGGCTTTTGTGTTTTACAGTTTACTTTACATTCTTTTTAATAAAATAATATCTAAAAAATAAATAATAGACTATTTCCATAATCATATACTTTTATTATAGAAATATATTAAGATTAATAATATTTGAATGAAATTTTGGCATGTTTATGAAATTTGATACCCGGGCCGAAATTCGAGAAGTAGGTGTTTTGTTTCAATTTATTTCACAATTAAAGACTACATTTAATATCATTATTTTTACATTGTTGGAAGGGGAAAATAATGTAGAATTTTATACTTATTTTTAAATTAGTCTTCCAATATTATTATGTTTAAATGGAGAATTATGAAAAATAACAGGATTTTTAAATATTTTTTCGCATGTTTTGTTTGGGTTTTAGTAACTTATATTAACATTATTAATATTTTTTTATATAACCCTGTTAAGTATATTTTCACCTATTGCTACGTATTTTTTTAATTATTATAGGTATTTTAATTTAGCAGATATAGCGGTTTATATTAATAAAGTATCGCTTGACCGCGCGAACAGCGGACGTTAGAGGCTAGCTTGGTTGGCCGTTGGCGCTGGACGGTTAAGTGGTTAAAGGAAATAGACCTGTCAAAATCAGCTCTCAGAACTCTTATGCACATATTTCCAAGACTGCGACAGGACCTTGTAGTATTTGGTTACGTACGAACAGAACACAAGAGTTATTGTAAAAACTTGCTTTCGCCAAATCTCATTAAGAAAAACGATGTGTAGACCCAGTGGCGTGCACAGGGTTTTAGTATAAGGTAGGCATAATTTATAGTAACATACCAAAGAAATGAGTTTTTAGCAATTTTAAATGTTTAAAAAATCACAACGTAGTCTACAATGACATATTTTGCGAAATTTGCGATAAGTTGAAACAGCATTAAAAAGCCATTACTTATTATAATTAAAAGGTTTTGCACTACACAAACAAATTAAAATCATCACCATAAACCTCTCACAGAAGAAATAATAGTACAAGTAACGTGACTAAAGAATGCGAAAGTGACAAAAAAAATAATACCTACCTTATTAATAAATGACAAAAGAAAAATATCAAAACATTAGGTAAATTTGATTAGAATTACGTAACATTGCAAATTAGTAGGATAATATTAATAACTCACGACTTCAAGCTCCACCCAGATGCATGCGATCTCGCTCTGCACGCGTCATGTGAGCAGGACACAGTATAGTTTCCTATTTGTACCGCTAAGGACTCCTGCGCTCCTGGTACTTCTCAACAGTTTTGTACAGAGAAGTTCTCGTTCTTTCATTAATACCGTGTGCCTAACGACTTGCTACCTACAGTTTCTGCGCTCCTAGTCCTATTAGATTTAAATTTATCACAAATATTTGATTGTTTGAGGTACAAAGGCAGTGCCTAACTCTGTCATACATTTAGCATAATCCAATAATAATAATAATTGAAAAATTGTAAGGAAAACTTAGGCAACCAAAAATAATACGGAGAATAATAGTACAAAAAAATAGCGATAGATGGCGCTAGTACCAGATGATGATAGTACCACAAAAAAGCTATAGATGGCGCTTTTTGAAATACAAAGTGTCAATATAACAAAATATAATTTGTTTTTAATATGATTTTATTATCAAATTTCTGGGGTAGGCAGTGCCTTTGTGCCTATATGGACTGCACGCCACTGTGTAGACCGTTTAAAAGAACTGGAGCTTACCACCTTGGAGCAGAGAAGACACTGCTGAGACCTGATTGAGACCTTTAAAATAATGAAAAAACACTGATGTCTCTGGACTACAACACACAGGCCTTAGAGGACATTCCTAGAAGCTGATAAAATAATTTTATTTATAATTGCAATGATATACATACATCAGCAAAAGCTGCTAGTATATTTAATAATAATAAAAGCTTTAAAAAAACATTGTTTTATTATTTATTACGTGCTAAAATTATATTTTTGTAATTTTTCTCTGAAATAAACATTTTTTATATTTTTTTATTTTTTAATATCAAAATTATACCTACAAGCATTTTTGTAGAAAAACATTTAGTAATACTAATATATAATAGAACAAAGAAGTGTTTATTTGAAGTTACGAGTATGTTACACACCACACTTTATCAAACTTAAAATCCTAACTCTTATACGTCCCTATATATTTTTGAGTTATGCATTTTGCAAAAAAACAACACCTTTTCTCTAACATAAACAAAACTAATAATAGACCAGCAAACTTAAGACCAAGACTAATGCTACCAACTAAAACTTTAAAAATAATTGATACAAGCCCATATGTAATGACCCTAAAAATTTATAATAAAATCCCTGTAATTATACAACATGAACAATTATTCAAAACATTTAAAACTAAATTATGTAATTACTTAAAAGAAAAATCATATTACACCTTGCAGGAGTTTTTTCAATAGATATATATATTGATTTATGATGTATAAATTTGATTGAATATTGTAATAATTAAATTTAATGAATATAATAATTAATAAAATAAAGCAATGATTTACATAACTAATTTAAAAATGTACATTATTAAGTTATTTTGCAGTGCCCTAGCAGGGTTCATATTGTAGATATGTTATTCCTACTAACCACAATATGAGGCAATAAAGAATTTGTATTTGTTGAAAGTGCACACAGCATGTCATGCAGAGGATCCAGGCAATTTCTGTATTTATTTTTAAGTAGTTGGAAATGGAAGCAGGGCCTGTTTTCCTTTTATGCTCAGTACCCCAAGTGTGAGTTTTCTAACTATTACTTTGCGTTGAGTTAACTAAAATTTGTATGGGAAATAGTTCAGCGCTCCAAGCGGAAATTTTGAGAACTAAAAATGCGAGCGTGTGATTGGTCAAAATGTTAACGCAGTAGTAAAGTTAACGCGAAAGTAAATGTTAAAAAAAACTCTAGGGCTTCTGAACATTTACTTTCGCGTTAACTATACTATTGCGTTAACTTTTTGACCAATCACATGTTCGCATTTTTAGTTCTCAAAATTTCCGCTTGAAGCGCTGAACTATTTCCCATACAAATTTTAGTTAACTCAAACACAAAGTAATAGTTAGAAAACTCACACTAGGGGTACAGAATAGGCTTCCCTGATAATTCTGGTGTTTCTTTTAATAGGTAAACATTCTGCAATGCAGGATTTTTTTCTTGGAATCCAGATTTATAATTTTCTACCACCATTACATACCTAATTCACATGAGTTTCTTACCCAACTGTATTTCTCAATATTGACATTTTGTGGAATATATCGTCGGGCGAGAGCGAAAAGCCGTTATATATGAAAATATAAGTATCGAGAAATCACCATTTATATATTTTAGTTTATTTTGAGCTTGGTTTACGCACTAATATAAAATATTTTTCTACGCTTATTATATACAATTCCTTAGCAAATTTAATGTAGTTTCAGCACGTATATTTAAATTTTGTATTATTAGTATTTTCTCAATTATAACGCATTTAGTAATAAAGGGTGCTTACTTATTGGGTTTTCGCTCTATAGGGTTAATATTATTAAAGGGTTAATGGTTATTAATGTAAACAGAAATTATTTAAAATTATAAAATAAAACAGAAAATTCACATTATTCTTTTTTCTTACAAATAAATTATAGATATGTGATCACTGAATAAGAAACTCTAGTTTTTACTGAACAATGTTTCACATAGTGTACAATTTAAACTTATTATACCAATAGGAAGGGTAAAAAAATTAAGAGATCCTATTGATGGATCCCTACAATTTAAACTGTACAGAGACAGATTGTTTAATTATAAGTCATGGTATTTAATTGCTTTTTTTTTTCATTCGATGTTCCACCTGATGTTAAGCAGTATGCAAAGTCCAGGAATGATAGCAACCAGCGGATGCATGTAGGTGAACTGCTGGTTGATATCATTGTGCCGGCTTAAATGCCTATTCACGCTTAGTTTAAAGGACTCTAGGTTATAGTTTATAGAGGAAGGAAATACGCAAGCTTGTAGAGCGTTCCACATTTTAATAGTACGGCAGATGTATGAATCGCCAAAAGGTTTAGTATGGTAGTAGTCTAGTCTTCTCTGTCCCCCCAACGGGAGATGGGCAACTGTGACGAGATTGTGGTCTCTTTACAGTAGTAGCTGTTCGCTAACCGTTACTACGGATAGGTCTTTGGTGACCTTTTAGTTGGTCGAAGGTGTGGTGATGAGGACTTGGTGGTAAATCTGTGTACAAATGGAGCAGCGATCACTTTAGCCGTTCGAGACGCTTTCGCTCCCCGAACTGCCTCCGCTCTCACTGCTGGCGATCGATACCAGGTCGCGCGGTAGTCGTCGTATCCCACCAGATGCCATACGACGACCAGGTCCCGTATGTATGAGTGGTCTGACGCATCTGCACGCGAGTACATTCGGGTAGCCAAACGGACAACAAAGTCGTCCAGTGTTACCAGCCGGAGGTCTCGTCGCAGCGAGTCGTTGCGCATAAAATAGTGCGCGCCGGTTATGGTGCGCAGGCACTTATTCTATTGGGAGTCCGGATGATAACACTGGAAGACAAAACGTACGCACATATTAAGGAGGCGGTCAAGTTTGTTAAGTAGATCTTCAGTAACATCCGGGTAGGATACATCAGCGTAATCATTGATAGGGAGAAGCAGTGAATTGACCAACATGAGCTTTGACTTAAAAGGGATAAGATACTGAGACCGCTTTAGCGAATGCATACTGGAGAAAATACGTTTACTGACATCAGCGACGTGATAACTCCAGGAAAGATCGGAGGACAGGTGCACACCAAGGTTTTTAGCATGTTGGCAAAAAGGAAGTGGTAAATTATTAAATAATACTGGAGAAATGGCTCCCAAATCCAGTCTGCTCAACATGTGTTTGGAGCCAAGGATCATGATCTGCGTCTTGCAAGGGTTGACTAGGATACCGATATTTTGCGAGCGTACTCGAATAAAATCGCTATTCACTTTGGAAATCGCGGCATTTACGTCGCTCTGTTGCAAGTCATCGGCATACAGATGGTAAGAACTGAAGTGTATTACTTGGACCATGGCATTTATGAAAACCGAGAAGAGTAAAGGAGATAATACGCCACCCTGCGGGACACCTGCAGTCTACCCGTATGCGCTGCCTGCGTCCGCGAAGATATGAGTCAAACCACTGTGCCGCAGTAGGAGAAATATTTAGTGAGAGAAGAATAGCAATAAGGATATCATGATCTACACAGTTAAAGGCGTTACTGAAGTCTAATAGAACAAGCAGTGTTAGCTTCTTCTCATTTATAGCATGGCGTATATCGTCAGTAATATTTACGAGAACAGTGTTGGTGCTATGAGATGATCGAAAGCCGGACTGCCGCGGGTTCAGCAAAGAGTTTTTGTTTAGAAAGTCAGTAAATTGCCTGTGGACAACGTGTTCGAGGACTTTAGATAGAAAAGGGAGAATAGAAATGGGACGCAGTCCATCTGTCTGTCTTGGGTATTGCTTAGACAACGTCAACAATAAATAAAGAATTCTGTGGTTTTAAAATTTAGGTAAATACCGGTAAACACCGTGTACCTATGCACGAGCATAATTATGTTTTTTGTACGTATTTTCCTATATATTATTATTATTATACCTATATTTGAATGCATTGGCTGCCCAACTATTATCGCCGAGAACCTACCGTCCTACCAAAGGCACCAGCTGAAAATCAGCGCCATGATATCACGTTATGGCATGTGCTGAACTGAGGCTCTACCATGGGTTTGCGCATTGTAGAAACGTGACGTATTCATTTACGTATACGTGAGCAACAACCAATAGGATCGCTTTATTCAATTTTGTTACCAAAAATATAGCGATCCTATTGGTTGTGGCTCACGTATACGTAAATGAATACGTTACGTTTCTACAATGCACAAACCCATGGTAGAGCCTCAGGTTACCTATTTCTCGTCACGCAATAAGCTCTGTATATGCAGCAGTGGCGTGCAGTCCATATAGGCACAAAGACACTGCCTACCCCAAAAATTTGTTAATAAAATAATATTAAAAACTAATTATATTTTGTTGTTTGTCAATGATATTGACACTTTGTATTTCAAATAGCGCCATCTACAGTTTTTTTTGTGGTACCATCATCATATGGTACTAGCGCCGTCTATCGCTATTTTGTTGTACTATTCACTCCGTATTATTTTTGGTTGCCTAAATTTTCCTTCCATTTTTTTAATTATTATTATTATTGGATTATGCTAAATGTATGATAGAGTTAGGCACTGCCTTTGTACCTCAAACAATCAAATATTTGGGATAAACACACAGTATCAATGAAAAGAACGAGAACTTCTCTGTACAAAACTGTTGAGAAGTACCAGGTTAGCGGTACAAATAGGAATCTATACATATGTCCCGCTCACATGACGCGTGCAGAGCGAGATCGCATGCATGTGGATGGAGCTTGAAGTCGTGAGTTATTAATATTATCCTAATAATTTGCAATGTTACGTAAATTTCAATTTGTATAGTGCAAAACCTTTTAATAACAATAAATAATAGCTTTTTAATTCCGTTTCAACTATCCGCAAATTTACCAAGTCGCGAAATATATTATTGTAGACTACGTTGTGATTTTGTAGACATTTAAAATTGCTAATTTCAAAAAATAAAATCAAAGAAGATATCTTAATTATTTTGTATGTTACTATAAATTCTGCCCACCTTTTACCGGGGTTTTACTATGGTACAAAACAATGTAATTTTTGACATTTTAAGGAGCAAACTTTGTCTTGAGCACCGACTGTGGATCTAGCCCTGACTGAGCCTACATAACTTATCGTGTAATATATATTTTTTTAGTATTTTTGTAATCTTGTCGTTACGATGAATAAAGTTTTTCTTTCTTTCTAACTTTACATTATAAAATATAATTATTTATCGTTTAGCTACTCAGAAACACAATAATATGTCCTATTCCTATCTAACAAGCAACCATTTGAACAGAGTAGGTACACTTAAATGAATAAATAGGTAAATCCCTTATGTGATTAAATTGAATATTTTTATACACATTGAAAATAAGTTGACAAAAAGACTTGATTTTGGCGCTATATCAAGTACCAATTGCTCAAAATTTCTGGTATTTCTAGGATATATTTCTTTTGCAGTTTTAAATAAACTTTTATTTAGCTTAATAAATTTCGCTACTTTAAAAATATACAAACAGGGAAGTGGAAGTATTTTTAGTTCCCTAAATAGAGGTTTGCATGATGTGTAGGGATCAACGCCACATATGGCTCTAATTTACCTTTTCTGGGCTAGAAAAACTATTTTTACATCAGTACTGTTACCACAAATAATTAATCCATATCGCAATACCGAATCTGCATATCCGTAATAGGCAGTCAGTGCGGTATCTAAGTTCGCCGCTTTTTTTTAATTTACGTAACGGATAAGCAAATCTATTTATTTTCGTGTTAATTTTATTTATATGTTCCTTCCCTTTAAGAAACTTTTCCACGGTTATCCCGAGAAATGTGACACATTCAGCTTCTCTAAGAGTGCTGTTCAAGTTTATATTTAAATTACTGTTATTAGTAAAGTTTATAAAGTTTGTTTTGCTTAGATTTACTTACAACTTATTTTTGTTAAGCCATTCAATTATTAGCTTCAAGGTAGTATTTATATCGCACTCATAATTTTCTATATTGGAACAAGGGTCTGTGCTTACAATAACTGAAATGTCATCAGCAAAAATAATGCATTTATGTTCAATTATATGGGGAAGATCGTTGAAGTGAAGTATATCAAAAAAAGTAATGGACCCAGTACACTTTTTTGTGGGATTCCAGACTTATTACATTAAAAGTAGACCTGTAGTTTGTAATTAATTAAGTTTTTTCATCAAACCTCCATATTTCCACACATTGGGCCCTATTTTCGAGATAACTTTCAATCCACATTAGTGCTGGTCCTCGGATACCGTACCGTTGCATTTTATGTATTAAAAGATCATGTGATACTAAGTCAAACGCCTAAGGGCCAGTTTCTTGATGGATAGTTTACGTTACTATAGTTAAAAATGGCGGGTGTTCTATGAGATTTTTGTCAAAACATATTTTAAATTCATATGAAAGACGCCATAACTGTCATTATTTAACAATTAGTCGAGATGACTATCCATCAAGAAACCGGGCCTTATAGTCATATCAAAAAACAAGACTGTAGTATGCTTTCAGTGGTATGCTTTTTGAAATTTGTATTTCTTAGAATGGCGTTTACTAGATTGAACGATGCAAGTGCTGTTGATTTATACTTCTGGTAGGCATATTGATTATTATTTAATACTTTATATTTCGTAAAACAGTCCATAATTTTGAATGCATCGATCTTTCGAAGATTTTAGAAAATATTGGAATTAAAGTTATAGGTCTGTCGTTTTTAATGTCGGTTTTATATATTTTTTTATACAAAGCTTTTATGATAGAAATCTTAAGTTTGTCGGGGAAGCACCCTGTCTCCAATGAAAGGTTAATAAGATAAGTTAGGACACGACTAATTTCATGGATACAAGCTTTAATCACCTTTGTGCATATATTGTCATAGCCTTCCGTATTTGTATTATTTAATGTCAGTGATATTTTGTATTTCAGATTCTAAAGCTACGACTACAAGTAGGTCGAATGAGCAGTTCTTACCCTATCCATGAAATGTGTTCCTTGTTTAAACACTTTCTTGCAGACATTGAAGACCGAGTTATAGGCTGCTTTTAGGGAAGTGATATTAGGGTCTTCACTAGAACGTATGCTTATTAAATATATCTTTATTGTGTATTTATTAATCTATTTTTAAGTCATCAATATCGGGAATGCGATCCACGGTATCGTTTGTAGTTTTTAAATTTTCATAATAGGAATGATATTCATTAGTTTTTTTTTTAATTAAGCACCCGACTCATTTTCGTACACAATATTAAAGGTTAGCTGGTAGATAATGCTTAAGGTATTAAGTTCGCCTTTGTACATAACTTTTATTTACTGTGCAATAAAATGTTTAAATAAATAAATTCTTCGTCAATTACAAAATTAAATAAACAAACGCCCTTTTTGCAAGGGCAAGTAAATCTTCTTTCTTTAACACGCTTATTGGAATTTATTCAGGATAAAGTTGTTGCAAATTTTCTGGATAATTGTGCTACTTGTACACTTAATAATAATATATAGAACAATTTACACAAATTGCTATGGTCACAAATTAAGTGCTAAACTTGTTATATGTCTACCAAAAACAATAATATAATAGATATTATATTTTATAAACACGCAGACCATGACAAACTGTACAGAAAAACGTACAAATATTTATTTGCCATAGGTAGGAATCGAATTCACGACCTCCGGTTTTAACGCCCAAAGGCAACTACTTATATAGCACAAGTATTGCACTTAAAAGTGCAATAGCTTGGCTGAATTCTAATGTCGACAACATACAATCCTAGTCTTGTCGTTTTGGGATCTTTGTTAATCCGAATAAGTGTCAATCAATCATTATCGGAAGTTCCCGACTTTTAGGTAAAATCGATCTAAACACTGTAGACCTTGTTCGGTATGACAGCATCACTATAACGTATTGTAATAAATTGTAATTTTGTAAATCGCAACATAAGTGACTTTGCCTTTAAATATATCACCCTTTTTGACACTTATCTGTTTTCATCATTATTCAGTTTAACCACTGAATTGGAATATTAAATAACTGATTACACCATTACACGATTACACGATTAGATAGAACACAAAACATATAGTCTAATAGCGTTTATAACTGATTTTCGCCAAAAGTTGCACTTAAAGGGTTTTCGCTCTCAATCGACGATATTTAATTTTCAAGTTTTTTCAAATTTATAATTTTATAATAAATATAATAAATATTTTTTATACAAGTGTGGTTTCGACCTTGTTAAACTGATTTAAATGGTAGAAAATATTGCTCAAATAAGATGCAAACAAGTATATAGGGATTCCATGTGGCTTCCCAGTAAAGCCCCTGCTTAACACCAGGTAGATCCATAGCAGCATGTGCTCTAGCATAATAAAAAAAAATAAGCTAACTAGTCTTCTGTGACTCATAGGAAAAAAATAAAACTTAAAAATCTATATAAGCAAAGTATTGGTCTATAATATTCTGGACCGGGGGCTCTAGACAAAAAGCAGGCGAGGCGACATGTCGCGTCGCCTCAGTCAAAAACGTATGTATTTTGACAGTCACAGTAGGCGTGAGGTACGCTGTCACCTGCCAAAGTCTATACAGTTTTGATTGAAGGCGACACGACATGTCGCCTCGCCTGCTTTTTCTCTAGAGCCCCAGGGGGGCAGACCATTCATTGGTCTGCCGTATGAGTGTCATGGATCCAAAATTTAGCCTAGAGTTTGATGTTGTTTGTGACCAGAACAATATGTGTAGATTTCCAAATTAATTGTTGTTTATCTTTGACAGTTGTGGCGAACACATCCTTTATTTGTATTTTGATAATGTTAAAGTCAAATACGTCCTTTACATTTTGGTCTTAAGTAATATTTCTTTGTATGAAGATCTTTTGTTTCTACCGACTCCTTGGCCACAGTAAATCAGCTCCTATCAATATATACAGTCCTTTACATTTTGGTCCTAAATAATATTGGTTTGTATGAAGATCTTTCGTTTCTACCGACTCCTTGGCCACAGTAAATCAACTCCTATCAATATATACAGTCCTTTACATTTTGGTCCTAAATAATATTGGTTTGTATGAAGATCTTTCGTTTCTACCAACTCCTTGGCCACAGTAAATCAGCTCCTGAAATGAAATTTTTTTTTGAAATGAAATATTTATTTATTAGGTAACAAATGCTTATAACTAGATACAAAGTTGCTTTGGGATCCTATCAATATATACAGTCCTTTACATTTTGGTCCTAAATAATATTGGTTTGTATGAAGATCTTTCGTTTCTACCGACTCCTTGGCCACAGTAAATCAGCTCCTATCAATATATACAGTCCTTTACATTTTGGTCCTAAATAATATTGGTTTGTATGAAGATCTTTCGTTTCTACCGACTCCTTGGCCACAGTAAATCAGCTCCTATCAATATATACAGTCCTTTACATTTTGGTCCTAAATAATATTGGTTTGTATGAAGATCTTTCGTTTCTACCAACTCCTTGGCCACAGTAAATCAGCTCCTATCAATATATACAGTCCTTTACAACAGTATATATATATATATACGAGTTTTGATGAATTGAGTAATTTTAGTCAGGCTGTTATTATATAGAAATTTCCACCCATTTATTTGAATAAGTATAAAAATAATAGTCTTATAAAGGCCCCATAGAGAAGGTTTTTTATTAGCATAATTTGACCACTTCTATTTTTGTAAGCAATATTTTATATAAAATAAAAAACATGTTAATTTTAATAAAAATAAATTTATTATATAATAAAACATTTTGTATAATACCTATATAATTTTATGAAGTACGTAACTTAACCTCTTCACTACCAGTTTTCATGCTAAGATTGAAATCCGATAGATTTTTTTAATACATAGATTTCACTATAATTATTTCTGTCTAGGAATGCCTAATATATTGATGATATTACTATTTTTGGTTGACTTATTATATTACTAACAATTTCTCTAAAAAAAGTTTTATTTGTAATCTCCATTTACAAATGCTTGCCTATACAAGTTCTGCGTTGATTTTATTAGAAAATTGATATATATTAATATATGTACCATCACGGATCCTTACAAGTTACAACCTCTATGTGGGGTTTTATTCCCACCTTGTAACAGATGGAATTCTGAGTCTACACCGAACAAGTGGTCAGTTCATCGCGGTGTCTTGGATAGACTCAGTAACCCATCTATAAATAGTTTCACAAGTTAGTATAGTAAAACTGGTAAAGACAGCTAAACATGCCCTCTGAGTCCCTATAGTGGTGTTGTAATTTTTTTTTTAATTTTTATTAAAGACGCATTGGGACATAGAGGGGGCCTAAGCCTGTAGTGTTTTTATATCTAAGGTCTAATTTACTAATCAATGATTACAATTAATCAAAGAGTCGCAACTGCAGCAAACAATATCAGCTTTAGTAAGATCCAAACCGCTCCGGGCTACGAGCGGTATAGTAATGTCAGTGGGTTCCTATAGGAAAGTTACTATTCAATGGCGTTAGAGTATGTTTGATATCCAAGGAGGTCCGAGGGTCTCTCAAAGCGGCTGCAGCATGAGCCAGTTGACGGGCAGCATCGCCACCTATCACACACTCCCGTTCTAGAGCGGTGGCCACACTGGTCAGCAGTTCTGCGAAGCCCAATGATATGGCTGATCGGCGGAGACGGTTTAGTTCCTGGAAAAATTAGTTAAGTTAATCAACTGTTATTTCTCTGTCACACTGATTTTTTATTATTAGACCACATGTGACTTTGTATCTACCTGATAGTAAGAAGACCTACAAAACACATGAATGCGATCGATCAATATATTGTTGTTTAACAATATTGATCGCAACAACTACGCCGGGTAAATGATGCGGTTACGAAATGGGCGGCGACAAGGTATTTGCATTACGAGTATATTTTTATATTGTAAAATCAGTAGCCCGTTTCGTAACAGTACTAAGAAAGGAGACTACCATCTCGATAAAATAGATACATATTTTTTTTTATATCTAGATATAAATAGTAATAATAATATCTAAAACACAAATTGCCGACGCCGCCTAAAAAGCCGCTTAAATAGGACTGGGCAAGCCACGTGTGCCGTATGCCCGGCGAGCTATGGGCGAAATTTATCACAGATTGGGTACCACTCGACCGGAGGAGGCAACGTGGAAAACCCAGGAGGAGACTGAAGGATGAGTTGGACACCAGTTTGTGGGACTGAGTACCTACCTCAGGCGTAGCACGATTGACTTGGCAATAACAAATCGAGCACGGTTGAAACACGGGACATTTAAAATTACGCCCGTAATAGGGGACGTCTGGCAACATTAGTATTGTCCTTTATATAATTATATATTATTTATTGTATAAGGCACTGACCTTGTATAGCTGCTGAGTCTTCTCCGGCAGCTTCCTGGCGTGCCTGAGCACCTTCTGGACGTCGGCCAGCAGCGCGTGGGAGCGCACCCACGCAGCACCCCCTCCGCCGGAGTACGAGCGGGGCGCGCGGATCGGGAACGACTCGGCCGTGGCTGTGGCAGGACAACATACATCTATTACAGTTATATTCGATTTTCACTAGGAATTACACAATATTAACTCCTTTAATAATATATTTATTTAATACTTTTTCTATGTTTACAAATCTAAAATGACACCATCAATCCTCTGACAATTATCCTTTTATTTTGTATAATAAATTTAAGCCTCAACACATCCAACATCTGTTCTACAGTAACAAATCTAACATCTTTTACAAATGATGTCTATTCGATGATGGATGGTGGAGGACAGGTGGACGTGATCTACACTGATTTCGAAAAAGCCTTCGATCGGGTGGATCACGTGATCCTTCTTACAAAGCTGCAACAATTGGGGATACATGGTGATTTGCTCAGATGGGTAAAGTCATACCTGTGGAATCGCTCTCAGTCAGTAGTACTGGGTGGCTTCAGGTCTGATTTTATTACCATACCATCCGGTGTGCCACAGGGTTCGCATCTCGGTCCTCTCTTCTACAACGCCTATCTATACGACATTGATATAAACTTTCGATATTCTAAATTCTTGTTATATGCCGACGATAAAAAAATATATTTAAAAGTGACTAAAAAAGAAAACTGTAAACAGCTTCAAGCAGATTTAAATAACTTAATAATATATTATTCTAAAAATAGAATTTCTGTTAACACAAAAAATGTCTGGCAATCTCTTTCACACGTAAATCTAAACCTATAATTTTTGACTATGAAATGAATAATAATAATAATAATAATAATAATATGTGGGACAAATTACACATATTGCTCTGGTCACAAACTAAGCTCTAGGCTTGTACTATGTGCACCAGAAGCAATGATATAATACATATTATATTTTTATAAACAGCCAGACCATGACAAACTGTACAGAAAAAACGTACTAATATTTTTTGCCATGGGTGGGAATCGAACCCACGACCTCCGGATACAACGCGAAAGGCGCAACCACTAGTCTACGGAGGCTGTCATGAATGGCGTTGTAATTGAGAGGGTGGGGCTGGTGCGCGATTTGGGTATATATCTTGATTATAAACTTCTCCTGAGTGACCATATTGACACTATTACAAAAAAAGCTTACAGAAACCTTGGTTTTATTTTTAGAATGGGCAAATCTTTTAAAAATATTCACACTTTTAAAATTCTATATTATGCATATGTAAGAAGTGTTCTTGAGTATGGCTGTTCAGTGTGGTCACCATTTTACATAAAATATAAAAATCGTATTGAGGGCGTACAAAGAAAATTTATAAGATATATTAACTATAGATCTAAAACCTCTTTTATATCATACGTTGACAATTGTCGCCATTTTAATTTGCTGACTTTAGATGAAAGACGAACTTTCTACGACATGTCCCTTCTTTACGACATTATTTGTGCCCGAATCGACGCACCAGATCTCGTCAGGTGTGTGTCACTTTGTGCCCCTAACAGACGTACCCGCCATACACCTATGCTTCGCGCACCACCCTCCTCTACTAATTACGCGCAAAACTCAGCCCTATCCAGAATGGTTCGGACATATAACCACTATTTCAGTGACGATGATCCATTTAGTCAATCAAAAAAATCATTTCAAAATTTAATTAAAGAGTTGATTGTTGATAGGCCTATCTAATCTTGTATATATTGTTTATTCATATTTATTGTATTAATCTTGTATTTCTTTATTCTTTTTTTTATATTTCTATAGTAAATATACACACACACACATGCACATTGCACACAATACACAAACACACACATGTACACAATACACAAACACACTCAGGTACATAAAACATCACAGACACTAACACGTACTCTTATCATACTTGTAATTTACTCCTGAATAAACAAAAAAATACATAATAAAATAAAACAAAATGTGATGAGTGTAACATTATTATTTTATTTTAAAAGTAATATTCATGAATAGCCGGGGAGATCTATTACAGGCATTTATATTGTTATTTTTTTATATATGTATACAATTGTAAAGCTGTTGATCTTCTTAATAAACAATTAAACAATACTTATTTTAAATGCGAAAGTAACTCTGTACCGTTGTTGAGTTTGTTACGTTTTCACGCCAAGCACGCAAGTTCTAGACTACACCAAACTGTCCGTTAAAGTAATTGTAATGATTAAAATTAAAAATAGCGTCGAATGACAGCTAGTTCATTTGACGCCATTTTTATTCTTTAATCGTTACAATTAATTTAACAGACTTTGGTGCAACTCAGCCTACCGCTGAATCAATTTAGATGAAATTTGGTATGGAGATGGGGGCCTGACCAAAGAACAGGATCGCCAATCGAATCGCCGCATCGATCGAAAATGTACAGGAATTTTACTCTATGGGTAGAGCCGATTGACGAGAAATGTTAAATCCTATATTCGATTACCGATCGGCTCTTTGGCCCCAGGGTGTTTGTGATTTAAGTCACAAACATGAAAACAAAAATACACCAGATGGAGAAAAGTGTTATAAGAAGCAAAGTTAGGTATATTAAAATTACATTAGAATGTTTTTGAATTTATTTTTACTTTTTGAAGAATGTTTTTCGACATAATTTTTCTTGGTTATTTATATGATTTGAAAGGTACTTACTACACTTATAAAACTTCTTAAATTCTTTATATTTCAAACTTATTAATGTGTGCTAAGTCGCGGGCAAAGCCAGTACATTCATTTCGCCAATTATTAGTCATGTTTCGGTTTTAGTCCGCGCGTTTACCTGTTTTCAGGGGTCTATTATATCGATTTATGGTGCGGTTACAAAATGACCAGTTAATATGGCGATAAAACAGCGAAGCTACTAAACAGGGCGGTCCAATATTCGATTTCGTTATATATCGTTATATACCTGCTCACCCTTAATATTTCTAAAACCAAGTTCCTGTGTTTTCACATCAAACACAACACACGCCCCCCTGACACTATGAACATTAGGATCCACACTTGCAAAATAACCGGCCTCAATAAGAACTGTCAGTGTAACACAATCGAACACGCGAATGATATACGATATCTAGGTGTCATTATCGACGACAAGATGAATTGGAAGAAACATGTAAACATTCTAGTTCCCAAAATAAGAAAACTTATGTTTATATTTAAGAGACTACGTTATATTGCCGACGATTTCTTACTTAAATCAGTCTACTACTCATTGTGCCAATCTCTTTTGTCTTACTCAATTACAGCGTGGGGTGGAGCTCATAAAACATGCTTGATAGCTCTAGAGAGGAGCCAACGAGCAGTTCTTAAAGTGGCTTTCTCCAAACCCTTTCGCTACCCCTCTCACCAACTTTACCAGGACACGAAATTACTGACAGTAAGACAAACATATATCCTGAACACAATACTTCGATTCCACCAGTCTTCCCTCACTTTCCTGACTACAAATCCCGATACAACTAGACAGAAAAGACTCGATATATGGAAATCTCCACAGACCAGAACCAACTTTGCCCAACGTTTCCCCCGGTTCCTAGCCCCCTATCTATATACAAAGACAAATAAAATCCTAAACATTAAAAAGCCATCAAAGCGTAAATGTAAAATAAAGGTTTTTGACTGGCTATCTGACAAAGACTACAACAAGACAGAGGAGTTTATGACAATAACAACTTGACTGACCCTGACGCCGACACCTATACTAACATTACAACTACACACACACCATATACTTTTATATGTAGCTTATATATATATATGTAGCAAATGTAATAAAGTTATTTCACACTGCTCGTTAAAGTTATAGCAACTAAACAAAGGACTGGCTACCCATAGTACAGAGAATTCTAGTTTGGGAGCCAGGCACCCTTAGTCATGAAAAGCATAACCACATAACCAGGCACAAGTGAGAAGTATAATAATAAAAATAGCCACACTCTTTCACTATGTACTTAAATACAAACGAACTCACCACGCTTACACTATATATTATATTAGCCTAGTATACACCATACAATATATTAAAGCTCGCCCCATGGCTTTTTGATACTTATTTTCATCAATAATACTACTTATAAAATTTTGTTATTTTTTTGTTTTATATTTTTGCATCTGCTTGTTTTTTTAGTTATTTATTTACTTTGCCATAGATATAAGTCTTTTTGTAAACTTTTAAAGGAAATAAACGATTATTATTATTATTATTATTATACATATTCTGTATAACGCTGTAAGCACCGGTTCGACTACACACGGAAAACAGGTAGAGCACTGTATTCGGCTGTTAGAGTATACCAATCAGTCCAAATTGAATATAGAAATAAACCTGTAGATATATTATGTACGTATTCGACTAAAACCAATTTGGACCGGAGATGAAATACGTTTGTTAACGTATTTCATCTCCGTGTCTCGCCAATTGTTAACTCTCCACCAATAACTTCGGGAATCGCTTTATTTTCAAATATATATACGGCGCCCGAGACCGCCTAGACGGCCCCTGGGGAGGGGTTTTAATCTCACCGCGTCGTAGCCGATGGTATGAGTCTACACCAAACAAGTGGCTAGCTCGTCGCGATGTTTTGAATAGACTCAATAACCCATCTAAAAACAGTTTCACAAGTTGGTATAGTGAAACCGGGACCGACAGCTTAACGTGCTCTCCGAGGCACTATAGTGGCATTGTCAAACAAATGTACATAATATTTTTATTAAAAATCATTGGTACACACCGGGATTCGAACCAGGGACCTAAGTGTTTTTAAGTCCAAGGTCTAACCAACTCGGCCACCACGTATATTTATTTTCAAAGACACGTTGAAAAACTGCACCAGACTAGCTAGAGCGACTGTTACAGCATTGGGGCTCTAGAGAAATTTCGGCGATTTAGTCAAAATATTATGGAATTTGAGTTTTCAGTTGATTCTCTAGGCGTGATATACATATCATACTTTTTTGACTGAGAGCAATTCCATTTAAGAAATTTAATGTTATTTCTCTAAGGCCCCAGGAAGTGTCAAAACAGTAACATATATTGAGAGAATATTCAATCTATATCTATACTATAATATTATAAAGCTGAAGAGTTTGTTTGTTTGTTTGTTTGAACGCGCTAATCTCCGAAACTACTGGTTCGAATTGAATAATTCTTTTTGTGTTGGATAGTCCAGTTATCGAGGAAGGCTATAGGCTATATAACATCACGCTACGACCAATAGGAGCAAAGATATAGTGGTAAATGTGTAAAAAACGGGAGAAATTATTTCATCTTTGAAGCCTTCCGTTGCGTGCGCCGTGAAAACGGTTCAAGATACACAAAAAATATGTATTAAAGAATAATCTAAATATATATAACTCAAAGGTGACTGACTGACATAGTGATCTATCAACGCACAGCCCAAACCACTAGACGGATCGGGCTGAAATTTGGCATGCAGGTAGATGTTATGACGTAGGCATCCGCTAAGAAAGGATTTTGATAAATTCCACCCCCAAGGGGATAAAATAGGGGATGAAAGTTTATATGATAAAAAAATAACTATTCCACGCGGACGAAGTCGCGAGCACAGCTAGTTAATATAATAAAGAGGTTAAGTTTGTGAGGTTGTAGGGGGAAAATTTGTTCCTTTTGAGAGTTTCCGTTGCGTGCGCTGCGTAAACGGTTAATGTTACGCAGACGAAGTTTCATAATTTATATATAACCGTTATTTCTACACATTTACTTTAACTGCAAAAAAAAGCTGAAAAATACAAAAATATACTCACAAGAAGTTGGCCCCAGTTGCGTCAAGGGCCCCAACCACGGAGCCGGCCCCGTTCCGGGGGCCATCGCCGTCAGCAACAAGCAAGACCTTCTGGCGCGGGCCGAGTCACAGAACGCGACCACCGTGCCCCACCAGCGTGACCCGAGCCGCACTATGCCGGCCATACCCGCCACCTGTATACATACAGGCACTTGAGTTATAGAGCAACACGTAGAACCTTGAAGCCGGTCCAGCTGGCTCCAAGAAGTTGTAAATAATTATACTTTTAGGCTGAATAGGGAATATGCATGTAAGGCCAATTATTACTATTTTAATATATAATGTTCCTTTTATGTCTTTGAACATATTTACAGTAATATATTTTATTTTGATTAGCATTTTTTTTTATAAATACGATTTAAAAAATCCATTTTTTGTAGAAACGGAACGCATTTCTAAACAATTTTGAGAACTAAAAATGCGAGCGTGTGATTGGTTAAAATGTTAACGCAGTAGTAAAGTTAACCCGAAAGTAAATGTTAAAAAAACTCGCAAGAGGGCTACTGTAGTCTACAGTTTCTTGTTTTCTCGGATATTTATCCTTTATTACGATAATTTGTGATAAACAAACCTTTTTACAACTTTTGAGGTGCAATAACATTAAACTAATATGTTTCTTAGCACGAATGACGTCACAGAATGTCGGCTAGTGATGTACCGTTTTTTACTGCGGTAGTAACGGATAAAGTTTAAACACTTTTATTTTTGTGTTATTACCCTTTAAAATAATTTTAATATTTGTTTTTACGGTCTAATGCATATTTCCTATTGCACCAAAATGAGCTCTGTAAATATAACTATTAAAGTTAAAAATGGCGTCAATAGCACCAGCTCATTCGAACTGCAAAATAAAATGTACATTCGACGCCATTTTTAACTTTAATCGTTACAATTACAGAGAGTTTATTTTGGTGCAACTACTCAGCCTCAGAGTTACATAGAACAAAAGAAAAAATAACAATAGCTGCCTAATTTCCGAAATAAATATCAGTAACCAGTTGAAATATGTGACGTATAAATCTCCACATTTTTGATATTTTTTAGCATTAAAAGTTTTTTACTAAAATATGTTTAGTACATAGCTGAGAGTGTTTTTAAGAACACTGCTTTAGTAATCGTGAAGTCTGTCACAGAATTAAAATAATAATCGGTCATTGAATATATTATCTTTGGTTTTTTTTTTTTAATATTATTATATAAAAATATGTATTATTACCCCAACAGAAAGATTTTGCGTACAATTACGACCCCAAAAAAAAACATTAAACTTCGACCAACAGCCACTTGGCTGTAATATAGAAAGTACGTTTGTATGGGCGTAAGTCGACTCTAGGGCCCTTAAGTGGCTTACCTTGAGTGCTCCGTGCAACAAGACACAGAAGTTGGGGACCTTGCTGGGGTCCATAATGTTGGTGTCCTCCTCGGGACTCGAGTTGGAGTTCTCAGACGAAGACGCGTCCTGCAAAGAAATCAATCATATCACAAATTGCCCACAGGCCTCATTAAAGATAAAAAACATAAGAGAACTGTCGAATAAGTCATTATACTGTGTATACATGCTGACTTTGAATGGATGTACTTTGGGCTAATATGAGGTTCTCCTGATTAATTCGAACAACTTTTACCATGGAACCATGTGTCGCAAATGAAAAAAAAAATGCCTTCTCCATACAAACTAGTAATCTTATAATGACCAATTTGTATGGGGAAGCCAAAATTTTTTTTCATTTGCGACACATGGTTCCATGGAAAAAGTTGTTCGATTTGATCAGCAGAACCTCATATTAGCCGAAAGTACATCCTTGCAAATTCACCCTGTATATTATATGGTATGTAGTGTATTATGTATGTATGTGTATAATACATGTTAAGCATTTAGGACTCTCGTTAAGTCAAACCTGCGATAATTCTAACCTCTCTATAAACCAAAGTTGTCACAAGTTCCCTCCAAAATCTCTTCATATTTCGAACTAAATCAATACTTTTATGCATTTGGTAATTCGAACAAAAAAATAATTGATGTCAAACACTCGACAATTCAAAGTTGCAAAGAGAAAGTTTGACACACAGTTTCGAAAGATTGTAAGTACATTTCATTTTGAGACATGTTCATACTTGTAACGTCGTACAAGCCTTTGTTTCTGTTATGATTAGTTTGACACATACTTCCGCACGATAAAAATTTAAATCACTTATAGAAAATTTCGAACCATTTGATATTTCAAACACTCGATAATTCGTAATATGTTAAGAGTCCTTCAAGTTATAGGCCGACTCTCGTTTCGAATTAACGGGAGTCGGCCTATATATCTTATATGCTTAACAAATTATGTTAAGCATATAAGTATATAGTATGTATTATACACATACATACATAATACATATAAATGTATTTATTTATATAAAAATATATACGTGGTGGCCGAGTTGGTTATACCTTGGACTCAAAAACACTTAGGTCCCTGGTTCGAATCCCGGTGTGTTCTAATGAGTTTTTTATTTAAAAAAAATATGTACATTTGTTTGACAACACCACTATAGTGCCTCGGAGAGCACTTAAGCTGTCGGTCCCGGTTGCACTACACCAACTTGTGAAACTGTTTATACATGGGTTATTGAGTCTATTCAAAACATCGCGACGAGCTAGCCACTTGTTCGGTGTAGACTCATACCATCGGCTACGAGGTGGGGTTAAAACCCCTCCGCTGGGTAAGGCACCCGTGAAGATATGCAATATGCAAAAAATATATTACTTACCCCTGATTTGATGGGAGATTTCTTTTCTTCATAATTTTCATCGCGTCTCTCGTTGTTGTTTATCTGAGCCAGGGGGATCACCGTGTGCTTGCTGATCGCAACCGGTGTGCCTACAAATAATATATACATTAATAAATACTGGGTGAATTTAAAAGGTTCTACTTTGGGCTATTATGAGACTACTGATGAATAGTCCACGGGCCCACATATATGGGATTTCAGTGATTAATAACAGGCTGAAAGTTTATACAAAGCTTCGTTTTGACGAGACACCCAACTTTTATCATTGGACCAAATTCTGATAGTGGAAGGAAAAAGCGCGATAGGGAGCGAAACACGTCTATTTAATGAGTGTCCCAAATTAAATAATAACACGTTTCTAAAAATCAATACTTAGAGAAAATACGATGGAAAACTGAGAAAAACTTGTGGCATACAAAGTGAATGGTACCTTCCGAGTGACCCCCAGCTCTAACATGTCAGAATGGTGACTTGAAAAAATTTATTAATAACAAGCTGATTTTTGTTTTCTTGCAAATTATATATTTTTTATAATAAATGCATCGGCATACAAATTTATTGGTATTTTTTTTTGAGGCCTACACTCGAAAGTTGTCAAGATTATGTTAATATTTTTTTGGTTAATAACCGTGTACTAGAAATGTAACAACTTTTCCAATGGAACCATATGACGCGAATGAAAAAAAAAATGTCTTCTCCATACAAACCAATTATGTTAAAATAACGCATGGAGAAGTAAATTTTTTTTTTACACGGGAATAGTTGCTCTATTTGATCAGTAGCCCTAGTGTGAGTTTTTTTTACGTTTACTTTCGCGTTAACTATACTACCGCGTTAACATTTTGACCAATCACACGAACGCATTTCTAGTTATTACAATATCCGCTTGGAGCGCTGTACCATTTCCCATACAAATTTTAGTTAACTTAAACGCAAAGTAATAATTAGAAAACTCACACTAGGGGTACAGTAGTGCCTTATCTATACTAATATTATAAAGCTGAAGAGTTTGTTTGTTTGTTTGAACGCGCTAATCTAATCAGGAACTACTGATTCGAATTGAAAAAATATTTTCGTGTTGGATAATCCATTTATCGAGAAAGGCTATAGGCTATATAACATCACGCTACGACTAATAGGAGCGGAGTAACAAAGAAAAATGTTGCAAAAACGGGGAAAAATTATTCCTTTTAAGAGCGTACGCTGCGTAAACGGTTTAATTTAAACGCGCAGACAAAGTTGCGCGGGTCAGCTAGTATTAGCCTAAAGTGCAAACTTTAAAAGTTACCCTGGTATATTCTTATATACCATGACTGACTAAACATTATTTCCCAGCCGACATTATAGCTAGAAAAATGAAATTTAAACAGTAGCTTCCTTTTGTATTGTAGGGACCACTTGAATAGTTTATATATATATATCTTTACGGGTGCCTTACGGCGCCCGAGACCGCCTAGACAGCCCCAGGGTACCCAGCGGAGGGGTTTTAATCCCACCTCGACGTAGCCGATGGTATGAGTCTACACCGAACAAGTGGCTAGCTCGTCGCGATGTTTTGGATAGACTCAATGACCCATCTATAAACAGTTTCACAAGTTGGTATAGTGAAACCGGGACCGACAGCTTAACGTGATCTCCGAGGCACTATAATGGTGTTGTGAAACAAATGTACATAATTTTTTTAATTAAAAACTCATTGGTACACACCGGGATTCGAACCAGGGACCTAAGTCCAAGGCCAACTCGGCCACCACGTATATATTACAACGTATACCACGTATTATTGAATAGTTTCTAAAATTAGAATTATAAGGTGAAAATTGTACATAATTTAATTTTCAAGAGCGTTATTATCTGGTAACGGAAGGTACTATAGGACATTTGTTTGGACATATTCATTTCATTGAAAATAAATGAAGTTATCTATACAGTTAGTTCTTGTTAAGGTGATAGTCTCTTTTCCAGATGCGGTTACGAAACGGTTGTGATGAGAATAAATCAGCGAGAATATTAAAATTCAATTATATACTCATAATGCAAATTCGTCGTTATCACCCATTTCGTAACCGCATCATTTAGCCGACATAGTGGGGGCGATCAATGTTGTAATCAAACTCATGGGTGAACTTTGTAGGTCAGCTCACTATCAGGTAGGTACAAGTCACATGCCATGCCCCAATATTGTTTTATCCATGAATTCTCTAATGCCTACTGAACATGAACTTGGCCTAGTTAGCTGTTATTACTTGCTGTCCTTAATATCTTACCTAAGTCCTGAAGAGAGACAAAGCCAACAATATACAGGTCATTTCCCAGGTGTATCCTGGCCCCGTTCTCGTCCAGGGCAGGCTGAGGAGGCGGGAACAAACCAACTCTAGCCCCGAGCTGGCCACAGTGTAACGTACAGACCAGTTCAGTGTACTGTTGTTCACATAGACGAGTCATTGCTGAGCATACCTGTAACATTTTATTTTATGCTTTTACAAAACTAATCTATAACTAAAAAAAAACTTGTAATGGTATCTAAACTTTTATACCTAAAAAAGCTGCTATTTGAGAAATAATTTATGTAAAAAGTGAGTGTATGACGTCATAGGTATGAAAAAAAGGTTTGAAACTTAAATTAATTAACCACTTTTTTTTTAAATAAAAAATAAATACATTTGCATTGATATGTAAAACCTGTTTTTGAAATTAAAAAAATAACAAAGGCTCTAACACTCACCCCAGGCACAGAATGTTGATCAGGACAATAAATGGAGCCCCGTGGCAAATAAGATGTGGCACTACAGTTCACCTGGATAGAGGCTTGGTCCACTATCTTCTGGTATAATGGTAGGGCTGTAATTATTAGGTTTAAATCATCTTTAATGAGTGTACACACATTCACTTAGATGGAAAATACATAGTTTCATTACATCACATTGCTGGCAAAAACAGAATGTATATGAAGGAAGATATAAATACACAACAGTTGTTCAGTAAAAAAAATATCTGCATAAATTCTATTTGAATAAAAAAACAAACTATAGACATATTTTCTAAGTTTGCAACTAGTATAGATTTGGAGATAATAAAGTTACTTTAATGAAATCGTCAGCACGGAGAGGCCAACTAAAATCCCATATAACTTTTTTTATTTTAAGTTTTACAAACTTGAGACTTTTTTTACAAACTTTAGATTGATTTTTACTAACTGCTGGCATAAAAATTATTAGCAAATTCGTATTATTAATATGTGGCCCCTCAATCCTGACGGACATATAATAATATGTAGGATAATTTACACATATTGCTCTGGTCACAAACTAAGCTCTAGACTTGTACTATGTGTACCAGAAACAATGATATAGGTAATACATATTATTTTTTATAAAACACCCAGACCATGACAAACTGTATCGAACCCACGAAAAATTTATCGCCTGATTGGATTGGGAATGAACTGCATACCGGAGACCGCTAAGTATGAGTAGGTTTAAAGACCTTTTAAACTCTTACCAATGACAATGCAGCCTCCATAGAAAACTGTGAGCCATACGGAGGCAAAACATATTTAGTACATTTCTGTACACATTGCCTTGGTCTGGGTACACATAGACAAGCCAGAGCTTAATTTGAGACCAGTAGACCATTTACGCTGCACAACTTTAAGCTAAACTTTAACCAAAGTGATGTAGCTGTCTGTAAATTTTCAATGTCACCAGGTTGGCATCACATATATTGATCGAACGCATTCATGACTTTATTGGTCTGCTTACCATCAGGTAGATACAAAGTCACATGCCGTGCTATAATAAAAAAATAAAAACAACTATTTGCACACTAGCTGTAACAAATATCAAGTAGCTATAAAATTCAGAACCTAAACAAAAAGTAATTATAACTCACCATGTGGTAACCCTGGATCTTGAGGAGAAGCAATAGGTAGAATATGAATTCTGGCTGGGAATGGAGGTGGCAGCGGTAATCCTTGCATTATCTTATTTCTCCCGATAGTCCCAACTCCACAACGTCCATCTGTGACCTTAAAAGTTAAATATAATGAAAAAATATAATAACATTAATTTACTTATTTTATACTTGTCTAATAATTTAATAAATATTTAATGTTGAATAACTAAATAGTTCAGTTTATGAAACCCATTTGGTATCTAAATTATACAGTATCCAGAATTACAATGCAATTTAATTTGACTACCTCCATGGTCAGTGTTACCTCTTTGGCATTGTATCCGGAGGTCATGGGTTTTATTTCCACTCATGGCAAAACAATATTAGTATGTGTTTCTGTACAGTTTGTTATGGTCTGGATGTTTTTGTTATCATGGGTACTGGTACACATAGTACAAGCCTAGAGCTTAGTTTGTGACCAGACCAATATGTGTAAAAAAAAAGAATATGATAAGTCTGTGACTGAGTAAATATAGCTGTCAATTTTTGTTGTTGTGTTCTTTTTAGAGAACTTCACATTGGCCTTCCAAGATCAGTCTCGGAACTTTTATTAAACATGTTTCCAAGATGGCGCTAACAGGATCATATAGTATTTAATAATATAATAATAATATGTAGGTCAATTTCCACATATTGCTCTGGTCACAAACTAAGTTCTAGGCTTGTACTATGTGTACCAGAAGCAACTATATAATACATATTATATTTTATAAACACCCAGACCATGACAAACTGTGCAGAAAATATGTACTAATATATTTTATTTGCCATGGGTGGGAATCGAACCCATGACCTCCGGATACAACGCCAAAGGCACAACCACTAGTCTACAGAGGCTGAGTAGAGAGGGTAGTGAACACAGTGCAGGTGAGAGTTAAAAGACCTTTAAACCTACTTCATGGCCTCAAGTCTGGGACCGCTGCTGTTCATTCCCCTGCCTTCCAATGACAAGATGGACTCAGCAACCGCATGGAGAACCCATAGATAGCTAAGAACATTGTCTCTCTCTCTTCTAAAGGTTAGCTGGTAGATAATGCATAAGACATAAAGTGTCCCTTTGCACACTTTGATGACTTTGTACTAATATTTTAGTGCAATTAAAAATTTAAATAATCAAGGTCAAATGATAAACTAAAAAAAAGATAATGAAAACATAAAATCTGAAATAAAGATTTTAAGTAATATTATTATTAAAGTTGTCTAGAATTAACTTACAATAATTATCTGCACCGGAGTCTGGTATCCCCATTCATTAAGTACAATCTGATTGATTCCAAACAACGCCTGCTCTATACAAGTCTTGTCCCCTTCCTCTACATGTTGTAGTTTTGTTCGGATTATATCATAGTCTCTGGTAAACTGTACTACAACTGGAAAGTTACATACAAAGGCTTACATTAGATAATATTAGTATAGTAATATAAATTAAGCATTATAAGTCTACCTACTACCTAAGGGTTCTAGTTGTCTCAATGCCCATACAAACCATCTTTTGTTAGTTCAAGTTCAATTTTTATTTTTGTGTTGGTAATTGTACAAATTACAAATACATTTATTCATTGAAATATATCCACTCTGACACTTTAATGGTGCACAAATATTTTTTTTATACATTATTATGTCATTATTTACTACAAACTAAAAAACCTATTAGGTATTATAATTTGGAGTTTATTATAATTTTTGCTATATAATCTTACACATTAAATGTACTGTTTATAATTTTATTAATGCCAACTACTTTACAAAATTTATTAATTTTCAATATTACAAATTGTCAATATTATTATTATTTATTTATTTTATAAATGAAACAAAGTACCTATTTATTTGTTAATAAAGATGTGTAAAACAATAAATTCTATTGAATATATATTATTGTTATTATGTTTACCTACTTATTTGTATATTATTATCTTCAAACCATTAGAAAGTTTTTTAATACTTTTTTTTAACTTTTTCAATGTTATTTCTTTATAATCCTTAGGATATTTATTATATATTTTTACACCCATCACATATGAATATTTCTTAAGTACTCTGCTCTTTGGCAAAATATCCAGCACTCAGTTTTTAGTTTTTTGAAAAGAGGTTTTCACAAATCTTTCCGTATTGCACCATAAATTGCCTGAATACATCTCTTTTGTATAAGAAATACCTGTTTGACTAACAAAGAGTTACCCCATAATAGAAGGCCATATCTAAGTGTGGACGCTACATATCCATGGTAGGCTGTAAGTGCTGTTTGTTTTGAGGCTGTTACATATAGTCTTTTTAACGGATATATTAACTTGTTAAGTTTGGCTTTTATTTTATTTATGTGGTTGAACCAATCGAACCAATGAGAATCTATCTCAAAGCCTAAAAATGTTGATGATGTTACTTCCTTTACTGTAACATTTTTATATTTTATACATAGATCATATTTCCTGCCTCCTTTATTACAAAACTGCATATACTTCGTTTTTGAAAGGTTCACATGCAAATTGTTTAAACTCAACCAGTTAACTATATTATTCATTGTATTATTTAAGGCAATTTTTTTGTATGCATGACAAGCACACACTTAGACCTTTCACTAATTTTTTTTTTTTGACTATGCATATGACCTGTAAAGGCTTACATGAAATAAATATTTTTGGCATTGATTTCATAATTATCAATATTTTTGCAGGTAACTATTGTAGATATATCATCAGTAAATAGAAAAGATTTGTTTTCTGTTATTTCAGGTAAGTCATTTATATGTAACAGAAATAGCAGTGGACCAAGAACACTGCCTCGCGGAACGCCATACTTGACTGTTGTGTATTTCGATTTAAAGTTTATTAGATTATTATTTTTAATGTTAAGTTGACTTATTTCAACACATTGTTGTCTAATTATTAAGTATGACTTTTTTATCTAGTTGTGCTCCCCTTATCCCATATACCTTCTAATTTACTTAACAATCTTTCATGCAAAATAAAATCAAATGCCTTGGTCATTTGATTTTGTACATGTCATACAATCATATCATACATGTCATGCAAACATATGATTGAATGACATGTCACATGACCAAGGTATCTTATAGGTTTACAGTAGTTCATATTTCTTGTTATCTCTTTCACCAATTTGAAACGTGTCAGCATACAAAATGTGTGATACTTATTGAGTCCTTTACAAACAACACTTTAGTTATAGAAGGTTTTGTCTCTTTTTTGCATATTAATTTTTGTTGCTAAATAAATGAGATAAATACAATTTCACCAACAATCCCTAACTTTAAAGGATCCCCTAAATAAAATTTTTGCAACACAAGTCTAGTCTAGAAAGTTATTTGTTAGTTTATCAACATAATGTATACTTAAAAAGTATATATTATGTTAATAAACTAACAACTAACTTTCACTGTTACAGAAATACAAAAACCTTGGCTCTTGTTAGAGACCCCTGACTGTAATAAGTGAATTGAATATCAAAGTAAACATTTGTACCATGTTCTCAATATAATGGGGTCAACTCAATTCAAAATATTACAGGTGCTTAATCAGGCATGTCATGTTAAATACCCGCATGTTACTAATTTTTTTCCTACCCATTCAAACACCATGGTTCTAAGTGTACCGAACATTAATATGAAAATTTCATGTTAAATAAACCATCTAAATTACTTGGGATTTGTTAAATGCTCAAGATTAGTTAGGATCGGAAACATACTCTGACAGGAGTTCACTCAGGGCCTGTTCCAAAATTAAAATATTATTTACCCATGCAATCTCTCAGAGAAAAGAAACAAGATGGAATATACACAAATTACATATCTCCATCTCTTATTTTTTCCTAAGAGATCGCAAAGGTTAATTATTAGCCGGTTTTGAAATCCAGCCACAGTTTTAAATTTGACTTTCATTAATGTGACAGTTTTAGTCTTGAAAAACTATTTATAGTAGAATTTGAGCTCTGCGAATGTTGACGCACCTTGGAAGAGGTCTATGTCCAGCAATCAAATGTAGTAGCAATGCACGGCTATTTCATTGATCAGCTATCTCCATTTCCCACTTGGCAGTGCCAACTTAAAACAATCGCTACATTATAAGCACTTACCTTCATACAATGATGAAAAAGTAATTAAAGAAACATATTCTAGTTTAGAATGTGAACTTAGGTAATCCAAATAAGTATTAATTGCTGTAACAGCTAAAGAAAATCTCGTATGACTTTCTGTTTGATCTGTTGTTTGTACCGGTCTTGTCATTGAAAGAGAAACATCCAGTAATATCACGGACGGCATTCTTAAATTATATATTGATAACACTTTTATCCATACATATGCTTTTATTATAACCTTTAATTACCGAATGAAAAACTCACAAACTAACCTAAAAACTTTTGAAAACAAAACAAAAGTACACAGACAAAACAAACAGTGAACAAAACAAAAAAAACTACAAATCAATTAACAATCGTATCCAAAACCGTTTATGCGTAGAATAATCGATTCTGTTATCGTAGTCATCCATCTAAAATAAACAAAAAAACTCATTCAAAAACATTCCATTACTAATAATAGAAACTGTTAAAAATTAAAATGCTTGTATGAAAAAATAATTGTTTAATTATATATAAATATTGTATTTAATATAGTTATAATTACAAATAAAACCATATTACCTATTTTAGTAGATTAGTATGTTTTGAACGCTCTTTTAATTAAACCATAAACAAATTGTCAATGTTACCATGGAAATGCTATTATTATTTATTTATTCTTCATTTGTATTGTAGAATGAAAATTCTGTTTACATATTTATATAAAGAGTTTATACCAATTTTGTAGACATTATATTTTATATACAATGAGTAATTTAGTTACAATATTTCAAAAACATTGTATTGTACCAGATATTTTGACTACAGCGCCGAGTGAATTTTTAGAAATTGTATATAAAGATGGAATATCAGTAAATATTGGGGATGAATTAACTCCCACGCAGGTGAAAACTGAACCTATAGTAAAATGGTCTATAAAAGATGGTGAATACTACACTTTAGCGATGATTGATCCAGATGCCCCGAGCAGAGAAAACCCTACGTTTCGAGAATGGCATCATTGGCTAGTTGGTAATATCTTAAACCGCGAAATTAATAAGGCTGATATCCTTTCTCAATATATTGGTGCTGGACCTCCAAAGGGAACAGGTATCCATCGATACATTTTTTTAATATACAAACAACAACAAAAAAATGATTATTCGAAAATTATTAGACTGAGTAATAACTCTGGAGAAAACCGAGGAAATTTTTCTATATCTAAGTTTGCTCAAGATTTTCAACTTGGTGCTCCAATCGCTGGAAGTTTTTTTGTGGCTAAATATGATAATTATGTTCCTCAGCTATATGCTAAACTGAAAGGAAAGTAAACTATTGATAAGAAAATCGATTTCTAATCGATTGTCTCGGCATAAAAATCTTCAAATTTCAAGCCTAATTAAAAAAAAAGTGTCATTTTTATCTATGGTATTTATCGATTTATTTCCGCCTCCGCGTGATAATTTCATTTTTGCTGGCATTTCATCCGCCATTGTATTTTTGGAGTTTGAATAAATTGGTCGTCGTAGCTTACGTCATATTATCGCACCTGTGATATTTTTGTGCGTTGTATCGCAGTGTTTTGTTAGAACAAAGAGCAGTAGAGTTCAATCGTATGTCCATCCAGAATCTCAACACATTCGACCCATTTGCCGATGCTATCAAAAGCTCGGAAGACGACGTTCAAGATGGTTTAGTCCACGTCCGGATCCAGCAGAGAAACGGACGTAAGACGCTGACAACGGTTCAAGGGCTGTCCTCAGAATATGACCTGAAGAAAATTGTACGGGCATGCAAGAAGGAGTTCGCGTGCAACGGAACCGTCGTGGAACACCCGGAGTACGGCGAGGTGCTGCAGCTACAAGGCGACCAGCGAGAGAATATTTGTCAGTGGCTCACTAAGTCCGGGCTCGTGAAGCCCGAGCAGTTGAAGGTGCACGGCTTCTAGGCCTCGCGAAGTGTACACATAACATGTTAACCGCATCATAATATGAGAGAACGCGCGTAACCTTATTATGTATTTAGAAAGCACCGACGTTTACAGAGAAAATAGGATATCGAGACCCAGCAGTCTCAGAGCCCCGTGCCTTGCGTGTTTTCATGTAATATAATAATTATTAAAGTTGCACATAATCGACGCCGTCTCCAACGTAAGTCTCAATATAGACAGCTTAGTTCAATTGTCGCTAATCGAAATAGTAAATATTAATTGTTTTTTACTACATAAATGTTAAATTGCTGTATTGATTATTATAATGTCTTAATAAACATGTTTTTGTAACGTGGTTGTATTCTTTCTTATCCTATAATTGCTGTTGCTCAGGTAAGATAACGGTAAACAAGTGGCCTAGAATTCTTTTGAATGAAACGGTGAAAGTTGCAGTGGTTGTTTTCCAAAAATAAGCGTGACGATTTTGTACCTGCTCTTGAAAACAATGAGTAATGTTTAAAGCCTTGAATGTTGGATTCACGGTTACTCGGAAGTCCAAAGTCCAATATTAGAGAAAAACGTGTTATTTTAAAGAAATTTGTCATGTTACAATTTTAATATTGATAAAATAAACATAATGGCTTATATTGTGACACACCGTTCTGTGCAATACATGAGTCATAAAATGTCTTGGGCAGTCCAAACAACTTTTATCTGTTGCTTTACATAGGTGCCGTATGCTGCTTACATACCCGATTTGCACCCACGTGTTCCGAACCGAGCGACGGACGCTAGTTTACGCTTCATTACTTAGGTACGCCTGTTTTTTTTTATTAGGCCTAGCGCAGTTGTTTAGTTGTGTTCGCTTATTTATGGGAGAAATTTAATAAGGGGAAAATACTAATAATGTGATATATAAAAATCATGAAGCTAAAAAAAAGTAGCGGCGCGGACGGGCACGGTTTTTACCATCATGATAAAAATACTAATAAATAATATAATTTTAATAAGGGGAAAATTCTAAGGACATTTTTAAATCGGTTTAGGTACCTAGGTAAAAAACTATCCGGGACAGATTTCGCCTGTGAATAATGAGATTAACGCATTTAATTCAACCAAACTACCTAGGTATTACCTATATAGCTGGTGCCCCATTTTTAACGTGTTATTTTATTTATTCAAAAAGATACATCAACGGCGCACATATTGTAACATTGGTTTAATTATTATATTTGATTAAGTATTTTAAGATAAAACTATTTGAATATGTGTACATATCATCACGGGTGCCTTTATGGCGCCCGCGGCCGCCTAGACGGCCCCAGGGTAGGTACCTACCTAGCGGAGGGGTTTTTAATCCCCCCTCGTCGTAGCCGATGGTATGAGTATACCGAACAAGTGGCTAGCTCGTCGCGATGTATTGAATAGACTCAATAACCCATCTATAAACAGTTTCACAAGTTGGTATAGTAAAACCGGGACCGACAGCTTAACGTCCTCTCCGAGGCACTATAGTGGTGTTGCCAAACAAATGTACATATTTTTTTTAATTAAAAACTCATTGGTACACACCGGGATTCGAACCAGGGACCTAAAAGTTTTTAAGTCCAAGGTCTAACCAACTCGGCCACCAGTCACCATGTAGGTATATAAACAGTGGCGTAGCTAGCTAGGGGCTAGGCGGGGCTGTGCCGGGCCGTCAAGCTCAGGTGGGCGATTCTCGCGCTTTCGACATTCATCTCGATTCGAGATTTTTAAACGAAAAATGACTAAATATGCCATTTTTCGTTTAAAAATATCGAAAATAAATATTAATTAATAAATATACAAATATTGAACGAAAATTGACATATTTAGTAATTTTTCGTTTAAAAATCTCGAAACGAGATGAATGTCGAAAGCGCGAGAATTGCCCACCAGGGCCCCCCTCGAATCTTTACCAGAAAATCTCGATCAAACTGAACTTTTGAAAATTTCTCCCATTTTCAAAATAAATATGACAGGTTGCTGCAACCCGACTTTAATCATGGCAGCAATTCGAAATCTATACCTATTCCCCTAAATTATTTCTGTGGGTTGGCAGTGTTGTCAATTTTATAAAATCAACAAACTAGTTTAGATAGCCGTGGGGCCCCATTTTTTTATTTGCCCCAGGGCCCTTGGTTACCTAGCCACTGTATATAAACTATTTGCTATTGTTTTATAATAGACTAGCGGCCCGTCCCGGCTTCGCACAGGTTTGTATAACTTTAACTATAATATGCTCAGCGCACGCCACGGAAGGCCTCAGAAACGATACTTTTCCCCCGTTTTTAAAACATTTTTGGTTACTGCTCCACACCTATAGGACCTAGCGTGATATTATATAGCCTATGTTACTTCTGAATAATGCAGCTTTCTAATGGTAAAAAAATTATTGCAATCGGTCCAGTAGTTTTTGAGTTTATTCATTACAAACATACAAAAATACAAATCTTTCCTCTTTATTATATTAGTATAGATAGGTACCTACTTTTACTACGCGCTTAGGTATGCCCCTTCTTTATACATATAATTAAAAGCCCTAATTTATAGGTACATTTTGGTTTTACTAAGTACTTTCTACGAAATTCTATAGTTTCCAAAAACATGAATAATGTCAACGTTACACGTAAATATTTTTTTTTCAAAATGTAAATAGGTACTTTTCAAATATTTTTTTTATGTCGTTTTTTTTATCATATTAAGAACATGTACCTGTAAAAATTTCAATATACTATTGCGTATATGTATAAAAATAAACTTTATCTAAAGACTATAAAGTGGTCGGGTTATAAAGGCTGCTAGATTTAGGCTGCCAACTTCACACCCGTATTAAAATATACCTATCCAACTTTGCTTCATAGAACATTTATTTCTATCCTAAGCACTATTTTTTTTTTCTGTGTCCTAAGAGACTCTTAAAACACAATCATAAATCTGAAGTTCTACTATATATATATATATGTTACAGCGAGAGTAATAAATCCGGATATTATATATACTATCCGACCGTTATGTATAATATCTACTAAAATTAGACAAAGTGATAATTAATACAGAATTAATTACATTAACTAGATATTTTATATAATATGTTGAAAGACTTGGATAAAGTAATAAAACAAGTAGGTGAAGATAATATTTTTTTATTTCAATATGCCTTAAGCATAACTATATGAGTAGCAACAATTGCTGTTATTTTAAATAATAATTATAACTTTATTATAAATTTTCAAAATATTATAATTAATATTGTCATAGAAATTAATAAAAAAAAAAACTAAATTGAAAGTTATTTTGTGTAATCGCTAGATAACACATAATATATAGATAAACATAACAAACGAACAGAAAAAACGTATTTCTTTTTGCCATGGGTGGGAATCGAACCTACGACCTACGGATACAACGCCTTTTTACGTTAATAAAATAATATAATTATTAAATAATCTTACAAGTAAGGCTCTTGTGACATTTGGAGTTACACAAGAGGTTTAACTTTTTACATTTGCATCTATTAGAAATTCATTCGCTAGTACAGTCTCAATGCTGAAATCCTTGGCCGCCAAGATGTGACTCCTTTTTGCACATTCTCGGATGGTAACTTCGTTTTGAGGAACGATATCAAGTGTAGTAAATGTTTCTTTACAAACTGACTCCTCCTTTAGTCATTATATAAAAATCAGTCATTATGTATAATATCTATTTCATCGCTATGACTGTAACATATATACTTAATTACAAGTACATATATCGAAATAGAATGTACCTACCTACCCTATTTTACCCAGCTAAGAGCTATACAACAATAATGACCGCATACCTATAAATCGGTCCAGTAGTTTTTAATTGATGCCCCGACAAACAAACAGACACTGATTAAAGAAAAACTATTTATAAATATAATTGTTCAAAAACTAGAAAAAGTTTTTTTAAATTATAATTTTCAACGTAGTGATTTTGAATAAGAATTAAGTTTATTTAAATAGGTAGGTATTCGTTTTCGTATTTCGTTATCAACATGGTTTTGAGAACAGAAATCAGTAGCTATTTTTTTATATATGCTATATAGCATAAGCAAATCAATGGCTGTACTCCTCTTTTAGTTTGTGTGAAGCACTAGAGTTTTTTACTTGCTGGTTTCTTTTTCTCCGGGGTGTCACTGAGGGGATCGACTTTACAGTTAGTATACCCGCCCTTAAAAATACCGATCCTTATACGTTTACTTATATGTGATTGGTTAGGTACTAACCTTTTATTTAGAATAAATATTTAAGGCGTGGATATGGTCGGTGAAGTTGGTCGCCTTGGTGGCTCCCTTGTATGGCAGATAATGATTGACAGGTCAATGGAATCAGCTAACCACCTAGTCTTACACTAGTTGGTAATGTAGTGTGTGTTCGGTTTGGTAGTAATTTTCATATTAAGATTTCTAAATTTAAGTTCTAAATCTGATATCGAGGTATAATAAATATTTGTCGTTCTTTTAATGATGAATAGCTGCCTAACCAAACGCACTCTAAGACCTCATTGTTATTTTTTTTTTTTTTTTTTTTTGACTATTCATAAATATCTGTAAAGATTTACATGAAATAAATGATTTGATTTGATTTGATAGACATTTTCTAACGATATAATATATCATTTAAGCCTCGGAATTTTTTTTGTCCTAATTTCTTAGTGAGCAAAAAAAAAGGTCATCGTCATAAAAACACTTAATATGTGGTGTCTGCTTTTTATAAATATCTCCTTGCTGGTCCAGGATGCAAACGCTAAAAACACCATCGTCACAATTAGGGCATGGAATACCGGATAGATTTTCATACTGGTAGCGATACCGGTATTGTTGTAATTTAAATGACCGGTATACCGAAATTTCGGTATTTTTTAAATACTGCTAGTTATTGTTTAAATGATTCCAAGAACAATTAGTAAGTCTCGTTTGTGGAGAGTGTGCCCGGTCCCTATAAGTTAACGATCGGCAATGGTAAGCGTAACCTTGAGTTTGTAAAAGTTTACAAGACCCAAACAGACATCCCATTTTTTTTTGCCCTAACAATAGTATATGGTAGTCGGTAGAAAGCCTTCTCTCGTGTTTAGTTATTGCTTACTTTTATATGATATCATGCAAATAAAATTAATAATATTTACAAATAACTATTTTATATACGTGGTGGCCGAGTTGGTTAGACCTTGGACTTAAAAACACTTAGGTCCTTGGTTCGAATCCCGGTGTGTACCAATGAGGTTTTAATTAAAAAAAGTATGTACATTTGTTTGACAACACCACTATAGTGCCTCGGAGAACATGTTAAGCTGTCGGTCCCGGTTTTACTATACCAACTTGTGAAACTGTTTATAGATGGATTATTGAGTCTATTCAAAACATCGCGACGAGCTAGCCACTTGTTCGGTGTAGACTCATACCATCGGCTACGACGAGGTGGGATTAAAACCCCTCCGCTGGGTACCCTGGGGCCGCCCGTCTAGTCTAGGCGGTCTCGGGCGCCGTAAGGCACCCGTGATGATATGTATGTATGTAACTATTTTATACAAAATAAATGTTGTTGTAATGGGTATTTAATACCTTTTCTAATGTAGTTAACTATAATTAATTTAAAAACAATATATAAAATGTTTTATGGGAAAACAAAACGTTGTCACTTTGCTTTGCTTTTTGTTCTGTTACTTGTATTACGATTTTTTTTAAATTTAGATTTCTTAATAAATAATTATGGATTACACTAACCAAATAGGTTTGAATGGGTAATAGAGACAATCCGCGTATGCATGACAATCCGCGATAACTTTGATATTTGAGAGATTATAAAATACACAAAGTAATCTTGACTTGGTTACTCGTAAATAGGGATAAATTTCCACCAAAAGTTTTTTAACTCTTACCATACTGAGGCAGAACCTGAGGCTACCATGGGTTTTTGCTTTGTAGCAACATAACGTTAATACGTGAGGAACAACCAATAGGGTTATTTTATTTTTTGTCACAGGATTTAATAAAGCGATCCTATTGGTGGTTTCTCACGTTTTAACGTAACGTTGCTACAAAGCAAAAACCTATGGTAGAGCCTCTGATAGTGAACTCGACTTCATCTAATATTAATTTTTAACCGGTGTGAACTTAGCAGCCAAAATATAGCAACTATTATAACTCGACTAATTTAAAAAGTCAATATTTCTAAGTTTATTAATTGCAATACAAACAATACAAATCCTATGAATTATGAAAAATCTTTCAGGAAATATACAAATTTTTTTATATTTTTTTATGGACAAATTACTCACATTGCTCTGGTCACAAATTAAGCTCTAGGCTTGTACTATGTGTACCAGAAGCAACGATATAATACATATTATATTTTTTTATAAACACCCAGACCCATGACAAACTGTACAGAAAAACGTACTAATATTTTTTTGCCATGGGTGGGAATCGAACCCACGACCCCGGATACAACGCCAAAGGCATTTCTGTCATTAACATTAAAATTAACCAGATGACAATATTATTTCTGATGAAAAATAACATTTATCGTATATTTTCTCCGATATAACTTTACAGATAAAGTACGAAATATACGAAAAGTATGAAATAAATAAAGTACGAAATATACCTAGTTCAACGAAATATACGAAAATAATTTCCAAACCGGAACAGCGATACCTTTATTATGAAAATAGAGTAAAAAATTCTCGTAGCAATAAAATGTTGACACTTTAACTTAGCATAAAGTTAATTGTTTTCGTATATTATTATAACTGGTTAGGCAAAAACTAATTTAGGCATTGATAAACAACTAAAATTGTATTAAAAATATTGATTTTTTTGTTGTTACGACAAAATATGCTGCTAACTAACATATTTATGTAAAAATTAAGCATCTTAGAAATGTTTGTTCACCTTAACACTCATACAGTGAATAAAGTAATGCCTTATCTATTAAATAATGTGTATCTTATTTCCTTACAGTGGGGCCTTGACTTTGAAAAATGAGTGACAATAAGGCATTTTAGAAATGTTTGTTCACCTTAACACTCATACAGTGAATAAAGCAATGCATTACCCATTAAATAATGTGTATCTTATTTCCTTACAGTGGGGCCTTGACTCTGAAAAATAAGTGACAATAAGGCATTTTAGAAATGTTTGTTCACCTTAACACTCATACAGTGAATAAAGCATTCCCTTATCCATTAAATAATGTGTATCTTATTTCCTTACAGTGGGGCCTTGACTCTGAAAAATGTGTAAGACTACAATTTCGTAGCAAAAAAATTTTGACACTTTAACTTAGCATAAAGTTTACTCTTTTCGTAGGTACATTATTATAACTGGTTAGCCAAAAACTAATTTAGGTATTGATATACAACTGAAATTGTATTAAAAATATTGTTTTTTTGTTGCTACGACAAAATATGCTGCTAACTAACATTTTTATGTAAAAATTAAGCATCTTAGAAATGTTTGTTCACCTTAACACTCATACAGTGAATAAAGTAATGCCTTATCTATTAAATAATGTGTATCTTATTTCCTTACAGTGGGGCCTAGACTTTGAAAAATGAGTGACAATAAGGCATTTTAGAAATGTTTGTTCACCTTAACACTCATACAGTGAATAAAGCAATGCATTACCCATTAAATAATGTGTATCTTATTTCCTTACAGTGGGGCCTTGACTCTGAAAAATAAGTGACAATAAGGCATTTTAGAAATGTTTGTTCACCCTAACACTCATACAGTGAATAAAGCATTCCCTTATCCATTAAATAATGTGTATCTTATTTCCTTACAGTGGGGCCTTGACTCTGAAAAATGTGTAAGACTACAATTTCGTAGCAAAAAAATTTTGACACTTTAACTTAGCATAAAGTTTACTCTTTTCGTAGGTACATTATTATAACTGGTTAGCCAAAAACTAATTTAGGTATTGATATACAACTGAAATTGTATTAAAAATATTGTTTTTTTGTTGCTACGACAAAATATGCTGCTAACTAACATTTTTATGTAAAAATTAAGCATCTTAGAAATGTTTGTTCACCTTAACACTCATACAGTGAATAAAGTAATGCCTTATCTATTAAATAATGTGTATCTGATTTCCTTACAGTGACTCTGAAAAATGAGTTAGACTACAATTTCGAAGCAAAAAAATTTTGACCCTTTTACTTAGCATAAAGTTTACTCTTTTCGTACATTATTATAACTGGTTAGCCATAAACTATTTAGGCATTATTTTGTTATATTTATACAGCTTATTTTGTTGTAGCAACAAAAAAATCAATATTTTTAATACAAAATCAATGCCTAAATTAGTTTTTGGCTAATCAGTTATAATAATGTCAAAAAAAACCAATTTACGCTAAGTTAAAGTGTTATAGTAATGTACGAAAACAAAAAACTTTATGCTAAGTTAAAGTGTCAAAATTTTTTTGCTTCGAAATTGTAGTCTAACTCATTTTTCAGAGTCACTGTAAGGAAATCAGATACACATTATTTAATAGATAAGGCATTACTTTATTCAAAAATTTGACACTTTAACTTAGCATAAAGTTTACTTTTTTCGTACATTTTCATAATGAAGGTTCCACTGTAAATTATTTTCGTATATTTCGTTGAACTAGGTTACTAGGAACGAAATTACTAGAAACGGATTTAAAACTCAACTTTATGCAGTGGAAGTTGGTGCAAGAGGAATTCCAGCAAAGTCTTTGCACCGTCTATTGAAGGATCCTGGCCTTCCGAGAACAGCCGTCGGAACTTTTATGGAGCGTGTTTCCAGGATGGCGCTAACAGGATCATATAATATTTGGTTAAGTAGAGAGGGTAGCGAACACAGTGCAGGTGAGAGTTCAAAAGGCCTTTAAACCTACTTCGCGGTCTCAAGTCCGGGAACGCTGCAGTTCATTCCCCTGCCTTTCAACCACGCGATGGTCCCGGCTCCCGCACGTATGAATCCATGTTTTGCTAAGAACATTGTCTCTCTCTCTGTAAAGTTATATCGGAGAAAATATACGATAAATGTTATTTTTTATCAGAAATAATATTGTCATCGCGCTATTTTTTAGCTTCCTGAAAAAAACTATTTGTGATTTTTCAATCCCTATTTTATTCCTTACACCATTTGAAAACACCTCTTTTGACATAAAATATAAAAAAAACATGTTTTATTTCTTGTTATTATTTCTTATGTGCTAGAGCTAACTTTTAAAAGCCATATATCAAAGAATTTTAAGGTCCAGTAAAAAAAAAACAATTTTTGGCAATGAAAATGCTTCTTCTCTAGCAAGTACCTCCAGAAAATTACCATATAGGTTAATTTTTTGAGTTATTTTTGAAAAAAGTTATTTTCTTGCTTCTTGCTGCTCGCCAACTCGTTTCTAGCTTCAGGCTTCTAGTTCATTGTCGGCGGTGAGACAAGTGCCTAAAGATAACACTTTGCGGATTTGTCACCGCCGCGGCGTATAAACTACTAAGTAAGTATTTTTCACATTGTCTATAATTAAAACAGTATCTTTTAACTTAATCAACTAATATCTTTTACTTACCCTCATGAATTGATTAATTAAATTGCTTTTGTTACTACATAAAATGTTCTTCCGTTCACAACACATCAAATTACCTGATGAACGTCTAGAAATACTGTCAGAAGATAAAAAGGAATACAGAGATGACAGTTATTATGTAATATTAAACCAGTCATAAATCTGTTTATTCTTTCACTAGATGTTAGTATGAAGTAACTGAAATTATTTTTGCCATTGTCTAGAGCCGTGGTCGTCGAACTGCGGCCCGCCGTCGATATAAGTGCGGCCCGCGACAAAGCAAATAATTTAAATAGTCAACAACCACATGTTATAACAGATTTTGCAAACAAATTGTTTTGAAGAGATACACGCTTACTCTATAAAAAGGAGACTACCACCTCAACAAGAAATCGATGCAGTACATATACATTCTGCCAAGAAAGTACTGAGATTCATTCATTAAAAATACTTGCACGTCGAAATTATTTTTGTCGCTAGGTGCATTTTCAGCCTTATTACAATAAATAAAAATTTAGAATGATTTGTCTTAAATTGTGCATTGGATTTTTTTGTGCAGAAGCACTGAAATTTTGATATTATGATCATAATTCTTACGGTTATATATAATACCGGTCGCGATGTGGTGGTAGATTGTTTGCTTCAATATGGTCGTCCATCAAAGTTTTTAACTGAGGCTCTACCATGGGTTTGCGCATTGTAGAAACGTAACGTATTAATTTACGTATACGTGAGCAACAACCAATAGGATCGCTTTATTCAATCCTGTTATCAAAAATAAAGCGACCCTATTGGTTGTTGCTCACGTATACGTAAATGGATACGTTACGTTTCTACAATGCGCAAACCCATGGCAGAGCCTCACTAAGGCAACGGAAATGGTGGCTGGAAATGTTGGTTTAAGTCTCAGAGCCGCTGAAAGTTCGTTGTCTCGCGAATTAATTTATGCGATTTTAAACTATTTGTAGCATGAAATGAGTGCCGAAAGACTTGAATTTTTTGCAAAAACTTAATCGCGAAAAATAGCTAAAGACTTGATAAAAGAAATTAAATGTTAAAACCCCACATTTATAAAACGTTTTGTAAAAGGTTAGGTGAAAATACATGGGTTCACGAGTTATACACGTGAACCAATCAACTAGGCTGGGCCGTCCAACTGTGCCGAGACCGAAAAATGCATTGTCAAAGTCGATTAAAAGTGAAGATGATGGTCACAGCGTTATGAGGCGTTTGAGAGCGAAAATTAGTCGCAAAACACCCGAAGCCAGGTGGCCAATAATCGCGCTTTCGGCATTCATCTCTTCTTCTTCTTCTTTTCTTGATAAATGGCTTTACGCTTTACGCATAATTCTGCCAATGTCTAGTTATAGAGAAGGCACGAGAAGGTCTCATAGAGTTTTGTCAAGTGTACATAGAAAAAGGTAAAAAATCATTAAAAAATTACAATCAATAGCTATAAAATAAACATTGGAGACAAAACATAACTTCACAGGGGCCAATATAGTGACAACACAGGACAACACACAGATCTGGAAAAGAAACATATGCTAATTAAATACAAGGGATTTAAAATCTCAATTTAAATCCTATCATATATTTGGAAAAAAAAAAAACATAACTTCACAGGGTCCAATATAGTGACAACACAGGACAGCACACAGATCTGGAAAAGAATCATATGCTAAATAAATACAAGGGATTTAAAATCTCAATTTAAATCCTATCATATATTTGGAAAAAAAAAACATAATAAAAAAATTGATAAATATATTTAAGTTAAAAAAGGGAATGGATTAAAATTTTAATTTTAATTTTTTTATATACTTGGCTAAAGCTCTAAATCCAGAGAAGCTGGTCAGAGTTAGCAAGGTATTTATATTGGAAGGACGAGGAGTTTCAGAAGGGAGTTTATCATAAAGGGAGCAAGGATTATTGGGGCAACTAAAGAATATGTGTTCCGGGGTCCCCAGCTCTGTACCACAGTCACATGGAGCTGATTCCCTAACTTTAATTTTAAATAAGTGTACTGCGGCCTCATTCTATTTCTTATAACGTGATCGTTAGATTGTCAAAATAACGAATTCCGTTAGTAGCGCTCTCTCCTCCAATCAGCGAAGGTTAAACAACTACTCTGATTGGAGGACAGCACGCTAATAGCGGAAATCGTTATTTTGACAATCTAACGATCACGTTATTAGAAACAGAATGTGGCCGCTGGGGTACTATTATGGCCCATTCTAAGTCGGCAAATAGATGAGGTTACCTGTTTAGAAAATTTATTAAAAAAAAAACATGGTTTAGAAGGGATAGAGGGTTGGATAGATCTAAAGTGTTTGGCTTTATCAGTATCAGAGTGCCACATTCTTTCCCAAGCTATTGTCTGATCAATTTTGGATAGTGGGGATAGATCTTGTGGGTATAAAATAAAACTGTTCATTGATCCATTAACTGTAGCCTCTTTAGCCAGTAGGTCCACAGTTTCATTTCCTACAATACCGCAATGGCTAGGTATCCAGGCCAGCACAACATCCAGATTATTTTTACTACATTGATGTAGGAAATGCTTCAATTTCAGTATAATGGGGTGAGGATGATGCAAAAATGAATTACCTGATAGGGCCTTTAAGCAGCTTTAAGAGTCTGTAAATATTATTGTTGTTTTTTAATTATGGGATAGGATGTATGAGACTGCTTCAAAAATAGCTAGAGATTCTCCTGTGAAAATTGATGCTTGGGAGGGACTTCTAAAATTTAGAATGATACTATATCTAGGTATCCAGACAGCAGAACCCACATATTGTTCATGATCAAATTTTGATGCATCACAAAAAACTTGTAAGCGGTCTGACCAATGTTTTTTTATTTCCCTGTTAAAGATTCTGTCAGCATACGGGGATTCCTTATCTATGTCAAAGAAAGCAGTAGTGGGAGAATAGAACAAGGAATCATAGGGATAGTTAAAAATAGGGAAGCATTGGGAGGTGTAAACAGGGACTTTTATATTGGAAAATTTTAGGTAACTATTTAGTAAACAAGGTTTGCTCTTGTTTCTCCAGTAAACTGAATTAGAAAGCTTTGATAAAGTATCCAATTTGGGCACAAGGGGATGAGAAGGGGTTAGGACTATTTTATTCATCTCGATTCGATATGATAACGAAAAATGACATAATATGTCAAAGTTATTTTACGTTCAAAAATATCGAATGATGAATGTCGAAAGCGCGAGAATTGCCCACCTGACCATAGAACACGATCGCCGCAACGATCGATAAAAATGTATAGGAATTTTACTCTATGGGTAGACCGACGAGAAACGTCAAATCCCATACATTTGGCTTTCGATGGGTATTTCGAATCGATTATCGATTGGTTTTTGGTAAGGCCCCAGATTTCTCGATAGAAAAGTAATGGATCTTCCGCGACGATAACGCGCCATCTCACAAGGCTATTGTGAAAGAAACAAATCTCAAAAAATAAATATAATAAAAACTTTTTACTTATTTTGAAAATTTAATAGGAAAGAATTTACTTCAAAAAGTTTTTTTTGTATCTACCTGATGGTAAATATTTTTTATAAAGCATCGAGGCTATTTTAAATAGACTCGTATTAGAAATCCGTCTAACGATGACTGATTCGTTACCGAATTAATTAGCCGGCAAATATACTTAATATATAATAGGTATATAATAATCAATGCTGTTAAACAACAATGTAATGATCGACCCCATTCATGGATTTTATAGATCTGTTTACCATCCAGGTAGATACAAAGTTAGATGCGCCGTGCTACAAAAAAAAACGAACTGAATAGGTAGTATAAATGGACAACACCCTAAGTGTGCTGCCCAACAGTAATTTGGTGAAAATACTTGGGTACATTTAGGTAGTATAAGTGGACAATACCCTTAGTGTGCGGCCCGACAGTAGGGTAAATACGCTAAATGTCGGCCCCCTAACGAATTTTCCAACTTTGGATAGCTTTAGCACTGTTAATTGCAACGAAAGCATAGCTTGTGATGCAGTTTTGGACAGGTTAATAAATCTATTTTACGTTTAGAGACTTAATACTGACTTATCTACTTAAAGAAAAAAGTATTAAAGGTTTAAATGCGTGGAGGACGTAAAACCTTAAACTCGGCCTTTTATGGCCTATGACCGGTCGCTTTTTTCCCAAATGTCGGCCGGGTACAGGGTGTTTGAAATTAAGACAAGACAACGGAAAATATTATTAATAGGTATGTTTATTTTTTATAATATCACACCAAGACTACATTTGGTAGTTAAAATTGCACTTCAATACAGTTACAACATTATTAAAATATAAAAATCACAATAAAATTAAATAAAAAATTATAACAATGAGATAAAAATTTGAGCAAATAATTTAATAAAATATTAATTAAGTCAAAGGGATTAAGTGTTGTGTTTCTTAAACTTTTAAAGTCTTCATTTTTACATAATTTACGATAAAATTAAATATTTGTCAAAAAGTTGCCGTTAAATATTTGTCAATAAAAAATGGTATAAAATTATAATGCTGTGCAAAACACAAACGTGTTCATTCGTTTGTATTGATAATTAAAATTAAACAGAAACTCAGTTTCATAAAATAAAAAAAAATAACTCAAGTCATTTATAAAATATTCAACAGTTTATATCGATTATTCTACCTGTAACAAACGTAGGTCAAATATACAATAACATAGTATACAATTAAAGTATTAAAAAGATTAATACTGGTTTTGTTTGTTCATTTAAAAAAACAAAATTATTCATCACACCCAGCGAGTACATTATCACACCCAGCGCAATCAGTTTCTTAATTTCCTTCGTCGTTCTATTTTTCCTTTTCCCAATTTTGTGGTATATCGTCACACATTGATCCACTATGTTGTGGAAATAACTGCGGCTGTGGCAATATTGTCGTTTTATAAGTGACAAGACCAAAAACCAAAATTGAATTAGTACCGGCAGCTTTTTGTGCCACACAAGTTAATGAATCAATTAAAGATTTACGATTAATTCTTTATGTTTTAAGCTGATGAAATTGAATTAATAAAATTACAACCTAGGTTCAATAGTAGCAAGTTTTTAAGAGCAATTTATAGACCAAAACATATGAACAGCCTGTATAGTAGCGGTCGAAATCGTGGCTGGTCGACATTAGGATCTTTAATATTTCTAAAGTCGGCCCCTGTTTTGTGCACCTTATTTCTCTTGATTAAACTAATATCTCCCCGGCCAGATTTTGGCTTTTAATCGTAAAATAGATTAATTTACCTAAAAGATCTGCAAATTCTCGTATTAAACCAATAGAATTAGTAAAAGTCTTATTTATAAAACAGACAGCATTTACTTTAAGTCGGCCCCGGCCGAGAATCGGGTTATAAGTCAAAACTGGTGACCTAAAGGCGGCCCCCTATTTTTCTCTAAAACCAGTACGCAAAACATTAAAAACACTAACTCAAAATATAGTAAAAATAACTTATTAATTATAACAAAGCTTAAAACTAAAATAAAAATACGTATTACCTTTAAAAAGTCAATCCCCAAAACGCGGGTATTCACGGGAAGTAAGCTACTTTTACAACAAACTGGACCCTTCAACAGGACGAATGTTATCGACGCTCAGTGTAAGAAGAGCGAGTGACGTGATTGCAAAGTAACGGTTTTTACGCATAGAGTATGAAATAGGGTTGCAATTTGAATAAAAATATTGACACTTATTTACCTTTTAAGTGAATGCAAGCTAAAATGATTAGACGGCCGACTATTGGGGGGGGGGGGCGACCCAAGGCGTATCTACCGTAATACCCACATTGTCCTATTTGGCCCTTGGCAAGAAAAGTGTGACGACCACTGGTCTAGAGCCATACTACAGAAAAGAGTCTGGAGTGTTTGTTCTATAGAAATCGTTTTTCTAGTAAATTTTATCTTGACGCCATTTTTTTTCCCTATTTTTGCTTCGAATAATATTCGTTACAATATATTAATGCTTATTTTTATGTTTTTATCATTAAATTATGTCTAATTAAACATTTAATATGTTTTAAATTAATATATTTTAAACAGGACATGTGACAAAACTAGTCCCATTTTTGTAAACAATAATATTAATTTAATAATTATCATAATTTCATTGTAAATATAGTATTAAAATACTTAAATTATTAATAATAACCAAGTTAAATTTTCAAAAAAACATATCGGTTTGGAAGCAGTTTTGGATAATACAGGATAATTGACATACTTATAATTTTTAGTAAAGTTTACCTCTTTTGTAGAGGATTTTAGCTAAATCAAGAAACAGTAATAGATACAAGTATTTCATTGAGCAGAGAACGTACAAGGGAACTTAACCCACCCTATATCTGGACCCGAAGAATACCCACTAATCCATAGTTGTAATTATAGTTATTTTTATATTTATGGGACGTATAGTTTTACACGAATTTTTGATTTAAGTTCTGTTTTAAAGTTATTTTTTTTATAATAGGTAGTATATTATCATGAAGCTAAAAAAACGCGCCCCGCGCCAATGGAGTAAGCATGATACATAAATTGTTTCATAATAGTACGATACCGGTGTCGCCAATTTCCAAGGCGAACAAATGAAGAACGGGAAAAAAGGTGTGGCTTCAAATGGCAGCTCAACGCGTCTGACACTTAAAAAACTGCTTGAGAAAGAAAGAGATATTAGTTAGCTATTGTCAAACATGAATGTGTGCGCGTGTCTATGAAGTATATTGTTTTTTTATTATAAAAAGCTAAATATTAAATTGCATACTTAATAGTTTCGATAGTGTTGCCACCGACAACAAATATTATTACTTATCGATATAAACCAAATATTTATAGAGATCATCAAAGATTTATAATTAATTATCGACATACATGGAACACCAATTATTATTATTTTAATATATAATGTTCCTTTTATGTCATTGGTTATATTTACAGTAATCTATTTTATTTTGATTAACAATTTTTTTGTAGCAACGGAAAAAAATTCTAAACGCTCCGACATTAGCAAACACTTCATGTGACGTCATTCGCGCATAAACAAATGTCAACGTGTGTTCTATAGTCTAGTTTCTTGTTTTCTCGGGTATTTCTTGACCTTTATTACGATAATTTGTTAGAAACGAACCTTTTGACTAACTTTTGAGGTGCAATAACATCAAACTAATATGCTTTTTGAGCACGAATGACGTCACAGAATGGCGGTTACTGATGTACCGTTTTTTACTGCGGTAGTGGCAGATAAAGGTTAAACCCTTTTATTTTGGTGTTATTGTCCTTTAAAAAAAAAAAATTGTTTTTAGGGTCTAATGTAGTTACTCTATCAAGTAATGAAATAATAAAAAAACATGCATATGGGAATATGCATGTTTTTTTCACGTTGGTAACCAGCGCAGGGGTTTTAATAATCGTCGTAACCGATGATATGAGTCTACACCGAACAAATGGCTAGCTCGTCGCGATGTTTTTAATAGTATCAATAACTTTGAAAGGATATACTTTGGGCTAATATGATCAATGCTTTGTTGAATGTTATTTCATAATTAAACTATGTACATGGATTTACTTACAAATTATTAATTTCTCCTTATATTAGTTTATGTAAATGTATTATTTACCTTGCTATATGCAACTATATGCATGCACTTGCATATGTATATATATATATATATATATATATATATAGCTGTGGGTGTGGTTCGGGGATGTATACACTACTTACTTTATAATGTTGCCTTTGTCATTTAAATTCAACACACACATTTGTCCTAATAGATACACACATCAGAAAAACATAATTTATATACCTACACAATACTACTTCACATATGTATACTTATTTTAGTTCGCATGCGCATGCACTTTTGTTATTAGGTATAAATAAAAAAATTAAAAAAAAAAGAGGTCTACTGGCACAGGTGTTCCACATAATATACCTAAAAGGAGATCCCAAAGCAACTTTGTATCTAGTTATAAGCATTTGTTACCTAATAAATAAAAAATTTTTACTTTTCATTTCATTTGCGACATATGGTTCCATAGGAAAAGTTGTTAGATTTTATCAGCAGAGCCTCATACTAGCCCAAAGTACATCCTTTAAAATTCACCCTGATAGACACTTTCGCATTTATAATACTAGTGGTTTAAAAATGTGTAGATATATATAACAATAATTTAAAATACCTACTTTATTAAATTAAATTATTTATTAAATTAAAATACATGCACAACTAACTACATGTTACCCACTAAACGCAATCTCAAAATTTTTGACCGACCTCCAAGAGGAAGATATAAAAGTTGATGCAAACTACAAAAGGCGAAAAATAATTAAATCGTAACTTGATTCCTCAAAATGTACTGAACATCGTGTATGTTCAGTACATTTTGAGGAATCAAGTTACGATTTAATTGTTTTTCGCCTTTTGTGGTATGCTTGTTGGTAACCAATTTTCTTCTCTTTTAATTTCCTCTACCCATTTACGTTTTAATGCCGGGTCTTTCGGGAAACTGTATGTATAGAAAATATAATTAGTATTATATAAAAAAAACAATAATTGTATAATATCTCATAACCATAAAAGTATTTAGAAATATCATGTGCACGTGATGACAAACCTCGTTGGACGGTTCTGTTGTCGCCATACCTTTTGATTAAATTAAATTAAAATGATTATAAAGTATCGAAATTATCATTAAAAATAAAAACACATCACTAGTTCTTCAACTTTTAACATAGTTTGACAGTTACCGTTAGATTTTGATATTTTAATTATGGGTTTTATTATTATTTTTTATCAAGGTTTAATTTAAGAAAAACATGTTAAATACATACTTGAAAAACGTGATACCAGGTACTTTTTTAAAGAGTAGTTTCTACACAGCTTTAATGCACAATTAACTATTTTTCCGACAATAAAAGCGGAGCTCTTTCTCCGCCGAACGCACAAATCAGATTGAGGATGTAAAAAATGTGAAAGTGTGTGTGAGTGACAAATTTGTCACTCGCGCGGCACCCTGCAAATTGAATGATACTCCAGTGGCCGCGCGGACGGGCACGGTTTTTACCTTTATGTATATTATATATTTTATAGTTAATTTAGGGTTTTGTTTATATTTATATTATTAGTATGTTTTAATACAAATATACAGCGGCAAAGCGGCGAAGGGTACCGCCACCCATCCATCACGCATGGCCCAAAGAGGCGGGAAGAGGACAGACGAGTGCCGCATGAGCACTTGGAATGTGAGGAGACGAATAAATGATAAGATGAACGAATTGGTGAAGGTGATGGACAAAATGAGATTGGATGTGATGTGTGTTACTGAAACCAAGCGCAAGGGTAGCGAAATGCTTGATTTACCCAGGGGTGGGCGTAGTACTCTGGTCGGGAGTAACTGACAACGACCATGGCTGTCAGGGAGTCGGAATATTGCTATCCCAGCGCTTGGTTTATTGTATGAAAGATTATAGCATGGTGAGCCCAAGATTGTTATGGATCCGACTCAAAATGGGGTTGAGAAAAATTCTCCTGGTTGCAGTAATGCGCCAGGTTTGGGATAGTGTCAGAGACGTTCTAGACTTGGCAGAAGGAAACGAGAGCATTATAATGTGTGGTACTTTGAATGGATGGGTCGGGACACGTAGAGTAGGTTACGACGCGGTCCTCGGAAAAAATGGTGATAGTAGGGGAATGAAGCTGGCAGGCTTATACTCGATGTATGCCTAGAAAAGAATCTCCTTGTGACTAACACTCTGTTCGCTCACAAGGACATTCAGATGTAAACGAGAGTGGTGAATGATGAGAGAAGTATGATAGATTTTATGATTGTAGACGATCGTCTCCGGTTCCATATTACAGACACCGCGGGCCAGAACTGGAAACTGTTCACCCATCCATTCAAATTATTCGCATTTTTTTCTTTCGAATTGCTCCAATGTCCTATTAGAACGTTTACACCGCCAAACACGAAGAAAGTGTGAAAGCTGAGTATGAAAGTTGCATTGAAGATAAGCTTGCCAACCTGGAAGATGTGAGTGGTGATGTGGATAAATGTTGGAAACTTCTTAGAGACAGTATAGTAGAATCAGCAAAAAAGGTGTGTGGTATAACGAAAAAGCGAGCTACGAAAGGGGACGCATGGTGGGATACAGAAGTTAAAACTTCTGTGGAGAAAAGAAGAAAGCATGGTTGAGCTATATAGCTTCGCTGAGCCTGACTGAAAGTATTAGAAGAGAGAAAAGAAAGACATACCTACGCTGTAAGAGTGACACCAAAGTTTTGGTAAAAGAGAAGCAAGAAAGATGCAGAGCGATTGGTGAAGAGAGGTTATCGAACAACTTCAAGAAAAACGCGAAGCTTTTTAGGAGGGAAGTGAGAAATTCTCGAAGTTGTTCGACAACCTCTAGAATGGATAAAATAAGATCAAAGCATGGTGACACTCTTACAAACACTGATGAAGTGTTAAAGCGTTGGAGTGAGTATTTTGGAGAGATGTATAAAAGCAGCAACCCCAACATTACTTTTGGGACCTCACCTCCAGAGATACCTGAACTGACGTCTGAAGCATGGGATGAAATTAGTGTGTCTGAGATTGTAAGAGCGATAAGAAGTTTGAAATGCGGTAAGGCAGCGGGAATTGATAAGGTACTTCCTGAAATGATAAAATATGGAGGGCATAAACTCTGGAGCGGTTTCCATTTGTTATGCAACTTATGCTGGCATATGGGAAGAGTTCCAGAGGACTGGAAGGGCACGGTCATCATCCCCTTGTATAAAGGCAAGGGGTCCAGATTAAGACTGCGTTAACTACAGAGCCACCAGTTTGATCAGCTTGGGAAGCAAAGTGTATGGAAAGATTCTCACGAGAAGAATTGAAATAATGACTGAAGGTATACTTTGGGAGGCTCAAGGAGGCTTTAGATCTGATAGAGGATGCATCAGATCTTCTCCCACCGTAACATGACAGAGAAGTTCCTGGCCTTAAACCAGAAGGTTTTCTCTGCTTTTATGGATTTGGAGAAGGCGTTTGACAAGGTTGTAAGAAAGGAGCTGTGGGACATTTTGTCTGATTATGGTATTGATGGCAGTCTCATGCTGGCTATACAATCACTATATAGAAAATGTACAGCAAGCGTTGTAGCGTTCCGACATTTTTTATCCTAATTTGGCAACAAATTATGTGCTGAACGCCTCAATTAGATAATTAATAAAATTGTTTAGCTTTTAGCTATATTTTTTCAGGCGTAAGTATAATTTTACTTGTTATGTCGTTATTTAATCAAATTAATTAACGCGATAACATCTAAATTATTTTGCATAAAAATACTCACATTTTATTATAGATAAATACTATTATTTTTTTTATTTAAAAAACTTATTGTCGTATAGGTAGTTTGAGGATGACGAGAAATGTTAAATAGAGGAGATTGATATGGACCAAAGGGATCGATTTATATTTCTTGCTTTTGTGAATTTAAGGAATAACTTTTTGTACCTATTTAAAAAAATATATCTTTCTCTAAAAACACTATTAATAATTCTTCAGAACATTATTGTCACTATTACTTTTATTAACAGCCATTTTATAATTTAATTCTGTAATTATACATTTTTATATCAAATAGGAACACGGGACGATATTAACTTGCCATTTAGTGACACAGATCTTAACTCATGTCAATTATACCCGACAATTTTACAAATATGTCGACTTGTAAATAAAATTTATGTTTCATAAAACAAATTTAACCAATTGTATACTGACAATAATAAAAATATACCTGTCGTGAAATTATAACAATTGTCAACAATTCTAATGCAATTGGTCGTGTCAAAAATGTTTATAAAACGCAATTATGACAACTTCTCAGATTTTCATAGTAATATACTTGTCAATTAAAAAGTTATATGAAACAAAAATTACTTAATTGTCAAAATGTCACTTGTCACCAGAGAATACTTTAGTTAAAATATGTGGCTCTTTTACACACATGTTTATTTTTATTCAAAAGAGGCAAAATATATTTTAACTAAAGTGTTCTTAATAGTATTTAGTGCAACATGTTGTATGGGAACCCTGCATTTTGTGATTCAAGGCTCAAACTTGGCACAGTTATTCCTTAGGTAGTATTGAGTAGATTTCACCCGGTAGCCATCGGTAGCCACAGCGCGGGTGGTAAGGGGATGGGGGGGGGGGAGTATAACTCCGCCGCGCTCCACTGTGAGCGCTATTGTGCTTAAACTAATGCTATAATGGCAAGTTTGATATCGTTTTCGGATAATTTAAGGATAAATAATTTATTACCATAACAAAAACAATACTCGTCCATAGAAAAAAACAAAATTATTGAACAAAATAACAAAATCATGAACTATTTTTTTTACATCAACGTCGTTTTTTTTAAAACCGTAAAAGATATTGATATGAAAAAAAATATTCTAAAACCTACATTTAATGGGATTCCAGAAATCGTTTATTGGAATCTGACTGTAAAAAGTTAATTTAAAAAATATATATTCCTCACAAGGCAGAGTAGCATATTTATGTTTTATACGAGCACTGATCTAAGTAACCATTGGTTACTTGGTAAAACCATAATCATATTGATATTCTTAATGTCCAAATAAAAAAAAAATATATTTGTATACATTATGTAATTTTATTTGCGGTATGGAAACTACATAAGAACCTTAAACATTTTATTGATCATAGATCATATAACAATTTTGTAAAAATCTGCATTTTCTAATGGAAACCAGCCAATTTTCTCAGTGATAAAACAAAAATATACCATCACGGGTGCCTATTTGGCTCCCGAACACCGTTTAAACAGCCTCAGGATACCCAGGTTATAAATTAAAGGTAGTGGCAACTACTACCTTTAATTTATAAAATGATTATTTTATTGTCTTTCAAGACATTTAATTTTAATATAAGTTAGAACAGTCTACTACTCACTCAGTTACTTTGATATTCAGGGTAGCCACTTTCTGGAAAACAAGGAAAACCGGGAAAAGTAAGGGAATTGTTGAAATCTGGAAAAGTTGCTAGAAGGTGTGGAAAAATATCAAGGTTGTATTGTATAAAATTGGGTGATTTTGCTTGACTTTTCTATAATTGATGAATAGGTATTTTAAAATAAAACAAAACTTTATACCTTATTGTCCGAAAATATAGCTAAAATAATCAATTTAGATTTTCTTAATGTTTAATTATACTTTACCTCATAAACCTTTTTTTCCCAAAAAAAAAATCTAAAACTTAATTACGTATGTATTTTTAAGGGGAAAAAATTTCTTTCTTTTCCATGCCAATTAAGGCCAGCAAAAAGGTGTTTAGAAAACCTGGAAAAGTCAGGAGAAATTCGTAGCCGAAAAAAGTGGCCACTTTGGCAACTCTGACTTGTGATGTTTTTTTTTTTTTAATTAAGTTTTTATAATCGGATTGCAATAAACGTTATATTTCTGGAATCCTAGTAAATGTGGGTTTTATTTTTTTATATCAATATCTTTTACGGTTAAAAAAAATAAAAACGTTAATGTAAAAAAATATAGTTCATAATTTTGTTATTTTGTTCAATAATTTTGTTTTTTTTTATGGATTAGTATTGTTTTTGTTATGGAAATCAATTATTTATCCTTAAATTATCCGAAAACGACACCAAACTTGCCATTATAGTATTAGTTTTAGCACAATAGCGGTCACAATGGTGCGCGGCGGGGTCAAACTTCCCCCTTCCCTCGCCACCCGCGCGGTGGCTACCGGGCGAAATCTGCTCAATACTACCCAAGGAATAACTGTGCCAACTTTAAGCCTTTAATCACAAAATGCAGGGTACATCGCACTAAATACCCCACTATAAATGACTCAATAAGTTTTTATGAATACGAGGGTATGACTTTATGGGACATGTTAGATATAATTTCGGAAAAAATATTCCTATTAAAAAAAAACCTATTTTTACCTGTAAAACAAATATATACGTGGTGGCCGAGTTGGTCAGACCTTGGACTTAAAAACACTTATGTCCCTGGTTCGAATCCCGCAGGCTTATTATGTATCTTGCAGAAGCAACGCGACAGGCGTAAATTGCACAATAATCGTTGTCAAACATCATGTTCGTATTATGTAATAGCAATAACAACGCGACAGCATGTAATCTATAGTGTCGCCTCTAGTGAACAATCGGGGAACTAATAGTGCATCAAACTGCATAAGATCAACAAAAAATGGTATTATGCAAGCGTCGCGACAGCAGACGCTCAGCAATTGCTAAGCAATTATAACGATAAACAAGCGACAACCCATACTCTTGTTGTTTACTGATTGTAAGTTAAAATAAATAGTATTTTGACTGAATAATATAGTATAACTCTGTGTCATTGTAATACATTACTTAAAAATACATAAAAACTGACATTGTAAAAAGTAAGTAAGTAAATAAAATAAATTAAATATTAAATAATTTAAGGCCTATTAATTATTTATAAATTGGTGTGAACAAATTATAAAAATAATTGATTATTTATTGCATATTTTAAGATTATAAATTTTATTTTTTTAAATATAAAAAAATAAAAGAAATTATAAATAATATTATAAATTTTATTTATTTAATATTATAAATTTTATTTATTTAATATTATTAATTTTATTTATTTAATATTATTAATTTTATTTATTTATTATTTTAATTTTTATTAATTTAATATTTAATATTTTTTTATTTATTATTTTAATTTTTATTTATTATTATTTTTTTTTATTTTTTTTATTTAATATTATTTAAGTATATTAATGCCATGCTAATGCCTGGTCATTAGCATGCCCCAATGTTTCGGTTCCAAATCTACCAAAATTCCAACGACTATGGGACGAACCGCTCTGCAAACTAATACTGGAAGATATTTTATCTTCCAGTAATATGAAAGAGCGGGCACGCCTCATAGCCGTCTCCACTAAAGAGTCGGGTCTCTGGTTGCAGGCTTTTCCATCAGCGTCGGTTGGGACACTCCTTGACCGTAATACATTAACCATGGCAGTGTGCCTACGTCTCGGAGCCCGGACTGTCCACCCGCATAAATGTCGGTGTGGAGAACCAGTGGAACATCTCGGACACCACGGGCTTTCTTGTGCTAGAAGTGCCGGCCGCATTCCCCGTCACTTGGCTATCAACGACATCATCCGAAGGGCTCTTGTCACTGCTGGAGTTCCTGCGATCCTAGAACCCTCTGGGATTGCGCGAAGCGATGGCAAGAGACCCGACGGCATGACTGTTGGGCCGTGGAAATCTGGCAAGTCTCTGGTGTGGGATGCAACATGTGTAGACACGTTAGCCCCATCTCACATCCAGAAGACCTCATCCAGCGCGGGAAGTGCGGCCGTTTCCGCTGAGAACCTTAAACTGCGTAAATACGCCAACCTCAGTATTGGTTACGAGTTTGCGCCGTTTGGGGTTGAGACGATGGGGCCATGGGGACCCTCAGCCAAGCGTCTGGCCAGGGAGTTATCCAAGCGGCTGACAGAAAAGTCTGGAGACAAGAAGGCTGGCAATTATTTCTGCCAACGTATTAGCATCGCTATACAGAGAGGAAATGTTGCCAGTCTCCTTGGGACTATTTCTGATGGGACGTCTCTAGAGGACATTTTTTATTTATAGTAAAGTTTTATTTTATTAGGTTTAGTTTAAATTTATTAGATATCTATATTTTGGTATTATTTAGATTAATTGCTTATGTGAATAAAGTTTACTTATATTTTGAAATAAATAAATAACATTATAAGTTAGTATATTAATTAATATATAAGTATTTTAATAATATTAAATTAATACGTAAAATAAAAATAAAAAATTGAAATATTTTAAGCCCTATTAATTTTGGCACCTATGAAAAAATTAATAAAAATAATTATTACTTATATTTATTAATATATTAAGTATTTTAATATTATTAAGTATTTTAATATTATTAAGTATTTTAATATTATTAAGTATTTTAATATTATTAAAGTACTTAATGTATTAATTAATTCATATTCTAATACAAAACCATTGAACAAAACCCATATTAAATTCCTTTATTAGTTCCACCGGTTGCTAACTGATTGTAAGTGGCGCTAGTGTTTCGGCTTAAAGTGAATTTCACAGCAGTCGGACGACAGCAGAGCGATAGCCATACATAATACGAATTTTGCGAACAATTAGCAACCGATCGCGCGATCACTGCGCAACTGTCGCTGTCTACAAAATATCTGCTAATTTTACATAATAAGCCCGCCGGTGTGTACCAATTTTGATTTTAGTTTTTTATTATTATTATATTTATTTATTATTAATACAGGTTTTGTTGGTAAATATAGTTTTTTTAAATGTTAGTTTTAAATGTTAGAAATAAATATATACAAATCATAACATTAGTTATTTAAGTGTATATTAAAAGATAGGGAAAAAATTATATGATGTCGACATATATGTGTATTGCGCCGCAAGGCACCTGTGATGATATGTATTAAAAATTACATAATTGTCAAAATGTCACTTGTCACCTATCACCTGTAACTTGTCGCCTTTATGAAATAGGGCCCAGGGGCCTATTTCATAAACGTGACAATTGTAATTTACCATGACAATTTATGATACATTGCTTGGTTTGGTTAGTTGTAAGTAAATAATTCCAACTAAACTGAGCAATGTATTATGAATTGTCATGGTAAATTACAATTGTCACGTTTATGAAATAGGCCCCTTGTCACTTATTGTGGTGTCATATATCGCGAGGGGAGTCAATGAAACAACCTCACTTGTTTACGACCATTTATTGACTGAAGAACTACCCACTTCATAAACACTACATTCCTCCAACGCATACATAAAAACTTCTTTTGTTTTTTTTTCTTAAATACTAATATTAATAACTAAAGTAAACAATAAAAATAACCTACGTATATATATATTTAAATACTTTTTTTTTTAAAACTTACTTATCCTTTCCTTCCCATTAGTTTTTAAACAAACATATACCTACTCATTCAAGTTAAGTATGAAAAATAAGTAAAAAAAACAATAATACGTAAACAGTAGTAGATATTACCTACCTAAAGCTCGTCTATAGTCCGGACAGGTTGTTTTACTGTTCTTCCGGAACGAGTACGATACGTGGGGGTACCCTGGGTGCGGTCCCGGGTGAAGGGCTCGTCGCGCGCAGGCGGCGACCGCTCCGGTTCGAGACTCGGAGCCGCGCCCATCGTCGAAGCTCCGGCGTCCTCGACACCTTCGTCTACATTCGTGTCGTCGTTCATAAACGGAAAAAAATCATCATATATGATTGGCTTATTAAGACTTTGCTCCCGGACTGATTTAGCACATAACAATTGATTTACATGTCGACGACACGTTACACTTGAATACTTGATTGTTACCTCATACATTACTTTGCCTAAACGTTTCGTGACCGTACCCAGAGTCCACGTCGGCCTTTGAGGATTGTTGTAATCTCGTGCCCATACTTCACTGCCGACGTCGAATTGTCTAATAGCTTTACCGGCAAAGTTACGTTTTTGTACGAGTTGCTTTTCACGTACACGTTCCGCTACACGGTCACCTTGCACGTCGGGAGTGTCGCGGTCGTCCGGCATGAACGTGTCAAGTTTGGTGCGTAACTCGCGGCCGAACATTAGCCTGGCTGGAGAAACACCCGTCGTGCAGTGTGGTGTGCTTCTGTACTGGAACAGGCAATCCGCGAGAACCGTATCAACGTCGCGCTTCGATTGATCGCCCCCGGTAAGTTTTTTTAAAAAACCCTTACAAATTTTCACCGCGTTCTCAGCGAGCCCGTTACTCTGAGGAGTGTATACCGAAGTTGTGAGACGTTCTACACCGTTATCCACGCAGAACTTTATAAATTCTGCCGACGTAAAAGTTTTTGCATTATCGGACACTATTAACTTTGGTAACCCGAACCGTGAAAAAATGTGTTTTAACTTTGTTATAAAAGCGGTCGTTGTTAAACTTTTCATTTCGCTACACTCTATCCATTTACTATGGGCGTCGACCAACACCATATACGTGCGGCCTCGAAACGGCCCCAACAAGTCTACGTGAACCCGTTCGAAAACGTTGCGTGGCCACTCCCAGACTTCTATGGAAGATTTTGCAGGAGCGGCCCTGAGGGAGACGCAGCGAGAACAATTTGCTACCGTGTCGGCAATGTCACGATCCATGTCGGGGTACCAGAACCGCCGACGCGCCGACGACTTCATCTTGACCACACCTTGATGTGACGCGTGCAACTCACATAATACGGCCCTCCTAGACCTTTGCGGCACGACTAAGCGCTGACCTCGCATCAGACACCCGTCATCAATGTGCAACTCGTGCCGACAGCGAAAATACGGCATCATGTCGGCGTCATTGCGTGTCGGCCACCCGTCCTGCACGCGGCGGCACACCTCCGCCAGCTCGGCGTCGCGGGCAGTGGCGGCGCGCACGTCCCGCACCGAGGCCGGCAGCGCGGCGTCCAACAAATGTACGCAGCCTGCGCACTCGCCGCCGTCATCGACCTCGGCCGCGACGTCCACCGGAGAACGACTTAAATAGTCTGCTACGTTGCGTTCGCTCCTAACGTATTCGATTTTATAGTTATAGGCTGTCAAAAACAACGCATAACGCTGCAAACGCGCTTCCGTCATTTGAGATATACCTTTACTATTTGAAAAAATTGACAATAAGGGTCTGTGATCCGTTCGCAAGATGAACGGTTCCGCCCTACCATATAAGTACAGCACCCGTAGCACGGCCAAGCCAAGACAAGATATAAAGTCGCGAGCGGATGTCAAACAAAACTTTTTTTTTATATCAGCCAATCAGGTGCAACTTTGCAGCGCTCTGATTGGAAGATATTAAAAAATAGTTACTTATGACATTGGTTCGCGACTTTATATCTTGTCATGGCTTGGCCGTGCTAGGGGTGCTGGTGGTATTTTTTAACACCGTACACTATAGCGGCCGCCTCTTTATGAATTTGGCTGTAACCGCGCTCGGCCGCGCTCAACGACCGCGACGCGTAGCCAAGAGGGCGCTCCGCTCCCGACTCGTAGCGCGCGGCCAGCACGGCGCCCAGGCCCGCCGGACTCGCGTCCACCGTCAACACTAACTCCTGTTTAGGATCGTAGTGAGCTAATAAACGTTTATTACTCAACTCGGCCTTCACTTCTTCAAAGGCACTCTGGTGGCGGTCGCTCCGCGTGGAGCGACCGCCACTTGGAGTCTTTTCTCAACAAGGAATGCAACGGTTCTAGTATCATGGATGCGTTTGGTATAAAATTTCTATAAAAAAATATTAGGCCGAGAAAGGATTTTAATTGTTTAGTGTTTTCTGGTACCTTTATCTCTAAAATAGCGGCTACTTTATCGGGATCAGTGTGGATCCCCGCCTCGTCTATGACGTACCCTAAATATTCGACGCGTGTTTGAAAAAATACGCACTTGGATTTCTGTAGTGCGAGCCCGGCGTCCCGCAGCCTGTCCAGTACGGCCTCAACGCGTCGCCAGTGCAGGTCCGCGGTGGGCGCTGCGATTAATACGTCATCTATAAATACGGCGACCCCATCCAAACCCCTGAGAATTTCGACCATAGCCCTTTGAAAAATCGCCGGCGCACTAGATAAGCCAAACACTAACCGGGTATATTGAAACAGACCTTTAGACGTACTTATACATGTGTACTCCTGTGAACGTTTGTCTAACATAAATTGATTATAACTATTCGATAAATCTAATTTAGTGAAAAATTTTGAACCCCCTAAAGAAACACATAGATCGCAAAATTTTGGAAGAGGATATTGATCGATTTTTAATTGTTTATTAATAGATACTGAATAGTCACCACAAATTCTTATTTGTTTATTCTTCTTTAGGACGGCGACGATCGGAGACGCGTAACGAGAATAAGCAACTGGCTTTAAAATTCCCGCGTTTACTAATCTATCTATCTCGGTTTCTACTTTGTCGCGCAGTGCGTATGGTACCGGGCGAGCTTTAAAAAATTTAGGTGTGGAATTTTCTTTTAAATATAATGAAACCTCATACTTATTAAATTTACCTAATCTACCAGAAAACAAATCTTCGTATTTAATAAACAAGGACTTTACATCAGTTAAATTATTACAAAAAGCATTCATAGAAACTAGTTCAAACTTATATTTGTATAAAAAATCTCTCCCTAATAACGGTATCGAGCCTCTTTCTACAACATAAAACGACAACTCGTCCGTAAAACCTTTATAAACAATAGGCAGGGTACACATACCGCGGGGCCGCAGCCTGCCGCCGTCGTACGTGCGGAGGCTGACGCGGGGCTCGGCGAGCGTCTCGCTGGAGAAATAGGCGTCCCACACGCGCGCTGGCAGCGCCGACACCGCGCTGCCCGAGTCCACCTCGCAGCGCAGTCGCACGTCCCGCACCCGCACCTCCACGCTGTAGGGGTTCCCGTCGCTGCACCTTATGTTGTTCACGGGTGCATAATCATCGCTCCCGTCGTCGCTATCGCTCAATCTGCCTATATAATTGTTCTTACGCGAAACATACCTTGCACTCTTATTATTTTTTTCAGAACGTCTATCACTTTTAGGACACACACGTTTCAAATGGCCCTTTTCGCCACAAATATCACAACACAAATTTTTATTATTGCACGAAGCCATGACGTGAGATCTAGCGCCGCACACTGTGCAACGCGACCTCGACGTCGACGTCCCGCTACCGCCGCCGGCGACGGCCCCTCTCGTGACTTCCCCGGCGGCGCGAGCGGTGCTCGTCCTGGCGCTTCCGCCCGCGTACAGCAGCGGCTCCTCCTTGATGGGTCTGTCCGACGCCACCGTTGTCACCACCTGCATCGCACTCTCGAAGGCCCGCGCCAGCTCGTGAGCGCGGGACATTGTTAGTCCGCTGGCCTCCTCCCGGAACAGTCTCTCCTTCAAGGCCGGCAATTCCAGGCCCAGCACGAACCGATCCGTGAGACACATCTCCAAAGACGAACCAAACTTGCAATGCGACGCCAAACCTCGTAACCGGGCGGCGAACTCGTTCAGACTTTCGTACGGGGTTTTCTTGGCCTCGTAGAATTTTTGCCGTTCCACAAACGTACACCTCTTCGGTTCGAAGTGCTCGTTAAGCTTTTCGACGATAGACGTGTAGCTTGTGCTTTCTGGCAAGCCAGGATTCAAAAGATCTTTTATTAATCTATATGACTCCTGGGTCATACAATTTAGTAAAATTGGCCGTCGTTTATAACCACTCGCGTCACTCTGATCACTAATATCATTTGCCACGAAAAAGTTATTTAATTGTGTGAGGTGCACCGGCCACTCGTCGCTTTTACAGTCAAATACCGGAGTACTACCGAAAATAGACATTTTAACAAAATTTTAAAAGTTAAAGTAAAAAAATAACTATAATATTAACACGCGCGGCCGTAATAGTTATCTCGTCGCCATTATGTGGCATCGGATCGCGAGGGGAGTCAATGAAACAACCTCACTTGTTTACGACCATTTATTGACTGAAGAACTACCCACTTCATAAACACTACACTTATCACCTGTAACTTGTCGCCTTTATGAAATATGGCCCTTGTTTATCATATACCTACCTAGACAAATGCCTGCAGAGGCTGAAAGAAAACAGATGTGGGCTAAAAATGGGTGACATGATGATCAATACATTGTTGTATGCAGATGATGCTGTCCTTATTGCATCATTTTAGCAAGATCTGCAATCACTTGTCACACACATGAAAGATGGATGTAATGAAAGAGGTCTCCGAACAAATGCGGGAAAATCTAAGGTGTTAATATTTGAGAGAAATGAGATAACGAATGCGACAATTATGGTTGATAATGAGAAACTAGAACATAAGTGTCTGAATTTATATATCTGGGTAGTGTTTTCACTAGGGACGGTAGATATGAAAAAGATTTTAAAAGGAGCACTGCGTTCTATGATAGGTAGATCAAATATTACTCAAAAAGCAAGACTATTGTATGGCAGTCAGACATGGGTATGTCAGGATAAAGATGAAAGCAAAATAAATGCAGTAGAAATGCGATCATTGCGAAGAATGTGCGGTGTTAAAATAATAGACCGAATCCGCAATGTTGCGAGAAAATAAAGCAATTTAATAAAATAAAAAAAAAAAAACTCGCAATTAAAATTTCTGGATTAAAGAATATAAGCAGTTTTTTTTTGACAGTTGGGAAAGAACGCAGGAGTTCGGAAAAGGTAAAAAAAAACTTGAGTATGTAATAGCCCACATCCCGAACGCTATACGTCCCTGCAATACGCCACTTTTTGAGCAACTGTATTAAAAAAATATTTAAAAAAGGTATATTGCTTAATATTTATAAAATATTTTTTAGAAAATTATCACTATTTGTAATTTGACCTTGCTGTATCTGTCAAATGTTCTTATAGTGTAAGTTTTATATATCAAATTTACAAGATTTCTACAAAAAATATTTTGCACGCTATTCACTCTGAATTCAACTACAACAACTAAGAAGACTTTGGGCTAATATGAGGTTCTGCTGATCGAATCGAACAACTTTTCCCATGGGACCATGTTTTTTTTTATATGGCCCTACATCTACCTAGATCGAAAGCAGTATGCAGGTCCAAGAATAAATACAACCAGCGCTTAGAACTGTGTTGTAAGAGCTGGTTTCATCCATTATGCAGGCCTAGTGACTGCATAATAGATGAATGACGATAAATCGTAAAAATGCTTGAAAAAGGAAGAAATTGGCTTAAGATGCCTATACACGCTTTTTTTAAAGAACTCAATATGTGATGGAGGAAACACGCAAGCAGGTAGAGCGTGTGTCGTAATTACGCAAATAAAAAAAAAATAGCTTCCCCAAACAAAATGATCATATAAACTATGAACATTACTCATTGAAGGCCATATTTTTTACGTTTTTCAGTATTTTAAATTTATGCATTTTTTTAAATTCCTTATTAGGTTAATCTTATATTAAAATTTTAAAGATAATGCAATGAAAGCACTCGAACCCACGAACCTCGCTATCGCAGCAAGGCGCTGCATAAATATAAAATACTGAAAAACGTAAAAATAAAAACCGGACTCCTATGCCATCTAGTATTAGAAACTAGAACTTCTAACTTCACTTGTTTAGAGTTAATAGAAGAAAGCTAATAGAGGGCGTCTCTGTATGTAGATAACAAGCAATGATAAAATTCGTGAGGGTTGACTGGAACCTACCAGGATTTTTTTCATTGCATTTTTATCTTTAAAAATATAATATAAGATTATCCTAATAAGGAATTCATAAAAATGCATAAATATAGAATAAACTTAGAAACAAATAGTGATTGTAAATATTGTAATAATTAATATTGTGATCACGATAATTTATTTTTTGAATACCCAAAGTTCTGACTTTAAAGACTTAATTTTATTGCTATTTAGCAAAGATCTGTTAAAAACTTCAAAATTTTTAAATAGGTACTTTACAATCTTTATTAAAACATGAAATGTTGTACATTGTAATAATTTTGTTATTAATACTTTTGGGAAATTGTAACTTATAAATTTTAATCTCTTCCTATTTTGTATTTAATCTTTAAGTCCTAGAATTACTTTTATGTTGTCTTTATATTTAAGTTTCTAGTGAAAATTAATAAATATATTTATGTGTATTGGTCTAATTTTATATTTTTTTTGTGTAATTTGTATGTAATGTTTAGATTTATTATTTTAAGTGTAATTTGTACGTAATGTTTAATTTTATTATTGTAATTTGGTAATGGCTGATGCATACATATGCAATGCCATGAAATAAATAAAAAAAAAGGTATATAATCTGTGGTTGCGTTTTATAAAATCTGTGAAATAAAATTTAGTTAAAAAAATATTTTGCAATTACCTATGTGTACATTTTTATAATTAATTAATTATTAAATGATAATTTTGAAACAATTGTATGTAGGTATATATTTAAACATATATTAAAAAAGGTACGATAAAACATACTTTCATCTGAGAAAAATATACTTATTTGTGTTATTATTTATGGAAAATCTTGTCTGTTGTTGTCCAAGAATACCCACTGATGGAATATTAACACTATTACTTTTGCCACCTGCAGATAAAATCGACCACCACCTCCAAAAATGGGATCTTAGTCATAATGATTTTACAGTTCTAAACCCATAAATTGATCTTTAGTTTGGGAGGAATTTAGACTAGAGATCTAGAAGAAAAAAATGTAGCAATATACCTATATTTATTTCTATTTTATTTATCTTAAATTTTGTAAGTTATAACAATAAAACTTTTTTTTTTAAATGTATTGAATATTTTTTTTAATCTGACTAATGCATTGGTTGTGAACACAGTGAAGAGGAGCTATTTTAAAAGGCCTGTATTTTTACTTTGGGGTTACAAGTCTGTAAACACTGCAGTTTACTCCCCTGCCTCTGAACAACAATGGCACCCAGTAAATTCATGATACCTAAGAACATTACCATCTAACCCAATATAAAATACTATGTACACAAATATATTGAATGATGAGTTACCGAAATAACTTCACATATAAACCAAAATAATGTTCTACAGCCAAGACAATTAACAAAAAGTTGTAAATTGACTCATATGTAATATAATAAATAATACAAATTTTAATACTAAATTATATAAAATCACTGGTTCATGTTCTACAAAACATCCTCTATATTTTTATGGTTTTCTAGTATTCTTTTCAAATCTTTTCATAAATGCCAAATTAATAAAATAGTAAAAATAATAGATGTTAATTAAGTAGTTATTATGATTGTTCCATATAATCAACCTATGAGAATCCCATTATTTTGGGTCATGTTTTATGTATTATTTCTAGATAATTGATAATTATGTCAGACAAAGCTCTGACACTGGGTCAGCGGGTGATGGTGGTGGGGAAGGAGGTAAAGGGTTCTGTGGCCTATATTGGATATCCTACCTTTGCCACAGGGAAATGGATTGGAGTCATTTTGGATGAAGCTAAAGGAAAAAACAATGGAACTGTTAGAGGACATGCTTATTTTAGGGTAAGCATATTATAATAAGTATAATATAAGTATAAGCATGTTAATGTATATTATTTATGAATATCTACTTTTTTGTATGTATTTAAATACTGAAAAGCTTCCACTTGATTGACTTGGAATGCCATCTGTAACAATAAGGTTGGAATAAATCCGTAGGAAATGCAAAGCCTACCCATATAGATGCAAAAACCATCAAGTGACCTAGTTATATTTTGGTGTTAGGATGTGGGTTCACCAGTTTTCAGAAGACTACAGGATCAATTTCTTGTCAAGGTAGTGCTCTACCTTTAGGGTGCAGATACAATGTTAATATACCACATTTCAGAAACAGAATAAAATTTTACTATTATTTTCATTTATATATATTTTTTGACTATTTTGCTTAAAAAAGTTGTGAATTAAGTAGTTGGCATTTCAAAACATAGTATGTACCTGGGGTACCAGTAAATGTTACCTTACAAGTACATTTTATAAACATGTATGAACAGTTGACATTTACTGGTACAAACTATACTAAACTATTAGAAAGAGCTATAAATTTATGAAAATAAAATAATACCAACAGATTTGATTTTTTTTTACAGTAATCTATCAGATTCTAACATAATAAAAAAAAAAAACAGCTCCTGAAATAGCGGTGGAAACTAAGTCTGCTGCTTGACAGCTGACATTTTGTGATTATTTTTTGTGAAATGTATAGAACAAATCATTATTTAATAAAATTTCTAGCTTGCTGAATTGACTTGAATTTTTATATTTTGAACGTTTATACGGGCAGCGGACATTTCCACCGCTATTTCAGCAGCTGACTTTTTTTCTAACATGTTACAATCTAATAAAATACTGTAAAAATTTTCAAGCCTGCTGGTATTATTTTATTTTCATAAATTTACAACGGGTGGGAGGCTTTCCAGCATCTGCCTTCCCTGCGGACTCTCCAGATGACCTCGGTTTTGTGTATGTACATGTAATAAACTATCTCCTCCCGGGTTATAGTTGGCATGCAATGCAAGTTACTTTGGTATTAAATTTAAATGGCAAGGATTCAAATAGTGCCTTGGAGAGCATGTTAAGCTGTCTGTCCCGGTTTCACTATACCAATTTGTGAAACTGTTTATAGATGGGTTATTGAGTCTATTCAAAAACATCGCGACGAGCTAGTCACTTGTTCAGTGTAGACTCATACCATCAGGGTGGGATTAAAAAACCTCCTCTGGAGGTTTTAGAGGAGGTTTAGGCGGTCTCGGGCGCCGTAAGGCACCCATGATGATATGTATATAAATAAACATGTATTTTTATTTTAGCAATCCTTTGAAGGTGTAACAAGTGTTATTTTATGTTTTATGTTCAGTGTGAAGATAACTGTGGGGTATTTGTCCGTCAATCTCAGATCCAACTCTTGGATTCTGAAGACAGACCAATGGATACCTCCATGACTGCCTCCACTGAGGAACCCAAGTCTTCCTCTAAGGCAAGGCTTAGCAGGTATGTCATTATTATTATTTAATGCAGTAACTCTGTATTGATACACTGGTAAGCAGACCTACTCTACTACCTAAGTCCATGAATAGGAATGGTCAAAAAATTTTTGTTATTCAATATAGTTGAAGATAAGGATTTTTTGTAACAATGTGACATCCCCATAGACTAGTCCCCATACTATAGTATCCGGAGATCATAAGTTTGATTCCCACCCATGGCATAAAATATTAATATGTTTTTCGGTACTGTTACAAGGTCTTGGTGTTTATGAAATATAATATGTTTTAATATTGTCATTTCTGGTATAAATAGTACAAGCTTTGCTTAGTTTGTGATCAGGGCAATATCTGTAAAAAAAAATCCTAATAATATCGTTATTATTATAATTAAACTACAAATAATTTGAAATGTTAGTTCTGACCAGATCCATGGTGCCCAGGGGGTCTTCCCTCCTTTCCCCAACCCATCTATTTTTACTTATAATCTAATAAGTTCTAACAAGGTTATAAAAGTTTTGTTTTTATAATTATTTTAAATTAAAACATGGTCCCAATTTTACCCATACCTTATGGAACTGTTTTTTTTGTATCTAGTTGAATTATTGACTAAATAAACACTGCGACAAGTTTGCCACTTGTTCATTGTATACTCATAATTTCATCGGTGAAGTCGAGGTGGGAATAAAAACTTCGCTGGGTACCCTAAGGCTGCCTAGCGATGTGATGATATTTCTTGTCAGCATAATGTTCTCTTTAAGCTAAGCGATAGCAATTAGACCAATATTTTTATTATTTAATGAACTTTTCTTCAAACGCCTATGTCAAGAATTGTAGAAGAACCAAGTACTTCAGTTTTATGGTACACTATACACATTTGGTATACAAAGCAAGTTTTCTTTTTTTCAATATACTGCCAGTTAATTAGTGTCACTGATGCCACTTTAGAACCTTGTACAAGCTCCATTTAATTTTGACATAATCAAAATTTACGTAAAATTAATGGGTTATGGAAGGATACTTTAAAAAATTTAACTATTTTTCTACATTACATTTAGTTTTTTTTTCTAAACTTAAAAGTTTTATATATATTTAACAATAACATTTCCTCTTTGCCCAATATAATATTCTATTTATTTAGAATACCTACAATTAAAAACAAAATTAGTATTTATTTGAATTCATAAATAAAATATCCTTTCAGTAAAATTTGTTATCTCAAAAATTATAAGTAACTCATATTATTTTGTTAACAATAACTATAAAAAAAATAATATAAATAAATAAAAAACTTAAACAGGTATTCCTATTACAATAATGATTACTCATATTATTATTTTTTCATCTTAAACCCATTTGTTTTTTCCACCCTGATATATTTCTTCCAAATATATAGAAATGAATTAAATTATTATATTATCAATCAAACAATAAAGGTCATTGGGCACAATCCGACCCAATTTGTGAAGGTTTGCCTACAGAAACAAAATTACTTTTAAATTAATAAGGTATATCCCACTTTCCATTTTAAGTTTTTTTTTTTTTTAAACCATGGGAATAAAATATTACAAGTGATTTAAAAGTTGAAGATATTTATTGCAAAGAACAAAATAGAATTTAAATGAAGGAAAGATGCGCCTGCGGGATTTTTAGATGATACAATTGTACCTACCTGTTGATATTGATGGAATAGAATAAATCTTATAAATAAATCTTTTTTTTTACAAACCATCATGAACAATTATCGAAATTCTCTACACTATTTTATTTCTTTAGATTCTGGATATATTTTTTGTACTAAGTGAGATAGTACGATTGCACCTGTAGATATTAATCAAGTTGAAATAAACCTCAGTAAATTTTTTTTTCTAAGATACAGAATTTCATTTTCTGTCTGATTCCCATTATTTATGGTAATGCGACCCATATATTCGTAAACCAGAGATATATGTCGAAACATCCCACATCAATTAATTTCTGTAGGTCGTGGGTAAATTTTTCATACTTAAGTGCCCAATTGTAATTATATAATATAATTTATATTAATTGATTATATTCTTTCTGAAGTTGCATGGAGCTTGTCTGTGGTCAATAGAATTATATTTTTTGTTTTGGAGTAAGCTAATAATAAGTTTAATATTGTAGATGTTTAAATTAGTTTAAAATTTAGATATTTCATTTCTAAATTCTTAACTATCATTAGATATTTTCTCTCTGTTTTTATTATATGCACCAAGGAGGTTATTTTATATTCATTGAACTCTGACAGATTTTTTTATAAAATTGACAATTTATTGCCAGAGTTTTGCTTACCATCACATAATAGGTTTTAGGACCTACCCTACTATTCATACAATGTTTATAAGTAATCTAAAAACTTAATCGGTATAATTCATGAAGCTAAAATAACGCGCCACCGCACCAACGCGCGGACGGGCACGGTTTGTACCTTCATGGTATAATTGGTTAATACAAAATAACGCGCCACCGCACCAACGCGCGGACGGGCACGGTTTGTACCTTCATGGTATAATTGGTTAATACATGAAGCTAAAATAACGCGCCACCGCACCAACGCGCGGACGGGCACGGTTTGTACCTTCATGGTATAATTGGTTAATACAAAATAACGCGCCACCGCACCAACGCGCGGACGGGCACGGTTTGTACCTTCATGGTATAATTGGTTAATACATGAAGCTAAAATAACGCGCCACCGCACCAACGCGCGGACGGGCACGGTTTGTACCTTCATGGTATAATTGGTTAATACAAAATAACGCGCCACCGCACCAATGCGCGGACGGGCACGGTTTGTACCTTCATGGTATAATTGGTTAATACAAAATAACGCGCCACCGCACCAACGCGCGGACGGGCACGGTTTGTACCTTCATGGTATAATTGGTTAATACATGAAGCTAAAATAACGCGCCACCGCACCAACGCGCGGACGGGCACGGTTTGTACCTTCATGGTATAATTGGTTAATACAAAATAACGCGCCACCGCACCAACGCGCGGACGGGCACGGTTTGTACCTTCATGGTATAATTGGTTAATACAAAATAACGCGCCACCGCACCAACGCGCGGACGGGCACGGTTTGTACCTTCATGGTATAATTGGTTAATACAAAATAACGCGCCACCGCACCAATGCGCGGACGGGCACGGTTTGTACCTTCATGGTATAATTGGTTAATACAAAATAACACGCCACCGCACCAATGCGCGGACGGGCACGGTTTGTACCTTCATGGTATAATTGGTTAATACATGAAGCTAAAATAACGCGCCACCGCACCAACGCGCGGACGGGCACGGTTTGTACCTTCATGGTATAATTGGTTAATACAAAATAACGCGCCACCGCACCAACGCGCGGACGGGCACGGTTTGTACCTTCATGGTATAATTGGTTAATACATGAAGCTAAAATAACGCGCCACCGCACCAACGCGCGGACGGGCACAGTTTGTACCTTCATGGTATAATTGGTTAATACAAAATAACGCGCCACCGCACCAACGCGCGGACGGGCACGGTTTGTACCTTCATGGTATAATTGGTTAATACATGAAGCTAAAATAACGCGCCACCGCACCAACGCGCGGACGGGCACGGTTTGTACCTTCATGGTATAATTGGTTAATACATGAAGCTAAAATAACGCGCCACCGCACCAACGCGCGGACGGGCACGGTTTGTACCTTCATGGTATAATTGGTTAATACAAAATAACGCGCCACCGCACCAACGCGCGGACGGGCACGGTTTGTACCTTCATGGTATAATTGGTTAATACAAAATAACGCGCCACCGCACCAACGCGCGGACGGGCACGGTTTGTACCTTCATGGTATAATTGGTTAATACAAAATAACGCGCCACCGCACCAATGCGCGGACGGGCACGGTTTGTACCTTCATGGTATAATTGGTTAATACAAAATAACGCGCCACCGCACCAATGCGCGGACGGGCACGGTTTGTACCTTCATGGTATAATTGGTTAATACATGAAGCTAAAATAACGCGCCACCGCACCAACGCGCGGACGGGCACGGTTTGTACCTTCATGGTATAATTGGTTAATACATGAAGCTAAAATAACGCGCCACCGCACCAACGCGCGGACGGGCACGGTTTGTACCTTCATGGTATAATTGGTTAATACAAAATAACGCGCCACCGCACCAACGCGCGGACGGGCACGGTTTGTACCTTCATGGTATAATTGGTTAATACAAAATAACGCGCCACCGCACCAATGCGCGGACGGGCACGGTTTGTACCTTCATGGTATAATTGGTTAATACAAAATAACGCGCCACCGCACCAATGCGCGGACGGGCACGGTTTGTACCTTCATGGTATAATTGGTTAATACATGAAGCTAAAATAACGCGCCACCGCACCAACGCGCGGACGGGCACGGTTTGTACCTTCATGGTATAATTGGTTAATACATGAAACTAAAATAACGCGCCACCGCACCAACGCGCGGACGGGCACGGTTTGTACCTTCATGGTATAATTGGTTAATACAAAATAACGCGCCACCGCACCAACGCGCGGACGGGCACGGTTTGTACCTTCATGGTATAATTGGTTAATACATGAAGCTAAAATAACGCGCCACCGCACCAACGCGCGGACGGGCACGGTTTGTACCTTCATGGTATAATTGGTTAATACAAAATAACGCGCCACCGCACCAATGCGCGGACGGGCACGGTTTGTACCTTCATGGTATAATTGGTTAATACAAAATAACGCGCCACCGCACCAACGCGCGGACGGGCACGGTTTGTACCTTCATGGTATAATTGGTTAATACATGAAGCTAAAATAACGCGCCACCGCACCAACGCGCGGACGGGCACGGTTTGTACCTTCATGGTATAATTTGTTAATACAAAATAACGCGCCACCGCACCAACGCGCGGACGGGCACGGTTTGTACCTTCATGGTATAATTGGTTAATACAAAATAACGCGCCACCGCACCAACGCGCGGACGGGCACGGTTTGTACCTTCATGGTATAATTGGTTAATACAAAATAACGCGCCACCGCACCAATGCGCGGACGGGCACGGTTTGTACCTTCATGGTATAATTGGTTAATACAAAATAACGCGCCACCGCACCAATGCGCGGACGGGCACGGTTTGTACCTTCATGGTATAATTGGTTAATACATGAAGCTAAAATAACGCGCCACCGCACCAACGCGCGGACGGGCACGGTTTGTACCTTCATGGTATAATTGGTTAATACAAAATAACGCGCCACCGCACCAACGCGCGGACGGGCACGGTTTGTACCTTCATGGTATAATTGGTTAATACATGAAGCTAAAATAACGCGCCACCGCACCAACGCGCGGACGGGCACGGTTTGTACCTTCATGGTATAATTGGTTAATACAAAATAACGCGCCACCGCACCAACGCGCGGACGGGCACGGTTTGTACCTTCATGGTATAATTGGTTAATACAAAATAACGCGCCACCGCACCAACGCGCGGACGGGCACGGTTTGTACCTTCATGGTATAATTGGTTAATACAAAATAACGCGCCACCGCACCAACGCGCGGACGGGCACGGGTTGTACCTTCATGGTATAATTGGTTAATACAAAATAACGCGCCACCGCACCAATGCGCGGACGGGCACGGTTTGTACCTTCATGGTATAATTGGTTAATACAAAATAACGCGCCACCGCACCAATGCGCGGACGGGCACGGTTTGTACCTTCGTGGTATAATTGGTTAATACATGAAGCTAAAATAACGCGCCACCGCACCAACGCGCGGACGGGCACGGTTTGTACCTTCATGGTATAATTGGTTAATACATGAAGCTAAAATAACGCGCCACCGCACCAACGCGCGGACGGGCACGGTTTGTACCTTCATGGTAAAATTGGTTAATACATGAAGCTAAAATAACGCGCCACCGCACCAACGCGCGGACGGGCACGGTTTGTACCTTCATGGTATAATTGGTTAATACAAAATAACGCGCCACCGCACCAATGCGCGGACGGGCACGGTTTGTACCTTCATGGTATAATTGGTTAATACAAAATAACGCGCCACCGCACCAATGCGCGGACGGGCACGGTTTGTACCTTCATGGTATAATTGGTTAATACATGAAGCTAAAATAACGCGCCACCGCACCAACGCGCGGACGGGCACGGTTTGTACCTTCATGGTAAAATTGGTTAATACATGAAGCTAAAATAACGCGCCACCGCACCAACGCGCGGACGGGCACGGTTTGTACCTTCATGGTATAATTGGTTAATACAAAATAACGCGCCACCGCACCAATGCGCGGACGGGCACGGTTTGTACCTTCATGGTATAATTGGTTAATACAAAATAACGCGCCACCGCACCAATGCGCGGACGGGCACGGTTTGTACCTTCATGGTATAATTGGTTAATACATGAAGCTAAAATAACGCGCCACCGCACCAACGCGCGGACGGGCACGGTTTGTACCTTCATGGTATAATTGGTTAATACATGAAGCTAAAATAACGCGCCACCGCACCAACGCGCGGACGGGCACGGTTTGTACCTTCATGGTATAATTGGTTAATACAAAATAACGCGCCACCGCACCAACGCGCGGACGGGCACGGTTTGTACCTTCATGGTATAATTGGTTAATACATGAAGCTAAAATAACGCGCCACCGCACCAACGCGCGGACGGGCACGGTTTGTACCTTCATGGTATAATTGGTTAATACATGAAGCTAAAATAACGCGCCACCGCACCAACGCGCGGACGGGCACGGTTTGTACCTTCATGGTATAATTGGTTAATACATGAAGCTAAAATAACGCGCCACCGCACCAACGCGCGGACGGGCACGGTTTGTACCTTCATGGTATAATTGGTTAATACAAAATAACGCGCCACCGCACCAACGCGCGGACGGGCACGGTTTGTACCTTCATGGTATAATTGGTTAATTCATGAAGCTAAAATAACGCGCCACCGCACCAACGCGCGGACGGGCACGGTTTGTACCTTCATGGTATAATTGGTTAATACAAAATTGTAATAAAATACATATAATTTTGAATGTGTTTTTAATAAGTATTAGGTGTCTAATAAATTATTGGATATCATATATTAATGTGTTATCTTATAACTATATTTTAAAACTTATCAAACATGAAAATACAGCCTGAATAAAATAGAGCCTGAATAAAATACAGCCTGAATAAAATACAGCCTGAATAAAATACAGCCTGAATAAAATACAGCCTGAATAAAATACAGCCTGAATAAAATACAGCCTGAATAAAATATTGATTTCCGTTTGTATTTTTTTTAAATGTGTATCTTATCTTATTGGTTTTGGGGTTGACATCAGTTAAAAACACTTCGACCCTTTGGGATCTTTTGTGTGTTCCCCATTCCTATTAACCACAAACCTCAGTATCGTCCCCAAATATGTTGTGACATATTTAAGGACATCACTAAGGTCGGTTAGCCGGTTAGAAATGTATATCTACTATAATTATAATATTTGTATGGCTTTATTTACGACCTTTGTTCACAAATTAAGATCATTTCATTTCAAATACAAAAATGCATTGTTAATAAAAAATATGGTGCATATATTAAAAATGAAGTGTTATCATGTGTCATCTAACCTATGTACTTATTTCTTTCATGCTAGTATTACTGTGGCCCAGAGATCTAGACCTACTACGTAAGTAATTTTACCCTTTAGTGCACTCATTAAGCCTAAGCGTATACTGGACTTTTGCACGCCTCTGCCTATACTTAGCAACATGCCACAGCAAGGTAGGAAAATACTACAGAGTCATATATGTCTTTATTTTTACACACTTTGTTCCAATAAACGTGCCTCAACTAAAAAAACAATACCACTTTTTTTTTATGAATATTGGCCGTCTATAAACGAAAAGAGGAATTCTAACAAGGTCCTTTGCCACGTCTATTGAAGGATCTTGCCCTTTCAAGATCGGCTTTTATGGAACGTGATTCCAAGATGTCGCTGACAGGATCATATGGTATTTGGTTGGGTAGAGAGGGTAGTGAGCACAATGAAGGGGACTGTTGAATTCGGAAAGGCCTTTAACTACTCTTTGCGGTCTCAAGTCCGGGAACAAGTGCAGTTTACTCCCCTGTCACAACCTAACCACGCGATGGATCGGGGACCCGCACGGAGAATCCATAAGCTAAGAACATTGTCTCTCTCTTTCTCTATTTGTGACATCAATAACACAGTGTAAAAGAAGCAGGTGGAAGTGGTCAGTGGAAGAACTATACCAGTACTCTTATAGTAATTATTCTACTACTTCGTTTACACTATGTGGTATCGTTTAACGCAATGTAGTATAGCAAACAACTGAGACACAAACGCCGCAATGTCGCCAAAAATTTTGAAAAATAATTGTACTTTGCATTTATTGTTGTAGTTTATTAATAAAATACAATGAAGGTTTTTTTTTAATTATATTTATCCAAACTTTCTGATGAAACTTGGTCTGTGTCTATATACGCTTAGGCTTACGCTTAGCTCATTCTGCACCACTGTTATTTAATATATCTTGTTAAATTATTATTTAATATCATATCTAGACCACATTAGTAGGTAAAATAAATATAAATGTTTGTATTTGTAGATTATAAAGAGTCCTATAAATTCCCCAAGCGGAAGGAATCGGCGTTTATTACTATTGCACTTAAAGTGTTTGTGAAATATGGTTATTGTAGAATATTACTAATTTAAATTTAGCTTAGACAGAAATTAACTTCTATGTATATGTATAACTAGGTACTTTATAATTAGGTAGTTAAGAATATGATTACAATAATTGCAGATGGCGCTGCTGTCGCTTGATCTTAACATATCAAATCCTAACTCTTAGTTACTAGAATGTTGATTAAAGTAATTGTTTAGTCAAATAGTAAGCTGTAGGTAAATAATAGCAATAAAACTAATAATACGTGCCAAATTATATCATACATATTTAATTCAAATCTGTTTATCGGCATGGTGCCCAATGCGTTGGCAGCATAAGGCTCAAACGAAACAGTTGGTAGCCCTATTGTCCCAGTTTTCTAACTATTACTTTGCGTTTGAGTTAACCAAAATACGTATGGGAAATAGTTCAGCGCCCCAAGCGGAAATTTTGAGAACTAAAAATGCGAGCGTGTGATTGGTCAAAATGTTAACGCAGTAGTAAAGTTAACGCGAAAGTAAATGTTTAAAAACTCACACTAGGGCTACAGATGTCTACAAGATTTGCTATAAATTCTTTGTGAAAACATTTAATACAATGTATTTTTATCGTAAAGTACTATTAGTATTTTTATTACTACTTCATTGTGAAATACTGAAATTCTTGAATGCAATAATGTCTTTAAATGGCCTTTATATCGCAACGGGCGGTGGTCTTATTCACATTTATACGTAGGTACTTATTTACAATCCGCTTTTAGCAAGCTATCTGTAAAAATCAACGCTTGCAACCCTTTCTTTCAAAGCAATCAACACGCAGGCTATTGGTATAGTTTTAGATAAATAATAAAAAACTAATAATTGATATGTTTTGTTTTGTTTGAAAATCAAAGGGTACGTCGCAAAACTACACCCGCGCAGCCGGGAAACTTGTCTATGTCAAGGTAATATTATATAATGTAAGCTTAGTGTGAACTGTATAAAAGACTTTATTTTTATTTATTAGCCATTTAGTTGAACGTTTCGTTTAATTAAATTAAATGGCTAGCATTTAATTAAACGAAATTCCTTTAGATTTGTATAGAGCTAGCCAATTAAACGAAAAGTATAACAACACATGTAATATCTAGTATACGCTCACAATCGCGCGGGAGCAATGTTATATACACACACAAACATTCACACAAATACATACACTTACATTTACACCCACACACTCTTATACATACACACAAACACTTACATCTACACACACACACACTCTTATACATACATACTCAATCCAAAACCCAATTGTTTCACTATTGTTACGCTGAAACCCTGTGTCAACACAGGGTATCCTAGAACAGGGGTCAGGGTGTCTAAATAAATTAATGTAATAAAACTAATTTATGAAATAAGGAACACAACTAACACTATTGTATTTTATTACTTGTAATTTTGTTAAATATTTTTGGATCAATAAATATATAAATTATTCAAATTACGTCAAAAGGAATCTATACTAAAGTTCTGTTATTATATATATTATAATATCTGTCACTCGATCAAATTAAAATTGTCGTGAGACGTAACATTACACTAGCCTAGTCCAGTTTATCCATTTAATTATATGTTCGTCAACTAAATGGCTAATATAACCGACAAATATATATTTGCCATTTAGTTTAATAATTGTTAATTCACCAGCTATTTATGTTATTATTTATTATTGCACTTTTGTAAATATTATAATTGATGTAAACTTCGGTCGCGAAGAAGTAATCGTGGATAATAATCCTAAGTCAAAGTCAAACATTTAGTTATCTCTGTCGATTGCTTACTATTTTAATGCACTAAGCTGCAGTATATTTGTGCGTTAGTGACAGAGATAATAGTGAGGGTACAAGTATACGAAATATACTTGTACCCTCACTATTATCTCTGTTAAATATTTTTGTTTCGCAATCGTACTAAATGAAATATCTGCAGGAGAATGGAATAATAAAAAAGTCTGTTGTTAATAAAAAATAAAAAATTGTCTAGAAAGGTAATTTGCTAGGTATAAAAAATAGACCACCAATGCTAGACTCATAATGGGTCAGATGAAACTTTTCTATATTTTACTGTAGATATATATTTTTGACAAAAAATACATATTGTTTACTTCTATAATTTTTTTATGTTGCTATGTTTGGATTTAATTTGTAACCTATTTTAGGCTTTTATGGTGTTAAGGTATTTTTATTAAGAATTTCTAGTTATTTATTTTTATACGGAGTATGCAATAGCTTCTAGTATTAAATCTTTATTGTGTAGCGGAGCGGAAATAAACTGATTTTGCTTAAATCACAGCTTACCTTACTATTTGCAAGTTCTTTTTGCGAATTTGTTACGAATCGCTGCTTCTACTGTGACTTTATTCTCTGTTACCTTATTTGTATCATACCGTCTGGGGCCTATTTCATAAACGTGACAATTGTAATTTACCATGACAATTCATATTACATTGCTCAGTTTAGTTGGAATTATTTACTTAGAACTATCTAAACCAAGCAATGTATTATAAATTGTCATGGTAAATTACAATTGTCACGTTTATGAAATAGGGCCCTGGTTCTGAAGTGTCACACTTGCTTTCTTCAATTCACTACCATTTTATGAAGGTTAATTTTGTGCCACACTTTTTGTCTAGTAGCTTGGTCAGTTTTGCCTTCTTTGCTTATTTTTAGAGAAAATATATAAATGCCAGTCTATTGAGAAGGTAGCTTGCATGCTTGTAGAATTAAGGTACACATTCCAGTAAATTAATTTTGCATGCCAAAACTAGTAGGTACTTTTAAATGGCACCCTCCAACTTGACATTTAATGCAATTATACCCTGAAATATCATTTACTGGTATTTAAGGATATAATGTAGCACTTTAATTTACTGGTATGTGTATCTTTGCAAACAAGCATATATTGAATATAATATGCCTTTTAAATAATATTGTAAATATAAATTATAAGTTCCTATGCAAAATATTTCAGTTCAAGAACTTCTTTGGCTAGCAGTCGTCAGTCTCTGATATCGTATGCCTCGCCGACAGCAGAACGCTCTGGGTCTCCAGATGTCACTGGAAAACGTGCGTCCTTTGTCGAGGTTAGTACTGAATCAACATGCTAGTGTCAAGGAGTCACCAAGTATCCACCTAGTTCAAGAACTTCCTTGGCTGACAGTCATCAGTCTCTGATATAAATAATATCGTTTACGCTCTGGGTCGCCAGATGTCACAGGAAACGTGCTTTTTTTGTCGAGGTCAGAACTGAATCAACATGCTAAAGTATCAAGGAGACACCAAGTATCCACCCAATTCAAGAACTTCCTGAAACGGAAGAAAATGCTCATAATTTGCGGCGGTAATCGTGTACAGCTCATAATAAGGCCCCAGTTAAAGGACTTATGCAGTCAAGGAGTCACCAGGTACCAGTTCAAGAACTTAGCTAGCAGTCGTCAGTCTCTGCCATGATGTCGAGAATCAGTACCATATAACTAACAATGGTGCATGACTGGAGGACTGACTTTTTTTAGCATTGCCAGTTACTTTCTTGGTCTCCAAAGTCCATGAATGAGTCGACCGTTATGAACAACATTTGTCGCTTCCAATATGCCAGATTGGTTACATTATATAACTGGTTTAAATATATAACTTTAATTAAAAATAATAATAGGTCATTGGTTTCAGACTGGGTTTGTGGAGACCCTTACTCCTCACTTCACTCCGGGACAAAGCATCACGTCCCCCATGACACAAACCGCGATAACCGTGGAGGATAAACTGGCTAATTTGCAGGCCCAGCAAGAGGTGAGATTTATGTCAATAATAATACGAGTGTGTAGGATATTAAACATCTCTATGCTATGGGAGTTAGACACGATCCCAGATGCAGATTCTGTGGCAAGGAGCCCGAATCCATGCGGCACCTACTGTGCGACTGTGACGCTAGGGCCATCCAAAGAATTAAAAACCTAGGACAGGCTTATCCGGATCCAGAAAGGGACTGACTAAGGTTTATGGTCAATAGAAATGGGGAACACACAAAAGATCCCAAAGGGTCGAAGTGTTTTTGACTGATGTCAACCCCAAAACCAATAAGATAAGATAGAGACGATCCCAGATGCAGATTTTGTACTAATGAGCCCGAGTCCATGCAGCACCTACTGAGCGATTCCGACGCCAGGGCCATGCTTTAAATGAAATACTTGGGACAGGCTTACCCGCTACTGGAAAGCTACAGGCTCCTCAAACTAGATGATGTCCTCAAATATGTCAGCAACATATTTGAGGACATCATCTAGGGGACTAATGTATGAGGTGAAAAAGAAGGGGAAACACACATAAGATCCCAAAGTGACGGAAGTGTTTTGACTGATGTCAGCCCCAAAATCCAATAAGATAAGATGTAGGATATATCACACATATTGCTCTAGTCAAAAAGTTAATAGGAATTTAGGTGGGAGGGAAGGTCTTTATAACTTCTCTAGCTTTCTATGTCACAATAGTACATGATACAAATGATATGTGTATAAATAAACACAGAGACTTGGTCATTGTAAGATATCATTCGAGTATAGTACATATCTACTGGCCTTTAAATAGGGCACATATTAGCGAATGTGTTTAGTATAGTTTATTTAATGTAAGCAGACAGACGGGAAATCTCTTAACGATATTAGACCTATCAAGTTATGTATTTGCTTACTATAGTATGTAGCTAGACAAAACTTTTAAAGCTACTTTTTCATGCTCTTTGAGTCTCTGGTCCCATACAAATTTGACCATACGAATCTTCTTATATTTAACAAACTATCTTGTACCATTACGTAAGTCTTACGGAGCCCTAGACCGCCTAGACGGTCTCTAAAGTACCTACATAGAGGTGGGATTTTATTCCCACCTTATTGCAGCCGATGGGATTCTGAATACTAATTTGACGGGCTATTTGATTCTGAGTACTAATTTGAGATTTTGTTAAAAAAAAAGTTACAAGAACCAAATACATTTTTTTTTTGTCAATAGCATTTTTATTTCCAATTTTCAGATAACTACACTAAAATCCGAAGTAGAAGACCTAAAAGAGAAACTGGAGACTTTGAAAGTGAAGAGAGCAGAAGACAGAGACAAGTTGCGAGAGTTAGAGCGGCTTAGATTGCAGCTGGAGCAAGCCAACGAGTTCAAAGCCAAGATCATGGAGTCTCAGGCGCAACTGCAGAGGGACTTGCAGAGATCTAAGCAGGATGTAAGTATAGAGACAAGTTGCGAGTGTTAGAGCGGCTGAGACTGCAGCCGGAGCAAGTCGAGATCATGGAACATCAGGCGCAACTCCAGAGGGACTTGCAGATAAGTAAGTAGGGAGTCAAATATAGAGACAAGTTGCGAGATCATGGAACATCAGGCGCAACTCCAGAGGGACTTGCAGATAAGTAAGTAGGGAGTCAAATATAGAGACAAGTTGCGAGATCATGGAACATCAGGCGCAACTCCAGAGGGACTTTCAGATAAGTAAGTAGGGAGTCAAATATAGAGACAAGTTGCGAGATCATGGAGCATCAGGCGCAACTCCAGAGGGACTTGCAGATAAGTAAGTAGGGAGTCAAGTATAGAGACAAGTTGCGAGATCATGGAACATCAGGCGCAACTCCAGAGGGACTTGCAGATAAGTAAGTAGGGAGTCAAGTATAGAGACAAGTTGCGAGATCATGGAGCATCAGGCGCAACTCCAGAGGGACATGCAGATAAGTAAGTAGGGAGTCAAGTATAGAGACAAGTTGCGAGATTTAGAGCGGCTGAGACTGCAGCTGGAGCAAGCCGAGATCATGGAGCATCAGGCGCAACTGCATAGGGACTTGCAGATAAGTAAGCCGTCAAGTATAGAGACAAGTTGCGAGATCATGGAACATCAGGCGCAACTCCAGAGGGACTTGCAGATAAGTAAGTAGGGAGTCAAGTATAGAGACAAGTTGCGAGATCATGGAGCATCAGGCGCAACTCCAGAGGGACTTGCAGATAAGTAAGTAGGGAGTCAAGTATAGAGACAAGTTGCGAGATCATGGAACATCAGGCGCAACTCCAGAGGGACTTGCAGATAAGTAAGTAGGGAGTCAAGTATAGAGACAAGTTGCGAGATCATGGAGAATCAGGCGCACCTCCAGAGGGACTTACAGATAAGTAAGTAGGGAGTCAAGTATAGAGACAAGTTGCGAGATCATGGAGCATCAGGCGCAACTCCAGAGGGACTTGCAGATAAGTAAGTAGGGAGTCAAGTATAGAGACAAGTTGCGAGATCATGGAGCATCAGGCGCAACTCCAGAGAGACTTGCAGATAAGTAAGTAGGGAGTTAAGTATAGAGACAAGTTGCGAGATGTAGAGCGGCTGAGACTGCAGCTGGAGCAAGCCGAGATCATGGAGCATCAGGCGCAACTCCAGAGGGACTACATTTCTTAGCGGACTTTGAAGAGCTTTTTAACCGCTACCACGCGTTCACAAACTCGGCCTTTGGTCTAATAAATCTAAAAACTGTTACAGGCATAGGTTTCGTAAAATATTAAATAATGATAAAACCTTTGAATATATAGAGAAAGAAGATTTTAAGCGCTTTTTTATTGTAAATATTTATCATTATATACTTTATTGTTCCTAAAACATTATTATAAAATTAAAATTTGTTTTATTATATACGAATCAAAGCAGGCAGATTTGCAGATTTTGAAAACTGTTCTAAAGATGCGTTGTTCTTTCGGGTACCCTAAACTAGCCTCAGTGTGTCTTTTTTTAACGTTTCTTTCAAGTTAACTATACTACTGCTTTAACATTTTCACCAATCACACGCTCGCATTTTTAGTTCCCCAAATTACCGCTTGAGGCACTGTTATGTTTGCTGTGTGCAAATCCTTGAGTAACCTAAAGATGTATTTGTCCATATAGGTGCGAGATATACAGGAGGCGCTGGACAATCATAATGATGAGACAGCGGAACTACAGGAAGCTGCCGAGATGGCCGCTCTGGACAAGGAAATGGCGGAGGAGAGGTTTGTACACGAGACTAAGGCATTAAGTTCGCCTTTGTACATAACTTTGTTTACTGTGCAATAAATTGTTTAAATAAAATAAATAAACTAACAATAACATATGTAGGTAACTGCTCTAAGTCCTAAAATCGCCCATAAAACGAAATATCAAACATGTTCGTTGCCGCCATTTTATGTTCTCATTTCAACCACTCAACGCTCAATGAATGGTAAATTTTTTTTTCTCACTTTTTTTTTATTTGTATGAGATGGGCGGCCATCTTCTGTTTTCACGTTTGGAAAGGCAATTTCAGCTTTGGGCGGCTCCTTATTATATACGTCAATGGGTTGGTACACATCATGTTACTCTTATGAAAAAACTTATTCATAGAAATACTATTTAGTAGAGCCGGACAAAATTAAAATAACAATAAATTAATGACATTAAATGGAGACTTTAACATGTAAGATTGCTTACTATCTCTATAAACTTAAATATTTACTTAGATATTTCCGTAGCTCTAACACAAGTTTTTGCAAACAGTTTCTACTATAGTCGCTAGTAAGTATAGATTTTTAAAATAAACCTCTCTTATTGGTCGATTCCTATCTATAGTTACTAGCCATTATAGTAAAAATTGTATGCAAAAACTTGTGGTAGACCTACCGTTGTAGGCTTTTTATTCCTTAATAGACTCAACTTTCTTGTAAAAGATTAAACCTTATGCACGCAACCTGACCTTTATTATTATTATTCTTTAAAATAATGGCTTCTACGCATGGCGCTTTAATTTGCCATTATCTAGTGGGTAGATTTATATTTAAAGTAAGTAAAAAGGAATGGATTAAGGAATGGCAATTATGTATGAATATTTTGTGATTTTTGAGATAACACAAACACCGAGATCACTGCGTCTTGGTCTTAAGGCCTCTATAGTCGAATTGACTCCCATACAAACGTACCTACTTCCAAAATTACAACTTGGCTGTTAGTCGAAGTTCAATTATTATTTTTATGTCGCAAAAATCTTTCTGTGGATAGTTGTATGTATATAGTATGATTAAAAAATACAATGATTTACAAAAAAAAAATTAATTCTGCGACAAACAGTAGTCGAGTATTATTGGAAGTGCGAAAGCGCAATTTGTATGGAGGGCGCAGGCTTCGCGATTACGAATGCAGTGTCTTTAATTAATATGCTTGAAAAGTTCCACCTTATTTATTATTGGTATTATAAACTATGTACTTGTCAATATGAAAAGGTTTGTTGGATCTTGCTAGTTGAAACACTTTGTAACACGAATAAATTTTGTGTTACATCCTATATTCCTATCTACACAATTAATTTTGAACCTTCCCGCTAATCTCTTATCAGGAATTTACTACTGCCATCTGTTGTCAATTATTTGTACTACATTGTACAGAATAGTCACCTGGTATCATTTTAACTCATATTTTTATATAACTTACTATTTCTACTTATAAATATTTAAACAATATAATAAAAATTGCTTTAATATATATATAATATTCTATTTATGTCAATTGAAATGAACGCTTACTTGAGTTTATAATTTTTTAATAATAGTAACCCTGAGACACTAGTCAATTTTGAATTCTTCGTTGAAAACATTTTACAGATACCAACAAGTTTGGTTTATTGTGTTTTGTCTAAATGGTGGGTAGAATTAACACCTAGATGAAAGCAATAAAAGTTCGCTTCTCGACCATATAAAGGGTTTTACAGTTTGGAAAAAAGAAAAAGAAACATGTTCATTGTTAGTGCATCGCGGCCATGGTGCCAACACATTCTTGAGTTATAAAGTGCCTCCGGATATAGACTTCTAGATCCTCTCATACTCTGCTGTAACATTCTGCTGTGCAATCCACCTGCTGTCACAAACACACATGCATCTACACTGCGTTCTGCCCACTATCACTCATCTACTGCGCTATTGAGTTTCTCTTCTACTGCCTGGTCACAACCTGGTGCTGACGTGCCTGGAGTTCAAGCCTGCTTGGAGTACTAGAGGGACACTGCTGCAAGCTCCGGGCCATAGCTGAGGTTGTCTCATTCTTAATCTTAAATTTCTAAATGATAACTACCTAATATACAAGTAAATTCATCATGTGTTCTGTGTTCAAGGGTACACCTACTAAACTATCTACTGCTTGATTTTTGTACTTTGCAAGCCTCTGCTACTTATTATACTACTCTAGTAAAGTGCATGGCGCCCATCTACTTACCTCTTGAATATAGACAAACTTAATAGTAACTTATTTTCTGTACAAATTAACTTAGGGTCTTGGAGACCATAGCTGTGAGAATGTATGGGTGATAATCAAAAGGCTTCACCCACACCCTGGTTCATACTTATAAACTATTAGTAATCTGTACAATTTGTGAAACTCAGTGTTTAATATTTCTAGTGTAACTTTATTTAACTTAACTCTTAGCATAGTGCCATTCACAACTGCAGGTGAAAGCACTATAAAGTATTGTATTCAAACCCTTAGAATAAAGCTTTAGAGCTGTGAAGCTGTGACAGCACAGGAGTGCCAACTCATCACACATTGTTAATTGTTACCTCTTAAGTCCTTTTTTTATTAACTAATCTAATCATTCTATTGTTCACCTGTTTAGGCTTGTGTATTTTTTTAAAATATATATCTGTTTCCTTCATTTTCACAAAATCTGAGTTCATAATTTCACTTCCTCTTAGGCTGCCTTTATATAGTGACTTTGGCCTTCTTTTCAGCTTAATATATATATCCAATTTAATAAAACTACAGAATCTCTTATCATTATTTATTGATATATTGCTTTTAACGCTGAGAATAAGGCTGAAACACCCACTACCAAAATCCTATGTTATAACTTGAGGGCGTCTATCTTACTTTAAAAGCGTTTTTTTTTAATATTCCAGGGCAGAAGCATTACAATTAGAGTTAGAACAATGCAGGGACAAGTTAGAAGAAGCCACTCTGGACCTGCAGCTAATGAAAGCAGAAATGGAAGCTGGAGGAAACATACGTGAGTTCTTCATTCATTCCTTTATTAAACTGGCCCTATATTTCTTCCACCAATTCCTGTCTTATCGGTTTGATCTTTCCGCTGTTTCATCTGCCATAATTTTTAGACAGTGAAAACTTAAGGCAGGGCTACAGAACGACAGACAATGAATGGGCTTCCGATGATAATAAAAAAAATATAATTATATATTTTATTTCGAAAACATACCCTAAATTAAGATACTAATTTCGTTTACTTTTTAAGTAAAAAACTGATATATGAATTCTAAAAAATCTGCGAGATGTCTATAATAGACTAATAGACATTGAGAACAGTACTATTGGATAAAATGACTGATATATTCGTTTTTTTATGTATCTTGCAGGGTATTAAGAAAAAAAGTATTATTTTTTAATTTTATTGCTATTCTTATATGTAATGATAAAAATAAAGCTTCACAAGATTTCTTGTTCAGAACATGTATTTCAAAACGAAGAAACATGTACCACTCATAAACTGTAGTGTATTTTGGGACCCAAATTTTTACTTCGATTTGGTAAAACCAATAGAAACATCTGCTTGTTACATTGACCTGTCAACAAAAAGAAAACTAAAAAAAACTTTTTGTTTTCTTTTCTATCGTGATATAAAAGAAAATGATGTATGTCAAAAATAAAAGATTAAAATTTTCAAACATTTAATTAAAAAAAAAATGTGTTTTTTTAATTGATAAAAATGTAATTAGTTTCTTATTTTAGGCTATATTTTCGAAATAAATAAATTTATTTTTATATTTTTTTCTCAGAAGCGCATTACCAACGCCTTTGTCAAAGGTAACGACTTTCTCAAAGGTAACGACTTTCTATGAAATTACAAACAATTAAGGAAATCGACAATGGCTTGTAGGGTTATAAAACGGTGGACAAGTTTTTTACCTCTTTAATACATGCAATACATCGACCGCTTCCGTTGTCTAGTGGTTGCGCCTTTGGTTTTATAGGGAGGTTATGGGTTCAGGGTTCACATCAGAATTGAATGCTGTCTAATGTCAACTAATAAACTGATATACCCGTATAAGATTATTATTTTTAAATTTATTATGATATACAGTGACATGTGAAACAAAAAGCATTTGTGCATTGCCTTAGTTTTCTAAAAAAAAAATACTAATGTTTTAATATATATATATATATGTTATGTCTTAATTCACATATCGCTGTAGTTAATTAATTAATAGACTATTAACTGTGATATACAAAGACGAGAGCACACACAATTTCATTATACAATTTAATATAAATAATGTAGTATAATAATTATATTATTTATATAAATTCTTTATTTATTTATTTTATTTATAGTTTCAGTCGTATAATTAATATGTTTATGCTTTATTTTTATTTTATAGCTAAAAGTAGTCAGCCAAACTTAGGTATATTTTATTTTATTGGTATAAAGTAAAAAAAAATATTGCAAATTATTGCAACTTGGTAATGAGTATGATATTTTCCTTAACGCATTGCTTTCTTGAGACATGGATTTTACAATCAATTAGAAAAAAAAAATGCAAAACTAAGCAATATTTTGTTCTAACATTTTTGTTATAACTATATATTATTTTGTTGCTTGCTTTTTTATTTATTTTATTTTATTATGAATGGGCTTCGGACAAAAAATCTGATAACTATGTTTATGTTGTATGTTTTATGTTGGTATATAATTTTTCTTGGGTTTCCATTATTATTTTTGCCAGCTTTGTCGGATGCCTATTAATATATTATATCTATGCTTTTTCATGTTGTTTTCTTAGTGCATTCACTGCTTGGTGTTGGGGTTAATATACAAAAAAAAAAAAATCGGGGTGTTTTTTATACAAATAAAAAAAAATATAATGTTATATCATTTATAGGTCCTTGTACTAAATGCTTAATAAAATGGTTACTATTTATGGGTTATGTCTATATATATGTCCGCCATGGTCTAGTGGATGCGCCTTTTGGTGTTGTACCTGAAGGTCGCGGGTAAGATTCCCACTCATGGCAAAAAAAAAATTAGTACGTTTTTCTGTACAGTTGGTCTGACTGTGTTTATAAAATATAATAATATGTATTAGTATAGTTGTTTCTGGTACACATAGGACAAGCGTAGCTTAGTTTGAGACCAGGGCAATATGTGTGAAATGTTCTACATATTAGTTTTATTTATAATTATATTTAGTGCCATTTTTTCTGCTTGGTTCGCTTTTGGGGATACTGATTGCAGAGCATAAAATATAAACAGCATAATATGGGATGTCCCAAGTGAAGCAGACAGCGAAAAAAAAAAGTAAAGTTCTGAATTTTGTTAATATTTTTCACAATATTTAATTTTCTATGTTTATTTGTGAGGTTAAGGGTTTGTAAAGAATTAAAGTAGTTGAATTTCGTATTTGTCAGAAATAATTTTTCGAATTAAAGAATAATAATACATTTTAGAATTATATCTATGGGGACCCTATAGAAAAAATACGACATAATATAACCTCACAAACAAATATACATAAAAAAATATTGTGTTATTACATTCATACCTACTAGAAGTATAATTAGGCCTAATATGAACAAAATTTAGAAACTTACTTTTTTTCGCATTCCGCTCCAAGTGAAATGCCCCATATGTGAAATTAAATAATTATGTTGCCTTATTGAATATTATTTTTTACTGCGCCATAATATATTTAAAGGACTTCACTGTGATTAAGTGTAATAAATATTACATACAAATAGGCAAAGTAATTTTTTTTTTTAGTTTTTTTTTTGTAATAAAATGACAGTGAATGTGTTAAGTCTTTGTATGTGGCATGTATTATTTATTTATTTGTTTTAATAACATTAATATTTTTTTATTTGTGTTGTTATTTTTTTAACCGACATTTGATATATTATGTGATTAATAAATATACTAGCAATGAAATTAAATTGTCTAATCAAATATTACTAACTATTAAAATGTATTAATAAAACTAATATGTCATAATTCCTTGTGGCGTTTTTTTGCTAGGGCATTAATTAATAATTAAACAATATTTATATAATTATTTTTTCATATATAATATCAAAGTGACGGTTTTTTTTTCACCTGCCAAATTGTGGCAAAGACCAAATTCCATACAGCCTCGTCAAGTGTGTGTGCTCTGTCCTAAATAGAACACCCGTACGCAGAAAACGATGGCGCGGCTACAGGATATGAGATGAGACAGCTTCAGCAACAGAACTCTAGATTAAGAGATACTTTGGTCCGTCTGAGAGATTTGTCGGCTCATGACAAACATTATACTCAGAAGATGCAAAAGGTAGGTGTTCTTTTTAATAAATACCGACTTAAATTAAAAGCGAATGAATGATTTAATGGTGAATGAACGTTTACATATCAATGTAAATAAACTAGTTGTTTAATACAAAAAAAATACAAAAAAATAAATTAGTAACGTCAAATAAAATTATATACGTGGTGGCCGAGTTGGTTAGACCTTGGACTTAAAAACACTTTGGTCCCTGGTTCGAATCCCTGTATGTACCAATGAGTTTTTAATTAAAAAAAATATGTACATTTGTTTGACAATACCACTATAGTGCCTCGGAGAGCACGTAAAGCTGTCGGTCCCGGTTTCACTATACCAACTTGTGAAACTGTTTATAGATGGGTTATTAAGTCTATTCAAAACATCGCGACGAGCTAGCCACTTGTTCGGTGTAGACTCATACCATCGGCTTCGACGAGGTGGGATTAAAAACCCCTCCGCTGGGTACCCTGGGGCCGTCTAGGCGGTCTCGGGCGCCGTTAGGCACCCGTGATGATATGTATATATACATGGTGACTTTGAAAGGATGTACTTTGGGCTAATATGGGGTTCTACTCATCAATACGAACAACTTTTTCCATGGACCATGTGTCGCAAATGAAAAAAAAAATTGCCTTCTCCATACAAACTAGTAATGTTAAAATGACCAATTTGTATGGGGAAGCCAAATTTTTTTTTCATTTGTGACACATGGTTCCATGGGAAAAGTTGTTCGATTTGATCAGCAGAACCTCATATTAGCCCAAAGTACATCCTTTCAAATTCACCCTGTATATAAAATTAGTCTGTGGCTGCATTCCACGTGGCACATGGCAACATGACGCATCTCCTTTGTCCGCTCCACGCTTACCATATATGGTAGCGAGCGATGGTTGCCATGTCAGCATTTCTGCACAGCCAATAGGAAAGCACCAGCGTTTCCCCCCGTCGGAGCCCTCGCCGAGGCACGCTTGAGTGCATCGGTGTGCAGCCATCATCGCGTACGCACGCGCATACAGTACATCCTAGGACCGACATCGCGAACGCTCGCGCACCTGGCACTCACCGCGAGACCGCTCTCGCCAACCGCGTCTCCTCCTAGCTTTAACTCTAGCACTAGTTATATATATTTATATCAGACAATATATATTATTATATATTTATATGTGGGAGTTTTCATTTCACCTCAGCAGCCCCCATAAGTCATTCGTCCTTTCAAATAAAACTGGTATCATTCGTCGCCATTTTTAACCTTAATTGGTACAACTAGAAAGATGTAATTTTGGAATAATCTAGGTTGGGTTGTACAAAAATTACATTTCTGTATTTGCTTTGGTACTTAAATAAAATATGGCTGCTGCATGCCAATATGGCTATACTAATAAAATATTAGGTTTAAATGTACAAGAAACTGGGAGATACCGAATATAATATCTATTATTAGTTTTGTAGATTCTAGACACCACCAAACTTTTTAAGAAAAGTTTTTCCCATCTCGTCTTAACAAATGGTATTCTGTGTCTAAACCGAACAAGTAGCTAGCTCGTCGGGGATAGATTCAATAACCCACATTTAAACAATTTCAAAAGTTGGTACAGTGAATCTGGGGCAGCTTAACGTGTTCTCCGAGGCATTATAGTGGTGTTGTCAATTATTTTTTTATTAAATCTAGGTTTAAAGACATTTATTTTTAAAGTTATTATTATAAATAATAACTCTGTTGTAAGAGTTGATAAAGTAAAGTAAATAAAAAAAATAGATATACAGGGTGAATTTGAATGGATGTACTTTGGGTTAATATGATGTTCTACTGATGAAATGGAACAACTTTTTCCATGGAACCATGTGTCGCAAATGAAAAAAAAAATTGGCTTCCCCATACAAATTGGTTATTTTAATATTACTAGTTTGTATGGTGAAGGCAATTTTTTTTTCATTTGCGACACATGGTTCCATGGAAAAAGTTGTTCGATTTGATCAGCAGAACCTCACATTAGCCCAAAGTACATCCTTTCAAAGTCACCATGTATACGTGGTGGCCGAGTTGGTTAGACTTAATAACACTTAGGTCCCTGGTTCGAACCAGGGACCTTGCCAAAAAAAGTCTGTTAACATGGCCCGGTAACGATTGCCGTCGACAGTCACCTTCACCATTTTCAAAAAAGTTGTCAAAAGAGTGCATACCTGCCAACAGAGCAACGGGGGCCATTTAACCGATATTTTGTTTCATGTATAAATGTCATCACTACCTCCATACATTTTCATGTAGAAAAAATTTTTAATAAAATATTAAATAAAAACAAACTTGAATTTTAAAAATTAAAAAATATATATTAATTTTTAATTTTTAAAATTCAAGTTCTTAATGAGACACCCTTTATATTGTTAAATCTAAACAAATGTAACCAATTTTCCAGGACTTAGACCAAGCAAAGTCTGAAGCCACAGAGTTAAGCCGTACCAAGGAGAAGTTCTCAATAAGAATAGAAGAATTAGAGGCTCAGGTGTGCGACCTGAGGGAACAAGTGGACTTGGCTCTCGGCGCTGAGGAGATGGTGGAAACTCTGGCTGGCACCAAGCTGGCATTAGAGGACCAGGTAAGCAAACAAATGACCTTCTTCGTAGAATAGTGATTGACCTTTGTCTTTGTATTTCGGGGTTGTGGTCTCGATTCCCACCCACAGCAAAAAAGTACGTTTTTTATGTACAGTTTGTCATGGTTTAGGTGTTTATAAAATATGTTATGTATTAATTTAGTTGTTTCTGGTACATATAGTATAAGCCCAGAGTGTGACCATAGCGAGTGTGATAATGGTCATAATTTATTAAAATATATAATTTTTCTTTAGTTTGCCGTTTGAAGTTACTTTTCATAACGACACTATCAGCTGGTGCTGATAAGTAGTAGTATAAGTTTTTTTTCCAAATTAACCGGTTCGATTCCCGGTTAGGAAAATAAATAAAAAGAATTCTAATGATACAATTTTAGTTTTTATCAAAATTGGCCCGAGTCTCCTTTAAGCATTATTAGCTATTTCTTGTAGTTTAGGATTTGGCCTTGAACGCACACTTGAAAAATTCAACCTGTATAGAATTTGAAGTTGCTTTTTTTTTTTTATTTCACCATTTTGTTGACGTGTCAGAAGACGGTTTAAACATCTATATGCGCGTGTAACGAGACCGATCGGTCAGCCTAACGTTGTTATAGAGGTCTCCCGCATAAATAATTAAAATGGTTGTAAACCATAACCCTTTTGGAAACCGTTTTTTTTTTCAGGTGGAACAGCTAAAGCAAGACGTATCAGAACTGGAGGCTCTTCAGGAGGTTCACGAACAACTTGTGGAATCCAACCGGGAACTTGAGATGGACTTGCGAGAGGAGTTGGAGCTTGCTCACGCGGCTACTCGAGAGGTAATCTATACTATTTTACAGAAAAATATTACTGTCTCATGAAAAAAAACAATGAACTAAATACCTAAAGGCAAATAAACTGCTATGAAAAAAAGTACATATAATTACGTACTCGAACCCACGATACCGATTATACTGATAAGAAATTTATAAAAGAGTAAAAATATAAAATTTTGAAAAAAAGTTTAATTTTCCGCCATCTACTATTAGAAACTAGGACTTCTAATTAATTTCACTCTAATATAGAGTAATTAGAAGATAGCACACAGAGGGCGTCTATGTACAAGTAGATAAAAAGCAATGGCAAATTTCGTGAGGGGTGACTCAGTGGTCGACTACCAGTGAATGGACCTTGGTTTCGAGTCCCACCCACCGAACTTTTTCATTGCATTTCTTCATCTTTTTATCTTATTTTTTCATCTTAAAAAATTAATAAATACCATCACGGGTGTCTTTTTGTCTCCCGAGAACCGTTTAAACGGCCTCAGGGTACCCAGCGGAGGGATTAACACGTCCTCATTTCGACGATATGGTATCGGAGGCAACACCTAACAAGTGGCAAGCTTGTTGCCGTGCTTATGATGGTATAGACTCGTTGTATAAAGCGGCCACCCATCCCCGGTCCGGACTTATTTTTATCTGCTTAACCTTGTTATCAGTTGCGCAGTGACTCAACCACTAGGCTGGGGCCTTTTTTTATAATAAAAAAACTTACAACACAGCCTCCGTAGACTAGTGGTGGCGCCTTTGGCGTTGTATCCGGAGGCCCGTGGGTACAGTTTGCATTGGTCTGGGTGTTTATAAAATATAATATTATGTATTATTGAGATTATTATATCGTTGCTTTTGGTACACATAGTACAAGCCTAGAGCAAGCCTAGTTTGTGACCAGCAATATGTGTTAATTGTCCTACATATTATGATTATTATTAAATGAGAAATATTGTGACGTTTTTCCACAAATGTTTAAGTTTGACTGATTATGTTTTTATTTTGTAATTTTACAGGCCATACGAGAACGCGAAGCTGCTTTGGAAACTATAATGGACCGCGACGCCACCATCGTCAAGTTCCGAGAACTCGTGCAGAAGATGACGGACCAAATCAACGACTTGCAGGGCCAACTTACTTCTAAACAAGGTAACGAAATTAAAGGACTTTGTAGATCTAAATACCATCATTACATACAAAGACGACCTTCGTTATGACTCTACGAAATATTCCGATTCATTTACGGTGTCAGCTGCTCCCCGATGAAACCTGCTCCCCCTGAACATCAAACAGTCTCCGTCTCTCGCCATTTTTATGATATTATTTATTTCTCATTATCACAATTCAGGTTAGGTTTAAACATATATATTTGTATTTATTTTATTATGTATTTTATGTAGTTGTATATTTGCATATGTATATCTATAACTGTGTATAGTTTATGTATTTTTACTTTATTCTGTTATCACCTATATTACAATTTTCACTCCTAAAGGTTAGCTGGTAGATAATGCCTAAGGCATTAAGCTCGCCTTTTGACAATTATTTTAGTGCAATAAAGAATTTAAATAAACAAATGCATTTATGGTATATTTTAGGTTCTCCAGCCCCAAGTTCTATATCAGAGCGGGCATCTCCAGCTCCAGAGTTAGGAGCGCTGGTGTACCAGGCTGCGGCCAATACTCGCTCTGTGGACCTTCAGCTTCGGGCTCTGGACCTGGCGCAGGCCAAACTTCAGGCCCAGATGCTCGCCGCCTGTCTGCCTGACCACTTCGGTACTCCTGGCGGTGAGTCTATCTATACTAATATTATAAAGAGGTAAAGTTTGTAAGGCTGTAGGTGGGGGGTCTCTGGATCTACTGAACCGATTTTAAAAATCCTTTTACTGTTGAATAGCTCATTTGTACAGGACGGCCACTTTCTGAAAAACATGGAAAACCATGAAAAGTCAGAGAAAACGCTAGAAGGTCAGGGAAAATATATAGAGTACATATACAACTTGCTACTGTAAACCACTGGCAAACTAAGCGGGGCGATTCCATCTAAGTTCAAAATATGCTTATTTTTTAAGAATGTGAAATACATTTTAGTGCTCTATATTTTCCGAAAATATAGAGCACTAAAATGCTAAAAAGAATTGTTTCTATTTTCTAATAATTTTTATCTCAAATGCCTACTATTTTTTTTTCCAAAAATCAATTAAAATATATTTTTGGTATTTTTTATTTTCTTAAAGCTCATTAAGGTCAGGGAAAATCTGGAAAAGTCAGTGGCCACCCTGTTATATAACTTCACTTTACAACCAATAGGAGCGGAGCATCCATGAAACATGTTGCAAAAAAAGGGAAAATTTATTCCTTTTGAGAGCTTCCGTAGCGTGCGCTGCGTAAACGGTTAAAGTTACGCAGACGAAGTTGCGTGGGTCAGCTAGTGTACTATTAGTTTACAGCCTCCAGTTATTATGTATAGGTGCATTCGCTATGGGCTTTGGATTTCAGGAGGTAATATCAAACCATAAATGTATCAAACAACTTCGGTAGAACGGTCTGACAAATATATCAAAATCAACATACTAAATAAATTGATTATCAAAGTCAGCATCACCGAAGTTAACCGTTATATGTTTGTACAATAAAGAATTTAAAATAAATATATAAACACCACTATAGTCCCTCAAAGAGCAAGTTAAGCTGACGGTCCCAGTTTCACCTTACCAACTTGTAAAACTGTTTATAGATTGGTTATTGAGTCTATCCAAACATCGCGACGAGCTAGCCATTGGTTAGCACATGCGGTGTAGAGTCATACTATTGGCTACGACGAGGTGGGATTAAAATCCCCTCGCTGGGTACCCTGAGGCCGTTTAGGCAGTCTCGGGAACTGTAAGGCACCCGTGATGATATGTATTTATATATTATTTGTATACAGGAGACTACGATGCCATAATGTTCCTACTGCTACTGCAAAGACTCAACACCAAGGCGGATATCATTAATGGTCAACTTAGAGAAAGGTTAGTTTAGTGTAATTATTTATTCAAAAAGATACATCAACGGCGCATATATTGTAACATTGGTTTTATTAATATTAATATGTAACAAAGTCTGATATGTATGTTTGTGACAGATGTACACATCATTTCCAAATGTATTATATATAATTTGATATTAACTATAAGTCTTATACATATATACACATGCACAATTATAAACACACATATTTATAGAGAAGTAAATTGTACTAACCAAAAAGATACTCAAGAAAAAATCCACTATAATACTATGATACACTCATGCACAATTATAAACACACATATTTATAGGGAAGTAAATTGTACTAACCAAAAAGATATTCAAGAAAAATTCCACTATAATACAATTAATTAGAATGTAACATACAGTGAAAGTAGTCGCAAAGCTCAACATTACAGAAATATTCATTTAAATTTCATTGTCTTCTATGCATTATCTGAAACAAATAAAGTGTGTTAGATGTGTTTCTTACTTGGTAAAATATCTGGAGCGGCGTCATCAGTGATCATCCTCTCTATATGACGCCGCTCCATAGAGAGGCGAAATATTTGGCAATAAAATTTTATAGCTTCAATTTATATATTTTACCATTGTCTTCTATGCAATAACTTCAGCACCTTTTTTTTAATAAGATGGTAGTTTGTCGTTGACAATGTCCAAGTCCGATTGACCCGAACCTGATAGCTCATTGTAAGTGTTACACTTTGTATTGATTGGACTAAATAAACCTAGATTTGTCCTTGCACGAGGTTAGTTAGTTGGTAAGTTGTACACAAATATTGACTTTATTTTTCAATTGTCAGTTAAAGTTATTCAATGATAATTTAACACTTCTCTGTACAAATAACTTGTACAGAGAAGTGTTAAATTATCTCAAGATAAAAAGTCTGCTTTTAATATCCTTAAAAAGATACTGTATTTGCATTCTGTTTGTCGCAGAATTAACATAATATTTTTTTATTAAAAAAAAATATATATTTCATAATATTGTTAATAATATTACGTTAAAATATATTATGTACTTTTAATAGTACATAATATATTTTAACATCACAGTCTGATTTGGATGTCAGCTTAGTAAAAATAATACACTTTGACAATAAATAAGAAGTAAACAAACAAAGAAGAAGAATCCAAATTTCAAGATATTTCAGATTTTATCGCTATATAAAGCAATACCTACAAAAATACAATCTCTGGCTGGACTTCAGGCGATCTATTGCAACATGGTGTACTCATATTCTAGTCTAGAACAATGAGATTGATGAGACTGTGGAATTATTTCGAAGGAATTTGCCTGTCATATCAAACCACAATTTTATTAACGTTAGTTCTGTGATCCCATAGCCCAGACCTTAATCTAATCGGACTGTGATAATTAATTAATTTTCTTAAAATTTTCATTTATTTACCTAGTATTACATAGAAATTTAGTTTTATATAATGGTTCTTCTATATCTTTTCTAGTAGCTTAATTTAATTTAATTCTTAAATCTAGTTTATTAGTTTTATTGAAAAACAAATTTATTTTTGATTAATCCTTTATTAACTATTATTATATAATATATTTATATTTTTATTATTATAACTATATCTTTTTTATATTACATGAATATTTAATAATATTTTTAATCTTTCGACGAAGCGGCGATGGGTACCGCCACCCATCACGCATGGCCCAGAGAGGCGGGAAGAGGACAGACGAGTGCCGCATGAGCACTTGGAATGTGAGGGGACGAATAAACGATAAGATGAATGAATTGCTGGAGGTGATGGACAAAATGAGTTTGGATGTGATGTGTGTTACTGAAACCAAGCGCAAGGGTAGCGAAATGGTTGACTTGCTCGGAGGCGGCGCAGTGCTCTGGTCGGGAGTGACTGACAACGACTATGGCCGCCAGGGAGTCGGAATCTTGCTATCCGAACGCTTGGTTTATTGTATGAAAGATTATAGTATGGTGAGTTCAAGATTGTTGTGGATCCGACTGAAACTGGGGTTGAGGAAAATACTCCTGGTTGCTGTATATGCTCCGGTGAGTTCCACGCCCCAGCAAGATCTAGAGCAATTTTGGAATAGCGTCAGAGATGTTCTAGACTTGGCAGTAGGAAACGAAAGTAATGTAATGTGTGGTGATCTGAATGGATGGGTCGGGATACGCAGAATTGGTTACGAGGCGGTTCTTGGCAAATATGGTGATAGCAGAGTGAATGAAGCTGGCAGGCTTATACTCGATGTATGCCTAGAAAAGAACCTCCTTGTGACGAACACTCTGTTCGCTCACAAGGAGGTTCACATGTATACGAGAGTGATGAATGATGAGAGAAGTATGATAGATTTTATGATTGTAGACGATCGTCTCCAGTCCCATATCATAGACACGCGTGCGCACCGCGGGCCAGAACTAGAAACTGACCACTATTTGGTCGTCACCAGATTTAGTGGTCTTTTTAGAGGTTGGCGGTGCAAACGTTCCAATGGGACTTTGGAGCAATTCGAAAGAATAAAATGTGAAAAATTGCGCGAAGAAAGTGTGAAAGCAGAGTATGAAAGTTGCATCGAAGATAAGCTTGCCAACCTAGAAGATGTGAGTGGTGATCTGGATAAATGTTGGAAACTTCTTAGAGACAGTATGGTAGAATCTGCAAAAAAGGTGTGTGGGGTTACGAAAAAGCGAGCTAAGAAAGGAGATGCATGGTGGGATGCAGAAGTTAAAATTTCTGTAGAGAAAAAGAAGAAAGCATGGCTGAGTTATGTAGCTTCGCTGAGTCTGACTGAAAGTATTAGACGAGAGAAAAGAAAGACATACCTACGCTGTAAGAGCGATACCAAAGCTTTGGTAAAAGAGAAGCAAGAAAGATGCAGAGCGATTGGTGAAAAGAGGTTATCAAACAACTTTAAGGAAAACTCGAAGCTTTTCTGGAGGGAAGTGAGAAATTCTCGAAGTTGTTCGACTACTTCTAGAATGGATAAAATAAGATCAAAGCATGGTGACACTCTTACAAACACTGATGAAGTGTTAAAGCGTTGGAGTGAATATTTTGGTGAGATGTATGAAAGTAGCATCCCCGACGTCACTACTGGGATTTCACCTCTAGAGATACCTGAACTGACGTCTGAAGCATAGGATGTAATTAATGTGTCAGAGATTGTAAGAGCGATTAGAAGCTTGAAATGTGGTAAGGCAGCGGGAATTGATAAGGTACTACCCGAAATGATCAAATATGGAGGGCACAAACTCTGGAGCGCTTTCCATTTGTTGTGCAACTTATGCTGGCATATGGGAAGAGTTCCAGAGGACTGGAGGGGCGCAGTGATCGTTCCCTTGTACAAAGGCAAGGGGTCCAGATTAGACTGCGCCAACTACAGACCCATAAGTTTGATCAGTTTGGGAAGCAAAGTGTATGGAAAGATTCTCTCGAGAAGAATGGAAATGATGACTGAAGGATTACTTTGGGAGGCTCAAGGAGGCTTTAGATCTGGTAGGGGATGCACGGATCAAATCTTCTCCCTCCGTAACATCACAGAGAAGTTCCTGGCCGTAAACCAGAAAGTTTTCTGTGCTTTTATGGATTTGGAGAAGGCGTTTGACAGAGTTGTAAGAAAGGAGCTGTGGGACATTTTGCCTGATTATGGTATTGATGACAGTCTCATGCTGGCTGTACAATCCTTATACAAGAATTGTACAGCAATCGTACGAGTGGATGGCATGCTATCTCCCTGCTTCAATATCAATATTGGCGTCAAACAGGGATGTGTGATGTCCACCAGACTGTTCATCATATACCTAGACAAATGCCTGCAGAGACTGAAAGAAAATAGATGTGGGATCAAAATGGGTGATAAGTTGGTTAATACACTATTGTATGCAGATGATGCTGTACTCATTGCATCATCTCATCAGAGCTTCAATCACTTGTCACAGATATGAAAGATGGATGTGCTGAAAGAGGTCTCCGAATAAATGCGGGAAAATCTAAGGTGTTAATATTTGAAAGAAACGAGAAAACGAATGCGACGATCATGATTGATAATGTGAATCTAGAACAAGTGTCTGAATTTATATATCTGGGTAGTGTATTCACTAGGGATGGTAGATATGAAAAAGACATTGAAAGGAGAGCGAATGCAGGCAATAGTGTCAATGGCGCACTGCGTTATTTGGTGGGTAGTTCAAATATTACTACAAAAACAAGACTAGCCATTCATAATGCAGTGCTTGTCCCAACACTATTGTATGGGAGTCAGACTTGGGTATGTCAGGAGAAGGATGAAAGTAGAATTAATGCTGTAGAAATGCTCTCATTGCGACGAATGTGCGGTGTTAAAATAACAGACCGGATCCGCAATGAGGTAATTCGGGAACGAGTGGGACTGAATGAAAGTATAGGCATAAAAATGAGGAAGGGCATGCTCCGCTGGTTTGGGCATGTAGAAAGAATGAGTGATGAAAGAATGACGAACCAGATATATAAAAGTAAGGTGAAGGGTAAACGTGGCCGTGGGAGACCAAGACACACTTACCATGATCAGATTGAAAAGGTTCTAAAATATGGTGCAGTTAAAAGTCTCCGAAATCGGCGTGCATGTATGCGAAGAGTTATGACTGTGGACGAGGCAAAAGAAGAATGTAGAGATAGAGACAAGTGGCGCTCGGTTGTCTCTGCCTACCCCGTAAGGGACCTGGCGTGAAGATAAATAAAAATAAAATACTTTTAATAGTGATAATGTTGTATATCCTTCTAATATATGTAAAACACATGTTTAGATTCCCGCCAGTGAACGAGTGGGACAGAGAGACGTTGACAAAGACGCATGTAGCTGTACAGTACAGTTTTAGATGCCAGTTGGAATACCAGCTTCATATGCTACAGGTATTTAGTATTTTTTTTGTTCAATAGTAAGCGAAGGTGTCTATGTACGTACACATAGTACAAGCTTAGCTTAGTTTGTGACCAGGGCAATAGGTTTAAAGAATCTTTATTTCCAAAAGAACATTACATTCACTTAACATGGAAATTACAACAAAATTTAAATATGTAATATATTCGAGAGTGGCCTATCCTTGAACATAAAAATCAAATAAAAAAATATACGAAGCAGTTAATTCTAGTAGTACATTATAAAACTTTTAATCAAGGGAGGTAAAATGAAAAAAAAACATAAGATTGTACAAGCTCGCACTCGTTACATGCGCAGTGCGCCTTATGAATACCGGAGAACAATATATGTGAAATGCCCTACATTATATATAACATACATATCTTCACGGGTGCCGTACGGCGCCCGAGACCGCCTAGACGGCCCCAGGGTACCCAGCGGAGGGGTTTTAATCTCGCCTCGTAGTAGCCGATGGTATGAATCTACACCGAACAAGTGGCTAGCTCGTCGCGATGTTTTTGAATAGACTCAATAACCCACCTATAAACAGTTTCACAAGTTGGTATAGTGAAACCGGGATCGACAGCTTAACGTGCTCTCCGAGGCACTATAGTGGTGTTGTCAAACAAATGTACATATTTTTTTTAATTAAAAACTCATTGGTACACACCGGGATTCGAACTAGGGACCTAAGTGTTTTTAAGTCCAAGGTCTAACCAACTCGGCCGCCACGAATACCAAAAAAAAAAAATATAACAATAATATATAATTTCAAGCTGACCCGCGCAACTTCGTCTGCGTAACTTTAACTATTTACAAAGCGCACGCAACGGAAGCACTCAAGACCATGTGTTATGTTAGTAACGTGTATGTTAGTCCAAACTTACCAAAACTCCATATTAAGTTGAACTTTTAGTGTTAGGTGTGATAGCTCTGAACTAACCGTAATGTGCTAAAATATAAATAAATTATTATTATTTACATCCTCCTTCTAAGAAATAAATCTGTTTTAAACGATATTCATTATTTTTACATGAAAATAGGCAGGGGCGCCGACTCCATGGATGCTCGTTGTATCCGGAGGTCGTGGGTTTGATTCCCATCCATGGCAAAAAATATTAGTACTTTTTCTGTACAGTATGTCATGGTCTGGGTGTTTATAAAATATTTATATCGTTGTTTCTGGTACACATAGGAGCTTAGCATAACCACATCGGTATAATTTGACAGTCGATAAAATGAAGTTTATGAATGAACATTTTTTTTTTTAATATGGATAAATTACACATGTCACAAACTAAGCTCTAGGCTTGTACTATGTGTACCAGAAGCAACATTATAATACATATTATATTTTAGAAACACTCAAACCATGACAAACTGTACAGAAAAACGTACTAATATTTTTTTGCCATGGGTGGGAATCGAACCCACGACCCCCGGATACAACGCCAAAGGCGCAACCACTAGTCTAAGGAGGCTGTCAAAATTCATTCATAGATTCGATATGTATCGATTTTGTCGATTTATCAAGGCTATCGATGCTGTTGTGCTAGGGCCCATAGTACAAGTCTAGGGTTTAGTTTGTGACCGGAGCAATATGTGCAAAGAAAAATAAATAAATAGTTTATTAAATTTCCAGTGTTTTGCTTTTTTATGTGTGTTTAATGAGACATAATGGTGATTGCAGAGTATAGTAAGCATGTGGTGCTACGCGCTGGACCGCTGTACCACAGACATGTTGCTGAAGGCAGCCAGCGCTTTGCCCGACGCCCACAACCAGGAGCGGGCGCTGGACGCAGCGCTGCAGCTGCTTAAGTCCAACGAACTTGATGAGAATTGTAGTTTGGATGGTAAGAAATTATTTATTATTGTTATAAAAAAATCCATCAGGAATTTTTCATCGTAAATTAGCACTTTTGCCTTGTTTCATTTCTTAAAAATAACAGTTGGAGATAAAATCATGCGTTCAAAAATTAAAAGTTTTTTTGTGGAACTGTTTGATTGCTCTATCACTGGCTTTTAATCGATAGTATACAGGAATCAATGTCAAATTGGTTCTCTCATTTAATATACCCAATTAACATGTTTTCATTCAATATACCTAAATAACTTATTTTCATTTAATTTACCTGATTAACTTCATTTCATTCAATATACCTGGTCAACTTCTTTTCATTCAATATACCTGATTAACGTCTTTTCGATAAATATATCTGATTAACTTCATTTCATTCAATATATCTGGTCAACTTCTTTTCATTCAATATACCTGATTCACGTCTTTTCGTTAAATATATCTGATTAACTTCATTTCATTCAATATATCTGGTCAACTTCTTTTCATTCAATATACCTGATTCACGTCTTTTCGTTAAATATATCTGATTAACTTCATTTCATTCCAATATACCCCATTAACTTATTTTCATTCATTCAATCATTTGTTCAAACCTGGCAAAAAACGGTTTTCTTTTTTGTCGATTTTATTTTTATTGAAGCACAGCATGTGACTCGGTCGATCGGCTTATAAACGACAATAACGATAAATAACGAAGTTATAGAGGCCTTCCTCCCACTTAAAGTTCCAACATTCCAATGTTAATACGGCCGTTATATTGCGTCCGCTAAACGGCAATGTTTTTGGAGGAAACCCAAGTTTTAGTTGTATGATTGCAGGCATCGAGCGTTGCTGGACATACCTGACGGCCATGTGGTCCGCGCTCAGCTTCTCCAGCATTGAGGCGGCGGCGTCTGCGCGGGAGCCCGTGGTGCACACGTGCTGCGCGCTCGACAGCCTCACCAGGGCGCTTACTACGGACGCCAATGTCCTCGTGCACACTCTACAGGTTAGTACAGGCTGTAATAAATATTAATTTTGCTTTTATACATATTTTTGTATTTTTTCTGATTAAATAAACGAGTATTTCTTGACAATAGTGGAAAAATACTGGAAGTGTACTGTGAAACCTTTTGTATGGAGAATGTAGACATTGCGATTGCAAATGCAGTGTCCTTAAGAGACCGCGTTCTCCATACAAAATGAGCTTTCACACTTCCAGTAATACTCGATTTCTGTTTGTCGCAAAATTAAAATAATATTTTTGTCGGTCATTGTATTTAATCTCATCATCTCATCTCAATCTCACAGAAGCGCTGGGTTATTATTTCATTTTTTTTTTCGAAATAGAAAAAAATGATTTTTAATAAATAATACAAAAATATTTCGGATTTTTGTCCACTTCTGTCGTAGTATTAAAATAATATTTTTGTCGGAATCTTTCGAATGATTTTTTTTTTGAAAAAACTTTTTGCTTGGTATTTAGTAAAATTGAAAGATTGTACCTAAAAGGTACAATTACCAAATCACAAAGATAATAGGGAATATGCATGTTTTTTTTTATTATTTCATTACTTGATAGAGTAACTACATTAGACCCTAAAAATAAATATTAAACATTTTTTGAAGGGTAATAACACAAAAATAAAAGGGTTTAAACTTTATCCGCCACTACCGCAGTAAAAAACGATACATCACTAGCCGTCATTCGTGCTCAAAAACCATATTAGTTTAATGTTATTTCACCTCAAAAGTTAGTCAAAAGGTTTGTTTATCACAAATTATCGTAATAAAGGACAATAATTATCCGAGAAAACAAGAAACTGTAGAATACAGAACACACGCTGACATTTGTTTGTGCGCGAATGACGTCACATGTAGTGTTTGCTAATGTCGGAGCGTTTAGAAATGCGTTCCGTTTCTACAAAAAAATGGATGTTTAAAATCGTATTTATAAAAAAAATTGCTAATCAAAATAAAATAGATTACTGTAAATATGTTGAAAGACATAAAAGGAACATTATATATTAAAATAATAATAATTGGCGTTACATGAATATTCCCTATTGAACTATGAGCAACTGCTAGGTTGTAATACTGAAAGTACGTATTTAAGTCATGTCAACATGACTGGCGAAACTTATTTATTTTAGAGAACTGGAATCAATACTAAATTCATAATGTATTTGACAAACAGTATTTCTTGAGAAGTAAATGGACAAAAAATAAGGAGGCCCTTGGGAAATCTCGTTAATAACTAATTTACTGTAATTATTTATGATGTGTTAAAAATATTATAATTTATAAGGAAATAAATGGCTTTAATAATACTATTTAAGCTGACAGTGGCCATTTTAGAAGGCTACTACAGATCAGTAAAAAAATCGAGACAATTCTGAGTCTATACCGAACAAGTCAGCTCGTCTCGATATTTGGGTAGACTCAATAACCTATCTATAAACAGTTTCACAAAAGTACGAAGCATAATAGTGTTAACAACCACTATGTACATCTTTTTTATTTGAAAAACTTATTGCTACACACCGGGATTTGAACCAGGGACCGTGAAACTGTAGTGTTTTTAATACATAAAATGAAAGCGGTTAAATAAAAATGTATATAATACTTTCGTATTCTTTTTTTCAGCAATCAGAGCGTCAAGATCTGACTGATCTGCACGCTTACATAGTATCATCAGCGGCGTCTCTCCAGCAACACCTTAAAGCTGTTCGCAGACGACTTCCCCCCGGAGTACAGTTGCAAGCTGTCGGCCTGGACCTACAGGTATCTGCACTGTGTACTGACTGACTGGTCGTCCTGGACCTACAGGTACCTGCACTGTGTACTGACTGACTGGTCGGCCAGGACCTACAGGTATCTGCACTGTGTACTGACTGACTGCTCGGCCTGGATCTATAGGTATCAGCTATCTGTACTGACGGACTGACTGGTCGGCTTGGACCTACAGGTATCTGCACTGTGTACTGACTAACTGGTCGGCCTTGATCGATAGGTATCAGCTATGTGTACTGACGGACTGACTGGTCGGCTTGGACCTACAGGTATCTGCACTGTGTACTGACTGACTGGTCGGCCTGGATCTATAGGTATCAGCTATGTGTACTGACGAACTGACTGGTCGGCTTGGACCTACAGGTATCTGCACTGTGTACTGACTGACTGGTCGGCCTGGATCTATAGGTATCAGCTATGTGTACTGACGAACTGACTGGTCGGCTTGGACCTACAGGTATCTGCACTGTGTACTGACTGACTGGTCGGCCTGGATCTATAGGTATCAGCTATGTGTACTGACGAACTGACTGGTCGGCTTGGACCTACAGGTATCTGCACTGTGTACTGACTGACTGGTCGGCGTGGACCTACAGGTATCTGCACTGTGTACTGGCTGACTGGTCGGCCTGGACCTACAGGTATCTGCACTGTGTACTGACTGACTGGTCGGCCTGGATCTATAGGTATCAGCTATGTGTACTGACGGACTGACTGGTCGGCTTGGACCTACAGGTATCTGCACTGTGTACTGACTGACTGGTCGGCCTGGATCTATAGGTATCAGCTATGTGTACTGACGGACTGACTGGTCGGCTTGGACCTACAGGTATCTGCACTGTGTACTGACTGACTGGTCGGCCTGGACCTACAGGTATCTGCACTGTGTACTGACTGACTGGTCGGCCTGGACCTACAGGTATCTGCACTCTGTACTGACTGACTGGTCGGCCTGGATCTATAGGTATCAGCTATATGTACTGACGGACTGACTGGTTGGCTTGGACCTACAGGTATCTGCACTGTGTACTGACTGACTGGTCGGCCTGGACTTACAGGTATCTGCACTGTGTACTGGCTGACTGGTCGGCCTGGACTTACAGGTATCTGCTCTGTGTACTGACTGGCTGGTCGGCGTGGACCTACAGGTATCAGCATTGTGTACTGACTGACTGGTCGGCCTGGATCTATAGGTATCTGCACTGTGTACTGGCTGACTGGTCGGCCTGGACTTACAGGTATCTGCACTGTGTAATGGCTGACTGGTCGGCCTGGACTTACAGGTATCTGCTCTGTGTACTGGCTGTCTGGTCGGCCTGGACTTACAGGTATCAGCACTGTGTACTGACTGACTGGTCGGCCTGGACCTACAGGTATTTGCACTGTGTACTGACTGACTGGTCGGCCTGGATCTATAGGTATCTGCACTGTGAACTGGCTGACGGGTCGGCCTGGACTTACAGGTATCTGCAATGTGTACTGGCTGACTGGTCGGCCTGGACTTACAGGTATCTGCTCTGTGTACTGACGGACTGACTGGTCGGCTTGGACCTACAGGTATCTGCACTGTGCACTGACTGACTGGTTGGCCTGGACCTACAGGTATCTGCACTGTGTACTGACTGACTGGTCGCCCTGGACCTACAGGTATCTGTACTATGTACTGACTGACTGGTCGGCCTGGACCTACAGGTATCTGCACTGTGCACTGACTGACTGCACGCTCACATGGTATCAAGCTTTTTAGGTGTGCTTATCACTAAGTAAATACAAAGTACCATGCCGTGGTCCATAATGTATGTTTCCGTACAGCTAATAGACCGTCTCCGCGCGGAGAGCGCCCCCACTCTGAACAAGTGTGCGCGCGCGACCTCGCTGGTGTGCCGCGCGGGGCTCACGCGCGTGGGGACGGAGGACGCCGCGGGCATCGCCGGGGACGCCCTCAATACTCTGTGGAACACTGCAGTGGATCAGCTGTTTAGTCATGTAAGTTTTTTTTATATTTTCTAGTGGACTAAAACTTGATAAAATTTAATTACCTTCATAGAGTCACTATGTTACAAGGATGTACTTTGGGCTAATATGAGGTTCTGTTGATCAAATCGAACAACTTTTCCCATGGAAGCATGTGTCGCAAATGGCCGCTAAGGCCTTAAAACGCCTTTCCAGTCTTGAGAATAGAAGATGGCCGCCGCCATATAAATTAGAAAAAAAAGAAAAAAAAAATTATTTCACAATCCAATTTGACAGCCTTCGTAGACAGTGGTTGCGCTTCCTACCCATGGCAAAAACATATTAGTATGTTTTTCTGTACAGTCTATCATGGTCTGGGTGTTTATAAAATCTAATATGTAATGTATCATTGTTTCTGGTACACATAGTATTTGTACTATAGTTTGTGACCAGGGCAATTAACAGAATATGGCCGCAACGAACATGTTTGATATTTCGTTTTAAAGACTATGTTAGGACTAATAGAGGTGTCGTATATTATTTATAGTTTACTGGTCTACTTGTTAGTATAATAAGTAACTTGATACTTATATAATCATTATAAAACCTTGTTATAATAATATTATGCAATAGTTACGTATCCACAAGGACGTCTTTTGATAACCACCCATCAAAGAAAAGAAAAATGTTGTTACATAACCATTCTGTGGCATTCACATATGAAAATGTCACAGATTGATTATATAAGTGTCAAGAAAGTATTTTTTTGTTGAAAACTGCGGTTCTGAAATATAATGACTATTCTTCCTAGATGATTGGTTATCAAATGACGTCATTGCGTTTCAGAAACAGGAATTCATATTCTTTATAATCCAGTTGTCAAAAAAGAAACAAACATTCTTCTTAGATAACCGGGTTATCAAACAAGATTTATTTTCCTGTTTTAATACGGGTTATTAAACTCTAGTTATCTACGCGGCATAAGCGCACATATTGCTCTGGTCACAAACTAAGCTCTAGGCTTGTACTATATGTACCAGAAACAACGATATAATACATATTATATTTTATAAACATCCAGACTATGACAAACTGTACATAAAAACGTACTTAATTTTATTTGTGGGTTGGAATCGAACCCACGATCTCCGGATACAACACCAAAGGCCCAACCACTAGTCTACAGAGGCCAATTATAGATTCTCTTCCACCTAAACTCTTATTCTAGTTAACTTGTATTTTGTAACTTCCAGGAGGATTTAGGTCCAATAAAGTGTATGAAACAAGGTCTGACTGCGGTGGGCGCGGAAGTCACCAAGCTGGCCAGCTTTGCCCAGGACAAGGAGTACGATATGATGAGCCATACCAACGTACACACCGACAAGGTATGTACTGAAGCTCTGCCACAAGTTTTTGCATTGTTGTTTCTTTATTTTTCTAAATAGATATACTTGTAATAATATGTAATGCTTCACTAGAAATTATCTATTTAATTGTTAACTAGTTTTGTTATTATTGTTTATGAGGAAGGAACTGTCTCCTAGAATACAGGGATGACCAGGGGCCTTATTCCGAGTTTGCAACCGCTAAATACGACAAGTTGCGTTGCGTAAACTATAAACACGGAAATATAAGTTTTATTCCAATTGTAATATAGTTTTTATTATGTTGGCTATAATAATGCCGCCATCTTGAAATACACGAATTCTTGGTAAGTTTGAACATATGTGGAGCATTGGAATTTCAACTCTATAATTAACAGCATAGAACTTATATTTCTGCTGTTTCGAGTTATTTTTGCAACATATTTTTTTTTGCAAAATAACGATGCCTTCTAACTCGGAATATTACGATATGATGTTATGCGTAGGCCATGAAGATAGCAATTTAAATCGTGCTCGCGATCTGTATCGGCAACGATATATCGATGGTAGACCCCCCACTGAACAGCGACGGCTGCCTTCGTACCAGTGTTTTCTGAACCTGTCAAGACGACTACATTCCACCGGCTCTTTTCATCGGTTTACTCGAAGTGGACATCCAAGTATAGTCGACGCCAGGCAGGCTGAATTAGTGTTAGAGCATTGAAGAAGAGCCGACCACAAGTACGAGGCGAGCTGGATCAAGATTCGGTATAAACCATATTGCAGTTTGGCGAATTCTTCGTGAGGACAATCATCACCCTTATTGCCGTACATAGGAGCTGATACCCTTCGATTTTGTACCCAGGAGGAACTTCTGCCAGTGGTACCTCAGGCAGTTAGAGAAAATCCCTAATTACGTAAACTATTTTCTTTGGACGCGACGAGGCAACATTCACGAGGTCAGGACTTTCAAATATGCATAACGATTACTTTTGGGCTCACGAGAATCTACATGGTTCACGGCAGGGCAGATTCCAACACCAGTGACGGCTGAATGTGTGGGCTGGCCTTTATAACGGACATGTCATCGGTCCCGTCATTATGCTATCACGTCTGAACGGTAGCAACTATCTAACGTTTTTACATACGGAATTCGAAGAGGCGATTGACGACTTTCCTGTGGCTGACTGGGATTACTTTGAGAACCAATGAAACATGGTGTTTTAGCATGATGGAGCTCCGGCACACGTAAAGGACAGAGTGTATTTCTCCGATTGTCCCAACGGTTGCCGAGATGGAACAGCGTTTTAGATCGGTTTTCGCATCAATAACACCGACGATGGAGCGAAATGCCACACAAGCCATATCCCGACGAGCGAGGTTGTGTATTGAGCAAGGCGGAGCACACTTTGAGCCGTTTCTGTAAATTTGTTTATTATGAAAATGTAAGTGTTCGTTTAAGTTGTTTCGTTAGGTTAGGTCTTTTAATTTTTTTGTCGTTCCGCGAATTAGGTAGAAATGTAGGTACATTCTACGAAGTTTACTCTTTAATTTTACTGAAATAGGGTTTGCACATCAGTGAAAATAATAATAATTCTTAATTTTTGGGGTATGTTATACAGCGTTACTACGGTTGTGAAATATTTGAATGGACCCGTTATAAGGCCCCATTTAACCTCCTTTCGGCTTTACAGGGTATTCTGAAACACGTTGTATATGTTCTACACGTATTTTATACAGGGTAGGCACCGGTTGTAGTCAAAGGTTGTACTTTGAGCTAATATGAATTATGCTGCATAAATTTGACAAGGCCAAATTAGTAAACTCTGTGTATTTCAGCCTGTAGCGCCGATAGTGCTTCGAGCTCAACACGTCAAGAAGCAGCTGGAGGAGACCAAGACCCTCACCATCAAGTTGGAGAACAAGGAGGCAGACATCAAGGAACTCAGGAAGGCTTTCAAGGTAGGTCTTGTGAACAAATACCAAACTACAAACATACTTTCAAAAACATGTAAAATTTATAATATACATATTGGGAAAATCGAATGAGACTTGTAGACAAAAGTACCTTAAATATGGAAAAATATTTTACTAAAATGAATTGATTTTTAATGATAAGTATACACAGTTGTGTTTAAATCATCCTAATTTAATAATATTCAGCTGCTCAGTCCAACTGTTGAACTTCACTAGTTCAATTTTTTCCACCAGTTCAATTGCCAGTTCACCACGCTACAGTGTAGCGGGATCCTTAGTGTCTCTTGTATTCCTGTTATTTCTGATCCTCGCCAACAAATATAATAGATAGGTGGGTATTGGGTTCCGTAGGTATAAATAAAATAGGTAGTTTCTTGGACTGTACTTATTTATTTGGTAGATTAATTAAGTACACTGAACCCCTAGAGTGGTTCCAGCATTATATTTATTATATTTTTAGGTTAGGTGACCAACCATCACCGAATACGTATATGGAATGAATCGCCTGACTTATTTTATTACTAAGTTTACTAGCGAGCGTAGTATACGTAACTTGTTTCAGTCGCTTCTGTTACAACAGTTCACTGCACTCGAATCCATTAGTCCACTTAATTTCATCACTTTAATCTAGTCCACATCATTTCAATCTACCACACTATATACACTTAATTTTACTTAACTTCACTTCACTATACTTAAATTTGAAGCACTTTTTACATTTACTATCTGTGACGCTTTGCCACAGATATTTAAGTCTTACTGGTTCAAAAAAGATTTTAATAGAATTTTCGAAGGACCCTATAGAATAACATATGTCTTTGCCTCAAATAGTCAATAAATCAGCACTCACCAATTAACTGCTTGCGTAGGAACATATAACTTCACTTTTTACACATATTTTTATTATTTTTCATACGGTGAAAACCATTTTAATTAGTATTTATTTAGCACAACAAGTTTTTACGTTTATTCGTCCATTACAGTTTTTTTGACTGCCCGCGCCCTCTTGCGGAGGCGGCGAGTATTAAGTTCGAGCGTTCCGTATAGCGCAGTAGGTAGGGTGCGCCGACCATCATGACCATTGTAAAGAGGCAAAGACGAAACACTATCATTCTTTTCATTGAAAATAATATATATAAATCAGTAGAGCTAGTGAGATAATAGAGTTCTACTAGATACTCAGTTGGAGCTAACAGTTGGAATGAGCGAATTATTTATTGTGTTACAGAGTAAACAAGAAGAGTTGTCTGAAATGCAAATTCGTCGTGAGCTAGGAGAAAGGAAACTGACCTCTGCTGCGAGAGACGCAGAACTCAAAGTAGAGCAGCTGCAACGAAAACTTGACCACGCCAACAGTCAGCTACTTAAGTACGTACCACATATTTACAATTTCCGACAGCCTCCGTAGACCAGTGGTCTTGTGTCTTTGGATGTGTAAATTGTCCTACAAAAAAAAATATCATTAGCAAAATTTTATAGGTATAACTCGCTTTAAAAAATCTTCTAATTATTGTATTTTTCAATATAAATACTTAATATACAGATTAAAGATCACAGTATTTTTTACAGCTTAACGATAATAGGTATATACTGGGTATTTTTTTGTTCAGTGGATATTTTTTTTGTGGCTTAAATATCACTTATACTTATAGAACCCATTTTTTAAATTATAACAACCGCAGGTTGGTAATTTTTTGTTCTTAAATAAAAGGAAAGTCATTTGAACGCCTATACGGTTAAAATTACTCCAACAAATACATATTGTCTTCGTATCAAGCAAATAAAATACCTTTAGACAAGTGGCGGGGTCTCAAACGCGAGTAAAGTATAAAAGTTGAAGTGATTTGTGTACCTTTTTTGTACCGTAGGTCAATTTGTTTTGAATGTTTTTGTATTGGAATGTTTCATTATTTTCATCGTAGAACACCATATAATTTGGTTTTCACTGGGACCAAAAACACCCAGTATATAAATAATTTTAAAATGAAAATATTATTGAAAAATAATATTCTTGTTTAGAAAAGAGAAAGAGTTTGAAGAGACAATGGACCACTTGCAGCAAGACATCGACTCTCTGGAGACTGAGCGCGGCGCTCTCAGAGACAAACTTAAGCTGTATGCCAAACGGGGAGGCGTGCATCATGGTGAGTGCTTGTCTTGTGTCTTAATGGTAATGGTGTTTGTGAGACAATGGAAAAGTTGCAGCAAGAAATCGACTCTCTGGAGTATGAGCTCGGCGCTCTCAGAGACAAAACCAAGCTATATGCCAAACAGGGAGGCGTGCATCATGGTGAGTAATCATGTTTGTGAGACAGCGGACCACTTGCAGCAAGACATCGATTATCTGGAAAAAAATATCGTACAAATTTAAATTTGGGAGTGAACTTGGAGTAAAGCTGTACTCTAATGTCTTTGAATAGGCCTTATTTTTTTATTTCTTCGTTTACAGTGCGTTAAAACTTATTTTACCTCTGACAACTATCATTTATCCCCTCCTGCTAGGTTTGTAATACTAATTAATGTATTAAAAATTATATAAAAAATATTTCAGGTTAGCCAACATAACAGTTTACTACACTTGGATTTTCTATGCTGAGTTACACCATAATGAACTCTGGTAATTTAACGATTAAAATAAAAATGACGTCGAAGCATTGGAGCTGCAAAATAAAATTGGTACAATAGACGCCATTTTCCACTTTTCACAATCGTTACGTTACATTTATAGAGATTCATTTTTGTGCCTTAGGCTGAGTTGTACCAAAGTGTCTGTTAATTTTATTTTGCTGTTCGAATGACAGCTGGTACATTCGACGCCATTTTTTATTTTAATCGTTACATTACATTAACAGACACTTTGGTACAACTCAGCCTTAGTGTGATATTAATTTAAAAGAACTGTAACAAAACCGTTTAAGTTGATTTATTTCTGTGTCTTACACTATAGTTAATATAAATTATATATTTATAAATTATATTTTAAGTATATTATTAAATGTATTTATTTTAAAAGCAGCAGTGTCGCCATCTCTCGGCGTGATTCGAGATATTTCACGTAAGCATAAATTAAACAAACTATGCTTCTGTGTAACCTTAATATGCATGTTACCTTAACGCATGATATTACATTATTTTATCTTTAAGCTATAAATTAATAAAAAATAATTATATATTAATTAAAAAGTTACCAATTTTTTCCGCTTGAAGCATTTTCTAGGATATTCCTAATATGTCACTTTACTAAATGTTATTGCATAACATACATACGTATCATCACCGCCTAAACGGCCCCAGGGAACCCAGAGGAGGTGTTTTAATCCCATCCCGTCATAGCCGATGGTATGAGTCTACACCGAAAATGTGGCTAGCTCGTCGCGATGTTTTGAATAGACTCAATAACCGATCTATAAACAGTTTCACAAGTTGGTATAGTGAAACCGGGACCGACAGCTTAACGTGCTCTCCGAGGCACTATAGTAGTGTTGTCAAACAAATGTACATATTTTTTTTAATTAAAAACTCATTGGTACACACCGGGATTCGAACCAGGGACCTAAGTTATTGCATAAAATATGTCAAAATAGAGAGACTATGTTCTTAGTTTTCCATGGATTCACCGTGCAGTATTCCCGTACTTGAGACCGCAAAGCTGGGTTAAGGACCGTGGAGTCCACTTGACGCCCATACCAATGTACTTCCAATATTACAACTTGGCTTTTCAATTAATATTTTTTTTATATTCGTAATTGTACGCCAAAATCTTTCTGTTGTGGGTATTTTTTTTGTAATATAATATATAAAAAGTTTTTAGAAAAAAATAAAAATAATGACCCAACACAAAAAGATTAATAAATACAATGCCAGACAAAAATATTATTTTAATTCTGCGACAAACAGTAATCGAGTATTATTGGAACTGCGAAAGCTAGTTTTGTATGGAGAACGCGGATTTCGCGATTACGAATGCAGTGCCCTTAATAAGCGTATAAAGGTGAAATAAAAAATTCCTCTTACAAAGTGTGCAAGTGAAAAACAAAAAAAACTTACTACTTAAAATACAGTTTTATTGCTATATCTTTCATAATATTAATAATGCAGTGTACGTGAGTGTAAGAAATTGGCATCGAAATACGTAGGGCTTCCTAATTTTAACATTTTGTGTTTTATAATTATTTAAAAATTAAATTTAACCTTTTAACTATAATATTTTTTTTATATAAATATTTTATTTTAAAGTTTTAATTATTTATGTATTAATATTATTTAATTTACACAGCTATACCACCAATTGTGGTTACACCAACGAAAGATATAACACGTAAGATTATTATTATAAATATAAAAATGTGACTTATTTGCATGACTTTGTGCGTTTACGTGCTAATATATTTTTATATTTCGCATTATTATTTACAAAGACTATTTTTTTGCCGGCATAGAGGGAGCGATCAATGCTGTTAAATTATAGATCGACCTCATTCATGTTTTTTTTTAGGTATGCTTACCACCAGGTGAACATAAAATCACATGCCGAGTTCCATTAAAAAAAAGACATTAGATTTTGGAAAGGTTATTTTAAATTTATGACCTATATAAAAAAAAATGTATAAGAATTAATTTCATTAACAAAATAAATGTTGGATTTAATGTTATATAATTTATTGCTTTTGATGTTGTTTTAATATATTAATTTATGTTAATCAAATTTAATGTTTGCTTTATCTAACTTTTTAATTTTGCAGAAATGTTTACAATTTCAGTGATACAGTGTGAAAATTTGGAATAAGCAGTAAGATAAACAAGTCTATTTATAAAATAATAGGAGTGGCTATCACAGATTATATTTTATAAGATAGAAGATTCTTTCATACTACCATTAACGTAACGGTGAAGTAAAGATAAATGTCCTTGCTGCATTATTTTAAATTTACATGCTGTATACATCTATAGAGCAATAAATATGAGTAGCAAGTGTTTTGTTCATGTATTATATTGTAAAAACTAATCTTATCATTACCGATATGATACTGAGGCCAAATCCCGAGCTCGTTAAACCTCAATAAACCATAAAAAGCTGTGGTGTGGTATTGCAGTGGACTTATTTAAGTTAAACACCGTTTTGTTGGCACACAGAAAAATTTACTCAACTTCACATAAAATATTGGTTAATTACATTTAAAAAGAATAAAACGTATACATGACGAGACAAGAACGATTAACAATATAAATAATAAGATTTAATATTAACGTGTAGGGTAGGCACGTAGATCAAGGCTCCGAGCAAGAAGCACATAAGTTTGGCTCAGAGCCAAATGCGAATATGTCTGAACAAAACCATCCACTAATACCCTCATAAGTATCAGTGGAACTGCCCTATCGTAGAGAAGGAAAAGTGAGAGTTAGAAGAGAACATATATAATATAACATTATATTAAACAGACGAATAAAGACAGTATTACTCTTAACAGATGATACGCCAGTGAAAGTGGTTCCAGGCATTGCATCTGGAGAAGTCAACGAAGCTCTGCAGCAGCAGCTTAAGGTGCTAAGTTGGTAAGTCACTGCTGGTGGTATTCCCTATATACAGCATGTTTCCCAATCACTTCAAATCCTACTCCCGCCTCTGTAGACTAGTGGTTGCGCCCCACCCATGGCAAAAGAAAAATAATTCATTTTTCCGTACAGTATGTCAAGGTCTGGATGTATTTAAAAATATAATATGTATTTATTATATCGTTGTTTCTGGTACACATAGTAGAAGCCTGGAACTTACTTTGTGACCAGAGCAATATGTGTAAATTATCCTACGTATTATTAAAAAAAAAAAGTTGCAACAAAGTGTTTGTTAAAGTAATTGTAACGACTGTTGTCGAATGTACCAGCTGTCAATTGCCACTTGGTGAATAAAATTTATAAAATCGCCAGCATCTCTAATAAATTTAACAGACATTACCAAAAGGTGTTGCCATAAATACAGTAAAAACTAAATGTATGCAACAATATTCAGAGACGTAAAAGCACAATACAGATGTTAAAAACAGTTAAAAATTTAGGATTTTTTAAACAACTCTTAAAAATACTATTGAGAGGTATTCATTAGTAAATAATACAGTAAAAAAAAAATGATCTGTAAAAGATATTTTATTTTATATCAGTGAGACGGCAGCAGACGTTTAGCTAGGTTTAGTGCAATTTAATTTATCAATATTATTTATGAACACAGGAGTATAGAAAGAGAACGGTCTGCCCGGATGGCGGCCTGCAAGCGCGCCGAACGAGCGACCCTGCGCAGTCTGCGGCCCCTGACCAACCCCACCGCGCCCGCCGCCACCGCCAGGAGGAACGCCGCTCTGCAACTACAACAAAAACTGCATGCATTGCAAACTGTGAGTCTCTACATTTACATACACACCATGGAGATAAAGATAGGGAGGCGCCCCAATCGCCTTTTCAGTTGTAAGAACAGAAGATGGCCGCCACCATAAAATAAAATAAAATGTGAGAACAAAAGCAATTACTGAGCGTTGATTGGTTGAAATGAGAACAAAATATATCGGCAGCGAATTCGTTTGTCATTTCGTTCCATATTCTATAATTAGTTTCATGATACATACATATATATTAATGGCCTTATTCATAAAAAAATATTGAGACTTTGAAAGACACTTTAGTTATAGAACGGGTCCAAATATTTTTTAAGCCCCTTATTTTTATATTCTGAATTTTAGCCTTTAAACCCTTACATAATTTTTTATACATTTTTCTAGTTAATATATTTATTGTATTTTTTATTGTCTAATAAGTGTTCCTGTCAAATTTCAATAAAGTGTTAAAGAAAAAGGTTCAACTTTAGTTTTCAAAAAAATTTGGGCCTCAACGGTCATAATACTGAAGAGGTGTTAAGTTTGGCTAACCCTTTACCAAACATTCTGTATACCTATGTATACAAATAATACACACATAGGGTACACACATAATTATATACTTACACTATCAATCAATAAGAAATGCCGCGGTGCAACTTCATCATAAAACTATATGCATTGCAAACTATGAGTCTTCACATGATATTTAATTCATAATGAGACAATGTTCTTAGCTATCCATGTCTTTAACGTGCGAGTGGCGGGTCCATCGCGCGGTTGGAAGGCAGGGGAATGAACTGCAGCGTTCCCGGACTTGAATCGCGAAGTAGGTTTAAAGGCCTTTTGAATTCTCACCTGCACTGTGTTCACTACCCTCTCTACTAAACCAAATACTGTACGATCCTGTTAGCGCCATCTTGGAAACCCGCTCCATAAAAGTTCCGACGGCTGATCTCGGAAGGCCAAGATCCTTCAATAGACGATGCAAATTTTAATTTTTGGGTTTTAAATCTCGTCTTCTTCTCACATAATAAATACACTGATTGGGATAGAAACTGTTTTATTTATATTAAATAATTTATGTGGTACATTTACACAGATCAATGCTCCATTTTGTCGAGCACAAAAAACCACAGAGTTTTTTAACAACATATATACCAAAATATTACACAGAGTAAGTATCAATGCTTAGATATGACAGTATAATATTTAACAGCAAAAACTTTGCTGGAATCCTCTTGCACCAACTTTCACTGTAGTTTTTAAATATACTATGTGTTGTTTTCCACAGGATTGGACGATGTTCGTGGCGCGGTCCGGACTCGTGGCGTTCCCGGACGACCCCGCCAAGTACGGGAAGGTGCTGCTGCAGCACAAGGAGAAGCAGAGAGAGATCCGACGACAGCTGGAGGTACGTTCGTTTCACGAAAGAATTCCTTTCGACTGGGTGTTTATAAAATGTAATATGTATTATATCGTTGATTCTGGTACACACTAGAGCTTAGTTTGTGACCGGAGCAATATGTGTAAATTGTCCTACATGTTATTATTATTAATATGTTGGTAACCTCAATTTAAAATTTCGCACTTTTTTCGACTACTCTATAGATGTTATGATTTTGGCGTAGGTTTATAAGCCACATATATGTCATAGCGTGTGTAGTCCTATTACTCAATATTCAAAACGAATACTACATGACACTGAACTTCTTTGGTTTTGTTGACCATACATTTTTAAACTTTTTAAATGTTAGGATTAGATTACTGTACCTATTATGATTATTTATTAAATAAATGCCCTCTTCGCATTACGCGAAATATTGTTAGTGTCTTGTGGGTAGAATAAAATTATTGTATACTAGCTGACCCGCGCAACTTTGTCTGCGCGTTTAAATTTAACCGTTTACGCAGCGTACGCTCTTAAAAGGAATAATTTTTCCCCGTTTTTGCAACATTTTTCTTTGTTACTCCGCTCCTATTAGTCGTAGCGTGATGTTATATAGCCTATAGCCTTTCTCGATAAATGGATTATCCAACACGAAAATATTTTTTCAATTCGAATCAGTAGTTCCTGAGATTAGCGCGTTCAAACAAACAAACAAACTCTTCAGCTTTATAATATTAGTATAGATTATTAGTAGTAAAAGAGGGGTGACAGGATGGAAAGGAATTGGGAAAGGACTAGGGTAGAAAAAGGAATGTCGACATGACTGTATGAAAGCATACGGTATAGTTTTGCCAGTGTGGAAGGAAGAGAAAAAGATAACCCTATAATACCGTAGGGTAACGCCATTTTATCGAAGGTTAAGAGATTCATTGAGATAATACAAACCCTGAGAGCATTCCGTAAATGCTACACTTCTCACAGTTAAGATCACTACGAAATAACTACAAAAATATATATATAGATTTGTGCACAATAATGTCCTATAAACTTAACTATGAAAAATATAACACAAACACACGTCTACAGTCTTCAGGCTACCCTCAATGAATCGCATATAAAACAACGTATTCGTTGCCGTCATATTGTGTTCTTACTTCAACCAATCAACACTCAATGATCTTATAATAATTTTTGTTTTAAGTTTGTATGGCGGGCGGCCATGTTATGTTCTCACGTTTGAAAACGCGCTTTAAGTCCTAAGGAACCCTATATATATATATATACATATAAATCCCACATCACTTTGGGATACCTTTCATATTGCACCGAAGTAACAACCATTACTTCTAACTGGTTTTGAATAGAAATAGTTTTGAATGTTTCCTTACATTCTTAATATCTATTCGGAGATAATATTTTTATTTTCGTGAAAATGCATTTTAACGATATATTTTTGCAAAGAATAGTACATTGTTCACCGAGGGGAGAAAGTCACCGATTACTAATGAGGGCGAAGTTTGAGGCCCGACGCGAAGCGGAGGGCCTTAATTCGCTCGAGTTAGGAATCGCACTTTCTCGCCGAGTGATACATAGTGCTTTATACTACACCTACGAGGAAAATAAAAAATAAAATCTCTATTAATTAAAGTTTATATTAAAATTATTACAGTTGTTAAAACTTAATAAATCAAAAATGCAAAGAAAGTAAACAGCCAATAAACCAATACTTTTATTTTATTTTGATTAAAATTTCAAACTTGTAAAAAAAAAACTAGGCTGTATGGCTTTGAACCCTTGCCTTTCTTAATTTGGAAGAATTGAAGAAAAAAAATAAAAAAAAAACTAGCACGTTAACAATGAATTTTCATATACTTTTTCCTCCCGCTTAAGCACGTTAACAATGGATTTTCATACACTTTTTCCTCCCGCATATTTGTACGACTACAAAGACGTACTTTCTGACCTATTCTTACGCAAGTAAGAACCTACTTTCCGAGCAGGTGTAGTATAAAATTCTTTTTAAAACTTTTTTGAACTCCGTTTCATTTCATTAATTACGACCACGTATATTATTTGTATTGTATTATTTATTTTGCTAAAAATGTCGCTATATATATATATATATCCCTTATAGGACCTTTCACCTTGTGTAGTGAGTAATAGAGAATTCCACAAGAATTATTTATAATAAATAATAATACCATCACGGGTGCCTTTTTAGCGTCCGAGAACCGTTTAAACGGCCTCAGGGTACCCAGCGGAGAGATTAACCCGTCCTCATTTCGCCGATGGTATTCATAGGCAACACCTAACAAGTGGCGAGCTTGTTGCGATGTTTAAGATAGTATAGCCTCGTTGTATAAAGCGGTCACCCATCCCAGGTCCGGCCTTGTTGTCTTCTGCTTAACCTTGTTATCAGTTGCGCAGTGACTTATCCACTAGGCTGGGGACGCTTTTTACAAATATTTATGTCGTAACATTATAACATGTTTGAAACTGTATCGCAGTACGTGTATTAATATAATTATATATTTGTCCAGATCCGCCTGGTGGAGCTGCAGAATGAGGTGACGCAACAGCTGGTGACGCATCGTCCCTGGAGATGCGTGGAGACAGACCTCACGGACTTCTGCGCCCCGGAGCTGGCACAGGTACACACATATATACACTTTGTACACACATATATACACACGGAACAAAAAAAAACGCATATATTTCAGGAAAATATTATTTTGTTACTTGTGTCTAATAAGTTATGGGACACAAGTTGTTTAACATATTCTAGGTCTCGTTACAGATGCAAAAACTGCCAAGTTACCTAGTCATATTTAGGTATTAGTATGTGGGTCCACGGGGAACATTGTCTCTCTCTCTCGTGTATAGTAACATTATTATTTGTGTGTGCAGGCAATATCATCGTCGTCGCTGGACATCGGCACCATCCGTTGTCCGGCCGGCAGCGACATAGTGCACGACGACACCATCTACGTCACTCCGCACCAGCTGCACAAGTAAGTTGAAGAGGGTGGGGTAACCAGCGCTTCCGATACTGTCAGATCTCGTTCGAGTTACATACATATCATCACAGCTTAACGTGCTCTCCGAGGCACAAACAAATGTACATACATTTTTTAATTAAAAACTCATTGGTACACACCGGGATTCGAACCAGGGACCTAAGTGTTTTTAAATCCAAAGTCTAACCAACTCGGCCACCATGTATACACTTCGAGTTGAGATCGAGAAAGATGTTTTTGGTACTGCGAAAAGTGAAACATCTTTATTTGAATTGCCCACTGCGTAACTAGTCGAGTACCTAATTAATTACAAATATGTATATATAATATTATGAATTTTGGATATATCATTTGTATGAAATGGCGACATTTTTGATCTCATCTCACGGTCTGAGAGTAGGTGGTTAACGCCCATACAAACGTACTCCCAATATTAAAACTTGGCTGTTGGTCGAAGTTCAATTATTTTTATCATGTTCGTAATTGTACGCAAGAATCTTTCTGTAAATACTAATAAATATTTTTGTATTTTAATATTTAAAAAGATTTCTTTAGATATTTGATTCAATCGTAATTTGGACCGTAGGGCACTTTGACAGTTCCAAGCAATGGGTCGTGCTAATAACTGGCTACGACTATTAATCCGGACTGACCGTGGACTAAGTACGTTCTTGGCTAGGGGTCCTGGACCTCCATGAAACTAATAATAATATATGGAACCGCCCTAAAGCCTAAAATAGTTTATAAAACGAAATATCAAACGTGTTCGTTGCCGCCATATTGTGTTCTCACTTCAACCAATCAACGCTCAGTGATTGATTGTAATAATTTTTGATCTCGCTTTTTGTTTTAAATTTTGTATGGCGACGGCCATCTTGTGTTCTCACGTTTAGAAAGCCAATTTTAGGAACCTACATGGATACCATGACAGCGAGCATTGTTCGAGTTAAGATCAAATTTTTAGTACTTCGAGAACTAAAACATCGTTGTTTTATTAGATCATTGAATAGTTAGAGTAGGTATTTTGTTTGATTACAAAAATGATATATAAACTTGAAAGAGATGACACGATATCGAAGTTAGTCGTTGCCCTCCAGGGGCCTTATTCCGAGTTAGCAACCGCTAATCACGACAAGACGTTGCGCAAATTATAAATATGGAAATATAAGCTCTATTCCAATGGTTATATAGTATGTATTAGGTTGGCTATTATAATGCCGCCATCTTGAAATACACGAATTCTTCGCAAGTTTGAGCATTGGAATTTCAACTTTATAATTAACTTGATAGAACTTACATTTCAATACCCGTACTTTACGCAAAATGCGCGACGGTGAACGTGTCAAAACTCGGAATTAGGCCCCTGGTTGCACTAAATTACATCTGTGAAATTTTGTATAAGAATAAATTTTATTAATGCCTTAAATCCCAGTTAGTATACCTAGCCAACGATGCGGGGCTCGAACCAACGAACCCTGGATTGTAGTCTGCACCCTTAATCCCTCAGCCCTTACCTGTTTATAATACCTAAATAATGCTTTCTATTTCCAGGCTAAAGGAGTTGGTAACAGAATTACAGTCGGATGAAATTAAATTAGAGTTGAAACCTATTCATATCGCCGCACCTATAGCTTAAGGTTATTACGAATAATAGAAAATATTAATTTATTTAAAATATTTAAATGTAATCGTACTTACTTATTAGCTTTAAAGTGCTTTTTTATACTTAGAATAACACCCAGTTAAATACTTTAATGTTGTTACCTAGTATAGTAGAGGTTACTAAAAATATTTAATTATTTAAACAATATAAATTAGACAGCCTCCGTAGACCAGGTGGGCAATTGTCGCGCTTTCGACATTCATTTCGATTCGAGATTTTTAAACGAAAAATGACTAAGTATGCCATTTTTCGTTCAAATATATCGAACAAAAAAAAGAAATAAATATTAATTAAAAAATGACATATTTAGTAATTTTTCGTTTAAAAATCTCGAATCAAGATGAATGTCGAAAGCGCGAGAATTGCCCACCAGTAGTTTCGCCTTTGGCGTTGTATCCGGAGGTTGTGGGTTCGATTCCCATCCATGACGCAATAAGATATAAGTATGTTTTTTTCTGTACAGTTTGTCATGCTCTGGTTGTGTTTATGAAATATAATATGAATTATATCATTATTTCCGGTACACATAGTACAAGCCTAGAGCTTAGTTTGTGGCCAGAGCAATATGTGTAAATTGTTTTACATATTATTGTTAATATGTCTAACATGTCAACAATGAATAAAAAAAATAAAATATAATCAAATAAAACAACTCACGAAGAGTTATCGACACTTTGAAAGTAAGAATAATTAACGGAAGTGGCGTAAAGCTTAAAATCGCCTATAAAATGAAATCAAATATCGCAAATGAAAAACATTTTGGCTTCTCCATACATATTATACATATTAAATAAGCTCGCCTATGTATAATTTTGTGCAATAAATAATTAAAATAATTAAATAAATAAATATTGGTTATTTTAATATTACTAGCTTGTGGTATAGTTTTTTTCATTTGCTACATATGGAACCATGTTAATTTTTTTTTATTTGATCAGTAGAACCTCATATTAGTTAGTCCAAAGTATAAACTTTAATATCAACATGTATATAATAGAGTATTTGCAACAAATCTTAGACAAATAGGGTTCTTTATGGTAGAGCTGCATAATTATTTTGTAACAAACATACAGCGCCCTCTACCGTAAATTTCGCATCTCTAATGAGATTCATTATAATCGGATGTACCTACCTAACGAGGACTAATATTGAAATTAGTAGTAAAAAAATAGTAGGTTTTCTCTGTACAGTTTGTCATGGTCTGGGTGTTTATAAATATAATATGTATTATAATGTTGCTTCTGGTACACATAGTACAAGCCTAGAGCTTAGTTTGTGACCAGAGCAATATGTGTAATATGTAAAATAAAAATTAAAAAAAAGACCGTATATACATGGTGACTTTGAAAGGATGTACTTTGGGCTAATATGAGGTTCTACTGATCAATACGAACAACTTTTCCAATGGAACTATGTGCCGCAAATGAAAAAAAAAATTGCCTTCTCCATACAAACTAGTAATGTTAAAATGATAAATTTGTATGGGGAAGCCTAAAATTTTTTTTATTTGCGACACATAGTTCCATGGGAAAGTGGTTCAATTTGATCAGCAGAACCTCATATTAGCCCAAAGTACATCGTTTCAAATTCACCCTGTATATATTTTTTTTAATTTATTTAAGGCTTTGGACAACCCATCACCTTAAACATGAGATTACAAAATTTATATCTATATAAATGTAGTTACAAAGTAAAATATAGAGGAACATAAATCAAAACATTTAAAAATAAAAGCCATTCACAACCATATAATAGTCAACGCTCATAGACAAATGATCTCTGGAAATTGACTGCATACTCATTGTTTTTTTTTTTTTTTTTGTAAAACCATTAGTTGGGAGTGTTTTTTTTACTCGTTATACTGTCTTAATAGTTAACTTTCCACCAATAGGATCGCTTTAAATTTGTAGACTGTATATTCTCTAGACTATTGGTAGGTTTGTTTTAACGTTTTCACTGCGTTAAGTGAGTACTCTCCACCAATACAATCTCGCACTTCCCAAATAATCAAAACAACTAATCCACTGCATGTATCTCGATATCTTTTGTGTGCTGTTTTAGTATCTATTTTCCGCTTTATTTGTGTATAGTATACCGATACGTAAGTTTTTATATGAATATAATAATGTATATATTATTTATTATGCATATATTGTATAATATATATGTTTATGTAAGTATTACTATGTCCTTATTTATATAAGTTTATTAAAATTTAAATGAAGCACCCGACTTCGAACACAATATTAAAGGTTAGCTGGTAGACAATGCCTAAGGCATTAAATTCGCCTTTGTACATAACTAGTACCGTATAGGTATAGTTATATGTTATAAAAGTAGGTATTTATATAGGTGTTTATCATACGAATATATATATATTGCAGTCCGCTTTTCATTTACCCTGCGGATCTCAAATACCTTCAGTGTTTGAGGTCTGTGTTCTCTATAAAAATGTTATAAAAACTTGCACTAGCCACTAGTTGGTGGAAAAGTGAACGCAGTAGTATAGTTAACGCATAGTTAATTGAATAGTAAACTTAAAAAAAAACTTACACTAAGGTTACAGTTAACAACTACATTAAATAATTTTATTGCAAAACTTAACAACAAAGCGAATTTAAACTGGGTGTTTTTTTGTATTTGTTATTTATATTAAACTTATATTAGATAATAATTACGAGATACTAGTCTCTTTTCTGAGTGCGGTTACGGAACGGGCAGTGGATTTGACTAAAGCAGCTAGAGACTCGTAATGAAAATTCGTCAAATGCGCCCATTACGTAACCGCATTATTTAGGCATAGTGGGAACGATCATTGCGGTTAAACCACAAGGTATTTATTGATCGACCTCATTCATAGACTTTGTAGATCTGCTTAACATTAGGTAGATACAAAGTCGCATGCCGTGCTCCAATAAAACTATATAAAAAGACATATTTTAACTATTATTGGCAGCTATAACAAATTAACGGCCAGTCTCAAAAAAAAATCGTACCTATTTTAATGCACAGGAAATTGATTCAATGATAAATGTTGTTTTCAATGATAAATGTTGTTTTCAATGATAAATGTTGTTTTCAATGATAAATGTTGTTTTCAATGATAAATGTTGTTTTCAATGATAAATGTTGTTTTCAATGATAATACAGCTTTAAAAAAAATAAAAAAAAAGAACATGGAGGTGTAGATTTTACTTACTCTATCCTTATTACATAATTTCTTTATAAAAAGTCTTAAGTTTTGAAATGACAACTAAACTAATATTTAGATTCACTGTCGTATATGAAACTATGGTTGTCTTTTCAAAAATTGATGGATTTTTTATAAAGAGACTATAATTAAGATCAAGTAAGAAATATTCACACCTCCACTTTCTTTATTTTTTTTAAATACATTAATAATATATATATATATCATCACGGGTGCCTTACGGCGCCCGAGACCGCCTAGACGGCCTTAGGGACCCAGCGGAGGTTCTTAATAGGGAATATGCATGGTTTTTTTTTATTTCATTACTTGATAGAGTAACATTAGACCCTAAAAATAGAAATTAAACATTTTTCAAAAGGTAATAACACCAAAATAAAAGGGTTTAAACCTTATCTGCCACTACCACAGTAAAAAACGGTACATCACTAGCCGCCATTATGTGACGTCATTCAATCATCAAAAAGCATAATGTTATTTCACCTCAAAAGTTAGTCAAAAGGTTTGTTTATCACAAATTATCGTAATAAAGGACAATAAATATCCGAGAAAACAAGAAACTGTAGACTACAGTACACACGTTGACATTTGTTTGTGCACGAATGACGTCACATGTAGTGTTTGCTAATGTCGGAGCGTTTGGAAATGCGTTCCGTTTCTACAAAAAAATGGATTTTTAAAATGGTAAAATAAAAAAATTAGCTAATCAAAATAAAATAGATTACTGTAAATATGTTCAAAGACATGAAAGGAACATTATATATTAAAATAATAATCGCAGCCGATGGTATGTGTCTACACCGAACAAGTGGCTAGCTCGTCGCGATGTAAATATATTACTGAAAACAATATTTAAACATTTTGAGACGTTCGATTTTGCAAATCCATTTCCTGGCTTCAACTAGTAGCTTCTTTGGATTTTTCAAAAATACAGTTAGATTTTTGAGACTGAGCGTTAAATAATTTAACTTTTTTTTTGTATTTACATATGAAATTTAATCCGCTTGGAAGGGGTCCTAATATTAGCATTAGGTATGCTGTATTTTTTTTACGGCTGGAGTGTTCCACATTAACCTAACCTTTTAATAAAATATAGTTATTATGTATTTATTAAATAAAATACATTTTAATGTGCGACAATCCAGCCTACTCTGTAACTACTATGTATTTGTATATAATGTTCATTAAATAAATAATATTATATTTATTAATTAACTGTTTTATTAATGACCCGCAGTGCGGTTCCACAAGCATTTTAGATTAATTACGGAGATTTTTAGACTCGCGATCCACAAGTTAGAGAGCTGCGAGAGATTTGTCTGATAAATAAACCGTCTGCTGGACATGGAATAAATATGTTAGTGTTGCCCCAAGTAGCCTGGACATAGTTTTCTATTATTTTTTTAAAGGTAAAAATGCAATGAATAAAATCCTGGTGGCGGGACTCGAACCCACGAACCTAGCTATCGCGGCAAGGCGCTCAACCGCTGAGCCAACCAGGTTCTAGTCACCCCTCACGAATTTTGTCATTGCTTGTTATCTACTTATACACAGACGCCCTCTATTAACTATATACGAGTGAAGTTAGAAGTCCTAGTTTCTAATAGTAGATGGCAGAGGAGTCTGTTATTTATTTTTACTTTTTTCAGTATTTTATATTTATGCATTTTTATAAATTCCTTATTAGGGATAATCTTATATTAAATTTTTAAAGATAAAAATAGTATATAGTTTTCGAATTTCTCCAGATGAAGGTCCGAATACCATCAGGCCGATTGAACGGTTCTCGGGAGCCAAAAAAGGCACCCGTGATGGTATTTATTTATTTAGGCGTCTGTTGGAAGTATTTTCTTATACCTCTAGAAGCATTATCACAGTCCGAAAGGTATTGAGCGGTTTTCGAATCAGACACCTCACTCATGTGGAATGGAAGAAAATCACGGTTTTTTGGGCTCTGTAGCCCTAGTGTAAGTTTTTTTAACGTTTACTTCCGCGTTAACTATACTACCGCGTTAACATTTTGACCAATCACACGACCGCATTTCTAGTTCTCAACATTTCCGCTTGGAGCGCTGAACCATTTCCCATACAAATTTTAGTTAACTCAAACGCAATGTAATAGTTAAAAAACTCACACTAGGGGTACTGAATCTTGACATCATTTGCAGGTCAAACTTGGCAGAAGGTATGTCCAGGATCATATCTAGCAGCTATCTAAATATACCGGTTTCCGGATCAGTCTCAAACTGACTGGTGTTTAAACGCTCACCGGGGGAAATTTGGAAAACTATCCAGACACTTGGGGAAAATACTAATGGCCTTATTCATAAAAACTTATTGATTCCTTCAAGAATACTTTAGTTATAGGAGGTTTTGTCTCTTTTATTTAGCAACAAAAATTAATATGCGTAAAAGAGAAGCCATTCCATAACTAAACTGTTCTTCAAATCCTCCATATGTTTTTATGAATAAGGCCATAAGAATGATATTTCATGCACAGCAGACGGTTATTTTCCTTCCAGTTAGTAAATCAAAACTATATTAATCTTTATCTACAATATAATAAAATTTTAATGAAAAAAATCTGATAAAAAATAAAATACCGAAATGGATTCTAAATACGCTACAGAACAATAATATACAGGGTGACTTTGAAACGATGTACATACTTTAGGATAATATGAGGTTCTGCTTAGGGCTTGAATATCGAACCATTTTTCAATTCCGGTATTGGGATTCAATATTAAGCTAGTCAGTTCCGGAATTCCGGAGTTCAAGGGTACCTTTAAAAATGTTATACAAGGGGAGGCTACATCGACATACCGATCGATGATAAAAATGTATAAGTACTCGATTGAAGAGAAATGTCAAATCCCATACAATTGAGTTTTGATTTATATCGATCGACACGTGTGTTGTCGATGGACTTCCCGGTAGAACCCCTGATCCATGAAGTCCTAGAAATTTGGTTGGTAGTGAAATTTCAACAACGTCAATGCGTTCAAGCTGTTGAAATGACGCGCTACGCCTCAAACCGTGACAAAATTGTATATTTTTTTCGATATCGAAGTTCCGGTTTTGATTCACCAATCCGGTATTACAAACGATACTGAAATAATAATATATACTAATGTTAAAATGACCAATTTATATGGGCAAAACATTTCTTTTTCATATGTTCCATGCCCAAGTAACACAATCGCGTCTAAAAACGGACTATTAGATATCTAATAGAATTTAATTTTATTGTCTACCTTAAGAGTAAAATATCTCCTAAGTAATGTTCAATAACGCTTATAGACTCAGTTTAGTAAAAGTGGGCACAACCTTATCCCTTCTCATAAGAATGAGCTAAGAAAACATGAATAGATAGAGTTAAGAGTTGTAAATTTTCAAATCGCCTGTAGAGATATTTCCAGTGTCTCACTAAACTGTTTATAGACCACAAGTTATACTAGTAGATAGTTTATAGATAAAGTTGAGACCTTTAGAGAAGTCTTTACTCGTCAAGTTTTAAAACCAAATTAACTGAAGACTAACAACATTAAGTTACATTTGATTTGTAATAGACAACGAAACGTAATGGCGCAGAACTTACAAGAGTGATTTAAACTTATTATTGCATCATGGCGTAACTTATTATTTTTTTATATTACTTTTGTTTTAGCTAGTTAATAATGGGTAAACAAGTAAATCTATGTGCGAATTAAATTCTATCGTCGAATATTATGTAAAACTCCTCTAAAATGAGAGCGCCCGCTGTAAATGTAAGATTTAATAAATTTTTTTACCGAATATGAATATTATTTGGTATAAGCAAATTTTTGAACTTTTATTGTAATGTTTATAATACTCATTTTATTTAAAATATATTAATTTAAAACATATTAAATGTTTAGTTAGACATAATTTAATGATAAAAACATAAAAATAAGTATTAAAATATGTAACGAAAATTATTCGAAGCAAAAATAGGCAATAAAAATGGCGACAAGATAAAATTTACTAGAAAAACGATTTCTATAGAACTAACACTCTAGACTCTTTTCTGTAGTATGGCTCTAGACAATGGCAAGAATAATTTCACTTGCTACATACTAAACTATCTAGTGAAAGAATAAACAGATTTATGACTGGTTTAATATTACCTAATAACTGTCATCTCTGTATTCCTTTTTATCTTCTCACAGTATTTATAGACGTTCTTCAGGTAATTTGATGTGTTATGAACGGAATACTTTTATGCAGTAAGAAGCAATTTAATTTATCAATTCATGAGGGTAAGCAAAATATATTTCTGTTTTATTTATAGACAATGTGAAAAATAGTAGTTATATACGTCGGCGGCGGTGCTAAAGTGGCAATTTGTCTCTCCGCCGACGATGAACTAGAAGCGAGTAGAGCTAAAAACTAGAAAGCAGTTGGCGAGCAGCGAGAAGCCAGTGTGTGTAGTTCCAATAGTTTTGTCGCTGAGCTATAAGAGAGTGCGCGAGTGTGACAGGTGATTACTCTGTAGAGAAATGGTCTCTCATCTCTACTGACCGCCAAGCGAGCATAGCTGAGCGAGTATTTTCTTTGATAGCTCTTGTCGCTCAGTGACAAACTAGTGGAGCAAGTCCTCGCCGGCTTCAGTGTGAACAGTCAACGATCAACTATCTAAATATATATAACTCAAAGGTGACTGACTGACTGACATAGTGATCTATCAGCGCACAACCACTGGACGGGTCGGGCTGAAATTTGGCATGCAGGTAGATGTTATGACGTTGGCATCCGCTAAGAAAAGATTTTGATAAATTCTACCCCCAAGGGGATAAAATAGGGGATGATATTATTTGTATGATAAAAAAAATAACTATTCCACGCGGACGAAGTCGCGAGCACAGCTAGTTAATATATACATCCCTTTTGTTTAAAATAATATAAATGTATATCTATTTTACGTTTCTTGAGCGAGAAAATAGCTGATAGTTGGTCGTTTCCTCGCCGATATACATCCCTTTTGTTTAAAATAATATAAATGTATATCTATTTTACGTTTCTTGAGCGAGAAAATAGCTGATAGTTGGTCGTTTCCTCGCCGATATACATCCCTTTTGTTTAAAATAATATAAATGTATATCTATTTTACGTTTCTTGAGCGAGAAAATAGCTGATAGTTGGTCGTTTCCTCGCCGGCGTTGGGACAACTGTCTGATATACAAAAGTGGACGGATCTCTCCGTTGCTGCGTATTCGTATTAAATTTGTAATGTGCATATTCACATATTTGTGCACATAGCCCTTAATTTGACCAAGTAATAGATGAGTAACGCATGTTTTGATTTGTTCGGTTTTCGGCGAGAGTATCTGCTACGATTTTTATTTACATCGGGAAAAGCAAAAAGGATTTTTTTTTCACTGTTTCCGTTGCATAAAATCATCCAATTCAAATATTTAATACAATTACACTTAATTAATCCATTTTTAAGAAAAATAATACTAAAATTAATAATACTTTTTAGACAAACTGAAAAATATCTATTAAAGTATTTTATCTAGACTTAAGTCTCTTTATAAACAAAGATTAGAGTACCAATAGCTAAAATAGAATGTTTGTATAAAGTTATATCTTAAAATATATCATCTTACCTATAAAATGACTTCAAGTTAGGTACCTTTAGGCTTTATTAACTATTTGTAGAGCATTTTATCTTAAAACATTCAATATACCTATAAACGTACTTTAAATAAGTGTGCTGTAGAACAAATGCTCTAAAAATAATCCAACTTGAGAAAAAGGACTCTATGAGAATACATTTTCTTTATTGAACCCATCTTTAGAAAGCCTCTATCTATAGATTAACCATGAATAGACTGTCAATAGACATATTTGTTTTAAACCTCCAAGCCTGTGTTACTTGGGTGGGAAAAGTTTTTCGATTTGATTAGCAGAATCTCATATTAGCCCAAAATACATCTTTTCAAATTCACCCTGTAGAATTCTTAGAATTCGTATCTGTTTGTAATGTTTTTGTATGTGCAACAATAAAAGGAAAAACAATACGTGTTTTATTATTTTCATCATAGAACATTTTACATACATATGTACATATTAATATGACCCATTAGTTTGCCGCTTGATATTACTTACCATAATTTAACCTTTATAAGCGACACTATCAGCTAGTTTAATAATACAGGTGAGTTATTTTTCTAAATCAACCGGTTCTATTCTTGGCAAGGAGAATAATTTTCCAAATATCTAATGATGCAGTTTAATTTTTATTATTTGCATTTTTCGCTATTCCTTATAGTTTAGGGTTGGCCTTGAAGGCCCACTTGAAAAAAAAACAAAAAAATGTTGCCACTACGGCACAAAAGCACATACGCCCGGTTTGTCGATTTTTTTAAAGTATTAGTTAACTGTCAAATACTTATTAAAAATTGCAGATTTTACATATCCTTACTCGAGAAAATGGGCCACGGGCTTTGATCCGTGTCGCTAGTTTCTTGCATTCCATAGATTGTTTGACCTTTATGGTTACCTATTGTACTTTTATATAGGTCATATTATATAATCATCTTCAATAAACGTAATATATAAGTGGTGGCCAAGTAGGTTACACCTCAGACTTAAAAACAATATTAATATCATACTCCATACAGACGCAAAACTCGTCAAGTGACCTAGTTATGTTTCGGATTTAGTCTGTGGGTTCATCGGTTTTCAAGAGACTACTGCATCGATTTCTTTTCGAGGTGGTAGTTTCCTTTCAGGGTGCGGTTACGATATGGGTAGTTGAATTGACGATAAGGCTGCGAGTATATTAAAATACATATATTCGTAATGCAATTCGTCATTGTCGCCCGCCACCCATTTCGTAATCGCATCATTTAGCCGGCATAGTGGGAGCGATTAATATTGTTTAAGAGCAATTATTGATTAACCCCATTCATGGACTTTGTAGGTCTACTCACCACCAGGTAGATACAAAGTCATGTGTCGTGCTCCAATAAAATTAAATATATTTATATATTTTTGACTTTGAAGCTGTCGGTCCCTGCAGTTTCACTTTACCAACTTGTGATATTGTTTATATCCAAATACTGCGACGAGCTGGGCATTTGCAATTTCGTTTAACCGGCATAGTGGAGCCGATCAATACTGTTTACACAACAATGTTTTGAACGATGCCACATGGCCACTGTAGGTTTTTTTAATTTTTAATATGTCTTAAATTACACGTATTACGTGCTTGTACTATGTGTACCAGAAGCAACGGTATAATACATATTATATTTTATTAACACCCAGACCATGACAAACTGTACAGAAAAAAAACGTACTACTAATATTTTTTGCTATGGGTGAGAATCGAACCCACGACCTCCGGATACAACGCCAAAGGCGCAACCACTAGTCTACGCGGGGGCCGGGCGGTCAAATGGTCTGCTTACCATCAGGTGGATAGTTAGTTACATGTCATGCTCCAATAAAATAAAAAAACAAATAATGCATGCTACAACCGTAAGGTTTGGCTTATAATGATAAGAAGGGGGGGAGAACGAACTCAGGGATATGTATGTTAATTACAATCAAGATTATTCGGTTAATTAACCTACAAAGGATTCGAGTTGTTATTCGGACCGTCTTTTGATCTCATGGATTAAGGATTTGCCTACCTCACTTAATTAAAATGTTGGGAATGAAACATGAAAGTGCATACTTATCTGTATTTATCACAGACCTAGGATCTTGCCGCCTGTGTCTATGGTATTTATGAAAGTGGTAGTGAATTTATCTATTAGTACGGACCTAAGTATCTAATGGTCGTTTTTAAATAGCTCTAAGTTATTCCTATCATTTTTTACTTTAATCGCTAGTAACTATAGATAGGGATCAACCAATAGGATCACTTTATTTTTCAAATAAAGCTTTCTTATTATAGTTACTAGCGACTATAGTAGAAACTGTTTGCAAAAACTTATGGTAGAGTTACGGATCTTAAAAACTACGAGTAGTTATAACGCAAGCTAATAAGGTTCAAACTAAAAATACATTTCCAAAACATTCATTACAAAATAAACAAGGCATAAAAAGTTAATTTTGATACGCGCCAATTTATTACTACCCACCGTGAAGGATAATAAACTATCTCTATCTCCCTTCAACACATTGACAGTGAAGATTGTTAGAAGGAGATGGAGATTCTAGACTTAACAATAGAGGGGTCAGAGCCGTCTACCCTTACGGTGTATCAGAGCGGGGGTGAGTAGAGAAGATTACAATTGATATAAATTTTCTATGTCCTTAGTAGACAGGGGCGGATTTTGTAGGCGTCTTGGTATACCGGACGTAACAAATAAGTAATCCTATATTATCAGTTTTATTTTCTTTCTAATGATGATATATGAACCAACTCTATAAAAATAGTACCTACGGGTCGAGTATGGTTAGATCTTGTACGATGTTTTTTTCCGCTCTGACAGAGTTGGTCCCTCATTTAATCTATACTTCTAAACCTACTAATTAGATAAATATAGTTTGTAAGGTTGTGAGTTCGTAGGGGGTAATCTCTGGATCTACTGAACCGATTTTGAAAGTTATTAAGTCTTGGATAGCCCATTTATCTAGGAAGACTATATAACATCACGCTACGACCAATAGAAGCGGAGCATCAATCAAAATGTTGGGAAAACTGGGAAAATTTGCTCCATTTGAGAGCTTCCATTCGTGCGCCGCGTAATCGGTTATAGTTATGCAGGCGAAGTTATGTGGGTCAGCTTATTATATATTATATTCTACATCACTCGCAACTTCTGTGTAGCGCTTAGGCTGAGTTGCACCAAAGTATCTGTTAAAGTAATTCTTTTTTTCTTTTTTTTTTCTTTTTATGTAGGACAAATTACACATATTGCTCTGGTCACAAACTAAGCTCTAGGCTTGTACTATGTGTACCAGAAGCAATGATATAATACATATTATATTTTATAAACACCCAGACCATGACAAATTGTACAGAAAAAACGTACTAATATTTTTTTGCCATGGGTGTAATTGTATGTACAACTGTCATTTAAGTTAAAAAAAAAACGCCATTTTTAACTTTAATCATTACAATTACTTTAACGGATATATTGGTGCAACTGGAGCTTAGACGCATTGGTGTGACAATCGCTACTATAGGTTTATGTCCGAGTCTAGATAATTTGTTCACGCTCGAGTGTCCGGGACCCGGGCGGCTGTAGTAAGCGCTAAGAATATAATTTTGAGGTTATGTTGATCGAGTCCGTCCCTGTCTCAAAGGAATTCGCGGCATTTAAATTAATCGTTAGATCCGCGGTGCGCGCAGCCGATTGTCGCTAAATCGCTCGCTCAACGATGTTATCTACCTATTCAATGCATCTCCCCCCTTATAAGGGCTTGTTCACAGTCTGTAGTTTTTTGCAGATTGTAAAAGATTTGAAAACAGATGTACCAGCTACGAGTAGGTGTAAGATTTTATTAAGACCTAATAGATCAATCAATATAGATTATTTTATTTATTGTACTGATTATTTACTATTATTGTAGGTACTCAATACTTTCATGCTTGTAAATAATAGCAATATATATGAGAGCGTCGGTAGACTAGTGGTTGCGCTTTTGGCGGAGGTCGTGGGTTCGATTCCCACCCATGACAAAAAAATATTAGTACGTTTTAACATTTACTTTCGCGTTAACTTTACTACTGCGTTAACATTATGACCAACCACACGCATCGCATTTTTAGCTCGCTCTAAGCGGAAATTTTAGAGATAACTAGAAATGCGGTCGTGTGATTGGTCAACATGTTAACGCGGTAGTAAAGTTTACGCGAAAGTAACTGTTAAAAAAACTCACACTAAGGCTACAGGATATAACTTAGGTTAGGCAGCAGATTTAACCGCCCTTGATATTTGGCCGCTCTAGGCCCGGGCTTAATTGGCCTTAAGTAAAGTCGGCTGATGATACCTACGAATTAAATATAGTAGAATAGTTTATGATTATCATGAAGGTAAAAACCGCGCCCGTCCGCGCGCGGGTTTTTAGCTTCATGATGATTATAGATAACAAAATCCAGAGAAAGAATATTGTTGAATGTGTAATTAGAATATCAAACACGACAAATATTGTAGCGTCGAGTACTTACTGGGGGAGATTTACAAGCATACTGTCGGATCAGTTAGCCACCTGCAGGCAATGCTGCCGTTTCTTAAAATACACTACGATTGTTTTACAGGGTTGTAGGTAAATGGGGATTATACCAAGGGATTATACCAAGCACGTACCCAGGATTTTTTGTCGGGGGTAAATTATTAAAGTACCTAAATGACACGTAAAAGTTTACCGGAAATAAATAGCAAAAATAATTATATTATGTAAAAATAAATTTTCACATACATATTATCATGGGTGCCTTAAGGCGAACGAGACCGCCTACATTTCATTATAATTTTTACATAATAATGATTTAATATATATTTTTCCATTTCTTTCGATGCTGCCTATCCCGCATACCGGAATTGCTGTATTTAGGGATTTATTTTATTTTGTAGATATAACACTTTTAGGGGGGAGGGGGGGGGTTACGTTCCTGATCATTGCTTAAGAAATAGTCCTCCTTTGTGGCAGCTGACTTAGAAAATGTCCAACGAGAAACCGACCCTACAGCGAATCCTAATGGCGTATTCGAAAGTATTTATAAAGGTTGATTTCAACATTGATTTATCACCATGGCTGCCTTATGGTGCCCGTGACCACCTAGACGGGTCTCGAGTACCCAGCTTGGGGAGTTTGTTCTCACTCGTCGTCGCATGGTCTACTGATTGTACATTGAACGTAGGTAGGTATATAATATATGTAGGTACACTTACTATATTGGGATCTTGATGCAGACTTTAAACGGTAAAAAATGTATTGTTGATGTATTCATACATACATATCATCACGGGTGCCTTACGGCGCCCGAGACCGCCTAGACGGCCCCAGAGTACCGAGCGGAGGGGTTTTAATCCCACCTCGTCGTAGCCGATGGCATGAGACTACACCGAACAAGTGGCTAGCTCGTCGCGATGTTTTGAATTGACTCAATAACCCATCTATAAACAGTTTCACAAGTTGGTATAGTGAAACCGGGACCGACAGCTTAACGTGCTCTCCGAGGCACTATAGTGGTGTTGTCAAACAAATGTGCGTAATTTTTTTAATTAAAAAGTGATTAGTACATAAACAAGATTAAACATGACCTTGTCATGTTTAATCTTGTTTAATCTATGTGAATTTTCTGTTTGTTTTTGTAAAAAAATAATTTTCGTAGCATTTGGGGTCGAAACTTCTGGAACCTTAGGAAACGAGGCTCGCGGATTTATCCGAGACCTCGGAAAACGAGTCTTCTTAGAATGTGGAGATCCCAAATGCTACGCATATTTACAACAAAAAATCAGCATTGCCATACAAAGAGGCAATGCTGCTAGCGTATTAGGTACCCTACCAAGTGGCGCCTCATACATTGTTTTTTTTTATTAGTTTAAATTTAAGTTATTGTTTTAGGTTAATTTATTATATATTTTGTAAATAATAATAATAATAATAATAATATGTAGGACAATTTACTCATATTGCTCTGGTCACAAACTAAGCTCTAGGCTTGTACTATGTGTACCAGAAACAACGATATAATACATATTATATTTTATAAACACCCAGACCATTACAAATTGTACAGAAATTGCGTACTAATATTTTTTAGCCATGGGTGGGAATCGAACCCACGACCTCCGGATACAACGCCAAAGGCGCAACCACTAGTCTACGGAGGCTGTTAAATGATTATATTAATTTAAACAGAATTTGTTTTATGGATAAATTTTGAAAAGCGGTTGTTTTTTACTTTCCCCGTTATTACATACATCTAGTATTACGTTTTATAACTATATCATATCTATTAAAATTGTAGCAACTTGATGAAACCGAAAAATGCTGAACCTACCTACTGTATTTTAAATTCGGACAACAGCACACTAGGGTGAGCACCCCATTTGATCCACTTGTAAATGTCAATATAGCACAAACCGTTTTGTTTCGGCGGACGACAAGTGCTGAAGAGGGACGATTACCCTACTTATATGGCCATAATGACTTTGATGACAATTTTTATTAGTATTTTGTGCGACTTTATTTGCTTATTAGAATTCTTGATTTTGATGGGGTTGTTACTTTGAGTATTGTTATTGTTTTTTATTTCAAGAAAAACGTATGTAGTTCTCAAAATAAATATATTTTTTGTACCTAATTCAATTAACGTATTGCTTTATATTTAGTTTCTAAACAGCATCATTTATAGGTAGATAATTAATAATAGTTTAATCTTCGATTGTTATTTCGAAAAGTAATACCTACTTATTTCGCCCTGAAAGTATGAATAAATAAATAAAGGAGAAAGGGCCCTAAGACTTTCGTCTTTCGAACGAAATGAAAACATAATGTTCCTTGCCGCCATGGTCTTTATAATATTTATTGTTTTGGCGGATATCTTCTGTTCTCGTGTTTGGAAAGGCCTTAGGAAAATTCCGTATATATTTACTTATGTATATTCCTCGGCAACTTCTATCCCTGGCTTGGCGTAACTTTTTTTTTTGACTATATAACTAAACGTGCAAAAACATATTAAAAACCAGAACATTTTAATATTCTCCTCAAAATATTAAAAAGCCAATAGTGGGTAGGTGAGGTATTCACCCCGCACTCCTCTGGCCACCCCAAAAGCTTTGTGCCCGATCGAGGCATGCATTGAGTGTATTTTAATAAAAACATCAAAGGTTTGTGAAATTATTTCTGTGGCGCGTTCGTTTGTTCATATAACAGAACTTTGAAAACTATGCGGCGTTATAGCTAGCATTCATATACGTAGGTATTATCTGCGAGTTATGAAAATATTTCATTTGTAGCTAAACAATAATGTTATAAAAAATTGCCAGAATGTTTGGCGCTTGAAACTAATAATAATATATGGAACCGCCCTAATGGCCTTAAAACGAAATGTCAAACGCGTTCATTGCCGCTATATTTTGTTCTCACTTCAACCAATCAACGCTTATAATATTTTTTATTCAGTTTTTTTTTAATTTGTATGGCGGCGCCATCTTCCGATCGTAAAGGCTAATTATCTATATCCCCCATACATCTCCATGGTTTGGCCTTAATTATAAAACAGCGAAAGCGATAACTATCTGTCAATGTGTTGGTAATTTGAATTGTCAAAGCGCTTATTTACAATACAATGCAATCACAGAGTTAGGTATAGAAGAATGCAATCTAAGAGTTAGGTATAGAAGAATGCAATAAAGGCTGTGACAGTTTCAAATACATTCGATCAGTGATAAGCCAAAATTTCATTTCATAATTAGGGGGCTATTTTCACTACACCAAAAATCTCGGTCGGAAGAGGACGCTCACAGACCACAAACCTAGAATCTTGTCGCTATTGTCTATATAAAAGGTTTGTTAAGAAGAGTTCTAACTTAATTTACCTCTACTGCCGAGTTGCTGAAACAATGGCAGCGATTAAAACGCTCGTCCAAGTAAAAATCGGAGAAAGATATACCTACGAGAAATGACTTTATAACAAATCAAAATTCGAATTTTATTTTCCATGTATTATTGTAGTTCAGGTCTATCATGAGCTTTTAAATCCAATAACACTTTATAAGTATTTTGCTAAAAACATAACAAAATAATAAAAACTAAATCAAATTGGAAGAAGGAGCAGCCAAGGATTAGGCCCACAGTTGATGGTATCGGTGCGGCGTACCTACGCCGGTATTCTAAAATGTTAAAGCACCGTTGTGTTTAGCAAAATACTTATTAATTGTTATTGGATTTAAAAGCTAATTAATAAAATAACAACCAGATAGGGCTGTCAACGCTATGATGAGGGAGTCTAATGTATGACGTCGGTTATTACACGCTGGAATTTTAATTACCTTTTTGGGGACATCCTTAGTTGTCGATAGGGTTGTGCTAAATATTTATAAAATCTTAAATGAACTTTATAACCTCCCAAACTGCAGGACACGTCAAAATAACGCGATTTTAATGTGATATTATTTTAGTAATGCTTTTAGTTACCTAGAATGAGGTGAATAGTAATTTTGTTGATATTTAACGTCTTTGGTGTTAGGTTAGCACTTAATTGAGGAGCATTTTAACGGAATTTACATAAAAAATTGAAATTGAAATTATTAATGTCAAATTTACATAAACAATTATGTAGCAACGAATTGACTCTATTATGTGTTTGTTGGTCAAATGTAACGTGATTTTTATATACTGACATAAGTAAATAAATAGTGTTGCATTTATTTTTGTGTTGGTGGGTGGATCCACCTTTGTTATTGCTAAAATAAGAAAAATACGGGAAAACTACCAGTAGGCAGCCCTATCAAAACATAAATACAAAAGCGCATCAACATTACAACAATAAGTACAGTCATCAACACATTTTTAATACAATTTAAGGTTAAGTTTAAAATAATAAATAAAAAATAGGTATATGAATGTTTTATATAATTATTTTTAAGCAGGTAACGAGGAATTAGAGAATGTGCCATAGCACTAACTGCGTTTCCGCGTTGTATGGCCATCATTCTTTGGCCTAAAAAAAATCCTGAACGTGGATTCCCTTGCCTCCTTAAACTGTTTTCCTAATGAAAATATAAAGGTTTTTGTGGATTGTCTAAACTATGAATAGGACGAATAAAATTAAGAATTTGAAATTTGGGTGTATTTTTAATATTTTTTCACTGCGCAACTAATAACAAGGTTAAGCAGATAACAAGACCTGGGATGGATGACCGCTTTATACAACGAGGCAATTTCATCATAAACTCCGCAACAAGCTCGCCACTTGTTAGGTGTTGTCTTCGAATACATTCGGCGAAATAAGGACATGTTAATCCCTCCGCTGGGTACCTTGAGGCCGTTTAAACGGTTCTCGGGAGCCAAAAAGGAACCCTTGATAGTATTTATTATTTTATTATTATTACAAACAATAAGGAGAAATACATATATTGCGATACATATTTTGCACCGACTACACAATGGTCTAACTTGAAGCCGACTGTCCCAAATCCGACCCTCCAAAAACGGCATTACGCGTTTATATTCACTGTTATACACTGTCAAAGCGAACGGCAAAATGACAGAGGGTGCCTTTATTAAAGTTGCTTTTAATAAATTATCCACTTGTTATTTTATTGCTTGTAAAAGTTTTTTTTATGGAAAATAAAAATAAAAAATAAGATTTTCATTTTTTTTAACTTGAGTTTTAAGCCGCATTTATTGAACACCTAATAAAACTTAATAAATATTACATATAAAATATATTCTAATGAAAATATAAACCGGACGGTGTCCGGAATAGTGCCAAGAAGTCTGGCAACGTTTCCTCGCTGAATTACATCACTAATTCGTTGGTTACCTACCAGCCCTCTGGTCACACCTCTCTATTGACTCTATTAGACGCCTGGACAACTCCTTGACCATTCTTTTAGCTGAAGGCCCCCCGACACCAAACGATGTATATGTATTTCGACCGCTCTCGGCAGAAACATGTTGCATCCCACACAGTGACTTTCCTCAGTTTTTGTAAATGAGGTCCTTTTGCAAGTAATTTTTTTTTATTTTTTTTAAAGATAAGTGATGTTGTGGTGATGTACCATTTTGAAATCTTGATTAAATGGGCTATTTTTTTAAATAACTTGTTTTTTTTTAAAGACGAAGTTTCAAAGTTGTTTAACAAAAGATTTTTTAAGTATGACCAATTAAACTATTTTTTTATACTAAATTGACAACATACATGGATTTACGACTGCAATGAATCATATTAAAAAAAAAACACTGCAATATTTGGAAATGTGTGAACACAGTACCTGTATGTGATCTAGGGTGTCGAATTTCGGGTGAAGATTAACACAATGAGAATTTACACTTATCCGAGTAACATGGATTTATTTTTTTATTTTTTACAGTACTGGTATAACCTAGCCTATCGGGACACCCTGTATATGTTACGGGTAATGCTAGATCGAGTAAACCTTTTTTTTTCTTCTTTTTTTGACGGAGTGTAAAATGCGTTACGCATACCCTCCAAATATAGGGGGGGGGTTATGTGGGACTCTCTCCTCGTCTTCGCCTCTTTAAGGAGAGGGAGGGAGGAGCATACCCACTAAAACCACTCCGGTTGATCCCTCTTGGCCGTTAAGTATTGGAGACGTCATGGGGTCGCGTGAGTATTCTACCACGACGTCCCCCGGCTTATTACTTACTTCTCAGTTGTGCCCTCTGGTTCAGTTCCTCTTCTTGAGGCATACTGCTGCCGTCTTCTTCTTCTTCTTATCCTCTGCGTCTTCGTTGCTTTCTCCCGCAGAATTCGCAGAGGGCCCTCCGTTTGATGCAGTTACCCAACCAAGTTCCCCTCTTTGGAACCATGCTGGGCACCTATCAGGTGTGTGATCCACTCCGCATAAGTCACCTTCCGACAGTCGGGCAGACCCGGGCTCCATCAGGTGCTTATCCATCCAGCAGAACCGAAGATGTCCTCCAAGGAGTTTCCTCCAAAATCGCCTTCAAGTCCTTCTTGTTGTAAAGGTGCCCTCAAGTGTTTTTTTTTAAATATCGCCGTCAAGTACTTCTTGTGCTCTCTGTGTGTTCCACTCCCCAATTCGCTTCCATGGGCGTGGGAGCATGGGTGCACCCCGCAGAAGTCGCCGTCCGACAGTCGAGCGGACCCGGACGCCATCAGGTGCTTATCCATTCAGCCGAACTAAAGGTACCCTCAAGTGTTGAATCACCCTCTCTTCTTACTAGGCAGCCGCTTGAAATGAGATAGACACTGCCTAGGTTTTCCTCGTCTATGCCAGCCGCCCACTTTGGGACAGACGCTGGCGTGTTTTCGGCAGCTCCGAGACAGACGCTGCCGATACCTCCTCCATTTACACAAATGCCACCAGTTTCAATCTATATCCCACCATTCGAGCTGCCACCGGTTGCATCGGTTCCCGAGAACACGAACACGTCCCGGGAACCGGAATACAGGAACACGTTCCCAGGAACCGGAACACAGGAACACGTTCCGGGAACACGGGAACACAAAAAACGCTCCCAGCAACAGACGCGCCCGACCAGTTCAGAGTCCCAAGCTCTACTAGATCGAGTAAACCTAGGTTTACCTGGGTTTTATTTGGAATCCCCCAAAGATTTTGGGTAATATTCGAATAATAATGGAAATAATTTGGGACTTAGTTCAGCATTACCCGTAACACAATATATTATGGGCTCCGAGACGAAGCTACAATTAGTGATTTTTTGTGAGTAAAGTTCCAACTAATGTAGAAGACTGTGTCTATAAAGCTTTTTCTTGTAGCGGCCATGAGACGAGCGCTTCTGCACCCGACGATGATAACAGATTTTCTTGTAACAATTTACAGAGCGGCTCACCCACAGATATAATGTAATCAATGATGCATAACAATACTTAAGTACAGTATATAATATAATACGCGCATTACATAAACATACTATTCCAAACAAAATTGCCACAAGGATCTGACTTAAGTATTCGTATAAGTTGTGAGCAAGCGTTTAAAAAAACACTCCGATGGAAGTGTCTTCAGAGGAAGGTAATTCCACTTCTAGTCAAAAAATGTCTTCAAATCGCGTTAAAGCGTATTTTGTAAATAATAGAAATACGGAAGCTGCATTGGTATGGTACGCGAATAAGTATCCATTGCGACAAGTAAGGTAATTACAAACCTTTTAAAGAATCTAGAAGAAAAAGAAGTTGAAGTGCCTGGCCTCGTGTAGGGAAGCTTATCCAGAGGCTCTACCATGGGTTTGCGCATTGTAGAAACGTAACGTATTTATTTACGTATACGTGAGCAACAACCAATAGGATCGCTTTATTCAATCCTGTTACCAAAAATTAAGCGAGGGTACCCAGCGGAGGGGTTTTAATCCCACCTCGTCGTAGCCGATGGTATGTGTCTACACCGAACAAGTGGCTAGCTCGTTGCGATGTTTTGAATAGATTCAATAACCCATCTATAAACAGTTTCACAAGTTGGTATAGTGAAACCGGGACCGACAGCTTAACGTGCTCTCCGAGGCACTATAGTGGTGTTGTCAAACAAATGTACATAATTTTTTTAATTAAAAACTCATTGGTACACACCGGGATTCGAACCAGGGACCTAAGTTACAATTATTTTATTTTTATTTATTTTAGTTCTAATGTTGTAGAAGTAACAATTATGATCTACTTCGGTAGGCACATTTGCTTTTAGATAGGTACAGTGTACAGTATGCTACTAGAAAATAAATAAAAATGTTTATCACAGAGTTGTAATTGTACTCTATGCGTTCCGAAACTAATGATCAAATTTTCATGAAAACCAAAAAGTCCACGTATAGAAAAGTAAAATAATTGGGTTAAAAAATCTTCTTATAAAAAACGAAAAGTGCAGAGTGAGACAGAACATTTTATTAATTAATACACCCGTGCTAAGCCGGGACGGGCAGCTAATAGGTATAATATTTTTTAGAATTCGTGTCCATCTGATTGAGGAGGCCTTATTTAAATACACTGGTGCGGTTTATATGCCTTTTTTTTTTGGTTGAATATCTATAGCTATAGGCTCTGGGGGTAAAATGGGGTATATTATATGTAGAATAGTGTACATACAATAATATATCGCTGTTTCGAAAAGGTTTTTACTAGCTGTGGATAGGATAGATACTCAGAAATATTTGGGGGTGCCTGTATCCTTTGGTTTCACCACTTATTTTGTTTGTTTAAATTGTTAATTAGTTAATTATTGATTTTAATTCGAAATTAAAGTGCACACGCAGCTTATTAGACTTCAACCATTTTATATACCCTTAGAAAAAAAGCAGGCAAAGCGACGTGTCGTGTCGCCTTCAATCAAAACTGTATAGATTTTGGCAGGTGACAGCGTACCTCACGCCTGCTGTCACTGTCAAAATACATACGTTATTGACTGAGGCGACGCGACATGTCGCCTCGCCTGCTTTTTCTCTAGAGCCCCAGTAGCTCTACCACAAGTTTTTGTAAACTGTTTCTACTATATATAGCACTAGTAAATATAGATACGGATCAATCTTTAGGATCGCTTTATTTTTCAAATAAACCTCTCTTATTGGTTGATTCCTATCTATGGTTACAAGTGACTGAGATAGTAGTTTGCAAAAACTTGTGGTACGCTTACAGTAAATTTCCTAATATTTTCTAAGTTTTAACATTACATAATAATTGTGCGAGACGCCGGTTGGAGGAAGAGGGCCGATCACCGTTTTTGTTCGGTGGCCGATGAGTTCAATGAAACTTCATTTCTTCAGTAATTTTCCATCGGGCTGTGTTCCGGCAGCGTTTCTTCATAGTCCCATTTCAGGGGACCCAGGACCAAGTCTCAGGAGTGTACTTCTCGTACCGGATTGTCGAATTGAACTGATTGAACCTCGCGCGATGAGTCGTCACTATCCCCCCTTACGGGAGACGGGTAATTGTTACGAGGTCTTAACCTCCTTCAATAGTAGCTGTTCGCTACCCGTAACTACGGATAGGTCTTTGCGTGACCTTTTTACTGGTCGACGGATTCAAGGGGCTCTGTGGAGAGTCTGTGATGCTGTTCCTTCACGTAAAGCAATCGTGCTAGCCGTCCGAGTCGCTTTCGCTTCCCGAACTGCTATCACTCTCGCTCGTGAGAGGTACCAGGTCGCGCGCATATCGCCGTTTGGCATCCGGTGGTCTCGCATGCATAGGCGTCAGGTCCCGAATGTGCGGGTGGCCTGATGCATCTGCACGCGAGAACATACGGGTGGTCAAACGAACGACGAAGTCGTGCAGTGTTTCCATCCGGAGGTCTCGCATGAGCACAGCATTCCTCATATATATGGGGGCGCCCGTTACGGTGCGCAGGCTCTTATGCTGTTGGGCTTTCATTTGTGCCCGTTGTTTGTTCCCACATAACGCGTACCATGCTGGTGCCGCGTATGTGAGAATCGGCCTTATGTATAATTTGTATACAGTCATTTTTGTATTTAAAGGTAATCCGGATGATAACACTGGACGCAGCCGACAGCGTGCGACCGCCGCTTTAGCTCGCGTCATTTTGACGTGCGGCTTCATATTCAATTTGTAGTCGATTTTGACTCCGAGGTACATCACGGTTTTGGACCAGTCAACGGACTGTCCACAAAGCTGGAGCGGGGGCGGGGGGGTACGGCCCACTCCCCGGTCCTCTCTGCGGATGATCATTGCCTGTGTCTTTTTTACGTTTACACGTAGGCGCCAGAGTGAAAGCCAGTCGGGAAGTAAATCGAGCTGTCTCTGCATGTAGACAGCCGCCATTTTCGCGTTTAAAGAAAACGAGAAATAGGCGGCGTCGTCCGCGTACAGAGCCAGCTCCACGTCCTTCTCGGCCAGCGGGATGTCATCGGTGTAGCAGCAGTAGAGAACCGGGGAAAGGCAGCTTCCCTGCGGTACGCCCGCTGCGATGGGGTGGTTTTTGGAGCAAAGACCTTCAACAGTAAGGCGGCCAGTGGGCGGGGCGACAACATTTTTTGGCTACCGCGCAAAACATTACCCTAATGGGAACCATTTATTTTAATATTTACAAAATTCCTAAAACTATTTTTCAACATTCCATTATTTTTTAACATTCCCACCATAGCAGCGGTCGAGAGCGGACGTGCGTTAGCCTCCAGTGCAACCTTACCCCCTCTCCTCCGCGCTACGTCGTGAATATCTCCATCTACCCGCAAGTTACTTCGTGAATTTCTCCGAGCAACCTGCGAGTACTTCCATCAACCTGCGTGTTTTCCAAGTGGTTTCCGAGTCGTAGGTGCCTCCAGAGCGTCGACCGAGTGTTAGGGGGAATACAAACAATTGCAGTCCCCCTGTAACTGCCCGGCCGGCGAACTGCCTGGCAACAAAACCTCTCCGGTCGCCCTACCGCACGTCGGGTTCGTAAGTCCACAAAACAGACAGACTTGACTGACCGATCCCATCGGATACCCTGCCGGGCTTGCCAAATCCGGCAGGGCTAATCCCCCTCTGGTGGGATCAAGCATACTCCCCCGAATAGGGCCGCCCGAGGAAAAAAGTTCTGTCTTTTTTTCCTCCGTCCACTTTAAGTTGTCGTGCGGTAGGTCTCTGTTTGTAGGAGTCTTTCCTAACCCAAGCGGACGGCTGATTACTCGTAAAGAATAATCACACCGTCCGTGAATGTACCAGCCGCACTGGGGAACGGCACTCTTAGCTTGGTCGTAACTAGTCTGTCCCGTCATTGTTTTTTTGTGTTCTTGTTTAAATTCCATTTTTTGATTTTATTTTCGGTTCTCATTAGGGTAGTGCTTTGCGCACGACCCAACATTTTTGAAACTTCCCCCTCCACTTCTAATTGGATTCTGACCGGAAGTCGGTTCTCATTCTACTTCCGGGCATACTACTAATATTCTAATCTTGTGTCCACTTTGTTCGTATATCATATTTTAATTTTTTTTCTCAATTATCTATGTATTTCTTACAGAGTGAGTAAACCAACAAATATTATGTCGGACCGAGGCCGGGATAAGGCGCCCAAGCCTACATTCCGGCTACGGTCGAAATCATCAGGCCCTACTACCAGGCCTCAAGCAGAGGCTCAGCCGACCGACCCCCGAGGCCCCGCTCCGGACGAGGCCGTACCGTCCACTTCACGTCAAGTGGTCGGGCGGACTACCCTTGCCGGGAGGGAGGTCGCGGTGATCTCCGCGAGCCCAAAATGGCGTAAGCTAATACCTCCAACCCCTACGGAACAACAAGCCATTCCATCATACGAGGACATTTCCTCGGGCCCCTCGTCCGATGAAGATGAAGAAGCCCATCATTCTATCGGTACCGCGGGATCTCGGCATTCCACCGAGTCTACGTGGTACCAGGACCTCCCATCAGCACTTCCGCAGCGCCCCACCAAGCATCCACGCGATTCTAGCGGGGACAGCCTACCGCCGGCTCAAAAACCGGACCACAGGCCATCACCGTCAGCAGCCATAGCGCCCATCGACCCTCAGCGGACTTCATCCCCCATTGCAAGTGCCGCCCCTCCCAGCCCCCAACCCCGCAGGGACCCCCGCATTGTTGCCAATGAGCAACGCGAGGCCGCTATGCGGGCGTCAGGCATGACATTCGCCTCGGTGGCAAGCCAACCACCTACTACACCGCCAAGGAGCTCGCAGCCACCCCCACCAACCACTGATCAACCACAAGCGCCACCAAAACAAAAGATCCCCCCAATCACGGTGGAGACCCTCCCCAATTGGACGGTCCACTTCCGTGCTTTGAAGGGGATCCTAGGGCATGCGCCAAACGCCAGACCCTTGGGCAAAGGAGTCCGTTTCCTGCCCAAGGACATTAATGAATACCGTGGGGTACAGAAGTACCTCGCGGAGGCCAGGGAACAGGACCCAAGGATCATCGGGCATAGTTATGCCATTCAACAGGACCGTGCTCACAAGGTGGCCGTCAATGGGTTATTGATGGACACGCCGGTCGAAGAGTTGATGGCAGACCTGGAGACCATCGTCGGAGTGAAACCCGAGTTTGCCAGGGCCATCCCCCCCAGGCGCGGACGACCTGGTACTACATTCTTCGTCCAGTTTCCGCACCTGGAACGGGACGAACAATCAAAACTCATGGGAATCCAGGAGCTCTTGGCGATTCCCAACGTATCTATAACAGCGTGGGTTCGTAGGGCAGGCCCACCACAATGTCATCGGTGCCAAGCATTCGGCCACTCTTCCCTCGGCTGCTTCCGACCAGCCCGCTGCGTGCGCTGCGCCGGCTCACATCCAGCATCGGACTGTGATAGGGAGCACGCCACCATCAAGTGTGCCAACTGCGGCCAACCACACGTCGCCAACAGCAGAGCGTGTCCAGCGTTCCGGCGAGAAGCACGAAAGCAGGACGCTAACATCCCGCCTCCTCTTCCAGCGGACCGTAGACTACCTGTGGCAGACCAGCCCTACAGCCAGACTGCCACCCAAGAACTAACTCAGCAGGGCAATCTAATGGCACAGGCAAGGGGACCTGCACCAACAATTATTGCCCCCCAAACAAGCCGCCCTCCTAAAAAGAGGAAGACTAAGCGGAAGAAGGCAAAACCGCCCCAACAGACAGTGGAGCTGGCTACCCAGCCAACAATGCCAGCTAGGAGGGCCCCCCTGCCACCAACCCAACAACCATCATCGGCCCCACCAGCACGCCCACTACCTCGACTACCCCAAGAGGACTTTCCGCAAACGCTTCCAGCGTCCCTGATGGAACGGCCGCTGCTCCCAGCACCCAAAGGAGCTCCCAAAGCCACAACGCATACTCAAGGGCCTCAAATACCGGCCCCCCACATTACTCGGGCCCCAAGGGCCCCGCGACCACCACCGATAGCCCATCCACGGACTATCCTAAAACCGGCACAACATCCGACGTCAAACCACCAACCAGCCGGGTTGCCTGCCCCGCCATCCGCCCGGGCCCAGCTACCAGCTGCCCTACCACCAACTACTCGCCCTTCTCCACCATTTACTACAAATACTGACCCAAACGGGCAGCCCCCATCCCACCGCTGCGGTTGCTCGGAGGAACGAGGTCGCCTAATGGTTCAGGCGGCGATAACCGTCCTCCTAGGAGTGCTGCAAGCGGTCAACAGCGGCCAGGAACCGGCGGAGGCCATTCTACAGGGCTTGGTCCACCTCCACACACACCTACGGGGCTAGGGCTCCGTATAATCTATTGGAACCCCGGAGGTGTGTTGTGCAATCGCAACCAGCTAAAACTTCTCGCCCAAGAGCAGGCTCCCCATATCATTCTCCTGGGCGAGACCAAGCTGAAACCAAATAACGAACTCCGCGTGCCGAACTTCTTCGTTTACAGGCGGGACGAGGTTTCCGAGCGGGGCTACGGCTACAGAGGTACCGCAGTCCTCGTACGTCGAGACCTTGTCCACGAAGAGCTACCACACGTGGAGTTCGAACACATCCGCACCACTGGGGTCAGCCTCCAGTTGTCCGGCGTCACCCACAACATCTACGCGGCTTACCGCCCCCCCGGTCCCACGATCGGTACCGCAGACCTCCGTCGTCTCTTAGACGGGAAAACACCCACCCTGGTGATCGGGGACCTCAACGCGAAACATCCCGCGTGGGGTTCCCGACTTGTCAACCCAGCCGGTCGGGCCCTCTTCGACGACTCGGAGAGGAAGCGGTACGAAGTACTCGGACCGGATTCGCCGACTCACATACCTACGGCGGCGAATCACGCGGCCGACGTTCTCGACATCGCCCTGGCCCAAGCCATAGCGAGCCCAGTCCATGTCGAAGTCCTCTACGACATGGACTCCCGCCACCTACCTCTGCTCGTAGTGCTAGGCAACCAGGTAGACGTCGCCGCCGCGAGAGGGCGGTACAAAACCGACTGGGACCAATACAGATCGAACCTCAACGCCCGTTCTCTTATTGGTCCCCTCAATACGCCGCAAGATGTTGAGGCTGCCGCCGAACAACTTACGGAGTCCTTCGTTTCGGCCAAGGAGGCGGCGACCCATGAGCTGCCTCCCCACACAGGCGAAAAACGCCTAGCTCTCCCACAACCCCTCCGGAAAAAACTGCAACTCAAGCGGCGACTCCAAAAGCGTTGGGCGGATTTCCGCGACCCCAACACTAAGCGGGAGCTCAATAAAATCTCTGAAGAGCTCTCCGCAGAGATCGCCGCATTCCGGGGGAGATCATGGGAGAACTACATGGACTCCATTGGCGAGGACGGTACTCTAGGAGCCCTGTACCGCCTCACCAGGAGACTGACCCGAACCCCCCTTCCCATCCACCCGCTGGTTGACCGAGCGGGAACAAAACACTACGCCCCCCAGGACAGAGCCGATCTCCTGGGTAGTCATCTTAGGGGGCAGTTCATGCCCTTCCCCTCGATCGACACAGAATTCAACAAACGAATAGTGCATACAGTGCGGCAGTTCATAAATGGTCCCAATCCGGAGCCCCTCCCGGGGCACTTTTTCATATCCCCCGCTGAAGTGGAGCGCGCCGTGCTCCGCCTTAAGCCAAAAAAGGCCCCGGGACCCGATGGGATCACTAACCACCAACTTTCGCAGCTTCCCCGCAAAGCCGTTGTGGCTCTCGCCAAACTGTTTAATGGGGTGCTTCGTACACTTTCCCACCGCCTGGAAGCGGGGGAAGGTCATTATGCTGCCGAAGCCCGGCAAGGACAAACGTCTGCCGAGCAGCTATCGGCCCATAACCCTGCTTCCGCACCCGGCTAAGTTGTTTGAGCGACTGTTCCTCCGGAGGCTGAAGAGCTACGTCGAAATTCGACCGGAGCAATTTGGCTTCCGTGAGGGACATAGCACCACGCTCCAACTAGTCCGGGTGCTGCACCACATGGCGAGCGAGCTAAACGCGGGCCGATCCACGGTCGGAGTCTTCCTCGATATCGAGAAGGCTTTCGATCGTGTCTGGCACTGCGGCCTCGTGTACAAACTCCTCGCCTCGCCTGTGCCTCCCATGGCCACGAGGTTAGTGGCCTCCTTTCTCAACAACCGCCACTTCCACGTAGCCGTGGAGGGAAAGGTCTCAGTGGAGCATCCCATTTACGCAGGCGTACCCCAGGGAAGCTGCCTTTCTCCCGCACTGTATGCATTATTCACCAATGATATCCCTACCCTCTCCGGCCAACTATACGGAGAGGATGACGTAGTCCTGGCGCTGTTCGCGGATGACAGCGCCTACCTCACCTCCCACAAAAATCCCATACTCGCCGCCGAGAAGATGCAGAGGATGCTAGACGTCCTCCCTTCGTGGCTCGACAGATGGCGGATGTCTGTAAACGTCGGAAAGACATCCGCCCTACTGGTTACCCGCCGTCGCCGCCGTCCACCAAATCTGGAACTCTGGGGACAAGAAATCGAATGGGCTGACTCCATTAAGTACCTGGGGTGCACCATCAACCGGTCGTTGAGCATGAGCCCAATGGCCTCACAAGCCATCAACAAGGCCAAGGCTGCTCGCGCTATGCTCCGGCCGGTTCTAAAATCCACCCTCCCACTCCGGGTCAAGGTGTCGGTCTATAAGACCTTCGTTCGTCCCCACCTCACTTACGCGGCACCAGCGTGGCACCAATTACTGTCGGCCACGAACAAAACACGACTCCAGCGCCAGCAGAACATCTCTCTGCGTATGGCGACTGGCGCTCCGTGGTTCGTGCGCAACAAAACCATCAGCGATGACGTGAAAATTGAGTCGTTAGCTGAGTTCGTAGAGCGGCTCGCCCGTCGAATGTACGACCGGGCCGACAACGGACCGCACGAACATCTTCGCGGCATCGCTCCGTTGCACGCACGGCCGCCGAATGGCAGGCCTACGCCGAGAGAGCTTCTCGGCGGCGAGTTTTCCCCCAACGGCTGCCGCCCGCCGAGTACCTGCACCGGCAACAGGGTCTACCCTAGCCGGAACTCGGCCCCACCGAACAACCGGGGCCGACAGACAAAAGTAGTCCTAAAACTAACACATTATAATACAAAACGAAATACAAAACTAATAAAACACGAATAAAATATAAACAGAATACTAAACTATTACACGATACAAAAATACAGAAATCTTAAGCCTAGACACGAGTTAACTATAATACAAACGAATTCATAATATTAAGCCTAGTGAAAGTAGATAATGGAAAACTTTATTCATTTAAACTTAATATTACACGCTGTACATAATTAGTTGTCCCGTATGTTGTCGGCTGTCCCGTACAATAATGATGTGTTAAAACTTAGAAAATATCCATAGAAATGTCACAAGAGAGAGCACGGGTGCGATTTTTGAATGTCAGCGATGACTTTAATAGCCCCAGTGAGAAGAATATCACCGATGACTAGGAATTCACGATTTATCAAAAGTCCTATTTTTGAAGGTCGGATAATTTCTTATTCTCCAGAGCTATTTGCGTTCCGTTACTCGAAGAAAATATTGTTTGTCGTTCTTGTGTTACCAATGGTGGAACATTATCTGTGGTGCTTATTATCTGTTATCGGTGACTTTATTTACGAGTGGTAGGAGGCACTCGTATTGATATCATAGGTACTAGGACCAATAATCAGTTATTTTTATTGTAGTCACTCGATGAGATTAAAAAATTAGAACTTTAGAAATCGATGAATTTTATGACATTTCTGTGATATTTATTTTTAAAAATCAAAGCCGGGGATTTGCTGATATTCAAAAATAGCTCCCCAGTTTTTATTTTGCGAGTATGAGGGTAGTTTGAAATAACAGAAGCAAGTTGGATGAATATTGATTTGTAATACAATTCAATATTCATCCAATTTGCTTCTGTTATTTCATATCGGGATTTGATTTTGGTCCAAATTTTTTAACGAGCAAAAAAAAAAAAGCCATCATCAGTTTACACCTTCACGATTTTTGGTGAGCAATCATACCCGCCCATGATTTGTATTAAATCATACGATATTTAATTTGGAAGATAAATATAACAAAATAATAACAAAACCTTTATATCAAAAATTATATCAAAGTCTTTTACTGAAAATCTATAATGATTAAAATTGGGAATTATTATGCAGTTTCTTCCGCTTTTAATGTTGGTGTATTAAATTATATGTTACATGTAACAACACAAAGAAATATCACCAACAAACGAACACTGTAGTCTTCGACACGTGTTTCGCCTCTTAACGAGGCATCTTCAGGACTGGTTGGTATCCATTGGTTTTACACCAATTTCAGGTAGGTATATGGGTATAATAGCTCAGTAAGAGCAGTTACAGTATCTACTAAAACGCTAAATTATACCTATAAATCGGGGTTTTTATACATTAGCACATTAGGAAGCGCGGGCATGGTAGGCATGGTCATCATGTTCATTTTACCTTTTGTAATAATAGGTAGGTATATATTAAAAATAGAGCTTAATTTGGGACCAGGGCAGCAATATCTTTGAAATCCATACTATCTACTAATATTATTAATGCGAAAGTAACTCTCTTTATTTATTTATTTGTGTTTCACGCCTAAACTGAACAAACACAATTTAGGTATATGAGAGATACCTAGTTTGAGATATTTTCCTAAAAATAGCGATCAAGTGGAAATTCTGATCGTGCATTAGGGTATAACAAAGAAAAAAAAAGAATAGATAGAAACTAGAAATTAGAAATATTAAAGCAACACTTTTTTTTAAACTTATATATATATAATGGGTTCGTTTCGTAGCCGCGTGCAAAAACAGTGTTATATATTTTACGCAATTTTTTTATAGATATGCATAGTATGGTATTTCTTTATTTGAAACTTGTACATATTAGATATTTTAATATTTGGTTCAACTAGAATTATTACATTCATGTAGGCAGTTAAGTGATACATCTGTCAATGATCAACTGAATATAGTGCTATGCTATTCACCGTATATCAGTACAGGGCCGGACTTTCATCACTTTTCAACACCCTTAGCTAGATTTTTTCATACTTTTCAATTTTAAACAACCCACAGTCGGCAACAGCTCATACTATATCATATACCTACTTACATATTATATCATAACTTGGTGTTATACTTTGATATTAATATTTCACTTTATTTTAAATTGACGATAAAGCAGCGAGGATATAATGCAAATTCTTATTTGTTGTCGCTCAATTCACAACAGCATCTTTTGGCCGGCATAGTTGGTATAGGATCGTTTCGTGCGGTTTTTAGTAAACATCAAAGTCGTGGTGGCCTAGTTGGTTAGACCTTGGACTTAAAAACACTTAGGTCCCTGGTTCGAATCGCGGTGTGTACCAATGAGTTTTTAATTAAAAAAATTATGTACATTTGTTTGACAACACCACTATAGTGCCTCGGAGAGCACGTTAAGCTGTCGGTCCCGGTTTCACTATACCAACTTGTGAAACTGATTATAGATGGGTTATTGAGTCTATTCAAAAACATCGCAACGAGCTAGCCACTTGTTCGGTGTAGACTCATACCATCGGCTACGACGAGGTGGGATTAAAACCCCTCCGCTGGGTACCCTGGGGCCGTCTAGGCGGTCTCGGGCGCCGTAAAGCACCCGTGATGATACATCAAAGATGGATTAATGCTGTTAATATGTATAAAATGTAGGTATTGATCGACCCAATGACCCCATCCATAGACTTAGGTAGATACAAAATCCTATTACGTAATTCAATAAAAAACAGAATAAATATATTTTAAATTTAACAAACAAAGAAAAACTACCTAACAAATATTACTTATCTGAACCATTTTTTCGCTACGAATATATTAAAATCTGAACGCTTTTGAAATGTAGCTACAATTGGTATTTATAATGTAGAGCTCGGCAGCACGTTTAATAACAGTTTCACCATAGACTAAAAACAGAACAGACTGTCGCTTACGAGTGAACTTTTACTTTGACGACTTTAAAACCCATGAAACTAAGAATAATATACAAGTATGAAACCGCCCTAAAGCCCTATTTATACATTCGGTAAGTACAGTAGCGAGTTAAGTTACCGGACAGTTGTACTTACCGGTTACCGTACACTTCAATCTGGCGAGTTAAGTAGAAATTGCCTTGTACTTGTTTGTAGTGTACTAAACTCGTTCGTTTACACGCGGCGAGTAAATTTAGCGGGCTGTGGGAGAGAAAACTTTGGGCTTAACTCGCCGAAAAAGTAGAACTACTGTCTATTCCAATGGACTGAATTGGCAACTTACTACTTAACTCGCTTTTGTCGTTCTAACAGCCTTATCTACGTAACTCGCCAAGGGCGCAACTGAACTCGATACTGTACTTACCGATGTAGAAACCGGCCTTTAGGCCTAAAATCGCTAGGTATAAACGAAATATCACATGTTTGATGTTGCCGCCATATTTCTTTTTTTTTAAATTGTGTTCGTATTCTGAGGTTCGTATGGCGAGCGGCCATATTCTGTTCTCAAGTTTAGAAAGGCATTTTAGGCTTTAGGGCAGCTCCCTATTACGAGTCTATACCTGCAAGCTACCTTATAAACTAGTGGATAGTATGATACTACAGATGAGTTTGTCCAGCTGTGTGTCAAACGAATAATAAACCTTACAATTTGTATATCACAGATTTTACATCAACTGGCTAAATCTTCTACATATTACTTTGTATATTTAATTTATAGTTAGGATAATCTTATTAAGAATAATTTACAATATTTACATTTAAGGAGGTGACGAGGGATCAGAAAATGTGCCCATAGCACTAACTGCATTTCCGAGTCGTATGGCCATTGATATTCGTTGGCCTAAAAGAAAACCTGAACGCGGATCCCCTGTTACCTGTTTAAGCTTTTTACCTAAAGACAATATAAAGGATTTTGCGGACTTAGACCAAGTACCCATTGTCTCGACAATGAATGGGACAAAAAAATTGGAATTTGAAATTTGAGTGTATTTGTAATAGCTTATAATAGCCAAAGGCAGCCGACCTCCCAAATTGTAGAAACTGTTTGGCGCCCAAGACTCCAGATGATAAATACCTAGGTACGTTTTTTATAGGTATATAATGTACCTATGAAAAATAACCTTAATTAAATTTAAAACAAAATGTTATTTAGGCAGGTACTACCCGGCTGGAACCCACTAATAAGTAGTTAGAATGAAAAAGTGCCGGAAAATCAATAAAAAAATTAAATGGGAATAAATAGAGATTCTGTGGGGTCGAATAAGAGGTCAATTTTTTTTATTTCAGAATTTTATATTTTTTCAGTACACAATAGGCAAAATAAAAATCTCGTTAAAAATTCACCCAGTCTATGCAAGTTGTAAGTTCTTTATAAAATACGTAGCCGTACCTACGGTTAGATAGGCTAAGTGTCGGCAGATTATGATATTAAATTGTTTCGCAAACAGTCAGGGTGGGAGGGAAGGTAACAGCGGGAGGTGGGGAAAACAGGCATTCCCGACGCAGACACGGACTTTGAAATATATCCGTATTTTAAACGGAAGAATCCATTGATGAGATAAAATCTAAACTGAGACAATTTGTAAATCTATAGAAATAGTTTATTTCATAAAATAAATAGGTAAGGCCTTAGAAAACATTAAAAAGAAAATTAATAAACTAAGTAATTTTAAAATTTGGTAGGTGTACAAAGGGGAAGGCTGTACAATTTGAAGGTACTCTGTTCCTTGCATTAGATGACTATGTTGTAAGAAATAATGTACATTCAACCTGCCACTATTTAATAAATTTTGTGTAAGTATAGGCACATTTTACTCTTACTAATTACTAGAGCGCGACAATACACCTACTAGTTTCTGGCTGAATTTAATTTTGATAATAGCTATACCTACTACCTAATACAAAAAAAAGTAACACACGTTAACAAAATTCTATATGTACGTATTGACTAAAGTAATAACCTGCTGTAATTAAATTACATAGTAACCAAAATCTGAAGATAATTATTTAATAATTTCACCAAATTTCGCGGCTGAAATTAATATCAGCAAATAACCCGTAAATTAGACAAAGGAGCTCAGCCAATTAGGCACAAATTAATTGCCTCATAATTTCCTTACACAATGCGTCCCTGACTCAATCAAAGGACTTTGCCGACCTCAAACGGTTAGCTCCAGGTTCGCCGTATTCCTAATTTGTCAGTGCCTGGATTAGATACTTAATGAACTGGAATACTATATTCTAATAATAATAATAAATTTCTTTATTTGCCAAAATATATTTAAAAGAAGGCCAAGGATAAATCCGCGAGCTTCGGTTGCCAAGAGTAAAATGTATTTTCCAATAGGAAGTTATTTTGTTCACAAGCTTCCTTTGCTATTTTTATCTTTTGTTTGTCCTTTCAACTTCTAGGTTGATCATAAATTATCTATTGAAGTTGTAAACCTTGGATAATGCTAAGAGCATCAGACTTTCAGACAGTATTCAGACTTTCGTTTATTACGCCGCTTGCAAACGCATTTCGTATGCAACTTTTATTAAAATTTATTGAACCTTGGCCAAACAGAATATGAATCTTAGATCTAGATGTTGTTCCAAATCATCAAATAGATAAGATCGACCCATTTAGGCTTACTACCCACAATCCTGTACTGAAGTTCCATCAGCAAAATAACGTCATAATATTTAGGTAGATATGGTGTAAGTATACAATATGATCTTACATGGACAACAAGACAGTAACTTCCTGGATAGACAGTTCACAGAAGAAAACTAAAAAAAATCGACAATTTAGGAATAGGGCGAACTAAACTGCAACCCCTCAAATCACTGCCGAACCACACCCTCAAATCGGTGCCACGCCTCTTTGCGCCTGCGCCCTCTACTCCAATCGCAACCCTCAAAATTTGTGAGCTTTCCCCGCAATCATGTACCCTCAATTGACCGCTTTATGCGATGTCATTTTTTTCACTGAAAACCGATCGCTGACGCCACGCCCCGACCGATTCCAAAATTTTCAATTATAAACCACAGTCATTTCCATTACGGACGTCATTGAGTGCGCTTGTCTTATCAGCACTAAATTAGGTCTTAATTAGGAAGTTAATAGTAGTTTATTATGAGACAAAACTAAATGAAGCGACCGAAGTAATGATGATGGAGCAAAGACAAAACTCTTCAATTTACACGGCAAATCTAACAGACCTTCTAGCAGCATCAGCATATAAAAGTGCAGAAACTGATGAAAGAATTTACAACACTGATACATTTACTGATAATGGAGATAGATGTTCAGATTCTCCAAGTTCAATCATAGAAGAAGATAGCAGTCAATCAGCATTCGGTGTAGACTTAAGTGGAAAGGGGACGAGTTTAGGCGGTAAATCGTTTACTATAGCGGCAATATTAGGTTTAACCAATTCTGAAGACGACGTGATGAACCTAAGTGTGCAGGAGAGGCTTCAGAACCAGCGTCAGTTGCAAAACTATTTGTACTCTGGTCATGATATCCAGAGGTTTAATGACAGTTTGTGTAGAAGTGTTGTGGCAGTACCGAATGCATTAAGAGGTGAGTGTTTTGATGTTACTTACTCGTATATATAGTAAAGTAAAATTGTAACACCATTCTTCTTCAACATATTCTGGCAAATAAAAAAATAATATTATAAACACGGATAGGTTATAGAAAGACTATAACGATTTTGGTTAGTACCTATAGAAAGTTAATTTTACTGTTCAACGATGAAAATGATTACAACGCCGGCCGTCGCCTAAATTAGAATTATGTTGTGTACCTTTTCTGGTAGCGATAGAGCAGGCAAGAGAGGTGGTTCATGGGGATTTAGTGAGGATTTTTTTTTTGTGCAAATAGGATGGGTGTTTTCGCCCAATATTACAGAAGAAATATAAATAGTACAAGGTAATATTTTTGGGCGCAAATTCTTATGTAAAAAGAAACCATTTTCAGAGGTTAAAAGCTTAAAGTTTGTTTAAAGTTTTGAGTTTAAATTATAGTACCTATTAATACGGTTAGCTGGGATGCGATTTTTAAATATCAGCAGATGACTAAAATTGAGAAAGTTATCGATTTATTAAGTTCGTATTTTTTAATCTCTACGATTGTGTAGAATATCATACCTATGATACAACCAACCTCGTAAATAAAGTCACCGGTGGCAGTTGTTTTTTTCTTATGAAATGTATTTTTTTTATGTAACAATATTTTCTTCGTGTAACGAAATGCAAGTAGCTCATTTCTATAATGTGCACGTAATTGTAACTTTGAGAGTTTAAGAATTTAGCGTTTAATAAAATAAAACTTTATAAATCGGTGATATTTTCTTACTGATGACATCAAAGTCATCGCTGACATTCAAAAATTGCACCAGTGCACCAGTGCGCCGCATCTCAATCGTGAGTTTGATATAAAAATTGAAGTGATTTGTCATTTTGGGTCAATGTGATACGATATGCTTCATAAAAGGAAAAAATACGTATTTCATTATTTTCATCATAGCACACAATTTTTTTTCATTGTTATAAAAAATACTCAGTATAATAAAATCATAGACCCTAAATATTTATAAACAAAAAAAGTTTTGAAAACGAGAAAAAATTTTACAACAGTATCACTAACGTGACTTTGTTGTTTTTACTCAAAACGGGATATTGTCAAAATTAAGAAGAATTAGAAAAAAATGTCCTGGGGCTCTAGAGAAAAATCAGGCGAGGCGACGTGTCGTGACGCCTTGAATCAAAACCGTATAGACTTTGGCAGGTGACAGCGTACCTCACGCCTACTGTCACTGTCAAAATACATACATTTTTGACTGAGGCGACGCGACATGTCGCCTCGCCTGCTTTTTCTCTAGAGCCCTTGAAGAAAACGTTTTTTTTTTAATTATATTTTTCTGATGCCCTATAATAATAATATGAAGGACATCACACATATTGACCGGTCACAAACTAAGCTCTAGGCTTGTATGTACTGTGTGTAACAGAAAGACGAATACATATTATATTTTATATACATACAGACCATGACAAGCTGTACAAAAAAACTTACTAGGGGTCTAACTCGTAGCCGCGGCATATGCAGGAAATCATATTTAAAAAATAAATGCCATGAAATTATCTACCAGATTATAAAAAAAATCATTTCAACAATATTTCTGTCTTGTATTATTTTTTAATGTTCTCAAGCTCTTAAAAATACACCCTTATATGTTACAACTTAGAAAAATACCAAAACGTTTTGCAAATGTAGAATGGGGGGGGGGGGGGACTTGACGCACTCCATCATCATAAAATAACCTAATGTATGTTTACACCTTCAGGATTTGTAAACACGCAATACTCACAATTAATTTTGGTGAGCAATCAAAATAAATCAACATCGTCACCTGTTTTCACCCTACAAATACTCAACATACGCCGCCCCATGTTTACTACCCCACACAAATTTATCTATTTCCAAACATTTCGGGGGGGTTTTAGTTTTTTTAACGTTTACGTTCGCGTTAACTATAATAACTACCTCGTTAACATTTTGACCAATCACACTACCGTATTTCAAGTTCTCAAAATTTCCGCTTGGAGGGCTGAACGATTTCCCATAAAAATTGTAGTTAACTCAAACGCAGGGTATTAGTTAGAAAACTCACACTAGGTACTGATGCAGAGCGAATGTAGAATGTCAGAATGGTTTCAACATTATTGTTTTTAGGGAGCGCTGTGCCCTTTCCACTTCTATTGTGGTTATAAAAACATGTACTCATATATTCGCGTATTCTTGCCAATTTGTAACTAAACCGATATTTATAAAACATGTCTAAGAACTATCACCGGAAAAATCTAACAAATGAAAAACTAATGAAATGGGCCAGGCGAAAAAAGAACTGGTGTTCCAAATGGGATCATTTGGAACACCCCTTATTTTTTCGCCTGGGCTTAAAGATTTAGGTCAAGATAATGATCCTGATATCGATTTTTGACTGAGTGTGGCAAATTTTAAGTCTGTGGCAATTTCCGTTTATAACTTTCCTAAAAATCATTTATTCCTACTTTACACCCTCTTGTGAATGTATCTTAGATTCCCTCACCAATTTATCATTAATACTTTTTCTCCACCATCATCAGTACTTGAACTTTTATTTAAAACTAGCTGACCCGCGCAACTTTGTCTGCGCGTTTAAATTTAACCGTTTACGCAGCGTACGCTCTTAAAAGGAATAATTTTTCCCCGTTTTTGCAACATTTTTCTTTGTTACTCCGCTCCTATTAGTCGTAGCGTGATGTTATATAGCCTATAGCCTTTCTCGATAAATGGATTATCCAACACGAAAATATTTTTTCAATTCGAATCAGTAGTTCCTGAGATTAGCGCGTTCAAACAAACAAACAAACAAACAAACTCTTCAGCTTTATAATATTAGTATAGAAGTATAGATAACTATAAAACCTATATAGGCTATGTTGAGACCATCCCATTGAGCCCAAACAAACACAATAATACCTCTGCTGTAAGTTGGTGAGAAGTCAAAGTGAAAGTCAAAAATATTTATTTCATGTAAACCGTTGCATGCATTTATGAAAAGTCAAAAAAAAAGTATATACCTAGTCTTGCCATAAATATTGTAACAAAGAAAAAAAAATCCAACTCTATTGCAAATAACATTTATTACATTTACAGTATTACTGTGTTAGTTTAATGTATAAATATAAAGCGTGGACCGAGCTTTATGGACCGGCGCCGAGTCTTGCTGGAAGGACCATACTTGGTTATTAAACATGGTGTTGTTAAGGGGCTTAACTACCTTCTCAAGAATGGTATCTTGATACACTTGTGCCGATGTTTTGATACCTTCGTTGTACTCTGTCGACTAATTGGGAAGCTTCCTTAGAGCTTTATGCATAAATACGGTCATTTGTTTGTTAAAATGTTGCCCAATTGTAAAAACTTTTCTCATCCGTAAACATTTTTTTTTTGTGACCTCCCTTTGCGTACAGCTTCAGTAGTTGTTTCGATTTTACCGCCCTATTCTTTTTAAATTATCAGTTAAGAAATGACAAGTGCGTCTCTTATAGGCTGCAAGTCCTAAATCATCTTTTAAAATCTGCGACATGGTTCTAGGTGCTATCTCCATCTCCCGAGGTTAATTCTTTTGTTTTCGGAAATGATTTCTTCGAATTCATTCCCTTACCGCTTTGACCACCTTTTTCGTACGAACACTATGTGGACGGTGTAGACCTCTTCTGTTTGTGACAGAAAAAGATCTGGTCTTTTTCTGTCACAAACAGAGGAGGTCTCATTGTACCTATTAATAGCCCGGTATACAAACATTTGACTAATACAAAGTGTATGGAGAGTTTTAAAAATTGCATTTGGCTACCTACTTTGTGTGATGCAATCACAGCGATTTTTTACTTAATAATATGTAGGACAATTTACACATATTGCTCTGGTCACAACCTAAGCTCTATAGGCTTGTACTATGTGTATCAGAAGCAACGACATAATACATATTATATTTTATAAATTTCGATTCGGTTCTCTTTATCCATTTTAATACTGCAAAATATTGTACAATGTTTTGGCGCCAAAATGAGAAAAATCAATGAACAATCGTATAAAAGTGACAGATTCCAAATTCAAATTTAATAATATATTTTTTTTTAATTGTAACAGTATTAATGGCCAGACTATGTATAAGGTCCAAGTGTGCACTTCCTGGTCGCCATTCTTCCCACAGGCAAATGTTGAAAATATAATTTAAAAAAAACAGATAGTGAAATATTAAACTATTTAATTTTAACATTACTAGTTAATATATTAATATAAATTTAACAAAACATTAACAAAACAAAAACTTAAAATCAATTAAAAAAATTAAACTTAAAATAAAATAAATATTACGAACTAAATTTACTAAAAAAAAAAGAAAAACAAAATTAAGTAAATAAATAAAATAAACTACTTACAAAAAAAAATAGCTCCTCCAAAAAAAATTGCTGTCCTGTGGCATGGTGCCCAAAACGCTAGCAGCATTTCCTCTCTGAATTAAAATACTTAATTTTTGAGAGAAAAAACTGCCAGCCCTATTGTCCCCAGAGACGTCAATGAGCCTTGGAGCAGTTTCTTTATAAAAAGCTTTCAGTTCTGACCCCTACGGGTCCACCGTTTCAACCGCAAACGGTGGGCCCGTGGACATAAGTAATTATTGCAAATAGTTTCATATTTTCGACGCTTGGTGATCTGCAAGTACCTTGCAGATGGGAAGGGGCTAGTGTTTCCCAGCAGGTAAAATCCCATACCAGAGATTGGCTCAATTTCTTCTTGCGGGAGAAAAAAATACACCCCAACCGAACAAGCGCGGCTACATAACCAACCTGTTTAAGACTAGGTGGTTAGCTGGTTCCATTGACCTGTCAATCGTTGACTGCCCTGCAATAGTGCCACCAAGGCGACCAACCCAACAGACCATACCTACGTCCGAAATACAAGTAGATAGATGAAGGTATCTTTTAGGGCGCAAACAATGATCGCAAGTGGATCGACTCAGGGACACCCTGGAGAAAAAGGTACCAGCAAGTAAAAAACTCTGGTGTTCCACTTGTACCGTATCATCAGAGGATCATGGACAGGAGTTGGGTCAGGGGCGGAACTGGCATTGTTTTTTTTAAGGTTTTGGACAGGGGCCTTTTGGTTTTAGGTAATTATTGTATTAACTATTACAAAATATAAGATTATAGGTAAATTTCGATCGCTTCGGTTGGGGGGCGGATCCAGGGCAAAGCCTGGATGGACAGGACTGAGTTGGATATCCTGCTGATTCCAGAAGATACTGCAGCATTAAGGTTACCATGTTATCGTACTAAATTCGTATCGATCAGACCAGTAAAAGATGTTGCACGCTATCCCTTCAACAACTGAGCTGATCAAAAATAAATACAAATAGATTATTCAATAATCATAAAATTTCGAACATATTAAGGATCGCTGGTGCCTGAACTAGTACAGAGTACCGTATTACAGACACCATCACCTACATTTGAAACATTTATTATTAATTATGCATTTTTATAAATTCCTTTTTATAGGATAATCTTATATTAAATTTTTTGTTATTATTAATTATTAACACGAAAAATAATAATAATAACAAAAATTAAAACAATAGACAATAAATAATACAAATGAACTTAAATAATATTACTTTTATTTGATAGGTAGCTAGGTACATTACTTTAAAACTGGTTGCGTGACTTGTGAGTTTTGAGAGAATATGTACTTTGTGTGCGTATATTTAAGGAGTTTGCAAGCCAAGTGTATTTTTATGAGTCCTGATTTCAACAAATTACCTTTTTGTATTAATCCTATAAGTTTTGTATTAATCCTATGCTTTCAACACCTTTTTTATATTAGACCTATGAGTCATCTGTTTTCATAAAAATACCTTTTTGTATTAGCCACACGAGTCTATCTGCTCTTAACAAAATACCTTTTTGTATTAGCCACACGAGTCTATCTGCTCTTAACAAAATACCTTTTTGTATTAGCCACACGAGTCTATCTGCTCTTAACAAAATACCTTTTTGTATTAGCCACACTAGTCTATCTGCTCTTAACAAAATACCTTTTTGTATTAGCCACACGAGTCTATCTGCTCTTAACAAAATACCTTTTTGTATTAGCCACACGAGTCTATCTGCTCTTAACAAAATACCTTTTTGTATTAGCCACACGAGTCTATCTGCTCTTAACAAAATAACTTTTTGTATTAGCCACACGAGTCTATCTGCTCTTAACAAAATACCTTTTTGTATTAGCCACACTAGTCTATCTGCTCTTAACAAAATACCTTTTTGTATTAGCCACACGAGTCTATCTGCTCTTAACAAAATAACTTTTTGTATTAGCCACACGAGTCTATCTGCTCTTAACAAAATACCTTTTTGTATTAGCCACACGAGTCTATCTGCTCTTAACAAAATAACTTTTTGTATTAGCCACACGAGTCTATCTGCTCTTAACAAAATACCTTTTTGTATTAGCCACACGAGTCTATCTGCTCTTAACAAAATACCTTTTTGTATTAGCCACACTAGTCTATCTGCTCTTAACAAAATACCTTTTTGTATTAGCCACACGAGTCTATCTGCTCTTAACAAAATACCTTTTTGTATTAGCCACACGAGTCTATCTGCTCTTAACAAAATACCTTTTTGTATTAGCCACACGAGTCTATCTGCTCTTAACAAAATAACTTTTTGTATTAGCCACACGAGTCTATCTGCTCTTAACAAAATACCTTTTTGTATTAGCCACACGAGTCTATCTGCTCTTAACAAAATAACTTTTTGTATTAGCCACACGAGTCTATCTGCTCTTAACAAAATACCTTTTTGTATTAGCCACACGAGTCTATCTGCTCTTAACAAAATACCTTTTTGTATTAGCCACACGAGTCTATCTGCTCTTAACAAAATACCTTTTTGTATTAGCCACACGAGTCTATCTGCTCTTAACAAAATACCTTTTTGTATTAGCCACACTAGTCTATCTGCTCTTAACAAAATACCTTTTTGTATTAGCCACACGAGTCTATCTGCTCTTAACAAAATACCTTTTTGTATTAGCCACACGAGTCTATCTGCTCTTAACAAAATACCTTTTTGTATTAGCCACACGAGTCTATCTGCTCTTAACAAAATACCTTTTTGTATTAGCCACACGAGTCTATCTGCTCTTAACAAAATACCTTTTTGTATTAGCCACACGAGTCTATCTGCTCTTAACAAAATACCTTTTTTATATGACTTTCTTTTTTAAATATTTGCTCTTAACATAATACCTTTTTGTATAAAACTCTGAGTTTATTTGCTTTCAACGAAAGACATTTTTGTATTAGACCTATAAGTCACTACTTTCAACAAATAGGCCGCCTAGCGGCTGGGTAACCGCACCAATTATGCTACACCTACCTTCTACGTAAGAAACGATAATCAAATTATTCTATTATAAAATTATTTAACACTTAATTGATGGAATTTCTCATCACGTTAATTTTCCATCAATTTAAATCATAGTACGTATAATATGTAATTTGGTTAGGCACTTATCAAGTATGGTTTGTTCTAGAAAGTCCCAGACCTGGAGACGTCCGCACCCAGGGCCAGCTGAAATCCAATAGAACACCACACTCCATCACTTGTTCTAGCAGGTACGTTACTTACTCGACCACATCACTCCTTCAAGCCTTGATCTTGTCTGCTTACCATCAGGAAGGTACTGCTTACAATCAGGAAGGTACTGCTTACAATCACATGCCGTGCTCCAAAAATAAACAACTAATGATATATGTAACGCACAGAAGCGAACATTAGCGCTAAAATAAAAGGCCTAGTACAATATTTCTTTATTTTAATGTCACAAAGCAACATTACATTTTTGTCTCGAGAAGCGTGAATTGTTTCAAAACATGCAAATAGGTATCTTGTATGGGTAACTTAGATATCTACATTTTGCATTCCTCGAAAAATATTCATTAGCTTTTGAGAGGTCTTAGCATCATAGGCATAGTATATATATACCCATGGGTCACCGATTTTTTTCTTTTTTAGGTCGCTCCTAAATGAACCTTATCTAATAAATAATCGAGGTCATTTACATTGTGCGTTGATTTTTCGGAACATTGCCCTAGATAAACCTCATGCTTGGCATAAATCAACAGTGATACGATGAACATGAAATGTACCAAAACATCAAGAGGATCTTTACCCTCTTGATGTTTCGGGTATTCTCTGTACGGATTTCCCCATGGTAGTATTTTTTGAAGTGAAAACTTTTTTAACCATGTTTGACACTTTTTAGGATAAAGAAAAAGCACTGATGTTGCGTGACCGTCAGCCTCAGATACATACACTGATGTATCTGAGGCTGACTGTGTGAAAACTCAAAAATAATGTTTACAAGTTTGTGAAGCGTTATCACTTCTGACGTGCAGTTCTTACGACGGTTTTTATTTTCTTGTACTTTTCAGTAATTATTAGAGTTGTCCCAAATTATGCAACAGCAAAGCATGTGTTCTTATCATTATTATTAGGAGTCCTTAAGCATTGTTGGCTATGAACGTTCCAAAATAATAATTCAGATTCCACCTAAAATTAGATCCAAAGGTTGGTCAAAATAAATATATATCTGAGTATAATCCTCATCATTCTAAAATATTGCCTTTTGCAGTTCTGGAAGAAGTAAGAGGATACGCACAATCTTTACTCCAGAACAATTAGAAAGACTGGAAGCTGAATTCGAGAGACAGCAATACATGGTGGGACCTGAACGACTGTATCTGGCACACGCTTTGCAGCTCACTGAAGCACAGGTAAACAGCGACGTACTACCTAGTGTTGGGTTACTAGTTTTGGTTAATAAATTGGGCATAAGGATGAAACACATGTTGTCAAAATAATCTCTCCACACAAAATATAAGTACACAGCCCAGTACATTAGCCAAATATAAATAAATAAAAATGAATCTTGGACAATTCAGAGTTTACAAGATTAATTATTATTTTTATGTTGTTAATGAAATGCAAAATTAACTAATACCAAATAAAGACTTATAATAGATAATAAAACAATTCCTATAGCTATATTTAAAGGCCTACATGTTCCAGATACTGATATACCAGATACCAGTTTCGAACTAAAAGTACCTACCACATTCCCTCTCTGGATGATGAAAGATATTTTTGGATAAAATGATAGCTCATACATCACCGGACGTTTCCTTAATTTTTAATAAATAAATGAAAGTGCATTTATTTCAACAAAACACCTATAAATACAGAGAAATCTAATTAAAGACACATGCAATAAAGGAAATTGGCAATGTTGGCTAGGGTTAGTCTGGTATCTAAACTAGATAATTATCTGCACTATAGATGTCAGCCAGTTCCGTCGCGGTTTACAAAATATTTAGCTTATAATTATATTAATTTACTATTTCTCCATCTTCTACATTTCTAAGTAAAAGTAAAATTAGTAATAATAACATGTAGGACATTTTACGCATATTGGCCTGAGGCTCTACAATGGGTTTGCGCATTGTAGCAACGTAACGTATTTGTATACGTATACGAGAGCAACAACCAATAGGACCGCTTTATTTAATCCTGTTACCAAAAATAAAGCGATCCTATTGGTTGTTGCTCACGTATACGTATACAAATACGTTACGTTGCTACAATGCGCAAACCCATGGTAGAGCCTCTGATGCTCTGTCATGAGTTTTCCTATCATATTTAACGTAACGTAAACTAACATTATAAAGCCGAAGAGTTGTGTGAATTATCAACTTAAAAGGCAGATATTAGACTCCACCAGCGACGCTTCTGTCGATTCTCGAATACGTTACGTTGCTACAATGCGCAAACCCATGGCAGAGCTTAGGTTCAAATTGAAAAAAAAAATGTGTTGGATAGGACATTTATCGACAAAGACTTATAGGCTATACCTATAGGGTATAGGCTATACCTACATCATGCTACGACCAATAGGAGCGCAGAGTCAAAATTCAGGCTTATAATATTACATTAGTGCAAACCCTAGAGCTTGTTTTGTGACCAGTCGAGGATCTATCATGAGTTTGTTTGCCTTAATACCACAGAACCGAGAGGCGGACTAGTAGTTTCGGCCGTCCTAGGCCGTTTAAGCGGTCGCCCCATACTACGGTTCGGCCCGAAAGCAACAAAATTGACTTTAAATATTAAATTTCGTAAAGTTATTATCAAAAAAAAACTCAAATAAGCTTGTAAAAAGGCTGCAGGGCCGTTCCCTAAACGAACAAGTAAGAAATCCTGGGTCTAGTGGCGGGTATATGTGCACGTGGAGATGTTATAAAAGTTTTTTTTTTGCTCATCAACGAAAACCGTTTTATCTTCCAAATTGACTCGATGCCCTAGGCTTTTTACTATGTGAAATATAAACCTGAATTGTGACCCTAATATTAATGTTATTTTGTTAATTTAATTTTAAAGGTCAAAGTGTGGTTTCAAAATAGAAGAATTAAATGGCGGAAGCATCATCTAGAGGTGACACAGCAAAGACTGGCGGTGCTACAACGGCACCGGCCAGACGACAGAGAAGAAGACATTTAATCATTCAAGCCATTTACATCCTACACAACGAGCTGCTGCTGTCATATATTTTAAGTCAATTTAACATTTTCAAGACGATGTTTCTCGGTTATAATATTATGTAAATTAATCTGTACCAATACCGTAATGCTAATTAATTATCACTGTCTATTTAATTAGTTAATAACTAAGGTTCCATTTGGAACCCCTGGGGGTTCAATGAATTATTTTCCCGTTAGACCCCGCGGATAACGTATTCTGAATCTACACCGAATCTACGCGAACTTGTCGCTGTGTTTATATAAACATAATAGTAAGTCAAATGCGATCAAAGTACACTACCTTAACTTGATTTTGTGTTAAAAAAACACGGACACAAGTCAATAGAGTGTAGGTGTAAAATATTTAATAGATACATAACAACATAAATAAAAAATATATTGGCGACAAAAATTTAGCTAAATATCAGTGTTTATATATGGTGATTTTTTTTGTGTCTAACTAGGTAATTTCATTTTAAACAATTTAACGATAGATGTCAAAACATATGGGTTAGTAATAAATAATTTAGTTTCAGTATAGGTACGTTATTGATAGTCATTCACCTAATTTAAAACAACAATCCGATTTCACCAACGATCCCGAGCCCCTAAATAAGAATTTTGACATATTTGCTATGAAACAACTGTCATTAATTGTCCCTTAACTTTGTTACGGGCTCCCTTAGAGTTGGTGAAAATGGGCATAAGTGGGTTCTACCAGATTTTTTGCGTAGCGGTAATACGTTAGAAACGTTAGGTTCTACCAATGGGGAAGGTTTTAAATCATTTGTGAAAGACATATTCCAATTTAATATTGGGCTGAAGAGCCTTTTGACTTTATTTTACAATACACATCATAATTTTAATATCTTTTTTCTATTGCCTACCACTTAATTAAGTAATTTTATTTGTGTTAATTTTCCAAATAAATAAAATAAAAATTAATGAAAAGAGATTTGAGAATATCAGCGGATGACTAAATATCACTGAAATGTCAAAATAGACATCGATTTCCAATGTTCGTACATTGGAAATCGATCTTTGAGTCTCATCTGAGACTAAAATATAACTTATTATATCAATTCGTAATTAAAGTCACCGATGACAGCTGTTTGTTTGTTATGAAATGTATTCATTATGAAAAACTAGAACGGCGAGCAAAATTTTCTTTGTTTAACAAAACGCAAGTAGCTCTTTTCTTTGACAAATAATGTGTAAGTTGGTATCGCGCATATGCCTATGAAAAATACGACTTATTGTCACAAACTAAGCTCTAGGCTTGTGTAGGTACCAGAAAATTCTATTTAATAACCACCCAGACCACAACAAACTGTACCTACAGAAAAACCAAATTTTTTTTTTACAATGGGTGGGAATTACTGGGAATCGGAACCACGATCTCCGGATACAACGTTAAAGGTACCACCACTAGTGTACGGAAGCGCCATAAAGCATTTTAGCATTTCTATTGGTGGCTTCTTAATTATTAAACGTAGGTAACGTGAATACGATGGCAAAAACTTATGGCAAGCCTCTGCGTTATGTAGTTGTCCCAGTTATTACAAGGTAAGGCTTTTTTGCGGGTGATCATTTTAATTTGGATCTCATTATTTAGTGCCAAAGATTTTTCATGTAAATAAATTACTATAATGTGTAATTATGGTTTCCTAGATATTTAAATATTATATTATTTGTAAATATAAACTTATTTATAGTCATAGTAAAAGTAATTTTAATTATTGCAAGTAACATTGTTTTATTGTGTTTCTTACTATAAACTGCTTACTACCATTACCTACCGTTCCCTGATTGTCCCAAGGAAAGACCGACAAGAAAATTTTATACCTAAAGTCCGTTTCACGAAAGAATGCCGGCAGCAAATTTTAAAATTAATAAAATTGTGAATAAAAAATGTAATAAATATTAGTACCTACGATGTCAGAGGCTCTACTCTACCATGGGTTTCCGCATTGTAGAAACGTAACGTATTAATTTACATATACGTGAGCAACAACCAATGGGATCGCTTTATTCAATACTGTTACCAAAAATAAAGCGATCCGATTGGTTGTTGCTCACGTATATGCCTCTGCATAATTTTCTTAGTTATACAAATTGTTTTTACTGAATTAAATCAAATTCATTATAAAATTATTTTTGAGGAGTCAAAAATTACCTTCAAAAAGAAAATATTATCTCGGATAGACTAAAGCCGAAAATAGCCAAATTAATAGTAACTTCGTCTCTAGATCAATCCTCCTAAGAAAGCTAGGGCTATATGGCATACGTGGATCCTACCTTATTATTATCCTATCTAGTATTATTTTATGTATTTATCTAAGTAATAGAAAACAAGTAGTAAAATTAGGAAACGACCGACCGCAGTGATATCATGAACGGGGTCCCTCAAGGCAGCGTATTAGGACCGACTCTCTTTTTGATCTATGTCAACGAACTTTGTTTGCTGACCTTACACAGGCCTCAATTTTTGCTTTTGCTGATGTTTTCCATGGAAAAACATGGGATAATATGGTCACAATGGCAGAATCTGGTTTACAGTTCACGTCATCATGGGTGCAACGAAATCTGTTGACATTGAACACGGGGAAAACGAAGTTTGTCGCCTTTTCCATTAAGTCATGTTCCGGGCCAAATACTAAATTATTATTATATTAAGTTGGACTCCTGCCATTTATACCCTGACTGCAATAATTTCCTAGAACTAGAATAGGTTAATGAGGGAAAATACCTCGGTGTATATATCGATAAAGAACTATCCTAGATAAAACACACCCAAATTACCTCTTTAACCAGTAAGCTTTTGTACATTTTCAAAAAACTACCAAACTTCTTTCACACGACTGCAGCGCTCCGTGCAAAGGAATTCTTTCGTGAAACTATACCTATTATTAGTAGGTAAGTGCTACGATTTTAAGATCCAATACGTAATATAATGCTTAAATAAGTTTCCTAAAATGTTGCATGTAAACTTATTAATTATTTTTATAAAAGTGATATATAGCTTCAAAAAAATTTTCATCTGAAATTACGAAACATAGGGAAGATTTTAATTGACGTAAATAATATATCGGAGAGATATCAGTCAATCACCATTTTCCGGAGAACTGCATCGATTTCTTGTCGAGGTGGTAGTCTAGTTTCATTTCGTAACCGTATCATTTAGTCGTCATAGTGGAAACGTCAATAATGTTGTTCAACATTATCGACCCCTTTATTGGACTTGGTAAGTTTGCTTACCATCGGGTAAAAAAACAACATGGAAATAAGATAACCCTTTATTATGTATATGTCCCTTTTGTTTCGTTAGTTTTTTATACGAAATGTAAAAGATTATGAATTACGTTTAAAGCTTTTCTCCTAAATGCTATTCGTGACGTGCAATGTGACGTATTTGTATACATATACGTGAGCAACAAACAATAGGGCCGCTTTATTTTTGGTACAGGATTAAATAAAGCGGCCGTATACAAATACGTTACGTTGCTACAATGCGCAAACCCATGGTAGAGTAAAAATTGTCATAACAACTGAGTACCTACTTTTCACCAGGGGCCTTATTCCGAGTGCAAATGTTAAACACCACAAGACGTTGCGTAAACTACAAATATTGAAATATAAGTTCTATACTGTTAAATATAGAGTTGAAATTCCAATGCTCAACACATGTTCAAACTTGCGAAGAATTCGTGTATTTCAAGATGGCGGCATTATTATAGCCAACCTAATACAGACTATATAACCATTGGAATAGAACTTATATTTCCATATTTATAGTTTACACAACGTCTTGTCGTGTTTAGCGGTTGCAAACTCGGAATAAGGCCCCTGGGTGGGTTTTGTTTGGTTATTTATTTTGTCTGTTAATTTTAATGTTATTTTAAGGTCTATAGAACTTGCTAGACCGACCGATCTGACTCGTTACCACCTCCCATACAGATGCAAAAATTGACTTAGTCATGTTTCCGTTTTAGTCTGTGGTCTCACCGGTTTTCAGGATACCACTGCATCGATTTCTTGTCGAAGTAGTAGTGTGTGTTTTAGGGTGCGTTTTCGAAATGCGCAGTTAATTTGAAGATAAAACCTCGAAGACCAAAGAAGACTAATGCAAATTCGTCTTTGACGCAGCCCATTTGGTAACCGCATCATTTAACCGGCATAGTGGGAGCTGTCAAACTACAATGTATTGATCGGCCCCATTCATGGATTTTTAAGTTTGCTTATCACCAGGTAGATACAAAGTCTGAAAAGGTACCGCCTAGACGGCTCCAGGGTACCCAGCGGAAGGGTTTTAATCCCACCTCGTTGTAGCCGATGGTATGAGTCTACACCGAACAAGTGGCAAGCTCGTCGCGATGTTTTGGATAGACTCAATAACCCATCTATAAACAGTTTCACAAGTTGGTATAGTGAAACCGGGACCGACAGCTTAACGTGCTCTCCGAGGCACTAAAGTGGTGTTGTCAAACAAATGTACATAATTTTTTTAATTAAAAACTCATTGGTACACACCGGGATTCGAACCAGGGACCTAAGCGTTTTTAAGTTCAAGATATCAGTCAATCACCATTTTCCGGAGAACTAAAAGTCTAGTTTCATTTCGTAACCGTATCATTTAGTCGTCATAGTGGAAACGATCAATATTGTTATACAACATTATCGACCCCTTTATTGGACTTGGTAAGTTTGCTTACCATCGGGTAGAAAAACAACATGGAAATAAGATAACCCTTTATTATGTATATGTCCCTTTTGTTTCGTTAATTTTTTATACGAAATGTAAAAGATTCTGAATTACGTTTAAAGCTTTTCTCCTAAATGCGATTCGTGACGTGAAATGTGACGTATTTGTATACGTATACGTGAGCAACAAACAATAGGGCCGCTTTATTTTTGGTACAGGATTAAATAAAGCGGCCGTATACAAATACGTTACGTTGCTACAATGCGCAAACCCATGGTAGAGTAAAAATTGTCATAACAACTGAGTACCTACTTTTCACCAGGGGCCTTATTCCGAGTGCAAATGTTAAACACCACAAGACGTTGCGTAAACTACAAATATTGAAATATAAGTTCTATACTGTTAAATATAGAGTTGAAATTCCAATGCTCAACACATGTTCAAACTTGCGAAGAATTCGTGTATTTCAAGATGGCGGCATTATTATAGCCAACCTAATACAGACTATATAACCATTGGAATAGAACTTATATTTCCATATTTATAGTTTACACAACGTCTTGTCGTGTTTAGCGGTTGCAAACTCGGAATAAGGCCCCTGGGTGGGTTTTGTTTGGTTATTTATTTTGTCTGTTAATTTTAATGTTATTTTAAGGTCTATAGAACTTGCTAGACCGACCGATCTGACTCGTTACCACCTCCCATACAGATGCAAAAATTGACTTAGTCATGTTTCCGTTTTAGTCTGTGGTCTCACCGGTTTTCAGGATACCACTGCATCGATTTCTTGTCGAAGTAGTAGTGTGTGTTTTAGGGTGCGTTTTCGAAATGCGCAGTTAATTTGAAGATAAAACCTCGAAGACCAAAGAAGACTAATGCAAATTCGTCTTTGACGCAGCCCATTTGGTAACCGCATCATTTAACCGGCATAGTGGGAGCTGTCAAACTACAATGTATTGATCGGCCCCATTCATGGATTTTTAAGTTTGCTTATCACCAGGTAGATACAAAGTCTGAAAAGGTACCGCCTAGACGGCTCCAGGGTACCCAGCGGAAGGGTTTTAATCCCACCTCGTTGTAGCCGATGGTATGAGTCTACACCGAACAAGTGGCAAGCTCGTCGCGATGTTTTGGATAGACTCAATAACCCATCTATAAACAGTTTCACAAGTTGGTATAGTGAAACCGGGACCGACAGCTTAACGTGCTCTCCGAGGCACTAAAGTGGTGTTGTCAAACAAATGTACATAATTTTTTTAATTAAAAACTCATTGGTACACACCGGGATTCGAACCAGGGACCTAAGCGTTTTTAAGTTCAAGGTCTAACCAACTAGGCCACCACCTATATACTAGGCCACCACCTATATAAAGGTATCTTTTTATATATTCCGCTGGTGATGATGACTTGATATTTACGGTTTTATTGGTGCAATAACAGCGTGATATTAAGATAAAATTATACAAATAACTTCTACCCACCTAGCTAAACATATCTACACTTATTTATATATTTTGTCTTCGGTCGTTCATCGACACTCACCGTAAGGTCAAGCAAGTGAACTTTTTATACAAATCCAAGGTGACAATCTCAAAACACTGGTTGTTTTGTTCGACAATATATACCTATACCAACTATAGATAGCTAGATCACACATTTAGGTAGGACTTCATTCCCAGTAGTTCAATTGACTGAACCACTGGGTTTTTTCTCACTAATCTAGTGAGTAATCTTATGGACGATGATGATCACTGTCACTGATGACGCCGCTCCAAAGAGAGGAAAAAATATTTGGCAATAAAATTTTATAGCTTTTATTTATATATTTTACCTAATAATAAACTAATCTAGTGAGTACTAATTTTAAAACTAACTCTACTCATGGCTTTGGTTGTTGTACAGTAAGTAGTCTTTATTTTTGTTTATACGTCTACCTAATATTATTCTTTAACGCCATTTTATCAGTCCTTGCATGGTATCTATCTATCTTATCATTTCTTTAGGTGATCATTTTGGAAAACGACTTGGGATAGTAGACATACAAAAGTGGTTATAAAGTATAATTTGATGCCAGACCTATTAAATTATTTTGTTATTTCTATTTTCTATTTATTATATAATATTTCGATGCACTTGTTGTCATACAAATGTACCTACATATTTTATTTTGTTTATTTATCAAACTTTATTGCATAATATATACAAAGGCGGACTTAATGCCGTTGGGCATTATCTGACATTAAATAAAAAAAATATTGGTATAGTCCTGTGTTGGAACCGGGGTCCTAAAGACTATATTATTGTTTTTTATGTTTTTTTTTGACAGCCTCCGTAGGCTAGTGGTTGCGTCTTTGACGTTATATCCGGAGGTCGTGGGTTCGATTCCCACCCATGGCGACAAAATATTAGTATGCTTTTTCTGTACAGTTTGTCATGGTCTGGGTGTTTATAAAATATAATATGTATTATATCGTTGCTTCTGGTACACATAGTACAAGTCTAGAGCTTAGTTTGTGACCAGAGCAATTAGTGTAAATTGCCCTACATATTATTATTATTATTATTATTATTATATGTATTTGTTATAATGACGTAGTACATACCTACTAAAGTTTTTTAAATCACTTAAAATGTTATGCAAAATAGTACAAGCAACATCGATACTAATACATACTAGCTATATTTATTTAATAAAAAAAAAATCACAAGAGATTATGAAAAGTTTGATTTCAGTTTTTTTATCTCAGTAACGTATTTGTATCACCACATTTTGGAATTTTAGGTAGCTAGCTTGATAAAAACTTTTAATAAAATTTAGATAGCGTTATAAATAGAAGTTTATAATGTAGAATATTTCAAAGATCTTTTTTACTTTTCTATTCCATTTTTTTTAATATTTTAGTTTCGCTAGTTTCTCATTCAAAAGAGTTATACATTTATTTCACTTAATTTTTTTTTTAACGATTTTTATACTTATAGGTATATATTTCATGATCGGATAGTATAGGCATGTCTGTTACTACAATTGAAATGTGACAGAAATGATAATGTTATTTAATTGTATAATGCTAGAATAAATCCTAAATTTGTTATTCGGTAGCATGTATGTATTAATGGAAATATTGTAAAACCTTTTTATGGGTGAATGAGTTTTTAATTAAAAAAAATATGTACATTTGTTTGACAACACCACTATAGTGCCTCGGAGAGCACGTTAAGCTGTCGGTCCCGGTTTCACTATACCAACTTGTGAAACTTTTTATAGATGGGTAATTGAGTCTATTCAAATCATCGCGACGAGCTAGCCACTTATATATATATATATACCAAGACTCATACCATCGGCTACGACGAGGTGGGATTAAAACCCCTCCGCTGGGTACCCTGGGGCCGTCTAGGCATACTTTTTATGGGTACCCGCGTTTATTATTAATATGTGAATGAATGAAAAAAAAAATTGTATACGGAACCCTAAGTAGACAACTAAATATCGCATTTTTAATATTGTAAGTTGAGTAAGTAGGTGGTACCATTGGGCCCGTTGCACTTAGCGAATCATTAGTAAATTAGAACAACAATGATTAGCGTAACATGGTCTAATCACGTAATGTCTATCTAGTGGAGGCAAAAGTGAAACGTGCTCCGTGTTTACAAACAAACCGGTTGCGGAATATAAAATGCTACTTATAGGTCGGTTATACACTAGTTTAATTATTTAAATATGTAGGTATTTATTTCGTTCTAATAGAATAGTGGACAGTGTTTACTGCAAGAACAATAACTATTAACAGCATGATTTCTTGGCCAAATTAGTGCTAAAGTGCTAAGTAATAAGCTTCAAAATCGTAAACCAAGTAGGCCGTTATTTATATACTATTATTTTGAAAAAAAAAAAATTATAGCCATTATAATCCAACATATTTTTAGTAAAAGATGGTATTTATATTTGCATACAATTATTTTGACGTAGTGGTTTAATAATAATAATAATATCTAGGACAATTTACACAAATTGCTGTCACAAACTAAGCTCTAGGCTTGTTCTATGTGTTCCAGAAACTACGGTATAATACATATTATATTTTATAAACACCCAGACCATGATAGTACTATTTTTTTTTTTGCCATGGGTGGGAATCGAACCCACACGACCTCCAGATACCAAGCCAAAGGCGCAACCATTTTTTAAAAAAATATTTCAAAAGCATTCTTTGGATTTCTTTCGAACGAACGCCTTTTATGACATTAATATTTTATCAATATAAAAGGTATTTTTTTTTCGGTTAAAACTGAATTTCAAAGTCGGTAAAATTGGAAAACCTAACATGATAACTGACTGTCAAAGACCTAAATAAGTATGTTTAGCACGGTAGATAAGTAGTATATTTAAGGTAGGTAAGTATATATTACTTTAGTTGTACCTAATATACCGTGTCGTGTCCGAGTTGGTTAGACCTTGGACTTAAAAACGTTTAGGTCCCTGGTTCGAATCCCGGTGTGTACCAATGAGTTTTTAATTAAAAAATGTATGTATATTTGTCTGACAACACCACTATAGTGCCTGGGAGAGCACGTTAAGCTGTCAGTCCCGGTTTCACTATACCAACTTGTGAAACTGTTTATAGATGGGTTATTGAGTCTATTCAAAACATCGCGACGAGCTAGCCACTTATTCGGTGTAGACTCATACCATCGGCTACGACGAGGTGGGATTAAAACCCCTCCGCTGGGTACCCTGGGGCCGTCTAGGCGGTCTCGGGCGCCGTAAGGCACCCGTGATGATATATATGTATGAGTAGTTGTACCTATAGGTGGATGCACAAAGTAATATCGTCTAATATATAAAATTCTCGTGTCAATCGTGAAAATGAAATGGATATGGCAAATACGAACCCTTACTTCAGACAAGTACATAATAATATATAAAATTAATGAATGTGGTAGGAATTAAAAAGTTTGCTGTAATTTAATTTCATTTGGCCTGGTTATTATTGACATGGTGACTTGAAAGGTTGTACTTGGGCTAATATAACTCTACTAAACAAATCGAACAACTTTTCCTATGGAATCAATCTCGCAAATTGAATCAAAATTTGGCTAATATATAAATGACCAATTTGTATGGATATGGCAATTTTATTTTTCATTTATAGGTTTGACCAGTAGAACCTCATTTTAGCACTTTTTAAATTCGCCCAGGGGCCTTACCAAAGACCAATCTATAATCGAATCGAAATACCCATCGAAAGCCAAATGTATAGGATTTGACGTTTCTGGTTGATCAGGCTCTCTAACCATAGATTAAAATTCCTATACATTTTTATCGATCGATGCGGCGATTCGATTGACGATCGTGATCTTTGGTCACGTTGGTTTGGCCCCTACTGTATATACGAGCAGATTTGTATAGGTTCGTTAATGTGGAAAGAGAATAATTAATTTATATACCTATAAGAATATTTTTAAATGCGTAAATGATTATTACCAAGTGTGTAAACAACCTTATAATACTGAATAGTGTTGATTCACAAACTGACGCATTCATAACCCAATATCAGCTTTGTATACTTGTGTAAATAGTATGGTAATTCGGAATCGAAAACAAAAACCATTTTTATAGTCTCTCTAGTTGTGCGTGCGGTTATTTTGGCGCGAAATAATTTAAATATTTAAATTTGAATTCGATCCGGAAGTGGAAATGGAATTTTCTGTTTATGGAGGTGAGCTTACCTAAAGATTATTATAATGTAGGTACCTAGTATTTTGTTTTTATCTAAAAAAATTACAATGTGTCGTAATCGAAAAAAAATTTTAGGCTTCTCCATACAAACTAGCAATGTTAAAATAACCAATGTGTATGGAGAAGCTATTTTTATTTCATTTAATGCAATGGTTCCATGGGAAAAATTGTTCGATTTGATCATATTAGCCCAAAGCACAACTTTCCAAAGTCACCCTGTATATTCCTAACAAAAATCGCTAATATATTTATAAATATACCTACTATGTATACGCATTTAACAAAAATGTACCTAAACTAAGTACTCTTACTTTAAAAATTAACTAATAAATTAATAATAATACCTACCGTATTATAGGTATTTTTTTTAATTCTTATGGGCTTGTATTTCCTATCAGTAAGCATATAACTCTGTTAATATAATAAATAACAATTATTAACAATGCACCATTTTACTATATCAATTAACAATCTAATGTTTATATTATGTATTTAGGACATAAGTATTACCTAAATGCCTATATTATACAATATAAATATGCTGTGTTGTAACTTTTGCCAAAATGTTTTTTTCTTTACAAATAGATTAACCTGATTTGTGTGTCTGAAATACCTAAACATTATTTTATTAAAATAAAAAACTGACCCACTTTAGAACCAATAAATAAATTGTCACCCGCAAAGACATTTCGGTTTAAATATCGCGACTTCATTGCATTCACTCGATATATCACAGTGGTTACCTTATGTTTGGGATCTTCTTAGATTTGGTGGTGATCACTTACTCAACCACCGCACCGGCTGGAGACAAACCCGTGCAACGACGATAACCACTTGGAGCGCGTTCGTTTTGGGACAGAAACATGTTCACAACGATCACGATGTTTATTTATGCGTTTTTTTTTGAGATTTCGGCGGCAAAAGTGGCATTGTGATCTGCCGCAATGGCCGTTTCTTTTGGCCCAGAATGCTACCGTGAACTGATCACAATGACCCCAGTGGATAGGTGAGGCGTTGTGAACATATTTTTACATTTGTGGTTGTGACAGTTGTTGTTGTTTTAAACGTCGCAGCCGTCTTATATTTTTAGGATCAAATTTATTGTATTTTAAATCGAAATGATTTTAGAAATATTTCGCTAAATTAAAATAGTGGATTGTACGATTTAACCTATATTTTACTTGACAAGTGACAGTTGAATGATTCGTGATAACAATGCGTTCGATTTGGATAGTGGTAATTGAGGCATTGTGGTTGACTAACCAAAAAAAAACGCAATTACGCATAATGTCATTATGATCATTGTGAGCATATTTCATTACCAAAACGAACGGGCCCTTGGTGGTACATGTGTTGACGTGACGGTGTTATTTGCCACGGCCACAGAAGAAATAACACCGTTACGTCAACATGTGACGGTGTCATGATGTGCCGTGGTGGGTGCGCAATTATATCACATTACTAGCTGATCCGCGCAACTTCGTCTGCGTAACTTTAACCGTTTACACAGGCAGCGCACGCAACGGAAGCACTCAAAAGGAGTAAATTTCCCCCGTTTTTGCAACATTTTTCAATGATGCTTCGCTTGTATTGTATTGTTCGTAACGTGCCTCCTATGCCCATAGCCTTCCTTATTAAATAGTCTATCCAATAGTAAAATAATTTTTCAATTCGAACCAGTAGTATTTGTACTATTTCTTCTGTGCCAGTAGTTTCTGAAATTAGCGCGTTCAACCAAACAAACTACGATATTGCCGCAAAAGCGAGGTTCGTACATACGTGGTGGCCGAGTTGGTCAGACCTTGGACTTAAAAACACTTAGGTCCCTGGTTCGAATCCCGGTGTGTACCAATGAGGTTTTAATTAAAAAAAATATGTAAATTTTTTTGACAACACCACTATAGTGCCTCGGAGAGCACGTTAAGCTGTATATAGATGGGTTATTGAGTCTATTCAAAACATCGCGACGAGCTAGCCACTTGTTCGGTGTAGACTCCTATAAGGTGGGATTAAAAACCCCTCCGCTGGGTACCCTGGAGCCGTCTCGGCGGTCTCGGACGCCGTAAGGCATCCGTGATGATATATATATATATATATATATAAGCGAGGTTCGTGGGTTCGAGTCCCACCCACCAGATTTTTTTCATTGCATTTTGCCTTTCAAAAAAGGATCTAAGTAAAGAAATAAATAAATGAATAGAAACGAATAATAAAAAAGAGTAAATACGCCCTTTGACCCGAAACAAGCGAGCTGTTATCATACCTACATGGTCACAAGGTCACTGTGATTAAAATAAGTAAGTAGGTATTAATTATATAACTTTATTGTTAATTGCTTTTTTACTTATCTATTTATATCCGGGTCTCATAGGTATGTTACTTATACAGGCTGATTTTTTAGTGGTTTAGAAAAAAGTAACTCACTCGTCTTATTCCACCAGGTGATAAATGGCGCTTATAAGGATCAAAAATCGAATGATGCAGTTTTAGGTTTTTTATCAAAAACTCTTTTAAGTATTTTTCGCTATTCCTTGTAGTTTAGGTAGGTATTATTTGGCCTTGATGGCACACTTGAGAGATTCACCCTGTATAAGTAACATACCCTGTTTTATTCTAGAATTTATACCAAATTAAAAAAGATGTAGATAGAGGTAATAATTAACTGTGCAATCTTTTAGGAAAATGGAGTTGCAAATGTAAAAAAATAATATAAGTCGAATATTCCATCAGGGGCGGATCCAGTTATGATTTTTTTTTTCGTTGGGGGGGGGGGGCTAGGGCGTTTTGACAAGCTTTTTAGAGGATTATTTGTAATAACTACATAGTATTATTATACTACTGTATTACAAAATAGTAGATTTAATGTAAATTTCGATGGTTCCCCCCTGGATTCGCCTGTATTCCATCCATATGAAAGTATGAATATGAGTATGCCGCTACTATGATGATAATAAATACCTAATTATGATGATGTTACAAGTTCTTTATTGACCAGTAGCTGCGATAAATCCAATGATTTTATTTAAACAAGTAAATCAGGAAGTAGGTACTTCCTGATTTACATTCTTGTTACCTTGACATTTTTGTAAGTAGGTATTCATGTTTTTAAAACTCACTCACTAGGAAGAATTAATGTTTATTTCATTTTTATAGGACATAGCACACATATTACCCTGGTAAAATAGCTCTAGACTTGTGCCTACTGTTTATCAGGAACAACGCTACTAATACTATTAATTACATCATATTCATAATATTATCTATTGTTGGATCATTTTATTTTTATCATTACATTGTCATTGTCATTTTCAATTCGAGTTGAGTTTCATTAAACTTAAATTCTCAGTATGGACATAGGCTGTAGAGTGTTTAGAGCAATAAATAAATCAGTAAAGGAAAGTAACTACAATTCCAACAAGACTGATTTATTTATTGCAAATTATCTAGAATTTAAAACTAAAGCTTCAAAAGGTTTTTTTGATTTTATGTTAAATTTATGTTTTGTGACACTTCGCAATTTTGCTACCAATATAGAGTCTTTGTTTCGTCTTATAAATTATTTTATTCTTATTTAAGCAATCTTCATCCTACCTTCCATATTTAGAACCTGCACACAGTTTTTACACCTATTATAATCTATAGGTACCAATAATAATAATAATCCAAGGAACTACTGGTTCGTATTGAAAAATTATTTTAGTGATAGCCCGTTTATGGAGAAAAGCTATATAACATAACATCACGCTACGACCAATAGGAGCGGAGCATCAATGAAAAATTTTGCTTTTTTTTTAGATTTACCGTTGCGTGCGCTGCGTAAACGGTTAAAGTTTGACACAGACGAATTTGCGCGGACATGACAAACTCGTAGCTAAGCCATAATATAGCTCTACCACAAGTTTTTGCAAACTATATTTACTATAGTCGCTAGTAACTATCGGGAGTGGATCCAGAATTTTATTTCATGACATTTCATCGTATATTTTATTTTGTTTACTAGAGAATTTTTAGTCATGCAAGTTTTTTTGATGGGCAAAAAATCCAACTTCAATAACATCGCCAGTAAATGAGTACCCGTTACGTCTCCCACACTGTTTTCGTTAATGAGCAAAAAAAAAACGTCAATTTCAACGTAAACATATACCGACCACTATATATACTTGTACTATTATTTCTTCTGTGCCACTACCCAAAGTAATTTTTTATTTCTTTCTACTTCCTTTTGGGGGGCAAGAGAGGTTATTTTAAAAATAAAGCGATTGGTTCATCCATATCTATTGTTACTATCGACTATAGTAGAAACTGTTTGCAAAAACTTGTGGTAGACCTTCTTATTATGGTGTAGGTATTATTGAGTATAGTATAAAAATATTGTTAGTAGTAGCACAAAAGAAATAATAATACAAGTAGTAGTAGGTAGATTAGTGGTTGGTCTGACTACTGAGTTCTGACTAATGAAATAGCATTTTTTTTTTATTTAATAAGGTTTTTTATTTTTTTTATCTTGAATAAATTATTTATTATTATTCTTCTTTCAGCTACATTAGTTCCAATTAAGCAAAACAATAAAGAATCAAATGGCAAAATAAGCGATTTGGCAGTTTTGTACAATTCTATAGAAACTTGGTTAAAATTATTTAAAAATAATTTAAACACAATTGAAAAGTAAGTATTGTTTAATTATATTAAAATTAAAGATTTGATTGTATGTTTGTTCCGGATAAACTTAAAGGCACTGCATTCGTAATCGCGAACTCCGCGTTCTCCATACAAAGTTAGTTTTAACTAAGTAGTAGCTTTCGCAATTCCAATAATACTCGATTACTATTTCGTAGAAGTAAATCATATTTTTGTTGGTCATTGTATTTATTAATATTTCTGTGTTGGGTCATTTTTTTTTTTTTCGTAATCAGAAAAAAAAACGTTTTTAATATTATAATACAAAAGAAAAATATTACCACAACACACAGAAAGATTTTGCGAACAGTTACGAACATAAAAAAAAAGAACTTCGACCAACAGGGGCTCTAGAGAAAAATCAGGCGAGGCGACATGTCAACGTATGTATTTTGACAGTGACAGTAAGCGTGAGGTACGCTGTCACCTGCCAAAGTCTATACAGTTTTGATTGAAGGCGACACGACACGTCGCCTCGCCTGTTTTTTCTCTAGAGCCCCAGCTAAGTGAAACGAGAACGTACGTCATAGAGTATTATTCAGCTTAAAGTCCACTTATAGTGATTTTCGAGGCACTATACAGGGTGAATTTGAAAGGATGTACTTTGGGCTAATATGAGGTTCTACTGAGCAAATCGAACAACTTTTCCCATGGAACCATGTATCGCAAATGAAAAAAAATTTTGGCTTCCCCAAATTGGTCATTTTAACATTACTAGTTTGTATGGAGAAGGCAATATTTTTTTTCATTGGTGGCACATAGTTCTATGGGAAAAGTTGTTCGTATTGATCAGTAGAACCTCATATTAGCCCAAAGTACATCCTTTCAAAGTCACCATGTATAGTGGCGTTGTCAAACAAAATGTACATATTTTTTTAATATAATAAATCGATTATAAATATTTAATCGAATCTCACGAATATTTGCGCATGTGAAGGCATTGTAAATTTGAATATTATTTGAATATCTCGCTAGCTGCAAGCATGGCTGCAAATCTATTTGTCAAATTTCGAGGTAGTATAGGCATTGAGGTAAAATAGGGAGGTGCCCATGGACCTTAAATCGTCTTTCCAGTTTTGAGAACAGAAGATGGCCGCCGCCATACAAATAAAAAAAAGAACAAAAGCAATCACTGAGCGTTGATTGGTTAAAGTGAGAACAGCAGCCACAGACAACGAACTCGTTTGACGTTTTGTTTTATAGGCCATGGGTATAGTTTCATGGGTTTGGCTGTGGGTTTAGGCATGAAACTAATAATAATATATGGACCCGCCATAGTGCCTTGAATGGCCTATAAAACGAATGTTAAACGAGCTCGTTCCGCCATATATGTTCTCAAATTGACCAATCAACGCTCGGGGATTGCATTTCTTCTCACTTTTTTTTCTGCGGCTGCGACGATCTTGTGTTCTCAAAACTGGAAAGGTGATATAAGAGCCATAGGCACCTCCCTATTTTGTCTCCGTGGTTTTAGGTGTTTTTTTAATGTATTTATTGCATGAAGCTAAAAAAAGGCGCCCTCGGCGCGCGGACGGGCACGGTTTTTACCTTCATGATTTATTTATTGTAAGTCAATACAAGTCCATCCAGGGGCATCTCTTATTCTCTAAGCATTTTTCAATATTTTTATCGCACTCTGTGACATACCCAGAGTGTTAAAAGTTTCCGAACACGGCTCTCAGGGCGGCTCTCTTTATCAAAAAAAACAATTTTTCTTTTTAAAATTAGAAATGATTTTTTTTACAAATGAATATGGTCTAAGAAAAAGAACAATTTTTACTAAGATTTGAACTAATTTTTGTAAGTATTGAAATAAATCTAAATAAGTAATTACGTGGTGGCCGAGTTGGTGAGACCTTGGACTTAAAAACACTTAGATCACTGGTTCGAATCCCGGTGTGTACCAATGAATTTTTAATTAAAAAAATTATGTACATCTGTTTGAAAACACCACTATATTGCCTCGGAGAGCACCCTAAGCTGTCGGTCGCGCTTAACTAAACTTTTTATAGATGGGTTTTTGAGTATATTCAAAACATCGCAACGAGCTAGCCACTTGTTCAATGTAGACTCATACCATCGGCTACAACGAGGTGGGATTAAAAACCCCTCCGCTCGGCACTCTGGGACCGTCGAGGCGGTCTTGGGCGCCGTAAGGCACCCGTGATGATATGTTATGTATGTAATTACTACTTTTATTTACAGATCAACTGAAGCCATTCAAAATGACTTAAGTCAATTATTCACGGAGGAAAAACAACATACTACTACGCAATTTACTATTAATAAAAATAATAATAACTTAAATATTACCGAAACGTTACAAAATCCAACCGAATTAAATAAATTAACTATTAACAAAAATAATAAATGTAATAATTTCATTAAAGTAACTAATATTAAATCTACTTATAATTTAACTGAATCTTTCAATACTTCGACTTATTATGATAAGGAATGTCTTAGATTAAAGTGTATTGAAGAAGGTAATTTAAATGATTATATATTTCTTGATCATATTGTAATGAATTTAGTATTTAGGGCTAATAAAAATATTAAAAGTAAATTATAAAGATACGTGTACTTTGTTTCATTTTTATTATTTATTACTTACTAGTCTTTGCTTATTTCCCTCGCTTACCACCACGAGTATCTTACGGCACCGAAACCGCCTACACGGCTTTAGGGTACCATGAAATAAAAAATAATATATGGAACCGCCCTTAGTTCTAAAATAGCGTATAAAACGAAATTTCAAACTTGTTCGTTGCCGCATTATGGCATTTTGCTCTCACAATCAACGCTCAATGATTGCTTAAATATTTTTTTTTTATTACTTTTGGTGGCGGCTATCTTGTGTTCTCACGACTGAAAAGGCGAATTAAGATCTTAGTGCGGCTCCATATATATATATATATATATATGTAGGGTATGCAACGGGGGAGGGGTAAGCAACTTTACCCATGAAGATAAAGATAGGGACTCGGGCGTAACGTAGGCAGGATTTAGTATCTTGGGGCGGCTTCTAGCTTCGTTTAATAGAAGATGGCCACCGTCATACAAATTATTTAAAAACAATTACTGAGCGTTGATTGGTTGAAGTGAGAACAGAATATAGCGGCAACGAACTCGTTTGACATTTCGTTTTATAGGCAATTTAAGGCACTATGACGGTTATGGAACCGTATAATATATGGATATTATTTATAGTTTCATAGTTGAAGTGAGAAAATAATAAAATATAGCGGGCGGGCTATATTTTATTATTGGCAATAGGGGTCCTACCGGAAACCCACATGAAATACCGATCACCACGTCGATCGATCGCAAGCGAAAATAAAATGTATGTGATTTGACGTTCTCGGCGATTGAGTTCTTCCCATAGACAATATTTCGACGCATACATTGACGCGTCGATCGGTTTGTCGATGTGGCTTCCCGGTAAGGCCCTAGGGCGGTTTTTATTTTTTAGCTGCGGTACGATACCTACCTCAGGTCAATAATAATTATTACTATTATTAATCTGAGACACTACGTCATAATACGTTAACGGGTAAATAATGAACCTGTGTGATCTTTCGGGAAAATGAAAAAGACGGAGATATGTAAATTGTGTATAATTCATACATATACTCCTGAACCTATTAACTACTTCTATGAAAAACTGTATGAAGTGATTAGGTTATGTACACCAATAAAACGTCAAAAATCTTCCCGTTTTTCCTACCTGGTTCTCCCCGGCTCTTATACATATTTTCAAAAGTAAAAATAAACACTGGATAAAGTGGAAGAAGTATAAGAATATAAGTGATTACGAGGTCTTCTCAATATTTCGTGAGCGTTTTAAAAAAGAACAAAAAAAGTTACCACTACATTCTTTCCGTAAAAACAGGTATTAAAAATCGTAACAATAAATCTGGGATTCCTTCTACTATGTCGTTTAAGAATATCAAATCCAATGTACTTATGAAATATGTAACATGTTTGCTTTTTTCTTTAAATCAGTTCACGAGCCGTCTACGTTAGATCCCGATACGTGGAATCCCCTTCCTGAAGACTCTGATTGTAGTATACATATTAACTCAATCAACTTTTCCTCCTAAACTATTCTTAAAGAAACTTCATAAAGTCGACACGAATAAGGGGCAAATAATGTTTCAGAGATGCATAGCTGATGGTTTTTTCCCTAATATGTGGAAACTTGCTAACATTACTCCGATACATAAGTATGGACCAGCCACTAATGTTGAAAATGATCGTCCGATATCAATATTGTCTACCTTGTCGAAGCTATTTGAGAGATTTGTTCACTTACAGCTGTATCCTGTGGTACATAATATTATCCTTCAAGAACAACATGGCTTTGTCCAGAGCAGATCGACGGTTACAAATCTTATAGTGTATACCACATACCTCTTTGAACAAATGGTCATTCGTGTTTAAGTCGATTAGGTCTATACAGAAAGCATTCGACAATGTGGATCACGAGGTAATGTTAAGGAAAATCGCATACAATGGTAGGTATCAGAGGTAATTTGTAGCGTTGTTGGTTCATCTCTTACGTTACGAACAGAACTCAAAAGGTTGTCGTTAATGGTAATGAATCTGTTGAGTTTACTGCTAGCTATGATGCTGATGATCTTAAAATATTTTCTACCATTTGTAGCCCTTTCGATTGTTACCTTTTTCAACAAGATCTTGACAGACTTTCTGACTACTGCGCTGTTAATAAACGCCACCTTAGCCTTCCAAAATGTAACTGTGTAACCTTTACAAAAAAAATAGATTATTGTTGACTTTAATTACCGTCTTAACAATACTGACTTTTAAAAACTATCCTCTGTTTGTGATCTAGGTGTTTTATTTGATGATTTATAGATAAAATTGTCAATAAGTATTTTCAAATGTTTGGTTTTTTCATGAGGTCCTGTAAGGACTTTAAAAGTCCATCCACGTATCTCCATTTGTTTAAGTCCATGGTTCGTCTTAACTTGGATTATAACCTCATAGTCTCTCCTCGACGATGGAAGTTCACAATGTAGTATCGAATCGATGCTAGCGGCGTCACATAAGTTTTAAGTAAATTAAAAAGCAATAAAGGTTTTGGAACGCATCCTCTACTGTCGCTCTGCACTTCCGCGCATTGAAGTGTCATTCGTTTCTTATGTCAAGTTGGCGTCGCATCTTCGCAAAAAATAATTTATTTTTTTCTAGTTGATTTAGTTATTTTAAGTTGTGTTTCAGCATTAAACATGGGAAAAAGACAATATGAGAATAGTTTCAAATACAAGAAAGTAAAAAATTAAGGAAACTCTTTAAAAAGGTGAAGAAATGGTTCGCTCAAAGCGATCATGAAACCAAAGGTGAATTTCTATTTGTCTTATTAAAATCCTATCGAAAATACATAACGCTCAACTATTAATGTAATCAACTTTTTGCTATTGAGAAATACATATTGTTACCTGGGACATTCCTTGGGAATGTATATGGTTTGATATTTCGCCATTGCTTTAGAATGTTATATATCATTGAAAGAAAAGTAAGAAAGAAAAACTTTATTTCATTGCGATACTAAATCTGAGTATTGAATGATTTTTGTAACCTGGGACAATCTTTGGGAATGTATATGGTTAGATATTTCGCCATTGCTTTACTGTTAAGAGTTAAGAATGGTTTTTACATTAAATGTTTATTTTTATATATTATTGCGATACTGAATGAGAGTATTGAATGACTTTTGTAATCTGGGACATTCTTTGGGAATGTATAAGGTTAGATATTTCGCCATTGCTTCACGGTTAAGAGGTAAGAATAATTTTCACATTAAAAGTTCATTTTTATATATCATTGTGATACTGAATCAGAGTATTGAATGATTTCTGTAACGAGTCTAGTACTGTAAGACTCATACCATCGGCTATGACGAGGTGGGAATAAAAAACCCTCCCTGGGTACCCTGGGGCCGTCTAGGCGGTAAGGCACCCGTAATGCTATGTAAGTATCTTCATGATCAATTGAGTACAAGAATATTTTGCAACACAGTCAGAATTTTATTTAGCTAAATATGTTTAAAATAATAATAACAATATCATTGCAATACTGTTGAGAGAATTGAATGACTTTTATAATCAGTCTGGGGCTGTAAATTATAAAAAATAAAAATATATAAATGTAGGTAAGTAATTCATAAAAATAATTTTATGTAATTGATAAAAACAATTTATACCTGCATCTTCAGGATCAATTAAGTCCAAGAATATTTTACAACAAATAATTTCATATAGCAGAATTTGTGAAAAATACAATATCATTGCAATACTGTTAAGAGTATTGAATGACAATGATTTATAATAAACCTAGTAGTGTAATTCAGAATACCTACAAATTCATGAAAATAATTTTATGTAATTGATAAAAACAATTTATACCTGCACCTTCAGGATCAATTAAGTCCAAGAATATTTTACAATACAGAATTTTATATAGCAGATTTTTGGGAAAAATACAATCACATTGCAATACTGTTAAGAGTATTGAATGATAATGATTCATAATAAACCTAGTAGTGTAATTCAGAATACCTACAAATTTTTTATTCATTTTCAATTTTAAATAAACCAAAAATATTTTACAATACAATCAGAAATTTATATAGCAGGTTCTGTGAAAACTTAACAGTCTTTACTAGAAACTCATACACATGAGAATACACATACTTTAACCTAAAAAGATGTAGAATATTTGCTGTACTGGGGCCAACTAAAACGGACCAGGAGACAGCCTTTGTACATTCCCCTGTATAAAGTAGCAATATAAGACCAGCAAAGTAGCACTAAGGTCCTACATTTTCACTTGCAAAAGAAAATAAATAATATATTTTCATTTAATAAATTACAATTTAGTTATTAAATGTCTTCATGAGGCAGTCAAACTGCTGTGCAATATTCTAAGAGGTTTTTTGATATCTGCTCTAATAAAAAGACGAATGTCTTTACGGAAATCCAGATGCTCTTGTGTTTAGAAGTGACCTATTAGAAATTATAAAAACAGCTAGGACTGTTCAAAGATCCAGCCAGGAGCTGTGTACTACCAACCAAAAATGGACAAATAACCAAACTAAATCTCCCTGAGACCCCTCATCCATCCAACTTTAAACTGGTGGGCCCCTCCGTGAAAACTCTAAAAAATTTAAACCTGCAATATATTTAAACATTATATAATGTAGGAGCCATAAAACCTGTCCAATAAATTCAAATTATTGTTGCTCCCCGATTTCAATAATAATATGAATACTAGTCATTTTAAATTAGATGATACCTTACTGCATGTAAATTAATAAATAGTAATGGGGTTTTTGGCTACTAATCCTAATATGCCAATTTATGTGATAAAAATATCATGGTAGAATTTGAATCCTTTTTAGATTTCACAAACTTTAACAGTTTTTCTGTTTTATTCTTATAAACTATAAGGTTTTCCTTTGTCTACACAATATATTTTTTCAAAACTATTGAATCTAATAATGACTAAGCTTTCAATGCTGTTCAATGTCTAGATGACTGCCTTATATAAGTGATTCTTATTACGGCTGTATATAATGCATAAAATATGTAAATATAGCTGTAATTTAATAGATATCTCATACTCATACTCGTTTATATATAATGCCCAAAAAGGAAATATTAATTCCTTATGGAGATACACACACATGTGCTTCAAGGCTAGGTTGGGGCGCAACTTGTGGTACAAATAGGGCCGTCCGGCTCATGGACCAATAAACACGGATTACTTATAAAAACACTAGAACATTAAGACAACCTGTTTTGGTTTGCACTGCTTTGCTATAAATAAGTGTAACTGTAAGACACTTTTACTTATTAACAATACATCAGCCATTTCACAATTGACTAGGGGTTCAATCCCCTACTACACAGAATAGCAAAGAATATTTGGCAAAGGTGTGAAAGCCATAACATTTACATTATTTGCATTATTCATAAATACCAAAGAAAACATTACCTATTAATGACCTCAAAAAAAAAAGTAAAGAAGAATAATAATAATAATATCAAGAAATCATTACAAATTTTAGACAACAAGAGATATACCTGTTTGTTCAAAAATTACTACCAATGGTAAAAAAAAAAACTCACTATATGATTTTACCTAACCCTTGAAATGATACAGACAGTACAAATATAATAGTCCTTGTACTATATTGGTAGACTCAACCTTGGGATCCATTATACACGAAACCTGGTAATAGAGTTTTTATCACCGTCAATAATTCTCCCGGATACAAAATTTCTTACCTTGTGCATTTCCAGATAACCGCACCTATCCCTGTTAGTCAGCTTGGTTGGTAGCCAGGAATAAATATATATAAATAGGGGTTTGAATGCCAAGGCAGTTAATATTAGGTAAAGGTCTTAATATTTTCCATATATTGCGGTGTATATAAATAAGAAATATAATGCTGAAATAAGCAATATAATTAATATAATTACTTATTTACCAGAAAAATACCAACCAAGGTGTATCTCTATTCTAGATTTATCAATACCAGATCTGCTTTTTCATTGTATGTAGGACCCAAAGTGGGTGTTTACAATAAAATCAAATAATTAAGGGTTTCTTGGAACTATGATTTAGAGCTAAAACATGAATATACTCGGATTTGTCAATAGTTGTTGATGATAAAAAAAAATTAAAAAAAAGTAATAGTTATACAGACCTGAATAATCTTAAAAAATGTTCTAAGGAAACTTTTCTTTTTTTTTCTTTTTATATTTTTTTTTTAGCCTTACCGGATAAAAGGGCTTAATTTTGGGGTTATTAAATATTAATTAATGGGGTTACAGGTGTAATCAATTATTAAAAATGTAGCAAAAGTTTAAGAAAGAAAGACAAACTAATTAAATTGAACAACCTCACATGTTGTAACTCTCAGTAATTGTACTAAAGATAAAAAAAATTAAAAAAAAATCGTAGAAGATAATCATCAACATCAACATTACTAAATTTACAGACCATTGCACCAGACATGCTGCCACATCAGCAGTTTTAAGGAGTTGAGCAATTAAATTAATGATAAAATAAGAAGAACGGCTGGTTGGACTGGCCAGTTCAACATATTTTTTGGTGGTTTAGTAGTAACTGCACAATTCTTACATTGGTCATAACTATTTAAGCTTTGTGGAATCAGTTTTTTCTTAAGCAGTAATTTTATTAATACCTAAATAGTTTTTTCTTAAGACTTTTCACATTTTTGTAAAACTTTAGTCTAGTGTACGAGTATATAGAATAATACTTGTTAATTAGTAAAACAAAGACTGATTCTACAACTTGACTTTGAACATCTACATTGTGAACTTCCATCGTCGAGGAGAGACTATGAGGTTATAATTTAATAATCAAACGAACTTACCTGTAAGTGAAGTTCGATTGAAATTATACCTCGTAGTCTCTCCGAACACGATGGAACCCACCCTCTCTTAATCATTTTCTTTACCCCATAAGCGTTGTAGAATCTGGAGCAGCATCCGAAACGAATGACACTTCAATGCGCGGGAGTGCAGAGCGACAGTAGAGGATGCGTTCCAAAACCTTTATTGCTTTTTAATTTACTTAAAACTTATGTGACGCCGCTAGCATCGATTCGATACTACATTGTGAACTTCCATCGTCTTCGGAGAGACTACGAGGTATAATTTCAATCGAACTTCACTTACAGGTAAGTTCGTTTGATTATTAAATTATGCTGCACAAGTATGGAACCCTCTTTATGTAAAATATATTGATCAAGTTGAACTAGTGCAGCGTAAATTCTTACGCTATGAATTATATATGCCGACGTGCGCGTCGCTCATATAACGATTTTATTTAACAAACGTCTTTGGTGTTGTATCCGGAGGTCGTGGGTTCGATTCCCACCCATGGCAAAAAAAATATTAGTACGTTTTTCGGTACAGTTTGTCATGGTCTGGGTGTTTATAAAATATAATATGTATTATATCGTTGTTTCTGGTACACATAGTACAAATCTAGAGTTTAGTTGGGCCCTATTTCATAAACGTGACAATTGTAAATTACTTTGACAATTCATAATACATGGCTTGATTTAGTTTGTTAAAAGTAAATAATTGAAAGTAAACCAAGCAATGTAATATGAATTGTCTTGGTAAAGTACAATTGTCATGTTTATGAAATAGGCCCCTGAGCAATGTGTGTAAATTGTCCTACATATTATTATAATTACTCCTTATTATAATAATTGATCGACTAATTATAATAATTGATTGCTATATATACTTCATCTGTAGATTACGAAACAGGTTGCAAACATATATACATAATGTTATTGTAATACGTTTTATATTTAATTTCCTAGGTGCAATTGTTTGTTTTCCAAAATAAATAAAATATTTGAGTCTTCACGACGCACGCGTATAATATATATCTGCTTTTGTTTTTTATAACATCATTGGCAAAAGTGTACTATTTTTTTATATATGATAAGCTTTCGCAGTGATCTCAAGTGTAGTGTAGCATTAACGCAGTGATCTCGGTGTTTGTGTTATCTCAAAAAATCTCTTAGCCTTCGATAAAATGGCGGTACATATTTTATCGTTGGTTACTTATTTTGCTCCTAAACTTGATATTGTAAAGACTATACCATACATTATGGTCATGCATGTCACCATTTCTTTTTATACTCTAATCCTTTTTATCCTATTATCCTTCTTTCACAAACAATATATTATAAATAATTTTAAACTACCCACTAGACATTGACCTTAATTTGTCAATGTCTTAATTCGTAACACGTAGAAGCTATTTATCAAAATATAATAAAGACGATTTGGATTAATAAGATTATTTGAGGTAGCTCAAAGACTGTAGACGTGTGTTTCGTTGTGTATTTTGTTGTTATATTTTTCATATTTAATTTGATTGAATACTATTGTGCAAAAGTGTACTAATTTTGTGGAATAAGCATTTGTTGTGTGATGACCTCAACAAAATGGCAGTAAAATGGCAGTACCCATTTGATCGTTCCATACGATCCTTTCATACGGTCATTACATGTCGGCATTCCTTTTTCTACCCTAGTCCTTTGCCGATTCCTTTCTATCCTGTTATCCCTCTTTTAGATAATAATTTCGTTCTACCCGCATGACACTGGCAAAATTTCACATAATGCGAAGAGGCCATTGATTTAATAAATAATAACATTAAAGACGATTTCTAGGGATGTGCGAACGCATTCCGACCTCGGGCTTTATTCCGAGTTTTGACACGTTCACCGTCGCGCATTTTGCGTAAACTATAAATATTGAAAGATAAGTTCTATCCACAGAGCACGGAATCGCCGCGCGCTGCCTACTCCTAGAGACGGTAGTAATAATAATAGTCGTGGCAAAGAAATGCGCTGCGCGCACATATGAGCGCAATCGGCCGCCAGTTGCTCTTCGTACGTTGCGGAATAAACATTAATATTAAATCGATAAAAATGCCTCATTGCGCTGTGATTTGGTGTAAGAACCAAAGTAAAAACATTAACAAACAAAATTCTTCAGTATCATATCACAAGTAAGTAAATAATGTTAATTTTTAGCTTTTTTAAAATGTGCGTCGATGCAGCCGTGCGAAAGCCGCGAGTCATTAGTGAATGCAATAGTGAGGGGACGCACGCGTTGATTGGCATCATGTCGATAATGCAAGTTAGAGTACCAATATATTTTAATAGGGAATATGCATGTTTTTTTATTATTTCAGTACTTGATAGAGTAACTACATTAGACCCTAAAAACAAATATTAAACATTTTTTAAAGGGTAATAACACAAAAATAAAAGGGTTTAAACTTTATCTGCCACTACCGCAGTAAAAAACGGTACATCACTAGCCGCCATTCTGTGGCCGTCATTCAATCATCAAAAAGCATATTATTTTAATGTTATTACACCTCACAAGTTTGTCAAAAGGTTTGTTTATCACAAATTATCGTAATAAAGGACAATAAATACCCGAGAAAACTAGAAACTGTAGACTACAGAACACACGTTGACATTTGTTTATGCGCGAATGACGTCACATGGAGTGTTTGCTAATGTCGGAGCGTTTTGAAATGCGTTCCGATTCTACAAAAAAATAGATTTTTAAAATCGTATTTATAAAATAATTTGCTAATCAAAATAAAATATATTAATGTAAATACGTTCAAAGACATAAAAGGAACATTATATATTAAAATAATAATAATTGGCGTTACATGCATATTCCCTATTGCCATTGTAAAGTTGTTATTTCTATAGTATCTTGTGTATTATTACAAACTTCGAAAAAATCATTTTATGACTGGCCGCTTCACATAAGGTGACACTTAGATACCTTGTCTGTCCGCAGGAATATCTTAAAACCTATTGATCCGATTTGAAATGGTTACAGATTTTATTTAACTACATGTATGCCAACCAGTATAATTTTCAATTGGGTTCAGGTTAAACATGGTCTAAGTAAACAATATACAAATAAATAAAAAGGTTGAGGCAAATAAGTCACATCGAAAGAAAGCTATATTGCTTGTTAAATGTTTTTAGTAATAAGATTTTTTTTTTCAAAAAAGAAAGGAAGTGGAATCACCCTTATAGTGAAGTGAGCCTTTGGTGTCTGTCTGTCTGTCCGTATAAATTATCTTACACACTGATACAACTACTGATCAAAGTTACTTGAAATTCGGAATGGTAATAGATATTGTTGACCGTTAATTGCCGTTAATGATTCTGTAGTAAAACTTCTGTAGAAATCGCCGCCTTCCAGTTCCGGAATTACATCTTCAGTATCGAAAATCAGTTCCGGGATTGTAAATCATTCGATATTGCATGCCCTAATTAGATTACCAAAAAACGCAATTCAAATATATAAATACAAGTCTATCAAATAAAAATGTATTATTATTTGATCAAAATATTATGTCTGGGTCTAACTAACTAGGTCACTGTTATATCAAATTGTATTTAAGATTATGTACAAGATTTACTATAAACCAGTTTCAATCACTAATTTTGCCAAATTGATAAATTATTAGTGTCACTTAACTTCGTCTACCTAAAAATCCGTGTGTTTTAATTATGACTTATTGTATATGACTTAATATATATTTCTGCCCATAAAAAATAATGTCGATAAAAAAAATATCGACCCAGCCACAGCACTCCAAGACGTCACCGGAGTGAGTTAAAGGTAACGCCCACCCCCACGCTTGGTTTGTATGAAATATGTTGAACATGCCGTCTCTAGTAGCGGCTGCCGGCGCGCGTGGATTCCGTGCTCTGTGGTTCTATCCTATTAAATATAGAGTTGAAATTCCAATGCTCATCAGATGTTGAAACTTGCGAAGAATTCGCGTATTTCAAGATGGCGGCATTATTATAGCCAACCTAATACAGACTATATATCCATTGAAATAGAACTTATATTTCAATATTTATAGTTTACGCAACGTCTTGTCGGCTTTAGCGGTTGCAAACTCGGAATAAGGCCCCTCAGCATCGCTGCCACGTATCGCTGGCTTTTTTAGCCAAGGTCGTTTCACCGCGCGGAAATGTTAGCAATTCAAGTTACCGTCAATCGTTCCGCGATCAAAAATTTTAACACGAAAAGTTAGCAATTGCAGCTCGGGCTACTTTTTGACAGATGTTTGTTTACATGTGAATATCTGTCTACAAATTGGAATTAAATTAATTATTTTATATATTCATATCTGTTTTAGTTTTAAAAGTTCGATTAAACCTAAAAAATTAATATCGTGTAACTAAATTCAGCTTTGGTATGTTTAGTTTTAGGTTGTTAATTAAATTAATATTGTGATATTATAAAATTATTGTATTTAAATAATAGTTAATAAAATATATTGAATTATTATACAGGGTGATTTTGAAAGGATGTACTTTGGGCTAATATGAGGTTTTGCTGATCAAATCGAACAACTTTTCCCATGGAACCAAGGGTCGCAAATGAAAAAAAAATTTGGCTTTCCCATACAAATTGGTCATTTTAACATTACTAGTTTGTATGGAGAAGGCAATATTTTTTTTCATTTGCGGCACATGGTTCCATGGGAAAAGTTGTTCGTATTGATCAGTAGAACCTCATATTAGCCCAGAGTACATCCTTTCAAAGTCACCATGATCCGGGAAGCCACATCGACAAACCGATCGACGCGTCGATGGATAAAATTGTATAGGAAATATTGTCTACGGGTAGAGCTCGATCGCCGAGAAACGTCAAATCACATACATTTTATTTTCGCTTTCGATCGATCGACGTGGCGATCGGTATTTCATGTGGCTTCCCGGTAAGGCCCAAGGTAGTAATATTTTTATTTCAATCAATTAATTCAAAATAGTGCTTCTTGTCAAAAAGTGCCATCAAAAATCAACACCAATCGTTTCTGAGCTGCATTTTAGCATCGCTAAAAAAATGACATGGCTGTGTTGAAACGGGCGGTCGGTCGCCCTGGGGCCTTATTCCGAGTTTGCAAACGTTAAACACGACAAGACATTTTTATCGATCGATGCGGCGATTCGATTGGCGATCGTGTTCTTTGGTCAGGCCCTAGGTTACTAACATTCCGGTTTGCTATTGTGTATACGTGTGCGTTTGTGGGTGTTAGTTTGTGAGTGTATTAGCGTATGGATGTATTAGTGTTGGTATGTGTATGCGTTTGTGGGTGTGTTAGTGTGTGTATGTGGGAGTGAAAGGTATATGTTTATGGATCCGGGTGTATGTATGTATATATATTTTAAATTCTATTATAATATAACATATTATATTACATCTATCTATATAAATATATTATTTACTTTTAGTTAATTTAGTGAACAGGTATTTAAGTTATAAATTGCAGTAGTTTTTCTGTTTCAATATAATTTAGGGTTTTACACCACTTGGTTAGGTTAATCTTACATTCACTATAGTTCATTTGATATATATATATTATTTTATTATATAAGTGTGCAGCGCGGTTGGCATATTGCCGGCCAGCAAAGGCTGACTTTATGAAGTTTACATTTATTACAATATCCTTCCTTCTTTTATGTATGAGAGTGGGATTATATATTACACTATTATGTTGTTTAAGTGTTATATGTAAGATATACAATTGTCTAATTGTAAGTAAATCACACAGCTTGTATAGCTTATTTGTTGCGTATCTGTATGGCTTGAAGTTCATCACCTTTAATAAAGAACACATGTTCAAACTTGCGAAAAATTCGTGTATTATTATAGCCAACCTAATACACACTATATAGCCATTGGAATAGAACTTATATTTCCATATTTATAGTTTACGCAACGTCTTGTCGTGTTTAGCGGTTGCAAACTCGGAATAAGACCCCTGGTTTTTTATGTCACCACGAAAAACTGCCCGCGCTACCTCTCGGAACGCATAACCTGTTCGTCGTACCGATTTTAGGGAACGTATCGGATTGTAATATCTCGATCCTCGGATCACACTAAATAATCCCTATAAATCGTCTTTATTATTATTATTTATTCCGATTCTTTATATATATTTATCCTCGGATCGGATCGCATACTGGATCGTCATTATGAGGCTGAATGAATTCGCTATTTTTCCCTTTCTTGGGCGTAGAGTGTGCAAAAGAAGTTGACGATCCAAATACACCACAGACATTGTCGTGTTTTTCAAGCAAAATGGCATCATCAACAGCAATATTTTACTTGGTTTGATCACTAACACTGAAGAGAAACACATTCGCATTAAATACACAGTAAACCTACATTGATAATAGACAATAATCAATATACTTAATACAAATATTATTAATTCCCAGTAATAATAATTCGAGTCATTCCTATGTCACCAAGCGTTCCGTCAAAAAATTTTATGGGTCCGATTCAAAAACCATCGGATCGTTTGCTTACGATCCGCAATACAAAAGATCGGATCGGCGGGTGGCATCCCTAACGATTTCTGTCAGGTTGTGTTAGTATCACGGTACGTTTGAGTACTGCTTAAAAGGCTTACAGTACGTTTGAGTACTGCTTAAAAGGCTTACAAAGCTAGCTTAATTTACTTGACAGGTGTTTTTTTAGTACTTCGCTTTGCTTTTGATTTTTGATGACGTCACAGAAAAAAAGCAAATTACGTCATCGAATTCGCTGCGAACGCTTTGAAAATACGAGTAGTGCAATCAAAGTAAATTGTCTGTGGTCACAATTATTGTGTATCAAATACTTTTTTTGTTTATTTTTATTGTTCCTCCCTTTCACTTAACAGTTTTTGAACTCTATTTTGTATTCTCTTATGAATTTTATAAGATGTTTATTTATGCACATAAAACTGTTTGAGTACTTCTGCAAACGCTGCGATTGCTTTGCTTCGCTTTGAGTACTTTGACGGATAATTAGATTGGCTTAAAGCCTAAGCGCTTTAAGCGAAAAACAGTAGTAAACGAACACACTGTTACAAAGGTAGCTTAATTTACTTGACAGGTGTTTTTTTAGTACATCGCTTTGCTTTGGATTTTTGATGACGTCACAGAAAAAAAGCAAATTACGTCATCGAATTCGCTGCGAACGCTTTGAAAATACGAGTAGTGCAATCAAAGTAAATTGTCTGTGGTCACAATTGTGTATCAAATACTTTTTTTTGTTTATTTTTATTATTCCCCTTCCTTTCACTTGACAGTTTTTGAACTCTATTTTGTATTCTCTTATGAATTGTATATGATTTTTATTTATGCACATAAATAACTGTTCGAATACACTGATAAGCAGTACTCAAACGTACCATAAGCAGTACTCAAACGTACCATATATATCATCTGTGGTATATATATTATTAATCTATGGGTTGTGTTGTGTTGTGGTTGATCGATGATGTCCAAAGTTTAATTATTATTTTAATCACATAATTTCTAGATAAAGGATACTAATTAGAACTATATGTAGGGTAATTGGAAACTACATAATGAAATTATTAAAAGAGTGGTACGCAGATGCTCCATGGGGGAAAATCGCACGTAAGTTATAGCTAAAACATAAACATTAAAGTGTTTGTAAAGAAAGCACCTAATTCGTACCTTTAATATTTCAGTAATGTCATGGGGAAACCCTAAAGGTTACCCGGTATTGTTGGTGCACGGCCGGGAAGACAGCGCCGCGACATACATTCCGCTTTTAAAACTATTGTCTCCAGAGTATCATTATGTGGGTATAGACCTGCCTGGCAATGGCAAGTCAGATCCTTTTCCACCAGGTTGGTTGTTCAAATTCTACTAACCAATAATTATGAATTAGAAATGTGAAAAATGAGTCTTGACTGATTGGTGGAGGGTAGGTAGGTAATGTCTATAGGTCTAAAGCAATAATTGTTAAAATGATTATTTGAAGTGTTGGTTTACCCCCTTTCAGGAGACTACAGCTTCATTTCCTTATTAAGGCGGTAGTCTCTTTTTATGGTAAGGTAAAAAATAAGCTAATCATTTTATTATAGCACAGCTAAGGTATTAGATCTCATTTTGAAACTGCATTTAGCCAGTATAGTGGAAACAACCAATACTGTTGTTTAGCATCATTTGTTGTCCCTATTTATGGACTATGAAGTTTTCTTTCTAATCTTCTAGTGCAATCACAGGGAGGCTGAATAAACATATTATGGTTTCAGGTTTAATGATATCCAGATTTCATTTTATGTTGGGAGTAGTGTATGCTGTAGAGAACTTGGGATGGAACAAATTCATATATATGGCACATTCCATGGGGACTGAACAAGGTATATTTTACTATAAAGGTATTTGTTTGACTTCTGTTTTTTCTCCGTTATGGACCAAAGTTGGGCAGCCTAGCCAAATTTATTAAGAGATGGTTAGTTTCATGGTAGGATAATAAACTGACTTTTCATTCAATTAGGTTGCACTTTCACAAGCTTCAATTCCACTATACATTTTATTTCAATATCAATGCTAATGGAAATCTTTTAAGTGTAAGTACATTACATTTCATGGCATCAATAGTAAAAATTATATACAATAGATATAACATCTTATGATGTTATATATATTGTTATAATAGATATAACATCTTATGATGTTATATATATTGTTATAACAATAGATATAACATCATAAGATATAACATCTTATGATGTTATATCTATTGTTATTTTTACTAGTTGGTAAGATGAACTGGGAGGCAGTGCAGTTCATCTTACCAACACACAGATAATAATTATTTTTTCAGGTTTATTCTACAATGCAATACATCCAAACCGAATAACAAAACTTATCCATCTGGACCCAGCACCAGCAGTAAAAAGGATGTTCACCAAAAAGTTTCCATTCCTGTACCAAGGTTACTATGAGAACTACTATGATAATTATGATAAGTACAATAATACAAAACGGTTGTATAGTAAGGAGCAAGCTGTGAATGCAGTGAAGAATGCTAGGGGCCTTAACAATGAACAAGCCGAGTTGATTTTGTCTAGAAACTTACAGCCTGTTGGTGATGGAATGTACAAGTAAGTTAATACTTTACTATTAAGTGACTTTTGGTTTCCAAGAAATTGGGGATGTCCTTAATGCAGTTACTTAATGACTGAAATAAACTTTTAAGTAAATCTATACTAATATAATAAAGACGTAAAGTTTGTGAGGTTGTAGGGGGTAATCTCTGGATCTACTGAACCAATTTATAAAATTGTGTTATTGTTGGTTAGACCATTTATCTAGGAAGGCTATATAACATCACATTACAACCAATAGGAGCGGAGCATCAATGAAAAATGTTGGGGAAAAGTGGAAAATTTGTTCCTTTTGAGAGCTTCCGTTGCGTGTGCAGACGAGTTAATTAGAGTCAGCTAGTTAATTATAATATTATTTGTTATTGTTTTATTAAAAACATAGATTGGTGAGCAAGTATATACCACCATAGTATTTTTATTATTTTAAAAGATTTTAAATTTTCAGATTGTCATGGGGAAAAATCCTAAAAATTTCTGCTCCATGGAACTTCAATGATGATTTTTATTGTGAATTATTTTCAAAAAATGCTCCCCCAACCCTTGTGATATCTGCCAATAATTATACTGGAGTATTTTTAGAAGATGCCGCTAAATATCATAAGTTTATAGACAGGTTAAGTGAAAAAATACCTAATTTCTTTCATATCATAGCTGAGGGAGGACATGACTTGCATTTTTTAACACCTGAAGTCATAGCTAGCGATATCAATAAGTTTCTTTCAACTGATTTTAGTCAAAAAATTAAAGCTAAGCTATAAGGTCCATATTTTTTAATCAATCTCCCACACTGCTTCTTTGGAAGCCATTAATGACAGCTGTTTGAGGAGCTTATAAAAATAAACATGCCTTAAACACTCTAAGAGAGAGACAATGTTCTTAGCAAACCATGGCTTCACCGTGCGGGTGCCGGGTCCACCGCATGGTTGAAAGGCAGGAGAATGAACTGCAGTGTTCCTGGACTTGAGACCGCAAAGTAGGTTTAAAGGCCTTTTGAACTCTCACCTGCACTGTGTTCACTTCCCTCTCTACACAACCAAATACTATATGATCCTATATACAAATTGAAAACTTCATAATTAGTTTGAAAATGTGGTAAGGGGTGGTTTTCTATACCATTCTCTATAGAATCTTCATATAAAGCTAACAGACATCTATTTCACATTTCAATAGAGGATGTTGGGGCAGGTTGTAAAGTGATTTTTTAAACATCATGTGATATTTATAAACAGGTATTTTACAATTTTGAAGTGGGATATTATACAAATAATAATATGATGAGTGAAGCAGGTCAGTAAAGGCTAGTAATATAAGATTTTAAGAACATAAGGACAAAGAAAAAAATATTTAGTATGGCAACTTTTGAGTACAGTCAGGGCTTTTTGAAATGAAATTATTTATTTGCTTTGTATCTGAGTAAAGGTAGATGTTAGTAAGGTAATATGTTCATGAGAAACTACCAAGACAACATGGCATGTAAATATGTGGTAGGTACAAAATATTTGATTATTATTATTATTTTATGTCAATCATTAAAAATATTATACAAAATCAAACAACACATAATCAATAACAGAAATAACCAACTATCATAAAAAACTGAACAAATAAGTGCAATGACAAAATTATCAGTCGGCAGGGTGAGAAGGGACTTTATTTAACGCTTTCGTCTTGTCTATGGTCAGAACTTGTATGAATAATATACGGAAGTGCTGTAATGAATCTTCAAAAATTTTAAGTTGATGATTTTTCGATTGAATTCTTCAAAGAAACGAATAATTGATATTTATCCATTTTCTATAAGTTAAATGGAAAGAATTATGGTACAGTTTTAATAATTTACATGATCTGTTACAGCACTATATCCTTATATTATTCATACAGGTTCTGACCATAGACAAGACGAAAACGATTCCACTGACGAAAGCGAAAGTGTTAAATAAAGTTCCTTCTCACCCCGCTGGGCTTTTTCGTATGGATGATTTTTATCTCTAAATAAAAATAAATATTTATTTAGTAGGGACAAAATTTACATAAATAATTCTGTATTTCGGCTGTAACATGTGTAAGTACATATAAATTAGAAATGACCATTATGTTTTTATAAATATTATATGCTGGTAGAGGGCACTGCGATTGTGTTACTGCATATCTATAGTCAATGGTGTAGCTAGGCGTAGGCGATGTGGCCCATGGCCTTACGCGCACTCAAATTTGAGATTAATTTTATATAGGTACCTACTTCTATATAAATTATTAAGAATTTAAGAATAACATTATTATTATTATATAATTTGTTAAGGTTATTTGTCATTAAGAACATTTTAAGATACAAGTAAATACCTACTTAATTATGCTGAAGCTTCACTCTAACTAAATTGAATATGTACTTTTTTTTGTTCTGTTAAATCTTGCATATTATAATATAAATACATATATGATTAAACTAGCTGTTACAACTTCATGTAGGTGTTATTTTAAAACAAAGGTTTCATCTAAATTATAAAGTATATTATATTTGGGTTAGGTAATACAGGGTTTTAGATTTAATATATTGTTGTACCTATTGTATTATATTAAATATTTTATTATTATTAAAATGTGTTTATTTTTCTTATATCTTTTATTAATGTATACACACCGAGTGTATAAGTGACCGAGTTAGTTGGACCTCATACTTAAAAACAGCATTTTTAGGTCCCTGGTTCAAACCTTGGTGTGTACCAATATTTTAACTAAAATAGATGTAGGTACCTACATTTATAGACTCGGTGCCGTCCAGGCGGTCTCAGGCGCCGTAAAGTACCCCTGGTCGTACTTTTTCATAATGTTACATAATTGGTAATCTAACTGATGGAAGTAACACGCGCTAATACTCATTGACATAGCATCCTTTATATATTATATCTGATGTACAAATAAAGAGAAGCATAATAAATTTAAAAACTAATCAAGTTCAGTTTATTGATTACTGTTTTTATCAACACTGCTATATTTAAATTTTTGATTGTTATTATTAAATTAATTAACTTAATTTATTCATTACATTAAATTATATAATTTATAATACCATCGGCGAAATGAGGACGGGTTAATCCCTCCGCTGGGTACCCTGAGGCTGTTTAAACGGTTCTCGGGAGCCAAATAGGCACCCGAGATGGTATTTATTATTATTATTTTATATACTTAGGTATATAATATAACATGCGTTTTATATTTCTTTTAATTTTGTGTAAGCTGTAAGATTATACATGTTTATGTGTCATAATTTGTATGCTATTTTAATTTTTGTTTAACCCAGAGCAATGAAGTTTATAGGTATTGTAGTGGTACTCTGCAAGTAGGTAGGGTAAATACGCTAAATGTCGGCCCCCTAACGGATTTTTCAACTTTGGATCGCTCTAGCACTGTTAATTGCAACGAAAGCATAGCTTGTGATGCAGTTTTAGACAGGTTAATAAATATATTTTACGTTTAGAGACTTAATTCTGACTTATCTACTTAAAGAAAAAAGTATTAAAGGTTTAAATGCGTGGAGGACGTAAAACCTTAAACTCGGCCTTTTGTGGCCTATGATCGGTCGCTTTTTTCCCAAATGTCGGCCGGGTACAGGGTGTTTGAAATTAAGACAAGACAACGGAAAATATTATTAATAGGTATGTTTTATTTTTATAATATCACACCAAGTCTACATTTGGTAGTTAAAATTGCACTTCAATACAGTTACAACATTATTAAAATATAAAAATCACAATAAAATTAAATAAAAAATTATAACAATGAGATACAAATTTGAGCACAAAATTTAATAAAATATTAATTAAGTCAAAGGGATTGTTTCTTAAACTTTTAAAGTCTTCATTTTTACATAATTTACGATAAAATTAAAAATTTGTCAAAAAGTCGTCGTTTAACAATGAAAAAATGGTATAAAATTATTATGCTGTGACAAAACACAAACGTGTTCATTCGTTTGTATTGATAATTAAAATTAAACAGAAACTCAGTTTCATAAAATAAAAAAAATAAAAATTAACTCGTCATTTATAAAATATTCAACAGTTTATATCGATTATTCTACCTGTAACAAACGTAGGTCTAATATACAATAACATAGTATACAATTAAACTATTAAAAAAAAAATACTGGTTTGGTTTGTTCATTAAAAAAAACAACATTATTTATCACACCCAGCGAATTTTGTGGTGTATCGACACACATTGATCCACTATGTCGTGCACATAACTGCGGCTGTGGCAATATTGTCGCTTTATAAGTGACAAGTAAACTATTCAAAACATCGCGACGAGCTAGCCACTTGTTCGGTGTAGACTCATACCATCGGCTACGACGAGGTGGGATTAAAACCCCTCCGCTGGGTACCCTGGGGCCGTCTAGGCGGTCTCGGGCGCCGTGATGTGAGGTACCCGTGATGATATATATATATAAGTGACAAGACCAAAAACCAAAATTGAATTAGTACCGGCAGCTTTTTGTGCCACATAGGTTATTGAATCAATTAAAGATTTACGATTAATTCTTTATGTTTTAAAGCTTTAGCGTTCACCGCACTGAATAGGAACACTACTTCAATAAAACTAGTTAATTGTTCGAGAATAAAATAACGACTGATGAGAACGTAATTATGCATCTGTCCGGCACAAAGCTGATGAAATTGAATTAATAAAATTACAACCTAGGTTCAATAGTAGCAAGTTTTTAAGAGCAATTTATATTTATAGACCATAAAAACATATAAACAGCCTGTATAGTAGCGGTCGAAATCGTGGCTGGCCGACATTAGGATCTTTAATATTTCTAAAGTCGGCCCCTGTTTTGTGCACCTTATTTCTCTAGATTAAACTAATATCTCCCCGGCCGGATTTTGGCTATTAATCGTAAAATATATTAATTTACCTAAAAGATCTGCAAATTCTCGTATTAAACCAATAGAATTAGTAAAAGTCTTATTTAGAAAACAGACTGCATTTACTTTAAGTCGGCCCCGGCCGAGAATCGGGTTATTAGTCGAAACTGGTGACCTAAAGGCGGCCCCTATTTTTCTCTAAAACCAGTACGCAAAACATTAAAAAAAACTAACTCAAAATATAGTAAAAATAACTTATTAATGATAACAAAGCTTAAAACTAAATGAAAATACGCCTTACCTTTAAAAAGTCAATCCCCAAAACGTGGGTATTGACGGGAAGTAAGCTACTTTTACAACAAACTGGACCCTTCAACAGGACGAATGTTAATGACGCTCAGTGTAAGAAGAGCGAGTGACGTGATTGCAAAGTAACGGTTTTTACGCATAGAGTATGAAATAGGGTTGCAATTTAAATAAAAATATTGACACTTATTTACCTTTTAAGTGAATGCAAGCTAAAATGATTAAGACGGCCGACTATTGGGGGGGGGCCGACCCAAGGCGTATCTACCCTACAAGTAGTACTCTTGAGTAAAATTATGTTTTATTAAAGTAATAGGCTATTTGACTATTTTTTTAAACTCGGTTTATATGATGCTTCATTACATAATAAGCACACTTCATTTATATTTCCGGGGTGTCTGCTCTATTATTAATAATTATCAATGCTAAAGATTGAATTTCCACAATGGCGTTAAAAACGCTGTGTCGGTAATGGCGCAGAATGTGACGTCACACGCAACAAACAAGCACAGATTGAATACATAGAACGTAACATTAATCAGTCGAGAAAACTGTGATTTAATCTGTGTATTGTTTACTTGTGTGACGTCACCAGCCGTCAACCAATCGAAAATGTTTTTGTCATAGTTTGGTTTAAATCACATGATGATGACCACAATTTATAGAATATTTTTAATGTAGTCAAATAGCCTATTATAAAAATATAATTTTATCTCTGACGATTTAAATTATAAATGAAAAAGTCGCACTAGTTCCATCATGGAACTACTGCGATCAATTCCTATTTTATTTTTAAAGTGGTCGCCTCAGTCAAAAACGTATGTATTTTGACAGTGACAGTAGGCGTGAGGTACGCTGTCACCTGCCAAAGTCTATACAGTTTTGATTGAAGGCGACACGACACGTCGCCTCGCCTGATTTTTCTTTAAGGCCCCCGTGTTCGGAAACGTAACACTTCAACACTGGGTAGTGTTACAGAGTGTGATAAAAATATTGAAAAATGCTTAGAGAAGAAGAGATGCATATAGTGTAGTGACATTACCCAGTGTTAAAGTGATAGTTTACGAACACGGCCCAGAGGCGTGTTCGGAAACGTAACACTTTAACACTGGGTAGTGTTACAGAGTGCAATAAAAATATTGAAAAATGCTTAGAGAAGAAGAGATGCATATAGTGTAGTGACATTACCCAGTGTTAAAGTGTTAGTTTACGAACACGGTCCAGAGTGTTTAGGAAATCGAGGTGAATCACTTAAGCGCTGTCAGATCGTTTTGCACGGCACGGTTAATATTTAAATTAATATTCTATTATTTTGAATAAAAACTGTTTTAGAAAGAAAACTACAATTACCTAGCCAAAATATTTTATAATTACAATCCCTAATTTCCATTTTATAACATATTTTTGATTAAAATCTAAAATTAAAATTATCTCAACATTGTAGGGTAGATACGCCTTGGGTCGGCCGTCTTAATCATTTTAGTTTGCATTCGCTTAAAAGGTAAATAAGTGTCAATATTTTTATTTAAATTGCAACCCTATTTCATACTCTATGCATAAAAACCGTTACTTTGCAATCACGTAACTCGCTCTTCTTACACTGAGCGTCATTAACATTTGTCCTGTTGAAGGGTCCAGTTTGTTGTAAAAGTAGCTTACTTCCCGTCAATACCCACGTTTTGGGGATTGACTTTTTAAAGGTAAGACGTATTTTCATTTTAGTTTTAAGCTTTGTTATCATTAATAAGTTATTTTTACTATATTTTGAGTTAGTTTTTTTAATGTTTTGCGTACTGGTTTTAGAGAAAAATAGGGGCCGCCTTTAGGTCACCAGTTTCGACTAATAACCCGATTCTCGGCCGGGGCCGACTTAAAGTAAATGCAGTCTGTTTTATAAATAAGACTTTTACTAATTTTATTGGTTTAATACACGGAATAGAAAAAACAAGTGGAAATGCTATAAAGCACCAAATGTATTAGAACCGGTGTCGCCAAAATCATATATCTATAAGTATTCAATCTTTAACCACTTCGCCCTGATTGGTTGCAAATATACACAGCAATTTTAAACACTATTCTCCAAATAATTAGATTTAAATTCATATAAAAAAATAATCATGCCATCTATCATAAAGTAGAAAAAGAACCACTGAACAAATAAGTAAGAACCTCCTATAAAAGGTTCTGCTATTCCTACACAGATGGCGTGATTACTACAACATTCGATTAAATGTTTTGTTCAGTCGACATAAGGCATATTATCTTTTATATAAAAAAAGTATTTTAGTTTATTCTAGAACTTTCCTTGCATAAAAATATAATAATTCAAAGGCGGCGACATAATAAAATATTTAAAGTATCGATATCGATGTTTTTTTTAAATATAAATGTGCTCTATATATTTAAACGCAGATGGAAGGGAAAACTTTTTAGAAAACATAGCTATAAAACTTTTAGAAAATATAAAGGCTTAAAAACTGATTTTTGAGATAAGTATATTTTTTTTAAGTTGAGTTGGGTAACGTTGTCGTGACGTGAGCACGAAACAAAACTTTGGGACGCAATCTTAATATAACTAGTATTTTTGTAATAAAAATAAAGAAATTCGGCAAAATGAAGAAATTATTTATGTTTGGAATATTCATTATTTTATAAAAATATTTTTTATCGTTAGGTATTTAAAAAAAAAGAGTTTTTAGTCGCAATGGTACAGATCCCAATTTTGTTTGTGCATATGACGTGACGAGTCTTAATTAAATATATATCTCAGAAACCATTTTTTTTATTTAAAAAATAATAATTTAGGTATATTTACAAGAAAGGAAATCTTTTCGGAAGCCCATTGATTTGTTAAATTTTCATGCATCCTGCCGATAACATCGACAGGATGCATGAAAATTTAACAATGTGCAACTTTTTTGCTCTACATTGTGTTAGAGCAAAAAGTTATTTATAAAAAGTATTTTGCATTAGGCGGCCGGTTCAATTTACAATAAAACAAATATAGTATATTTCTTAGTATATTTCACACAATATCTCACTATTACAACGTTCCAAATTTTATATATAACCATATAAAGTAGGATCCTGCAATATTATAATTTATTGCTCGCGATCTGCACTACTCGTTAGCTGATAACCAATGAATGTCGATATATCTGCCAAAAGTGAGAAAAAAAATGGAAACACCAAGTAAAACCTTAGCAGATTAAAAATATTATAATAGAATAGAATATGTATGTATTCAATAAAATAAAACAAAACTTACGCTAACTTACAATATTATAATAATACGATTACAATGCTAATAAAACTACATTTTATTGAAATGGTTTCACCCTCAGCTTGTGATTAAATAAATAGTGTCTCGCGCTCATTTTCAGGATGAACCATGATTATTAACCTAGATTTTATACATAATAAAATTGCTAATTTATTACCTACCATTTCCTTTTTCTGTTTAATTAACTATTTTCTTTAATTAATTTTAAAACTAGTTGGATTTTTAATATTTCTTACGCTATACATAATACATAATAGGTATTAAACGACGCAAAAAGAGAAATTAAAAAAAAAGAACCATCAGGCACTTCACATTCTTCAACACCGAGAAAGAAGAAACTCAATGGCCAACTAAGATTTTGCCAAAGCAAAATTAAAAAGCTAAGCCTAAAAATAAAACAATTACAAACAAAAAATCAAAGACTTAAAAACAAAAAAAAAATATGAAAAATTATTAAACTTTGATAAAAATTTGCTACGACAAAGGAAAACTTGGATAGTCTCAAAAATACTAATTAAAAAATCAAAAATACTATAGGCAAATTTTTTCATTTTATTCATAATTTATATTTGTAAAATAAAATGAATTGTAATATTTTATTATAAAAATGTATTTTTGTGGATGCCCGACAAATCAGAAACATGAAATCTGGAGTCATGAAATCTGGAGTCATATGTCCAGGATAAAATATTCGCCAGCTTTACCCAGTTTTGCCCTGACCTTACACTATTATGTGCGCAAAACTTTTCATACAAGCCTATCACATACCCGTACGTTATCTCGAAAGTTGGTGGGGAACCCGGATATACAAAAGAGTCACTAGCAGCTTTAACACGAAAATCGGAGTTGCCTGATCAGCCATTATTAGCCACCTTAGTAATGAATATAATGAGTATTCGTCGCCGTGTTGAATGTGACTTTATGGGGAAATTGTTCACAAAACTGGAGTTAAGATGATGCTCTTACATTCGACGGTTGTGCGGCGAATATCCATGTCAAAACATCTTGGTTGTTCTTTTGAAGAACAAAATGTTAAGTTTAAACATCCCAAACGTTACCAAAGATTCAATAGTTGCGGTCCTAGATCCCTGTCATATGATAAAATTATTACGAAATACTTTAGAAATGTACAACATTTTAGTGGACAAGGATGGAAATAAAATTAAATGTCAACATCTCGTTGAACTTTTCCAATTACAATATGATGAAACCTTTCATTTAACAAATAAATTACGCGACCGCCATATTAACATGAAAGAATGAAAGTCAAGTTAGCTACTTAACTTTTCAAGTGTCGCAGAAGCTATAAAATTTTGCAGACAATCAGGAATAAATTGTTTTCATGACAGTGAACCCACGGCAAAATGTTTGATTATATTCAATAATCTTTTCGATATATTTAATTTAAGAAATTTACATTTATACGGATTTAAAAAAGCTTTAAATAGGAAGAACACGAATCAAGTTTTTAAGTTCTTGAGTGAAGCATCAAATAATATTCGAAATTTTAAATTGATCAACGGAACTGTTTTATTAAATAGTCAAAAATAGTTAAATAGTCAAAACTGGGTTATACGATTGCAAGATACAATTGCAATAAAGGCAACTGTTTAGCGCTAGAATATATATCTATTCTAGACTGTTCATCAGCTATTGAAAGAATTAATAAACCTACCTGTATAACACAAGATATATCACAATATCCCCAAAGTGAAGAATTGGAAATTCAAGAAATAGGAGGGCACTTTTCTTGCCTTAGTAACCAAGCAACATTAGATTCATGCGTCAACTCCAAATGAAGAGGAAAATAGGTTAAAAATTATTAAATTAAATATTAATTTTTACTGTCCTTGAAATAATACGTATTTGTTAAGAAACTGGCGTTTCGAAAGTCCCATTTTTAATTTTAATAAATGATGTAATCGCACATTTATATATTTTTCAAGTATCGCCTTCATTATATCAGTGACGTGATTGGATGATGGGAATTCACCCAATTGATGGGAGGAAATATCGTTAAATAGAGGAGTTCCTACAAACTTTCGCATGATTTGCGTCATCGCCACTTCCTTTCGAAAAAGTCCTATATCAATATTTTTTTTAAATAATTCCGCCGTTTGGCTTATTTGTACAACATCTTGCGAAGGATATAATAAGCCACCCTGATCTCTTGCAATTATGAATTTGTGGAAGGGTTGAAAATGATGTGTCATTAATGCGTCAACGCAGATATCAATTTAATCTTTTTTATCAATATTCGGACAATGTAACCGGCAATATGGCCTATTGCTTGGTTACTAAAGTCAGAAAAGTGCCCTCCTATTTCTTGAATTTCCAATTCTTCACTTTGGGGATATTGTGATATATCTTGTGTTATACAGGTGGTTTTATTAATTCTTTCAACAGCTGATGAACAGTCTAGTATAGATATCTGTTCTAACGCTAAACAGTTGCCTTTGTTTGTATCTTGCAATCGTACGTGAATTAATATTTTCTTATATGCAGATATGAATTGTCGGGCAGTGGGGTTATTGTTTGACCCACCTTGTGCCCTAATATTGCAGAAAAATAGCTCTAAGTGATCTTGGCTTAATTTATAAAAAGGTATATATAACAAAATTTTGGTTTCGATTAAACTTAAATATAAATGTTCCAAAGCTTTAATACACCCCAAAAAACCTAAGAACCCAGTTTTTCTCCGACTGTTTAATAAAAGAGTTCCATTTATCAATTTCAAATTTCGAATATAATTTGATGCTTCACCCAAGAACTCAAAAACTTGATTCGCGTTCTTCCTATTTAAAGCTTTTTTAAATCCGTATAAATGTAAATTTCTTGAATTAAATATATCGAAAAGATTATTGAATATAATCAAACATTTTTCCGTGGGTTCACTGTCATGAAAACAATTTATTCCTGATTGTCTGCAAAATTTTATAGCTTCTGCGACACTTATGCTGAAAAGTTGAGTAGCTAACTTGACTTTCATTCTTTCATGTTGGAAGTTAATATGGCGGTCGCGTAATTTATTTGTTAAATGAAAGGTTTCATCATATTGTAATTGGTTAAGTTCAACGAGATGTTGCCATTTAATTTTGTTTCCATCCTTGTCCACTAAAATTTTGTACATTTCTAAAGTATTTCGTAATAATTTTATCATATGACAGGGATCTAGGACCGCAACTATTGAATCTTTGGTAACTGGATGTTCAAACTTAACATTTTGTTCTTCAAAAGAACAACCAAGATGTTTTGACATGGAAATGTTCGCCGCACAACCATCGAATGTGAGAGCAACTATCTTAACTCCAGTTTTGTGAATAAATTGCAAACAAAGTTTTACAAGGTCGGAGCGCCTTTGTCCACTTACACCATCTACTAGAAAAAAGCCAACAGGTACCTTGAAGTTACTGTTTATAGCCGTAACTAAAAATACCAAAGCTTCTTTTGCTTCTGCTAAGTGGTCACCTTCTATGTCCGTGCCCATATCAACGTATCCGTGAAATTTGCGCCCGTCCCATTCAACACGGCAACGAATACTCATTTCATCTATTACTAAGGTGGCTAATAATGGCTGATCAGACAACTCAGATTTTCGTGTTAAAGCTGCTAATGACTCTTTTGTGAATCCGGGATCCCCACCAACTTTCGAGTACCAACTCTTTAACGTACGGGTATGTGGTAGGCTTGTATGAAAAGTTTTGCGCACATAATCATATGCCTTGGGCGAGTAATAGTGTAAGGTCAGGGCAAAACTGCGAAGTGCTGGCGAATATTTTGTCCTTGATATGACTCCAGATTCCGTGTTCCTGATTTGTCTGGCAACCAATTCTTGAACCTATAAAAATACATTTTTATAATAAAATATTACAATTCATTTTATTTTATTTTACAAATATAAATTATGAATAAATAATAAATATAAGATGTAAAAGCTTTACCTCTAAATTAGTATTTTTGAGACTATCCAAGTTTTCCTTTGTCATAGCAAATCTTTTCTCCAAGTTTATTAATATTTCATCAATGTTATTAATTTTTTTTTTAAGTCTTTGATTTTTTGTTTGTAATAGTTTTATTTTTAGGCTTTGCTTTTTAATTTTGCTTTGGCAAAATCTTAGTTGGCCTTTGAGTTTCTTCTTTCTCGGTGTTAAAGAATGTGAAATGGCTGTTGGTTCTATATTTTTAACTTCATCATCTCTTTCTAGCTGAATTATACTGTCAGCGGAATGTTGTTGCACAGGAAACTGTTCAAGTTGTTCTATAATATCTTTAAGAAGTCGATTCATCTTTTTCGGCTGTACCTTAAACTCGGAACTCACCAAACCACCTTGCCTTTTTGAAGAATTTGCAGCGTTCATTTGTGTCTGAAACCAAAATGAAAAACAATATAACAAAAACAATGAACAGGAGGAAAACTAAATTTAAAATAGTGTGAAATAGATTTGATATTTAGTCAAAAAAAATACTCTTTTTATCGGTTATCTTATTCTTATAGAACAATTGACTATTATGAAACATTTTAATATTATATCATAAACACTTCCAATGCCTCTATGTATGTAGTAATAAAAAAAAACACGGTAACTTACTTGATTAAAAAGCTTAACGATTTTCAAAGTTGGAAATGCTGTTAGTTTTGTATATTTGTATCCTTTATTTGATATTAAAATATCATCTTCCATAAAATGTTCAGAACATATATGAACATATGGTGCTTGATTTTGTTGGCATCCAATTTATTCTACCTGTAGCATCAATCCATTTCTCTTTGACAGTGGCGTCTTTGGGAAATCTAAAAATATTTTAAATGAAGGTTAGAAAGTTGGTTAAGTTCTTATTGATGACATTTCAATGATTTTAATGAAATTATATATAAACCGCTCATTGTAACAATATGGTAAATGGTAAGTAATGGTAATGGTAAGTAATTGTAACAATGGTAGCCTACTAAATTTTAATTATTCAATTTTATAAACTATTAATTTCAATTTCTTTTTACAAACAACTGTTACTGTGTCTAAATATGAACACAATTCTTCGTAATATAAAATGGCTGCTGCGCTATAAAGATTTTGTTATGTATGTGTTTTAAGGTAAACCAACCAAATTGTGCTGACTTCTACGTATAGGGAGTTTATCGTTATAAAGAGTTTACACGTACATTTTATTATTCTAAGCCCACACTATTAAAAAATTGTATGCGATACAATATGAATAAATATTTAAAAAAATATGTAAGTATATAATTTTGTATAACTGCCGAAACTGTTCCTTTAAATAAATAAGTTATATCGATAAGCACCCACTACAACACTAACCGAGTAGCAAGAACTTTTGAAATCTAAATTTCAATGTAAAGTATACTTTATTACAATTTCATAAGGTTGATTTTAACTTCATTCTAACTACAATTATTAGTAAACTAAAATAAGCTAAGGTTTTTAAAGAATACTAACAAAATCGTACTTACCGATGATACGAAACACCTCCACTACGAAGATTTTTTCTCCTACTATCGTTTTTGCACTCCAGAATGCAACAATACGGCATATTTGCAATAATTATGCGGAAAAATCAGGAACGACGCGAGACTACCAACTCGAAGCGATGTTAGACACGACTGATAACGATTGGGATCAAATAAGCGTAGCTACGCTTAATTGTGCCACACTAAACACGCCTACTTTGCACTTCCACTTGTTTTTTCTATTCCGTGGTTTAATACGAGAATTTGCAGATCTTTTAGGTAAATTAATATATTTTACGATTAATAGCCAAAATTCGGCCGGGGAGATATTAGTTTAATCTAGAGAAATAAGGTGCACAAAACAGGGGCCGACTTTAGAAATATTAAAGATCCTAATGTCGGCAGCCACGATTTCGACCGCTACTATAGGGCCCTACCGGGAAGCCACATGAAATACCGATTGCCACGTCGATCGATCGAAAGCGAAAATAAAATGTATGTGATTTGACATTTCTCGGCGATCGAGTTCTATCCATAGACAATATTTCCTATACAATTTTATCCATCGACGAGTCGATCGGTTTTTCGATGTGGCTTCCCGGTAAGGCCCCTGGCTGTTTATATGTTTTGGTCTATAAATATAAATTGCTCTTAAAAACTTGATACTATTAAACCTAGGTTGTAATTTTATTAATTCAATTTCATCAGCTTTAAAACAAAGAATTAATCGTAAATCTTTAATTGATTCATAACCTGTGTGGCACAATAAGCTGCCGGTACTAATTATATTTTGGTTTTTGGTCTTGTCATATATATATATATATATCATCACGGGTACCTTACGGCGCCCGAGACCTCCTAGACGGCCCCAGGGTACCCAGCATAGGGGTTTTAATCCCACCTCGTCGTAGCCGATGGTATGAGTCTACACCGAACAAGTGGCTAGCTCGTCGCGATGTTTTGAATAGTTTACTTGTCACTTATAAAGCGACAATATTGCCACAGCCGCAGTTATGTCCACAATATAGTGGATCAATGTGTGTCGATACACCACAAAATTCGCTGGGTGTGATGAATAATGTTGTTTTTTTAAATAAACAAACCAAACCAGTATTAATTTTTTTAATAGTTTAATTGTTTACTATGTTATTGTATATTAGACCTACGTTTGTTACAGGTAGAATAATCGATATAAACTGTTGAATATTTTATAAATGACTTGAGTTAATTTTTATTTTTTTTATTTTATGAAACTGAGTTTCTGTTTAATTTTAATTATAAATACAAACGAATGAACACGTTTGTGTTTTGTCACAGCATAATAATTTTATACCATTTTTTTATTGTTAAACGACGACTTTTTGACAAATATTTAATTTTATGTAAAAATGAAGACTTTAAAAGTTTAAGAAACAATCACTTAATCCCTTTGACTTAATTAATATTTTATTAAATTATGTGCTCAAATTTTTATCTCATTGTTATAATTTTTTATTTAATTTTATTGTGATATTTTAATAATGTTGTAACTGTATTGAAGTGCAATTTTAACTACCAAATGTAGACTTGGTGTGATATTATAAAAATAAAACATACCTATTAATAATATTTTCCGTTGTCTTGTCTTAATTTCAAACACCCTGTACCCGGCCGACATTTGGGAAAAAGCGACCGATTATAGGCCAAAAAAGGCCGAGTTTAAGGTTTAACGTCCTCCACGCATTTAAACCTTTAATACTTTTTTCTTTAAGTAGATAAGTCAGTATTAAGTCTCTAAACGTAAAATAGATTTATTAACCTGTCTAAAACTGCATCACAAGCTATGCTTTCGTTGCAATTAACAGTGCTAGAGCGATCCAAAGTTGAAAAATCCGTTAGGGGGCCGACATTTAGCGTATTTACATAGAAAACATGCCCTGCCATGCCATTGTACTGTCCCGAATCAATAAACACGAAAAAGATAGAAATCGTTCAAATTGCTTCGGGACAAGCTGATTCGTAAATTCACTCAAAACGTATAAATCGCGATTCGGAACAAGTAGTAAATAAAACAGCTGTTTTCTGGCAGGCAAGTGTCAAAGTCCAAAGTTTACTCAATATTTGCAAATTCTTAGATTATCAATGTCTGTAAAGTTTTATAGTATATCCGTAATCTTTAACCCGATAAAAATGCAATGAATCAATGTAATCAGCAGTCGATTAAGTTAATTTGTTAAGATTTCATGGTGCATTTATATTATAACCTTAAAAGTGAAAATGGAAGTTATCGAAAATGAATGGTTTATTCAAGCTCCTTGGGGAAGAATTGCAGGTAAATAATGTTAATTATTTGCTACTTAATTAAATTTTATAAGAATATTTGTATTTATAACAAGTTTTTATTTAAGTACTCTTACACGGACGACTACTACATACGTATTCTTTATGTTTTTTAGAGATCCTACCTATCTCTAAGTCAGCAATCTATACTCTCTGAGTTTCGTAGTAACTTTTTTTAATCAGTTTAGATTGGAGTCCAGTCTGAAAAATCTCGAGACACTCAATAAAAATATATTTAGCTCAAAGAGCAGCTGTTTTTAAAATGTTGTGGTAGAATTTTAATAATGAATCAATACACATTCACAAGCTGACTGAATCAGGTGGAACACTGGCTACTCATAGTACAAATTCAAATTACACACATACATACCAACATAGTACACACAATCATACATACTTACACTTCGTTAACAACAGTTTTCTACATTATAAATAATACAACTGTAGTAAGAAATGAAGTTATCAATGTTTTGGGTAGGTTATTTTAATTATATGTGTTTATGATTTACATATTTCAGTGACAGCATGGGGAAACTGCTGGGACCCTCCTGTGCTACTATGTCATGGTGTAGTAGACACAGCAATCAGCTTCAAGCCTCTTATCAAACATTTACCAAGGAACTTTTACTATATAGGTTCGTAATAAAATATTATTTATGTATGGGCACTAGAATTTATTATTATAAAAGATATTACAACTGTAGTTTAAAATAATTAACTAATGTCACACTGGGCAGAAGTAATGATTAGGATTTGAATAATCAAATTTGAATTAATTTGAATAAATAAATAATATATAATATATAAACAACAAAAAGTGCATGAAATTATTTCTATATATATATATATATATCATCACGGGTGCCTTACGGCGCCCGAGACCGCCTAGACGGCCCCAGGGTACCCAGCGGAGGGGTTTTAATCCCACCTCGTTGTAGCCGATGGTATGAGTCTACACCGAACAAGTGGCTAGCTCGTCGCGATGTTTTGGATAGACTCAATAACCCATCTATAAACAGTTTCACAAGTTGGTATAGTGAAACCGGGACCGACAGCTTAACATGCTCTCCGAGGCACTATAGTGGTGTTGTCAAACAAATGTACATAAATTTTTAAATTAAAAACTCATTGGTACACACCGGGATTCGAACCAGGGACCTAAGCGTTTTTAAGTCCAAGGTCTAACCAACTAGGCCACCACGTATACATATTTCTGTGAAAAAAAAAACTATTAGGGTCATTCTCATGAACAATGATTTAAACACGGTGCAGTTGAAAATCATATGTTGTGATTTTGGTTCAACTTTGCTACTTACGGTAACAAAACATCGCTTAATGGACCGACAACTGAAGAAAACTCAAAGTAAACCTTTCTCAATCTTTCACAAAGCACAGGACTGGAAAATATTCATGGATACATTCAAAATACATTACAAAATTCTAGACAAACTAGCAGTTTCAGACTATAGACCAGACATACTGGTGTACTCTCGGTGCTTGAAGAAAGTAATACTTATAGAACTCACCGTTTCATGGTAAACAAACATTCCTAAGGACCACAACATCAAGTTGAACAAATATTTTGATCTCACAAACGAAATTACTAGAAACAGATATAAAACTCAACTTTATGCAGTGGAAGTTGGTGCAAGAGGAATTCCAGCAAAGTCTTTGCATTGTCAATTGAAGGATCTTGGCCTTCCAAGATCAGCTGTTGGAACTATTATAGAGTGTGTTTCCAGGATGGCGCTAACAGGATCATATAGTATTTGGTTGAGTAGAGAGGGTAGAGAAAACAGTGCTGGTTGAAGTTCAAAAGGCCTTTAAACCAACTTGTCACCAGTCCGGGAAAGCTGCAGTTCATTCCCCTGCCTTCCAAACAAGCGAAGCAACCCGCACAGAAGCCTAAGAACATTGTCTTCCCTATATGACACTATTTTTTTATATTTTACAAAGTTTTAAGGGAGTTTAATAAATTTAAGGTCGAAATGTAAAAATATAGTATTGGTTGTCCACCACCCATATTTAGTGTAAAAATAAATTTTATTAAAAAAAAAAAGTTTATCTTTTATATCTTGATATTTTGTCCATTAACTTACAAATCTTACAGCCAGAGTTATCAAGTGATATAATTCATAGGGTTGATAGTGTCACTAAAAACTTCTGTGTTCTGAAAGAATATAATTTTGGTGGTGCAATCTGTACCCATGTCTACACTTCTTCTTAACGGGATTTACGACAAACTTCAAATGTATCGCACCTCGATAGCCCAGTTATGTGGTTACATTGACCAATGATGTCTGCCTTGGGTTTTCCATTGAAATGTAAATACCTCACTTGGTGGCACTTTGATATAACACATTCGCAATTTTGGTGGTGTATTTTTATAAAAAAATCTAAAACTTACAACCATACTTTTACGTTTATTATGCTGTTAACATTCTAGCAAACTCAAAATATAAACTTTCTTTAAACTCTTTATTTTGGTTTCAATAATTACAATTGTGCACTTTTCTAGTCTTGGTGTGACTAATTTTGGTGGTTTTGGTGGCTTAAAGTAAGTCACCAAAATTAGTATATATGTTAATCCTGGTACCATTTATAATCATAGGTTTAGTTTCCAAAAACCATGGGAAGGCTTCAGCCTCACGCCAGCCTTGTGGAAAATATTAGTGTTGCTATAGTGATATTACAGTTCTGTCTATTAGTATTTGTAAATTAGAGTTTTTTCTTCAATGTATCTTTAAAGGTATTATTAATTTTGAAATATTGTAGAAATACATCCTTTTGCAATTTAACATAATTTGCATGTTCTGTGAACTTTACGCAAAAACAATTTTTCTTTTAAAAAATAATTTTCGTGGCACATATAATTTTGGTGGAGATAAAATGCAAGCGAAAATAAATCTACCCTTGACAAATATAAAATTTTAATGTCCATTTTATTAATATGCCAATGATGTTTTCATGAATTTCTAAAAAAAAAATATGCCACCAACATTAGTCAAAAAACTTGAAACAATGATAATGATATGAAAATGAAATTTATGGAAGCCACTTGGGCTGATGATTAGGACTATACATCGTGCTCTATCGGTGGTTGTGATTTAATTCTTATTATACATGTTTGATTCCAGGTTTAGATTTGCCAGGCAATGGTAAATCAGACAGGTTTCCACCCGGGCTGATGATAGCAGCGTATGACATAGTATATGCTCTGAGAGTGGTTGTGGTACATTTCCGATGGAAGCATTTTGTTTACATGTCACATTCTTTGGGGACCCTGCTGGGTGAGTATTTGATACTTATTTTACAAATATAAGGTATAATAATATGAAAGATATTACACACATATAGCCTGGTCATAAACTATAAGCTCTAGGAATGTGTACAGCAATACTAATATATTTCGACTCAGTGAACTTATTTAAGAATAGACTGGACAAACATTTAAAAGATATATAAATAAAATAATACATAAGTGCAGTGATACACGCATCAGCAAAAGCTGCTAATGTATTTATATAAACACCGCAACAAGCTCGCCCCATGTTAGGTGTTGCCTCCGAATACCATCGGCGAAATGAGGACGGGTTAATCTTTCCGCTGGGTACCCTGAGGCCATTTAACAGTTCTCCGGAGCCAAAAAGGGCACCCGTGATGATGGTAATTCTGAAGTTTAAAAAGCATGTTTAACTAAATAGTTTTTGTTGACCAGCCCATCTCTCATGTCTTCAAATGGTTTGTTTATTTGTGTGCGTCATGCAAAAGCCACTGGATTAAAAATCTTATTATTGAAAGATAAATTAAAGCTTCATTGGGAGTAACATTTAGCGTTTATTAAATGTCAAATAACGCAGGCCCGGCGGGTCACGGTTGTGATGGGGTTTTTATGGTTTATAATAAATAACATGCACACGAAGTTACCGGCATCAGCTAGTAAGATAATATGATATGCATTCATCCCTTCAGGCAAACTCTACAACCTGTGCTACCCTGATGGTATGTCCAAAGTAATAGATCTGGATCCTACTCCAGCATACCGCACTGTGACGCCCGATGAGTTCTCCAAATGGTACCATAGACATTTCACTTTGTTCTTCAGCAAATACCATAAAGTCAACTCATCTATAGAATTTGGGCCTAAATATACTTATGATAAGGTAAGATTTCATTTAAACCTATATTTTGTTTATTCCATGAAAGTATTGTTTATACAATTTGCAATCATGGGACACAGGGTAATAATATTATGAGTAAGTGAGAGAAAAAGACAATGTTTTTAGCTATCCATGGATTATCCGCGCGGTGTTGGGTCCATCGCTTGGTTGGAAGGCGAGTAAACTGCCGTTGATGCTGATTATGATTCTTTTAGCCCGAAGTCTAGACGCGTGTTTCTGATACAGTTATCATATTTAATTTTATTGAATATTATTGTGCAAAAGTGAACTAATTTTGTAGAATAAGCAGTCGTATAGTAATATTAAGTGTGAGAAGTGTAGCATTTATGCAGTAATCTCGGGGTTTGTGTTATCTCAAATAATCCCACAATTTTCAGTAAAGTGGCGGTACCCTTTTTACTGTTGATTCTTTTTCCTCCTTCACTTGATATTGGCAAGACTATACCGTATGCTTTCATACGATCATGTCGCCATTCCTTTTTTACCCTAGTCTTTTTCTGATTCCTTTCCATCCTGTTATACCACTTTTAGTTTATACCCGCTTTTTAAATCTACTCGCAACCACCCACGCTTGATATTGGCTAAATTCCGCCTATACGCTATAGACTATTAATATAATCCGAGGGAAAAATCTATTTAATCATTGACTGTAACACTTTTCAGGCCTTTAATATGTTAAAAAAGAATCGAGGACTCCCAGATGACGCAGTGCATATGATATTAGAAAGAATAACAGAACACCTTGGCGATGGCCTAGTCAGGTAAGCATTAAATAATTATCTAAACAAATAATAAAATCGTAGAATTCGTGTCTGTATTTCGTCATTTCGTGGCGGAAATAAATATAATATGACTATAATCTAATATTGTCCGATAAAAAAATCAAGGTATCCGATATAATCGTCAGTCCGACAAGAAAACGAAAAATATATACTTATATTATAGAGGTGAAGAGTTTGTTTGGTAGAGACTAGCTAATCGCAGAAAATTGAGTAATGTATCCACTGCTATATTTTTATGAGCACATGTTTCAAAATAGCGTTTGTAATCTAAAGTCAATTTAACAGAACTCTCTGTTACTTTCGACAAGGATGCTCCACTCCGCGCTTTAGGTATGAAGCTACAAGTACCCGGCCGTACCCATGGATGGGTTTTATTTTTGAAGGCTGCCGCAGTGGGCTGAGTCGTACATTTGTATGATACTCACTAACGTGTCGCGTCGCGATATTTAATATTAACTAAAATGAGGTCTAAAGCTTATTGCGCCGCATTCGGTTGCTTAAATAATAGTAACAAGGATCCGGGCCTTACGTTCTTCACACTTCCAGAGGATCTCAAAAGGTAAATAATTCCACGCCTACCTATAGGTTATTATTAGGCAGGTACACTAAAAAAATATCAAGACACGTGTCTAGTAGTCTGTTTATAAGAATGCGAATTTCCATAATTCGCCAGCTTTCCTATGTATCAAATGTTGTCCTTTATTATAGTATAGCTAGGTATTTATAAGTTATGTTTTCAAGGTCAGTTTTAGTTTTCTTTGATAAGTATAGGTTGTTAGGAACTAACTATTACTAGAAATATTATGCAGTTTTGATAAGTAGATTACAACATACATACTTGTTCGTACATACTTATTTATTTGCCCAATTAGGTACGTAGGTTGCTTAATAATAAATAACATAGACTAAGCAAATATACTGAGGCAATGTTTTTGTAAGTTTTTGAAAAGCAATATTTCATAGACAATATCAATGCCTTATGGCTTCCGTATCTTCTTAGGTTAAAATACCTATGCAGCAGATATCCTAAAATAAAATTGTTTTATGATCTACTTGCGACTAAGTACGTAACCTAGATTTTTTTAAAAAGAATACAACCCTAACGTCGTCAGAAAAGTAAAGAATTACTCGATAGAAAGAGAGTTTTTTTTTCTTCTGACTAATACAGGGAGCCTGAGGGGGGGGCATTATCTGTTTGTTTCCAACGGTGGCGTGGCTGCGAGATTCGCTCGAGGCAACTTTAGGTGAATATAAATGTAGGCCATTAGCGCTGTGCGATCTGAACTGAGCTTTATTGTGTCGGTGCAAGAGTCGCTATTTATTTAATTGATCTTTCGGAGTGGAGCTTCTGTACTTGTACTATTATTTCTTCTATGCTTTCGGTGACTTTTCCTTTATTATTTTTTTTATTCCAGGTTCACATTTGACCAGCGTTTCAAATATATAAACCACCCGCCGTTCCCTCCCTCTCAAATACAAGAACTATACGCAAACATTCCTACGCCGACGCTTACCATCATCGCCGAAGACTCCGTTGCCAAAGGGTAAGTATCTCTTATATCGCGTGTGTCATAGCCGCACTCTAGGAGCCACTAGTGCGAAATCTCGCCTGTGAAGGTTCAGATCTTTTTTATAAATATATATAATAAACTTTATAAAGGTGTTTTTTTCAACAAATTTAATTTTATAATCGAAAATCTGATTTATGATAATAAACTGTATTAAAATAAGCAAAGCTTACTTTGATAAAGGACTTATAGTTCTAAAACTCTTTTAAAATATTTTGACTACCATCTCACTCAATAAGATGCTACTCTAAAAGTAATTTTTTTATGTAAATTAAAATAAAAAGTTAATTTAATTTTAAGTTTATCAGTAGAATTTAAGAAATTCATGCAACACACAGACACCTTTACCAAGAAAGTTCGGCGTTTCTCTTTTGATAATTTTTGTAAACCCTAAAAATTAGGACGCTTGGTTGATTCTATTTCAATTTAACCAAATGCAATAATTTGCGATTGAATCCACCCACAGCTATGAAGTCTGCGGCTATGACTTATAGTATTTTCTTTAAAAAATGATTATTATAATTTAGAGTACCCCAACCTAAATATTAACTTTATACATTATGTCTTCCAGGTGTTACACCAAGACCCCTATAGCCATGGACGAGTCTGCGTACCCCCACAAAAACTATCGATACCGAAGAGTGCGAGGGATACATGATGTTCACATAATATCCCCGGAGATAGTCGCACCATATGTGTCTGATTTTTTGTTGTGTGGCCTTGAGGGCCTGGATGGAAAGGCAAAGGCTAAACTGTGATATTTTATATTAAAGGGGACTCCCTCTTTTAGGTGAAGGAAGTGCTTGAAGGTAAAACACAGGATGTATAAATATTTTGATTACTATAAAAAATACTGCATAAAAATAGTAAAAAGGATGGTAAAAGGAAAAGTAAATACAGGGTGAATTTTTCAATTGTGCCTTCAATGCTAAACTACAAAGAATAGCGAAAAATGCTCAATGGAGACTCGAGACCGATTTTGATAAAAACTAAAACTACATCATTATATTTTTGAAAAAATTATTCTCCTAGCCGGATATCGAACTGGTTGATTTTGATTAAAAAATAAACTCACCTGTATCATTGTACCGCTGATAAGAATCAAATTCTGATAAGTATTATGAAGCGGCAAACTAAAGGAAAGTACTAATTTTTAATAAAAATATATTTAATTAAACAATTTTCATACTTACCAACTAAACAAATTGTTTGAAAAAATACTCTTCAAAACCCAACCTCATTGAAAACACCAACTAGTTAATACAACAATAAGTTTTTAATAAAAGTTAGAAAGGCGAAGTTTAGCTGTGTATTGAAAATTATGCCTATTATTTCGAACAGTTTATTAGTTAAGACGAGGACCAACTTGAATCACAAAACTGATTTGCACGCACACTATTACATTTCAAACTCACACGCGCGTATTACATTTCATACTCACACGCGTTATACAACTCACCTGGTGCCGAGATCACACCCCCTCTTTTAGTCATGAGTCATGCCAAGCTCCGACCGAGCTTGGCATTTCCTAGAAGAGGAATTATTTATTAGGGCCCTGCCTAATCGAAGGCGAAATTCTTTATGTGAATTTCTCCTCACAGAATGCGTTGTCCTATGTACAATGTATTTATAACTGCAGCCTCAAGCAAAAAACAAAAGAGTCTGTGCCAATTCTTACGAGATTTGCTAACAAGAGGGTAAGAGGCTCTATAGTGATCAAAATGACTCCCCCCCCCCCCCATAAATTGTGTATATTTTTGGATAGCAAGAGGAATACATTTCTTTTTTGCTGCCATTTTATTGTTTTCTCTGTATAGACATAATTGCTTGAGGATAAAATCCATTTGTTGCTTGTTGCAATGAACACATTTTTGGTATCTTTCCATTTTATTACTGAAATTGATTCATCATCGCATTGAAAAATATATTTTCCTGGTTTTAATGCAGTTTCTTTCCTTACTTCTCTATTTAGATTCTTTCCAATATATTTAAATTGGGTAGCCCTTCCTTTTTCTTCTTATTGTCCCCACACTATAAATTTCTTTCTCGAGCAAAATCTCCAACAAAGGACTAGTAAAAAAGTTGTCAAAAGCTGCCAAAGTGTGACGTGACAATGATTCACATAAATCCAACACAACTGGTACGTAAATTTTCTTCTGTACCATTATCAACTTTTCCAGTATAAAATTGAAATTCATACAAATATCCTGTAAGAGAGTCAGCTCTTGCCCAACATTAGTAGCGCGTTTAATGGGGTTTTTGGGCATGTACGGCTTCATAGAACTTGTCCCCTTAAATATAATCAATTGAATTAAATTCAGATAGATGTACATTTTCCTGGAATATTTTATTAAGGATTTCAATAGCTGGTTATATTTTTGCTAGTTTATGGTAATTTAGAGAATTTCGTGGAGCTTCAGCTGTAACATCTGATATATGGAGATTTTGAGATATTATTTTTAATCTCTACTGGCGTTACCTTGTTTGTGGGTTCTTGTAAAATTTATCTGTTGACGAATAGCTATTCATATCTGATAAAGGATTGATTCTCATAAGTATAAACATGCCAAAGTAAGCTTTGATTTCTACATTAGGTATTATGAACAGAGATGTTTATCAAATCTTCTGGAAAAATCAATGAAATAATGAATTGGTTGTTTTCTGTTATTATAGCATTTTAGTACTTGTATTTCTCTCTGAAAAGTAGGCCAATTGTTATCCTCTTGTATAAACAATCAATTCCTAGTTATTTTGTAAATGAAGAAATCTATTTCTGCGTAAACTGGTATGGGTTCTGCAATATTTTGTTCCTGTTCATCTTGTAATATTGGAGCTGTATTTACATCAGTTTTGGGCATAGAAAATACTGGGGTAGAAACATTTGATACTTGTATTGTAGAAACATCCATAAACTCTGAATTTCATTTAAGCGCTGATCATAATCTACCTGATGTGAGTCTGTAGCTAAAGAGTTGGTTACTTCTTCATCATATTCATCATCTTTAGAAGAATATAAAGCTGCTAATTCAGCTTCTATTTCACTATAAGGCGACTTCAATATAGGCGAAGAGACGCCTAGAATGTAAAAAATACGTAGTTATTAAATACTGGCAAATAGTGTTATGAATTGAATCTGTGTGAATTATTTATTGAAGAAACTGTTTTCCCACATAAATATAAGTACTCAAACTTAAACGGGCAACAGTGAAATACTTTCCACATATTTTCACATGTAACTCAGTATTTTTAAACTTCTTTTACTAATATAGTTCACAAATATGTACACTAACTCAAAATCTAATGAAAACAGTACAAAACTAACACTTACCATATTTTTTCTGAACAAAATTGTATTTTCTGAATCACACAGATAAAACGACATTACTTTTCATAACAATCACTAACAATACAAATTTGACTTTTGTTTTAAAATTGCGTTCCGTTTCATGTGAAACTGTTTGCAAAACGGGAATATATTTTGTGGGAATAGTTAACTTATTGCCCGTTTACAACCTCTTTTTATATCATAATATCATTGGTTTACAACAGTATCTTTATTGTTGGAATAATATTCCTCTTGCCCTAATAAGGGTTCAATCCAATTACTGCTATCTCATTGTTTCTTTTTGTATCTGGTCTTTATCGTTGGACCATATTTTTTCATCTTCAAGAAAATCCTTTTTTAATTATTTTTGAGTCATGTCAAGAGAAGTGCTGTTTTCTCCGTATTCATTTTGTGTTGCTTTTTTATACGATTTTTTAAATATAAATTATTCTTATTCCATTCCCTTTTCCAATTGCGCTTTTCTTCCATTTTTTTCAAACGTCTGCTGGGTCTTCTTCCTAAACAATGTTTGTGTATTTAGGATATTTATTGTTATATGAAGCCACTGCAGCAGCACATCTTTCTTGATGTCCACGTCTAGTTGCAAAATGTATTCTTTTTCCTCCAACCATTTTGGCAACTACACTTTTGAAACGTTCTGTGGCGTTAGTTCATCGACATCTTCAACGAGGCAGTTTGAAGCAATCGTTCTTATAATTACTTTGAGCCGGAACCAAAATGTGGAATTTATAATTTCCAATGCATTTTTAAAACTTTTTCTTTATTGCTAAAGTAATCTTTACACAACCGATGATCGCCGAACGTCCTCATGTATTTAGAATCGCTTGCGTAGATGTACAAGTACTCTCTAATAATATTTTTTATGTTCTTTGATTAAGCAAACGACTACTTTTCTTGTGCTCATCATCCTTTTATCTGTGAGTAATCGCAGCTCGTAATTTGTAACATAAATTACGAAGCATATGGTTCCTGCATTTAATTTTTACAAGTGTAACATTATTATATGTATTGGCCGCTAACGCCGTACGTAGCCGAATTTCCATCTGCAATGAGCCTCATGTATATTATATTGTACATTTCAACAGAGTTTTTGAAACCTTAGCAAAGAGTTTTAATTCCTTAGAGATTTTTTTTTAAATCTAATGATGCTGTTTTATTTTTAATTTAAATCGGCACGAAACTCCTTTTAGCATTTTCCGTTATTCCTTGAACTTTAGTATTTATGGCCTTGAAGGCACACTTGAAAAATTCACCCTGTATATACCCACCATTGTATGCCTTTTAACTATGATACTAGCTTCATTTGATGAATTATTATATATGTATAGACAAGAGAGAAGTTATATAAAGTTTACTTCTCTCTTGTCTATACTTAATAAAGCTATTCCAAGGCATTTGTTAACTTCACTCATGAAAGTAAGAATAGAATAGAATACGGAAGTAGCCTGTCTATAATTGCCTATCGAACGTGCTGGTTTGTATGGCGGCCGTCCATCTTGTGTTCTCAAATTTGAAAAGGAAGGCAATTTTAGGCATTAGTGCATCTCTCCGTTATATGTATAGTTATTTCTTATATGTATGTATACAAACTACTGTTTATTTGTCCCAAGGCGAAGGTTTAAGTGATAGAGAATGCGTAGCGGAATCCTTTTTTGTATTATTTTTGTGCAATAAAGTTTAAAAAAATATATCACTTAGTTATTTATAATTTTTTCTGTGGAATAAATGTAAACAACCCAGAAATAGGTAGTTTCTGTAAAATTTTATTAGGCATATTTTAACGATTGCATAAAATTTAATGTTTTGATTTATAGTAGGTGTTATCTTTCAGAATGACTTCATTTTCTTGAAAAAGTTGTTATTTGTAAAAATGTATTAATTATTTATTACACAATGTAAATATAATTTTTAATTGGTTTAGGATTAAATATATATGAATTATAAATTAAACATGTTATGCATTTAAGTTATGAGTTATTATATGTAAAAAGTTACTTATAATGTAGACATTTTAAATTGGTTAAGGGTTTTTTAAAATATATTTTATGTACTATGTACTTAAAAGTTTAAACATTTAAAATGTGATACAAAGCTTTAGTGATGGTTTTTATTTTTATATTTTATATACCTAATTATTAAATAAATCCTAATAATAATTGTTAATTTAATGTTATGTGTAGATTTAAAAGGCTACAATTTGTTAAATATTTACTTCCTATCCTATGCAGAGATAAATATCTTTTTATTTTATTTTAAACATGTTCGTTGCCGCAGCATATCGTAGGTTAAATGGAAAAGTGACATTTTCCAAAATAAAAATAAAAAACATTTTTAGTTAGAACAAAGCATTATTAATCGATTTTTTTATGGATAAAAAAAGACACTTTATAAAATTATTACTTTAAGCTCATCTGTGTCGCAAGTGTCATTTCGGTACTCAATACTACTCTGTACTAGTCCTAAAATTTTTAATGCTCATATTGTAAGCTTTGTTCTTTTTGAATAATGCCACTTTTCTATTTAACCAACGATATTCTGTCCTTACTTCTTGTTCTTTTTGTTTTGGGTTTGTATGAGTGACGGCCATCTGCCGTGTATATCAATCACACATTGACAGCCTCCGAAGGCCTGTGGTTTCTCCTTTGGTGTTGTATCCAGTGGTTGTGGGTTCGTTTCCCACCCATGGAAAAATATATTAGTACGTTTTTTTGTATAGTTTGCCACGGTCCGGGTGTTTATAAAATATAATATGTATTAATATCGTTGTTTCTGGTACTTAGCTTGGTTTGTGAGCACAGGGTGATTACGTGAACAACGCTAAGCTAAACTTTAATCGATATGATGCAATTCTGACGTAATGCAAACCTGGGGCCTAATTATAAAACATCGATTTGAGTTGTCATCGCTCTTATTTCCAATGCAATAAAGCTCCAATAGGGTATTTGACTCCTTTTTGAAACTCGGTTTATATGATCCTTTTACATAATAAGCACACTACATTGATATTTCCGGGATGTCTGCTCTAATATTAATAAAAATCTATGTTAAAGTTTGAATTTCCACAATGGCGCTAAAAACGCTGTGTCGGTAATGGCACAGAGTGTGACGTCACACGCACAGTAAACAAACAAGCACAGATTAAATAAATAGAGAATACATAGAACGTAACATTAATCAGTCGAGAAAACTAAGATTTAATCTGTGTATTGTTTACTTGTGTGACGTCACCGGTCGTCAACCATCAAAGATGTTTTTGTCATAGATAAAATTGTAAAAATATTCAATTTTATTTCGTGTAATCTACAAAAAATATACATATTTTAGTTTAAATTAAAGTGAAATATGTTTTTGTACGTCATTGTCTGATAGGATGACCACAATTTATAGTATATTTTTAAAGTAGTCAAATCATACAGTTATAGGAAGTCTGTGAGTCAAATAGACTATTGTATCACAATAGCGATCTGCTAAAATTTCGTTTCATAATTAGGGAGCTTGTGACATTGGAAATAGACAGACAACTAAGTCATTTTACTTAACGTTGTACGGCGTAATATGCCTACAGGGCAATGTCTGTCAAAATGCCCTGAATATAATAACAATATATAGGACAAATATACACACATTGCTCAGGGGCCTCACCAAAGAGCCAATCGATAATCGAATCAAAATACCCATCGAAAGCCAAATGTATGGGATTTGATGTTTCTCGGCGATCAAGCTCTACCCATAGAGTAAAATTACTATACATTTTTACCGATCGATGCGGCGATCGATTGGCGATCGTGTTCTTTGGTCAGGCCCCTGGTCACAAACTAAGCTCTAGGCTTGTACTATGTGAAGCAACGATATAATACATATTATATTTTATAAACACCCAGACCATGACAAACTGTACAGAAAAAACGTACTAATATTTTTTTGCCATGGGTGGGAATCGAACCCACGACCTCCGGATACAACGCCAAAGCCGCAATCTACGGAGGCGGTCGATATATAAAAAGGTACGTAATTATGTAGTAATTTGAAGTATGTTCTACTACTAACCCTACCTGTAGCTCAACCATAACTTTTTGGTTTCTTTATAATAAGAAGATTCTATGGGCCCTAGCACAACAGCATCGATAAGCTCGATAAATCAATAAAATCGATACATATCGATTTTATGAATGAATGTTCATTCATAAACTTCATTTTATCGACTGTCGATATATATCAATGTGGTTACGCTAAGCTCCTATGTATATATCACTTCTAGTGGCCCTTCACTACCTGATGGTAAACATACCAACAAAAAAATGTGAATGCATTGTTGTTTAACAGCATTGATCACTCCCACTATGTCGGCTAAATTATGCAGTTACAAAATGGATGGCGATTAAAACGAATTTTTATTTCGAGTCTATTTTAATATCGTCATTGCTTTATCGTCAAATCAACAGTCTGTTACGTAACCGCACCGTGAAAGGAGGCTACAACTTCGAGAAGTCGATGATGTAGTCTTCTATAGCTAGAACTTAACGTTTCTACGTAACGTACAGTGTAACGTTATAGAGTAACTATTAAAATTTACTTAAAATAATCAGGTTGGGTTGCACCAAATTATTTGTTGTATTACCAACAATTAATGTCAAAACGGCTATAATAAAATATAGGAGTGCGAGTGACAGAACACTGTTGCTTGGAAAGGTAAAAATATAAAAGAAGGTTTTATGAAGTAAAGTTTTTTTGAACACCTTGGTGTGGTGTGAATGTGACATTTACACAATCTTTATTATTTCTTAAATTAATGGCTTCTTGCCAATATCATGTGGGTGGTTTATAACTAGTAAAATGGGGATAATAGGATGGATAGGAATGGCGACGTGACCGTATGTAAGCATATCGTGTAGTCCTGCCAACATTAAGTGAGGAAAAGAAAAACTAACCAACGATAAAATGGGTACCGCCATTTCGTTGGTTAAGGGATTTATTGGGATAACAAAAACACTGAAATCACTGCGTAAATGATACACTTCTCACACTTAAGATCACTACGAATGCTTATTCAAAACTAATACATTTTGCACAAAAATATCATATAAACTTATCTATGAAATATTTTACACAAACACGTATGGTCTTCGGGCTGCCCTCAATGAAGGATTTTCACATAAGCTTATCCATAAAAACGTTTTTGAGCGTTTTAGTTAAAATCGTATTTTATCTTTACAAGTTTTTTTTTATATAGTTGTTACTAAAATAAATTCCTTATTAGGATAATTTTATATTAATTTTTTAAAGATAAAAATGCAATGAAAAAAATCCTGGTGGGTGGGACTCGAACCCACGAATCTCGCTATCGCGGCAAGCCGCTCAAGCGCTGAGCCAACCAGGGGCTCTAGAGAAAAAGCAGGCGAGGCGACATGTCGCGTCGCCTCAGTCAAAAACGTAAGTATCTTGACAGTGACAGTAGGCGTGAGGTACGCTGTCACCTGCCAAAGTCTATACAGTTTTGATTGAAGGCGACACGACACGTCGCCTCGCCTAATTTTTCTCTAAGGCCCCAGGGCCGTGTTCGTAAACTAACACTTTAACACTGACCAAAGAACACAATCGCCGCATCGATCGATAAAAATGTATAGGAATTTTACTCTATGGGTAGAGCCTGATCAACGAGAAACGTCAAATCCCATACATTTGGCTTTCGATTCGATTGGTTCTTCAGGTTCTAGTCACCCCACACGAATTTTGTCATTGCTTGTTATCTACTTATACACAGACGCCCTCTATTAGCTTTCTTCTATTAACTCTATACGAGTGAAGTTAGGTTCGTGGGTTCGAGTCCCACCCACTAGGATTTTTTTCGTTGCATTTTTATCTTTAAAAATTTAATATAAAATTTACTAAAATAAATAATAGTATATAAATAGTAGTAATAGTTTTCTAACTATTACTTTGCGTTTGAGTTAACTAAAATTTGTATGGGAAATGGTTCAGCGCTCCAAGCGGAAATTTTGAGAACTAGAAATGCGGTCGTGTGATTGGTCAAAATGTTAACACTGTAGTATAGTTAACGCGAAAGTAAACGTTAAAAAAACTCACACTAGGGCTACTGGGCAATGTGTAAAAAAATCCTACATATTAAAAAATAAACAATTGTGTTTGAAATCTCATGGCAATACTTTTGCGGATCAGCGATTTTCAATAAATAAATAGTTATTGATAGTCTTTGCGAAAAATGCGTAGTGGCACAACGACAAGTTTATGACAGAATAATGCAAACCATTTTTTTTAAAGCCCATAAAGCTCAGAAAAAAAAATAAAAAGGGACTGGTAAACATGGAAAAGTACATTGAAATTCTTGACCGAAAAAAGGAGGCCAAGTGGCTAGGGTATTGCAAAAAGCGTATCTCTCCTCTAAGAATTTTTTTTTTTTTTCAGTTTATAGCTTGTCAACTAGTTACAAGCTATAAACTAAAAAAATAAGTTTTCCAAACATTTTTCATTGATGCTCCGCTCCTATTGGTCGTAGCGTGATGTTAAAGCCTATATATAGCCTTCCTAGATAAATGTGCTATCCAACACTAAAATAATTTTAAAATCGGTTCAGTAGATCCAGAGAAACCTCCTACCCATAAACTGTCCCCCTTTATTAGATTAGTATCGATGAAAAGTATAAACCCTGCTTGGAAAGAACTAGAGGAGCACGTTAATGGCAGCAAAGCTGGAAACAAAATTTGATTCATCTGTAGAGTGTAAAACGATTCATTCTTATTTCTTAAACTACAATACATGGTCGGAAAAGTATGTTTGTTACCAGGGTAATGTGTCTAATGTCCTACGCCAAGTTCTTGATGGCACGTCTTATCCTATTTTTATTGGTGAATGAGGAAATACCTCGTTAGTTCCCCAACCTGTCAGATTCTCCAAGTGGGCTTCTGTCAAGAAAGATGATATGATGATGCTCACCTAGTATGTGGAGATAATCCGTTCCAATGCCAAGCATTGCATCATATTGCGTTTCGAAAGTCAAATTTCAATCTCAATGCTCATTTAAGTATAGTTACTTATAACAAAATATCTTATGATATTTTATCATAAAAAATTACAGAATAAAATGCTCTAAAAACACAAAAATTATGACAACAATATTAAACATATTACAATTTTACTTGTAAATCCTTGGTTAGTGACATCTATTTGATAGATACAATTTCTGAAAATTTTATTTTGTTCTTGTTTTGTTAAACCTAAATTGTTACAATTAGGAAGCAGTTGTATAGATTTAAATTTCTGGATTAACTGTAGAAATCTGGCAAACCTGATATTAATAGTTGAGTCATGTTGAATTGAAATGTGTGAAATTAATAGTGATTAGGTATAGGTATACAATAAAAAGACCTACAAACAAGGGGAATTTATTAGAATACTTATTATAATAATGTAATTCTTATAGACTTGTTTTTTAAATTTTATATTTTTTGCAACAATTTTATAGAAACAAAAAAAACAAAAAAATTGTAAAATAGGATATAGGCTATTTGACTCATTTTTAAAACTTATTTTATTTCATTCTTCATCACATTATTAGCCCACTACATTGATATTTCAGGGATATCTACTCTATTATTATTAAAAATCAATGTTAAAGTTTCAATTTCCACAATCGCGCCTTGTTTCGGTAATGGCGGTCAAGTGTCACCAGTCGTCAATCAATCACATATGTTTCTGTCATAGACAAAATTATATAAAATATTAAATTTTATTTCGTGTAATCTACAAAAAATATATACAATTTAGTTTAAAATAAAGTAAAATATATTTTTTTACCCCATTATCTGATAGGATGACCACAATTTCTAGTATATTTTTAATGTAGTCAAATAGCCTATTGACATGCCCTAGCACTAACCAAGTTAAAATAAAATTATAGTAAATCCTAAGACATTTTGTTTTCATATAGTATTATTGCAGAGTAAAACTGCAATATTTAATATTTTAATGACAAATTTACAATGACTAGATTTTATAACTGTTTTTAGTCTGTACCACGATTTAAGAATTTTAGTGCATTTATTTTATTAAAGTTATTTATTAGAAAATATTGAAGTAATTTATTACAAATTTATCATTAGCAAGTTATTACTTTCGCTAAAGGTTTTTAATATATTTTCTTTCCTTTTTGTTAGAAATTGTATTAAAAATTAAATAAATATTATATACATACTCTATTCAATTAGTAGAAATTAGTTAAACATAAATTTTACTTATAAGACAGCATAGATTCACAGCACAGTGTTAGGCATCTTCGTCATTGCCACTATCTTCAGACACTTCCCCGTCTCCTATAAAAACCTCTTCTTGTCCCATATTCGGGAAAGTCAACTTATTATTAACTTGCAACATCGACGCCATAGCCATTCCCATACCAAAACTATACTCAACGGGCTTTAGACCTTCATCCATTTCAATACTTCCTCTAGCAACATTTTTAGACGGATGATTCTTTTTCCTAGCAACCCTAAATCGACGAACATCAGCTAATAAAGATTCTCTTTCTCGTTTACCTTCAAAATCACTTTCTGATGACGAGGGCGAAAGTTCTAAATCTTTTTTAGTAAATTGAAAGTTTTTAGCTTCATAATCCTTTGAATTTCCATTAGTTTTTAGAGTATTAATAGCTTGGTTTATGGTTTTGTTAATTGCATTGGTTTCTACGTCGCTTAAACCTTCCGACATGCCACTTGAATCCAAATTTATTTTATTACCTTTCAAATTTTTATGCCAAATTATCACATTAAAATTATTAGAAGTTTTTTCTATAGTTATAATTATATCTTCTTTATGATTATGTTTATTCTTAATCGATAAATAGTCTAGAATATCAGTTATTTCGTTGTATTGTCTTCGATGTACTTTCATTTTTTTATTTAAAAAAATATTATTTTTGTCATTATGGTGTATTTTGTATTGACTAAAAAGTTTCGTCGTTTTTGTTTTTCTTAGTTTAATTATAAATCCATTCTTAGATTTTTCCTCTTCAATTAAAATCTGCCTTGGAAATTCTGGCAAATTATCTTTTAGTTCAGGCATAGTTTCTTGAAGGGCTATTCTTTCTCTTTCTCTCATAATATCTTCTCTTTTAACTAGTTTCCTCCTTAACTCATTTAATACTAATTTAGTTGTGTCCTTTTCTTTTTTTCCGGGACCTGAGCTTGTATCTTCTGCCATTTCAGTTTTCTTATCGTCTTCAGTTTTAACACAATAAAACACCTCATCTTTAGCTACATGTTCTTTATTTTCAATAACATTTGTATCTAAATCTTTTGTTTCACACTCTTGAACTTCGTCGTTGCTGTTTACATTTCCATTTTCTGTTTTTCCATTTAGTTTATACTGTAACTTCTTTAACCTAACTTGAGAACTTTGCACAGTACTTAAACATTTAGTAACATCATCTATAAGATCATCAATATCTTTATTTAATACATTAATATTCATAACTTGTTTATTTAAACCACAACTATCTAAAAACATATCTAGATTTGTACATTTATTTAAAGCTACTTTAAGTTCTATATTCGCTCTAGCAATTTGGCTGTGAACTTCAGAATATAGCCAGGTATCGTTTACTTTTATGCCACTTCTTTTAACTGTATTGTTATCACTAGTGCCAAAGTTTCTAAGTAACCGATACATTCTGTCTAGACTTTCGTAGCTTTCTTTGAATTCTCCTTTTAAATGGTCTAATAAGTTATGGTGTAGCCAGTATATTCTTTCGTTATGGTTTGGGAATCTGTTTCGTATGTGTGTTGGTTGTAAAAAATGTGCCATCGCTATGTGTTTGAGAAGAGTTGATTGTATGACTAGAAATGCGTGATGTACTTTCTGAAATAAATAAAAAATATTTATCATACTGGTGTTAGATTTTAAATAGTGTATGGCAAAGATATAGACAAATATTGGGAACGGGAATACGATTTAGATCTATCTTCGATGTAAAATAAATGTCACATATTATTATGAGTCTGTTTTGTGCTCCTGTGTTGATGTGAGTGATAAAGAATCACACAGTTATCAATTCAGATATCAGAAGTACTCTTACGGCTTTATTAATATAATAATTACTAGAAAACGAAGCTAAGAATTATGACGTTATACAGGTTAAAGGAAAAATAAAATCTTTGCGCCATCTTTTATATTCAGAGGTCGGCCGTCGTTACTATTATGGAATGAGTTTTCAAGGTAGTACACTGGCAACATTTGGTTAAGTAGTATTTAATTGGGGAACCCTTAAACCTACTTTCTGGTAACAAGTATGCTGTGTTCACTCCTTCACTATGTAAACACGCCACCCGCTCAGTAAATCCATGGATACCTTAGTTAGAATATTATATATCTTTAGATATAACATTATACATGATTGCCAAGTTGATTAAAGCTTAAAACACTAGGCTATGGTTACCCATAACTTTTTTAAATACCTATAACTGTTTTAATGAAATATAATAAAACATACATATGTAGATTTGTTGGTCAACACCTCAAAAGTGCCTCGTGGATTAGCTGATGGTCCCGGTTTTACTATACCATCATGTGAAACTGTTTATAGATCTATACAAACACCGCTTTGGCCCCATGTTCAGTGTAGACGAAATGGGACAAAACCTCACTGCGCTGGGTACTCTGTAGGATTATTATATACCTATATTAGAGAGATTTTTTTTCTAAATTAGTTAAGACTCACCACTAAATCACTCTCACAAGGAGTAACATTATCCTGGCTGACCTTCCACAAAGCATCCCAATCCACATCTTCGTATAACCAGACAAAGTTTCCGAGAACAGCCGAGGAGCTTCGAGCCATCAGCACCGAGAGCTCTGTCTGCTGCCTCCATAACAAGGTGCTGGTACACTCTAGCGTCGAAGTTATTGACTCCCTATAACCAAGTAGATATAGGTTTAGTATATTTTCCTCGTTGACCTTCTACAAACATTCACATTTAGGGCTTTTATAGATGAGCATTTTCTTGGGACATATACCAACGTTTTTATAAGTCTGTAATGATCATGAACAAAAAAAAATACTAAGCAGTAGGCAGATATAGAGATGGGAAGGACGATCTACCTAAAGGATGGCGTCGAGTAGCAGGAGACCAACGCCAATGGCATTTGCTGGAGGAGGCCTATGTCCTTATAACCTGATCATAAATCTGATGTCGATCTATTAGTATCCATCCTACGTGGGCAAGTGGTATTAAGCACACACTTCACTTCGCGAAATTTCGTTCCACTTTATGTGGCATAAAATTTCGCGAAGAAGAGAAGAATTGAAGTGTAGCTGAGTCAAGCCAAATCAATTAATTTGCTATTTTCACGCGATTGGATGCGGTTAGTTTTAAAGTTAGGTAGTTGTAAAGTTTCCAATCGCATCACGTTCTCGTCGTGTTCGCCTACAGGACATCGGTTAAGATTTGCGTATAATATTATACAATCAAGCCTTGATGATATTTTTTGCTCTATAACATCCACTTATTGTAGAAATTATATTTTTTGAAAATTAAACCATATATGCCCACAGGGTCGAAAACGACCCATGGGCAAGGTAACACAACGAAAATTATAATGTACGCTTTAAATAGTTAGAAATATATACTTTGGCGTGTAGTATTTATTTACTAGCTGGAAATAAATCATAGTAATTAAAAAGTCAGTGCAAATTGTAAGAAATTTTAAGCGACATGATTTATCGGCCGCGCTCACAATAATGTAACTAATTATTAATTACAAATATTAATTTTGATTTTTATAAAATAATTTCAATTTTAAATATGTAACGTTTAATTTGTGAAGTATATTTATTTCATTGATTTATATTTATATGTGTAAATATTCGAAATATTTTCTATGGGTCGTTAACGACCTTTTGGGCATTGGTGACACCATTTTTATAATGATGTTATTTGTATAGGTTTCGAAGATTACTTACTACTAACGAAATTATGGCACTACTGTACCCCTAGTGTGAGTTTTCTAACTATTACTTTGCGTTTGAGTTAACTAAAATTTGTATGGGAAATAGTTCAGCGGAAATTTTGAGAACTAAAAATGCGTGTGATTTGTCAAAATGTTAACGCGGTAGTAAAGTTAACGTGAAAGTAAATGTTAAAAAAAACTCACACTAGGGCTACTGGAGTCTTTATAAAATGAAGAGGTGTAAGATGCCGATGTGTACATTGACCTTCTAGGAGATGGCACTCTAAAATATAGTAATATGGGGGATGGAGGATACAATAATCCTGACCCGTTGAACAGAAATGAATTCCTTGCTCCTTTAGAACATGTGCTTAACCATAATGAAGATGAGCATTTAGTTTAGTTTAGACATTTTACAATGATATAATGTATGATATAATTATCCATACTTATATATTTTATTTTATATGTAGTCAGCTCAAAGCAATGTCGTCTAACCCCCTATAAGGTATACTTATTCAATCCACTATTCACTCAAGAAATATCTGCCTCATTCAAACTTATTTGGTGTAAAGAGAGACATGTAGGTACTTTGGGTGAAAAAGTTAAGTTCTGCAACTTAGAATACTGCAGCAGCCACATTCTGTTTCTTATAACGTGAGCGTTATATTGTCAAAATAACGAATTCCGTTAATAGCGCGCTCTCCTCCAATCAGAGAAGGTTGAAAACTACTCTGATTGGAGGAGAGCATGAATGAGAGCACGTTATTTTTACAATCTAACGCTCACGTTATAAGAAACAGAATGTGGCTGCAGTTAGCACTTGCTAATCATGACTTTTTTTTTTGGAAAATGGTTCAAATTAATAGTTTATTGGCTTCTAAAAGAACAATTACTTATATAGAAAATACAAACTCACAATCCTTTATAAAGCAATCTATATTCCTTCAGACAAGCCATGGTCCTTCGAGCCAATGCCAAGTAGTCTCTCATGTAATCTACAAGGGCTTTAAGGCCAGATCCCTTGGCCAGGAAGCGGTGAGCTATACGCACGGATAGTGGCACTGTAGCATATGCTGATATGTGGATCAGAGTGCTGCGATGCAACCTGAAAATGTAATACCAAACTTACTGTAAGAAAATAAAATAAAAACTAGTCATGTTTAGGTTTTAGTCAGTGGGTTCACTGGTTTTCAGGAGACTACTGCAACGGTTTTTTGTTGAGGGTGGTTGGCTTTTATCATGATGCGGTCACAAAACGGACAGTTTTATATAGCTCGTTTTTTTTTAATTTGAATGCAAATCAAATTTGCATATGATCAGGTAGATACAGGGTCACATGTCATGCTCCAAAAAATAAAAATAACATTATAAATATGAGACCAAGGTCAACTAAAAAAAATACATTCTAAAATGTATGTTTTGCCTAGTTGGAATTGAACCCACAAACTTCAAATAAAATGCCAATGCATAGACCACAGAAGCAGTTTTCTATACTGAGTGATTTATTTAAGAACTAGTAACCCATATTTCCTCTATAAATGAATACAACAAAATATTACAATACCTACCCATAAATCTTTGGTGGCCAAACAGCAACTACGGCAGCTAACCCAATCACTCCTAAGATTCTTTCTCCCCGAGTGAGCCACCCTGATACACCGCCCCCTGAAAGAGTCCATAGCTCATCTGCAGCTGGAGACTCTTGTTCTACTTTAGCACTGTCTTCTCGGAACATAAGACCGCTGGACAGAATTGTTATTATGTGGTTCCTACTTTGAAGTAACTGAAAATTTCTTACATTTTATTTACTGTATGTGTTTAACTTAAAATAACCTGGATCAGAGACCATTGATAAAAACTTACTGCTAAATAATATGTAGGGCATTGATAGTAAGTTGTCATTAGACATGATCCAGAATTGCTCTTGGCACTGAGAGAGAGAGACAATGTTCTTAGCAAACCATGGATTCACCGTGCGGGTGCCGGGTCCATCGCGTGGTTGAAAGGCAGGGGAATGAACTGCAGCGTTCCCGGACTTGAGACCGCGAAGTAGGTTTATAGGCCTTTTGAACTCTCACCTGCACTGTGTTCACTACCCTCTCTACTCAACCAAATATTATATGATCCTGTTAGCGCCATCCTGGAAACACGCTCCATAAAAGTTCCGACGGCTGTTCTCGGAAGGCCAAGATCCTTCAATAGACTGTGCAAAGACTTTGCTGGAATTCCTCTTGCACCAACTTCACTACTTACTTATACTACTGATATCGTAAAAAAAATAGTGTCTAGGAAACCTCCATGGATATTTAAAGGTTGGGTAATATTGTCACTTACAAATGTCCGTTTTTTATTATCTTTATCCCATACATTACAGTGCAAAGCGAATCAGAAAGAAGTCTGCACTAGTTGTAAAAATATCTTAATTGTTTGAGGTAGCTTTTAGTACTTTACATTTTCAAGTGATCATAGGTAATATGTCATACAGTGTCTCTGGGACATACATGTTTTTGATCACCATTGTGAGAGGTGAGTGGGTAGAACATATTTTTTTTATATTGAAATTTTATGTACTCAAAAAAGATATATAGAAACAGATTCTAAGCATTTCGTTCGTGAAATCATCACTGACAGGATATTTTAGTAGGTATTTAAATGGATAGAGGGTACTAAACACAGTGGATGTAAATATATAGTCCACCACTTTTATACAATGATAAAAAATGCATTTATTTATTTTTGCGTGGACCAGTGGTTCTGGCTGGTGGACATTTGGACTTACTATTCGCTTAACATTCTCCAGTTTTTCTAACACACATATGGTTACAGGACCTTACAATATCAACTCTCCCATCCTCTGTATCCAGCACCTTCTCTAGCCAAAAACTATACAAACAATATAGAAAGATTCTGATACAGTCACAGACCTGATATGCATGTATCAAGCTAACATCAGACAGTGGATATCTCATAGGAATTAATATTTTAATGGCGGGTTTTCTATGAAAAAGTCAAAAAGCACAAGTGCCTTCTAGTAACCATTAGATTTTTATAATCCAAAGTTTCTGAGCAGGCCAAAATTTTACATACCATATTAGGGCGACATTTACTAGCTATCCATTTTCTAGATAATAAAGGTGGAGTAAAGTCTTGCTTAATAAATAATGCCATTCTCAATTATAATATGTTGTATAGATACATTTATATTATTTCTGTAATAAGGAAAACACACTATTATATTTATTTTTACAAAATACTCTTACAATAAGCATAATAGGTAGCCAAGTCTACTTGGAAACTATTTGAAAATAATAGTCTAGTATGCATATCATATAGCGTTATTAGAAAAGTCTGCTTATCTATGACAATAATATCATATTACGGTAACAATAGTAGTAAACTTATCATATAGGAAAGTTAGTCTACCCAATACCAGGTGCCAAACAATAACAACAATTTAGTAGGTAAGGAGGTAAAGAAATTATTAAGGACACTCAAGTTTGGATGGCAAACTTTTCAGATAACTATGATCCGAATGCTGTCCCTTACAGATGCTCACTTCGGGTTTGTGAAAGAGATCTTCTTTATGAGGAATTATTAAATTTGTGTAGAAACATTGGCAACATTTCTTATTATTATATTCCTATATTGCTAGTGGTTCCAACAGACCTGAAATTCAGCCCTAAGCTAATTCTGCATAATTTAACTAGTGGGCTAGGGTCACAAAATTTCATTGCTTGGTCTTTTTGGTTGTGAATAATTTTGATTTATATAGTATTCAAGGGCTGGGATCAGATGTCCATTAGGTGGAGACAGAGTCCCATGACAAAGGTATTTAAAAAAGCTGTAGTATATTTTAAGCAAGGGTTTTAAAATCTAAATCCTATATATCCCTAATCAAAACTCCTATTACCTAGCCTGTGAAATAAAAGCAACAATAATTAATAAATTACCTACCTACTGATCCAAATATGCCCCTAAAATTAACTTAAATAGACTATAAAATTCTAAAGAAAACCATTTCGGTATTTTTATTTTTGGTTTGGAAAATAACAGCACCACAGATTAATTATCACCATAGATTATTAATAATATCCAAACTATCGCGAAAGCGATCGGTACTGGGGCCTTACCAAAGAGCCAATCGATAATCGAATCGAAATACCCATCGAAAGCCAAATGTATGGGATTTGACGTTTCTCTTCGATCAGGTGGGCGATTCTCGCGCTTTCGAGATTCATTTCGATTCGAGATTTTTAAACGAAAAATGCCTAAATATGTAATTTTTCGTTCAATATTTATATATTTATTATTTATTTATTAATATTTATTATTTATTTCGTTTAATGTTCGATATTTTTGAACGAAAAATGGCATATTTAGTCATTTTTCGTTTAAAAATCTCGAATCGAGATGAATCTCGAAAGCGCGAGAATCGCCCACCAGGCTCTACCCATAGAGTAAAATTCCTATACATTTTTATCGATCGATGCGGCCATTCGATTAGCGATCGTGCTCTTTGGTCAGGGGCTCTAGAGAAAAATCAGGCGAGGCGACGTGTCGTGTCGCCTTCAATCAAAACTGTATAGACTTTGGCAGGTGACAGCGTACCTCACGCCTACTGTCACTGTCAAAATACATACGTTTTTGACTGAGGCGTCGCCTCGCCTGATTTTTCTCTAGAGCCCCAGGGGCCAGCCAAGGCTATTGACGCTTTTTACGCTCGAACGTCGCAGAAGCGGGAAAGAGAGGAAGAAAACTTTATTATCCTATTGGTGTATTTATATTGTTGTCTCGTTTTGGTAATTTCTGTAACGATAAAAACGAAAGTGACGTCATCATCAAATGTCATTTTAATACAAAAGTTTCGTTAGCGTTATTTACGACTGCGATTTTGGCTAGGGGTACTTGTAGCTTCATAACCGGTATGAAGCTACAATTACCCGGCCGTACCCACAGATGGGTTTTATTTTTGAGGGCTGCCGCAGTGGGTACCGAGGACCGGACGAGTGGCATTTTGTATGATACTCACTAACGCGCCTCGTCGCGATATTTAATATTAACTAAAATGAGGTCTAAGCTTATTGTGCCACATTTGGTTGCTTAAATAATAGTAACAATGATCCGGACCTTACGTTTTTCATACTTCCAAAGGACCTCAAAAGGTAAATAAATCCACGTTTACCACGGTTATTATTAGGTAGGTACACTAAAAAAATATCAAAACGTGTGTCTAGTAGTCTCTCGTATTTACGTACTCTGTTAAATATTTAATTACTATAGTATATAGTTTTGTTTGGTAAGTATAGGTAGTAATAGTGAGTGCACTACCATGAACTAACTATTACTATAAATATTATGCAGTTTTAATAAGTAGACAACATACATACTTATTTTTTATTACATACACACTTATTTATTTTCCCAATTAGGTACCTACGTAGGTTGCGTAATAATAAATAACATAGACTAAGCAAATATACTGAGGCAATGTTTTTGTACATAAGTTTTTCTTTCAACTTATTAGGTAGGTGCAATCTGTTTGCTTTAAAGGTATTATTCGCACCTAAATCATTCCACATAATCTACCTATACTACTTGTAACCACTATTATTTATTTTGTGCCTATGCACCGAAAAGCAATATTTAGTATCATAGACAATGTAGTGTGCCTTATGGCTTCCGTATCTCCTTAGATTAAAATACCTATGCAGCAGACATCCTAAAATAAAATTATTTTATGATCTACGTACTCACTACTAAGTACCTAACCTAGGTTTTGTTTAAAAGACAACCCTAACGTCGTCAGAAAAGTAAAGAATGACGCGATAGAAAGAGAGGCAACTTTAGGTGAATATAAATTTAGGCCATTAGCGCTGTGCGATCTGAACTGCGCTTTATTGTATCGGTGTAAGAGTCGCTATTTATTTAATTGATCTTTCGTAGTGGAGCTTCTGTATGTACTTGTACTATCATTTCTTCTGTGCTAGGGGGCAGCCGTTTCAAAAATTAGGCGGCTGCACGGTAATGTCCAAAATGCGGTTTTCTTTTGTCCCATTGTTTTTTTTATAACTTCGAATCGGTGTAACTTACAAACTTGGGGGGGGGGGGGGAGAGGGTAGGAGTTTTTAGGTTATGCAATGATTATTAAACAAAAACGGGCTTTAGTAGGGAAAGAATAAGGTTTAAAGTCCTAACCATAAAATTTGAAGACTTTCTGTGTCACTTTCATTAAATTTAGGCTTTGGGAACTGACGTTTTTGTGTGGTTATAAAAAAATAACCTAATGCCGAAGGTGATGCAGAAAGCTTTCCTCCGCTCGCTTCCTGGGGCCTTACTAAAGAGCCAATCGATAATCGAAACGAAATACCCATCGAAAGCCAAATGTCCCATACATTTGGCTTTCGATGGGTATTTCGTTTCGATTATCGATTTGACGTTTCTCATCGATCAGGCTCTACCCATAGAGTAAAATTCCTATACATTTTTATCGATCGATGCGGCAATTCGATTGGCGATCGTGCTCTTTGGTCAGGCCCCTGCACACCTTCTAAACCTAACTAATCCAATTCGGTTTTGGGTACTTACCCATTCGCTCGCTTCGCTCGCTCCCACCTATTTTTCTAATCTAACTGGTTTGGGTATAAATAAAGATTTTGATTAGTAATAAAACAAAAAAAAAACAATATTTTTTCAAGTCAAATGTATTTCCATTGCGTTTTTTGTTAGGAAATTTAACATTTTTTTTTCTAGAAAACTATAAATTTCCTAGAATTGAAATTTTGCAAAACGACTTGTTACATTTACGTGTGTCTATAAAAAAATCAGCGTCGCTGAAATCGACGGGCTCTAAAGTACAGTTTAGCCGTTAACGATTTTTGGTAATGGAACGACTACTATCAAAAAATTCACTTTTCACGCTAACATTTTCTTAAACGGAACGGCCGTCTATCAGCTGTTTTGACCTCTGACATATCTGTCAAACAATAATAAACCGCCGCTTATCTCTCATCTCTCACGGAAGTGGTTAAATTTTTACTGATAATCGCATTGATTTATTTTTTATGTAATAAAGTTAGGTATTAAATAAATTTACTTTAAGGAAAATTATGTCAATATTATCATTTTTTAAATCCACTAAAGGGAAAGTGCTTTTAGGTACAATTGTAGTTCTACATGGTGCAATTTTTGTTTCAAAACCATCTTTTTTTAAGCAAGAAACATATAACATTGATAATAAAGCACCTAATTATTTATCTAAATAACTTATCAACAAATACCTACATAAAAAATATGCCTATAGAACCTTTTGAGGTTAGCCACTGACCTTGACTAACTGATGCTTTTTAGAGTATTTAATAGTAATTTAGTGAGCGTAAATCATTTTGTTAGTAACTGTGTGAGAAAAATGACTTCTGCGGGTAAATTCCATGTTTATGTGACCAGGTGTGATATGCCAGAAAATGGTATTTCCCTACTAAAGAAAGAGTAAGTTTTTTTTTATTATAAATTCCCTATACTTAATTATTATTCCAATTTTATATATTTAAGTATACAATAAATAAGGGCTCTCTTATTTTACCTTCATCCAGATTATAGTGGACCAAGTAATATAGGTGTTGTATATTGATAGTTTAATAACTATATGTGTTGTATATTGATAGTTTAATAACTATATATGTAGTAGATTCCTTGTGGGTAGCCTGAAGACTATAGTTGTGTTTCTGAAATAATTTTGTTAGTTAAGTTTATAGGATATTATTGTGCAAAAATGTACCAATTTTGTAGAATAAGCATTCCTTTGTGATCTTAAGTGTGAGAAGTGTAGCATTTATGCAGTACCTTAGTGTTTGAGTTATCTCAATGAATCCCTTAACCTTCGATAAAATGGTGGTACCCATTTTATCATTGTTTTTCTTCCTCTTCACTTGACATTGTCAGGACTATACTGTATGTCTGCATATGGTCATGTTGCCATACATTTTTCTACCCTAGTCATTTCCTAATTCCTTTTTTCACTAATCTTTTTCACATTTTTTTCTGACTCATCATAAATATCTGTAAAGATTTACATAAAATAAAAACTTTCATTTAATAATTTCTTTATTTCTCCTAATTAAACTTCTGCAGCTATATATGCAGTTTGACAGTTTAAAGCAATAATTAGGTGTTAGCTAAGGAATAACTATTATTTTAGCAAAACAACTTTATTTGGCAAATTTTATTTGGCATTAGTAGTTGTTAACTTAAGAATATTAATAAGCTTCAAATGGCTGAAGTGACTGAAGGTGGAGTTAAAATACTAGCCTCAATAACTTTTTTATATTTTGAATAACATTGCAGATGTGAAGTAAGTCTCTGGAATGATCCTTCACCAGTACCTCGAGCAGAACTCTTAAAAAATATTCCTGGAAAGAATGCAATCTTTTGTTCGCTCACTGATAAAATTGACAAAGATGTCTTAGATGCAGCAGGCCCCAATCTCAAAGTAATCAGTACTATTTCAGTTGGCTATGATCATATAGATGTTGCTGAATGTAGGAGCCGGAACATTAAGATTGGATACACACCTGATGTTTTGACAGATGCTACAGCAGAATTGACTGTAGGTATTTAATTTGTATTTTTATTTAATATTTTGTGGTTTAATGGTGACTAAAAAATTTAAAAAACAACATGAAAACTGTTGATAGTTAAAAAGAAAATAGCTACATTGGTCCATATTTACTTTTATTTGTATCTGAATCAATCAGTCAATCTGAATGTGCTGAATATACACAAAAGAAATTAGTGGCATTATAAATAATCTTGTACAATAATCCCAACATTTCATACAATGTCATCATTCACATTACTTTAATGGAAAGTAATTCTGTGCCTACGGTGCTAAATGATTCAACATGAGTTATATCGTTTTTTATTATAACTTGAGACATATTATACTTAACAATATATTTACTATGAATTTATGGGTGTAATGATTTAATTGAAGATGTATTAATTTGCACTAGCACTTACTTTAACCATATCTCGGGTATAACACAACTTAAATCTACAGGTTGAAAATTTTATTCGTCAATATTTCATATTAAATGTTTTTAATCAAATTAAATTACTAAACACAAGTGATAGGGATTTGTGCAAACCTCTATCAGCTTACCCTAAAGAACGAACTCCGTGTGCCGAATAGGAACAGGGGAGACGAGACCACAGACCGGGTCAGCGGCTATCGCGGTACCGCCGTCCTGGTCCGTAGGAGTATTGTCCACGAATAACTTGCACACGCGGAGTTCATAACAACCAAAACAATAAGAGTCAGTCTCGTCAGGCTTAAAGTTGAAAGCGCCGCCTATCGTCCACGTCTGTCGTCTTCATCGATCCGACTGTCGAGGGGTCCTGGATGGAACCCCTACCCTGGTAGTCGAAGACTTTAATGCCAAACATCCAGCATGAGACTCCCGGCTAATCAACCCAGCGGGTCCTGTCTAAGGACTCGGATGACAAAGACTATAAATTCCTAGGACCGGGTTCACCGACACATATTCCTACGTCGACATTGACATTGTAGTCGGCTTGGCCATCAGGGTTCCAGTCTACATCGAGATCTTGTACGACGTGGACTCACAACACCTCCCAATACTTGTGGTGCTGGGCAGACTGTTAAGGACACCGCCGCGAAGGTGCGATTCAAAACGGACTGGGACCTGTACAAATATATACTTAATAATTCTTATCTTGCTGGTCCCATAAACTCGCCGGACGACGTAGAAGCGACAACGACTCGCTTCATGGAGTCCCTAGAGCTCGCTAAGGAGACGGCAACACGTGAGCTGCCTCCTCTCACCGGCTTAAAGCCTCACACATCCCCTCTGACTTAAGCTTCAGCTTAAAAGGCATCTTAAGAGGCGCTGGGCCAACTTTCGTGACTCCAGCATCAAATGCGAACTCAACCGGGTCAAGGAAGAGCTCGTGGCGGAGATCGCCGCTTTTTGGGGAAGGTCGTGGGAAGAATTCATGGACTCCATTGGTAATGACGTTACTTTCGGTCCCTGTACAGGTCTCACCAGGTGACTAACCCGAAACGCCCGAAGCCATTCATCGGCTGCTCGACGACGCAGGACTATGCCTCCCAAGACAGAGCTGATATTCTTTGTAGGCATATGAAGGGGTAATTTTAACCTTTCTCCGCCGTCGACCAGACTTTCAACGGGAATAGGATAAAGTGCGGAAATTCTTGTGTAATTCAACAAAAGACCGAGGTACTGTTTAATTTCGCCAGTTGCGGTGGAGAGAGTCGTGCTCCGCCTTAAGCACAACGGTCCTGTGGATTAGTGACCCGGTCCAGATGGGGTCACCAATCCATGAATAAGCTCCCGCGCAAAGCGGAACGTATTATATCCATAGTCGAATTCGCCCGGCTCTGCAATGGAATACTTCGTACAGCCCATTTTCCCAGCGCATGGAAGCAGGGGAAAGTCATCATGATCCACAAGGGGGAAGAGGATTTTTTATTAATTTATTTTGTTTATTGATTGTTGGTATTAGTAATTTTATACATGCTTATTTAAATGCTCAATATGTTTCAAAACATTTTAGTTTGTGAGTAAAATTAAGGGTATTAGCTACATATTACATAGGTATTTAGTCTTTAACAAATTCGCCATACTTACAGACTTCTAAAATTGTTATTATTTTAAAATTTGAGATTAATCAAAAATATTAAGTAGAATACATCTTTTATTTTCTTCATTTTTTCATCTGATTGTAAGTACAATGTCAAAATTATAAACTGAACATGTATTATTTAACACACATTATTTTTTAAAGTCATGATGGTCTAACCAAAATGCTTCACTTTTCACATAATTAAATTGTTTTTTTGGATTATTATTACAAGTAACTTCAAAAGTAATAATTTTAGATTGTAACTTACAGTTATTTGATATTCAATAAACTGGCATCACTTCATGTTATTACAGTGTGTTTGTATTGCTAATAACAACAGCGCAATGACATAAAGTATTCAAAGTTGTATTGATATGCACCAACGTCTAATGTTTACTGCTATTTGATACAACTCTGAATGTATCATTTTGAACAATAAAACACATATAAAAAAAATTACTATAGGTACAAATCAACTTTTGTCTTTTTTTTTCATGGAGTTTATTGGATAGTATCAAGAATTTGTTTTTTTTTTTCATTTATTGTTCAACAAAACTTATAACTAATTTACAATATTTATGTTACACACCAACGGAAACCTTTAAGGTTTATGTGTTGAAAGGTACATGCCGTATAAAAATAAATGTTGAGGTTAATAGTAAAACATTTTTTTTCTATTTGTACATAGTATAATCTACGTGGTGGCCGAGTTGGTTAGACCTTGGACTTAAAAACACTAACATACACTACATTTGTTTGACAACACCACTATAGTGCCTCGGAGAGCACGTTAAGCTCTTGGTCCCGGTTTCATTATACCAACTTGTGAAACTGTTTATAGATGGGTTATTGAGTCTATCCAAAACATCGTGACGAGCTAGCCACTTGTTCGGTGTCGACTCATACCATCGGCTACGACGAGGTGGGATTAAAACCCCTCCGCTGGGTACCCTGGGGCCGTCTAGGCCAGTGGTCGTCACACTTTTCTTGCCAAGGGCCACATAGGACAATGTGGGTATTACTGTCGGGCCGCACACTAAGGGTATTGTCTACTTATACTACCTAAATGTACCCAAGTATTTTCACCAAATTACTGTCGGGCGGCACACTTAGGGTGTTGTCCACTTATACTACCTATTCAGTTCGTTTTTTTTTGTAGCACGGCGCATGTTACTTTGTATCTACCTGATGGTAAACAGATCTATAAAATCCATGAATGGGGTCGATCATTACATTGTTGTTTAACAGCATTGATTATCATTACCATATATTATATATTAATTAATTCGGTAACGAATCAGTCATCGTTAGACGAATTTCTATTACGAGTCTATTTAAAATAGCCTCGATGCTTTATAAAAAATATTTACCATCAGGTAGATACAAAAAAAACTTTTTAAAGTAAATTCTTTCCTATTAAATAATAAATTATCAAAATACTTATTTTTAAACGCATTTTTTGTACTTGCCGTGTAAATTCTATTTTATTTTTATCTATCGACTGAAATCACGACCTAGAAGTGTATTATTATATTATTAAAATAAGATTTGTTGAGTTTTTATTATATTTATTTTTGAGATTTCTTTCTTTCACAATAGTGAGATGGCGCGTTATCGTCGTGGAAGATCCATTACTTTTCTTTCGACAAATCTGGGGCCTTACCAAAGACCAATCGATAATCGAATCGAAATACCCATCGAAAGCCAAATGTATGGGATTTGACGTTTCTTGTCGGTCTACCCAAAGAGTAAAATTCCTATGCATTTTTATTGATCGATGCGGCGATCGTGTTCTATGGTCAGGTGGGCAATTCATAACGAATATAACGATATGATAACGAAAAATGAAATAATATGTCAAAATTATTTTACGTTCAAAAATATCGAATCGAGATGAATGTCGAAAGCGCGAGTATTGCCCACCTGCAGGGTGATTACGCGTCTTAAGTTCGCTCGCACGCCAATTGTTATGACGTAATTTCCAAGAATTTTTGGAGCTATTGTTAAAAAGCCAAGCTTGATCTACGTCAAAATGATGTCATAACGATTGGCGTGCGAGCGAACTTAAGTCGCGTAATAACCCTGCTGGCCTCAGGTGTTTTGCGACAAATTTACTTTCTCAAACGCCTCATAACGCTGTGACCATAATCTTCACTTTCAATCGACTTTGACAATGCATTTTTCGGTCTCGGCACAGTTGGACGGCCCAGCCTAGTTGATTGGTTCACGTGTATAACTCGTGAACCCATGTATTTTCACCTAACCTTTCACAAAACGTTTTATAAATGTGGGGTTGGAATTTAATTTATTTAATCAAGTCTTTAGCTTTTTTTCGCGATTAAGTTTTTGCAGAAAATTCAAGTCTTTCGGCACAAATTTCATTCTCCAAATAGTTTAAAATCGCACAAATTAATTCGCGAGACAACGAACTTTCAGCGGCTCTCAGACTTAAACCAGCATTTCCAGCCACCATTTCCGTTACCTTAGTTCAGAGGCTCTACCATGGTTTTGCGCATTGTAGAAACGTAACGTATTCATTTACGTATACCTGAGCAACAACCAAAAGGGCCGCTTCAATCCTGTTACTAAAAATAAAATAAATACGTTACGTTTCTACAATGCGCAAACCCATGGTAGAGCCTCAGTTAAAAAACTTTGATGGACGACCATATTGAAGCAAACAATCTACCACCACATCGCGACCGGTTTTTAGGGCCCTGTCTGTATCACTCATATGCATGTGTTTTTGATAAATTCGATTAACCGTAAGAATTATGTCAAAATTTCAGTGCTTCTGCACAAAAAATCCAATGCACAATTTAAGACAAATCATTCGAAATTTTTATTTATTGTAATAAGGCTGAAAATGCACCTAGCGACAAAAATAATTTCGACATGCAAGTATTTTTAATGAATAAATCTCAGTACTTTCTTGACAGAATGTATAGTTTTTATTGCGCGTTTTGAAATATAAATTATTTATTGACAAACCATTAATGAATAGTAGCAAAATGTAACAAAAATATTAGCCAAACCGACCATGGTCTTTGTTTATTCCCTTATAGGCGCTGCTGCATCGATTTCTTGTTGAGGTGGTAGTCTCCTTTTTATAGAGTAAGCATGTATCTCTTCAAAACAATTTGTTTGCAAAATCTGTTATAATATGTGGTTGACTATTTAAATTATTTGCTATGTCGCGGGCCTCATGCGGCCCGCGGGTCGCAGTTTGACGACCACGGGTCTAGGCGTCGTAAGGCACCCGTGAAGATATAATTTATGAGAAAAATAAAAAACAAGTTTGTTTTTGCTCTCCTGTAAAGTTGTCATTTTTGAGATGTATCATTTAGCACCGGAGGCACAGAATTATAGGCAGATGTTTTTTGTAATTTTCTTATGTGAAATAGATATCAAATGCCCGTTTTGTATCTGTACCATGAAGGAAAAATACCACCTCAACAAGAAATAGATACAGTAGTCTCCAAAAACCACAGAAACATGACTAGGTCAGTTGCGGATTTTTGCATATGTATGGGAGGTGGGAAAATATCTGGTTGATAGGCCTAGCAAAGTTATAGATGCCTTCTAAACCTAAAATAAACTTATATTACAGCTCGCCCTTCTACTGTCAACATCGCGTCGGTTGCCTGAAGCTCAACATGAAGCCAAAACTGGAGGCTGGGTATCTTGGGCACCAACCTGGATGACTGGACCAGGCCTGGCTGGTGCCACAGTTGGAATAGCAGGCTTTGGAAGAATAGGACAAGCAGTCGCCCGACGAGTAAAATCATTTAACACTAAAAACATTCTATATTACAACCGAAGCGAAAAAATAGAAGCAAAAGAAACTGGTGCCCTAAAAGTTGACTTTGAAACATTATTAAAGGAAAGTGATTTTATCATTTGTTGTGCAGCATTAGTTGCCAGTACTAAAGAGATATTTAATAAAGATGCCTTTAATAAGATGAAGAAAACTGCTATATTTATTAATACTAGCCGTGGAGGTACAGTAAACCAGGAAGATTTGATTGAGGCCTTGAAGAGCAATACTATAAGGGCTGCAGGGCTAGATGTCACAACTCCAGAGCCTTTACCTTTGGATAATGAGCTTTTTAAATTGAAAAATTGTGTTGTGCTACCTCATATTGGTAGTGCATCAATTGAAGCAAGGAATGTTATGAGTGAGTTGACAGCGATGAATATTTTGGCTGCGTTAAAAGGAGAAAAGTTGCCTGCGGAGCTTAAATAAAATGACATACTATATGCTTATAGGTAAAATAACTTATTTACTTTAAGTTTATGTTATGTATTTATGTAAATAAATGAAAATGTAACATATAAATTATCCAGAAAAGGTTTTTTCTATTTAAATTGATTTCTTCTACCGTTTGCGGCAATAAATGTTGCCTACTTTATTACAAGAGCAATATTAATAAGGTATTAATGTAGTGTAAAATCTTACACTACATTTACACGACACTACATTCGTAATGGCGAAGTCTGCGCTCTCAATACAAAAAGAGCTTTCGCACTTCCAGGGGCTCTTAGAGGTGAGCGTTACGTAACGTAGATAGTTACAGTAAAGTCGATATTTCTTAAATAACTAATAACGGTTATTATATTTGTAATAACTATTTAATTAAAAAAACGTAATTAAGAAAAAAAAACATAATATTGATTTTTGAGTATTAAAAGGGTTAGATCTCATTATTTCCTTTTATTAGAGTACAAACACGATAGGCTTACGACCGACGGTTGACGAGATAAACGGAAAAAACATTTTCGACCTTAATGACATTGATCGCGTACCTTTTTTTTAAATTTCATTCGACTTATTAGATGGCATACCATCGAATTCTACCAATAAAATGCAATTGTCAATAAGGTCGAAAATCCTTTAACAAAGCTGAAATTACTTTCATTGGCTAGATATCATCGATACCTATCGTTTAAGTACAAACACTTTGGGTCTTGGGCCAGGGGTTAATAAGTTATAATAAAAAAAACGTTTTGACATGACATATCGTCCGATTACACCAATACCATAACTATGAGTCCAAAATCAAAATATAAGCCATTTGGATATAAGACTTATTATCAAAACAAAAATTTAATACTTTTATTTAAAAAAAAAACAAAATAAAAACTAAAACAAGATAATTTTTAAATAAAACTACAAAAAACCTAGAAAGAATGCGTCACGGAACGTACCGCAACCAATCACAGCAATAGCGTGAACATCATTAACCACCTCGACGGAGTGCAACGACGATATTTTAAAAACCGATACAAGAAAAAGAAACTAAAACGAGGATAGCAACAATAACTCAAAAAAAAACACAACGTCAAAAAACCTTAGAACGAATGTGCAACCAATCACGAAAAAACTACTATAACAAAAATCACTAAATATCACAATCACGTGAAGTAACAATAACCACCACGTTACAAGAGTTTCCATCGTTACAAGTTACAACCGTTACAAGCGTTTCAAAGTGATATCCATATAGATAGGTACATTTGTTCCGTCCGTTTAAATCACAAGTTGTGGAATGTCGGCGAGCAGCGACATAGCGCAAAGCGGTGATATAATGAACTAAGTAAACCAATTTATAACAACTACTACAGAGAGATGGCGCTAATAAATTAAATAATGCAGAATATAAGTATTTTGTGGTCAATAAAACTTTAGCTGTCTATTGGATGTTAAAGATAAAAATTGATTAAAATAAAAACACATGTAAAAATCATAATAAAAATATGAAATTAAAAAAATGAAGTGCAGAAGCGGGGATGGAACTGGCGTTCTGTGGTTGTTAAGTTATTTAGATAGAATAGAATCATGTCGCCATTAAAAAATTAAAATAGATAGAAAATTTTAAATAAAGAAAAATTGTTAAAGAAATAATTGTACAATGTAGATAAGTTTTCTGACTGCTGTTATAGTGAATAAGTTTTTATATTAAAAAAATATTGGTACACGGGGTAAGTAAGAAAATAATTTAAAACAATGATTGTTTAGAGATTTATTTGAGAGTAAAGTAGGTACATAAAATTAAAATTATTTTCGAGGCACTACGCTTCTTGATTTTTTTTTTTTTTTTTTTTTTTTTTTTTGCTTATAATTAGATTTTTTAATAATAACTATAAATAGTTACATAACGGGTGATTAACCAAAAGAAACGTAGCCGTTACGTTACAATGAAATCACGTAACGACCCACCTCTAGGGGCTCTAGAGAAAAATCAGGCGAGGCGACGTGTCGTGTCGCCTTCAATCAAAACTGTATTGACTTTGGCAGGTGACAGCGTACCTCACGCCTACTGTCACTGTCAAAATACATACGTTTTTGACTGAGGCGACGCGACATGTCGCCTCGCCTGCTTTTTCTCTAGAGCCCCAGTAATAGTAGAATATTGTTTGTCACAGAATTCAAATAATATTTTTGTCAGTCATTGTATTTATTAATCTTTATGTAATGAGTTTCTTTTTTTTCCAAATCAGAAAAAACTTTTTTAAATAAGTATATAATACAGTTTTTTTTTTTTTATAATCGTTACAATTACAGAAAGTTCATTTTGGTGAAACTCAGCCTTAGAGTTTGTAATAAATAAAATAGGTATAAGTATGCAATTATGATCCCTGAACGTACAAGGTCTTGTCTTGACCTTGTTTAGGAACTATTGTTGCGTGAAAATAGACATTTAACACCATGACAAACCATTGAAATATTCTCTTACACACTTAATTAAATAATTAATTAAAGAACATCTCAAATATAAGTATATAGGTTACAAGACACAACTAATCGGCGAGGTTTTTTTTTTATATACGTGGTGGCCGAGTTGGTTAGACCTTGGACTTAAAAACACTAAGGTCCCTGGTTCGAATCCCGGTGTGTACCAATGAGTTTTTAATTTAAAAATTTATGTACATTTGTTTGACAACACCACTATAGTGCCTCGGAGAGCACGTTAAGCTGTCGGTCCCGGTTTCACTATACCAACTTGTGAAACTGTTTATAGATGGGTTATTGAGTCTATCCAAAACATCGCGACGAGCTAGCCACTTGTTCGGTGTAGACTCATACCATCGGCTACGACGAGGTGGGATTAAAACCCCTCCGCTGGGTACCCTGGGGCCGTCTAGGCGGTCTCGGGCGCCGTAAGGCACCCGTGAAGATATATATATATATATATATATATTTTTTTTTTTTGATGAATTTGTATCTGAGGCTCTACCATGGGTTTGCGCATTGTAGCAACATAACGTAAAATACAAAAATATATATTTTTGTATTACAATTATAAACTTTAATATTAAACAGTTTTTTTTTACATTGTATACAATGACAGACAAAAACTTTATTATTTAAATTCTGCGACAAACAGTAGTAACAATTTTTACTATCGTCGCTAGTAACTATAGGTAGGAATCGGCCAATAAGAGAGTTTATTTGAAAAATAAAGCGATACCTATCTATAGTTACTAGCGAATATCTAAATATTGTAAAAAATGCAAAAAATTGTGTAAATTGCTAAAGCTGATTTTATATGGAGAACGCAGACTTTACGATTGCGGATGCAGGGTCCTTAAGTTATAAAAGTCGTGTAACTGTAGTTAACTGTTACCCATTATATTTTAAACATTTATAGGTTTTTATGATTTTTGGAGTCGTTATAAATATTAACGATGTCTAGGCTCGAACATTTTCCTTTTTTTAAGTTGGGCATGGGAAAATAAAAAAACAACCCCTGAAATCCGATAAAATATCCCTCATGTTAAAATAATTCCTATAAAATATCAATATAATTAAATAAAGGAAAACGTACTTCATTATTTATTTTCTCTTTAATAAAATAAGACATTATTTTTTTCAAATCCATTAAAGTTTAGGAGTAGAAAACAGGGGGGTAACCACCGACTCCGATACCGTGAGTTCTCGTTTGAGTTGAGATCAAAAATGACCGTCATTTCATACAAATGATATTTCCAAAGTTCAATTTTTTTTTTTTGTAATTAATTAGGTACTTGAACTAGTTATGCAGTGGTCAATTCAAACAACGGTGTTTCACATTTCCAGTGTGTTCGTTTACTACTGTTTTTCACTTAAAGCGCTTAGGCTTTAAGCCAATCGAATCAGCCGTCAAAGTACACAAAGCGAAGCAAAGCAATCGCAGCGTTTGCAGGAGTACTCGAACAGTTTTATGTGCATAAATAAAAATCATAGAAATTTCATAAAAGAATACAAAATAGAGTACGGAAACTATTAAGTGAAAGGGAGAGAACAATAATATTCATTCATATTCATTCATTGCACTACTCGTATTTTCCAAGCGTTCGCAGCGAATTCGATGACGTAATTTGCTTTTTTCTGTGACGTCATCAAAAATCCAAAGCAAAGCGAAGTACTAAAAAAACACCTGTCAAGTAAATTAAGCTAGCTTTGTAAGCCTTTTAAGCAGTACTCAAACGTACCATAAGTAGTACCAAAAACACCGTTCTCGATCTCAACTCGAACGAGATCTCACGGTATCGGAGTCGGTGGTTACCCTGCTGTTTTGACCTTTTGCTGCCTAAATTGTAGGTATTATCTCATACGTGCTCTTTCTCTTGAGGTTCGGGGGGAAGGTTTACATACATATGTAGCGTTACCGACTCACCGTCGTGCGGGGGGAGAGTTAATACTTTGCAGCTAAATCTGCTGAGCATCGAAGATCCTCATCAGACTCCTAGGTCCAACATCATCTATATCTCACTTTTGGTGAGTGGTTTTGTTTGTATGGCTACCGACCATAAACATTAAGAATACCCGTTCTTAATGTTTAGGCGAGTAATTCCAGGGTATTTGCGTTTTTTATTGGAGCACGACATTTGACCTAATGGTAAGCAGACATACATAGTTCTTGAATGGACCCAGTCCACTTTTTTTTCGGATACGAATTTCCCTGACTTCCAGAATTTCCAGTCACTTTTTTTAGATTTTCCCTGACCTTAATGAGCTTCAAAAAGAAAAGAAAAATATATTATTTGTTTTTTAAAATTGATCTTTGGAAAAAAAAGAATAATCTGAAACAAATAAAGTGTGTTAGATGTGTTTCTTACTTGGTAAAATATATAAATTGAAGCTATAAAATTTTATTGCCAAATATTTCGCCTCTCTATGGAGCGGCGTCATCAGTGACAGTGACTGAAGGTCTTTGTCATAAATTTTGAAGAAGTAATTTTATGTCTTTTAGCAATGGTAAAGGTAATGCACTATACAGTTTTGTATTCATTTTTTAGAAAAATATCATCACCACCTAGCCCATTATGGAAAACATCATCAGCATGTTATGTCCATTGTTGGTTCGATATTAATAAATTTACAAAACAAGTTAGACAAAACCTAATGCATTACATTCAGACCAGGGCTATAGTATGCACCAAGCTGCCATATAAAAGAGCTTTCCCATGTTTTTAAATCAATAGACCGAATAGTTTTAGGAAAACTCTTTAATACTCTTACTGTGAAACAATTGTTAAAGGTAGTGTTATGTATACGCGCATGGGTGGGCACAGGTAAAATATTATTAATTTGAGAATCTACCGAATGTCTGTGTCCATTCATGCGAGTACGAAGGGGTGTCGTAGTTTCTCCCACATAAAAACTGTTACAAAATCTGCACTCCAGCATATATACGCAATGAGAAGTAGTACATTGTGCGAAATTTTGAATTTTGATGACAACAGGGTTATGATGAGTTTGTATATTGATATCGGAATTTATTATGGGACATGTTTTGCAACGAGATTGGTTGCACTTGTGTGTACCTAACAATGTGTTATTGCTCCGTGTATTTTTATTTTTTGCCAAAATAGCTTTTAAATTTTGATTTTGTTTATACGTTACACTAGGGCACGTTTCCAAAAGATTTCGTGTAATATTATTATTTTTAAGGATAGAGAAGCTATCCTTTAATAAATTTTGAATTTTGTGTGCCCCGTGGAAGTATGGTATTATAAGCCGAAGGGAATTTTGTTGTTGTGTGTGTATAGCGTTTGGAGTGTTAGAAGGCCTGTTCATGTGTTTGTGTAAAAAGTTTGGGGGATAATCGCGCCTACATAACCCATTGAAGATTTTGCCTTGATATTTAGCCAAAGATGTTGAATTATTACAAATTCTTTTACCGCGGATAGAAAGTGAATGTGGTATAGACCGTTTTGTGTGCGACGGGTGGCAACTACTGTAATGCAGATACTGTAACTTATTGGTTTCTTTAAAATGAACAGAAGTTGAGATATTATGATTATTATAAGTAATATCTACATCTAAAAATGTTATGTTAGTTTTAGAAATTTCATGAGTGAATCTTAGACTGCTAAATGAATTTAGTTGACTAAGGAATGTATTAAGAGTTTGTAAACTATGAGGCCAAATCATGAAAATATCATCTATGAATCTTAACCATGTTAAAGGTTTGAGAATTTGACTATTTAAAAATTTTGTTTCGAGAGAACCCATATATAAATTTGCATAAGAAGGTGCCATGCGCGTACCCATGGCAGTGCCTTTCTCTTGGTGATAGAATTTATTATCAAAAGTAAAATAGTTATTGGTTAAAACCATTTCTGCTAAATCTAGTAAAAATTTTGAAGAAGGCATACGCGGGTTTGGGCGGCTATCGAAATACTCTTTTAGGGCATACAATCCTTCGTCATGTGGTATATTAGTATATAAGGACACAACATCTATAGTTACTAAGAAAATATCATTACAATTTGGAATATGAATATTTTTTATAATATTTAAAAAGTGGTAAGTATCTTTAATATGCGAATCTAAATTTTTTACTAAAGGTTGCGCATAAAAGTCTACAAATGATGATATTCTTTCGGTAGGACAATCATAAGAAGCTACAATTGGTCTACCTGGATTACCAGGTTTGTGTACTTTCGGCAACATGTAAAAATGTGGTGTCCTCGGATTAGAAGGAATTAAGGCCGAAATATCATTGTCAGAAAGTCCTTCATCGGACGCATTTATGTAAATATAATTTTGAATTTCAATAACTAACTGTTCACAGGGGTCAGCTGTAACAGTTGTATAAAATGACGCGTCATTTAGTTGTCTTAGACCCTCATTAATGTAGTCAGTTTTGTTAAGTATTACTGTAGTAGATCCCTTATCTGCTGGTAAAACCATTATTGATTCATCATTTTTTAATTTTGATAGAGCTATTTTTTCGCTAATGGATAAATTTTGATTACTACTTTGAAGGGAATTTATAAAGTTAGGATCCGAAATTTTATGTAAAATATGATTAATAAATGTATCGATGGGATGACCAGCCGGTAATGGAGGTGGTTCATTTGCCGAAGGTAATTTAAATTTTTGCAATGCCTCATGCAAACCATTACTATTATTGCCAGATGGTACGCGATTATGCCAAAAATATTTCCATTTTAAGTTACGACCAAATGTTAATATATCTTTAGTAATTTCGAAAACATTAATTTTGTTAGTCGGGCAGAATGTCAGTCCCTTAGATAGCACTGACTTTTCTGCGGAGTTAAGAATTTTAGATGATAAATTTATTAAATTACTTTCGTAATTTGTGTTTGTCCGTACTAATCGTTGTTGTTGATTACACGTACGGATAGCTTGAGGCATACAAAATAAACTAGACAAGTTTGTTGGTTTAAGATTTAATATGCGAATCTAAATTTTTTACTAAAGGTTGCGCATAAAAGTCTACAAATGATGATATTCTTTCGGTAGGACAATCATAAGAAGCTACAATTGGTCTACCTGGATTACCAGGTTTGTGTACTTTCGGCAACATGTAAAAATGTGGTGTCCTCGGATTAGAAGGAATTAAGGCCGAAATATCATTGTCAGAAAGTCCTTCATCGGACGCATTTATGTAAATATAATTTTGAATTTCAATAACTAACTGTTCACAGGGGTCAGCTGTAACAGTTGTATAAAATGACGCGTCATTTAGTTGTCTTAGACCCTCATTAATGTAGTCAGTTTTGTTAAGTATTACTGTAGTAGATCCCTTATCTGCTGGTAAAACCATTATTGATTCATCATTTTTTAATTTTGATAGAGCTATTTTTTCGCTAATGGATAAATTTTGATTACTACTTTGAAGGGATTTAATATGCGAATCTAAATTTTTTACTAAAGGTTGCGCATAAAAGTCTACAAATGATGATATTCTTTCGGTAGGACAATCATAAGAAGCTACAATTGGTCTACCTGGATTACCAGGTTTGTGTACTTTCGGCAACATGTAAAAATGTGGTGTCCTCGGATTAGAAGGAATTAAGGCCGAAATATCATTGTCAGAAAGTCCTTCATCGGACGCATTTATGTAAATATAATTTTGAATTTCAATAACTAACTGTTCACAGGGGTCAGCTGTAACAGTTGTATAAAATGACGCGTCATTTAGTTGTCTTAGACCCTCATTAATGTAGTCAGTTTTGTTAAGTATTACTGTAGTAGATCCCTTATCTGCTGGTAAAACCATTATTGATTCATCATTTTTTAATTTTGATAGAGCTATTTTTTCGCTAATGGATAAATTTTGATTACTACTTTGAAGGGACTTAATTACTTCTTCAAAATTTATGACAAAGACCTTCAGTCACTGTCACTGATGACGCCGCTCCATAGAGAGGCGAAATATTTGGCAATAAAATTTTATAGCTTCAATTTATATATTTTACCAAGTAAGAAAAAAAAGAATAGTATTTATGATAAAAATTATTAGAAAATAGAATAGAATTATTTTTAGCAATATTTTTGTAAAATATAGAGCAACAAAATATATTTCACATTCTTAAAAAAATAAGCATTTTTGAATTTGGATGCCCCGCTTAGGTTGCCAGTCATTTACAGTAGCAAATTGTGTGTCCACTTTAAATATTTTCCCTGACATTTCCATGACCTTTCCAGTCTCCGAAAATACCCTAACTTTTCCCGTTTTTCCATGATATCCAGAATGTGGCCACCCTGATGGAGTTTATTAATTTATTTGTTTAACAATATTGAACCGACTGGACGCTCCCATTGTGCCGGCTAAATAGGCGGAGACACAAAGACAAATTTGCATTACGAGACTATTTTATATGCTGCTAATATACATGGTGACTTTGAAAGGATGTACTTTTGGCTAATATGAGGTTCTACTGATCAATACGAACAACTTTTTCCATGGAACCATGTGCCCCAAAAGAAAAAAAAAATTGCCTTCTCCATACAAACTAGTAATGTTAAAATGAGCAATTTGTATGGGGAAGCCAAAATTTTTTTCATTTGCGACACATGGTTCCATGGGAAAAGTGGTTCGATGTGATTAGCAGAACCTCATATTAGCCCAAATTACATCTTTTCAAATTCACCATGTATTATTCCTACTTCCATTTAAATAAAATAGGTATCTAGGTATACGCAATCATCTCTGAACATACAAGGTTTTGACCTTGTTTAGGAATTACAGGCGGATGTTGCGTGAAAATAGACATTTAACACCAAGAGCATGAAAACTCATTAAAATAATCTTACACACTTTATTAAACAATTAATTACTTAGAGAACCATCTTAATTATCTATAACTTAACGTGGCCCGCGGTTTCACTCGCGTTAAATTTGACGTCGGTCCTATATTCACTATACGGTATAGTGAATATAGGACCGACGTCAAAAAGCTTAACGTCCTCTGCTACGAGTATGAACGTGGTGTTGTCAAACTATAGTACATATTATTTAATAACACACCGGGGCGGGGTTTGAACCGGGTATCTCAAAACTGTTGTTAAGTCTTAGGTATCTTTTTTATTTGTTTTATTCGAGTATGGTATATAACTTTGTATGTACCTTATGGTAAGCAGATTTACAAAGTGCATGAAAGGAGTAAATTTATACATTGTTATTTAACAATATTTATCATAGATTAGTGGTTGCGCCTTAGGCGTTGTATCCAGAGGTCCAACCGCCAACAACTTCTAGGGGCTCTAACGGGAACGTAATTCTTGTTGAACCCCCCAAGGGATCGACTCACGCGGGGTTCAGGTGGAACCTTCCACTTAGAATACTTATTAGATAGACCTTATACCTTTATAACTTATTATTTTTTTGCTTTTCATAAACGCTTGTTAAGAAGGTTCACAGGTAATAATGATGTTGCTTCCGACGAAATAAAGACTTGAACTGATAACGTTTGGAGCAATGACAACCTAATTGAACGTCTCTACCTTCTCTATGTTGCTGCCATCCTTGACCCAAAGTCTTAAATAAATTTTACTTTGACAAAATATTTTCAAGATAGTATTTTTTTCTATATAAGTAATACCTCTCCGCCAATCAGATTAGCTTATTTTGACAGGCTTAGAAAATTAAGCGATCCTATTGGGTGAGAATGTTAAAACAAACTCGCACCACAGAGGCTCTACCATGGGTTTGCGCATTGTAGAAACGTAACGTATTCTTTTACGTATACGTTAGCAACAACCAATAGGATCGCTTTATTCAATCCTGCTACCAAAAATAAAGCGATCCTATTGGTTGTTGAATGAAATAATAGTACAACTACTCGCGTGGTTAATTAAAAAAAAAAACTTCATCGAATGTTATAGGTATATAAATAATAATGAATCTATTGACTGCTATATAAAGCTATACTTCTTTATCCTTGACACACAGACTTGTATCAAATTCCAACTCGAGAAAACAACTATGTTGCGTAGTTTAAACTTTTACTTGGGCTGATTAGGTTCTACGCCAAGGTTCTATCTTATGTGATGCCATGAGCATTGTACCATGTGGTGGTACAAAATCTAAGTAGATTAAAATTATTAAGTACTAGCTTTTACCGCGGCTTCGCATGCATTAATAAGCATTGGGAAGCTAAAGCGCAAGCATTAAGGGAGCTCCATTAAATAATAAAATAACTTTTAACTTCGTGTGATTTTATAAATGATTTGTACTTTTATAATTTATATAAGTACTAAAGTGCATCTGTGAGTGTTATTTACAACAATAATTATAGATTAAATTAATGAATAAATCTACGGAGACAAACAGATTTCATAACAGTTTTAATGTGAAGAGAAGTTCATTAACTGAGTGATTAAATTACCGGTGATTGGAGAACAGCTTAAATATATAAGTACAACTTCTTTTTTGTGATATATAGGAAAACAAGTGCATAAACATTTTATATAAAAAATAGATGATAATTCAAATATTAAAACTGAACTACCGCCTCACAAAGAAAATATAGCAAACACTCTGTCAAGCAATTCATATTTTCAAACGCATTAAATGTTCATCTAGTAGCCTAACAGCGCAGTTCGCACCGCTCGTGTCGATGGGCGCGAGATCGATCCTCACCTCCGCATAAGGATTTTTTTTCTACGAAAATACAATTTATTTATTATTTAGTTATGGATTCAAATATAACGCAAAGAAAAAGACACACGTCCGTGGACTTAGATGTGACATTTGTTGAGAATGTTGGATTTGAAGTTAACGACAGTTACAGTAGCTTACCGGAATTTGTTGACAACTGTAACGCAATTAACAGAATTCAAACAACAGATTTCTCAGCTACAATTAAACCTTATGAGTGCACACGAAGAAATAGATAATTTGAATAGACAGAACCAAACACTTAGCAACAAACTAGACGAATCGAAAAAATATGTTAAAACCCTAAAAGGTTTATTGAACACTAGCTGTGCTCGCGACTTCGTCCGCGTGGAATAGTTATTTTTTTATCATATAAACTTTCATCCCCTATTTTATCCCCTTGGGGGTAGAATTTATCAAAATCCTTTCTTAGCGGATGCCTACGTCATAACATCTACCTGCATGCCAAATTTCAGCCCGATCCGTCTAGTGGTTTGGGCTGTGCGTTGATAGATCACTATGTCAGTCAGTCACCTTTGAGTTATATATATTTAGATTATTCTTTAATACATGTTTTTTGTGTATCTTGAACCGTTTTCACGGCGCACGCAACGGAAGGCTTCAAAGATGAAATAATTTCTCCCGTTTTTTACACATTTACCACTATATCTTTGCTCCTATTGGTCGTAGCGTGATGTTATATAGCCTATAGCCTTCCTCGATAACTGGACTATCCAACACAAAAAGAAATATTCAATTCGAACCAGTAGTTTCGGAGATTAGCGCGTTCAAACAAACAAACAAACAAACAAACTCTTCAGCTTTATAATATTAGTATAGATGAACACACCACAATCTTCAACTAAGAAAAAAACTAAGACAGTCATATTTACCGACAAAAATAATGATCATGAATTAAATAAAAAATCACATAGCTTTTTTGCTCAGTCTCATAATAAACTTGAGGCAACTAATAAAATTACACACAAAGATATCATAAAGGAAAATGAACTTTCAAGTAATACCAGAATAACTGAAGAATTAACTGATAGTAAAAATATAAACACTATTTTCATTCTTGGAGACGAGCAAGTACGTGGTCTGGCATCATCGATGACGAAACAGAGAGAAAATTAGGACAACAACAAATACAAAATCAATGCAATGATTATATCTAACGCAAATTGTGCACACATACTTAATAATTGTGACAGCATTGTCAAAATGATAAAGCAAGACGACATAGTGATAATTTCTATTGGAATGTTTGATGTAAATCCTCATATTCTACTTTCGCAATTGAGTGTGGCTCTATATTAGCTAAGAAATAATAAGGTATATGTAATAAAAACACAATATAATAAAAATCTTAATGAAAATAAACTTAATTATCACATTGAAATGTTAGTTAGGCAGTACAATAACTGTGAATATGTAGACGTTTTTTATGGTTATCCTATTGGTAATGCATTTAATAATGGTAGACAACTTGATAAACTGGGCTTTAAGCTTAATATAGAAATTGATTATTTAAATTATAAGAAAAAATATTTGCAAAAATTTGTTACTACAACCAATAAAGTGAAAGATAGTAAAATGTACAAACAAAAATTTAAACAATTAACATTACCCTATTTGTTTACGAAAATGAATTTCAAAAATAAAACACACAATAGTAATGATTCCGAAACCTTAAATCAAAACGTAACTAAATTAAATCTCACCTTAAAACAGAATTTTTTTCGTAAATACAGTGGACCCCATACTAAAAAAATAGGAAATAAGATAACTTTATTTCGTCAAAATATTGCTGGAGTATTGGGTAAACTAGATTTATTAATAGCGGCTCTAGCAGAGTTAAACAACGAATTAGGCGAAATTGAGATTATTTGTTTGACCGAGACATTTATTAAAAAGGGGTGCGAAAGTAATTTAATGGTACCAAATTACCAACTTGCCTCATCCTTTTCTAGAAGTAATGAACGCAGAGGTGGCAGTTGTATCTTAATAAAAAATAATATAGAATATAAAAATATAAATTTGACATTAATACCAATATGTTTTGATTTTGAATTTTGTGCAATAGAACTGATAACATTAAATTTAATTGTCTGTATTTATAGAACACCGACATCCAATATTGACATATTTTTGAATGAATTTAATAACGTATTGCATAAAATTACTTGTAAACGAAATAAACAGATTATAATTTGTGGAGACTGGAACATTGATATATTAAAAAACAATAAAATTGCCAAGGAATTACTATCATTGTTTAAAAACTACAACTTAAGCAATCATATACAAAAACCTACTAGGAAGAAATCTTGTCTGGACCTTATAATAAGCAATATTCCTAATGTAACATCTAAGATTCATTATTTAGCATTATCAGACCATGAGACCGGACAAAGTATATCTTTCAATCAGACTGCTAGTGCAACCGCTCATAAACCTACTACATGGTTTGAAATGCGTAGAGATTATAATAGTGAAAATATAAGTAAGTTTGTAGAATGTATTTCTAATATAACATTTAATGATGTTCTTATACACACAAAAATAAATGAAGCATTTATTATAAATACACTCTGCAATCCAGACACCCCAACACTCTTAAAATTGCAACTTTCTACGCAATGTGAAATAAATAAAATAATAAATGAACTAAATTCAAATGCAAGCACAGGTATCGATAGTATTAATACAAAAAGCTTAAAGTGCATAAGCAATCTTATAGTTAAAAACATTACAGACTGTATCAATGAATGTCTAACTAAAGGAACTTTCCCAGATAGCCTGAAAATAGCAAAAGTCACTCCAATTTATAAGACCGGCAGTAAATCGGACCCTGGAAACTACCGACCTATATCCGTTTTACCAATTATTTCAAAGATATTCGAAAAAGTAATTTACCAAAGGATTAACGACTACTTAACTTCAATAAACTTTCTTTGTCCAAATCAATACGGATTTCGACCAAAATCAAACACATTAACAGCAACGGTAGATCTAATAACAGATATAAGACAACACATTGATCAACAAGGAATGGCTCTGGGTATTTTTATAGATTTGAGAAAGGCGTTTGACACGGTGTCTCATGAAATACTGCTATATAAACTTAATAAGATAGGTATAAGTGATTCAGTATACAGTATCATTAAATCCTATCTTACAAATAGGTATCAAGTCGTACAAATAGGTGACTGTAGAAGTAGTATGCAGCCTGTAACATGTGGAATACCTCAAGGATCTATCTTGGGCCCATTGCTATTCCTCATATACATTAACGACATTAATAACATTGGATTGCAAGGTAACATAACGCTTTATGCCGACGATACCTGCCTTTTTTATTACGGTTCAACTAACCAAAGCATAATTTTGCGAGCACAGAATGATTTGAATATAATATCAGCATGGTTTAAGCAAAATTTATTTACTATTAACACGACTAAAACTAGTTACATGATTTTTACAAATAAAAATAAACAAATTGACACATATAATGATCTCACAATAGATGGAATTACTTTAAATATTAGTAATGAAGAAAAATACTTAGGATTAATTTTAGATAAAAACTTAACTTGGCAAAAGCATATAGGTCATATCAAAGATAAATTAATCCCATTAACAGGTGCATTGCGAAGAATATCTAACGATCTACCACAACAAATTAGATATATTATATATAATTCTCTTATTAAACCTCACCTAGATTACCTGATAGCGGTTTGGGGTAACTCGGCAATTCAACACACTAAATTATTACAGACTGCGCAAAATAAAATAATAAAAACCCTATTTAACTACAATTTTTGGACCCCAACTGCAACACTATATAAAAAAACAAATCTAATGAATATTAAACAACTATACAAATATCAAATATGTCTTCTAGTAAAAAAAATCCTAGACAAAAACACGCACTCAAAGATAACATTTAAATTTAACTACCAAATACATAAATATAATTTAAGGAGCGCATCTCATATATCGACTTTTAATATTAAACCTAGAACTGATCAGGGAAAAAAATCAATTTGCTATGAGGGAGCAAAAATTTACAATAGTTTACCAAAACAAATTAAACATATACAATCTACTATTCTATTTAAAAAGTGTCTCAAGACCTATATTATTAACAATTGCACTATATAGATATATGTAAGCATATAATATATTTATGTCTACAGTCGTATGTATGTACATGTGCGTATAAAAGTAATAATAATGCATATACAAAACTATAAATAAAAACTTTACATATATCTAAAATAATTAGTAAAAATAAATAAATGTACAAAATAAAAAAAATAAATAAAATAAAAAAGTAAAGAAAACTAATGTAGAAAAATATTAATAAATACAACAATATAAACATCATACTGTATAAATTCCATCGGACAGTACCTACTTATTCACAAATTCCTATACAAAGCTGGTTACAGAGATCGCCCGCCGACAAATACAACTTGTACTTGTTTACCTACCCACATGATTTACACAAATAAATAATAAAATTAGTAAATAATAGTTTTGTTTTGTTAGTAAGCGAGCAGTTTGCTGTTTCATCTATTGTGAAATTATTTGTTTTTTGTTTGTGTAGGTACCTATATTATTTGTAGTTTCTAATCTTGTCTGACCACTGAAGTACTTTAATTTTAATATTATCCATCTTAAGTGAATTTTATAATTCTTATGGAAAATAAATTTCTTTAAACCTATTTAATTCTTTCCATGAAATGTTTACACTCTTTTATGATCTGTGTTTCCCATATATTCGTGTTAGGATTAATAATAAAAGACAAAACAATAAATGGTTAACTAAGGGCATTAAGCGATGTTGTATAGTCAAGAGATGTTTATACTTAAAGTCACAAATATCTTCTAATAAACATATAATAAAAAATAAATACACAAATTACACGAAAATTCTAAAAAGATGTATAAATGAAGCACGTAAAATAAATAATGAACGTTACCTAACACATGCTAACAATGTATGTCAAGCTTCATGGAATATAATAAATAATACATCTCAAATTAATAAAACAAATGAAATTCAATTAATAACTTACAATAATATAACATTAAATAATCCAAAGAATATATCTGACATATTTAATAAATATTTCATTAAACTCAATAATATTGACAATAAATATCACAGACATGTAAATAAATTAATAATAAATAATCCCAATTCTATATTTTTGACACCAGTGACTAATGAAGACGTTTATAAAATAATTAAATCGCTTAAAAATACGAAATCAACTGGGTATGATAAAATTAATACGAATATCATAAAAACGGTAACGCCATACATATCGCATGTTATGTGTTATCTAATAAATAAATCATTTGAAGAGGGAACATTTCCAAAAATTCTAAAAATATCTATTGTTAAACCCATGTTCAAGAAAGGAGATAAAACCGAATTAAGCAATTATAGACCAATCACTTTTATTCCCATATTTTCAAAAAAATTTGAAAAGGCAATGCAAATAAAAATTAATAGTTTTATAAATAATTTTGAAATACTGGAACAAGAACAATATGGTTTCAGAAAAGGTAAATCTACTACACTGGCCTGTTTTCATTTAATAAGAAATATTTTGGAAGCCTTAGATAATAAAGAGTCTGTTGCAGCTTTGTTCCTTGATATGAGCAGAGCATTCGACCTTGTATCCCACTCAATTCTCCATGATAAGCTTGAACAGTATGGTATCAGAGGTGAAGCTCTAAGTTGGATTGATAGCTATCTTGAAGGGAGGCAACAAAGAGTAGATATTGATAAAATAAATAACAAACAAAAATACACGTACAGTTCTGAATATAGAGAAAATAACTTCGGGGTACCACAAGGTAGTGTTTTGGGGCCATTGCTGTTTTTATTATACATTAACGACCTTCCAAAAGCTTTAAATCACAAGTGCATACTATTTGCCGATGACACGACTATTATTATTAAATCTAAAAATAACAACCAGTTAGAATCTGATATCAAAATAACTTTACTGTGGGAATAAATGCACTGCCGGATTTTATCCCTCTGTTAGGGAGCAAACTATTAATGATTGGATACATAATAATAATATGTCGGACAAATTACACATATTGATCTGTTCACAAACTAAGCTCTAGGCTTGTACTATGTGTACCAGAAGCAACGATATAATACATATTATATTTTATAAACACCCAGACCATGACAAACTGTACAGAAAAATCATACTAATATTTTTTGCCATGGGTGGGAATCGAACCCACGACCTCCGGATATAACGCCAAAGGCGCAACCACTAGTCTGCGGAGGCTGACATAAGGTGGAAGAATGTGCCAAACTCTATAATTGCTCTGAAACCTAACTAATCCATAACGCATTATCAAAACTAGTGAGGGATTTTATATATACTGATTAGGAATTTGGTACGAACGGCTTAATATTAAAAAAAAAACTTTCCGTCTGTTCAGAATTATACATCTAATTTGACGAAAAGAAGGCATAACTTATACCAAGATTAGTAACATCAAATCACATATAAATAATTATACTGAGCATTAATATTTTAATCTATGAATAAATATTTGTATGAATTTTTTTCATTACTATCCCCACCCTCTTTTGAATCAGCCCTAAATGAAGTATAGAAAATTATTTTTACTGCAAATTAAACTTATTACCTAAATATGTGTAAAATATTTGACAATAATGCTAATGTAATAATGTTGATTGTATTATTGATGAGACGATAGAAGTTTACGGTTAGGTGACTATAGAACCAGAAAAACTATGTAAACTAAACTTTATAGACCCATAGGCGTAGCCAGGGGGGGGGGTGTTGGGGCACAACCCCCCCTAAATTTGGACCAAAAAACATTTTAAATTTACGAGGGTTAAACCCCCGGATATATCAAATCCTGGCTACGCCCATAGCTAGGCCAGTAGTATATTCCCTACCGGTTGGCGTATTCTGAACATGTTAAAGTCAAAAACATGGTAAAAGAGTTGATAGATACAAAAATTATTACTGAATTCCCATCATCCTATGCTAGTTCAATAATACTGGTTGAAAAGAAAACAGGATTTCAACTTTTATGTGTTGATTATAGGGCTTTAAATACCAAAACTGTCAAGGACCATTATCCTTTAATAAGATACCTAAAATCATGAAGCTAAAAAAACGCGCCCCGCGCGCGGACGGGCACGGTTTTTACCTTCATACCTAAAATAGAGGATTAAATCGATTGTTTGGGAGGATTTTTTTTTTTATAACCTTAGGCATCTGGCTATTACCAAATTCCTATTGCCCCATCTCCACAAGATAAAACGGAATTTGTTACACCTGATGGGCAATACCAATTTCAAAAGATGCAATTTGGTTTAGCCAACGCGCCTTCAGTATTTCAGAAGACAAATACAATTTTAACTTGACCGCCTCCGTAGACTGGTGGTTGCATCTTTGGAATTGTATCCGGAGGTCGTGGGTTCGATTCCCACTCATGGCAAACAAATATTAGTACATTTTTCCGTTGTCATGGTCTGGGTGTTTATAACATATAATATGTATTATATTAATATATAATTATATATATATATAATATATATAAATTAATTATCTAAGTTATAAAAATAATAAAAAAACCTAACGAAACAAAAATTAAATCTATTAAATTAAATAAAAAATTTCGACCCGGAAATAGCACCGATAGTCCCGAGAACGGAAGCGGCATTGCCACGTTGTATTGCCAGACCAATTCTTTGGGCCAAAAATGTTCGCGCCCGACTATCACCCCAAGTCTGAATCAACATTTGGTCAATAAGTACCACCGACTGCCGTGCAAGTACTCCAAGGAACGAGCGAGAGTCTCCACAGCAAAAGCCGAGAATACAAAAATATCTTTTAAATAAGAATATTTATTATGTTTTATTTATCAACTTTTTTTTACTCCACAAAATAAAATAAATATAAATAAATCTTTACTAAAAAAAAAAAATGTTCCTCTATGGCCCAGCTATCACTGTGGCTAAAAGTACCTAGTATGCTCGCAACATTGCCTCTTTGAATAATAAATAATATTCTTTGAATGAAATGATAATGAGCCCGGGCATCACCGTATCCTTTAAAATAGCGCCCAGCTCTCACCCAAATTTTTTTTGCTTCTGCAGACCAAACGCCTGAAGTTTCAACAGAAAAAGGTACAAACAAATAGTTTTGTTTTAAAGTTGAATATTTCAGGTGTTTGGCCTTAGCAGCAGCGGCTGATCCTGCTTTGACAGAAGAACCATGAATAAGAGATGCAGCATATGTGGTACACATAACACAAGCCTAGAGCCAGACCAGAGCAATATGTGTAAATGGTCCTACATATTATTATTGTTATTAAAAGAAATCAGGAATAAACAAAGACGCTTTTAAGGATTATATTAATACCTAATCATAATATTATGTCAAAGCACAGAAGAAATAATAGTACGAGGCTTAAGCCTAAAGCTAATAGGTGACGCCAAAAAAGGTTTACCTAAATGCCGTTTTTTTTATGGGTCAAAAAAACCTGAAGCAGTTCATAAATTTTAAATTCCAATTAATCAACATACAGTGCGCCAATTTTTTTTTTTTAATTTGTAAAGGATTCGACTTTGCAATAATTGCAAGTCCCCTTACTAAATTATTAAAAAAGGATTGTAAATGGGAATAGGGCCCAAATCAATAAAACGCTTTTCCAAAATTTTTATTAGAATTAACAAAACGACCTTTATTTTATAAACCCCACAGGCGTTATATGACCCCACAGTAAAAACCTGGGTCTATACAGATACTTGTTATTTAGTAACAGCTGGCATATATCCCCAGGGTTCATTAAGGTAAGGTTTGTTTATGAAATTTTGCTTCTCTACCAACTAGTGAAACTGTTTAAAGATGGGTTATTGAGTCTATCCAAACACCGCGACGAACTAACCACTTGTTGGGTTCCGACGAGATGGGAATACGCTGACTGCTGAGGGTATAATAATAAGTATAAGTAGTAAATATAATGTAGTAAAATTAGTAACATTAAAAATATAATTTATGTAAATAAAAACTCGTATTTGACTGCACGCTTTCTCAGATTTTAATGACTGGAAATGAAGCAACTTAGACCTTGATCCATACAGCTAGCTCACATACCTGCAGGCCTACACGTTACTTGATGTTGATAAACATTCGCGAATAGTTAACTCTTTGTTCATACTTTATGTCGTGTTTTGTGAAAAAATAAACTTCGTCAAATATGTGTTAAATTAAATTAACAATACGTTACGTTAATACGCAGCATAAACTCGTGGTAACGCTTATGGTAACGGTTCGAAACGATATGATGTGTTTGTTAATTTTAGCTCAACTTATAGTTTATTTAGGCTCGGGCTAATCGTAGATATAGTTTGTCAATTGAAAAAAAAACAATTCTTTTTGACTTTTGCCTTTCCCTTATGCGTTTGGCGTAAAAAATTGAGTATTTTCATTGTCGTATACTCAGATCAGTAAAGTATAGGTCGTATACCATTCGTAAAACTTTATACCCAAGCACTTTATTCGTGGTTAAAAACTATATATACCTAGTTGTTTAAATAACTAGGTTATATTAAAATAAAAGTTTAACTAACGTACTTCAGTTAAAAATAACCAAAATAGTTATTATCGAGGAAGAATTTATCACTAATTGTGTTATTAATTAATTAACAAAGCCGTTCTTTTATTAACTAAGTAGAAGTAATATAATTAAGTATAATCGATTGATAAATGAATAATGTAAATACCTAGTTTAACAACAGTGTGTGTAAGTTTCCCTAACGATGCAGTCATATCTTCGATTGTTGTAAGTACCTATTATTTATTTATTCAAAAATATATAAAAAGTGAAAAATAAAACGAATTCTGAATTTTTACTCAGTTTTTGCTTCGTATAAACTTAACGTTAATACGTGAGGAACCAAAACAGGAAAAATAAAGAGATCCTATTGGTTTGTTCCTAACGTATTAACATTACGTTAATACACAGCATAAAGTCATGGTAGAACATTTGACTCTATGGTAAATAAATTATCATGAACTGTAGAATTCAAATATCCCGGGTTGTCATTATCAGATCTTGGTGAATATACGCATTTGTCAGCCTCCGTAGGTGGCGCCTATGGCGTTAAATCCGGAGGTCGTAGCTACGATTTTCAACAAAAATTAGTACGTTTCAGTTTGTCATGGTCTGGGTGTTTATAAAATATAATATGTATTATATCATTGTTTCTGGTACACATAGTACAAGCCTAGAGCTTAGTTTTTGACCAGAGCAATTTGTGTCAATTGTCCTATATATTATTATTATTATACGCGTCGACTTGTAAAACATGTGCGATTACTCACTAAAGGTGTCTGTCACGTAAATATCTTATATCTTTGAAGCCATTTTTTTTTTCCATGTTTGTTCTATTATTTCGTCTGTGCTTGAACTAAGTCAGAATGACGTCATAACTTTGTTTTACTGGAGCACGGCATGTGACGTTGTATCTACCTGACGGTAAGCAGACCTACATAGTCCATTGGCGTGCAAGCGAACTTAGGACGCGTAATCATCCCCATGTTCCTGAAGTCGATAAAAACTGGTTTTTGCCTGAAGTATTTAATGAATCTACAAATATAGTTTTGATGCCACTTAAACAGGATCGCCAGATACAAAATAATCTGAGGGTCAGAGACGGTTGCGCTGCGGTTACAAAACGCAATATTTGTCATAGATACACTCGGTATTCTGGAGGTCAATATCACATGGAGGTTCTCAGCAAAATAATACATGTCCTAGTGAAATGATAGCCACACCGTTGACTGACTGATCCTTTTGTATTGTAAGTCATGCCGATCGAAGCCCACAAATGGTTTTCTTTAGTTTTCTGACTTAGATAAAACAATTCATAATATGAACATATTAGGTGTGAGAAAGGTCTCTTAGTTAGGCCGACCGACCGGTCTCGTTACCACCGCCCATACATATGCAAAAACCGTCAAGTGACCTACTCATGTTACGGTTTTTGTCTATGAGTTCACCGGTTTTCAGGAGGTTACTGCATCGATTTCTTGTCGAGGTGGTAGTCTCCTTTAGGGTGCGGTTACGAAATGGGTGGTTGCATTGACGATAAACCAATAATATGTATTGATATCTAGGTATATTTAACTGCAGGTAGGTACAGTAAAACGTACTAATATTATTTGGCCATGAATCGAACCCAAGACCTCCGAATACAACGCCAAAGACGCAACAATCACGGAGGCTATTAAATATTATACACATACATATCATCACGGGTGCCTTGCGGCGCCTGAGCCTGCCTAGACGGCCCCAGGGTACCCAGCGGAGGGGTTTTAATCCCACCTCGTCGTAGCCGATGGTATGAGTCTACACCGAACAAGTGGCTAGCTCGTTGCGATGTTTTGAATAGACTCAATAACCCATCTATAAACAGTTTCACAACCTGATATAGTGAAACCGGGATTGACAGATTAACGTGCTCTCCGAGTGGTGTTGTCAAACAAATGTACCTAAATTTTTTTTTTAATTAAAAACTCATTGGTACACACCGGGATTCTAATCAGGAACCTAAGTGTTTTTAAGTCCAAGGTGTAACCCAACTCGGCCACCACATATTTTTTTTAATTAAAAACTCATTGGTACACACCGGGATTCTAATCAGGAACCTAAGTGTTTTTAAGTCCAAGGTGTAACCCAACTCGGCCACCACGTATATACATATATGTATATTATACTTACAGTTGATATTAAATATTATATCAATGTACATTAGATGCTTCTTTATTTATACATTGTTCGCCCTTGGTTATTATTATAGGTAGGCAAGTAGGTAGTTGTTTCTATTTTGCGATGAAATAAATAGCTGGCCGATTACAACACGTTGAATGCGGTGCATGTTGTACTTCCTTCATTGCATAGGTATCTAGGAAGGACTTCACGTGTACGGATAATCATATGTTTTGTACGTGTAGCTTTGTTTATTTATATATCTACGATATCCATAGAATTAGACATAAAACAACATTTTAACTAAAACGCTGCATAAAGTTTTTACCTGCGAATAAGAATTATTTATGGAGATTTTATCTCTTTTGGTTTTCAAAGATGATTTTTATTGGAAAGAAAGAGACGAAACACTGTTCTAACCAAAACACTCAATAAATATATACATATGACTAAGAATTTATAGGTAAACACTTTATGGAGCGTTTTAGTTAAAATGTTGTTTTATCTCTTGGTTTTCAAAGATGATTTTCATTAGAAAGAAAGAGATGAAACACAGAAACACTATTTTAACAAAAACACTTAATATTATTTATATGAATTATGTATAGCACAAATATTATTTATATGAATTATGTATAGCACATGTATAGTTCATCAAGAAAATCTAAGCATGGGATTACGACCGATGTAGTGATTTGACAGTTCAAAGATATTCCAAGCTGTATGTACCACAGACCTAGTAGGTATACTGTCTATGATAGGTACACCTACCTACAGTTCCTAACATAAAATTACTGTACGTCTGTATTACATACCTAATGAAAAGAAATATCTACCTAATTATTTATAATAAATAAACATAATACAATAAAGTAAATCAACAATAAAACGTGTCTAGTAAGGTAATGTCTAGCTGCATTAAGTCTACCTTTGTACCTAGGTATTGCGCATTATAAATAATACTTACAAAAGTACAAATTGTAACAGTGGAAGTAGGTTTGTATCTATAGACGTCATATGGTGCAACCTCGATCTCTATCAGCAGGTGCCTAGGTACTACGAGCACAACGCTAATGGTCGGATTAATAGTCGTTGCTTAGCCTGGGCCATTGCTTGGAACTGTGAAAATTTAGTTTTTTCAAACAGTTCGAAGCAAATAAATTTTTAAAGCAGACATAGTGGAATAGGCATCATTGTTAATATTGGAAATTATAGAACGTTCTTGGATGTTACATTGCCACTTACCATCAAGTGGATGTAGGGTCACATGTCCTGCTCTATAAAAAGAGCCAAGCTTTAATCAATATGATTCAAAAAAGACGCAATGCAATCTTGATAATTGACAGATAACTAAGCCATTTTGGTTAAAGTTGAGCGTTGTACGGCGTAGGTAATAGGTGGAATATACCTATTAATAATATAGAAAGGAGTAAATAAAATTGTTATTAACCGATTTTTCTAAAGTAAAATAGTTTTGGAACCTCTATATAAGAAGCTACCTACTCACTTACATATTTGTATCAAAACATCCTAACATGACAATACCTTATTAGTAATGACCTCTGGGATTCAATTTACCTCATCGAACCGGTTCAGTAGTTTAGCTGTGACACGACAGATAATTAATGACTTATTTATTTTTACTGGACTACGACCTAGTGAGACCTACAAAGTCCATGAATGTGGACAACCAGTACGTTTCTTGAATTTTGGTTTTGATTTTCCCCAGATATTTTATAATGAATAGTCATTACACTGATATCTGTAGTGGCTTAAATATCATATATAACCTTATTAAAACTAATGTAGACATAACAGTAGATTTAGGGACGATTCGACCAGAAGATGGCATAACTTATACAGGGGCCTGACCAAAGAACACGATCGCCAATCGAATCGCCGCATCGATCGATGAAAATGTATAGGAATTTTATTCCATGGAGAGCCTAGTGTCAAATTTCATACAAATATTTATTCATAGATTAAATTATTAATGCTCAGTATAATAAATTGTATGTGATTTACGTTACTAATCTTGGTACAAGTTATGCCTTCTTTTGGTCGTATCGGTATAACCATCTGAATTAGCTCCGATGCCGGCTAAATGCCTTTTTTTTAACCAAACTTTTTTTTTCAGAAATATCTTGATGATATTCTCTATTGTTATCTACAAAGCTTGGGCGTCGCCGCAAGTTGACCTAGAACCCACTGCTGCACCAAAGAGAACTGGTATGTATCAGTCACCTCAAGTCAGCTGATTAACCCAGCAAGGTCGGTCGGGTTAATTGATGCGACAAAAAAAAACACATTGGGTTTTTATCTTCTGCTACCAATATATCTCTACCGCTTTTATCCTCACTAAGTATCCTCAATTTTTTTCCTTAAAGGAACCTGTGGTGTGACTCAAATGTGTCCGCATTGATATTTCGAGAACTACTGGTCCGATTTACCTACCTACTTGAAATTTAAAATAGATCTCGTTGAGCGATATAAATAATCCTAATAGTAGGTAAACCTATAAAAAACATTTAGAAAATTAAGATGATTTTGCAAGAAAATTTCAAACCATTTTTTAGTACTTACTTTTAAATAAGTAGGTATAGTTCGGTTTTTTTTGTGCGAAAAATTACCTCCGCTTACGCCGTTATCGCTAAAGATTGTGGACCGATTTATAATAAAAATATTATATTTTCCATAAAATTTAAGGTGAAAACCTTAAATTTTAATTTTCTTTTTCATTTTATTTATTAGGAAAATATATAAAAAATCCGCGAGTTTTCCCATTTGCATTATTTTTTTGGAGCATGTGACTGTATGTCCACCTGATAGTAAGCAGACCTATGAAGCTCATGAATGATTACGATCAATACAATGTAACTTATTCATACTTTGTCGTGTAAAAAGGCTACATTTAAATAATATGTATAATACAGTTGTAGGTACTTCATATTTAATAATGTCTCCTTTAATATTAAACCAGGCGTCCGTTTCGTAATTGCACCTTAAAAGGAGCTACCACATCGATATAGTAGTCTCCTGAAAACCGGTGAACCCACACTGGTAGCGAAACATGTCTACGTCACCTAAACCGGTCGCCTCGTGGTTATATAGAGGCCTCTGGCTTTGCCATTTTTAATTTAGCGAGTTCAAACTCCCAATTAGCTGTACCAGAGCTAGACTGCTTGAGAAAATTTAGCTAGCCTTTTTATGTAAACGTTTTTAAACAGTATTGTTTTCATGGAAACAACTGAAAGGTCATTTGCCAAATCAGCTTCTAAACGCTGGAACATCAACACTCGCATAGAAAAAATAACGATCAACTGTAAAAATATTTAATTATTTTAGGTTAATTAAATACCTAATTAGCTAGGTAAAATAAATCTAAATATTGGTAAGATATAAGTAATAATGACACTATAGGAGAAAACCAAGTTTGAACTTGATCAGAATTATAAATTAAGATTGCAGGAAAATATAATATGATTTGCATTTAATTTTGCTATTTGTAACTCACATTCCCATGAGTTTGAGTTATGTAAACTTATGTATAATATGTACCAACATGTTTATTTTAATGTACTTTACCAATACTAAGGTGAGTTGTACCAAAGTGTCTGTTAATGTAATGTAACGATTAAAATTTATAATGGCGTTGAATATACCAGTTGTCATACGAACTGCAAATTAAAATTGGTACATTCGACGCCTTCTTTAATTTTAATCGTTACATCTGGGGGCACGGCCGTGCCCCCACCAAGTCGAGCAAAAAAGCGTCACGGCCGTACCATCCTTTTCTCGAAGCAATTCAGACCATTTTCGACCCCCTGTAACTTCGTTGTGGATAAAACTAGAAGACTGAAATTTTCAGTAACCGTGCAGGCATTGTAAAGACACGTATATATTTCAAATTTCATTCAATTTGAACCAGTATTTTTAAGAATTATAACGGGTCAAATTTCTTAATTTTGTCACTCACTGACTCACCGATCATCAAAATTCTAAGGCACTTCTAGCAGACCTAGAAGCTTCAAATTTGGAATATAAGTAGTGTTTGGTGTATGAATCAAGGAAAAAATCTAGAAAAGACCGCAAAGAAAATTAAGCCCATACAGCCAAGACTTCAGTTAAATTTTTCTATATTGGCTTTATTCGTACCGATGTTTTACGGCAGTTATTATTATTGCGTGCGAAGCCGCGGGTTTAAGCTAGTCCAATATAAATATAGGCGCATGGTAGTGCCCCTGCCAAATCGAGCAAAAAATGGGTATTCCCGAAGAGAAAACGGAAGGCTACCTACAAAAATAAGAAAAGTTTATAAGTCAGAGAGAGGGCTTTAAGAAAATTCGTTGCTGGTAGATATACATATATACAATAAGTAGAAGGTACCGAAAAGGAAAAAAGTAGAACTGTCTACAAAATACAAAAAGAAATGAGATCCCATCAAAAACAATACTTGTCAAAAATACCAAGTCTCGCAACTCAGTTGTTCTGCGGTAAAAAGTTGTGAGATCCATGTAATACCAAGTCGGTTATTAATTTATTCAGTCTCTACTTAAGCGACATCCTGTCTTAATACGTCCAGTCTCTAAGACCACGATCGTGGTCCATAACAATTGAAAATCAATTGTGTCTGGAATCTCCGTACTCGAAGCATTAAGTTGTTACGTAATAATTAACAGCATCTTATAGTGACGCATATCAATATTAAAATTCTTTAATGTTTTATATAAATATATCGAGACTTGGCCATCGCACTAAATAATTGAATTTACATGTGTTTTCAGGCGATTGAATTTACACGTGTTTTCAGGCGATGGCCAAGTCTCAATATATTTATATAAAACATTAAAGAATTTTAATATTGATATGCGTCACTATAAGATGCTGTTAATTATTACTTAATGCTTCGAGTACGGAGATTCCAGACACAATTGATTTTCAATTGTTATGGACCACGATCGTGGTCTTAGAGACTGGACGTATTAAGACAGAAAGTCGCTTAAGTAGAGACTGAATAAATTAATAACCGACTTGGTATTACATGGATCTCACAACTTTTTACCGCAGAACAACTGAGTTGCGAGACTTGGTATTTTTGACAAGTATTGTTTTTGATGGGATTACATTAACAGACACTTTGGTACTACTCAGCCTAAGTGTTAATACAATGTTTTCAGATGAATCAAGTGATCCATGCATAAACGCGCGAGGGTTGGACGGTAAATGCGTATCAAGAAAACGTTGCGACTTTGGTACCGATGCCATAGACAGGACACTGTATGCACCATTTGGATTTAAAAGGTAAAATATCATAGCATAAAACACATATCAGGGCATAAAACAATATACTTTTCCTCACTTTATTCAGATGTTTCCCTGACCTTAAATCGTTTGTTTTTTTATTAATTATTGAAAAAAAGTGGTTTTTGAGATAAAAATTAATGGAAAATCTTTTTATTTTTAGCCATATTATTTATATATATATATATATAACATTCTTAAAAAACGAAGCATACCTATTTTGAACTTAGGTAGAATAGCCCTGCTAAGGTTACAAGTCATTTACAGTTGCAACTTGTGTACTTTAATTATTTTCCCTAATCTTCTAGCATTTTCTCTGACATTTCCAGACTCCTAAAATTCCCTAACTTTTCCTGGTATCCTGCTTATTGCTGAATTTTAAGTTGTAGAGTGCAAAATGGGGTCCTAAAATTTGTTTTGCGAATTTAGTACAGTGGTGTCAATGGTTTTATTCCGTTGTTCAACTAATTAAAAAATGTAAAATTTGTAAAAAAATATAAATTGTATATTAACTTCAAATTATGATTATTAATAATAGCATATTATTTACAAATTCCTGGCACCACTTATTGGCTTTACCTTAAGATTGTAGGACAATAACCCTAATCATTGGGTAAACAATTATGAGACCAACGATTTCTTGCCAATGTCTTCATATTAAAAGTGTTATGGCAACCAGTACATTCCCAATCCCTTTCAGAATGATGTTTCTTCTGAAAATGGTCCAATAATTCATAATATTGCAAGGGAAGAGTAAACTTCTGATTGCACATCATACATTTAATTTTTAACCAATCTTTATTACTATTGAATTGTTTATTAAAACAGTCACTCAATACATAACTGCCTTCTTTTTTATAAAATACTGCAATAGCATCTTTATCATGAATTGATATTTTGTCTAAACGAAATTCTACTTGTGGGGTAAATAACTCTTGTAACTGCAAATCATAATTATTTAAATCACAAATGTCTTCCTGGTCTACTTGTGTTGTATCTTCTGTATCATTATTTATTTCTACACTTAATTTTCTAATGTACTTGTATTTATGTAAATATATTCTATAGTCTCCTGATTTGACAACATTAGGTGCCTTTGAAAAATCTCTTACAAATTCTGTCATAATCCAAGTAAAAATTTGTCTGTCTATTTTATTTTTAATCCTGCCTTCTCCCGAAATAATTTTATTTAATAAATTTAAAACCAAATCTTTAGACAGGATTGTTGAATTGATTGTAGAATTAGATTCTTTAAAATAAATATGATTACTATTTAATGGGTGCATCATATCTTTTACAATACTATTTTCTAAACGTTTGATATTAAGTAAATTTCTCTCCATGCAAGCTTCCATGCTGTTAGTCCGTGACAGTTCGATTCCTGGTAGCTGTAACGAGATCTTTACCATTGGCCAATTTATGATTTCTACTGCATTGAAATATTCTTCAGCCTTTGCAATTGGGTTTATTATATTGAAAATGTTGCCACTTGGAGTTGGCTTGCGTAATATAATATTATTTAACTGATGACGAGTACAGCTTATTCCTAAAACAACCTCTGGACAATTGTCATCTTTGTTATTCAAGGAAGCTGCAACATTTTTTTGAAGATATTTAATAGCCTCTTTTGCTTCATTCAAAATTTGTAAAAGATATTCTTTTAAGTTTTTGTAAGCATTGTTAGCATTTTGTTCAAAATTGCTGTTTTCTTTGCAAATTTCTTCATCTAATAAGTCCCAATTTGGCCATGACTTTAAATATTTTTTTAAAATATTGACATGAACATCAATTTCAAATTCAGAAAAATTGTTAGTATTCATATTATATTCTATATTGAGAATATTCAAAAGATGTGAGTTTGTTAAAATCATTGTCTCAAGGTTGGATTTCCTTACATTTATAACATTTTTAATCATATGCAGTAATGGTGTATCTGAAAAAAATATTAAGATAATATATTTTACTGAATCAAGTATTATTTTGTTTATTATTTCATTATAATATATAATGGTTGTGAATTAAGTACACCAACATCATAAGCAAAACTACAAAGAATTTAATATATATTTATTAAGTATACAGTGCTGGAACAGGCCACTACAGGATACAGTAAACTACTCTACTAACAAAACATTTTCATAAATTTATGTTATTTATTAGAAATAAAATATAACAACAACAATGTAGCACATTTCTATTTCATATCTTTCTCACTTTCTTTTTCCCAATACAAGAAATCAATATTCTTAGATAGGGGCTGTTCCAAAATTTAAATATTATTAACCAGGGCAATCTCTCACAAAAAAGAAAGAGATGGAGATATGTAATTTGTGTATATTCCTCTATTTTTCTTTTCCCCAAAATATTGCACATGTAATAATATTTAAATTTTGAAACTGCCCTGGTAGGTTGGCAACTTTGATACTTACCCCAGAACTCATACTTAAGAAACACTAGTATATAACTACCTATAGATTCCTTTCCTGTGATATTTTATTGAGCGTGTAGACCAGTATGATAATTAAAGAGGGGTTTTAGTATAGATCACAGGATTTCTATATAATTATTCAAAGTCTGAATCCATAAATATGTGTACATTTAATAATTTAATATTAAATTTTTAAAGATAAAAATGCAATGAAAAAATTCCTGGTGGCGGGACTCGAACCCACGAACCTCGCTATCGCGGCAAGGCGCTCAACCGCTGAGCCAACCAGGTTCCAGTCAGCCCTCACGAATTTTGTCATTGCTTGATATCTACTTATACACAGACGCCCTCTATTAGCTTTCTTCTAATAACTCTTACACGAGTGACGTTAGAAGTCCTAGTATCTAATACTAGATGGCAGAGGAGTCTGTTTTTTGTTTTTACTTTTTTCAGTATTTTATATTTATGCATTTTTTTATAAATTCCTTTATAGGATAATCTTATATTAAATTTTTAAAGATAAAAATGCAATGAAAAAATTCCTGGTGGCGGGACTCGAACCCACGAACCTCGCTATCGCGGCAAGGCGCTCAACCGCTGAGCCAACCAGGTTCCAGTCAGCCCTCACGAATTTTGTCATTGCTTGATATCTACTTATACACAGACGCCTTCTATTAGCTTTCTTCTAATAACTCTTACACAAGTGACGTTAGAAGTCCTAGTATCTAATACTAGATGGCAGAGGAGTCTGTTTTTTGTTTTTACTTTTTTCAGTATTTTATATTTATGCATTTTTTTATAAATTCCTTTATAGGATAATCTTATATTAAATTTTTAAAGATAAAAATGCAATGAAAAAATTCCTGGTGGCGGGACTCGAACCCACGAACCTCGCTATCGCGGCAAGGCGCTCAACCGCTGAGCCAACCAGGTTCCATTTTTATCTTTAAAAAATTAATATAAGATTATCCTATAAAGGAATTTATAAAAAAATGCATAAATTTAATAATTTAATACTTACCGCTACTTTCGTTATTTATTCTCTCAGGTGCAATGCTCCTAATGTCCATAATTTGTAGATTTAATTGAGATTCCTCCATAGTACTTGTATTTCTTAAGTAACTCCAAGAATACGTTGCTTTTAGTTACACTTATTTGGGTATGGCATACCTACACATTTTTAAATGGCAAATAGCACAATAAACTTTTGTCTATTTTTTATTATCCTAAAAGTACTAAAACCACGCGAAAATAAAAACAGAAAACTTGCAAAAAACAAAAATATTTGTACTTTTTTTTTTGTTTGTTCTTCGTAAAAAGAACGGGCAAAGGGATCAAAGCCCATACAGCCCTGTCTTATTTTATAATTCATTTCAAATTCTTTTCACCGTAGTTTTAATAAATTTGTAGATAGCGTTGTAATTGCTGGGATGTTGTAGAAGTCTTTTTATATTGCGCGGTACTTTTTCGCGGCATTTCCTTTATAGTTCGTTTGTAGTTCTGAGTATAATACAGATTGTTGATATTCAAAGTATGAGCATTGAAAAAATATGTGTTCTATTGTTTCAACTTTTTTTTTATTCAATTTATTTCACAAGAAATAGGAAGGGCTGCTTGGACCATACAACCTCGTCTGTAGCTTTTTGTCTTTATTTTTTTTTCTCTTCTAATAAAAAAATATCTGATAATTTTCTAAAGTTGGATCATATTTACCTAAATTTTAGGTAAGCTTTTTTACTATTATCAACGGCCTCTGAACAAATTATATTCCACCAAGGAAGATTATATTTTAAGGGTTTATTATTTTTATGTTGTGAATATACAGAATGAAATTTTCAAGTGTGCCTTCAAGGCCAAATCCTAAACTACAAGGAATATCAAAAAATGCTCGAAGGAGTCTCGGAACCTATTTTGATAAAAACTAAAACTGCATCATTAGATTTTTGTAAAATTTATTCTCCTATAGTATGTTCACGATAAGAAAGGCCCTCTGAAGGTTGACAATGACAATAGAACGTATTTTTTTACTTTGATTGATAATGTCAACGACGTATCCGAAGCGCATGAAAAAAGCGGTTTGTATGTGAGTTTTTTTTTTAACTAGTGATGTTTCAGTAAAATTTCTTTATAAAGTTTGGATATTTTTTTTATGGAATCTTTTTATTTTATTTTTCCTTTATTTTTAAATAAATTTGTTTGTTTAATAATGAATGTAAAATATAGATTCTCTAAGAAAAATATAAACTAGGCAGAGATACTAAATTTTAATTTATAAGAAAGGCCCTCTGAACGTTGACAATGACAATAAAACGTATTTTTTTACTTTGATTGATAATGTCAACGACGTATCCGAAGCGCATGAAAAAGACGGTTTGTATGTGAGTTTTTTTTTTTAAACTAGTGATGTTCCAGTAAAATTTCTTTATAAAGTTTGAATATTTTTTTTATGAAATCTTTTTATTTTATTTTTCCTTTATTTTTAAATAAATTTGTTTGTTTAATAAAGAATGTAAAATATAGCCTCTCTAAAAAAATATAAACTAGGCAGAAATACTAAATTTTAATTTATAGATTTAGAACAGATTTTGCAATGATTTTTTTTTTAAATAGAAGATTCATGCTAAATATCTTTATATATTGTTGTAAAATAACTATTTATAAGGTAATTAATTATTTATAATACAAGTACCTATAAGTTTTTACGTGAAGTAAAGTCCTATCCTACATTTTATATTTTTTAAGGAGGCAACAATATGAGGGAACTTTCATCTGACAATCAATACGTACAAACTTTCTGAAAAGAAAATAGAGAAAGGCGCTTTAGCCCCGGTTTCTTGATGGATAGTCATATTGACTAATTGTTAAATAAAAACAGATAAATTATTATTAATACTATATAAATTATTATTACTATTTCGAAAATAAGTGTTTCTTGATGGATAGTTTAATTGACTATCTGTTAAATATAATGAATTAATAACAATTTCTTACAGTGTTGTGTTTTGTTGCAAATTATAAACAAAATTAATTTAAGCATAGAAATATTTTACTAATTGTTAAATCGGATTGTTCGGATGAAGATTGTTTCAAACAAGCGTAAAATCATTTTCGATCAAAGATATGATTACTCTAAAATTTGGAATGAATTTCGGTTAAATATAAAATCTGTGGCTCATAAATCATCGTTTACACACATCGCTCTTTGAATACTGTGTTCTTTTATAGTGCTCCGTTAAAATAATAAAGAAAGGAATAATTTAATACGAGATTTTCGCATATCTTATATTAATAATGTAAAATAGTGCAGATCTATGGGAAAACATAAAAAAACAGTGAATTTTTAATTATATTTGTAAAGATAAATGATTCTTAAACTATGTGGGTGGTACAAATTTAAATTTTCAAGTAAAGTTATTGATTTCAAATTATGATAATACTATGAATTTTGTTTTGTGAAGTGTGTTTTAAATTGTGTGTTATCTGTGTTCGATTTGTAAACTAAACAAACATATTTACGAAAACTTTATTTATAAGAAAATATTATAAACTTTTACGGTTAAAGACGACATCTGTTATCAGATTTAAGAAACATTAAAAAGATCTAGTTGTAATAATCATACGCCATCTGTTGTTCCGGAAGCGAAACCGCCGGCCGCACCGTGTGAACCTGACCTAAAAAATTACAGTCGATTATTTTAATAGCACCGACGGAGCTTTCTTAGCCCATCTATCAAGATCGTTGTAAATGGATGGCGCTTGATATCTATCCCATATAACACAAAAACATTTAAATATTTTTACTATTATTATTATTGTTTTTCTTTTCACTCTAATTTAATTTAACTTAATTGTTATTTCTGGCTACTACTTTATATGCTTTTGTATTAATAGTGTACCTAATTAAAAATTAACTAGTCAATAAATATGGAAGAACAAAGTAATAATATAACCTATAGAAGAATACAGAGATCGAGTTCTTTTATTAATGACACTGATTTGGATTCTTCAGGATTATTTAACACAACTGCGATAAGTGTACCAAATATGTCGCTTGAGGAGGACAAATCAATAGACAAATTGAATAATGAATTGATGGTGGCAACGAATGAAATAGATAAATTGAATTTAGAAAACCAGCAACTTAAAATTGACTTAGAAAAATGTTATAAATTAATTGACATGTATAAAAGAATTGGTCACTCAAATATTGTAAGAACACCATTAACTGGCAAGAAAATAGGAAAACAAACTAATGACGTTATTTTATCTAGCAAATCGGAAACAAAAAAAAATGGAATTAACGAAACACTAGTAACGAGAAAAGTCGAGGTTACCAATAAAACAATAAACGAAGATACTAGTAATATAAAACATAGTGATACAGAGATGACAATAAGTAATAAAACAATAAACCCAAAAATGAAAAAGATATTAATTGTGGGTGATCAACAATGTAGAAGAGTCCAAAAATCCTTACAAAGAGCGGTTGGAGATACTTACCAGGTATTATGCTTCTGGAAACCGGGGGCTACAATGGAGAATATACTGGGATCATATATGACTGAACTAACCAAGTTACACAGTGATGACGTAGCTATCATAATTGCTGGCATAAATGATAGGAATCCACATAAGCTATTATTCCAATTAGATGATTGCTTTCGGCGTACTTCCCATCTAAATGTATTATTATTTGAAGTACCTATTAATAAGTTTTTAAATGAAACTAAGCTTAATTATGAATTAAAGTATGTATGCTCTAGATACAATAATGTAAATTTTATAAATATGGAATATAGTCTGTTTAAACCTAGTAGATATAACTTCCCTATAATATTGTCTAGAAACATCTTAAGAATGATATTACATTTTCAATACCAAAATAGAGTGAAATTATTCAGTAATGTTGCTAAATATAAAGATAATTGTACACAAACAGAAATAATAGATAATACAACACATAATGATAAATACTCACCGAAGCAATGCTTGAATCTTCATTCTCCTAAAGATTCCAACATACCATTATTCTCAATTTCAGAGATGCTACGTGCAGATAATAATAGCACAGGTAATAATAGTAACAACAATTTTTTTCGTCTATAACAATATATTCATATTACATCAAAATATTAATGGTTTAATTAGTAAATCTGATATGTTAAGTATTCACCTAAATGAACTAGAACTAAATAAAACCCAAATTGATGTTTTATGCATTACTGAACACAATATGGTTCTAGAAGATATGAATCGGCTAAATATTCCAAATTTTAAAAATGCTGCCATGTCTAACAGAAAAAATAGAAAAGGTGGTTCATGTATACTAATTCGTAATAAACATCCATATAAAGAATTATTAGATATAAAATCATTTAACGTTGCTAATTATATTGAAACTTGTGGTATTGAGCTTATTCAACATAATATTTTAATCATATGCATTTATAGGCCACCAAAAAATAAAAAATCTGAGCTCGATATATTTTTTAATGTTCTGAATGATCTATTAGGTAAATATTGTTATAAAAATAATAAAAAACACATAATATGTGGTGATTTTAATATTGACATCTTAAATGATTCTCATTTTTCTCTTACATTTCAACAACTGTTACTCAATTATAATTTAAAATTTTCTATAAATGAACCCACACGTATTGATAGTGGAACATGTATAGATAATATAATTAATGATATTCGTGGCTGTAAAGCTCAGGTAATTGAATTGGCATTGTCAGATCACACCGCCCAATTACTAAAATGTCCGGTCAAGAAAACATGTAAGATTTCCTATTGGTTAATTTCAAAAAGAGACTACTCCAAAGAAAATATGAATAAATTTAAATACTGTCTGGGCAGGCTATCATTTTCTGAAGTATATTTATCTGAGGATCCAAACCTATCTTATAATAAATTTCTAGAACTCTTCCAACTGTTCTATAACCTGTGCTTTCCAAACATACAAAAAAAAATTTTAACTAAAACGAAACCTAAATGGATAAGTAAGGGAATAAGAATATGTTGCAAGCGAAAGAGAAAACTTCTATGGACGTATAGAGCTATACCTAACCAACAAAATAAAAATAATTTTAAAAACTTTTCGAAACGCTTAAGTAGAATAATTAAACTAACACAAAAATCACAGAATGATTTTGAAATAAAAAGATCGACGAATAAAGCCAAAGCGTCATGGAAGATAATTAATAATTCCAAAAATAACTACCCTAACGACAATATTAACGAAATTATAAATTGTGACGGTCATAAAATATGTAATCCCAATGCTATTGTGGAAGTATTTAATAATTATTTTATAGACAACGTAACTACTCAAAATAATATCGACAAAAATAAATATAATTACAAATTAAAAACTAATATAAATTCTCTTTTCTTATTACCCACAATTCCTAAAGATATATTTAGTATAATAATGACATTGAAAAATTGTAATAGTACCGGCTACGATGAAATTAATACTAGAGTTATTAAATATGTAGCACTTATTATTGCTCCCATTATTAGTCATATTATTAATATTTGTTATGAAAAGATGATTTTTCCGGATAAGTTAAAGATATCAATCATAAAACCATTATTTAAGAAGGGCGAAAAATATCAATTAAATAACTATAGACCAGTAGCTCTTTTACCAATATTTTCAAAGATATTTGAAAAAATAATTTATAATAATATGTATTCATATTTTGAGAATAATAATATAATTACACCGGAGCAAAAGGGTTTTAGGAAGAAAAAAACTATAAATCAAGCTATATATGAATTTCTTGAAAAAATCTATTCCAACATTGACAAGAAGATAAGAGTTTTGGCTATGTATATGGACATGACCAAAGCTTTTGACTACGTGAATCATGAAATATTATTACATAAACTCTATGAGTATGGTATAAGAGGAAACGCGTACAACCTTATAAAATCTTATTTAGAAAATAGAACTCAAGTAACACAAATAAAAAAGATATGTTCGAATACAAAAAAGGAAATGACATATACCTCTCAATCTAGAATAGTGAGTCACGGTGTCCCACAAGGTAGTATTTTAGGTCCATTGTTATTTTTAATTTATATAAATGACATTCCCAAGATATGTGATTACCCAATGGTGCTCTTTGCAGATGACAGCACAGTTGTTTTTAGTGAAACTGAAAATGACTTCAGTGAAGAAATTAATAAAACTTTAAGCAATCTTATTCAATGGCTGTCATCGAATAACTTAATGATCAATTTGAATAAGACTAAAATTATGTATTTTAATAAGCAAACAAATCCTCTTTTTATTAAATACAACAATACAGCTATAGATGACATAAGTGAAACAAAATTTTTAGGACTTATAATAGATGATAAATGCTCATGGAAAAGCCATATTCATACAATTTGTACTAAACTTAATAGTTATGTTTATGTTTTAAGGAATTTATACAAAATTTCAAATTTATCTACTGTTCTGGCTGCCTATCATGGATATGTCGCATCTATATTAAGATATGGAATGATATTTTGGGGAAATTCCACTGACAAACTCATGGTTTTTAAAGCTCAAAAAAAATGTATACGAGCTATCTGTAATTTAAAACCATGGGAAAGTTGTAAAAGCAGTTTTAATGAACTAAAAATTTTAACGATGCCTTCACTATATATCTATGAAGCCGTAGTGTTCATTCAATCTAACTTAAACTTATATAAAACACTAAATAGTAAACGGCATAAAAATAAAATATGCAGTATTAGCCATGCAACAGCATTATTTGACAAAAGCTTCTTTGGTATGGCACCAAGATTGTACAATAAAATACCTAATTCGATAAGGGAATGCTATAACATAACTAAGTTTAAAAAGGAAATGTTTAATTTTTTAATTATAAAAACCTATTATGACATTTACGAATTTCTTAATGATGAGACATTGTAAACTTTTTTTATTTAAATAAATATTTGACATAATTTAGAAATTGATATTTTGTGATTTAAACCCGTTGAATTTGATATTGTTGCAGTGTTAAGGTTGATTTATTATTTGTTACTAAAATAGGGGAAAAACGTTGGTTGTTAATAATATATTGTTATTATTATTATTAATACTTGTATATGGATGTATAATTGTAACTTGTTATAAAAAGAGGTATAATAACTAAATGCCATTAAAAGTATTTATTAATGAAATTATATTTGTTAAATGATTATTAGTACCTGTACTTGAAATTACGATTTTTTAATTCTTTACTATTAAATCAATTAAATTGTTAAATTATTGCCATATTAATGAAATTGATCATTACTGAATTGTTTAATTTATAATATCAAATTCTACTAGGTATTATTAAATTGATTGTTTTGTGTCTAGAGCAAATCTATAGAATAACTGGAGAAATTGTGTTTAGGCTTAGTATTGTATTAATTTAAAATTTGCATGCCAATTGTGGTAAAATATGCTGAACTTTTATTTATAAATGATTATGTCCATCTTTGTAACCATATTTCGCAAATAAACTATCTTTATCTTTATCTTTATCTTTATAAAATAATATAAAACCTTTCTTCAATGCCGAACCACATGGTAACAAAATAACTTTATATTCAATGTATATTATGTATAAAATTGCCGAAAACTGAACACAAACTAAATTTCCTCGCAAAATATTTAGCAAATGGTTAAGTTGTATCTACTGATACATAGTACAAACCTAAAGCTTAGTTTGTGACCAGAGCAATATGTGTAAATTGTCCTACATATTATTATTATTTTTTCATACATTTATAAATCTACTATAATAGAACAATAATCGACGGAAAAAATCGATTTCATGTAGCACAGATATGTGCTATATTATCAGATACGATTATAAAAGAATGAAAAAAAAATATTCAATAAAAAAAAAATCCAATTATTTAAAATATAATGAAAAAAAAAGTCATGCTATATGTCGCTTATAAAAAAAACTGCATCATTAGATTTTTGAAAAATTTATTCTCCTAGCCGGGATTCGAACCGGTTGATTTTGAAAAAAAAAGTCATGCTGTATTATTACACCAGCTGTTAGTGTCGCTTATAAAAAAACTGCATCATTAGATTTTTGAAAAATTTATTCTCCTAGCCGGGATTCTAACCGGTTGATTTTGAAAAAAAGTCATGCTGTATTATTACACCAGCTGTTAATGTCGCTTATAAAAAAAACTGCATCATTAGATTTTTGAAAAAATTATTCTCCTAGCCGGGATTCGAACCGGTTGATTTTGAAAAAAAAGTCATGCTGTATTATTACACCAGCTGTTAGTGTCGCTTATAAAAACTAAAACTGTGTAGGAAAGGTGACAAATTAAAAGGAATAGAAATCAATAAAAAGGTTTATTATTTACACTATCACTTCCTACATTTATTTACATTTTAATAAGGATGAATAAAGGAACTTAAGTATATTTTAGGGAGCGCGAGGAAATATTAAGTAAAGGTTTTAATACGTTAACAATTGGGATAAATATTTTGGTATAGGAGCGTGTGTCGCCTATAAGAAAATGCAATGGACTACTAGGGTCGCCGAGCTACTGCTAAAGAATAAATAATGTTCTGGAAGGATTTGAAAATTTTGACTTTAGTTGAAGGAAATCGGGTTGTTCTCGTTTAGGACGATTCTCAAGGGTTATTCCCATTGAGGTGGATTTCCCCACATATACTCCCCTGCTGAGACCGTAGCTGGCTACGGGCGATAGTGAGCTGGAAATCTGACAGTGCGTCCACTTCTTGTTCGCCTCTCTGGAGTTGGTAGAGACGGAAACGTCGACGGTAAGGTCGGTGGACGGTGAGAAAAACTCGTTTGGAAGACAATGGGGTTCCCCGTAGACTAGCTCTGCCGGAGAAGCGCAAAGGTCGTCTTTCCAAGTACTGCGAATACCCAGCAGCACCAGTGGAAGAGCTTCAGTCCACTGGGTAGTGTTGTGGCACATGATTGCCGCCTTCAACTGCCTGTGTAGCCTCTCTACAAGACCGTTAGCGGCAGGATGGTAGGCGGTGGTGGTGTTGTGTTGGGCGCCAATGAGACGGGCTAGCGCTCCGAACAGGTGCGACTCAAACTGCCGCTCGCGATCGGTAGTGATGCGGTGGGGGCAGCCGAATCGTGAGACCCAGCCATGGACAAAAGCGCTGGCGCAGGCCTCTGCAGTGATGTCCTTGACAGGATATGCCTCAGGCCATCGGGTGAATCGATCAACGACCGTAAGGCAATATCTGTAATCACAAGAAACAGGCATAGGACCGATAAGGTCCATATGAATATGTGAAAAACGAATAGAAGGAGGGCTGAAAGGTGAGAAAGGAGAATTAGTATGTCGAAAGACTTTGTTGACTGGATGGCTAAGATTGTGAAGCTGGTCAAAAACTTGTTTCCGAAAACCTAATGTGACATATGGTCTAGGTTTTTTAAAGGAAATATCACAATAAAGTTGTGCTGTTGTATCGGGAATAGCCACTTAGGATAGATAGCCTAGATTTGAAGAGAATCTAAAGCCGTATCTTTATTTAAATACGAATTTAACTCCTTATCTTCAGTCTGAGCCTTTGCCATGGCGTGAAAATCCATTGATGAGGATAGGGCTTCGATTCTTGAAAGGGTATCAGCAACGACGTTATCTTTACCTGAGATGTGTCTGATATCTGTCGTAAATTGGCTGATAAAATCCAAATATCGGAATTGACGTGGGGAGCAGTTGTCTCGCTTCGTACTGTAGACATAAGTAAGTGGCTTATGATCCGTAAAGATGGTAAACGAACGGGCTTCAATCATGTGTCTAAAATGTCTGACGGCAGAGTAAATGGCAAGTAACTCACGGTCGTATGGGCTGTACTTGCGCTGTGCTGGGTTAAACTTCCTGGAGAAAAAACTTAGTGGTTGCCAGGAATCGTTAAGACGTTGCTGCAATACTGCACCCATTGCATCATCAGAAGCATCTGTAAAAATAGACATGTCAGCTTTTGAGTCAGGGTGTGTTAACATAGTTGCATCAGATAGGCTTTCTTTGCACCGGTTAAAGGCTTTTAGTAGCTCTGGCGTCATCGTCACGGGGTGAGTATTCTTGACTCGTGGACCTGACAATAAGGCGTGAAGTGGAGCTTGTATTGATGATGGCTGTGGAATAAAACGTCTGTAAAAGTTCATCATGCCTAAAAAACGACGTAACTGTTTGACCGTCTTTGGGGGAATACATTTTCTAGCTTTGTCAGCATATATATCGTGGTACCAGCACACGTCATTATTGCTGGAGCGTGGTCTGCTTCTAGAGTTGGACCTTCGTCTATTTGAATGACTGCGTGAACGTGACTGAGATCTGCCTCGAGACAAGCGTAATTCAGCCATAAGCTCTAAAACCTGACGCGTAAGTTCAGTCATATTATTGGCCAAAGTATTAAATTCAGTACCTGACATTGATGTGCTGGCTACCTGTGATGAACTGGGCGCAATTTCGTTCACCTTATCGGCTAGTTCAGCGAGCGTCTCCAGTGGTGTGTCTACCTGCGATGCTATAACCGTTTGAATGGAATGCGGCAAACGGCTGGACCACAACGTGCGGATGAACTCCTTGGGCAATGCAGGACCGGCTAAGGATTGCAGGTGCCTGAGAAATTGGGACGGCTTCCTATCTCCAAGCTCTTCATGCATGAGTAACTGTTTTAATTTATTTTCTCTTGACGCCGATAACCTCTTCACCAACTCGATCTTTAATTTTTCGTACATACCGGTTACAGGTGGAGAAATAATAACGTCTTCCACTTCAGACGCATACTGATGGTCTAATTGTGCTATAACAAAGTAAAATTTGGTTGGATCGCTGGTTATGTTCGAAAGTAGAAACTGGCCTTCCACTTGTGCGAACCATAACTCAGGTTTTTCCGGCTAAAACGGCGGAATACGAACGCCGACACGAAATAATCGCGACTCCGCATCATTAGATTCGGGTTCTTCACTGACCGAAAGTTTGGGAACCTGCGGCGTGTTCATTTTTAAAACGGGGTCACCAATTATGTAGGAAAGGTGACAAATTAAAAGGAATAGAAATCAATAAAAAGGTTTATTATTTACACTATCACTTCCTACATTTATTTACATTTTAATAAGGATGAATAAAGGAACTTAAGTATATTTTATGGAGCGCGAGGAAATATTAAGTAAAGGTTTTAATACGTTAACAATTGGGATAAATATTTTGGTATAGGAGCGTGTGTCGCCTATAAGAAAATGCAATGGACTACTAGGGTCGCCGAGCTACTGCGGGAGCACGGAAAATAACAACGACTCTCAAGGGTTATTCCCATTGAGGTGGATTTCCCCACAACTGTATCATTAGATTTTTGAAAAATTTATTCTCCTAGCCGGGAATCAAACCGGTTGATTTTGAAAAAACATGTCATGCTGTATTATTGCACCAGCTGATAGTAATATTAAACGGTAAACTAAAGGAAAGGGATACTTTTAAAGAAAATATGCTAAAAAATTTGCCCCTAACTAATAAATTGTTCGAAATGATAGCTATTAATTTCAATAAATAGGTGATTTTATATTTCTTACGTTAATTAAAAAAAAAATGTTGTTTTCAATGAGAATGGGTTTTGAAGAGCATAATTTTAAACAATTTGATTAGTTGGTAAAGTATGATATATTTTTATAAAAAATGAGCACTTTCTTTTAGTTTACCATTTAATATTACTTACCAGAATTTAATTCTTCTAAGCGACATTATCAGCTGGTGCAATAATACAGGTGAGTTTTTTTTCCAAAATCAACCGGTTCGATTGCCGACTAGGAGATTTTATTTTTCAAAAATGTAATGAAGCAGTTTTAGTTCTTAAAGCGACACTATCAGCTGGTGCATAAGTACAGCATGAATATTTTTTTTCAAAATCAATCGGTTCGATTTCCGGCTAGGAGAATTATAAAAAAAATCTAATGATGCAGTTTTAGTTTTTATCAAAATCGGCCCCGTGACTCCTTTGAGCATTTTTCGATATTCTTTGTAGTTTAGGATTTGGCCATGAATGCACACATCTCACAAAAATTTACCATGTACATTTTTACAATTTACAATACATAGGTATTATATTTGTTTTAATATTATAATTATTTATCGCGTTATTTAAAAACCTTTTATTACCTACTAGCTGTGCTCGCGACTTCGTCCGCGTGGAATAGTTATTTTTTTATCATATAAACTTTCATCCCCTATTTTATCCCCTTGGGGGTAGAATTTATCAAAATCCTTTCTTAGCGGATGCCTACGTCATAACATCTACCTGCATGCCAAATTTCAGCCCGATCCGTCTAGTGGTTTGGGCTGTGCGTTGATAGATCACTATGTCAGTCAGTCACCTTTGAGTTATATATATTTAGATTATTCTTTAATACATATTTTTTGTGTATCTTGAACCGTTTTCACGGCGCACGCAACGGAAGGCTTCAAAGATGAAATAATTTCTCCCGTTTTTTACACATTTACCACTATATCTTTGCTCCTATTGGTCGTAGCGTGATGTTATATAGCCTATAGCCTTCCTCGATAACTGGACTATCCAACACAAAAAGAATTATTCAATTCGAACCAGTAGTTTCGGAGATTAGCGCGTTCAAACAAACAAACAAACAAACAAACAAACAAACAAACAAACAAACTCTTCAGCTTTATAATATTAGTATAGATGAATAGATATTAAGTTTAAAAATAAAAAACATAAAATAAATAATACTAATTAAAAACTATGTATTAAAATTAAACCTCCTAAAAAAAAAAACAATTTAAATAAAATAGATACCTAATCAATAACAACTACCTATAAAAAAAATACGGATTCTAAAACAGTGTCGTGTGGCATAGTGCCGAGGACGCTTGCGGCGTTTCCTCTCTGAATCGTCAGGCTGACTTGTTGAGCAAAAAACGCCGCCGCCCAGGGGCTTTATTCCGAGTTTTGACACGTTCACCGTCGCGCATTTTGCGTAAACTATAAATATTGAAATATAAGTTCTATCAAATTAAATATAGAGTTGAAATTCCAATGCTCATAAAATGTTCAAACTTGCGAAGAATTCGTGTATTTCAAGATGGCGGCATTATTATAGCCAACCTAATACCGACTATATATCCATTGCAATAGAACTTATATTTCAATATTTATAGCTTACGCAACGTCTTGTCGTCTTTAGCGGTTGCAAACTCGGAATAAGGCCCCTGGGGTCACTCGAGGCGTGGACCATCACGTGCTAATATCTTTTATATTTTTTTTGGCATCCGATATGACCATGGTCCTAACGTTTCCACTGCAAACGCCGCAAATATGTGATCTGTGGTTAACAACGAATATTTGCGGCGTTTGAGTGTTTGCGCCTGTTCGGCTGCTGCGCCTAGGGTTGCCAGGTCCAAAAACACAAAAGCCGGACTTGGCGCTTAATTTGGCCGGACATTTTACCCTAAAAGCCGGACATACCTTTCTTAATAGCTAATCATAGCTTTTTAAGATGGACATATGTTCTAAAAGCCGGACAATATTTCATAATAAAAAAACATTAACTTATTTAAACTTTTTATTATGTACTCATTAATCACGCGTAACTTACGCGTGATTAATTAGTGTTAGTTACGCGGCGTAACTAACAAGCTTATCTCCCACAAAATAATCAGTTATATTATTTCTCATACAAAAGCACAGAATATAGAGAGCCCAGGAAAAACTTATCTAACACAAAATAAACAGTTTTCAGTCCTTCTCATTTAGTATGAAAAAATTTTAAGTCTACATGGGTCATATACAGTCTACGTGGGTCACTGCCACTGGTGGGAGAGCGAGGCGCGCGGGCGGGAGGTGCTCCGTCCGTCCACGCGGCACGCGTCGTGCACTCGACTTACGACTCGCACGGCAGCCACACTGTGTTGCCCACACAAAAAGCCTAACAAAAGCCGGACAGGCCGGACGAGAAAATATTTGGCCGGATACATCTGTAAAAAGCCAAACATGTCCGGCTAAAGCCGGACACCTGGCAACCCTAGCTGCGCCGGCCCTTTGAGCAGTCTCTCGTAAGTGGGACGGAGCCAAAGTGTCCACACAGGTCGCGTCCCATACTAAGGTCTGCCCAAGAGACCATGGCACCAGAGTGGCGCCATCTGGTCTTTTACCATCGTCACGCAGCATTCCCAGCGGTTCTAAAATAGCAGGAACAGACACAGTAGTAAGAGCTCTTTTAATAAGATCATTCAGACTACTATGTCTGAAAAACCTGCCGGCGCTCCTCACGCACGATAGGCCATGGTGACCGGATGGATCCACGTCTCGTCCACACGAACACTGGTGGGGCTCGCATATTTTAGCACCTAGTCTGCAATGCTAAGTGTGTTATTATCTAATAATGTACCTACATTAGTGGAGGGCAGAGCGTGCAACCAGTAACCCGATTCCTTTTCTGTAACGGCAAGAAGACGGGCACGATCTGAATCACCGGTCGATTCCTGCAGCAATTTACTACAAATTGATTTGATCCCTGCGATGTCCCATGATTTCTGTAATCCTGTCTCTATTGGTAAATCTTGTGTATGTGCTTGTATTGTGCACCAAGCATGTTCAGTGACTCTTTATCGACCAATAAAATATTAGGAGTAATTGTTTTAAGTTTATTAATTATGTCAAATTTGTGGCTTGGTGAAATATGATTTGGAATATACATTTCACACTTACTATAATTTAAAGATAAACCTATAGCAGAGAAATGTGTTATAATATTTTGCAGATCCTCATATACTGTATCTGTATTTCCACCTAACGTGCCATCGTCCAAATACCAAATATAGATTTTAATTTGTTTATAATGGACTGAATAACCAGACTAAAAATCGCGGGGCCTAGTGGATCACCTTGCTGGCATCCAACACAAGAATTAATTTCAACATTTCGAAACATTAATTTTGAGGAAGTTCCATAACATTGCCAAAGATAATTATAAATTTCCGGTATTGTATTTTTAATTTCCGTTAGCATAGCCCCCAACAGAATTAAAGGCATTTTTTATATCAATTTTAAGGAAAATATCGTAATCTTTTGAATTTATGAATGATCTAGCTGCATGTACGGCAGCTTCACAACCTCCTTTAATTCCAAAACCGAATTGCTGTGGTACAAATTTATTAATAAACCTGGAGTGAAAAGCTCTACAGCATAATTTGGATGTTAAACGTCTAAATGTACAGCCAACAGCTATAGGTCGGATCCCTCCATCCTTTTTTGTTAGGGCTATTAAATTGGCGCCGTACAATACAGGAATTATATCATTGTGTACTTTACCTGCTAACATAAAATTTAATAAAGAAGTTATGTTAGCCAACAATTTCTTTCCAGCATCTCCTGTCTGCGAACTAATGAGGTATTTTATATGTTGCGGCGTTATTCCATCAAGACCCCCTGATGATCCATTTGGAAAAGTTGATAAAGAAAATATAACATCATTTTCCAAAACGCATAAACTTAACTGTGAAGGATCTGATGGTGGATTAGGAAGTTGAGAAAAGGTATAAGGTACTGGATGTTTTTCACGCAACGATTCAATTGTACTGTTGGAATCGACAGCAAAATCATTTTCGGAAAAAAGGATTTTTGCAGCTCCACCCACATCACCATCTGAAATTTTATTTTCAACTAATTTAGATTTAGAATATTTGTGTGTTGCAAAAACATTGCTAGTGATTTCTGGAATTAAAATATCTTCTGTATTTAATTTAATTTGTGTAGTAAGAGAGATGTTGCTTTTAATATTTTTTACATGAAGGACAGAATATGCAAAAGTTAACAGGTATTTCCAAGACTCAGGAGAATTATCTTTTATTACTTTAGCAATGCAGTTAGACAGACAATTTGCAACGGATACGCGAGCGCCTCTAGGAATCCTTTTAATAATTTTGATGTTATATTTTAATTTAGATAAAAGAATATAAAGAGGAATAGAATTGACGCCCGTATCTTGTACATTTATAGAGAATTGATTATTGGATGTGTGGGGTGTATTAAATAATGGATGCACATAGTTACTTGTAAATAATAATATATTAGAAAGAAACTTAAATTATTGTACATTTCATTTTAATTGACAACTCAGAATGTGACAATTAATGTCACATTACTTTTTAATACAACTTTACCTGAATTCATACCATAAATATAGGACGCGATTGCTAATAACTACAACACCCCCTCTTAATCAAGTGCCTATATGAAGAACAAAACACCAACAATAATAAACAACAACCCTAAGTTCCAACATTAATGTAAAACAACCCTAAGCTCAAACATCAATGTAAAAAAACCCTAAAATAAAATAACTAAATTCAACACCATTGTAAAACAACCCTTATGTCAAACGAACATCAGTTGTCAATCATATAATGACAATTGACAATTTTATTATTCAAAAAATATCAACTGATTTGCACACAAGAACCTAAACAAACAAACCGTTGTGTTTTCATTTTAGACTGCTTACCGTCTTCCTGTTTACTTTTATACAAGTGAAAATCAGGAAACGACTTTTTAATGCATTCACGCTGTGGATACCTCCTTCCTTCAGACATTGCATCAACAGCATCTACAAACACGTCTTCACATTCATCTTCATTATTTATGTTGCGACACGCATCAACATCAACATTAGCCAACACATTCTCCTCTACTGACTCTACATTAGCAACAGTAGCAGGTTCGATATCAGCAACAACCACATCTTCAGCAGCCAATTCACGACGCTCTGAAGATTCTGGCGATAAAATCAATTCAACATTACTTTCACTATATGCTTCTTTTGATTCATACACAGTATTAAAAGTATCTTCTAGAAATATAACGACTCTCGCCTTTACAACCTTACGAATATATCACGAAATTTATATGCTTTTGAATTTTCACAATAACCAACAAAAATATATTCTTTACTTTTAGAATCTAACTTTTTACAATTATCAACACGTACATAATATGCCCTACAACGAAATATTCTCAAATGTCTTAAATCCGGCTTTATACCATACCATCGTTCATAAGGAGTATTATTTAAAGTCTTATACGGTGAACGATTCTTTAAATAAACAGAAGTCCTAATGGCTTCTTCTCAAAAACCTTTACTAAGCTTCGAATGTTGCAGCAGACACCTAGCCTTCTCAACAATACTACGATTCGTCCTCTCTGCAAGACCGTTTTGTTGCGGTGTATACGCAACCGTCGAACGATACCCCGAGCAGACATAAAAGCCTCTAAATCTTTATTAACATACTCGGTACCATTGTCACTACGAAGAACCTTAACCTTATGTTCAGTCTCCCTTTCGACAATATTTACAAAATCTACAAATTTATTTTTTACTTCTGACTTATGCTTCAAAAAATAAACAAATACCATACGACTAAAGTCGTCAACAAAAAACAAAACATATTTATTACCTTCTAAAGAATCCACATCAAAAGGTCCACACACATCCGAGTGTATCAATTCCAAAAGCTTTCTAGCTTTACGATACTTAACCTTCTTAAATGGTTTTCGAGTCTGTTTGCCTTCTATACATGCAATACAAGGACTATTATCGATGGATCTAAAATCAAAACCTGTAGCCAAACCTTTTCTTAACATATCCATGCCAATTCGACATAAATGTCCGAGTCGTCGGTGCCACAACTTATAACTGTCAATAGCAGAAACATTCTTAGCTTGTTCTTCTAAAATAACATCAGTTTTCATTTTATAAAGACCATCACTTAACGAAGCTCTAAAAATAACATCACCTTGAACAGAAAGATTAGTATTACCATACATTTTACAACCATACCGATCAAACACTACACATAGCCCCTTTCAACTACTTTGCTAACGGAAATTAGGTTTGAATTTAAGTTAGGTACATAAATTACATCTTTTATAGTATTTACAGTATTATTACAATTAAACAAAATATAACCTGAACAATCAGTACGCAACTTATCATTATTAGCTACCGTTTTTTCACAGTGCTTATTATTTACATTCACTAACCAATCATTACACGAAGTCATATGAGCTGTTGCTCCAGAGTCTATATACCACTCTCTCTTATTAATATTATCAACACTCAGAGCTGTAAATCCTGTTTTATGATCCATAACATCATTCCTCTTCTTATTTGGACAATCTGGACGCTTGTGTCCCGGTTGTTTACAATCATAACAAACAATATTATTACATCTACGTTTCGGACAATCCGGACGCTTATGTTCTGGCTCCTTACATTCGAAACATATAATTTGCCGATTATTCTTCTTATTAGACTTTATACCTAATGCAGAAGCAATACCTCGGTCTTCCTTTTTAGACATCTCATTCAATAAACGAGTTTTAACCAACTCACTCGTAACTTCAACACCTGAGTTCTCCAATGCCATTACAATAGGTTGATACTCATCAGTCAAACCACCTAGTAATATTGCACCAATACTGGTATCATCGATCTTTTTACCGATATCAGCCAAGTCCTGTGCTACTTCCGTTACAGCACAAATATACTTTTCAATGTTGTCAAATTCACTTAAATGCAATCTATACAATCTTCTCTCTAAAACCAAACGCCTTCCCATACCTGTATCCTCATATATCTTGGCAAGTGTGTCCCAAACCTCCGTAGCAGTTTCACAACTTCTAACGTGAGTAATTGCTGCTCCATCTAACGTTAAGCATATTTTGGACCATGCCTTCATATCCCTCATGGTTCGGATAGACGTAGGCGTAGTATCAGTGGACGGATAACCAACAACTGTTTCCCAAAGACCTTCATGAATTAAATACATTTTCATTTTAAACCTCCACTGTACATATCCATCTTTACCTGTTAACGGTTTAATAGCAGTAAGCGCCTGAAAACAACGTCGACGCAATGCCAGTGGATCCCTCACTATCAGCCATAGTATTAATATATATTGAACTAATAATTTTCAATAATACCTTTTGGATAAATTTTAAAATCCATCAGCATACCTAGTCTGTGCAAGCTTAACCCCGGGTTCCCTTTTTCTGGGCTCAATCTAAATTTGAGCCTAATCCAAGCCAGGGGCCTATTTCATAAACGTGACAATTTTAATTTACTATGACAATTTATAATACATTACTTTGTTTAGTTGGAATTATTTGTTTAGAACAAACGAAATCAAGCAATGTATTATAAATTGTCATTGTAAATTACAATTGTCACGTTTATGAAATAGGGCCCTGGATCTTACTTTGATCTTGGTTCTGGGCACATAACCACCGTGGAGTGTATTAAATAATGGATGCACATAGTTACTTGTAAATAATAATATATTAGAAAGAAACTTAAATTATTGTACATTTCATTTTAATTGACAACTCAGAATGTGACAATTAATGTCACATTACTTTTTAATACAACTTTACCTGAATTCATACCATAAATATAGGACGCGATTGCTAATAACTACAACAGGATGTATTGTTGACTGGTGTAACATCATTCCGAGTAGGATGACGTCGAGCTGTATGAATTGCCAGCCCTCTTCGACCCTTGTACATTTTACCATCAGAACATAAATAACACTCTTGAAAATTTATGTTATTTTGCCGTAATTGGGGTGGTTGATTGATTGTGTTATCCATTATTTGTACTTAAAGTGTTCAGAGCTATAGATAAGTGTAAGGATAGGTCTTCAATAATCCAAAATTCGCGTTATTTAGAATATTTCAATATTCACTGTAACTTGCTAATGGGGTGTTATAACTGTAATTAAAAACAGTTAATAAATAAACTGCTTCTTTTTTATATAGATCCCAATTAACATTTTTAAAATGTATTTTTCGTAAAGGATCATTAGATGTATTACTTACGTAGTACATATTACTTACTGTATTATATTATTATAATTATTATTATATTATATTAATCTGTAGTATTACTATCATTGGCATTCACGTTATTTTTTTTAATGTAGTTTTGTTAAGAGTCGGAAGGTGATAACTGCCTAACGGATCATCAAGAATTTGCCAAGGGGACTTAGAGAAAGTTTAGGCGAGGCGACATGTCGTGTCGCCTCAGTCAAAAATGTATGGGTTTTGACAGTGACAGTAGGCGTGTGGTACGCTGTCACCTGTCAAACTCTATACAGTTTTGACTGAAGGCGACGCGATATGTCGCCTCGCCTAAATTTTCTCTAAGGCCCCAGTAATTAGTGATAAGGATGGTGAAACAATTGTCAAATGTAGGGCATTTAGGTGCCAACTTCCAACAGTGGTAACTTCTCCATTATTTAATCTAATAAAGTTATTTTAGTCAATTACATCTATAACATCTCTGCCTAATGTAGTAGTATAATTACAACCCCAAGAGAATGGTCTACATTGAAATCTCTAGCAAAGACCATTGGTTGTGGTATAGATTTTAATAGTATATCTAATTTAGTTTAAAACGAATATTTAGGTGAATTAAGGGACTGAATTATTCATTTACAAATTCATTGCACTTAATATGAACACATTTTGTAATAAATGTTTTTATTTTGGTATAATGCAAACTCTTGTGAATAATTAAAGCAACACCGTTATGTTTATTAGGTACCTATGTCATTTCTTTCTATGTAATAGTTATTTATTTTAAAATTGTGGCAATTTTGAAGCCATGCTTCATAAATAGCTGTATAAAAATGTTAATATTAAACGATTGCACGAAACGCTTTTGCGTTCCATTGTAGGTACAATACTACAATATTAATGGAGTTACTATCCATTATTCGAGAGTTTTAATAACCGACCTTGAAAGTTTCTAATAAAACCATCCTTATAATTAGATGAACCCATTGGTGTTCCCTTTGCTTTTAATATAATAATTCTGTAAGAGGTGTAAAAATTTTTCTGATTCAAATAACGATTCTATTTGACTAGTAGTTTTAGTTTTATTGGGTAGAGGTGGGAAGTTTTTATTATTAAAAATGTCGGTGAATGTGGCACTCCTAGATTTTATTGTTTTCGTTTATTAACTATAGTTTATGCACTTTGCATTTTGACTACCGATGCTGCATTCTCTAGTTGTGATTCTCGGTGCAAATAGAACATTTATCTGAATTTTTGCAGTATTAGAATATGACCGAAACGTAGACATTGTTTGACTGGAGGTATGAACTGGCTTACCTCGTGGCGCCAAGAATCTAAGTAAAAATACATTTTGGAAATCTGACAGCAAAAGTAACAGCGATTGTTTGTGCGACCCGACGCATAAAACGATAAATTTGAATTATATTTCTAGTAGGTATTTATATATTCCTACTGGTAATCTATATATTTTTTTATTATTTGTCATGGCAATAGGAATAGGAACTCCTCGTATTATTCCTATGACTTCAGTAACAGAGGCAGGACTATTTGCATTTTTTTTTATATGTAGGACAAATTACACATATTGCTCTGGTCACAAACTAAGCTCTAGGCTTGTACTATGTGTACCAGAAGCAACGATATAATACATATTATATTTTATAAACACCCAGACCATGACAAATTGTACAGAAAAAATGGTGGCCGAGTTGGTTAGACCTTGGACTTTAAAAAAACACTTAGGTCCCTGGTTCGTAATCCCGGTGTACCAATGAGTTTTAATTAAAAAAAATATGTACATTTGTTTGATAACACCACTATAGTGCTTCGGAGAGCACGTTAAGCTGTCGGTCCCAGTTTTACTATACCAACTTGTGAAATTGTTTATAAATGGGTTATTGAGTCTATTCAAAACATCGCGACGAGCTAGCCACTTGTTCGGTGTAGACTCATACCATCGGCTACGACGAGGTGGGATTAAAAACCCCTCCGTTGGGTACCCTAGGGCCGTCTAGGCGGTCTCGGGCGCCGTAAGGCACCCGTGATGATATATATATATATTAAGTTGTTCTAATATCGAAACTGTAATATATACCTAAATATTAAATTGTTAATTCGTAAACCGTTTACTTGAAACTAGAAAGAGACTAGTCACCACAACACAGGGAATCCTAGTGTGGTGACTAGGGTTCTATATCAACAAAACTAATACTTATATAACTATGTATATTTTAACACGAAATTTTTGTCATGTTTTTCTGAAACTTCGAATAAATATATAATTTAATTAAAAAAAATGTGTGCAAGAGCATTGAAGTAACCGCTTCTTTTTATTTATTTTCAGACCGTGCAGCCCAGATGAAGTATGTTGTCCTAACGATTACATAGCTCCGATCGTTGAAGAAGTACCAGACCGAATCCCCTATGATGAAGATAAATAAATTAAAATCAGTTTAATCATGTTATTTTATTTCTTTTAAGGTCAATTTTTTGTAAATTAATAATTACCTACTTAATTGTTTCCATTATAGGACTACGAAGGCAATTAATGTGTACTTATCTAGAATTACTTATTTAACAGTTATATAATGCTGTTATATATTTGACAAGCAGCAGTTCGGGATCTAATAGGTACCTACCAAAAGATCAATATCTGTAGCGCGCAACTGAAACGTGATATTGAAAAAAAAAACAGAAGGTAAGTACTACCCACTATAAATAGCACGCAAATAGGTCTAATGGTTTTTGAATTATGGATTACTCACAACCGGCACAACATATATATACAGGTTGAATTTTTCAAGTGTGCCTTCAAGGCCAAATCCTAAATTACAATGAATAACGAAAAATGCTGAAAGGAGTCTCGGGGCCGATTTTGATAAAAACTCAAATTAGCCTGGAATCGGACCGGTTGATTTTTCACAAATCTAATGATGCCGTTTTAGTTTTTATTTAAAACGGCCCGAGACTCCTTTGAGCATTTTTCGCTATTCCAAGAACCAATAGACAACCGTGTGATTGGTCAAAATGTTAACGTGGTATGGTGAAAGTAAACGTTAAAAAAACTCACACTAGGGCTACAGAAAGGGAAGTTGTATAAAGAGATTCCGATCAAGCCATATCGCCGTGTTAGAGCGAAAACCAACTATGTTTTTTTGGTAAATTCACTTTTTTACACCAATCGTTTAAAAATCTTCTGCTTTTTCTAGAGATAAAATCGACTAAGCTCTGGGACGTTTAGTTTCGAAGATAGTGGGTGTTAAAATCAATTAAGCGAACGGTTTTAGCCGAAAACACAAATTAAAAAGTAATTAAATGTGGATAATATTTTGATTTCATATTTATGCTGTGGTAGATACAACTAATTCACTATAAAATGTTTTTACTTTGATAAGTTCATAAGCAAATATTAATTTGTTTGAGAAGAAAAACCGATTAAAAGTTTTTAATTTCTTTTTTTCTCCATTTTATTAGCATGATTCTATTAAAATCTAATAGTAAAACATTATACCGAAACTTAAGTGTTTTTAGCATGCGAAGTTTTTTGGTTTTTAATATAAATAACGAACTACAAAAAAACGCTATAATGAGATAGATGGTTTTAGTACTCATATGCAAATGTATCTTAACTTATAATATCGAGCGCAAAAACCAATTATCTCATGTTAGCTGTTTTAGTTTGGGAGTCAGCGTGCGATTGTCCGGTGTTTTAATGGTTTCTAAGTCTTGGAGTTATTAAAACGTGGCAGAAAATTACAAATAATCATTGTTGATACATAATTAGTTAGCAGTTTAAAGGAATTTCTTAGATTTTAAAGGGTAAGTCTCCATTTCTTTTTATCTGAGGGAATGTTGCGGAGGGTTTTTAATTGTAATTGTTTTACTTATTTTGGCCATTTATATTGTATTTGAAAATAAAATTATTCCTCCAGTAAGTACGGTACTAACACACCATTATTTACAAAATATAATTATTATTTCCAGGCTAAGTATTCAGAAAATTTTGAAACCTACCTACTGTTAGGCAGTAGACGATTCCCGAAAAAAATGTAATGGATGATAGAGGACTTTTTAATATCCCAGCGGCTAAATTCTGTTTCTTATAACGTAAGCGTTAGATTGTCAAAATAACGAATTCCGTTATTAACGCGCTCGCCTCCAATCAGCGAAGGTTAAAAAACTACTCTGATTGGAGGAGAGCGCGTTAATAACGGAATTCGTTATTTTGACAATCTAACGATCACGTTATAAGAAACAGAATGTGGCCGCAGGCCTACGACTTATTCAAAAGCCATAACGAAAAACTTAAAAGTATACTTTTGGTATTTCGATTCGATTATCGATTGGCTCTTTGGTAAAGCCCCTGGGGTCTTAGAGATAATTAGGGCGAGGCGACGTGTCTCCTTCGTCGCCTTCAATCAAAACTGTATAGGCTTTGATAGTGGTAAGTTTGTAGGTAAGTGGGTAAGACGTAATGATCTTTGTCTATAGATTTGTTGGACCTGTGTCCAACTTCTAAGAGGCTGCAAGGTTATTTTTATTTGACTTACTTATTCATTACAAAATCATTTGTATTTTAGGGTTATGTACCCAACTATACAGGTACTTATAGCTACCTTAATATGTTGGTCGGTCCATTTGCCTGATTGTTACATGGCCAAATTGTCTATTTTCAGGGCCCAATGCTTAAAAAACATCAAGTGCTCACCTGTAGTGTGAGTTTTAATTCCATAGTAGTTTACGTTAACTGTTGCGTCTATGGAGCACTCTCTGTCAACCAGAACAGTTCACTTACCTAAACATTTAAAATCATCCTATCTGATTGGTGGAGACACTCACACTAGAGGAACTGGTTAATTATAGTTTTTAAATTACTTTTAAGGTCCCTGTTATGGCTTATGTAATGAATACCATTGACTTAACGCCTGCTTAACGTCTCAAAGTACGGGATCATAACCAAACTAGGAAATTTCTGGGCAGAAGGATCGATTTTAAAGAAATAACACCATCCTTAGATGTGGTTGCGGAATGCTTTATTAATGACATCAATAAGGTAGATCAACAACCAATTAGTAAATAATGTGAAGAAATCTTGGATTTATGACAACTACCTAACATCTCGTCTAACATGGCCTTCTTGTATACGACTTTAACAAAACTCTTCTGGCAAATTTGGATGCAACTGTCATAAGAAAACTTAAGTCTTGGCTTGGCTTAGCACAGGGCGCTGGCGCTCCTCCACGCTGTTCAGGGGACAGCAACAATTTGGGATGAATTTTAAAAAGCCATCTGAGTTGTACAAACATCTACGTGTAACAAAGGAACAACTCCTGAGTAACTCTCGGAATAATCTTATTGCATCTTTCCCAAAAGACTCATTGGCCTCTGAGATTGAGTCAAGACTAGTTCTATAAATCATTTATGAGCGGTGCCCAAATCAGCAGAAGGGGCTTAGGTTGGACGAAAAAGGAATGTAATAAAGATGTTATTAAATCTTTCCTTAGGGACGATAAAGAGCATGGCTACAGAGTTTACGCGATGACCCTAGAAGTACAGAATTAATGGCTTACTATGGGGGAAGTTTGTATTCCTCCAGCCCTGAAATGGCGCACACTCATGTACGATTGGTCTCCGGCACTTATTAAGTTCTATCTTAATGCCTTTCAAATGTCCCTACCTGACCAGAGTAATCTGGTAAGATGGGGGAAAGCAACAGATAAGACATGTACATTGTGCGGTGTTGCTGTAGGGACTGCGAGACATATAGTTCCTGGGTGCAAGACTCTACTTGAAAAAGGACATTATTCGCACCGACATGATAAAGTTCTAGAATAAATTATTCGTGAAGCTATGTCATAAATTATACGTAAGTCTCAGTATTGCTAGAGCCAGAAAGGGATTATCAACAAATGGAAGACTAACTACTTTTGTAAAGAAGACAACTCAAGAAAACTCAAAGTAAACCTTTCTCAATCCTGGACAAAGCACAAGACTGGAAAATATTCATGGATGCATTCAAAACAGATTACACATTACTAGCAGTTTCAGCCTATAGACTAGACATACTGGTGTACTCTCGGTACTTGAAGAAAGTAATACATTATTCGCACCGACATGATAAAGTTCTCACAAATGAAATTACTAGAAACGGATTTAAAACTCAACTTTATGCAGTGGAAGTTGGTGCAAGAGGAATTCCAGCAAAGTTTTTGCATCGTCTATTGAAGGATCTTGGCCTCCCAATATCAGCTGTCGGAACTTTTATGGAGCGTGTTTCCAAGATGGCGCTAACAGGATCATATAGTATTTGGTTGAGTAGAGGGGGTAGTGAACACAGTGCAGATGAGAGTTCAAAAATCCTTTAAACCTATTTCGCGGTCAAAATAATTGACTGTATAAAATTTACTTTTAAATGTACTACAAATTTTACAGAAGATGACCGAGTAAGCAATTGTAGAAAAATACTGGAGTATGGACTATACCAGCAATAAGAACTTTCTTTTGGGATAAATTAAAATTCATCAGCCAAAAACAAAGCGTATAGTTGAAGCGTTGAGAAAGCGATCAACTGGGGCTCGCAGGCGAGGCGACGTGTCGTGTCGCCTTCAGTCAAAACTGTATAGACTTTGGCAGGTGACAGCGTACCTCACGCCTACTGTCACTGTCAAAATACATACTTTTTTGACTGAGACACGACCGCCTTTCTAGTTCTCAAAATTTCCGCTTGGCCATTTCCCATACAAATTTTAGTTAACTCAAACGCAAAGTAATAGTAAGAAAACTCACACTAGGGGTACTGATCTACAGAGCACATAGAAGTAAATGCCCCCAGTGGGATAAAATTCGTGTCAATTGCCACCAGTGGTGGCGTATGGGAACATTCGCATTTTATAACCTGTTCATTTACTACCTAATACTTTTTAATCACAGTAACTCTTACTATATTATTATACATGATGAACGTACTTTGGGCTAATATGATTTATTTACGGATCAAATCAAACATTTTTTTCATGGAACCATTTGTCACAAATTTAAAAAGAAATTGGCTTCTCCATAGAAATTTGTAGTGGGTAATATTAAAATTTGTATGGAGATACCATTTTTTTTTAATATTTGCTATATTTTATTAATATAATCTTATAGTTTCCTTTGTTACTTTTAAACAACTTTGTTTTCCATTAAAAAATTTGTAGGTAAGTAATTAAATTTTTAGACTTATTTTGTTAAAGGTACCTAATAATAAAGTTCTATTTGATACACAATTGCTAATTCATTAAATTTCATAATGGGTTCGATTAAAACAGATATTTTCAAAACATTTCACAAGTCATCTCAAGCCTACAAAATATACCTAATATAAATTAGGTATTTAAAATATAAGAATATGTAGGAAAATTCACAAACTATTCTTTAGGTTTGTACTATGATACCAATACATAAGTAGATATTATTTTTATGAACACTCACACTTTGGCAAAGTGCAGAAAAATGTACTAATATTGTTTGGAGTGGGAATCGAACCCACGATCCTATCAATATAAAAGTGTAGTGTTTTGGTGGTAGCTATGGGGATCATCAATTAACATTGTTCTATGTTAAATAATTATAAATTGCGAAATGGATCTGTGATTGAAATTATTCATTTAAAAGATCTCTTAATTACAGCAACATTTAACATTCTCAAAGATAGTTAAACAGTGTTAAAGTTCAAAACTATGGGCTTCCGAGAAAAATAAAAAAATATTTCAAAAATATAGGCTCAAATATGAAACTAATTTCGTTTTTATCAATTGGTTTTTAAGTTATTCATGTTTGAACATTTTAGTAGGTACCTATATTATTTTTGTGATATGATACGTCATTAACACGCTTTCACTGGCTGCTTTAAAAAAAAAAAATTTTTGGATGTTCATAATATCAATTGATATCAATGTAAAGTGATTGAAGTGAAATGAAAATTTGGGTCTGATAATACTATGTTTATTAAGCCGTAGGTACCTATACGTTTCTAGACATTTATCTTCTATTCAATAAATCTTGTGAAGCCTTATTATTGTCATTGCCTATAAGAATAGCAATAACATTTAAAAATAATACTTTATTATTATTACCATGCTGTAAGATACATAAACAATATTATATTACATATTCATCTAATAAAGGTGCATATTGCACTACATTTATCCAATAGTTTGTTTTTAACGTCTTTTAGTTTATTATAGCGTGTATGTACTCTATTTAATCTTTGCGTAAATAGCGTGCTTGTGACGTCAAGTAGATTTTAAAGATTTTAGAGGCTCTACCATGGGTTTTTAACAACGTAACCGGACGTAACGTAAGCAACAACCAATAGAGCCGCTTTATTTTAGGTAACGCGATTGAATAAAGTGATCCTATTGGTGGTTTCTCAAAAACGAGTTAATTATATTAAAAATAAACGAAATTAGTTTCCTATTTTAGGCTATATTTTCGAAATAAAATAAAAAATATATATTTTTTATTTTCGTCGGAAGCCTATTGCAATAATAACACTGTTTAAGTATAAATAAAAAATATTTCAGTACAATGGACAAGCTTTAGGCTTCTACTATATGTACCAGAAACCACAATACTTATTAATATTATATTATATACACCCAGATTCATATTATACAGAAAAAGTTAAATTAAAATAATATTATTTGGCATTTGTGGGAATGAGGGTTTGAACCCGCAACCTCTGAATGCAACACCAACTAGTAACAATAAACGGTAGTTTCCCCCTATCATGGGACATTATTACTTTACGAATATTATTATTTACTATTCATTAGTTAAATACAGGTCTGAAAATCCAAAATAATGAGCATTCTTGCAGTACATTTTTAAGTTTCGATATACTACAGCATCTTTTCTGGTTTATGGCTTGATCATGTTTTTTATTTAGTCTTTGCAGTCATGTGTCCATCTATTAGTGGTCAAATGTTTCACACTAAATTTATTCTGGCAGCTTGTACAAATCCAAAATGGCTCACACTCATGGTAATCTTCAAAGTGCTGCAAAAGATCAGATAAATTTGACTTGACTTCAAACTTCTTTTGGCACGGAAGGCACTCCACTTTAGCCCAACATCCATTCAAAACATGTTTAGCCATAGGGTTGTTGTAAAACAAAACAACAGACTTTAGATTACATTTTAATGTATTTAAACATAGTTTAGTAATTTGAAAATCTACTTGTGGAGTTAACATTTCTTCTAGATGTAATTCATAATTGTTTCTATCAATTCCTTCGATTTCTTCTTCCTTTTCTTCTCTATTAGGTTCAGCAAATAATCGTCTGACATATTTGTATTTATGCAAATTGAACCGATATTCTCCACCGGTGACAACTGTAGGTAGTCTCTCAAGATCTTGTTGAAATTCATTAAGGACCATTTTAAATATTGGTATTATAACTGAGTTGGTCATTCTCATAGTAGCCATAGTGTCAAGTTCTTTCAAAAATGAATTTATTATGTCTTTATTGACATGAGCTACTTTGCTAAGGTTTTTTTTGAAATACAGGCCTTGGTTTAGTATATGTGGGGTATTCACATTTAATTTATTTTGTAACCTTTTCATATTAACTATGTGTCTATCGATAGTTGTACTGTTTACCCGACAACATTCAAATCCAGGAAAGTAAAAATGCATTTGAACATTTGGGCTATTAACAATTTGCTGTAGTGTGTAATGTTCTGTGGATATTTTGTTTGGAATTGCCGCGTCGGTAACATTGAAAATAGTACCAGTAGATGGATGCGGTCGGTGGTAAATTAATTGATTTAGTTGTTCTCGAGAGCAATTGATTTTCATTACAACTTCTTCAGGACTTTCTGTCTTAAGTGAATCAATTTTTGTCTGCAACTTTGCATGATATGGTTGTAAGGCATCTTCAGCATTGGTTAAAGTTTCTAGTAAGTACTTTTTCAAGCTTTCACATTGAGTTTTAAGAAAGTCTTCAGATTCCTTTTTTATGCAATTTTGTACTGCCACATGTAGATCGTCCCAGCATGGCCAAGTTTTGAGGAAATGTTTTAAAACATTCAAATAAACTTCAGCCTCTAACTCAGTTTTATTTCGTACATCTATATTAAATTCAATTTTTAAAATGTTCATTAATTGTAAGTTAGTAAGGACCATGTGTTCTTTGTCATTGCACATTAAATTTATAACACTTTTAACTAAGGATAATAGTGGAAATTCTGAAATAAATAAAGAGTTAGATTAATATAATTATTTTATATTAGTTTGTAATGATGTAGGTAAATTCTGCCTAGGATTTATAAAACTAAGCTTAGATCCCAATAATTTATTGAACACATACTGTATTAAATAAGTAATTTTAGTGCATAAGATTATGGGTTTTAAATAAAGTCATTTTGTAGAACGAAAGCGAAAAAACTTCGATGTAAGTTTATCGGTGGGCAAAGTCAGTTTAGGAAAATCTGGTACTAAAAATATCATAATCTAAAATCTAAATGAACAATGACTATATTTATTTATTTATGACGCTTTATTGTATAATACAAAGGCGGACTTAAAGCCGTCGGGCATTAAAATATATGTATTTTTATTTTTCTATTGTTATTTACCATTTTTCGTGATGTTAACAATTTGTGGTATACAATCTGCATCGTCTTCCATTGCTTATACGCACAGAGTGCGTAATCTTAAAATTTCTAATTAGATATTAATACACCTTATAATTACAAAACCTGCGAGTTTTATTAGGTGCACTATTTAAACTATTATTTTGTATTATTATTATTAGCTTATATAAATGGCCTCTACGCTTGCGCGTAATTTTGCCAGTGTCGAGTAGGGTAGATTAAAAAAACTTTTTTATTAATAGTGAAAGTGGGATAATAGGATGGAAAGGAATTGGGAAAGGACTAGGGTAGAAAAGGGAATGGCGACATGACCGTATGAAAGCATACGGTATAGTCTTGCCAATGTCTAGTGAAGGAGGAAAAGGTTCAACAGTAAAATGGGTACCGCCCACGGAATAGAAAAAACAAGTGGAAGTGCAAAGTAGGCGTGTTTAGTGTGGCACAATTAAGCGTAGGTACGCTTATTTGATCCCAGTCGTTATCAGTCGTGTCTAACATCGCTTCGAGTTGGTAGTCTCGCGTCGTTCCTGATTTTTCCGCATAATTATTGTAAATATGCCGTATTGTTGCATTCTGGAGTGCAAAAACGATAGTAGGAGAAAAAATCTTCGTAATGGAGGTGTTTCGTATAATCGGTAAGTACGATTTTGTTAGTATTCTTTAAAAACCTTAGCTTATTTTAGTTTACTAATAATTGTAGTTTAAATGAAGTTAAAATCAACCTTATGTAATTGTAATAAAGAATACTTTAGATTGAAATTGTGATCTCAAAAGTTCTTTGCTACTCGGTTAGTGTTGTAGTGGGTGCTTATCGATATAACTTATTTATTTAAAGAAAAGAAGAAACAGTTATGGCAGTTATACAAAATTATATACTTACATATTTTAATATTTTTTTAATATTTATTCATATTGTATCGCATACATTTTTTTAATAATATGGGCTTAGAATAATAAAATGTACGTGTAAACTCTTTATAACGATAAACTCCCTATACGTAGAAGTGAGCACAATTTGGTTAGTTTACCTTAAAACACATACATAAAAAAATCTTTATAGCGCAGCAGCCATCCAAATCAATGGGCTTCCGAAAAGATTTCTTTTCTTGTGAATATACCTAAATAATTATTTTAAATAAAAAAAATGGTTTCTGAGATATATCTCAGAGGCATATGACGTGACGAGTCTTAATTAAATATATATATTTAATTAAGACTCGTCACGTCATATGCCCAAACAAAATTGGGGTCTGTACCATTGCGACTAAAAACTTATTTTTGTTAAATAACGATAAAAAATATTTTTATAAAATAATGTAATATTCCAGGCAAAAATAATTTCTTCATTTTGCCTAATTTCTTTATTTTTATTACAAAAATACTAGTTATATTAAGATTGCGTCCCAAAGTTTTGTTTCGTGCTCACGTCACGACAACGTCACCCAACTCAACTTAAAAAAATATACTTATCTCAAAAAGCCTTTATATTTTCTAAAAGTTTTATAGCTATGTTTTCTAAAAAGTTTTCCCTTCCATCTGCATTTAAATATATAGAGCGCATTTATATTTAAAAAATGCATCGATATCGATACTTTAAATATTATATTATGTCGCCGCCTTTAAATTATTATATTTTTATGCAAGGAAAGTTCTAGAATAAACTAAAATACTTTTTTTATATAAAAGATAATATGCCTTATGTCGACTGAACAAAATATTTATTCGAATGTTGTAGTAATCACGCCATCTGTGTAGGAATAGCAGAACCTTTTATAGGAGGTTCTTACTACTTTATGATAGATGACATGATTATTTTTTTATATGAATTTAAATCTAATTATTTGGAGAATAGTGTTTAAAATTGCTGTGTATATTTGCAACCAATCAGGACGAAGTGGTTATGGATTCAATACTTATAGATATATGATTTTGGCGAAACCGGTTCTAATACATTTCGTGCTTTATAGCATTTCCACTTGTTTTTTCTATTCCGTGATGAATACTACGTAATATTGTTAGTCCCCTATATTGTTTTTATAAGGATAGGTATTCTACCTAATAATATTACTGACTAAATTCAAATGACCATTTTCGGGTTCCGTAGTCAAGTCAAAGTCAAAAATATTTATTTCATGTAAACCTTTACAGGCATTTATGAAAAGTCAAAAAAAAAAGAAAAAAAAGTATATATAAGGTATGCACTTGGCCAGGTCGTCATTCCTCCCACAGACAAAAAAAAAATCGTAAACTATTAAACTATTGTCCTTGCGGGAGAAAAAAAAAAAAAAACAACCCAACCGAACACACACTACATAACCAACCAGTTTATGACTAGGTGGTTAGCTGGTTCCATTGACCTGTCAATCGTTGACTGCCCTGCAAAAGTGCCACCAAGGCGACCAACCCAACAGCGGCCACATTCTGTTTCTTATAACGTGATCGTTAGATTGTCAATATAACGATTTCCGCTATTAGCGCGCTCTCCTCAAATCAGAGTAGTTTTTTAACCTTCGCTGATTGGCGAAGAACGCGCTAATAACGGAATTCGTTGTTTTGACAATCTAACGATCACGTTATAAGAAACAGAATATGGCCGCTGACCTTGTTTTTTCTATTCCGTGGTATTCATGCATACAAATGACGCGCTTCGAAATTTCGGTACCTATATCACAGTGAATCTTACCCCCTATCCAATTTGGATTTAGACAAAGCAGGTGCTGACAGTTTTACTTCACTAATAGCCGAACGATTGTAAAAATAATGTCATATTTTTTTTCCTTGATATTCAAGGTGCATTTGATAATGTTAATATTTATAAATTAATAGAAATATTGGCCGCCAATGGCATTCCAGGATTTTTATGTTAGGGCGAGGTGAGTCCAGAGATTGCGTCGATAGTTCCGATTTTTTTAAGAAAGTGTCTGTTTTTAGACGAACAGAATTTTTTTTTTTTAATCTGGAGGATACTAGTGATATTATTGCGTAAAATACAATAGTTTGTTCGATAGAAATAAATCGTGATAATAGCTCTGAAATTTTTATTTTCGGATTTTATGACATTACTATAAATGTTTAACATGATTTTTCTAGTGTATAAAATAAATAAAAAGAAATTTTACATTTTTTATGTTGTTTTTCTTAAATTCATATTTAAACGCATTGTGTAGTCCACGCTGCTTACTCTCATCGGAAACCGTACTTATAACGCTGGTCGCTGAGATAAAACATAGGGAAGTAGATACAAATACGTAATTCCACTGACGAGCATACGAACTTCTTAAATAACCGAACTTTATATTTATTTATTTAGTTAAATCTTTATTGCATACAAAATACAAAGGCAGACTTAATGCCGCTAGGCATTCTCTACCACTCAAACCTTCGGGACAATAAAAGCAGTTAATAAGTGAGGTAGGTGCAATACAGCAACCGAGTATATAAACCAGTGAATATTATATAAAATACTTACACTACCTACTTAAATATATCTTATATTACATTAGAGATGTGCCGATTATGACTTTGGCCGACTAACAAAAAAGTTTAAGACTAGTCAATTAGTCGTTGTAAAGAGGTCGACTAATCGGCCAAGCCGATCACGGTTTCGGGAATTTCCGTAACGTTTTGTTTACAGCTGATTCTGATATAGTGGGTTCTACCACTATAGTACTACAGTACTCGGATAAAAAAGAATGAGTACCTACTCATTCTTTTTTTATCCGAGTACTGACGAGGGTATAGAAACTACGTCACATAACATACTGAATAAATCAAAAGATTTTCAGAATTTTATTCCCGAATTCCTAGGTCATTGTAGTAGAACCCACTATACTTGTCGTCTTTAGGCAATTATGGATTACCTACTCATTTTTTTTTATCAGAGTACTGACGTGGGTATAGAAGCTATGTCACATAACATACTGAACAAATCAAAAGATTTTCAGAATTTTATTACTGAGTTCCTAGGTTATTGTAGTAGAACCCAAAATACCTGCCGTCTTCAGGCAATTAAGGAGTACCTACTCATTTTTTTTTATCAGAGTACTGACGTGGGTATAGAAACTACATCACATAACACACTGAACAAAACATAAGATTTTCAGAATTTTATTTCCGATTTCCTAGGTCATTGTAGTAGAACCCACTATACCTGCCGTCTTTAGGCAATTAAGGAGTACCTATTAATTTTTTTTTATCAGAGTACTGACGTGGGTATAGAAACTACATTACATAACATACTGAACAAAACATAAGATTTTCAGAATTTTATTTCCGAGTTCCTAGGTCATTGTAGTAGAACCCACTATATCTGCCGTCTTCAGGCAATTATGGAGTACCTACTCATTTTTTTTATCAGAGTACTGTCGTGGGTATAGAAACTTCATTACATAACATACTGAACAAAACATACGATTTTCAGAATTTTATTCCCGAGTTCCTAGGTCATTGTAGTAGAACCCACTATACCTGCCGTCTTCAGGAAATTATGGAGTACCTACTCATTTTTTTTTATCAGAGTACTGACGTGGATAAAGAAACTACATTACATAACATACTGAACAAAACATAAGGTTTCAGAATTTTATACCCGAGTTCCTAGGTCATTGTAGTAGAACCCACTATACCTGCCATCTTCAGGCATTTATGGAGTACATACTTTTTTTTTTTTATCAGAGTACTGATGTGGGTATAGAAACTACGTCACATAACATACTGAATAAATCAAAAGATTTTCAGAATTTTATTCCCGAATTCCTAGGTCATTGTAGTAGAACCCACTATACCTGCCGTCTTCAGGCAATTATGGAGTACCTACAAAATTTGTTTTATCAGAGTACTGACGTGGGTGTAGAAACTACATTACATAACATATTGAACAAAACATAAGATTTCAGAATTTCATTTCTGAGTTCCTAGGTCATTGTAGTAGAACCCACTATACCTGCCTTCTTCAGGCAATTATGGAGTACCTACTCTTTTTTTTTTATCAGAGTACTGACGTGGGTATAGAAACTACATTACATAATATACTGAACAAAACATAAGATTTTCAGAATTTAATACTTGAGTTCCTAGGTCATTCTAGTAGAACCCACTATACCAGCCATCTTCAGGAAATTTCTGAAAATCTTATGTTTTGTTCAGTATGTTATGTAATGCAGCTTCTATACCCACGTCAGTACTCTGATAAAAAAAAAGTAGGTACTCCATAATAGCCTCAAGACGGCAGATATAGTGAATTTTACTACAATGTCCTAGCATCTCGGAAATAATATGTTTTACATTATGAAACATACTGAACAAAACATTACGGCCGGTAACTTCACATGTTATTTATAATGTAACTTCTATACCCACGACAGTACTCTGATAAAAAAAAATGACTAGGTACTCCATAATTGCCTGAAAACGGCAGGTGTAGTGGGTTCTACTACAATGACCTAGGAACTCGGGAATAAAATTCTGAAATCTTATGTTTTGTTCAGTATGTTATGTAATGTAGCTTCTATACCCACGCCAGTACTCTGATAAAAAAAAAATAGTAGGTACTTCATAATTGCCTGAAGAAGGCAGGTATAGTGGGTTCTACTACAATGACCTAACGTCAGTACTCTGATAAAAAAAATGAGTAGGTCCTCCATAATTGCCTGAAGACGGCAGGTATAGTGGGTTCTACTACAATGACCTAGGAACTCGGAAATAAAATTCTGAAAATCTTATGTTTTGTTCAGTATGTTACGTAATGTAGTTTCTATACCCACGTCAGTACTCTGATAAAAAAAAAATGAGTAGGTACTCCTTAATTGCCTGAAGACGGCAGGTATATTGGGTTCTACTACAATAACCTAGGAACTCAGTAATAAAATTCTGAAAATCTTTTGATTTGTTCAGTATGTTATGTGACGTAGCTTCTATACCCACGTCAGTACTCTGATAAAAAACAATGAGTAGGTAATCCATAATTGCCTAAAGACGACAAGTATAGTGGGTTCTACTACAATGACCTAGGAATTCGGGAATAAAATTCTGAAAATCTTTTGATTTATTCAGTATGTTATGTGATGTAGTTTCTATACCCACGTCAGTACTCTGAAAAAAAAATGAGTAGGTACTTCTTAATTGCCTGAAGACGGCAAGTATAGTGGGTTCTACTACAATGACCTAGGAACTCGGGAATAAAATTCTGAAAATCTTATGTTTTGTTCAGTATGTTATGTAATGTAGCTTCTATACCCACGTCAGTACTCTGATAAAAAAAAAATAGTAGGTACTTCATAATTGCCTGAAGAAGGCAGGTATAGTGGGTTCTACTACAATGACCTAACGTCAGTACTCTGATAAAAAAAATGAGTAGGTCCTCCATAATTGCCTGAAGACGGCAGGTATAGTGGGTTCTACTACAATGACCTGGGAACTCTGAAATAAAATTCAGAAAATCTTATGTTTTGTTCAGTATGTTATGTAATATAGTTTCTATACCCACGTCAGTACTCTGATAAAAAAAATGAGTATGAACTCCATAATTGCCTGAAGACGGCAGGTATAGTGGGTTCCACTACAATGACCTAGGAACTCGGGAATAAAATTCTGAAAATCTTTTGATTTGTTCGGTATGTTATGTGACGTAGTTTCTATACCCACGTCAGTACTCTGATAAAAAAAAAGTAGGTGCTCCATAAATGACTGAAGATGGCTGGTATAGTGGGTTCTACTAGAATGACCTAGGAACTCAAGTATTACATTCTGAAAATCTTATGTTTTGTTCAGTATGTTATGTGACGTAGCTTGTATACCCACGTCAGTACTCTGATAAAACAAAAATGAGTAGGTACTCCATAATTGCCTAAAGACAGCAGGTATAGTGGGTTCTACTACAATGACCTAGGAACACGGGAATAAAATTCTGAAAATCTTTTGATTTATTCAGTATGTTATGTGACGTAGTTTCTATACCCACGTCAGTACTCTGATAAAAAAAAAGTAGGTGCTCCATAAATGCCTGAAGATGGCTGGTATAGTGGGTTCTACTAGAATGACCTAGGAACTCAAGTATTAAATTCTGAAAATCTTATGTTTTGTTCAGTATATTATGTAATGTAGTTTCTATACCCACGTCAGTACTCTGAAAAAAAAAAAAGAGTAGGTACTCCATAATTGCCTGAAGAAGGCAGGTATAGTGGGTTCTACTACAATGACCTAGGAACTCAGAAATGAAATTCTGAAATCTTATGTTTTGTTCAATATGTTATGTAATGTAGTTTCTACACCCACGTCAGTACTCTGATAAAACAAATTTTGTAGGTACTCCATAATTGCCTGAAGACGGCAGGTATAGTGGGTTCTACTACAATGACCTAGGAACTCGGGAATAAAATTCTTAAAATCTTATGTTTGTTCAGTATGTTATGTGACGTCGCTACTATACCCACTTCAGTACTCCAAGTTCCTAGGTCATTGTAGTAGAACCCACTATATCTGCCGTCTTCAGGCAATTATGGAGTACCTACTCATTTTTTTTATCAGAGTACTGTCGTGGGTATAGAAACTACATTACATAACATACTGAACAAAACATACGATTTTCAGAATTTTATTCCCGAGTTCCTAGGTCATTGTAGTAGAACCCACTATACCTGCCGTCTTCAGGAAATTATGGAGTACCTACTCATTTTTTTTTATCAGAGTACTGACGTGGGTGTAGAAACTACATTACATAACATATTGAACAAAACATAAGATTTCAGAATTTCATTTCTGAGTTCCTAGGTCATTGTAGTAGAACCCACTATACCTGCCTTCTTCAGGCAATTATGGAGTACCTACTCTTTTTTTTTTATCAGAGTACTGACGTGGGTATAGAAACTACATTACATAATATACTGAACAAAACATAAGATTTTCAGAATTTAATACTTGAGTTCCTAGGTCATTCTAGTAGAACCCACTATACCAGCCATCTTCAGGAAATTTCTGAAAATCTTATGTTTTGTTCAGTATGTTATGTAATGTAGCTTCTATACCCACGTCAGCACTCTGATAAAAAAAAAGTAGGTACTCCATAATAGCCTCAAGACGGCAGATATAGTGAATTTTACTACAAATTTACCACGTCAGTACTCTGATAAAAAAAAAGTAGGTGCTCCATAAATGCCTGAAGATGGCTGGTATAGTGGGTTCTACTAGAATGACCTAGGAACTCAAGTATTAAATTCTGAAAATCTTATGTTTTGTTCAGTATATTATGTAATGTAGTTTCTATACCCACGTCAGTACTCTGAAAAAAAAAAAGAGTAGGTACTCCATAATTGCCTGAAGAAGGCAGGTATAGTGGGTTCTACTACAATGACCTAGGAACTCAGAAATGAAATTCTGAAATCTTATGTTGTGTTCAATATGTTATGTAATGTAGTTTCTACACCCACGTCAGTACTCTGATAAAACAAATTTTGTAGGTACTCCATAATTGCCTGAAGACGGCAGGTATAGTGGGTTCTACTACAATGACCTAGGAACTCGGTAATAAAATTCTTAAAATCTTATGTTTGTTCAGTATGTTATGTGACGTCGCTTCTATACCCACTTCAGTACTCCGAGTTCCTAGGTCATTGTAGTAGAACCCACTATACCTGCCGTCTTCAGGCAATTATGGAGTACCTACAAAATTTGTTTTATCAGAGTACTGACGTGGGTGTAGAAACTACATTACATAACATATTGAACAAAACATAAGATTTCAGAATTTCATTTCTGAGTTCCTAGGTCATTGTAGTAGAACCCACTATACCTGCCTTCTTCAGGCAATTATGGAGTACCTACTCTTTTTTTTTTTCAGAGTACTGACGTGGGTATAGAAACTACATTACATAATATACTGAACAAAACATAAGATTTTCAGAATTTAATACTTGAGTTCCTAGGTCATTCTAGTAGAACCCACTATACCAGCCATCTTCAGGCATTTATGGAGCACCTACTTTTTTTTTATCAGAGTACTGACGTGGTAAATTTGTAGTAAAATTCACTATATCTGCCGTCTTGAGGCTATTATGGAGTACCTACTTTTTTTTTATCAGAGTACTGACGTGGGTATAGAAGCTACATTACATAACATACTGAACAAAACATAAGACTGATAAAAAAAATTGTAGATACTCCATAATTGCCTGAAGACGGCAGGTAAAGTGGGTTCTACTACAATGACCTAGGAACTCGGGAATAAAATTCTGAAAATCTTATGTTTTGTTCAGTATGTTATGTAATGTAGTTTCTATACCCACGTCAATACTCTGATAAAAAAAAAATTGTAGATACTCCATAATTGCCTGAAGACGGCAAGTATAGTGGGTTCTACTACAATGACCTAGGAACTCGGGAATAAAATTCTGAAAACCTTATGTTTTGTTCAGTATGTTATGTGATGTAGTTTTTATACCCACGTCAGTACTCTGATAAAAAAAAAATAGTAGGTACTCCATAATTGCCTGAAGACGGCAGGTATAGTGGGTTCTACTACAATGACCTAGGAACTCGGAAATAAAATTCTGAAAATCTTATGTTTTGTTCAGTATGTTATGTAATGTAGTTTCTATACCCACGTCAGTACTCTGATAAAAAAAAAATGTAGATACTCCATAATTGCCTGAAGACGGCAGGTATAGAGGGTTCTACTACAATGACCTAGAGACTCGGAGATAAAATTCTGAAAACCTTATGTTTTGGTCAGTATGTTATGTAATGTAGTTTCTATACCCACGTCAGTACTCTGATAAAAAGAAATAGTAGGTACTCCATAATTGCCTGAAGACGGCAGGTATAGTGGGTTCTACTACAATGACCTAGGAACTCGGAAATAATATTCTGAAAATCTTATGTTTTGTTCAGTATGTTATGTAGTGTAGTTTCTATACCCACGTCAGTACTCTGATAAAAAAAAATGAGTAGGTACTCCTTAATTGCCTGAAGACGGCAAGTATAGTGGGTTCTACTACAATGACCTAGGAACTCGGGAATAAAATTCTGAAAATCTTATGTTTTGTTCAGTATGTTATGTAATGTAGTTTCTATACCCAAGTCAGTACTCTGATAAAAAAAAATAGTAGGTACTCCATAATTGCCTGAAGGCGGCAGGTATAGTGGGTTCTACTACAATGACCTAGGAACTCGGAAATAATATTCTGAAAATCTTATGTTTTGTTCAGTATGTTATGTAATGTAGTTTCTATACCCAAGTCAGTACTCTGATAAAAAAAAATAGTAGGTACTCCATAATTGCCTGAAGGCGGCAGGTATAGTGGGTTCTACTACAATGACCTAGGAACTCGGAAATAATATTCTGAAAATCTTATGTTTTGTTCAGTATGTTATGTAATGTAGTTTCTATACCCACGTCAGTACTCTGATAAAAAAAAAGAGTAGGTACTCCATATTTTTTTTTTTTTTTTTTTTTTTTTAAAAAGAGTAGGTACTCCATAATTCCCCCCCATGGGGCCACCTTGTCGTGGTGGGGGGGCTCTAGTAGGCGGAGGCTGGTCACCTCCGCTGAAGCTAACGGTCCCAAGTGGGGCCCCTCCCGGCACTTCTCTAAGGAGGCGGAGTTGGTTGGGATGGGGCCACAACCCCGGCCGCCGTTCATTCGGTGGCCGAGGAGGAACGGGGCGGCGGGGGACATGGTGCTCGTTCCCCCCGCCCTGTGGGGCCTGGGGCAGCGGATGCGGGGGCATTCGTCGCGTCGAGGGCCACGTGAGGAAAGGCGTCCGTGGTGTTACCGAGCGTCTTTATTCCTGGGGTAGTTGAGAGGGGGGTATATCGAGGGCCCTCCTCCACTCGAGACGGTGCTCGCGCAAGCGGGCTCACGCCGGCGGGGTCGCGGACAAATGCGCAAGCGTACCCGTGGCCCTGCCTTTATGGCGGCCGGAGGAACACCGTGGGGTTTAGTCAGTAAGAGTCTGACATCCATGAGGATTCCCCACGTAAAAAAAAAAAAAAAAAAAAAAAAAGGTACTCCATAATTGCCTGAAGACGGCAGGTATAGTGGATTCTACTACAATGACCTAGGAACTCGGAAATAAAATTCTGAAAATCTTATATTTTGTTCAGTATGTTATGTAATGTAGTTTCTATACCCAAGTCAGTACTCTGATAAAAAAAAATAGTAGGTACTTCATAATTGCCTGAAGGCGGCAGGTATAGTGGGTTCTACTACAATAACCTAGGAACTCAGAAATAAAATTCTGAAAATCTTAAGTTTTGTTCAGTATGTTATGTAATGTAGCTTCTGTACCCACGTCAGTACTCTGATAAAAAAAAATGAGTAGGTCCTCCTTAATTGCCTGAAGACGTCAGGTATAGTGGGTTCTACTACAATGATCTAGGAACTCAGAAATAAAATTCTGAAAATCTTTTGATTTGTTCAGTATGTTATGTGACGTAGCTTCTATACCCACGTCAGTACTCTGATAAAAAAAATGAGTAGATACTCAATAATTGCCTTAAGACGGCAGGTATAGTGGGTTCTACTACAATAACCTAGGAACTCAGAAATAAAATTCTGAAAATCTTAAGTTTTGTTCAGTATGTTATGTAATGTAGCTTCTGTACCCACGTCAGTACTCTGATAAAAAAAAATGAGTAGGTCCTCCTTAATTGCCTGAAGACGTCAGGTATAGTGGGTTCTACTACAATGATCTAGGAACTCAGAAATAAAATTCTGAAAATCTTTTGATTTGTTCAGTATGTTATGTGACGTAGCTTCTATACCCACGCCAGTACTCTGATAAAAAAAAAGAGTAGTTACTCCATAATTGCCTTAAGACGGCAGGTATAGTGGGTTCCACTACAATAACCTAGGAACTCGGGAATATAATTCTGAAAATGTTTTGTTTTGTCCAGTATGTTATGTGACGTAGCTTCTATACCCACGCCAGTACTCTGATAAAAAAAATGAGTAGATACTCAATAATTGCCTTAAGACGGCAGGTATAGTGGGTTCCACTACAATAACCTAGGAACTCGGGAATAAAATTCTGAAAATCTTTTGTTTTGTCCAGTATGTTATATGACGTAGCTTCTATACCCACGTCAGTACTCTGATAAAAAAAAAATAGTAGGTACTCCTTAATTGCTTGAAGACGGCAGGTATAGTGGGTTCTACTACAATGGCCTAGGAACTCGGAAATAAAATTCTGAAAATCTTTTGTTTTGTTCAGTATGTTATGTGACGTAGCTTCTATACCCACGCCAGTACTCTGATAAAAAAAAAGAGTAGTTACTCCATAATTGCCTTAAGACGGCAGGTATAGTGGGTTCCACTACAATAACCTAGGAACTCGGGAATATAATTCTGAAAATGTTTTGTTTTGTCCAGTATGTTATGTGACGTAGCTTCTATACCCACGCCAGTACTCTGATAAAAAAAATAAGTAGGTACTCCATAATTGCCTGAAAACGGCAGGTATAGTGGGTTCTACTTCAATGACTTAGGAACTCGGGAATAAAATTCTTAAAATCTTTTGTTTTGTTCAGTATGTTATGTGACGTAGCTTCTATACCCACGTCAGTACTCTGATAAAAAAAGAGAAGGTACTTCATGATTGCCTCAAGACAGCAGGTATAGTGGGTTCTACTACAATGACCTAGGAACTCGGAAATAAAATTCTGAAAATCTTATGGTTTGTTCAGTATATTATGTAATGTAGTTTCTATACCCATGTCAGTACTCTGATAAAAAAAAATGAGTAGTACTCCATAATTGCCTGAAGACGGCAGGTATAGTGGGTTCGACTACAATGACCTAGGAACTCGGGAATAAAATTCTGAAAATTTTATGTTTTGTTCAGTATGTTATGTAATGTAGTTTCTATACCCACGTCAGTACTCTGATAAAAAAAAATGAGTAGGTACTCCTGAATAGCCTGAAGACGGCAGGTATAGTGGGTTCTACTACAATGACCTAGGAACTCGGGAATAAAATTCTGAAAATCTTTTGTTTTGTTCAGTATGTTATGTAATGTAGTTTCTATACCCACGTCAGTACTCTGATAAAAAAAAATTAGTAGGTACTCCATAATTGCCTGAAGACGGCAGGTATAGTGGGTTCTATTACAATGACCTAGGAACTCGGAAATAAAATTCTGAAAATCTTATGTTTTGTTCAGTATGTTATGTAATGTAGTTTCTATACCCACGTCAGTACTCTGATAAAAAAAAAATAGTAGATACTCCATAATTGCCTAAAGACGGCAGGTATAGTGGGTTCTACTACAATGACCTAGGAACTCAGGAATAAAATTCTGAAAACCTTATGTTTTGTTCAGTATGTTATGTAATGTAGTTTCTATACCCACGTCAGTACTCTGATAAAAAAAAATAGTAGGTACTCCATAATTGCCTGAATACGGCAGGTATAGTGGGTTCTACTACAATGACCTAGGAACTCGGAAATAAAATTCTGAAATTCTTATGTTTTGTTCAGTATGTTATGTAATGTAGTTTCTATACCCACGTCAGTACTCTGATAAAAAAAAATGTAGATACTCCATAATTGCCTGAAGACGGCAGGTATAGAGGGTTCTACTACAATGACCTAGAGACTCGGAGATAAAATTCTGAAAACCTTATGTTTTGGTCAGTATGTTATGTAATGTAGTTTCTATACCCACGTCAGTACTCTGATAAAAAAAAATAGTAGGTACTCCATAATTGCCTGAAGACGGCAGGTATAGTGGGTTCTACTACAATGACCTAGGAACTCGGAAATAATATTCTGAAAATCTTATGTTTTGTTCAGTATGTTATGTAGTGTAGTTTCTATACCCACGTCAGTACTCTGATAAAAAAAAAAAGTAGGTACTCCATAATTGCCTGAAGACGGCAGGTATAGTGGGTGCTACTACAATGACCTAGGAACTCGGAAATAAAATTCTGAAATTCTTATGTTTTGTTCAGTATGTTATGTAATGTAGTTTCTATACTCACGTCAGTACTCTGAAAAAAAAATGAGTAGGTACTTCTTAATTGCCTGAAGACGGCAAGTATAGTGGGTTCTACTACAATGACCTAGGAACTCGGGAATAAAATTCTGAAAATCTTATGTTTTGTTCAGTATGTTATGTAATGTAGTTTCTATACCCACGTCAGTACTCTGATAAAAAAAAAATTGTAAATACTCCATAATTGCCTGAAGACGGCAGGTATAGTGGGTTCTACTACAATGTCCTAGGAACTCGGGAATAAAATTCTGAAAACCTTATGTTTTGTTCAGTATGTTATGTGATGTAGTTTTTATACCCACGTCAGTACTCTGATAAAAAAAAAATAGTAGGTACTCCATAATTGCCTGAAGACGGCAGGTATAGTGGGTTCTACTACAATGACCTAGGAACTCGGAAATAATATTCTGAAAATCTTATGTTTTGTTCAGTATGTTATGTAGTGTAGTTCCTATACCCACGTCAGTACTCTGATAAAAAAAAATAGTAGGTACTCCATAATTTCCTGAAGACGGCAGGTATAGTGGGTTCTACTACAATGACCTAGGAACTCGGAAATAAAATTCTGAAATTCTTATGTTTTGTTCAGTATGTTATGTAATGTAGTTTCTATACCCACGTCAGTACTCTGATAAAAAAAAATAGTAGGTACTCCATAATTGCCTGAAGACGGCAGGTATAGTGGGTTCTACTACAATGACCTAGGAACTCGGAAATAATATTCTGAAAATCTTATGTTTTGTTCAGTATGTTATGTAGTGTAGTTTCTATACCCACGTCAGTACTCTGATAAAAAAAAATGAGTAGGTACTCCTTAATTGCCTGAAGACGGCAAGTATAGTGGGTTCTACTTCAATGACTTAGGAACTCGGGAATAAAATTCTTAAAATCTTTTGTTTTGTTCAGTATGTTATGTGACGTAGCTTCTATACCCACGTCAGTACTCTGATAAAAAAAGAGAAGGTACTTCATGATTGCCTCAAGACAGCAGGTATAGTGGGTTCTACTACAATGACCTAGGAACTCGGAAATAAAATTCTGAAAATCTTATGTTTTGTTCAGTATATTATGTAATGTAGTTTCTATACCCATGTCAGTATTCTGATAAAAAAAAATGAGTAGTACTCCATAATTGCCTGAAGACGGCAGGTATAGTGGGTTCTACTACAATGACCTAGGAACTCGGGAATAAAATTCTGAAAATTTTATGTTTTGTTCAGTATGTTATGTAATATAGTTTCTATACCCACGTCAGTACTCTGATAAAAAAAAATGAGTAGGTACTCCTTAATTGCCTGAAGACGGCAGGTATAGTGGGTTCTACTACAATGACCTAGGAACTCGGGAATAAAATTCTGAAAATCTTTTGTTTTGTTCAGTATGTTATGTAATGTAGTTTCTATACCCACGTCAGTACTCTGATAAAAAAAAAATAGTAGGTACTCCATAATTGCCTGAAGACGGCAGGTATAGTGGGTTCTACTACAATGACCTAGGAACTCGGAAATAAAATTCTGAAAATCTTATGTTTTGTTCAGTATGTTATGTAATGTAGTTTCTATACCCACGTCAGTACTCTGATAAAAAAAAAATAGTAGATACTCCATAATTGCCTGAAGACGGCAGGTATAGTGGGTTCTACTACAATGACCTAGGAACTCAGGAATAAAATTCTGAAATTCTTATGTTTTGTTCAGTATGTTATGTAATGTAGTTTCTATACTCACGTCAGTACTCTGAAAAAAAAATGAGTAGGTACTCCTTAATTGCCTGAAGACGGCAAGTATAGTGGGTTCTACTACAATGACCTAGGAACTCGGGAATAAAATTCTGAAAATCTTATGTTTTGTTCAGTATGTTATGTAATGTAGTTTCTATACCCACGTCAGTACTCTGATAAAAAAAAAAAGTAGGTACTCCATAATTGCCTGAAGGCGGCAGGTATAGTGGGTTCTACTTCAATGACTTAGGAACTCGGGAATAAAATTCTGAAAATTTTATGTTTTGTTCAGTATGTTATGTAATGTAGTTTCTATACCCACGTCAGTACTCTGATAAAAAAAAATGAGTAGGTACTCCTTAATTGCCTGAAGACGGCAGGTATAGTGGGTTCTACTACAATGACCTAGGAACTCGGGAATAAAATTCTAAAAATCTTTTGTTTTGTTCAGTATGTTATGTAATGTAGTTTCTATACCCACGTCAGTACTCTGATAAAAAAAAAATAGTAGGTACTCCATAATTGCCTGAAGACGGCAGGTATAGTGGGTTCTACTACAATGACCTAGGAACTCGGAAATAAAATTCTGAAAATCTTATGTTTTGTTCAGTATGTTATGTAATGTAGTTTCTATACCCACGTCAGTACTCTGATAAAAAAAAAATAGTAGATACTCCATAATTGCCTGAAGACGGCAGGTATAGTGGGTTCTACTACAATGACCTAGGAACTCAGGAATAAAATTCTGAAATTCTTATGTTTTGTTCAGTATGTTATGTAATGTAGTTTCTATACTCACGTCAGTACTCTGAAAAAAAAATGAGTAGGTACTCCTTAATTGCCTGAAGACGGCAAGTATAGTGGGTTCTACTACAATGACCTAGGAACTCGGGAATAAAAATCTGAAAATCTTATGTTTTGTTCAGTATGTTATGTAATGTAGTTTCTATACCCACGTCAGTACTCTGATAAAAAAAAATAGTAGGTACTCCATAATTGCCTGAAGGCGGCAGGTATAGTGGGTTCTACTTCAATGACTTAGGAACTCGGGAATAAAATTCTGAAAATTTTATGTTTTGTTCAGTATGTTATGTAATGTAGTTTCTATACCCACGTCAGTACTCTGATAAAAAAAAAATAGTAGATACTCCATAATTGCCTGAAGACGGCAGGTATAGTGGGTTCTACTACAATGACCTAGGAACTCAGAAATGAAATTCTGAAATCTTATGTTGTGTTCAATATGTTATGTAATGTAGTTTCTACACCCACGTCAGTACTCTGATAAAACAAATTTTGTAGGTACTCCATAATTGCCTGAAGACGGCAGGTATAGTGGGTTCTACTACAATGACCTAGGAACTCGGTAATAAAATTCTTAAAATCTTATGTTTGTTCAGTATGTTATGTGACGTCGCTTCTATACCCACTTCAGTACTCCGAGTTCCTAGGTCATTGTAGTAGAACCCACTATACCTGCCGTCTTCAGGCAATTATGGAGTACCTACAAAATTTGTTTTATCAGAGTACTGACGTGGGTGTAGAAACTACATTACATAACATATTGAACAAAACATAAGATTTCAGAATTTCATTTCTGAGTTCCTAGGTCATTGTAGTAGAACCCACTATACCAGCCATCTTCAGGCATTTATGGAGCACCTACTTTTTTTTTATCAGAGTACTGACGTGGTAAATTTGTAGTAAAATTCACTATATCTGCCGTCTTGAGGCTATTATGGAGTACCTACTTTTTTTTTATCAGAGTACTGACGTGGGTATAGAAGCTACATTACATAACATACTGAACAAAACATAAGACTGATAAAAAAAATTGTAGATACTCCATAATTGCCTGAAGACGGCAGGTAAAGTGGGTTCTACTACAATGACCTAGGAACTCGGGAATAAAATTCTGAAAATCTTATGTTTTGTTCAGTATGTTATGTAATGTAGTTTCTATACCCACGTCAATACTCTGATAAAAAAAAAATTGTAGATACTCCATAATTGCCTGAAGACGGCAAGTATAGTGGGTTCTACTACAATGACCTAGGAACTCGGGAATAAAATTCTGAAAACCTTATGTTTTGTTCAGTATGTTATGTGATGTAGTTTTTATACCCACGTCAGTACTCTGATAAAAAAAAAATAGTAGGTACTCCATAATTGCCTGAAGACGGCAGGTATAGTGGGTTCTACTACAATGACCTAGGAACTCGGAAATAAAATTCTGAAAATCTTATGTTTTGTTCAGTATGTTATGTAATGTAGTTTCTATACCCACGTCAGTACTCTGATAAAAAAAAAATGTAGATACTCCATAATTGCCTGAAGACGGCAGGTATAGAGGGATCTACTACAATGACCTAGAGACTCGGAGATAAAATTCTGAAAACCTTATGTTTTGGTCAGTATGTTATGTAATGTAGTTTCTATACCCACGTCAGTACTCTGATAAAAAGAAATAGTAGGTACTCCATAATTGCCTGAAGACGGCAGGTATAGTGGGTTCTACTACAATGACCTAGGAACTCGGAAATAATATTCTGAAAATCTTATGTTTTGTTCAGTATGTTATGTAGTGTAGTTTCTATACCCACGTCAGTACTCTGATAAAAAAAAATGAGTAGGTACTCCTTAATTGCCTGAAGACGGCAAGTATAGTGGGTTCTACTACAATGACCTAGGAACTCGGGAATAAAATTCTGAAAATCTTATGTTTTGTTCAGTATGTTATGTAATGTAGTTTCTATACCCAAGTCAGTACTCTGATAAAAAAAAATAGTAGGTACTCCATAATTGCCTGAAGGCGGCAGGTATAGTGGGTTCTACTACAATGACCTAGGAACTCGGAAATAATATTCTGAAAATCTTATGTTTTGTTCAGTATGTTATGTAATGTAGTTTCTATACCCAAGTCAGTACTCTGATAAAAAAAAATAGTAGGTACTCCATAATTGCCTGAAGGCGGCAGGTATAGTGGGTTCTACTACAATGACCTAGGAACTCGGAAATAATATTCTGAAAATCTTATGTTTTGTTCAGTATGTTATGTAATGTAGTTTCTATACCCACGTCAGTACTCTGATAAAAAAAAAGAGTAGGTACTCCATATTTTTTTTTTTTTTTTTTTTTTTTTTAAAAAGAGTAGGTACTCCATAATTCCCCCCCATGGGGCCACCTTGTCGTGGTGGGGGGGCTCTAGTAGGCGGAGGCTGGTCACCTCCGCTGAAGCTAACGGTCCCAAGTGGGGCCCCTCCCGGCACTTCTCTAAGGAGGCGGAGTTGGTTGGGATGGGGCCACAACCCCGGCCGCCGTTCATTCGGTGGCCGAGGAGGAACGGGGCGGCGGGGGACATGGTGCTCGTTCCCCCCGCCCTGTGGGGCCTGGGGCAGCGGATGCGGGGGCATTCGTCGCGTCGAGGGCCACGTGAGGAAAGGCGTCCGTGGTGTTACCGAGCGTCTTTATTCCTGGGGTAGTTGAGAGGGGGGTATATCGAGGGCCCTCCTCCACTCGAGACGGTGCTCGCGCAAGCGGGCTCACGCCGGCGGGGTCGCGGACGAATGCGCAAGCGTACCCGTGGCCCTGCCTTTATGGCGGCCGGAGGAACACCGTGGGGTTTAGTCAGTAAGAGTCTGACATCCATGAGGATTCCCCACGTAAAAAAAAAAAAAAAAAAAAAAAAAAGGTACTCCATAATTGCCTGAAGACGGCAGGTATAGTGGATTCTACTACAATGACCTAGGAACTCGGAAATAAAATTCTGAAAATCTTATATTTTGTTCAGTATGTTATGTAATGTAGTTTCTATACCCAAGTCAGTACTCTGATAAAAAAAAATAGTAGGTACTTCATAATTGCCTGAAGGCGGCAGGTATAGTGGGTTCTACTACAATAACCTAGGAACTCAGAAATAAAATTCTGAAAATCTTAAGTTTTGTTCAGTATGTTATGTAATGTAGCTTCTGTACCCACGTCAGTACTCTGATAAAAAAAAATGAGTAGGTCCTCCTTAATTGCCTGAAGACGGCAGGTATAGTGGGTTCTACTACAATGATCTAGGAACTCAGAAATAAAATTCTGAAAATCTTTTGATTTGTTCAGTATGTTATGTGACGTAGCTTCTATACCCACGTCAGTACTCTGATAAAAAAAATGAGTAGATACTCAATAATTGCCTTAAGACGGCAGGTATAGTGGGTTCCACTACAATAACCTAGGAACTCGGGAATAAAATTCTGAAAATCTTTTGTTTTGTCCAGTATGTTATATGACGTAGCTTCTATACCCACGTCAGTACTCTGATAAAAAAAAAATAGTAGGTACTGTAACCTTCTCTATTGTAGAGTAAGGCTACTACTGGCCATAAATATTGTTAGTTTTCTTATTTGAGTAGTTATGACATTTGTGACGGAAATAGAACAAATGGAAGGAACAAAAGAGTGGAAAGAGAGATCAATAGAGGGACACACGATGGACGTGGGATTGATTAATTTAATAGAAAACGTATAGAAACCGCGATTAATCCTCACAGTTTACGTTTATATAGCTTCGCAGGGATATTATATTCGATAGGAAATGAAAAGAATATAAAATAAAAGTATAAAACGTATAAAGTTGGTTTTAAAGAAGGATCTGGAGGAGGTAACCCTGAGGAAATCGGGTACGGTGACCGAAAAGTGTGGTAAACCATATCTTCGGTCACATTTTGGTGGAGGCGCCGGGCATGATTTAAAAAAATTCATGTGAATATAGCCGGTTACCTAATTTTTTTGTGTGAAAATGTGTTTAAATAAAATGATAAAGAAGATATGTGTCAAGAAATGAAGGATAAGTAGTGTAAAAATAAAGGTTATATGTATCAGGAAGAAAGGTTAGTGGGTTTTATATATAAAAATAGCGTTGATTAATGAAGAAATGAAAATGGAAACAATAAATCATTTCTCGGGGCAGATAAATGAAGATGTAGAAGATTTTTTATTAGATTTTAATAGTGTAGCTGCTTTACAAAGGTGGGATGACGACCAAAAGAAGTCGGCAATTGGTTTTTATTTAAGAGGTCCCGCATTAATATTTTATAAATATATATTAGGTGAGTGCGCGAACTATAATGCATTGGTGAGTGTTTTGAAGGACGAATTTAAAATACAAATATCGTATGTTGGTTTATTTTTTAATACAAAACAATGGGAACAATCACTATTAGAATATTTTTATAAAATAAGCTCTTTAGCAAAAAAAGCAAATATAAATGAGGAAAAAGTTATTATAGATGTTTTTATTAAAGGTTTAAATGATACACATAAGCAGTATTTTGCATATCAAGGAAATCTCAACATGGTAAAAATTAAGGGCATAATTTTACAATTTGAGAACGTATATTCTTCTAATAATAAGGCGGAGTATAGTTTACCCGATAGGATGATGAATCCACCACAGGATACGCGAACTTGTGGAGATGGAATACTGCAGTATACTGCCCAAAATCATAATTATAGACCTAATTTTTGTATCCCTAAACATAGAGATAATTTAAGACCGAGGACGATGCCGCCACGACGATATGCGGAACCTGCACGAAATCCGTATGTGCAGCAACAGACTGCGCAATCATGGAGAAACAGGAATGGACAAAGTGTCAGTAGTGTTGAAAATGGTGCTTGTGTAGGATATGGACAGATGGACAATGTGGTGACTGTGGTGCAAAAAGAAATCACCCCCATATCTACAACTCAAGGTCAGTACATTGTTTCCCCATTGAGTATAAAAGAAAATATAGTCAGTGTAGTAACCAAAAATTATGAGCCCTTAATTAATGATAGGAATGATAATTATATAAAGGAAGTAGAAAATAATAAAGATAAAATAAAGGTAATTGAAGAAGAGGTTAGGAATGTCGAGAAGAAAGTTGAGATAGAGCCAACAGTGGCACAGAAAGATAATAAAGAAGAGAATTTATATAATAAAGAAAATAATTCTATAAATTTTGAAGATTTAGGGAACGAGCAAACAGTTAGAGTAGTAAAAAATTATGTAATAAATGAGGTCCCCATAATTGAATCTAGGTATGACGTAGGCAAGATAGGTTGTAATAAAATACATAAGAAGGTTGAATTCAAGAAAAAGCAGTATAATAGGGTAGGAAATGTAGGTTATAAGATAGGTTTAGGTAATGAACATAGAAGATTAAATTATAAGGTAAATGGAATACAAAGTCCTTTACTTATAAATGAGTATGATGTGAAACAAAATCTAGAAAATAAATATGTTGATTATGTGTATAAACTAGATTATTTTAACAAAAGAAAGAAATCGAAATGGAAGAATAAAATGATATAGATAAAACAATAAATTAATTTAATATATTATAATAATATTTTGTTTATAAAGTTTTTATAAAAAAACATAAAAAAAATATATTTAAAAAAATAAGTAGGGTTTAGGTATGTTTATTTTACAATTGTAATAATGTGTATTATTATGTGTTTAATGTTTTTTTTTATGTGAACGTGAGAAAAAAAACGTGTGCTGATATTGTAAGCAGCATATTATTATGATGACAATGGAGAAAACAGGAGATAGAGAGATGACTATGATGGAATCTGGTCTTGGTGTTTGTCGTATTAGCATTGGAGTGCTAGATGACAGATAGTTACGTGTGAAGGTTGTATGCGATGTGGCATGCTTATGAAAAAGATGCGATCGAAAGTTAAGTTAATTGTTTAACGGGGTGTAGTAAAAGCATATGTTCGGAATGTGAAGGAGAAGCGTGATAGTTGGAATGTATTACTGCGAGTGAACATATCTATTAAGATAGTTTGTCTCAGTTCTATATAGAACACAGTATTGCAGTTCAATATAGAACGTGAATATTACATGTTGTTTACATTTAGTATGCTGAAAGATGACTTTATTATAGAGAAAGGAAGAAGTTTATAAAGTGAACTTTAAAGGAAGGTTTAATTTTCTTTATTAAAAAGAAAATACACTTTGTCTCTATAAAATTTGTAATCTAGTAGAATTGTTTTTATTGATTTAATAGGTACGAGAGTTGCAAAAACTTATTTTGATTCGTGCTAAAAAAAAAAATATTGCCTCGAATTTTCGATAGATGGCGACATAGGGCAAATATGTGTCAAAACAAATAATTGACATTTTATAATGACTTGAATCATAATTTTTAATTAATTAATTTTAGCATAGCACAGGATACAAGTCCTTCATCCTGAAATTTATTATATATTTTTTAATTTAGTAAGGCATTGGTATTGAAGACCATCAGCTTTTAATTTTAATATTCTATCTAGTTAATTTATATGGGGTGTTTTAGTTATTGTTTTATTAAATGAAAAACAGTATGATAATTAATTAAAGGGAAATATTATACAATTTATAAAATAAATAAAGATGTTATAGATAATGAGAAGTTTATGATGGTGGATATATTATAATTATTAGTATGTGATGTTGTACACAAAATATTTAGTTTCAGAAAGAAAATGGACAATCTAGGGACTATCAGTGAAAGTGCTGTGGTGAAATAAAATGAAGTTACAAATAATACAGATGGTGTCATCTGATGATAATATTAAGTAGATATATATTTTTTTATTTCTATATGTAACTTCTTGTCACTCATTTTTATTTTAATAATTTGTCTTTACATTTAGCAAGAAAGTAAATTGGATAGATATCACGCAAGATTTAACTATTGGTATGTCGTTGTGCACATTTGTTTTTGGGTTTTGCGGATGTGATTAAATGACGAAATATTTAATTATTATTTCGGCTGGGTGAAAACGTGGCTGTTGTATTGATTGGATGGATCCTTATTTAACAGTCACCGTTAAAAGGCTGACTGCGGTATGCCAATAGAGTGATTAGGGTTGTAATAGTTTTAAGGTCCCCTAGGTTCGCGAGAGGATTAGTCGACGTGTCGCGATTAGGTTGATTTTTTTTGTAGACCTTTTAAGTAAAGGAGTGTGTTTAGGTCGCGATTTTATAATACTAACAATATTTTTTGTTCTATGTCCAGATTGTTTTTTAGTTTAGTAAAATCTTTTTTTATTAATATTTTACTAAAATTTAAGAGGGGGGAGAAATGTAACCTTCTCTATTGTAGAGTAAGGCTACTACTGGCCATAAATATTGTTAGTTTTCTTATTTGAGTAGTTATGACATTTGTGACGGAAATAGAACAAATGGAAGGAACAAAAGAGTGGAAAGAGAGATCAATAGAGGGACACACGATGGACGTGGGATTGATTAATTTAATAGAAAACACGTCAGTACTCTGATAAAAAAAAATTAGTAGGTACTCCATAATTGCCTGAAGACGGCAGGTATAGTGGGTTCTATTACAATGACCTAGAAACTCGGGAATAAAATTCTTAAAATCTTTTGTTTTGTTCAGTATGTTATGTGACGTAGCTTCTATACCCACGTCAGTACTCTGATAAAAAAAGAGAAGGTACTTCATGATTGCCTCAAGACAGCAGGTATAGTGGGTTCTACTACAATGACCTAGGAACTCGGAAATAAAATTCTGAAAATCTTATGTTTTGTTCAGTATATTATGTAATGTAGTTTCTATACCCATGTCAGTATTCTGATAAAAAAAAATGAGTAGTACTCCATAATTGCCTGAAGACGGCAGGTATAGTGGGTTCTACTACAATGACCTAGGAACTCGGGAATAAAATTCTGAAAATTTTATGTTTTGTTCAGTATGTTATGTAATATAGTTTCTATACCCACGTCAGTACTCTGATAAAAAAAAATGAGTAGGTACTCCTTAATTGCCTGAAGACGGCAGGTATAGTGGGTTCTACTACAATGACCTAGGAACTCGGGAATAAAATTCTGAAAATCTTTTGTTTTGTTCAGTATGTTATGTAATGTAGTTTCTATACCCACGTCAGTACTCTGATAAAAAAAAAATAGTAGGTACTCCATAATTGCCTGAAGACGGCAGGTATAGTGGGTTCTACTACAATGACCTAGGAACTCGGAAATAAAATTCTGAAAATCTTATGTTTTGTTCAGTATGTTATGTAATGTAGTTTCTATACCCACGTCAGTACTCTGATAAAAAAAAAATAGTAGATACTCCATAATTGCCTGAAGACGGCAGGTATAGTGGGTTCTACTACAATGACCTAGGAACTCAGGAATAAAATTCTGAAATTCTTATGTTTTGTTCAGTATGTTATGTAATGTAGTTTCTATACTCACGTCAGTACTCTGAAAAAAAAATGAGTAGGTACTCCTTAATTGCCTGAAGACGGCAAGTATAGTGGGTTCTACTACAATGACCTAGGAACTCGGGAATAAAATTCTGAAAATCTTATGTTTTGTTCAGTATGTTATGTAATGTAGTTTCTATACCCACGTCAGTACTCTGATAAAAAAAAATAGTAGGTACTCCATAATTGCCTGAAGGCGGCAGGTATAGTGGGTTCTACTTCAATGACTTAGGAACTCGGGAATAAAATTCTGAAAATTTTATGTTTTGTTCAGTATGTTATGTAATGTAGTTTCTATACCCACGTCAGTACTCTGATAAAAAAAAATGAGTAGGTACTCCTTAATTGCCTGAAGACGGCAGGTATAGTGGGTTCTACTACAATGACCTAGGAACTCGGGAATAAAATTCTAAAAATCTTTTGTTTTGTTCAGTATGTTATGTAATGTAGTTTCTATACCCACGTCAGTACTCTGATAAAAAAAAAATAGTAGGTACTCCATAATTGCCTGAAGACGGCAGGTATAGTGGGTTCTACTACAATGACCTAGGAACTCGGAAATAAAATTCTGAAAATCTTATGTTTTGTTCAGTATGTTATGTAATGTAGTTTCTATACCCACGTCAGTACTCTGATAAAAAAAAAATAGTAGATACTCCATAATTGCCTGAAGACGGCAGGTATAGTGGGTTCTACTACAATGACCTAGGAACTCAGGAATAAAATTCTGAAATTCTTATGTTTTGTTCAGTATGTTATGTAATGTAGTTTCTATACTCACGTCAGTACTCTGAAAAAAAAATGAGTAGGTACTCCTTAATTGCCTGAAGACGGCAAGTATAGTGGGTTCTACTACAATGACCTAGGAACTCGGGAATAAAATTCTGAAAATCTTATGTTTTGTTCAGTATGTTATGTAATGTAGTTTCTATACCCACGTCAGTACTCTGATAAAAAAAAATAGTAGGTACTCCATAATTGCCTGAAGGCGGCAGGTATAGTGGGTTCTACTTCAATGACTTAGGAACTCGGGAATAAAATTCTGAAAATTTTATGTTTTGTTCAGTATGTTATGTAATGTAGTTTCTATACCCACGTCAGTACTCTGATAAAAAAAAAATAGTAGATACTCCATAATTGCCTGAAGACGGCAGGTATAGTGGGTTCTACTACAATGACCTAGGAACTCAGAAATGAAATTCTGAAATCTTATGTTGTGTTCAATATGTTATGTAATGTAGTTTCTACACCCACGTCAGTACTCTGATAAAACAAATTTTGTAGGTACTCCATAATTGCCTGAAGACGGCAGGTATAGTGGGTTCTACTACAATGACCTAGGAACTCGGTAATAAAATTCTTAAAATCTTATGTTTGTTCAGTATGTTATGTGACGTCGCTTCTATACCCACTTCAGTACTCCGAGTTCCTAGGTCATTGTAGTAGAACCCACTATACCTGCCGTCTTCAGGCAATTATGGAGTACCTACAAAATTTGTTTTATCAGAGTACTGACGTGGGTGTAGAAACTACATTACATAACATATTGAACAAAACATAAGATTTCAGAATTTCATTTCTGAGTTCCTAGGTCATTGTAGTAGAACCCACTATACCTGCCTTCTTCAGGCAATTATGGAGTACCTACTCTTTTTTTTTTTCAGAGTACTGACGTGGGTATAGAAACTACATTACATAATATACTGAACAAAACATAAGATTTTCAGAATTTAATACTTGAGTTCCTAGGTCATTCTAGTAGAACCCACTATACCAGCCATCTTCAGGCATTTATGGAGCACCTACTTTTTTTTTATCAGAGTACTGACGTGGTAAATTTGTAGTAAAATTCACTATATCTGCCGTCTTGAGGCTATTATGGAGTACCTACTTTTTTTTTATCAGAGTACTGACGTGGGTATAGAAGCTACATTACATAACATACTGAACAAAACATAAGACTGATAAAAAAAATTGTAGATACTCCATAATTGCCTGAAGACGGCAGGTAAAGTGGGTTCTACTACAATGACCTAGGAACTCGGGAATAAAATTCTGAAAATCTTATGTTTTGTTCAGTATGTTATGTAATGTAGTTTCTATACCCACGTCAATACTCTGATAAAAAAAAAATTGTAGATACTCCATAATTGCCTGAAGACGGCAAGTATAGTGGGTTCTACTACAATGACCTAGGAACTCGGGAATAAAATTCTGAAAACCTTATGTTTTGTTCAGTATGTTATGTGATGTAGTTTTTATACCCACGTCAGTACTCTGATAAAAAAAAAATAGTAGGTACTCCATAATTGCCTGAAGACGGCAGGTATAGTGGGTTCTACTACAATGACCTAGGAACTCGGAAATAAAATTCTGAAAATCTTATGTTTTGTTCAGTATGTTATGTAATGTAGTTTCTATACCCACGTCAGTACTCTGATAAAAAAAAAATGTAGATACTCCATAATTGCCTGAAGACGGCAGGTATAGAGGGTTCTACTACAATGACCTAGAGACTCGGAGATAAAATTCTGAAAACCTTATGTTTTGGTCAGTATGTTATGTAATGTAGTTTCTATACCCACGTCAGTACTCTGATAAAAAGAAATAGTAGGTACTCCATAATTGCCTGAAGACGGCAGGTATAGTGGGTTCTACTACAATGACCTAGGAACTCGGAAATAATATTCTGAAAATCTTATGTTTTGTTCAGTATGTTATGTAGTGTAGTTTCTATACCCACGTCAGTACTCTGATAAAAAAAAATGAGTAGGTACTCCTTAATTGCCTGAAGACGGCAAGTATAGTGGGTTCTACTACAATGACCTAGGAACTCGGGAATAAAATTCTGAAAATCTTATGTTTTGTTCAGTATGTTATGTAATGTAGTTTCTATACCCAAGTCAGTACTCTGATAAAAAAAAATAGTAGGTACTCCATAATTGCCTGAAGGCGGCAGGTATAGTGGGTTCTACTACAATGACCTAGGAACTCGGAAATAATATTCTGAAAATCTTATGTTTTGTTCAGTATGTTATGTAATGTAGTTTCTATACCCAAGTCAGTACTCTGATAAAAAAAAATAGTAGGTACTCCATAATTGCCTGAAGGCGGCAGGTATAGTGGGTTCTACTACAATGACCTAGGAACTCGGAAATAATATTCTGAAAATCTTATGTTTTGTTCAGTATGTTATGTAATGTAGTTTCTATACCCACGTCAGTACTCTGATAAAAAAAAAGAGTAGGTACTCCATATTTTTTTTTTTTTTTTTTTTTTTTTAAAAAGAGTAGGTACTCCATAATTCCCCCCCATGGGGCCACCTTGTCGTGGTGGGGGGGCTCTAGTAGGCGGAGGCTGGTCACCTCCGCTGAAGCTAACGGTCCCAAGTGGGGCCCCTCCCGGCACTTCTCTAAGGAGGCGGAGTTGGTTGGGATGGGGCCACAACCCCGGCCGCCGTTCATTCGGTGGCCGAGGAGGAACGGGGCGGCGGGGGACATGGTGCTCGTTCCCCCCGCCCTGTGGGGCCTGGGGCAGCGGATGCGGGGGCATTCGTCGCGTCGAGGGCCACGTGAGGAAAGGCGTCCGTGGTGTTACCGAGCGTCTTTATTCCTGGGGTAGTTGAGAGGGGGGTATATCGAGGGCCCTCCTCCACTCGAGACGGTGCTCGCGCAAGCGGGCTCACGCCGGCGGGGTCGCGGACGAATGCGCAAGCGTACCCGTGGCCCTGCCTTTATGGCGGCCGGAGGAACACCGTGGGGTTTAGTCAGTAAGAGTCTGACATCCATGAGGATTCCCCACGTAAAAAAAAAAAAAAAAAAAAAAAAAAGGTACTCCATAATTGCCTGAAGACGGCAGGTATAGTGGATTCTACTACAATGACCTAGGAACTCGGAAATAAAATTCTGAAAATCTTATATTTTGTTCAGTATGTTATGTAATGTAGTTTCTATACCCAAGTCAGTACTCTGATAAAAAAAATTAGTAGGTACTTCATAATTGCCTGAAGGCGGCAGGTATAGTGGGTTCTACTACAATAACCTAGGAACTCAGAAATAAAATTCTGAAAATCTTAAGTTTTGTTCAGTATGTTATGTAATGTAGCTTCTGTACCCACGTCAGTACTCTGATAAAAAAAAATGAGTAGGTCCTCCTTAATTGCCTGAAGACGGCAGGTATAGTGGGTTCTACTACAATGATCTAGGAACTCAGAAATAAAATTCTGAAAATCTTTTGATTTGTTCAGTATGTTATGTGACGTAGCATCTATACCCACGTCAGTACTCTGATAAAAAAAATGAGTAGATACTCAATAATTGCCTTAAGACGGCAGGTATAGTGGGTTCCACTACAATAACCTAGGAACTCGGGAATAAAATTCTGAAAATCTTTTGTTTTGTCCAGTATGTTATATGACGTAGCTTCTATACCCACGTCAGTACTCTGATAAAAAAAAAATAGTAGGTACTCCTTAATTGCTTGAAGACGGCAGGTATAGTGGGTTCTACTACAATGGCCTAGGAACTCGGAAATAAAATTCTGAAAATCTTTTGTTTTGTTCAGTATGTTATGTGACGTAGCTTCTATACCCACGCCAGTACTCTGATAAAAAAAAAGAGTAGTTACTCCATAATTGCCTTAAGACGGCAGGTATAGTGGGTTCCACTACAATAACCTAGGAACTCGGGAATATAATTCTGAAAATGTTTTGTTTTGTCCAGTATGTTATGTGACGTAGCTTCTATACCCACGCCAGTACTCTGATAAAAAAAATAAGTAGGTACTCCATAATTGCCTGAAAACGGCAGGTATAGTGGGTTCTACTTCAATGACTTAGGAACTCGGGAATAAAATTCTTAAAATCTTTTGTTTTGTTCAGTATGTTATGTGACGTAGCTTCTATACCCACGTCAGTACTCTGATAAAAAAAGAGAAGGTACTTCATGATTGCCTCAAGACAGCAGGTATAGTGGGTTCTACTACAATGACCTAGGAACTCGGAAATAAAATTCTGAAAATCTTATGGTTTGTTCAGTATATTATGTAATGTAGTTTCTATACCCATGTCAGTACTCTGATAAAAAAAAATGAGTAGTACTCCATAATTGCCTGAAGACGGCAGGTATAGTGGGTTCGACTACAATGACCTAGGAACTCGGGAATAAAATTCTGAAAATTTTATGTTTTGTTCAGTATGTTATGTAATGTAGTTTCTATACCCACGTCAGTACTCTGATAAAAAAAAATGAGTAGGTACTCCTGAATTGCCTGAAGACGGCAGGTATAGTGGGTTCTACTACAATGACCTAGGAACTCGGGAATAAAATTCTGAAAATCTTTTGTTTTGTTCAGTATGTTATGTAATGTAGTTTCTATACCCACGTCAGTACTCTGATAAAAAAAAATTAGTAGGTACTCCATAATTGCCTGAAGACGGCAGGTATAGTGGGTTCTATTACAATGACCTAGGAACTCGGAAATAAAATTCTGAAAATCTTATGTTTTGTTCAGTATGTTATGTAATGTAGTTTCTATACCCACGTCAGTACTCTGATAAAAAAAAAATAGTAGATACTCCATAATTGCCTGAAGACGGCAGGTATAGTGGGTTCTACTACAATGACCTAGGAACTCAGGAATAAAATTCTGAAAACCTTATGTTTTGTTCAGTATGTTATGTAATGTAGTTTCTATACCCACGTCAGTACTCTGATAAAAAAAAATAGTAGGTACTCCATAATTGCCTGAATACGGCAGGTATAGTGGGTTCTACTACAATGACCTAGGAACTCGGAAATAAAATTCTGAAATTCTTATGTTTTGTTCAGTATGTTATGTAATGTAGTTTCTATACCCACGTCAGTACTCTGATAAAAAAAAATGTAGATACTCCATAATTGCCTGAAGACGGCAGGTATAGAGGGTTCTACTACAATGACCTAGAGACTCGGAGATAAAATTCTGAAAACCTTATGTTTTGGTCAGTATGTTATGTAATGTAGTTTCTATACCCACGTCAGTACTCTGATAAAAAAAAATAGTAGGTACTCCATAATTGCCTGAAGACGGCAGGTATAGTGGGTTCTACTACAATGACCTAGGAACTCGGAAATAATATTCTGAAAATCTTATGTTTTGTTCAGTATGTTATGTAGTGTAGTTTCTATACCCACGTCAGTACTCTGATAAAAAAAAAAAGTAGGTACTCCATAATTGCCTGAAGACGGCAGGTATAGTGGGTGCTACTACAATGACCTAGGAACTCGGAAATAAAATTCTGAAATTCTTATGTTTTGTTCAGTATGTTATGTAATGTAGTTTCTATACTCACGTCAGTACTCTGAAAAAAAAATGAGTAGGTACTTCTTAATTGCCTGAAGACGGCAAGTATAGTGGGTTCTACTACAATGACCTAGGAACTCGGGAATAAAATTCTGAAAATCTTATGTTTTGTTCAGTATGTTATGTAATGTAGTTTCTATACCCACGTCAGTACTCTGATAAAAAAAAAATTGTAAATACTCCATAATTGCCTGAAGACGGCAGGTATAGTGGGTTCTACTACAATGTCCTAGGAACTCGGGAATAAAATTCTGAAAACCTTATGTTTTGTTCAGTATGTTATGTGATGTAGTTTTTATACCCACGTCAGTACTCTGATAAAAAAAAAATAGTAGGTACTCCATAATTGCCTGAAGACGGCAGGTATAGTGGGTTCTACTACAATGACCTAGGAACTCGGAAATAATATTCTGAAAATCTTATGTTTTGTTCAGTATGTTATGTAGTGTAGTTCCTATACCCACGTCAGTACTCTGATAAAAAAAAATAGTAGGTACTCCATAATTTCCTGAAGACGGCAGGTATAGTGGGTTCTACTACAATGACCTAGGAACTCGGAAATAAAATTCTGAAATTCTTATGTTTTGTTCAGTATGTTATGTAATGTAGTTTCTATACCCACGTCAGTACTCTGATAAAAAAAAATAGTAGGTACTCCATAATTGCCTGAAGACGGCAGGTATAGTGGGTTCTACTACAATGACCTAGGAACTCGGAAATAATATTCTGAAAATCTTATGTTTTGTTCAGTATGTTATGTAGTGTAGTTTCTATACCCACGTCAGTACTCTGATAAAAAAAAATGAGTAGGTACTCCTTAATTGCCTGAAGACGGCAAGTATAGTGGGTTCTACTTCAATGACTTAGGAACTCGGGAATAAAATTCTTAAAATCTTTTGTTTTGTTCAGTATGTTATGTGACGTAGCTTCTATACCCACGTCAGTACTCTGATAAAAAAAGAGAAGGTACTTCATGATTGCCTCAAGACAGCAGGTATAGTGGGTTCTACTACAATGACCTAGGAACTCGGAAATAAAATTCTGAAAATCTTATGTTTTGTTCAGTATATTATGTAATGTAGTTTCTATACCCATGTCAGTATTCTGATAAAAAAAAATGAGTAGTACTCCATAATTGCCTGAAGACGGCAGGTATAGTGGGTTCTACTACAATGACCTAGGAACTCGGGAATAAAATTCTGAAAATTTTATGTTTTGTTCAGTATGTTATGTAATATAGTTTCTATACCCACGTCAGTACTCTGATAAAAAAAAATGAGTAGGTACTCCTTAATTGCCTGAAGACGGCAGGTATAGTGGGTTCTACTACAATGACCTAGGAACTCGGGAATAAAATTCTGAAAATCTTTTGTTTTGTTCAGTATGTTATGTAATGTAGTTTCTATACCCACGTCAGTACTCTGATAAAAAAAAAATAGTAGGTACTCCATAATTGCCTGAAGACGGCAGGTATAGTGGGTTCTACTACAATGACCTAGGAACTCGGAAATAAAATTCTGAAAATCTTATGTTTTGTTCAGTATGTTATGTAATGTAGTTTCTATACCCACGTCAGTACTCTGATAAAAAAAAAATAGTAGATACTCCATAATTGCCTGAAGACGGCAGGTATAGTGGGTTCTACTACAATGACCTAGGAACTCAGGAATAAAATTCTGAAATTCTTATGTTTTGTTCAGTATGTTATGTAATGTAGTTTCTATACTCACGTCAGTACTCTGAAAAAAAAATGAGTAGGTACTCCTTAATTGCCTGAAGACGGCAAGTATAGTGGGTTCTACTACAATGACCTAGGAACTCGGGAATAAAATTCTGAAAATCTTATGTTTTGTTCAGTATGTTATGTAATGTAGTTTCTATACCCACGTCAGTACTCTGATAAAAAAAAATAGTAGGTACTCCATAATTGCCTGAAGGCGGCAGGTATAGTGGGTTCTACTTCAATGACTTAGGAACTCGGGAATAAAATTCTGAAAATTTTATGTTTTGTTCAGTATGTTATGTAATGTAGTTTCTATACCCACGTCAGTACTCTGATAAAAAAAAATGAGTAGGTACTCCTTAATTGCCTGAAGACGGCAGGTATAGTGGGTTCTACTACAATGACCTAGGAACTCGGGAATAAAATTCTAAAAATCTTTTGTTTTGTTCAGTATGTTATGTAATGTAGTTTCTATACCCACGTCAGTACTCTGATAAAAAAAAAATAGTAGGTACTCCATAATTGCCTGAAGACGGCAGGTATAGTGGGTTCTACTACAATGACCTAGGAACTCGGAAATAAAATTCTGAAAATCTTATGTTTTGTTCAGTATGTTATGTAATGTAGTTTCTATACCCACGTCAGTACTCTGATAAAAAAAAAATAGTAGATACTCCATAATTGCCTGAAGACGGCAGGTATAGTGGGTTCTACTACAATGACCTAGGAACTCAGGAATAAAATTCTGAAATTCTTATGTTTTGTTCAGTATGTTATGTAATGTAGTTTCTATACTCACGTCAGTACTCTGAAAAAAAAATGAGTAGGTACTCCTTAATTGCCTGAAGACGGCAAGTATAGTGGGTTCTACTACAATGACCTAGGAACTCGGGAATAAAATTCTGAAAATCTTATGTTTTGTTCAGTATGTTATGTAATGTAGTTTCTATACCCACGTCAGTACTCTGATAAAAAAAAATAGTAGGTACTCCATAATTGCCTGAAGGCGGCAGGTATAGTGGGTTCTACTTCAATGACTTAGGAACTCGGGAATAAAATTCTGAAAATTTTATGTTTTGTTCAGTATGTTATGTAATGTAGTTTCTATACCCACGTCAGTACTCTGATAAAAAAAAATGAGTAGGTCCTCCTTAATTGCCTAAAGACGGCAGGTATAGTGGGTTCTACTTCAATGACTTAGGAACTCGGGAATAAAATTCTGAAAATTTTATGTTTTGTTCAGTATGTTATGTGACGTAGCTTCTATACCCACGTCAGTACTCTGATAAAAAAAATGAGTAGATACTCAATAATTGCCTTAAGACGGCAGGTATAGTGGGTTCCACTACAATAACCTAGGAACTCGGGAATAAAATTCTGAAAATCTTTTGTTTTGTCCAGTATGTTATATGACGTAGCTTCTATACCCACGTCAGTACTCTGATAAAAAAAAAATAGTAGGTACTCCTTAATTGCTTGAAGACGGCAGGTATAGTGGGTTCTACTACAATGGCCTAGGAACTCGGAAATAAAATTCTGAAAATCTTTTGTTTTGTTCAGTATGTTATGTGACGTAGCTTCTATACCCACGCCAGTACTCTGATAAAAAAAAAGAGTAGTTACTCCATAATTGCCTTAAGACGGCAGGTATAGTGGGTTCCACTACAATAACCTAGGAACTCGGGAATATAATTCTGAAAATGTTTTGTTTTGTCCAGTATGTTATGTGACGTAGCTTCTATACCCACGCCAGTACTCTGATAAAAAAAATAAGTAGGTACTCCATAATTGCCTGAAAACGGCAGGTATAGTGGGTTCTACTTCAATGACTTAGGAACTCGGGAATAAAATTCTTAAAATCTTTTGTTTTGTTCAGTATGTTATGTGACGTAGCTTCTATACCCACGTCAGTACTCTGATAAAAAAAGAGAAGGTACTTCATGATTGCCTCAAGACAGCAGGTATAGTGGGTTCTACTACAATGACCTAGGAACTCGGAAATAAAATTCTGAAAATCTTATGGTTTGTTCAGTATATTATGTAATGTAGTTTCTATACCCATGTCAGTACTCTGATAAAAAAAAATGAGTAGTACTCCATAATTGCCTGAAGACGGCAGGTATAGTGGGTTCGACTACAATGACCTAGGAACTCGGGAATAAAATTCTGAAAATTTTATGTTTTGTTCAGTATGTTATGTAATGTAGTTTCTATACCCACGTCAGTACTCTGATAAAAAAAAATGAGTAGGTACTCCTGAATTGCCTGAAGACGGCAGGTATAGTGGGTTCTACTACAATGACCTAGGAACTCGGGAATAAAATTCTGAAAATCTTTTGTTTTGTTCAGTATGTTATGTAATGTAGTTTCTATACCCACGTCAGTACTCTGATAAAAAAAAATTAGTAGGTACTCCATAATTGCCTGAATACGGCAGGTATAGTGGGTTCTATTACAATGACCTAGGAACTCGGAAATAAAATTCTGAAAATCTTATGTTTTGTTCAGTATGTTATGTAATGTAGTTTCTATACCCACGTCAGTACTCTGATAAAAAAAAAATAGTAGATACTCCATAATTGCCTGAAGACGGCAGGTATAGTGGGTTCTACTACAATGACCTAGGAACTCAGGAATAAAATTCTGAAAACCTTATGTTTTGTTCAGTATGTTATGTAATGTAGTTTCTATACCCACGTCAGTACTCTGATAAAAAAAAATAGTAGGTACTCCATAATTGCCTGAATACGGCAGGTATAGTGGGTTCTACTACAATGACCTAGGAACTCGGAAATATAATTCTGAAAATCTTATGTTTTATACTCCATAATTGCCTGAAGACGGCAGGTATAGAGGGTTCTACTACAATGACCTAGAGACTCGGAGATAAAATTCTGAAAACCTTATGTTTTGGTCAGTATGTTATGTAATGTAGTTTCTATACCCACGTCAGTACTCTGATAAAAAAAAATAGTAGGTACTCCATAATTGCCTGAAGACGGCAGGTATAGTGGGTTCTACTACAATGACCTAGGAACTCGGAAATAATATTCTGAAAATCTTATGTTTTGTTCAGTATGTTATGTAGTGTAGTTTCTATACCCACGTCAGTACTCTGATAAAAAAAAAAAGTAGGTACTCCATAATTGCCTGAAGACGGCAGGTATAGTGGGTGCTACTACAATGACCTAGGAACTCGGAAATAAAATTCTGAAATTCTTATGTTTTGTTCAGTATGTTATGTAATGTAGTTTCTATACTCACGTCAGTACTCTGAAAAAAAAATGAGTAGGTACTTGTTAATTGCCTGAAGACGGCAAGTATAGTGGGTTCTACTACAATGACCTAGGAACTCGGGAATAAAATTCTGAAAATCTTATGTTTTGTTCAGTATGTTATGTAATGTAGTTTCTATACCCACGTCAGTACTCTGATAAAAAAAAATTGTAGATACTCCATAATTGCCTGAAGACGGCAGGTATAGTGGGTTCTACTACAATGTCCTAGGAACTCGGGAATAAAATTCTGAAAACCTTATGTTTTGTTCAGTATGTTATGTGATGTAGTTTTTATACCCACGTCAGTACTCTTATAAAAAAAAAATAGTAGGTACTCCATAATTGCCTGAAGACGGCAGGTATAGTGGGTTCTACTACAATGACCTAGGAACTAGGAAATAAAATTCTGAAAATCTTTTGTTTTGTTCAGTATGTTATGTAATGTAGTTTCTATACCCACGTCAGTACTCTGATAAAAAAAAAATGTAGATACTCCATAATTGCCTGAAGACGGCAGGTATAGAGGGTTCTACTACAATGACCTAGAGACTCGGAGATAAAATTCTGAAAACCTTATGTTTTGGTCAGTATGTTATGTAATGTAGTTTCTATACCCACGTCAGTACTCTGATAAAAAAAAATAGTAGGTACTCCATAATTGCCTGAAGACGGCAGGTATAGTGGGTTCTACTACAATGACCTAGGAACTCGGAAATAATATTCTGAAAATCTTATGTTTTGTTCAGTATGTTATGTAGTGTAGTTCCTATACCCACGTCAGTACTCTGATAAAAAAAAATAGTAGGTACTCCATAATTTCCTGAAGACGGCAGGTATAGTGGGTTCTACTACAATGACCTAGGAACTCGGAAATAAAATTCTGAAATTCTTATGTTTTGTTCAGTATGTTATGTAATGTAGTTTCTATACTCACGTCAGTACTCTGAAAAAAAAATGAGTAGGTACTTCTTAATTGCCTGAAGACGGCAAGTATAGTGGGTTCTACTACAATGACCTAGGAACTCGGGAATAAAGTTCTGAAAATCTTATGTTTTGTTCAGTATGTTATGTAATGTAGTTTCTATACCCACGTCAGTACTCTGATAAAAAAAAAATTGTAGATACTCCATAATTGCCTGAAGACGGCAGGTATAGTGGGTTCTACTACAATGACCTAGGAACTCGGGAATAAAATTCTGAAAACCTTATGTTTTGTTCAGTATGTTATGTGATGTAGTTTTTATACCCACGTCAGTACTCTGATAAAAAAAAAATAGTAGGTACTCCATAATTGCCTTAAGACGGCAGGTATAGTGGGTTCTACTACAATGACCTAGGAACTAGGAAATAAAATTCTGAAAATCTTATGTTTTGTTCAGTATGTTATGTAATGTAGTTTCTATACCCACGTCAGTACTCTGATAAAAAAAAAATGTAGATACTCCATAATTGCCTGAAGACGGCAGGTATAGAGGGTTCTACTACAATGACCTAGAGACTCGAAAATAAAATTCTGAAAACCTTATGTTTTGGTCAGTATGTTATGTAATGTAGTTTCTATACCCACGTCAGTACTCTGATAAAAAAAAATAGTAGGTACTCCATAATTGCCTGAAGACGGCAGGTATAGTGGGTTCTACTACAATGACCTAGGAACTCGGAAATAATATTCTGAAAATCTTATGTTTTGTTCAGTATGTTATGTAGTGTAGTTTCTATACCCACGTCAGTACTCTGATAAAAAAAAATGAGTAGGTACTCCTTAATTGCCTGAAGACGGCAAGTATAGTGGGTTCTACTACAATGACCTAGGAACTCGGGAATAAAATTCTGAAAATCTTATGTTTTGTTCAGTATGTTATGTAATGTAGTTTCTATACCCACGTCAGTACTCTGATAAAAAAAAATAGTAGGTACTCCATAATTGCCTGAAGGCGGCAGGTATAGTGGGTTCTACTTCAATGACTTAGGAACTCGGGAATAAAATTCTTAAAATCTTTTGTTTTGTTCAGTATGTTATGTGACGTAGCTTCTATACCCACGTCAGTACTCTGATAAAAAAAGAGAAGGTACTTCATGATTGCCTCAAGACAGCAGGTATAGTGGGTTCTACTACAATGACCTAGGAACTCGGAAATAAAATTCTGAAAATCTTATGTTTTGTTCAGTATATTATGTAATGTAGTTTCTATACCCATGTCAGTATTCTGATAAAAAAAAATGAGTAGTACTCCATAATTGCCTGAAGACGGCAGGTATAGTGGGTTCTACTACAATGACCTAGGAACTCGGGAATAAAATTCTGAAAATTTTATGTTTTGTTCAGTATGTTATGTAATGTAGTTTCTATACCCACGTCAGTACTCTGATAAAAAAAAATGAGTAGGTACTCCTTAATTGCCTGAAGACGGCAGGTATAGTGGGTTCTACTACAATGACCTAGGAACTCGGGAATAAAATTCTGAAAATCTTTTGTTTTGTTCAGTATGTTATGTAATGTAGTTTCTATACCCACGTCAGTACTCTGATAAAAAAAAAATAGTAGGTACTCCATAATTGCCTGAAGACGGCAGGTATAGTGGGTTCTACTACAATGACCTAGGAACTCGGAAATAAAATTCTGAAAATCTTATGTTTTGTTCAGTATGTTATTTAATGTAGTTTCTATACCCACGTCAGTATTCTGATAAAAAAAAAATAGTAGATACTCCATAATTGCCTGAAGACGGCAGGTATAGTGGGTTCTACTACAATGACCTAGGAACTCAGGAATAAAATTCTGAAATTCTTATGTTTTGTTCAGTATGTTATGTAATGTAGTTTCTATACTCACGTCAGTACTCTGAAAAAAAAATGAGTAGGTACTTCTTAATTGCCTGAAGACGGCAAGTATAGTGGGTTCTACTACAATGACCTAGGAACTCGGGAATAAAATTCTGAAAATCTTATGTTTTGTTCAGTATGTTATGTAATGTAGTTTCTATACCCACGTCAGTACTCTGATAAAAAAAAAATTGTAGATACTCCATAATTGCCTGAAGACGGCAGGTATAGTGGGTTCTACTACAATGACCTAGGAACTCGGGAATAAAATTCTGAAAACCTTATGTTTTGTTCAGTATGTTATGTGATGTAGTTTTTATACCCACGTCAGTACTCTGATAAAAAAAAAATAGTAGGTACTCCATAATTGCCTTAAGACGGCAGGTATAGTGGGTTCTACTACAATGACCTAGGAACTAGGAAATAAAATTCTGAAAATCTTATGTTTTGTTCAGTATGTTATGTAATGTAGTTTCTATACCCACGTCAGTACTCTGATAAAAAAAAAATGTAGATACTCCATAATTGCCTGAAGACGGCAGGTATAGAGGGTTCTACTACAATGACCTAGAGACTCGGAGATAAAATTCTGAAAACCTTATGTTTTGGTCAGTATGTTATGTAATGTAGTTTCTATACCCACGTTAGTACTCTGATAAAAAAAAATAGTAGGTACTCCATAATTGCCTGAAGACGGCAGGTATAGTGGGTTCTACTACAATGACCTAGGAACTCGGAAATAATATTCTGAAAATCTTATGTTTTGTTCAGTATGTTATGTAGTGTAGTTTCTATACCCACGTCAGTACTCTGATAAAAAAAAATGAGTAGGTACTCCTTAATTGCCTGAAGACGGCAAGTATAGTGGGTTCTACTTCAATGACTTAGGAACTCGGGAATAAAATTCTTAAAATCTTTTGTTTTGTTCAGTATGTTATGTGACGTAGCTTCTATACCCACGTCAGTACTCTGATAAAAAAAGAGAAGGTACTTCATGATTGCCTCAAGACAGCAGGTATAGTGGGTTCTACTACAATGACCTAGGAACTCGGAAATAAAATTCTGAAAATCTTATGTTTTGTTCAGTATATTATGTAATGTAGTTTCTATACCCATGTCAGTATTCTGATAAAAAAAAATGAGTAGTACTCCATAATTGCCTGAAGACGGCAGGTATAGTGGGTTCTACTACAATGACCTAGGAACTCGGGAATAAAATTCTGAAAATTTTATGTTTTGTTCAGTATGTTATGTAATGTAGTTTCTATACCCACGTCAGTACTCTGATAAAAAAAAATGAGTAGGTACTCCTTAATTGCCTGAAGACGGCAGGTATAGTGGGTTCTACTACAATGACCTAGGAACTCGGGAATAAAATTCTGAAAATCTTTTGTTTTGTTCAGTATGTTATGTAATGTAGTTTCTATACCCACGTCAGTACTCTGATAAAAAAAAAATAGTAGGTACTCCATAATTGCCTTAAGACGGCAGGTATAGTGGGTTCTACTACAATGACCTAGGAACTAGGAAATAAAATTCTGAAAATCTTATGTTTTGTTCAGTATGTTATGTAATGTAGTTTCTATACCCACGTCAGTACTCTGATAAAAAAAAAATAGAAGATACTCCATAATTGCCTGAAGACGGCAGGTATAGTGGGTTCTACTACAATGACCTAGGAACTCAGGAATAAAATTCTCAAAATTCTTATGTTTTGATCAGTATGTTATGTAATGTAGTTTCTATACTCACGTCAGTACTCTGAAAAAAAAATGAGTAGGTACTCCTTAATTGCCTGAAGACGGCAAGTATAGTGGGTTCTACTACAATGACCTAGGAACTCGGGAATAAAATTCTGAAAATCTTATGTTTTGTTCAGTATGTTATGTAATGTAGTTTCTATACCCACGTCAGTACTCTGATAAAAAAAAATAGTAGGTACTCCATAATTGCCTGAAGGCGGCAGGTATAGTGGGTTCTACTTCAATGACTTAGGAACTCGGGAATAAAATTCTGAAAATTTTATGTTTTGTTCAGTATGTTATGTAATGTAGTTTCTATACCCACGTCAGTACTCTGATAAAAAAAAATGAGTAGGTACTCCTTAATTGCCTGAAGACGGCAGGTATAGTGGGTTCTACTACAATGACCTAGGAACTCGGGAATAAAATTCTGAAAATCTTTTGTTTTGTTCAGTATGTTATGTAATGTAGTTTCTATACCCACGTCAGTACTCTGATAAAAAAAAAATAGTAGGTACTCCATAATTGCCTGAAGACGGCAGGTATAGTGGGTTCTACTACAATGACCTAGGAACTCGGAAATAAAATTCTGAAAATCTTATGTTTTGTTCAGTATGTTATGTAATGTAGTTTCTATACCCACGTCAGTACTCTGATAAAAAAAAAATAGTAGATACTCCATAATTGCCTGAAGACGGCAGGTATAGTGGGTTCTACTACAATGACCTAGGAACTCAGGAATAAAATTCTGAAATTCTTATGTTTTGTTCAGTATGTTATGTAATGTAGTTTCTATACCCACGTCAGTACTCTGATAAAAAAAAATAGTAGGTACTCCATAATTGCCTGAAGGCGGCAGGTATAGTGGGTTCTACTTCAATGACTTAGGAACTCGGGAATAAAATTCTGAAAATTTTATGTTTTGTTCAGTATGTTATGTAATGTAGTTTCTATACCCACGTCAGTACTCTGATAAAAAAAAATGAGTAGGTCCTCCTTAATTGCCTGAAGACGGCAGGTATAGTGGGTTCTACTTCAATGACTTAGGAACTCGGGAATAAAATTCTGAAAATTTTATGTTTTGTTCAGTATGTTATGTGACGTAGCTTCTATACCCACGTCAGTACTCTGATAAAAAAAATGAGTAGATACTCAATAATTGCCTTAAGACGGCAGGTATAGTGGGTTCCACTACAATAACCTAGGAACTCGGGAATAAAATTCTGAAAATCTTTTGTTTTGTCCAGTATGTTATATGACGTAGCTTCTATACCCACGTCAGTACTCTGATAAAAAAAAAATAGTAGGTACTCCTTAATTGCTTGAAGACGGCAGGTATAGTGGGTTCTACTACAATGGCCTAGGAACTCGGAAATAAAATTCTGAAAATCTTTTGTTTTGTTCAGTATGTTATGTGACGTAGCTTCTATACCCACGCCAGTACTCTGATAAAAAAAAAGAGTAGTTACTCCATAATTGCCTTAAGACGGCAGGTATAGTGGGTTCCACTACAATAACCTAGGAACTCGGGAATATAATTCTGAAAATGTTTTGTTTTGTCCAGTATGTTATGTGACGTAGCTTCTATACCCACGCCAGTACTCTGATAAAAAAAATAAGTAGGTACTCCATAATTGCCTGAAAACGGCAGGTATAGTGAGTTCTACTTCAATGACTTAGGAACTCGGGAATAAAATTCTTAAAATCTTTTGTTTTGTTCAGTATGTTATGTGACGTAGCTTCTATACCCACGTCAGTACTCTGATAAAAAAAGAGAAGGTACTTCATGATTGCCTCAAGACAGCAGGTATAGTGGGTTCTACTACAATGACCTAGGAACTCGGAAATAAAATTCTGAAAATCTTATGGTTTGTTCAGTATATTATGTAATGTAGTTTCTATACCCATGTCAGTACTCTGATAAAAAAAAATGAGTAGTACTCCATAATTGCCTGAAGACGGCAGGTATAGTGGGTTCGACTACAATGACCTAGGAACTCGGGAATAAAATTCTGAAAATTTTATGTTTTGTTCAGTATGTTATGTAATGTAGTTTCTATACCCACGTCAGTACTCTGATAAAAAAAAATGAGTAGGTACTCCTGAATTGCCTGAAGACGGCAGGTATAGTGGGTTCTACTACAATGACCTAGGAACTCGGGAATAAAATTCTGAAAATCTTTTGTTTTGTTCAGTATGTTATGTAATGTAGTTTCTATACCCACGTCAGTACTCTGATAAAAAAAAATTAGTAGGTACTCCATAATTGCCTGAAGACGGCAGGTATAGTGGGTTCTATTACAATGACCTAGGAACTCGGAAATAAAATTCTGAAAATCTTATGTTTTGTTCAGTATGTTATGTAATGTAGTTTCTATACCCACGTCAGTACTCTGATAAAAAAAAAATAGTAGATACTCCATAATTGCCTGAAGACGGCAGGTATAGTGGGTTCTACTACAATGACCTAGGAACTCAGGAATAAAATTCTGAAAACCTTATGTTTTGTTCAGTATGTTATGTAATGTAGTTTCTATACCCACGTCAGTACTCTGATAAAAAAAAATAGTAGGTACTCCATAATTGCCTGAATACGGCAGGTATAGTGGGTTCTACTACAATGACCTAGGAACTCGGAAATAAAATTCTGAAATTCTTATGTTTTGTTCAGTATGTTATGTAATGTAGTTTCTATACCCACGTCAGTACTCTGATAAAAAAAAATGTAGATACTCCATAATTGCCTGAAGACGGCAGGTATAGAGGGTTCTACTACAATGACCTAGAGACTCGGAGATAAAATTCTGAAAACCTTATGTTTTGGTCAGTATGTTATGTAATGTAGTTTCTATACCCACGTCAGTACTCTGATAAAAAAAAATAGTAGGTACTCCATAATTGCCTGAAGACGGCAGGTATAGTGGGTTCTACTACAATGACCTAGGAACTCGGAAATAATATTCTGAAAATCTTATGTTTTGTTCAGTATGTTATGTAGTGTAGTTTCTATACCCACGTCAGTACTCTGATAAAAAAAAAAAGTAGGTACTCCATAATTGCCTGAAGACGGCAGGTATAGTGGGTGCTACTACAATGACCTAGGAACTCGGAAATAAAATTCTGAAATTCTTATGTTTTGTTCAGTATGTTATGTAATGTAGTTTCTATACTCACGTCAGTACTCTGAAAAAAAAATGAGTAGGTACTTGTTAATTGCCTGAAGACGGCAAGTATAGTGGGTTCTACTACAATGACCTAGGAACTCGGGAATAAAGTTCTGAAAATCTTATGTTTTGTTCAGTATGTTATGTAATGTAGTTTCTATACCCACGTCAGTACTCTGATAAAAAAAAAATAGTAGGTACTCCATAATTGCCTGAAGACGGCAGGTATAGTGGGTTCTACTACAATGACCTAGGAACTCGGAAATAAAATTCTGAAAATCTTATGTTTTGTTCAGTATGTTATGTAATGTAGTTTCTATACCCACGTCAGTACTCTGATAAAAAAAAAATAGTAGATACTCCATAATTGCCTGAAGACGGCAGGTATAGTGGGTTCTACTACAATGACCTAGGAACTCAGGAATAAAATTCTGAAAATCTTTTGTTTTGTTCAGTATGTTATGTAATGTAGTTTCTATACCCACGTCAGTACTCTGATAAAAAAAAAATAGTAGGTACTCCATAATTGCCTGAAGACGGCAGGTATAGTGGGTTCTACTACAATGACCTAGGAACTCGGAAATAAAATTCTGAAAATCTTATGTTTTGTTCAGTATGTTATGTAATGTAGTTTCTATACCCACGTCAGTACTCTGATAAAAAAAAAATAGTAGATACTCCATAATTGCCTGAAGACGGCAGGTATAGTGGGTTCTACTACAATGACCTAGGAACTCAGGAATAAAATTCTGAAAACCTTATGTTTTGTTCAGTATGTTATGTAATGTAGTTTCTATACCCACGTCAGTACTCTGATAAAAAAAAATAGTAGGTACTCCATAATTGCCTGAATACGGCAGGTATAGTGGGTTCTACTACAATGGCCTAGGAACTCGGAAATAAAATTCTGAAAATCTTTTGTTTTGTTCAGTATGTTATGTAATGTAGTTTCTATACTCACGTCAGTACTCTGATAAAAAAAAGAGTAGTTACTCCATAATTGCCTTAAGACGGCAGGTATAGTGGGTTCCACTACAATAACCTAGGAACTCGGGAATATAATTCTGAAAATCTTTTGTTTTGTCCAGTATGTTATGTGACGTAGCTCTGTAGCTCTGTACTCTCTCAGTACTCTGATAAAAAAAGAGAAGGTACTTCATGATTGCCTCAAGACAGCAGGTATAGTGGGTTCTACTACAATGACCTAGGAACTCGGAAATAAAATTCTGAAAATCTTATGTTTTGTTCAGTATATTATGTAATGTAGTTTCTATACCCATGTCAGTATTCTGATAAAAAAAAATGAGTAGTACTCCATAATTGCCTGAAGACGGCAGGTATAGTGGGTTCTACTACAATGACCTAGGAACTCGGGAATAAAATTCTGAAAATTATATGTAATATGTAATGTAGTTTCTATACCCACGTCAGTACTCTGATAAAAAAAAATGAGTAGGTACTCCTTAATTGCCTGAAGACGGCAGGTATAGTGGGTTCTACTACAATGACCTAGGAACTCGGGAATAAAATTCTGAAAATCTTTTGTTTTGTTCAGTATGTTATGTAATGTAGTTTCTATACCCACGTCAGTACTCTGATAAAAAAAAAATAGTAGGTACTCCATAATTGCCTGAAGACGGCAGGTATAGTGGGTTCTACTACAATGACCTAGGAACTCGGAAATAAAATTCTGAAAATCTTATGTTTTGTTCAGTATGTTATGTAATGTAGTTTCTATACCCACGTCAGTACTCTGATAAAAAAAAAATAGTAGATACTCCATAATTGCCTGAAGACGGCAGGTATAGTGGGTTCTACTACAATGACCTAGGAACTCAGGAATAAAATTCTGAAATTCTTATGTTTTGTTCAGTATGTTATGTAATGTAGTTTCTATACTCACGTCAGTACTCTGAAAAAAAAATGAGTAGGTACTTCTTAATTGCCTGAAGACGGCAAGTATAGTGGGTTCTACTACAATGACCTAGGAACTCGGGAATAAAATTCTGAAAATCTTTTGTTTTGTTCAGTATGTTATGTAATGTAGTTTCTATACCCACGTCAGTACTCTGATAAAAAAAAAATTGTAGATACTCCATAATTGCCTGAAGACGGCAGGTATAGTGGGTTCTACTACAATAACCTAGGAACTCGGGAATAAAATTCTGAAAACCTTATGTTTTGTTCAGTATGTTATGTGATGTAGTTTTTATACCCACGTCAGTACTCTGATAAAAAAAAAATAGTAGGTACTCTATAATTGCCTTAAGACGGCAGGTATAGTGGGTTCTACTACAATGACCTAGGAACTAGGAAATAAAATTCTGAAAATCTTATGTTTTGTTCAGTATGTTATGTAATGTAGTTTCTATACCCACGTCAGTACTCTGATAAAAAAAAAATGTAGATACTCCATAATTGCCTGAAGACGGCAGGTATAGAGGGTTCTACTACAATGACCTAGAGACTCGGAGATAAAATTCTGAAAACCTTATGTTTTGGTCAGTATGTTATGTAATGTAGTTTCTATACCCACGTCAGTACTCTGATAAAAAAAAATAGTAGGTACTCCATAATTGCCTGAAGACGGCAGGTATAGTGGGTTCTACTACAATGACCTAGGAACTCGGAAATAATATTCTGAAAATCTTATGTTTTGTTCAGTATGTTATGTAGTGTAGTTTCTATACCCACGTCAGTACTCTGATAAAAAAAAATGAGTAGGTACTCCTTAATTGCCTGAAGACGGCAAGTATAGTGGGTTCTACTACAATGACCTAGGAACTCGGGAATAAAATTCTGAAAATCTTATGTTTTGTTCAGTATGTTATGTAATGTAGTTTCTATACCCACGTCAGTACTCTGATAAAAAAAAATAGTAGGTACTCCATAATTGCCTGAAGGCGGCAGGTATAGTGGGTTCTACTACAATGACCTAGGAACTCGGAAATAATATTCTGAAAATCTTATGTTTTGTTCAGTATGTTATGTAATGTAGTTTCTATACCCACGTCAGTACTCTGATAAAAAAAAAGAGTAGGTACTCCATAATTGCCTGAAGACGGCAGGTATAGTGGATTCTACTACAATGACCTAGGAACTCGGAAATAAAATTCTGAAAATCTTATATTTTGTTCAGTATGTTATGTAATGTAGTTTCTATACCCAAGTCAGTACTCTGATAAAAAAAAAATAGTAGGTACTTCATAATTGCCTGAAGGCGGCAGGTATAGTGGGTTCTACTACAATAACCTAGGAACTCAGAAATAAAATTCTGAAAATATTAAGTTTTGTTCAGTATGTTATGTAATGTAGCTTCTGTACCCACGACAGTACTCTGATAAAAAAAAAGAGTAGGTACTTCATAATTGCCTGAAAACGGCAGGTATAGTGGGTTCTACTACAATGACCTAGGAACTCGGGAATAAAATTCTGAAAATCTTATGTTTTGTTCAGTATGTTATGTAATGTAATTTCTATACCCACGTCAGTACTCTGATAAAAAAAAATGAGTAGGTCCTCTTTAATTGCCTGAAGACGGCAGGTATAGTGGGTTCTACTACAATGATCTAGGAACTCAGAAATAAAATTCTGAAAATCTTTTGATTTGTTCAGTATGTTATGTGACGTAGCTTCTATACCCACGTCAGTACTCTGATAAAAAAAAATGAGTAGATACTCAATAATTGCCTTAAGACGGCAGGTATAGTGGGTTCTACTACAATAACCTAGGAACTCGGGAATAAAATTCTGAAAATCTTTTGTTTTGTCCAGTATGTTATGTGACGTAGCTTCTATACCCACGTCAGTACTCTGATAAAAAAAAAATAGTAGGTACTCCTTAATTGCTTGAAGACGGCAGGTATAGTGGGTTCTACTACAATGGCCTAGGAACTCGGAAATAAAATTCTGAAAATCTTTTGTTTTGTTCAGTATGTTATGTGACGTAGCTTCTATACCCACGCCAGTACTCTGATAAAAAAAAAGAGTAGTTACTCCATAATTGCCTTAAGACGGCAGGTATAGTGGGTTCCACTACAATAACCTAGGAACTCGGGAATATAATTCTGAAAATCTTTTGTTTTGTCCAGTATGTTATGTGACGTAGCTTCTATACCCACGCCAGTACTCTGATAAAAAAAAATAAGTAGGTACTCCATAATTGCCTGAAAACGGCAGGTATAGTGGGTTCTACTTCAATGACTTAGGAACTCGGGAATAAAATTCTTAAAATCCTTTGTTTTGTTCAGTATGTTATGTGACGTAGCTTCTATACCCACGTCAGTACTCTGATAAAAAAAGAGAAGGTACTTCATGATTGCCTCAAGACAGCAGGTATAGTGGGTTCTACTACAATGACCTAGGAACTCGGAAATAAAATTCTGAAAATCTTATGTTTTGTTCAGTATATTATGTAATGTAGTTTCTATACCCATGTCAGTATTCTGATAAAAAAAAATGAGTAGTACTCCATAATTGCCTGAAGACGGCAGGTATAGTGGGTTCTACTACAATGACCTAGGAACTCGGGAATAAAATTCTGAAAATTTTATGTTTTGTTCAGTATGTTATGTAATGTAGTTTCTATACCCACGTCAGTACTCTGATAAAAAAAAATGAGTAGGTACTCCTTAATTGCCTGAAGACGGCAGGTATAGTGGGTTCTACTACAATGACCTAGGAACTCGGGAATAAAATTCTGAAAATCTTTTGTTTTGTTCAGTATGTTATGTAATGTAGTTTCTATACCCACGTCAGTACTCTGATAAAAAAAAAATAGTAGGTACTCCATAATTGCCTGAAGACGGCAGGTATAGTGGGTTCTACTACAATGACCTAGGAACTCGGAAATAAAATTCTGAAAATCTTATGTTTTGTTCAGTATGTTATGTAATGTAGTTTCTATACCCACGTCAGTACTCTGATAAAAAAAAAATAGTAGATACTCCATAATTGCCTGAAGACGGCAGGTATAGTGGGTTCTACTACAATGACCTAGGAACTCAGGAATAAAATTCTGAAAACCTTATGTTTTGTTCAGTATGTTATGTAATGTAGTTTCTATACCCACGTCAGTACTCTGATAAAAAAAAATAGTAGGTACTCCATAATTGCCTGAATACGGCAGGTATAGTGGGTTCTACTACAATGGCCTAGGAACTCGGAAATAAAATTCTGAAAATCTTTTGTTTTGTTCAGTATGTTATGTAATGTAGTTTCTATACTCACGTCAGTACTCTGATAAAAAAAAAGAGTAGTTACTCCATAATTGCCTTAAGACGGCAGGTATAGTGGGTTCCACTACAATAACCTAGGAACTCGGGAATATAATTCTGAAAATCTTTTGTTTTGTCCAGTATGTTATGTGATGTAGTTTTTATACCCACGTCAGTACTCTGATAAAAAAAAAATAGTAGGTACTCCATAATTGCCTTAAGACGGCAGGTATAGTGGGTTCTACTACAATGACCTAGGAACTAGGAAATAAAATTCTGAAAATCTTATGTTTTGTTCAGTATGTTATGTAATGTAGTTTCTATACCCACGTCAGTACTCTGATAAAAAAAAAATTGTAGATACTCCATAATTGCCTGAAGACGGCAGGTATAGTGGGTTCTACTACAATGACCTAGGAACTCGGGAATAAAATTCTGAAAATCTTTTGTTTTGTTCAGTATGTTATGTAATGTAGTTTCTATACTCACGTCAGTACTCTGATAAAAAAAAAGAGTAGTTACTCCATAATTGCCTTAAGACGGCAGGTATAGTGGGTTCCACTACAATAACCTAGGAACTCGGGAATATAATTCTGAAAATCTTTTGTTTTGTCCAGTATGTTATGTGACGTAGCTTCTATACCCACGCCAGTACTCTGATAAAAAAAGAGAAGGTACTTCATGATTGCCTCAAGACAGCAGGTATAGTGGGTTCTACTACAATGACCTAGGAACTCGGAAATAAAATTCTGAAAATCTTATGTTTTGTTCAGTATATTATGTAATGTAGTTTCTATACCCATGTCAGTATTCTGATAAAAAAAAATGAGTAGTACTCCATAATTGCCTGAAGACGGCAGGTATAGTGGGTTCTACTACAATGACCTAGGAACTCGGGAATAAAATTCTGAAAATTATATGTAATATGTAATGTAGTTTCTATACCCACGTCAGTACTCTGATAAAAAAAAATGAGTAGGTACTCCATAATTGCCTGAAGACGGCAGGTATAGTGGGTTCTACTACAATGACCTAGGAACTCGGAAATAAAATTCTGAAAATCTTATGTTTTGTTCAGTATGTTATGTAATGTAGTTTCTATACCCACGTCAGTACTCTGATAAAAAAAAAATAGTAGATACTCCATAATTGCCTGAAGACGGCAGGTATAGTGGGTTCTACTACAATGACCTAGGAACTCAGGAATAAAATTCTGAAATTCTTATGTTTTGTTCAGTATGTTATGTAATGTAGTTTCTATACTCACGTCAGTACTCTGAAAAAAAAATGAGTAGGTACTTCTTAATTGCCTGAAGACGGCAAGTATAGTGGGTTCTACTACAATGACCTAGGAACTCGGGAATAAAATTCTGAAAATCTTATGTTTTGTTCAGTATGTTATGTAATGTAGTTTCTATACCCACGTCAGTACTCTGATAAAAAAAAAATTGTAGATACTCCATAATTGCCTGAAGACGGCAGGTATAGTGGGTTCTACTACAATGACCTAGGAACTCGGGAATAAAATTCTGAAAACCTTATGTTTTGTTCAGTATGTTATGTGATGTAGTTTTTATACCCACGTCAGTACTCTGATAAAAAAAAAATAGTAGGTACTCCATAATTGCCTTAAGACGGCAGGTATAGTGGGTTCTACTACAATGACCTAGGAACTAGGAAATAAAATTCTGAAAATCTTATGTTTTGTTCAGTATGTTATGTAATGTAGTTTCTATACCCACGTCAGTACTCTGATAAAAAAAAAATGTAGATACTCCATAATTGCCTGAAGACGGCAGGTATAGAGGGTTCTACTACAATGACCTAGAGACTCGGAGATAAAATTCTGAAAACCTTATGTTTTGGTCAGTATGTTATGTAATGTAGTTTCTATACCCACGTCAGTACTCTGATAAAAAAAAATAGTAGGTACTCCATAATTGCCTGAAGACGGCAGGTATAGTGGGTTCTACTACAATGACCTAGGAACTCGGAAATAATATTCTGAAAATCTTATGTTTTGTTCAGTATGTTATGTAGTGTAGTTTCTATACCCACGTCAGTACTCTGATAAAAAAAAATGAGTAGGTACTCCTTAATTGCCTGAAGACGGCAAGTATAGTGGGTTCTACTACAATGACCTAGGAACTCGGGAATAAAATTCTGAAAATCTTATGTTTTGTTCAGTATGTTATGTAATGTAGTTTCTATACCCACGTCAGTACTCTGATAAAAAAAAATAGTAGGTACTCCATAATTGCCTGAAGGCGGCAGGTATAGTGGGTTCTACTACAATGACCTAGGAACTCGGAAATAATATTCTGAAAATCTTATGTTTTGTTCAGTATGTTATGTAATGTAGTTTCTATACCCACGTCAGTACTCTGATAAAAAAAAAGAGTAGGTACTCCATAATTGCCTGAAGACGGCAGGTATAGAGGGTTCTACTACAATGACCTAGAGACTCGGAGATAAAATTCTGAAAACCTTATGTTTTGGTCAGTATGTTATGTAATGTAGTTTCTATACCCACGTCAGTACTCTGATAAAAAAAAATAGTAGGTACTCCATAATTGCCTGAAGGCGGCAGGTATAGTGGGTTCTACTACAATGACCTAGGAACTCGGAAATAAAATTCTGAAAATCTTATATTTTGTTCAGTATGTTATGTAATGTAGTTTCTATACCCAAGTCAGTACTCTGATAAAAAAAAAATAGTAGGTACTTCATAATTGCCTGAAGGCGGCAGGTATAGTGGGTTCTACTACAATAACCTAGGAACTCAGAAATAAAATTCTGAAAATATTAAGTTTTGTTCAGTATGTTATGTAATGTAGCTTCTGTACCCACGACAGTACTCTGATAAAAAAAAAGAGTAGGTACTCCATAATTGCCTGAAAACGGCAGGTATAGTGGGTTCTACTACAATGACCTAGGAACTCGGGAATAAAATTCTGAAAATCTTATGTTTTGTTCAGTATGTTATGTAATGTAATTTCTATACCCACGTCAGTACTCTGATAAAAAAAAATGAGTAGGTCCTCTTTAATTGCCTGAAGACGGCAGGTATAGTGGGTTCTACTACAATGATCTAGGAACTCAGAAATAAAATTCTGAAAATCTTTTGATTTGTTCAGTATGTTATGTGACGTAGCTTCTATACCCACGTCAGTACTCTGATAAAAAAAAATGAGTAGATACTCAATAATTGCCTTAAGACGGCAGGTATAGTGGGTTCTACTACAATAACCTAGGAACTCGGGAATAAAATTCTGAAAATCTTTTGTTTTGTTCAGTATGTTATGTGACGTAGCTTCTATACCCACGCCAGTACTCTGATAAAAAAAAAGAGTAGTTACTCCATAATTGCCTTAAGACGGCAGGTATAGTGGGTTCTACTACAATAACCTAGGAACTCGGGAATATAATTCTGAAAATCTTTTGTTTTGTCCAGTATGTTATGTGACGTAGCTTCTATACCCACGCCAGTACTCTGATAAAAAAAAATAAGTAGGTACTCCATAATTGCCTGAAAACGGCAGGTATAGTGGGTTCTACTTCAATGACTTAGGAACTCGGGAATAAAATTCTTAAAATCTTTTGTTTTGTTCAGTATGTTATGTGACGTAGCTTCTATACCCACGTCAGTACTCTGATAAAAAAAGAGAAGGTACTTCATGATTGCCTCAAGACAGCAGGTATAGTGGGTTCTACTACAATGACCTAGGAACTCGGAAATAAAATTCTGAAAATCTTATGTTTTGTTCAGTATATTATGTAATGTAGTTTCTATACCCATGTCAGTATTCTGATAAAAAAAAATGAGTAGTACTCCATAATTGCCTGAAGACGGCAGGTATAGTGGGTTCTACTACAATGACCTAGGAACTCGGGAATAAAATTCTGAAAATTTTATGTTTTGTTCAGTATGTTATGTAATGTAGTTTCTATACCCACGTCAGTACTCTGATAAAAAAAAATGAGTAGGTACTCCTTAATTGCCTGAAGACGGCAGGTATAGTGGGTTCTACTACAATGACCTAGGAACTCGGGAATAAAATTCTGAAAATCTTTTGTTTTGTTCAGTATGTTATGTAATGTAGTTTCTATACCCACGTCAGTACTCTGATAAAAAAAAAATAGTAGGTACTCCATAATTGCCTGAAGACGGCAGGTATAGTGGGTTCTACTACAATGACCTAGGAACTCGGAAATAAAATTCTGAAAATCTTATGTTTTGTTCAGTATGTTATGTAATGTAGTTTCTATACCCACGTCAGTACTCTGATAAAAAAAAAATAGTAGATACTCCATAATTGCCTGAAGACGGCAGGTATAGTGGGTTCTACTACAATGACCTAGGAACTCAGGAATAAAATTCTGAAAACCTTATGTTTTGTTCAGTATGTTATGTAATGTAGTTTCTATACCCACGTCAGTACTCTGATAAAAAAAAATAGTAGGTACTCCATAATTGCCTGAATACGGCAGGTATAGTGGGTTCTACTACAATGGCCTAGGAACTCGGAAATAAAATTCTGAAAATCTTTTGTTTTGTTCAGTATGTTATGTAATGTAGTTTCTATACTCACGTCAGTACTCTGATAAAAAAAAAGAGTAGTTACTCCATAATTGCCTTAAGACGGCAGGTATAGTGGGTTCCACTACAATAACCTAGGAACTCGGGAATATAATTCTGAAAATCTTTTGTTTTGTCCAGTATGTTATGTGACGTAGCTTCTATACCCACGCCAGTACTCTGATAAAAAAAGAGAAGGTACTTCATGATTGCCTCAAGACAGCAGGTATAGTGGGTTCTACTACAATGACCTAGGAACTCGGAAATAAAATTCTGAAAATCTTATGTTTTGTTCAGTATATTATGTAATGTAGTTTCTATACCCATGTCAGTATTCTGATAAAAAAAAATGAGTAGTACTCCATAATTGCCTGAAGACGGCAGGTATAGTGGGTTCTACTACAATGACCTAGGAACTCGGGAATAAAATTCTGAAAATTTTATGTTTTGTTCAGTATGTTATGTAATGTAGTTTCTATACCCACGTCAGTACTCTGATAAAAAAAAATGAGTAGGTACTCCTTAATTGCCTGAAGACGGCAGGTATAGTGGGTTCTACTACAATGACCTAGGAACTCGGGAATAAAATTCTGAAAATCTTTTGTTTTGTTCAGTATGTTATGTAATGTAGTTTCTATACCCACGTCAGTACTCTGATAAAAAAAAAATAGTAGGTATTCCATAATTACCTGAAGACGGCAGGTATAGTGGGTTCTACTACAATGACCTAGGAACTCGGAAATAAAATTCTGAAAATCTTATGTTTTGTTCAGTATGTTATGTAATGTAGTTTCTATACCCACGTCAGTACTCTGATAAAAAAAAAATAGTAGATACTCCATAATTGCCTAAAGACGGCAGGTATAGTGGGTTCTACTACAATGACCTAGGAACTCAGGAATAAAATTCTGAAATTCTTATGTTTTGTTCAGTATGTTATGTAATGTAGTTTCTATACTCACGTCAGTACTCTGAAAAAAAAATGAGTAGGTACTTCTTAATTGCCTGAAGACGGCAAGTATAGTGGGTTCTACTACAATGACCTAGGAACTCGGAAATAAAATTCTGAAAATCTTATGTTTTGTTCAGTATGTTATGTAATGTAGTTTCTATACCCACGTCAGTACTCTGATAAAAAAAAAATTGTAGATACTCCATAATTGCCTGAAGACGGCAGGTATAGTGGGTTCTACTACAATGACCTAGGAACTCGGGAATAAAATTCTGAAAACCTTATGTTTTGTTCAGTATGTTATGTGATGTAGTTTTTATACCCACGTCAGTACTCTGATAAAAAAAAAATAGTAGGTACTCCATAATTGCCTTAAGACGGCAGGTATAGTGGGTTCTACTACAATGACCTAGGAACTAGGAAATAAAATTCTGAAAATCTTATGTTTTGTTCAGTATGTTATGTAATGTAGTTTCTATACCCACGTCAGTACTCTGATAAAAAAAAAATGTAGATACTCCATAATTGCCTGAAGACGGCAGGTATAGAGGGTTCTACTACAATGACCTAGAGACTCGGAGATAAAATTCTGAAAACCTTATGTTTTGGTCAGTATGTTATGTAATGTAGTTTCTATACCCACGTCAGTACTCTGATAAAAAAAATAGTAGGTACTCCATAATTGCCTGAAGACGGCAGGTATAGTGGGTTCTACTACAATGACCTAGGAACTCGGAAATAATATTCTGAAAATCTTATGTTTTGTTCAGTATGTTATGTAGTGTAGTTTCTATACCCACGTCAGTACTCTGATAAAAAAAAATGAGTAGGTACTCCTTAATTGCCTGAAGACGGCAAGTATAGTGGGTTCTACTACAATGACCTAGGAACTCGGGAATAAAATTCTGAAAATCTTATGTTTTGTTCAGTATGTTATGTAATGTAGTTTCTATACCCACGTCAGTACTCTGATAAAAAAAATAGTAGGTACTCCATAATTGCCTGAAGGCGGCAGGTATAGTGGGTTCTACTACAATGACCTAGGAACTCGGAAATAATATTCTGAAAATCTTATGTTTTGTTCAGTATGTTATGTAATGTAGTTTCTATACCCACGTCAGTACTCTGATAAAAAAAAAGAGTAGGTACTCCATAATTGCCTGAAGACGGCAGGTATAGTGGATTCTACTACAATGACCTAGGAACTCGGAAATAAAATTCTGAAAATCTTATATTTTGTTCAGTATGTTATGTAATGTAGTTTCTATACCCAAGTCAGTACTCTGATAAAAAAAAAATAGTAGGTACTTCATAATTGCCTGAAGGCGGCAGGTATAGTGGGTTCTACTACAATAACCTAGGAACTCAGAAATAAAATTCTGAAAATATTAAGTTTTGTTCAGTATGTTATGTAATGTAGCTTCTGTACCCACGACAGTACTCTGATAAAAAAAAAGAGTAGGTACTCCATAATTGCCTGAAAACGTCAGGTATAGTGGGTTCTACTACAATGACCTAGGAACTCGGGAATAAAATTCTGAAAATCTTATGTTTTGTTCAGTATGTTATGTAATGTAATTTCTATACCCACGTCAGTACTCTGATAAAAAAAAATGAGTAGGTCCTCTTTAATTGCCTGAAGACGGCAGGTATAGTGGGTTCTACTACAATGATCTAGGAACTCAGAAATAAAATTCTGAAAATCTTTTGATTTGTTCAGTATGTTATGTGACGTAGCTTCTATACCCACGTCAGTACTCTGATAAAAAAAAATGAGTAGATACTCAATAATTGCCTTAAGACGGCAGGTATAGTGGGTTCTACTACAATAACCTAGGAACTCGGGAATAAAATTCTGAAAGTCTTTTGTTTTGTCCAGTATGTTATGTGACGTAGCTTCTATACCCACGTCAGTACTCTGATAAAAAAAAAATAGTAGGTACTCCTTAATTGCTTGAAGACGGCAGGTATAGTGGGTTCTACTACAATGGCCTAGGAACTCGGAAATAAAATTCTGAAAATCTTTTGTTTTGTTCAGTATGTTATGTGACGTAGCTTCTATACCCACGCCAGTACTCTGATAAAAAAAAAGAGTAGTTACTCCATAATTGCCTTAAGACGGCAGGTATAGTGGGTTCCACTACAATAACCTAGGAACTCGGGAATATAATTCTGAAAATCTTATGTTTTGTTCAGTATATTATGTAATGTAGTTTCTATACCCATGTCAGTATTCTGATAAAAAAAAATGAGTAGTACTCCATAATTGCCTGAAGACGGCAGGTATAGTGGGTTCTACTACAATGACCTAGGAACTCGGGAATAAAATTCTGAAAATTTTATGTTTTGTTCAGTATGTTATGTAATGTAGTTTCTATACCCACGTCAGTACTCTGATAAAAAAAAATGAGTAGGTACTCCTTAATTGCCTGAAGACGGCAGGTATAGTGGGTTCTACTACAATGACCTAGGAACTCGGGAATAAAATTCTGAAAATCTTTTGTTTTGTTCAGTATGTTATGTAATGTAGTTTCTATACCCACGTCAGTACTCTGATAAAAAAAAAATAGTAGGTACTCCATAATTGCCTGAAGACGGCAGGTATAGTGGGTTCTACTACAATGACCTAGGAACTCGGAAATAAAATTCTGAAAATCTTATGTTTTGTTCAGTATGTTATGTAATGTAGTTTCTATACCCACGTCAGTACTCTGATAAAAAAAAAATAGTAGATACTCCATAATTGCCTGAAGACGGCAGGTATAGTGGGTTCTACTACAATGACCTAGGAACTCAGGAATAAAATTCTGAAAACCTTATGTTTTGTTCAGTATGTTATGTAATGTAGTTTCTATACCCACGTCAGTACTCTGATAAAAAAAAATAGTAGGTACTCCATAATTGCCTGAATACGGCAGGTATAGTGGGTTCTACTACAATGGCCTAGGAACTCGGAAATAAAATTCTGAAAATCTTTTGTTTTGTTCAGTATGTTATGTAATGTAGTTTCTATACTCACGTCAGTACTCTGATAAAAAAAAAGAGTAGTTACTCCATAATTGCCTTAAGACGGCAGGTATAGTGGGTTCCACTACAATAACCTAGGAACTCGGGAATATAATTCTGAAAATCTTTTGTTTTGTCCAGTATGTTATGTGACGTAGCTTCTATACCCACGCCAGTACTCTGATAAAAAAAGAGAAGGTACTTCATGATTGCCTCAAGACAGCAGGTATAGTGGGTTCTACTACAATGACCTAGGAACTCGGAAATAAAATTCTGAAAATCTTATGTTTTGTTCAGTATATTATGTAATGTAGTTTCTATACCCATGTCAGTATTCTGATAAAAAAAAATGAGTAGTACTCCATAATTGCCTGAAGACGGCAGGTATAGTGGGTTCTACTACAATGACCTAGGAACTCGGGAATAAAATTCTGAAAATTATATGTAATATGTAATGTAGTTTCTATACCCACGTCAGTACTCTGATAAAAAAAAATGAGTAGGTACTCCTTAATTGCCTGAAGACGGCAGGTATAGTGGGTTCTACTACAATGACCTAGGAACTCGGGAATAAAATTCTGAAAATCTTTTGTTTTGTTCAGTATGTTATGTAATGTAGTTTCTATACCCACGTCAGTACTCTGATAAAAAAAAAATAGTAGGTACTCCATAATTGCCTGAAGACGGCAGGTATAGTGGGTTCTACTACAATGACCTAGGAACTCGGAAATAAAATTCTGAAAATCTTATGTTTTGTTCAGTATGTTATGTAATGTAGTTTCTATACCCACGTCAGTACTCTGATAAAAAAAAAATAGTAGATACTCCATAATTGCCTGAAGACGGCAGGTATAGTGGGTTCTACTACAATGACCTAGGAACTCAGGAATAAAATTCTGAAATTCTTATGTTTTGTTCAGTATGTTATGTAATGTAGTTTCTATACTCACGTCAGTACTCTGAAAAAAAAATGAGTAGGTACTTCTTAATTGCCTGAAGACGGCAAGTATAGTGGGTTCTACTACAATGACCTAGGAACTCGGGAATAAAATTCTGAAAATCTTATGTTTTGTTCAGTATGTTATGTAATGTAGTTTCTATACCCACGTCAGTACTCTGATAAAAAAAAAATTGTAGATACTCCATAATTGCCTGAAGACGGCAGGTATAGTGGGTTCTACTACAATGACCTAGGAACTCGGGAATAAAATTCTGAAAACCTTATGTTTTGTTCAGTATGTTATGTGATGTAGTTTTTATACCCACGTCAGTACTCTGATAAAAAAAAAATAGTAGGTACTCCATAATTGCCTTAAGACGGCAGGTATAGTGGGTTCTACTACAATGACCTAGGAACTAGGAAATAAAATTCTGAAAATCTTATGTTTTGTTCAGTATGTTATGTAATGTAGTTTCTATACCCACGTCAGTACTCTGATAAAAAAAAAATGTAGATACTCCATAATTGCCTGAAGACGGCAGGTATAGTGGGTTCTACTACAATGACCTAGGAACTCGGAGATAATATTCTGAAAATCTTATGTTTTGTTCAGTATGTTATGTAGTGTAGTTTCTATACCCACGTCAGTACTCTGATAAAAAAAAATGAGTAGGTACTCCTTAATTGCCTGAAGACGGCAAGTATAGTGGGTTCTACTACAATGACCTAGGAACTCGGGAATAAAATTCTGAAAATCTTATGTTTTGTTCAGTATGTTATGTAATGTAGTTTCTATACCCACGTCAGTACTCTGATAAAAAAAAATAGTAGGTACTCCATAATTGCCTGAAGGCGGCAGGTATAGTGGGTTCTACTACAATGACCTAGGAACTCGGAAATAATATTCTGAAAATCTTATGTTTTGTTCAGTATGTTATGTAATGTAGTTTCTATACCCACGTCAGTACTCTGATAAAAAAAAAGAGTAGGTACTCCATAATTGCCTGAAGACGGCAGGTATAGTGGATTCTACTACAATGACCTAGGAACTCGGAAATAAAATTCTGAAAATCTTATATTTTGTTCAGTATGTTATGTAATGTAGTTTCTATACCCAAGTCAGTACTCTGATAAAAAAAAAATAGTAGGTACTTCATAATTGCCTGAAGGCGGCAGGTATAGTGGGTTCTACTACAATAACCTAGGAACTCAGAAATAAAATTCTGAAAATATTAAGTTTTGTTCAGTATGTTATGTAATGTAGCTTCTGTACCCACGACAGTACTCTGATAAAAAAAAAGAGTAGGTACTCCATAATTGCCTGAAAACGGCAGGTATAGTGGGTTCTACTACAATGACCTAGGAACTCGGGAATAAAATTCTGAAAATCTTATGTTTTGTTCAGTATGTTATGTAATGTAATTTCTATACCCACGTCAGTACTCTGATAAAAAAAAATGAGTAGGTCCTCTTTAATTGCCTGAAGACGGCAGGTATAGTGGGTTCTACTACAATGATCTAGGAACTCAGAAATAAAATTCTGAAAATCTTTTGATTTGTTCAGTATGTTATGTGACGTAGCTTCTATACCCACGTCAGTACTCTGATAAAAAAAAATGAGTAGATACTCAATAATTGCCTTAAGACGGCAGGTATAGTGGGTTCTACTACAATAACCTAGGAACTCGGGAATAAAATTCTGAAAATCTTTTGTTTTGTTCAGTATGTTATGTGACGTAGCTTCTATACCCACGCCAGTACTCTGATAAAAAAAAAGAGTAGTTACTCCATAATTGCCTTAAGACGGCAGGTATAGTGGGTTCTACTACAATAACCTAGGAACTCGGGAATATAATTCTGAAAATCTTTTGTTTTGTCCAGTATGTTATGTGACGTAGCTTCTATACCCACGCCAGTACTCTGATAAAAAAAAATAAGTAGGTACTCCATAATTGCCTGAAAACGGCAGGTATAGTGGGTTCTACTTCAATGACTTAGGAACTCGGGAATAAAATTCTTAAAATCTTTTGTTTTGTTCAGTATGTTATGTGACGTAGCTTCTATACCCACGTCAGTACTCTGATAAAAAAAGAGAAGGTACTTCATGATTGCCTCAAGACAGCAGGTATAGTGGGTTCTACTACAATGACCTAGGAACTCGGAAATAAAATTCTGAAAATCTTATGTTTTGTTCAGTATATTATGTAATGTAGTTTCTATACCCATGTCAGTATTCTGATAAAAAAAAATGAGTAGTACTCCATAATTGCCTGAAGACGGCAGGTATAGTGGGTTCTACTACAATGACCTAGGAACTCGGGAATAAAATTCTGAAAATTTTATGTTTTGTTCAGTATGTTATGTAATGTAGTTTCTATACCCACGTCAGTACTCTGATAAAAAAAAATGAGTAGGTACTCCTTAATTGCCTGAAGACGGCAGGTATAGTGGGTTCTACTACAATGACCTAGGAACTCGGGAATAAAATTCTGAAAATCTTTTGTTTTGTTCAGTATGTTATGTAATGTAGTTTCTATACCCACGTCAGTACTCTGATAAAAAAAAAATAGTAGGTACTCCATAATTGCCTGAAGACGGCAGGTATAGTGGGTTCTACTACAATGACCTAGGAACTCGGAAATAAAATTCTGAAAATCTTATGTTTTGTTCAGTATGTTATGTAATGTAGTTTCTATACCCACGTCAGTACTCTGATAAAAAAAAAATAGTAGATACTCCATAATTGCCTGAAGACGGCAGGTATAGTGGGTTCTACTACAATGACCTAGGAACTCAGGAATAAAATTCTGAAAACCTTATGTTTTGTTCAGTATGTTATGTAATGTAGTTTCTATACCCACGTCAGTACTCTGATAAAAAAAAATAGTAGGTACTCCATAATTGCCTGAATACGGCAGGTATAGTGGGTTCTACTACAATGGCCTAGGAACTCGGAAATAAAATTCTGAAAATCTTTTGTTTTGTTCAGTATGTTATGTAATGTAGTTTCTATACTCACGTCAGTACTCTGATAAAAAAAAAGAGTAGTTACTCCATAATTGCCTTAAGACGGCAGGTATAGTGGGTTCCACTACAATAACCTAGGAACTCGGGAATATAATTCTGAAAATCTTTTGTTTTGTCCAGTATGTTATGTAATGTAGTTTCTATACCCACGTCAGTACTCTGATAAAAAAAAATAGTAGGTACTCCATAATTGCCTGAATACGGCAGGTATAGTGGGTTCTACTACAATGACCTAGGAACTCGGAAATAAAATTCTGAAAATCTTATGTTTTGTTCAGTATATTATGTAATGTAGTTTCTATACCCATGTCAGTATTCTGATAAAAAAAAATGAGTAGTACTCCATAATTGCCTGAAGACGGCAGGTATAGTGGGTTCTACTACAATGACCTAGGAACTCGGGAATAAAATTCTGAAAATTTTATGTTTTGTTCAGTATGTTATGTAATGTAGTTTCTATACCCACGTCAGTACTCTGATAAAAAAAAATGAGTAGGTACTCCTTAATTGCCTGAAGACGGCAGGTATAGTGGGTTCTACTACAATGACCTAGGAACTCGGGAATAAAATTCTGAAAATCTTTTGTTTTGTTCAGTATGTTATGTAATGTAGTTTCTATACCCACGTCAGTACTCTGATAAAAAAAAAATAGTAGGTACTCCATAATTACCTGAAGACGGCAGGTATAGTGGGTTCTACTACAATGACCTAGGAACTCGGAAATAAAATTCTGAAAATCTTATGTTTTGTTCAGTATGTTATGTAATGTAGTTTCTATACCCACGTCAGTACTCTGATAAAAAAAAAATAGTAGATACTCCATAATTGCCTGAAGACGGCAGGTATAGTGGGTTCTACTACAATGACCTAGGAACTCAGGAATAAAATTCTGAAATTCTTATGTTTTGTTCAGTATGTTATGTAATGTAGTTTCTATACTCACGTCAGTACTCTGAAAAAAAAATGAGTAGGTACTTCTTAATTGCCTGAAGACGGCAAGTATAGTGGGTTCTACTACAATGACCTAGGAACTCGGGAATAAAATTCTGAAAATCTTATGTTTTGTTCAGTATGTTATGTAATGTAGTTTCTATACCCACGTCAGTACTCTGATAAAAAAAAAATTGTAGATACTCCATAATTGCCTGAAGACGGCAGGTATAGTGGGTTCTACTACAATGACCTAGGAACTCGGGAATAAAATTCTGAAAACCTTATGTTTTGTTCAGTATGTTATGTGATGTAGTTTTTATACCCACGTCAGTACTCTGAAAAAAAAATGAGTAGGTACTTCTTAATTGCCTGAAGACGGCAAGTATAGTGGGTTCTACTACAATGACCTAGGAACTCGGGAATAAAATTCTGAAAATCTTATGTTTTGTTCAGTATGTTATGTAATGTAGTTTCTATACCCACGTCAGTACTCTGATAAAAAAAAAATTGTAGATACTCCATAATTGCCTGAAGACGGCAGGTATAGTGGGTTCTACTACAATGACCTAGGAACTCGGGAATAAAATTCTGAAAACCTTATGTTTTGTTCAGTATGTTATGTGATGTAGTTTTTATACCCACGTCAGTACTCTGATAAAAAAAAAATAGTAGGTACTCCATAATTGCCTTAAGACGGCAGGTATAGTGGGTTCTACTACAATGACCTAGGAACTAGGAAATAAAATTCTGAAAATCTTATGTTTTGTTCAGTATGTTATGTAATGTAGTTTCTATACCCACGTCAGTACTCTGATAAAAAAAAAATGTAGATACTCCATAATTGCCTGAAGACGGCAGGTATAGAGGGTTCTACTACAATGACCTAGAGACTCGGAGATAAAATTCTGAAAACCTTATGTTTTGGTCAGTATGTTATGTAATGTAGTTTCTATACCCACGTCAGTACTCTGATAAAAAAAAATAGTAGGTACTCCATAATTGCCTGAAGACGGCAGGTATAGTGGGTTCTACTACAATGACCTAGGAACTCGGAAATAATATTCTGAAAATCTTATGTTTTGTTCAGTATGTTATGTAGTGTAGTTTCTATACCCACGTCAGTACTCTGATAAAAAAAAATGAGTAGGTACTCCTTAATTGCCTGAAGACGGCAAGTATAGTGGGTTCTACTACAATGACCTAGGAACTCGGGAATAAAATTCTGAAAATCTTATGTTTTGTTCAGTATGTTATGTAATGTAGTTTCTATACCCACGTCAGTACTCTGATAAAAAAAAATAGTAGGTACTCCATAATTGCCTGAAGGCGGCAGGTATAGTGGGTTCTACTACAATGACCTAGGAACTCGGAAATAATATTCTGAAAATCTTATGTTTTGTTCAGTATGTTATGTAATGTAGTTTCTATACCCACGTCAGTACTCTGATAAAAAAAAAGAGTAGGTACTCCATAATTGCCTGAAGACGGCAGGTATAGTGGATTCTACTACAATGACCTAGGAACTCGGAAATAAAATTCTGAAAATCTTATATTTTGTTCAGTATGTTATGTAATGTAGTTTCTATACCCAAGTCAGTACTCTGATAAAAAAAAAATAGTAGGTACTTCATAATTGCCTGAAGGCGGCAGGTATAGTGGGTTCTACTACAATAACCTAGGAACTCAGAAATAAAATTCTGAAAATATTAAGTTTTGTTCAGTATGTTATGTAATGTAGCTTCTGTACCCACGACAGTACTCTGATAAAAAAAAAGAGTAGGTACTCCATAATTGCCTGAAAACGGCAGGTATAGTGGGTTCTACTACAATGACCTAGGAACTCGGAAATAAAATTCTGAAAATCTTATGTTTTGTTCAGTATGTTATGTAATGTAATTTCTATACCCACGTCAGTACTCTGATAAAAAAAAATGAGTAGGTCCTCTTTAATTGCCTGAAGACGGCAGGTATAGTGGGTTCTACTACAATGATCTAGGAACTCAGAAATAAAATTCTGAAAATCTTTTGATTTGTTCAGTATGTTATGTGACGTAGCTTCTATACCCACGTCAGTACTCTGATAAAAAAAAATGAGTAGATACTCAATAATTGCCTTAAGACGGCAGGTATAGTGGGTTCTACTACAATAACCTAGGAACTCGGGAATAAAATTCTGAAAATCTTTTGTTTTGTTCAGTATGTTATGTGACGTAGCTTCTATACCCACGCCAGTACTCTGATAAAAAAAAAGAGTAGTTACTCCATAATTGCCTTAAGACGGCAGGTATAGTGGGTTCTACTACAATAACCTAGGAACTCGGGAATATAATTCTGAAAATCTTTTGTTTTGTCCAGTATGTTATGTGACGTAGCTTCTATACCCACGCCAGTACTCTGATAAAAAAAAATAAGTAGGTACTCCATAATTGCCTGAAAACGGCAGGTATAGTGGGTTCTACTTCAATGACTTAGGAACTCGGGAATAAAATTCTTAAAATCTTTTGTTTTGTTCAGTATGTTATGTGACGTAGCTTCTATACCCACGTCAGTACTCTGATAAAAAAAGAGAAGGTACTTCATGATTGCCTCAAGACAGCAGGTATAGTGGGTTCTACTACAATGACCTAGGAACTCGGAAATAAAATTCTGAAAATCTTATGTTTTGTTCAGTATATTATGTAATGTAGTTTCTATACCCATGTCAGTATTCTGATAAAAAAAAATGAGTAGTACTCCATAATTGCCTGAAGACGGCAGGTATAGTGGGTTCTACTACAATGACCTAGGAACTCGGGAATAAAATTCTGAAAATTTTATGTTTTGTTCAGTATGTTATGTAATGTAGTTTCTATACCCACGTCAGTACTCTGATAAAAAAAAATGAGTAGGTACTCCTTAATTGCCTGAAGACGGCAGGTATAGTGGGTTCTACTACAATGACCTAGGAACTCGGGAATAAAATTCTGAAAATCTTTTGTTTTGTTCAGTATGTTATGTAATGTAGTTTCTATACCCACGTCAGTACTCTGATAAAAAAAAAATAGTAGGTACTCCATAATTGCCTGAAGACGGCAGGTATAGTGGGTTCTACTACAATGACCTAGGAACTCGGAAATAAAATTCTGAAAATCTTATGTTTTGTTCAGTATGTTATGTAATGTAGTTTCTATACCCACGTCAGTACTCTGATAAAAAAAAAATAGTAGATACTCCATAATTGCCTGAAGACGGCAGGTATAGTGGGTTCTACTACAATGACCTAGGAACTCAGGAATAAAATTCTGAAAACCTTATGTTTTGTTCAGTATGTTATGTAATGTAGTTTCTATACCCACGTCAGTACTCTGATAAAAAAAAATAGTAGGTACTCCATAATTGCCTGAATACGGCAGGTATAGTGGGTTCTACTACAATGGCCTAGGAACTCGGAAATAAAATTCTGAAAATCTTTTGTTTTGTTCAGTATGTTATGTAATGTAGTTTCTATACTCACGTCAGTACTCTGATAAAAAAAAAGAGTAGTTACTCCATAATTGCCTTAAGACGGCAGGTATAGTGGGTTCCACTACAATAACCTAGGAACTCGGGAATATAATTCTGAAAATCTTTTGTTTTGTCCAGTATGTTATGTGACGTAGCTTCTATACCCACGCCAGTACTCTGATAAAAAAAGAGAAGGTACTTCATGATTGCCTCAAGACAGCAGGTATAGTGGGTTCTACTACAATGACCTAGGAACTCGGAAATAAAATTCTGAAAATCTTATGTTTTGTTCAGTATATTATGTAATGTAGTTTCTATACCCATGTCAGTATTCTGATAAAAAAAAATGAGTAGTACTCCATAATTGCCTGAAGACGGCAGGTATAGTGGGTTCTACTACAATGACCTAGGAACTCGGGAATAAAATTCTGAAAATTTTATGTTTTGTTCAGTATGTTATGTAATGTAGTTTCTATACCCACGTCAGTACTCTGATAAAAAAAAATGAGTAGGTACTCCTTAATTGCCTGAAGACGGCAGGTATAGTGGGTTCTACTACAATGACCTAGGAACTCGGGAATAAAATTCTGAAAATCTTTTGTTTTGTTCAGTATGTTATGTAATGTAGTTTCTATACCCACGTCAGTACTCTGATAAAAAAAAAATAGTAGGTACTCCATAATTACCTGAAGACGGCAGGTATAGTGGGTTCTACTACAATGACCTAGGAACTCGGAAATAAAATTCTGAAAATCTTATGTTTTGTTCAGTATGTTATGTAATGTAGTTTCTATACCCACGTCAGTACTCTGATAAAAAAAAAATAGTAGATACTCCATAATTGCCTGAAGACGGCAGGTATAGTGGGTTCTACTACAATGACCTAGGAACTCAGGAATAAAATTCTGAAATTCTTATGTTTTGTTCAGTATGTTATGTAATGTAGTTTCTATACTCACGTCAGTACTCTGAAAAAAAAATGAGTAGGTACTTCTTAATTGCCTGAAGACGGCAAGTATAGTGGGTTCTACTACAATGACCTAGGAACTCGGGAATAAAATTCTGAAAATCTTATGTTTTGTTCAGTATGTTATGTAATGTAGTTTCTATACCCACGTCAGTACTCTGATAAAAAAAAAATTGTAGATACTCCATAATTGCCTGAAGACGGCAGGTATAGTGGGTTCTACTACAATGACCTAGGAACTCGGGAATAAAATTCTGAAAACCTTATGTTTTGTTCAGTATGTTATGTGATGTAGTTTTTATACCCACGTCAGTACTCTGATAAAAAAAAAATAGTAGGTACTCCATAATTGCCTTAAGACGGCAGGTATAGTGGGTTCTACTACAATGACCTAGGAACTAGGAAATAAAATTCTGAAAATCTTATGTTTTGTTCAGTATGTTATGTAATGTAGTTTCTATACCCACGTCAGTACTCTGATAAAAAAAAAATGTAGATACTCCATAATTGCCTGAAGACGGCAGGTATAGAGGGTTCTACTACAATGACCTAGAGACTCGGAGATAAAATTCTGAAAACCTTATGTTTTGGTCAGTATGTTATGTAATGTAGTTTCTATACCCACGTCAGTACTCTGATAAAAAAAAATAGTAGGTACTCCATAATTGCCTGAAGACGGCAGGTATAGTGGGTTCTACTACAATGACCTAGGAACTCGGAAATAATATTCTGAAAATCTTATGTTTTGTTCAGTATGTTATGTAGTGTAGTTTCTATACCCACGTCAGTACTCTGATAAAAAAAAATGAGTAGGTACTCCTTAATTGCCTGAAGACGGCAAGTATAGTGGGTTCTACTACAATGACCTAGGAACTCGGGAATAAAATTCTGAAAATCTTATGTTTTGTTCAGTATGTTATGTAATGTAGTTTCTATACCCACGTCAGTACTCTGATAAAAAAAAATAGTAGGTACTCCATAATTGCCTGAAGGCGGCAGGTATAGTGGGTTCTACTACAATGACCTAGGAACTCGGAAATAATATTCTGAAAATCTTATGTTTTGTTCAGTATGTTATGTAATGTAGTTTCTATACCCACGTCAGTACTCTGATAAAAAAAAAGAGTAGGTACTCCATAATTGCCTGAAGACGGCAGGTATAGTGGATTCTACTACAATGACCTAGGAACTCGGAAATAAAATTCTGAAAATCTTATATTTTGTTCAGTATGTTATGTAATGTAGTTTCTATACCCAAGTCAGTACTCTGATAAAAAAAAAATAGTAGGTACTTCATAATTGCCTGAAGGCGGCAGGTATAGTGGGTTCTACTACAATAACCTAGGAACTCAGAAATAAAATTCTGAAAATATTAAGTTTTGTTCAGTATGTTATGTAATGTAGCTTCTGTACCCACGACAGTACTCTGATAAAAAAAAAGAGTAGGTACTCCATAATTGCCTGAAAACGGCAGGTATAGTGGGTTCTACTACAATGACCTAGGAACTCGGAAATAAAATTCTGAAAATCTTATGTTTTGTTCAGTATATTATGTAATGTAGTTTCTATACCCATGTCAGTATTCTGATAAAAAAAAATGAGTAGTACTCCATAATTGCCTGAAGACGGCAGGTATAGTGGGTTCTACTACAATGACCTAGGAACTCGGGAATAAAATTCTGAAAATTTTATGTTTTGTTCAGTATGTTATGTAATGTAGTTTCTATACCCACGTCAGTACTCTGATAAAAAAAAATGAGTAGGTACTCCTTAATTGCCTGAAGACGGCAGGTATAGTGGGTTCTACTACAATGACCTAGGAACTCGGGAATAAAATTCTGAAAATCTTTTGTTTTGTTCAGTATGTTATGTAATGTAGTTTCTATACCCACGTCAGTACTCTGATAAAAAAAAAATAGTAGGTACTCCATAATTGCCTGAAGACGGCAGGTATAGTGGGTTCTACTACAATGACCTAGGAACTCGGAAATAAAATTCTGAAAATCTTATGTTTTGTTCAGTATGTTATGTAATGTAGTTTCTATACCCACGTCAGTACTCTGATAAAAAAAAAATAGTAGATACTCCATAATTGCCTGAAGACGGCAGGTATAGTGGGTTCTACTACAATGACCTAGGAACTCAGGAATAAAATTCTGAAAACCTTATGTTTTGTTCAGTATGTTATGTAATGTAGTTTCTATACCCACGTCAGTACTCTGATAAAAAAAAATAGTAGGTACTCCATAATTGCCTGAATACGGCAGGTATAGTGGGTTCTACTACAATGGCCTAGGAACTCGGAAATAAAATTCTGAAAATCTTTTGTTTTGTTCAGTATGTTATGTAATGTAGTTTCTATACTCACGTCAGTACTCTGATAAAAAAAAAGAGTAGTTACTCCATAATTGCCTTAAGACGGCAGGTATAGTGGGTTCCACTACAATAACCTAGGAACTCGGGAATATAATTCTGAAAATCTTTTGTTTTGTCCAGTATGTTATGTGACGTAGCTTCTATACCCACGCCAGTACTCTGATAAAAAAAAATAAGTAGGTACTCCATAATTGCCTGAAAACGGCAGGTATAGTGGGTTCTACTTCAATGACTTAGGAACTCGGGAATAAAATTCTTAAAATCTTTTGTTTTGTTCAGTATGTTATGTGACGTAGCTTCTATACCCACGTCAGTACTCTGATAAAAAAAGAGAAGGTACTTCATGATTGCCTCAAGACAGCAGGTATAGTGGGTTCTACTACAATGACCTAGGAACTCGGAAATAAAATTCTGAAAATCTTATGTTTTGTTCAGTATGTTATGTAATGTAGTTTCTATACCCACGTCAGTACTCTGATAAAAAAAAAATGTAGATACTCCATAATTGCCTGAAGACGGCAGGTATAGAGGGTTCTACTACAATGACCTAGAGACTCGGAGATAAAATTCTGAAAACCTTATGTTTTGGTCAGTATGTTATGTAATGTAGTTTCTATACCCACGTCAGTACTCTGATTAAAAAAAAAAGTAGGTACTTCATAATTGCCTGAAGACGGCAGGTATAGTGGGTTCTACTACAATGACCTAGGAACTCGGAAATAATATTCTGAAAATCTTATGTTTTGTTCAGTATGTTATGTAGTGTAGTTTCTATACCCACGTCAGTACTCTGATAAAAAAAAATGAGTAGGTACTCCTTAATTGCCTGAAGACGGCAAGTATTGTGGGTTCTACTACAATGACCTAGGAACTCGGGAATAAAATTCTGAAAATCTTATGTTTTGTTCAGTATGTTATGTAATGTAGTTTCTATACCCACGTCAGTACTCTGATAAAAAAAAATAGTAGGTACTCCATAATTGCCTGAAGGCGGCAGGTATAGTGGGTTCTACTACAATGACCTAGGAACTCGGAAATAATATTCTGAAAATCTTATGTTTTGTTCAGTATGTTATGTAATGTAGTTTCTATACCCACGTCAGTACTCTGATAAAAAAAAAAGAGTAGGTACTCCATAATTGCCTGAAGACGGCAGGTATAGTGGATTCTACTACAATGACCTAGGAACTCGGAAATAAAATTCTGAAAATCTTATATTTTGTTCAGTATGTTATGTAATGTAGTTTCTATACCCAAGTCAGTACTCTGATAAAAAAAATAATAGTAGGTACTTCATAATTGCCTGAAGGCGGCAGGTATAGTGGGTTCTACTACAATAACCTAGGAACTCAGAAATAAAATTCTGAAAATCTTAAGTTTTGTTCAGTATGTTATGTAATGTAGCTTCTGTACCCACGACAGTACTCTGATAAAAAAAAAGAGTAGGTACTCCATAATTGCCTGAAAACGGCAGGTATAGTGGGTTCTACTACAATGACCTAGGAACTCGGAAATAAAATTCTGAAAATCTTATGTTTTGTTCAGTATGTTATGTAATGTAGTTTCTATACCCACGTCAGTACTCTGATAAAAAAAAAATAGTAGATACTCCATAATTGCCTGAAGACGGCAGGTATAGTGGGTTCTACTACAATGACCTAGGAACTCAGGAATAAAATTCTGAAATTCTTATGTTTTGTTCAGTATGTTATGTAATGTAGTTTCTATACTCACGTCAGTACTCTGAAAAAAAAATGAGTAGGTACTTCTTAATTGCCTGAAGACGGCAAGTATAGTGGGTTCTACTACAATGACCTAGGAACTCGGGAATAAAATTCTGAAAATCTTATGTTTTGTTCAGTATGTTATGTAATGTAGTTTCTATACCCACGTCAGTACTCTGATAAAAAAAAAATTGTAGATACTCCATAATTGCCTGAAGACGGCAGGTATAGTGGGTTCTACTACAATGACCTAGGAACTCGGGAATAAAATTCTGAAAACCTTATGTTTTGTTCAGTATGTTATGTGATGTAGTTTTTATACCCACGTCAGTACTCTGATAAAAAAAAAATAGTAGGTACTCCATAATTGCCTTAAGACGGCAGGTATAGTGGGTTCTACTACAATGACCTAGGAACTAGGAAATAAAATTCTGAAAATCTTATGTTTTGTTCAGTATGTTATGTAATGTAGTTTCTATACCCACGTCAGTACTCTGATAAAAAAAAAATGTAGATACTCCATAATTGCCTGAAGACGGCAGGTATAGAGGGTTCTACTACAATGACCTAGAGACTCGGAGATAAAATTCTGAAAACCTTATGTTTTGGTCAGTATGTTATGTAATGTAGTTTCTATACCCACGTCAGTACTCTGATAAAAAAAAATAGTAGGTACTCCATAATTGCCTGAAGACGGCAGGTATAGTGGGTTCTACTACAATGACCTAGGAACTCGGAAATAATATTCTGAAAATCTTATGTTTTGTTCAGTATGTTATGTAGTGTAGTTTCTATACCCACGTCAGTACTCTGATAAAAAAAAATGAGTAGGTACTCCTTAATTGCCTGAAGACGGCAAGTATAGTGGGTTCTACTACAATGACCTAGGAACTCGGGAATAAAATTCTGAAAATCTTATGTTTTGTTCAGTATGTTATGTAATGTAGTTTCTATACCCACGTCAGTACTCTGATAAAAAAAAATAGTAGGTACTCCATAATTGCCTGAAGGCGGCAGGTATAGTGGGTTCTACTACAATGACCTAGGAACTCGGAAATAATATTCTGAAAATCTTATGTTTTGTTCAGTATGTTATGTAATGTAGTTTCTATACCCACGTCAGTACTCTGATAAAAAAAAAGAGTAGGTACTCCATAATTGCCTGAAGACGGCAGGTATAGTGGATTCTACTACAATGACCTAGGAACTCGGAAATAAAATTCTGAAAATCTTATATTTTGTTCAGTATGTTATGTAATGTAGTTTCTATACCCAAGTCAGTACTCTGATAAAAAAAAAATAGTAGGTACTTCATAATTGCCTGAAGGCGGCAGGTATAGTGGGTTCTACTACAATAACCTAGGAACTCAGAAATAAAATTCTGAAAATATTAAGTTTTGTTCAGTATGTTATGTAATGTAGCTTCTGTACCCACGACAGTACTCTGATAAAAAAAAAGAGTAGGTACTCCATAATTGCCTGAAAACGGCAGGTATAGTGGGTTCTACTACAATGACCTAGGAACTCGGAAATAAAATTCTGAAAATCTTATGTTTTGTTCAGTATATTATGTAATGTAGTTTCTATACCCATGTCAGTATTCTGATAAAAAAAAATGAGTAGTACTCCATAATTGCCTGAAGACGGCAGGTATAGTGGGTTCTACTACAATGACCTAGGAACTCGGGAATAAAATTCTGAAAATTTTATGTTTTGTTCAGTATGTTATGTAATGTAGTTTCTATACCCACGTCAGTACTCTGATAAAAAAAAATGAGTAGGTACTCCTTAATTGCCTGAAGACGGCAGGTATAGTGGGTTCTACTACAATGACCTAGGAACTCGGGAATAAAATTCTGAAAATCTTTTGTTTTGTTCAGTATGTTATGTAATGTAGTTTCTATACCCACGTCAGTACTCTGATAAAAAAAAAATAGTAGGTACTCCATAATTGCCTGAAGACGGCAGGTATAGTGGGTTCTACTACAATGACCTAGGAACTCGGAAATAAAATTCTGAAAATCTTATGTTTTGTTCAGTATGTTATGTAATGTAGTTTCTATACCCACGTCAGTACTCTGATAAAAAAAAAATAGTAGATACTCCATAATTGCCTGAAGACGGCAGGTATAGTGGGTTCTACTACAATGACCTAGGAACTCAGGAATAAAATTCTGAAAACCTTATGTTTTGTTCAGTATGTTATGTAATGTAGTTTCTATACCCACGTCAGTACTCTGATAAAAAAAAATAGTAGGTACTCCATAATTGCCTGAATACGGCAGGTATAGTGGGTTCTACTACAATGGCCTAGGAACTCGGAAATAAAATTCTGAAAATCTTTTGTTTTGTTCAGTATGTTATGTAATGTAGTTTCTATACTCACGTCAGTACTCTGATAAAAAAAAAGAGTAGTTACTCCATAATTGCCTTAAGACGGCAGGTATAGTGGGTTCCACTACAATAACCTAGGAACTCGGGAATATAATTCTGAAAATCTTTTGTTTTGTCCAGTATGTTATGTGACGTAGCTTCTATACCCACGCCAGTACTCTGATAAAAAAAAATAAGTAGGTACTCCATAATTGCCTGAAAACGGCAGGTATAGTGGGTTCTACTTCAATGACTTAGGAACTCGGGAATAAAATTCTTAAAATCTTTTGTTTTGTTCAGTATGTTATGTGACGTAGCTTCTATACCCACGTCAGTACTCTGATAAAAAAAGAGAAGGTACTTCATGATTGCCTCAAGACAGCAGGTATAGTGGGTTCTACTACAATGACCTAGGAACTCGGAAATAAAATTCTGAAAATCTTATGTTTTGTTCAGTATGTTATGTAATGTAGTTTCTATACCCACGTCAGTACTCTGATAAAAAAAAAATGTAGATACTCCATAATTGCCTGAAGACGGCAGGTATAGAGGGTTCTACTACAATGACCTAGAGACTCGGAGATAAAATTCTGAAAACCTTATGTTTTGGTCAGTATGTTATGTAATGTAGTTTCTATACCCACGTCAGTACTCTGATTAAAAAAAAAAGTAGGTACTTCATAATTGCCTGAAGACGGCAGGTATAGTGGGTTCTACTACAATGACCTAGGAACTCGGAAATAATATTCTGAAAATCTTATGTTTTGTTCAGTATGTTATGTAGTGTAGTTTCTATACCCACGTCAGTACTCTGATAAAAAAAAATGAGTAGGTACTCCTTAATTGCCTGAAGACGGCAAGTATTGTGGGTTCTACTACAATGACCTAGGAACTCGGGAATAAAATTCTGAAAATCTTATGTTTTGTTCAGTATGTTATGTAATGTAGTTTCTATACCCACGTCAGTACTCTGATAAAAAAAAATAGTAGGTACTCCATAATTGCCTGAAGGCGGCAGGTATAGTGGGTTCTACTACAATGACCTAGGAACTCGGAAATAATATTCTGAAAATCTTATGTTTTGTTCAGTATGTTATGTAATGTAGTTTCTATACCCACGTCAGTACTCTGATAAAAAAAAAAGAGTAGGTACTCCATAATTGCCTGAAGACGGCAGGTATAGTGGATTCTACTACAATGACCTAGGAACTCGGAAATAAAATTCTGAAAATCTTATATTTTGTTCAGTATGTTATGTAATGTAGTTTCTATACCCAAGTCAGTACTCTGATAAAAAAAATAATAGTAGGTACTTCATAATTGCCTGAAGGCGGCAGGTATAGTGGGTTCTACTACAATAACCTAGGAACTCAGAAATAAAATTCTGAAAATCTTAAGTTTTGTTCAGTATGTTATGTAATGTAGCTTCTGTACCCACGACAGTACTCTGATAAAAAAAAAGAGTAGGTACTCCATAATTGCCTGAAAACGGCAGGTATAGTGGGTTCTACTACAATGACCTAGGAACTCGGGAATAAAATTCTGAAAATCTTATGTTTTGTTCAGTATGTTGAGTAATGTATAAAATATAATGAATATAAAAATCCGAAAATCGTTTCACTTTTTATGTTATATAACGTAGCTCATATATCCGCGATCGTATAAAAAAAATAGGTAGTCCATAATTGCCAAGGTCGGTTTATATTGGCCGGTAACATTATTTACGTATTTTTTTTAATTTCTCAACTTGGTCGGGTTATAACAGCCGCTAGGTTTCGGCCGGTAACTTCACAATTTATAAAACTCCTTAAATTGGTCGGGTTATAACGGCCTGTAATATTTCGGCCGGTAACTTCACACCGGTTAAAATACACACAATAAATAAAATAAAACTAGAAATCTAGATAATAATATTTTTGAAACGACAAGAAATTATTTTTTTACGTAATTAACAGAAACTTAAGCAATATCAGACTAACATGAAGAATCTAACGCTGAGCACGACTTAAGTAAAGAAATATTGAGACTAATGCTTAGCCGAGGAGCAACGGCTCAAGCTTTAGCTTGAGCCACCGCTCGGAGAACCGACTATTATAGAAATTGTAATCTAAGCAATGCCTCGTGCTAAGCACTGGCTTAGCAACGACTATTAATCCGAACATTAGTCTTTTTACATCATTATTTACCTTTAATAAAAAATAAAAAAATCTGTACACCATGTAGGTATATGCAATATTGAGATTACTTAGTTTGTTAATAAAAAAAATCCTGTTATTTTATTTAAATTAAATAAAAACACTTATTTTAAATTAAATATAAATTTAATCTATTTTATGTGTAGCATTGCAGTGGACAATTTTTACAACCAAAAAACAAAAGATATTATTTTGACATGACAATAAAATAAATTGACGTTTTTCTTCTTAAATTAAAATCTTTATGAAATGTTGTGACTAAGGTCGCATCAATCTCCGGGGCCTTGAAAATAACTACTCTTCATTTTTTACTGGTAGAGGGCATACACTGGTAAGCTCGACGCAATACACCTTTATGAATTTTCACATCAAAAACTCTACATTTGTTATCCGATCTGGAATTAAGTATGGACTCGATTTGAGCAAATAATGTACCAAGTTCTTCGAAAGTAAAGTACGTATTTCCATAATAAACCCGTTTCAAAAAATATTTTGCCGACTTCAAGGCCGATTTCCACAAACCGCCGAAATTCAGCGAGTAGGAAGGCGAAAAATTAAATTGAATTCCCTTATTAGTAGCGAAATCTGACACACCAGGCATTAAACAATTAATAAAACTACCAATGGCATGATTGGCACCAACAAAATTTGTGCCATTATCACAAAAAACCTGCAGCGGTTTACCTCTCCGTGCAATAAACTGTCTAAATGAAAGAATAAAAGCTTCAGTACTTAAATCACTAACTATTTCTAAATGAACTGCCTTAATTTTAAAACAAATGAAAATATATAAATAACTCTCAGAAATAAGGGCATACACTGGCAAGCTCGACGCAATACACCTTTATGAATTTTCACATCAAAAACTCTACATTTGTTATCCGATCTGGAATTAAGTATGGACTCGATTTGAGCAAATAATGTACTAAGTTCTTCGAAAGTAAAGTACGTATTTCCATAAACCCTTCTTTTCTTATTTACAATTTGAAAGGGACCAGCAAAATCAATACCTACAATTTGAAAGGGGTCTCTAGTCAGGATGCGCTCGCTCTTGTGGCAAATTTCCCATTATTTTACTAAGACTTTTACAATTATTAATAAATCTACACACATAAGCAAAAAAAACGCTCAAGAAATAGATAATTAGAATATTCGGTAAAATTTAATAATTGATAATTATTATTGACAACAGTTAATGCCTTAATCTCTGGTAGATAAATTCTTATTATAAGCTTGAGAAGGCCAAGTATGAATATCTTGGCTTAAAAAATCAGGTCATTTCCATCATAATTTACAATGTGGAAGATCTTTAGGATGAACACCACGAGAAGCTTTATCAGCTGGGTTTTGGGCAGACGGTACATATCTTCATGTGTCATTAGAAGTTATCTCTTTAAGTTCTAAAATACGATTGCAAACATAAGGTTTTAATTTATTTTTTGAATTTAACCACCCAAGGACAACTTGAAAATCTGTCCAATAATCATTTTTAATTTCAAGTTGGTCATCCTGAATAGCTTGACTTAAATTGCAAGTAACTTTAACATTATTGTGACTTATATTCATATTATGATAAGAACCTACAACAAGCCAACCAAACTGTGACTCTTGTAATAAAGGTTTACAATTACCTAACTTAATTTGTTGCGATCCCACACACTCCCAAAAAACATCAGCCCCGAGCAATAAATCGATCTCTGAAGGTTGACAGAAGTTCGGATCAGCAAGCTTTATATAATAAGGTATATTAAATTCATTAATATTACTTTTATGACTTAGTAAAATATTTGTGATTTTAGGGATAACTAAACAATGTAATTTAATATTAAATGAATTATTTACACATGACTGCACATGGAATGTACATTGCTCTTTAATATTAAAATGCACACTATTAATATAATACCTGATACGAGAACACGCAACATCACTATGTAAACCGATTTTCTGTTTATATGGTTCGTTAATAAAAGATGACTGGCTACCACAGTCAAGCAAAGCTCTTGCTGGGTGCACCTTATTGGTGTCATTGTTCACAATATGTACAATAGCTGTACATAAAAATACTTGACCTCCATTGTTAGAAGAAGATAACGAAACAGTTTGTAATGTGGATGGAGGAGAGTCGGTAGTACATGGTAGAAGCTCAGTTTGATTTAAATTGTTACTAATACAAGTATTGACCAGCTGTCAAACGAACCGGTATAAATTTCTAATGCTGTGCAAAATAATTAAATAAAAATATAAATAACAAGTGAAATAGTGAAGTGATAGAAATAATTTAATAAATAATTATTTAAACTTATAAAACTATTAATATTGAACATTATTTTAATAGTGCAATCTCCATAAAACTTTGCGAAGAAAACCAAACGTATTAACGAAATTAACCTAATTTAATCACTTGAAAACATCGATGTTATTACGTTTCCTAAAGTGACCAATATATATTATTATTTAGTGTTATTTTTTTTTAGTGAAATATTTTAATTACAAAATTGATTCATTTTTATTTTGTTTGATCCGCACAAAAAAATATATAATGACCCTCAAATGAATAAAAGTAAAAGAAGACATTACTGTATAATACTTTAATTTTGTAACTCAAAATAATATCGGTCGTGGCCGATTGTGTACGACGACGGATACTAACATCATAAGAACGAGAGTTCGAGCCCCGCCCGACACTAGGATTTTTTTTCCTAAACAACTGTATACCTAAATTATATTACATCTACTCGATTGTATGATTTAAATAACTAGGAGTAATTAAATATTAGTAAAATAGTTCACACAACGACTAATAGAGGGCGCACCAACAAGTAAATTTGTCGCCTACAAAGATGAATTTCATAGAAAATATTACATTCCGTCGCAAGCGGGCAATATCAAACTCAGAACAAACTACGGAAGATAATCTCACAAATATTACAACAGATGGCACCACCACCAGTTTACCTGATATTTCACAAGACACTAACGAAGAAATAATAACCGAACTAAAACAACAATTGGAAACTATAAAACTAGAATTACAAATTGCACATGACGAAGTACAAAATCTAACTCTGGAAAATACCAGCCTTAAAAATACTATTCAGGATCTATCAAAAAAACACGAAATATACAAAACTGTCACAAACAGCTTAAAAAATGATATATTTACACCAAAAAGGAATAAAAATAAGACCTCCACACCAAGACAAGATAAAATAGAAAAGCAAAACATACACAAAACTAATTATAGACCAATTGATAAGACAATAAAATCGACCCTTTATAACACAATTGATAAAACAGTTAATAAGAGAAAGTTATGTATAATTAGTAGCAACAATAAGAATAATATTCTATCAATTTCAGAAGACATTTTTGATAACCGTTTCCAACGATGTCACTACTCTAAACCAAATGGAGGAATTAAAGATTTATTGATGAACATAGACAGTAAGCTTGTAAACTATACAGAGAGTGACTACTGTATTATATTGATAGGTGAAAAGGATTTTATTACTACTAATGATTATTTTAGCTTAATATTCCACATAAGAAATACACTTGAGTCTCTTGTCCACACGAATATTGTACTATGCTTACCAACCTACAAATATGGACAACATACAAACTTATACAACTGGAGAGTAGAAACATTTAACAATCTATTGTATCTAGATATAATAACAAATAAACATGCGTATGTGTTTGATTCAAATGCATATATATCATACAATTACACTATGTTTACCAAATATTCTGGTCACATAAATAATAATGGAATCTACACAATATTCGATGAATTAAACTATGCAATCTTAGAACTTGAAAAATCTTTTAATAATGAAGACTCTAACATATCAAGACAATGTGATTTTTTTCTCGTATAACTTTATAAGAATATTCCATCAGAACATTGCTGGCTTTATGCAAAAAGTAGATCTTTTAACTGTTTACATTGACGAATTGTTAGCTAACCAAGTAGAAATTGACATTATATGTATAACGGAGCATTTTATAATGGCAGGTTTTGAGGAACTGCTAACCATTCCGAACTATCAATTAGCAGCAAGCTACTCAAGAAATAAAAAGAGAGGTGGAGCTTGCATATTTGTGAAGTCAAACCATATTTATAAGGAACTTAAAAATATTTCAAAACTCTCAATATCTGGAATATTTGAATGTTGCGCTGTAGAGTTGGTATCACACAATATTGTGATTGTTTGTATATATAGAATTCCCAAATATAACAATTTAAACGCTTTTTACGAAAAATTAGAATTAGCACTATCAAAAGTATGCTATCTAAACAAAAAAATTGTGTTATGTGGAGACTTTAACATAGATATTTTAAAAAATAATAGCCTTGCACAAGATTTTAAAAATTTCTTATTAAACTTTAATCTTAAGTTAGAACTAAATCAACCGACTCGACTAAATAGTATGACTTGCATAGACAATTTTGCACATAACATTCAACGAAACTGTAAAGGAGAAATTATTGACCTAGCCTTATCTGATCATACAGCACAAATTATGAAAGTACCAGTAAAAAAAACCTGTAAGTTTAAGTTCTGGCGTATGCAGAAACGTGATTATTCTAAAGATAATATACTAAAATTTAAAAAATACCTCCACAGTTTACCCTTTACAGATATCTATACAACAAAGGATCCAAATAAAGCTTTTGACCAATTCCATGAACTATTTTTACTTATATACAAACTCTGCTTTCCATTACAAACAATAAAAATGTTTATAAATAAAAGACAAAAATGGATATCTCGTGGAATTAAACTATCCAGCAAAAGGCAAAGACAGTTTCTCTGGCACTATAGACGTATGCCAACTACTGCTAATAGAGAAAGACTAAAAACTTATTCACAAAGACTCAAAAAAATAATTAAACTAACTAAAAAAGCTCAAAATAATAATTTTATACAACAATCGACAAATAAAACTAAAGCGACATGGCAAATTATAGACACAAACAAAAATAATTATCCAAAGGAACCTATACTAAAAATTAAAACTAAAAACTGTTATATTAGTGACCCGACAAGTATTGCAAACGCATTTAATACTTTTTTTATTAATCAAATTCAAGAAACAGTGAAATATAAATCTATTATTCCACAATCATACCCCCAATCAATGTATATGTTCCCTACTACATCGCAAAATATAATTACAATAATAAAAACACTAAAAAATACAAATACTGTAGGTTATGACGAAGTAGCAACAAAGGTCATTAAGGTAGTTGATACAGTAATAGCCCCACACCTTAGTTACATAATAAATATGTGTATCACTGAGGGCATTTTTCCAAATAAACTTAAGCTAACAGTAATCAAACCGGTATTTAAAAAAGAAGACCCAGAAAATATGAAATTTTATAGACCAATTGCTTTATTATCTATATTTTCTAAAATTTTTGAAAAGGTAATATACGAATCAATTTATAATTATCTAACTAAATTTAATATATTATGTGACGAACAAAAAGGGTTTAGAAAAAACAAAGATATCAATATGGCCATATATGATTTACTTAATAATATACTGACTAATGTAGACAAAAAAATACCTATATGTGCTATTTTTACAGACATGACTAAGGCTTTTGACTGCGTAGAACATGACAGATTATTGTATAAACTACATTGCTATGGAATTAGAGGCAATATTTTGAATCTTTTTGAGACTTATCTTAAACAAAGAACACAGTTTACTGAAATTTCCAGAATATGCTCAAAGACCCTACTTGAAATTAAATACAAGTCAGTTACTTTAGAATCTAAATTTGGTGTCCCACAAGGAAGTGTTCTAGGCCCACTTCTTTTCTTATTGTATATAAATGACATGCCACAAAAAGTTCCTTGTCCGATGGCTCTATTTGCAGACGATAGCACAGCAATAATTAAATGTAATGAACCTAATAACTATGAATCTGACATTAATATTGCAATTAAAGAAGTAATTGAATGGCTTGATAATAATAATTTAATGATAAACCTAGAAAAAACTAAAATTATGCACTTCCAACAAAGAATAAAATCACCAGACATACAAGTGAATTACAATGGACAAAATATAAATGAGACTGACATAACTAAATTTTTAGGATTAATAATAGATAAAACATTAACGTGGAAACCACAAATTGATGAAATATGCAAAAAATTATCAAGGTTTTCATACGCTTTATTTAAACTATCCAAAATATCAAGTGAACAAACTGTTCTAACTGCCTATCATGGATATGTAATGTCATGCCTGCGCTATGGAGTAATATTTTGGGGAAACTCCACTGACAGAGACAAAGCATTCAAAGCCCAAAAACGATGTATCCGCTCAATGTATGGTCTAAAACCAAGTGATAGTTGTCTTCCAATTTTCAAATCCCTTAAAATATTGACATTACCTTGTATATATATATATGAAATTTGTATATTTGTGAAAAACAATCCAAATCTATTTGTTAAACTCTCTACAACACTAAGGCAACCAATAAGACAACAGTATAAACATAAACTCTGTGTGCAAAAATGTCAAACAGCACTGCTACAAAAAAGCGTGCTTAATATGGCCCCTACTATCTATAATAAAATTCCAGATGACATAAAATTATTAAAAATTAAGTTATTTAAAAAGAAACTATTTTCATTATTATTACTAAAGTCTTACTATTCTATTTCGGATTTCTTGAATGACAAAATATAGCTTATTATTTTATTTTGTTTTTAGTGTTTGTTATTTTATTATTAAAAAATGTTTACGATAATTTCGTAAACATTTTTTTGACATATTATATTATTAATTTATATAATTCAGATAAATGATAGACATAAAATATAATTTATTGACATATTAAATTAATTTGATATTTTTAAGAATAGGTAAAATTATAAAACTATTTTGGCTGAATTTTGTTATTAGGGTAGGTATTAATATAAGTTGACATTATGGTTTGTAATTTTATTAATGTAATGCATAAATTTAATAATTAAAAACATGATTGTACCTAACATTTGTATACCGCAAGGTGGGACAAAGAGAACTCCAAATGTAAAAACATCTATGTAATAACCTCTGTTCACAAATAAAGAATTTGATTTGATTTGATTTGATTTGATTTGATTTGACTATTATCTTGTTTATGAAGCAATAAATTATGTTTCTTATTACAAGTTTTACAAGGTCCTATTTAAAAAAAAATAGGAACTGTGCCCCTGACGAAAGCAATTATGACACAAATCATATTTTAAAACGAAATTACATCTATCATCAATATTCATATTTTTAAAAACATCACAAAGAAAAACTTTATCTTCACCATTGCATACTAAGCTAATAATAATAAATAAATTTATTTAAATAAGAAATAATATAAATGTTTACTGAAGATAAGAATATATTATGTTGTTTTATTGTTTAGTTTGTTAATTAAAATACTAATGTTGTTTGTTAAATATGCCATAGTTATAGATATAAATATACCTAGTTATATTTTCTTTAAAAGCAAGAAATTTTCAGAACTTATTACCAAAGGAAGGGTTGCTTTGCTGTTCATTTCAAAATATGACTGATTATAAAATATAAATATTAATAAATAATCAAGGTTTTTATATAATGTAATTTCCCCTACATACATATACTGAGAAATATATACAAAGTAAGAAGCCGGATAGTCGGCGCTCTTTGCCGAATAGTCGCCGACTATGATAGTGGGCGGATAGTCGGCTTTACCGACTAGTCGCCGACTATTCGGCACATCTCTAATATACATACATAAACTACATATACATAATACTACCAACTACAAAATGAGAAAGGAGAAGTAACAAAGTGAAAAGGAATAGAAAAATTTATATGTAAAATTTAATAATATTTTATGTCCCAAAAATGTATGCAATATAACCTATACACTAGTCAAATACAAAAAGTGAATATATTACAAATTGCGGATGATATCGTTTTATATAGTATAAATAAAAATGATATAAATAGTGTGATGAGGCAATTATATGCTACTATCATAACCATTAAAAGGCCATAAAATTTTTTAAAAAAATATATGCAAATAAGTAACATTTATTACTTTTACAGTGTGTTAGTTTAATAGATAAATATAAAAAGCTTATTAGAAGTGGTCTCCATTGGCTGCAATACAGTTGAATACAGTCCTTTAAACGTTGAGGCCAGTTATCAATAGAATTACGCACTCTTTCCATGGGAAAATTCTTCACTGCCAATCGTATGGATTGTTTTAGGGACTCCAAATTATCATCGCGGTTAGAGCAAACCGTACTCTCAAAAACTGTCCATAAATCATAATCCAGCGGATTAAGATGGGCACCAACCACAGAGCACGGAATCCACGCGCAGCGATTCCGTGCTCTGTGGCACCAACCAAGACTGCGTGCACCGAATCACGCAGCCACGCCACGGTCGGAAACAGAGCCCCTCAGGCTCTCTGTATTAGTCAGTCAAACAAAAAACGTGGACCGAGCCGTAGTACTCTATTTTATCTGTGGACCGAGCGTTATACCCCGGCGCCGAGTCTTACTGCAGCCTTAGCACGGCCAACCCAAGACGCGATACAAGTCGCGCGCGAGCAAACGTCAAAACGGTGTGGCGTGACATTTTGCTAGCACGGGTTCCCAAGACAAGGCTTCAAAATCTTGCTATGAAGTATAAGTCTTGTTTTCATTCACTCTTCTCAGCATGCCATAGATATAAATATCAGATAGGCCCTTCCATACAAAAACCCAACGTTTTTTTGTCAATAAGTGATAACTAGCGCCACTAGCAGTAAGAATTTGAACTAATACTTAGTATGATGTGACGTTGTAAGGGCGTACCAATTTAATTAGCCAAACTATTATTTTTCATTTTCATAGTTTATTTTTGTTTCCGTTTTTTTTAAATAAATATGTGTATATGACTCAGGTGTTTTTATATCGATATGTATGTTTATCAATTAGTCTGTCTATGAATCTACATCTCGTATGCGTCAAATATCTCGAAAACGAATCGTCTAACTGACTTGAAATTTGGAATAGTTATAAATATTGTTTCATCCAAAATGGTATAAGTCATAGACTTACTTATAGGCTCGAGTGAAAAAGGGTGTAAATAGAAAAATAAATAAATTTGGGACAAATTGGGTCACCTGAAAGGTACTTATTTATAAAATAATATATTTATGTAGTTAAATTAGGTATAGTTGAGCTCTCGTTAAATGAAAATTATTTGTGTTAGAAGGAGTTTACTCTGACGCCAAGAGCGATAATGGTTACCGTGAGCCAACAGTACCGAACAACAACGGAAAAATAACCATCATTGATGAATATTATTTACTTTGCAATATTATATAGCAATATATTAACTTATATTAAAAATTCAATAATGTTGGTATATTAAAATGAGTTTAAGGTTACTCCAAAAACATTATCTCATACAGCATGAGCTTCTGGCGAAATAATAAAATGTCCTAATTTTATAATTTATCTTAAAAAACTTTTTTTTTAAACTGGTTTTCAAGAAATTAATATTTAAAATCTAAGTTTTTGTCTATATTTTTTTATTTACAAAGCTAACAGTGGCAGTTTCAAAACCAATCTTTCTATATAATACGAGTCCATACTTCCCTTCGTAGATCATTAGCAGGAAGTCTTAAAAAAAAAACTATTAGAAAAAAACAATTGTTTTAGAACTGAAAAAAAAAAATCCCCAATAAAAATCGTATATATTTTAATACAGCTTTATGTTTTGTTATGAAGCAAAAATGCGCATCTTTGCTTAATTTTCACCTATCTGTTATACATGGTGACTTTGAAAGGATGTACTTTGGGCTAATATGAGGTTCTACTGATCAATACGAACAACTTTTCTCATGGAACCATGTGCCGCAAATGAAAAAAAATATTGCCTTCTCCATACTAACTAGTAATGTTAAAATGACCAATTTGTATGGGGAAGCCAACATTTTTTTTCATTTGCGACACATGGTTTCATGAGAAAAGTTGTTCGATTTGCTCAGCAGAACCTCATATTAGCCCAAAGTATATCCTTTTAAATTCACCCTGTATATCAAAACTTTTTCTAAGAGTTTCTTTAAAATCCGAATATGTCATATAATTACGAATATCTTAGTCCTCTGTATAAAAATAAATAATTTTATAGCCTATACATAGCGAGGAAGGCTACGTATAGGCTATTTATTTTTATACAGGGGGTTAAGATATACGTAACAGGTTAAACAGGAGTTATAACACAAAAACAATTTTTCAATTCGGACAAGGAGTTCTTGAGATTAGCGCGTTCAAACATAATACAAACAAAATCTTCAGCTTAAGAATATAAGTATAGATAATCATAACTTTTATTAAAGTTTCACACTTTTTCATTCGAATTTTGTTTGAAACATATCTTATTGTATTCAGTATAAGTATTCTAGGCGTAAAAATATATAACGTCATTACAAGGTTAAGTCGTTGATAATAATCTCTCCATACATTGAAATAGAACGAATGAAACATAACCTAAATATATTCTTTTAACATTTAAATATGAAATTTTCGACTATCCGATGATAAGAAATATTGTCTTTCTTTTTGTTTAACTTTGTCGAGTAATTTGTGCAACGTTTTACTACACAATACGGGATCTTGGCAAGGTATTTAGAGTACTTTTCGCTGCCGCTGCTTGAAACAGAAACGTATCGTTGGTGCTAAATTGATTTTTTAGCACCAATGTTTTAGTACTTAAGAAACATGTTTTGAGGCCCGTCCGGGAGCCCATAACTTAAAGATTTGTCATATCGATAAAGACTTTTATAGCGGGTTTTTTATCACGTTCGGCTTTATGTGATGACATAGAAATCTTGCGTGAAATTGTTCGATTATTTTAAAAAACCATCTGAGTTGTACAAACATCTACGTGTAACCAAGCAACAAATCCTGAGTAACTCTCGGGATAATCTGATTGCATCTCTCCCAAAAGACTCATTGGCCTCTGAGATGGAGTCAAGACTTCAGTTTCATAAATCATTTATGAGCGGTGCCCAGATCAGCAAAAGGGGGTTAGGTTGGAAGAAAAAGGAATGTGATAAAGATGTTATTAAATCTTTCCTTAGGGAAGATGAAGAGCATGGCTATAGAGTTCACGCGATGACCCTAGAAGTACAGAATGAATGGCTTACTTTGGGGGAAGTTTGTATTCCTCCAGCCCTGAAATGGCGCACACTTATGTACGATTGGTCTCCGGCACTTATTAAGTTCTATCTGAATGCCTTTCAAATGTCCCTACCTGACCAGAGTAATCTGGTAAGATGGGGGAAGGCAACAGATAAGACATGTACATTGTGCGGTGTTGCTGTAGGGACTGCCAGACATATACTTGCTGGGTGCAAAACTCTACTTGAAAAAGGTCATTATTCGCACCGACATGATAAAGTTTTAGAAATTATTCGTGAAGCTGTAAGTCTCAGTATTGCTAGAGCCAGAAAAGGATTAACAACAAATGAAAGACTGACTACTTTTGTAATGGAGGGGCAACTCAAGAAAACTCAAAGTAAACCTTTCTCAATCCTGGACAAAGCACAAGACTGGAAAATATTCATGGATACATTTAAAGTACATTACAAGATTCCAGACGAACTAGCAGTTTCAGCCTATAGACCAGACATACTGGTGTACTCTCGGTGCTTGAAGAAAGTAATACTTATAGAACTCACCGTTCCGTGGGAAACAAACATACCTAAGGACCACAACATCAAGTCGAACAAATATTTTGATCTCACAAACGAAATTACTAGAAACGGATTTAAAACTCAACTTTATGCAGTGGAAGTTGGTGCAAGAGGAATTCCAGCAAAGTCTTTGCACCGTCTATTGAAGGATCTTGGCCTTCCGAGAACAGCCGTCGGAACTGTGTTTCCAGGATGGCGCTAACAGGATCATATAATATTTGGTTGAGTAGAGAGGGTAGTGAACACAGTGCAGGTGAGAGTTCAAAAGGCCTTTAAACCTACTTCGCGGTCTCAAGTCCGGGAACGCTGCAGTTCATTCCCCTGCCTTTCAACCACGCGATGGACCCGGCACCCGCACGGTGAATCCATGGTTTGCTAAGAACATTGTCTCTCTCTAGGGAATAATTTTATTATGGGAAAGTGGGAATTATAGGAACATGGGTATTAGGGAAAGATGTCATTAATAAAAAGTGGGAAAAATTCCCACTTTTTAAAAAAAGTAGGAAAAAGTCCCAATGACGAAAAAATGTATTTAAAAATTTTTTTTTTAATGTCCCACTTTTTAAAAAAGTAGGAAAAGTGCCACTTGACGAACGTGTTTTTTTTGGTGGGAATTTTTTTATATTTCCCTTTTTTTATTTTAATATTTTTTTAGTGGGAATAAAATCCCATTTTATAAAAAAGTTGAGAAAAAATTTTTTTTTTTTTTTTGATTTGTTTATTCATTAGGTGAGATTTTTTTCCACTTTTAAAGAAATTGGATTATTTTCCCTAAAAATAATTTTTCGTCAAGTGGGACTTTTTATTACTTTTAAAAAATGTGGTTAATTATTTTTAGTGGGACAAAAATCCCATTTTATGAAAAGTGGGAATAATTCCCACCTAATGAAAAAGCGGGATAAAGTAGCATTTTTACGAAAAAGCAGGAAAAAGTCCCTTTGCGTTCCGCTTCAGTAGTTGTTTCGATTTTACCACTCTATTCTTTTTTAAATTATCAGTTAAGAAATGACCAGTGTGTCTTTTGTAGGCTGCAAGTCCTAAGTCATCTTTTAAAATACGCGACATGGTTTTAGGTGCTATCTTTATCTCCCGAGATAAAATCTTTTGCTTTCTGACAGGATTTCTTCGAATTCTTTCCCTTACTGCTTTGACCACATTTTTCGTACGAACACTACGAAATATTTTTCTGTCACAAAGAGAGGAGGTCTCATTGTACCTATTAATAACCCGGTTCACAAACATTTAACTAATACCAAGTGTATGGAGAATTTAAAAAATTGCATTGGCTCCATACCTACTTTGTGTAATGCAATCACAGCGATTTGGTTCTCTCTATCACCCCACTCCATTTTAATATCGCAAAATATTGTACAATGTATTGGCGCCAAGATGAGAAAACACCTGGGGCTTTATTCCGAGTTTTGACACGTTCACCGTCGCGTATTTTGCGTAAAGTACAGAGGCTTTATTCAGAGTTTGCAACTGCTAAAGACGACAAGACGTTGCGTAAACTATAAATATTAAAATATAAGTTCTATCATATTAAATATAGAGTTGAAATTCCAATGCTCATAACATGTTCAAACTTGCGAAGAATTCGTGTATTTCAAGATGGCGGCATTATTATAGTTAACCTAATACAGACTAAATAGCCATTGAAATAGAACTTATATTTCAATATTTATAGTTTACGCAACGTCTTGTCGTGTTTAACGTTTGAAAACTCGGAATAAGGCCCCAGGTATTAAAATGTAAGTTCAATCATGTTAATTATAAAGTTGAAATTCCATTGCTCCATACATGTTCAAACTTGCGAAGAATTTGTGTATTTCAAGATGGCGGCATTATAATAGCCAACCTAATACATAGTACCTATATAACCATTGGAATAGAGCTTATATTTCCATATTTATAGTTTGCGCAACGTCTTGTCGTGATTAGCGGTTGCAAACTCCGAATAAGGCCCCTGTATATATTAATTATACTCTATGCAATGAGCAATCGTATAAAAATGAGATTTTTATTTTTAATTGTAACCTTATTTAATAGCCAGACTTATGTATATATCTTCAAGATTTGCTTTAAAGCATTGCGCTTCTAAAAATAAATTTGATTACACTGTTTGATTAAATTTGATTACAGATAGGCTCCAAAGCCTTTAAGCAGCTATATGTATTGCTTGGGTATATTAAAAACGTAAATTGTACATAGATTTTTTATTATTTTTAAAGACTCATTTTTTTTCTATGACCTCCCTTTGCGTACCGCTTCAGTAGTTGTTACGATTTTACCATATTCTTTTTTAAATTATCGGTTAAGAAATGACCAGTGTGTCTTTTGTAGGCTGCAAGTCCTAAGTCATCTTTTAAAATACGCGACATGGTTTTAGGTGCTATCTTCGTCTCCCGAGATAAAATCTTTTGCTTTCAGACAGGATTTCATCGAATTCTTACCCTGCTTTGCGCTTTGGCGCAAATATAACGTTAATTCATTTACCCTATATAATAACTTTGTTTGGCTGGATTATCATAAATAACTTGATACTCTTCGACCAACTTGGGAATACTTTGCCTAGAAATCTGCAAAATTAAGTCGTAGTTTGTCGCGCGACTGCATTAAGTTGTAGGCAATAGTTATAAGGGTCAATAAGGAAAAAAAAAATGTATTTACCTCTAAGAAATATGAAAAGAACAAACAAAAATAAACTCATAAAGAAATTAATTTGCCTAAGTTGGATCACTTCCATAAGAGTATTAGTGTTCTTAAATAGCCTTAAAAGTAATGTCTTTACAAGAATAATTGCCTAATTTTTAAAATAAATTGTGTAGGTATTCGATTAAAATTTAGATAACATTTTTTTTCACGGGTAGGATTTATTTTAAAATTTAGTAGGTACCATCGCACTTAGGAATTTGTGGAAATTAAATAGCCAATAAAGCTGCTAAAGAAGGACACAACTGAAAAGATTTGTCGTCTCATTTTGAAAAATCATTCACTGATATTTAACGACAAGAACATGACGATCCGCGTTTCAGGCATTCCGTGTGTAAACCGCCCGCCGCAGGTACCGGTGGTGGTCGGTCCATTAGAAACTAATTACCTACCCACGTTTCTATCACAGAACACACACTATCCCAATGGTTTCTATTGTACCAAATAATTAGCTTTTAAAGCAATTTGTATCCATTACGGTTAATCATAAAATCTCTATTGTTGTCTAACCCCGTCCAAATCAAAGATCAAAACGTTAATTAATTTACCCTATATAATAACTTTGTTTGGCTGGATTATCATAAATAACTTGATACTCTTCGACCAACTTGCCCGCCTCTCTGAATTGATAGCTATTTTCTGCTACGGGTAACCTGGAGACTTTGAAGACTGACCAGACGGTTAGTCCTTGGATTACCTAGAGAAAGAAACTACTACTACTACTTTGCCTAGAAATCTGCAAAATTACGTCGTAATTTGTCGCGCGACTGCAGTAAGTAGTAGGCAACAGTTCTAAGGGTCAAAATTAATCAAATATAACGAAAAAAAAAATGGTTTTACCTCTAAGAAATATGAAAAGAACAAACAAAAATAAACTCATAAGGAAATTAAGTTGTCTAAGTTGGATCAATTCAATAAGAGCGTTGATCATACAAATCATGAGGATACTCCAAGGTGTCTACGTGAGGTTTTGCGAGGAGACCACTATACATGGCCTAAAACATACAGTTGCGAATAATATGCATTGGTTAGAAAGGTTTGTTATACAATTTAGTAATTTGGTCGTTAAATTGTTAAAATAACTAAATTCTTTATGGCCACGACAAGGGCTAAAACTTCCTAGCGAAAATCATTTGAAATAATATACAGCTGAATCTGTTTCTCCTAAAATTCTACGTTTTGACTCACCTAAATACAAAGGATATATTGTTACATGTCTAAACGTCGAGCTCATCTCTGCATTGCAAGCAATGCAGACATGAGTTCGACGAACGAATCTAAAAAAATATATTTTAGAATGCCCGAGAGCACAAATGAAAAAATAATAAATCTGGGATTCTCCCCCGCCTGGCGTCTTTTATTTTCAGATGTCTCTGGTTAATAATGACAATAAACGCATTTATGGGAGCAGTTTACTGTGGCTTAGTCCAGCTGTCCCGCTATAATCTGGAACCAGTTGTGGTCTCCATGCAACGCGACTACAGAAGCTGGTGGACTACATTCCCAGCACTAACTGCTTGCTTTATGGAGAGAGTTAATGAAGAGAAAGCTAAATCTATTATTGAAATGTACGTATTTAAAGTAAGACTTATAGTTTAATTTATCGTGGTTCACCAACTTTCTTGCACCCATGTTTTGATCTGCTGAAACAATTTTAATTCGCTCATACATTTTAAAAGTTGGAAAAAATTGCCACTGTGGATCGGTACTTTGGTTTTTGGGCTTTTTAATGATTCTGGAGTTGAAACCAATTAACATGACTACACTCTTATAAACTTACAGAATGTGGAACATTACTGAAGATTCAGACGGTGAGAAGTATCAGTATTACTATAGCTTTATTGAGTTGGTATCCGATGTTTCATTCCGGACTAATCTACAGAACTTCTGGAAGTACCAAACTGATGAAAGCGTTAAAGGTGTGGACCTGCTCCAGTTGGCTTTAGATGTGCATCCTACTTTTCCTTTGAAGGTCATGGTGTCCAAGCAGGATAAGCAGGTAGATAGTTGTTCTGCAGTACCTACTTAATCATATAGCCCTTACTTGAATGTCAGAGTATTGCAGCTATAACTTGTTTTACTTAGAAGTCACCTCAGAGATATTCAGTAACAATCGAGCTCCAATAAAAAAAGTATTTCTAAAACGAAAGGGTTTGGAGTTTCTATTTTAATTTTTGAAATATTCGCCATCTTAGGTATTCTACTGTAGTTATATTTATATCTTTGGGTATATAATTTCTAAACGAATATTTTATTCGTCAGGTACAATGGGTTCCAGTCATGACAGAAATGGGTATCTGTATGTCGTTCAATTCTGAATATGCAGCATATCAGATTCTGTTACAGGAGGTGGGTTGGACGATGGAACCTTTGCTAAAATGCCACTACCACAGTAGCACTTGTTATGTGAGGATAGACACTATGAATAATGCGGTTAGGGTAAGGAATTTATTTTATTATCATTAGAGCTATACAGAATATACTAAATATAATCTATATATATATAGAATGTAAACATAATAATTAAATCGACGTACAAAAATCAAAAGCCACTTTATTAAAATGTTGTTACTACCAGTTTAAATTATAAATAGGTACTTTAGATACCGCAGAGATTTAATTTTAAGTATTACAGTTTACTTTACGACATTTATTACTGTATTCAAAGCATTTAAATATTTTATTCTTAGCATTATTATTATACTTTTAACCTTTTAAAAATATTTACAGTACTTCGTCCATTCTCCCTACGACATACCATCAGCTATCTCAAACCCTACTGGAGAAGTATTACCTGGTCAAGAGCTGGTCATCGACTTTAAATCCGTGGAAATCCAGGCATCTTCCGGAGTAAAGAAGTTATTGCTAAAACAAAGACGTTGCCGGTATGCTGATGAATGGATTTCAGATTCTATACGCGTACGTTTTCATGTTTAACTTTTATTTTTTGTTTATGCCCTCATTTATAAACGTTGACTATGAAAAGCATTTTAACCGCTGCGAACTCGCTTTCAGCAACTTGGCTTAAGGAGAACCTTATCTTAGGTATTATCTACCAGCTAACCTTTAGGATTGTGTACGAACATGGTGAAACATACTTACCTACTTGGAGGCCATCTCTCATATATCTGAATGTTTTTAGGCTTACAGTTATGGACTCTGCCAGATGAATTGCAGAAGTCGAATGGCAGTCATGTTTTGTGGATGCCGACCATATTTTCATGTTGTTGGAGGTTAGTTTGTGAACATCTTCAGCTTTACCTTGAGTTTTTACCAACTGAATTTATTACAGTCGCTAGCAACTACAGGTTGAGAATAATTGGGATGAACTAATAAAAGAGGTTTATTGAAATAAAGCGATTCCACGTATTTTGTTTGGTATCAATATATTGTATTAATATTATATTATCTATAGTTACAGGCGATAGACGAATTGACTTTAAGTAGTAAAAATGCTTGCAAAAACTCATGGTAGAGCTACGACAACCAGCTGTAAATAATATCTGTGAGAGAGACACAATGTTCTTAGCTATCCATGGCTTTGAGCATGCGAGTGCCGGGTCCATCGCATGGTTGGAAGGCAGGGGAATGAACTGCAGCGTTCCCGGACTTGAGACCGCGACTAGGTTTAAAGGCCTTTTGAACTCTTACCTGCATTGTTTTTACTACCCTCTCTACTCAACCAAATACTATATGATCCTGTTAGCGCCATCTTGGAAACACGCTCCATAATAGTTCCGACGGCTGATCTCGGAAGGCCAAGATCCTTCAATATACGATTCAAAGACTTTGCTGGAATTCCTCTTGCACCAACTTCCACTGCATAAAGTTTAGTTTTAAATCCGTTTGAAGTAATTTCGTGTGTGAGATCAAAATATTTGTTCGACTTAATGTTGTGGTCCTTAGAAAATCTGCACATTGAGTTCCCATGACCTAGCGTTACATAGGATTTGTTTGTGAATATTGGTAATGAAAATTAAAATGGTAAAGAATACTTGTGTTAGATGATCCCTCTTTCTTATCTAAAAAATCGTAAGTAGGTATAACAGTTCATAAATCTATTTTATCCTAATTTTTATTTTACAATATTTCTTCTTTACTTATGTTAAAGTAATTTTAGTATCTTCTTTATCACAGTAATTACTTCCATTAAAATAAAAGTAATTGGTGGCCACCTTGGTTGTAATGATTTAACTCTGTGTAAATAATTTTATTTAAGCATTATTTACTTATGTATAACCTACATTGTGCATGCGACATTACATTTATTTTTTAGCAAAAATATGGCAAATGTGGCTTGATGGCAATAAAATATCGAATGGCTGAATAACGCCATTACCATACCTAGGTACATTATTCAGCCATTCGATATTTTATCACATTAAGTTTTTACAGTGTTCTTTATTTATTAAATAAATAAATATTTTCAAAATTTAAAAAGGATAAGATGTTACATATTACAGTATATTTATTATTAACGAATGTTTACTAATTTAAGATGGCCCTATGTGTGACGCGCACGGGATGGCCTGTATCGGTCGGAACGTTGAAATCCTCATCAATTTACCAAAAAACCTCGCCAAGTGTTCCTGCCTACCACAATGTACCGAACTCAACTATTATTCTCATACAAAGAAAATGGTTGTTTGGTTAGTATGCTATACAGTAGGTATTTTTTTATTACGCAGGTGATACTGAATACATAAATTAGATATCACACCGTTTGGAATACAACTAAAAGCCTGCGAAACCAACCAAATTTAGTGTCACCTGTACCCATAGTGTGAGTTTTCTAACTATTACTTTGCGTTTAATTTAACTAAAATTTATATGGGAAATAGTTAAGCGCTCCAAGCGGAAATTTTGAGAACTAGAAATGCGAGTGTGTGATTGGTCAAAATGTTAACGCAGTAGTATAGTTAACGCGAAAGTAAATGTTAAAATAACTCACACTAGAGCTACTGGGAGGGTCTTTTGGAGATACTGTACATCTCCAAACGACCCTCCTCGTACGTGTACAATTTATTTATTTTGTACACGTTCATCATCACGCAGTTTGAGTGAGTCCTTTTCGATTTCGAGGTTTTCCTTCCTTTGTATAGGATGTCATACTTGTTATACGATGGGTTTGAGGATTTTTGGTCACAACTTAATGTCCAATCTCTAAAATAACGTTTCGAATTCGTTCGTGTGCAGCGGTTCTAATTGATCTATACATTGTCGGTGACTTTGAAAGGATGTACTTTGGGCTAATGTGGGGTTCTGTTGATAAACTCGAACAACTTTTCCCATGGAACAATGCGTCGCAAATGAAAAAAAAAGCCTTTTCCATAGAAACTATATATATATATATATATATATATATCATCACGGGTGCCTTACGGCGCCCGAGACCGCCTAGACGGCCCCAGGGTACCCAGCGGAGGGGTTTTAATCCCACCTCGTTGTAGCCGATGGTATGAGTCTACACCGAACAAGTGGCTAGCTCGTCGCGATGTTTTGGATAGACTCAATAACCCATCTATAAACAGTTTCACAAGTTGGTATAGTGAAACTGGGACCGACAGCTTAACGTGCTCTCCGAGGCACTATAGTGGTGTTGATATAGAAGCTAGTAGTGTTGAAATCACCAATTTGTATGGGGAAGCCAATTTTTTTTCATTTGCGACACATTGTTCCATGGGAAAAGTTGTTCGATTTGATCAGCAGAACCTCATATTAGCCCAAAGTACATTCTCTCAAATTCACCCTGTATATTATACTCGTAGCCTCTTAAAAAGCGGATCCAGAGGGTCTATGCTTAATTAAAAAAATATTAGTACATGTTTTCTATACAGTTTGTCATGGTCTGGGTGTTTATAAAATATAATATGTATTATATCGTTGTTACTCGTACACACAGTATAAGCCTAGAGCTTAGTTTGTGAATAGAGCAATATGTGTAAATTGTCCTACATATTATTATTATTGCATTTATCCATTTGTAGGTAACAGTTTTACTATTAATATCGCATAAATATCGCGACGAAGGTATGAGTCTACACTAAACAAGTGGCTAATTTGTTCAGTGTAGACTCATACCATCGGCTACGATGATTTGAGATACCGCTGGGTACCCTGAGGCCGTCTAGGCGGTCTCGGGCACTGCACCAGTTTTTTTTTATATTAATTATTTTTATATTATGATAAACATGAATGGAAGCGAATCCAATGGCGAAGATACCGATGGACCGATTGCAGGAGTTAGGTTCAATCTACTGCCGCCTAAATTTCGCTTACACAGGGATGTCATATTTACGTTGGAGGATTTATTAGGTAAATTATCCTTTGTGTCATGTATACTGCCTTTATGATCTTATTAGCTAATTTTATGAATATTTTTACTTATTTTATTATAAGACTTAGTCCAGTCTAGATTCTATAATTATGAAATTAAATAGATTTTTTATAAATTACCATTACCTATTGGGATATTTTTAAATATAAGATATTATATTTTTAATCTAAAGTTGTGAATTTATTCAAAAAAGATAATAAAACTAATCCTAAGGTAACAGAGGGGAATAAGGGCCACCTTATTTTAAATCGCTTTAAATCCTTTTTTATTAAAAATAATTATTTTATAAAGCCGGCAAGTGTTGCTCTTTGAGACTTTAAAGATACATTAAAAAATATATATTAGTTTCATACACCGTAATTAATATAATATCAGAAACAAAATAGTGGTACTAGATAGTCTATTAAAGGCCGGGTTGTTTATTAAGGCCCAAGCTCTTTTAAATCTTTTCGAAAAACCATGAAACGATATTAAATATTTTATTGAATGCATTTAAATGTATACACTTATCAATTTATACTTATACGAGGGCAATTCAGAAACTAACCTCCGATTGGTCACAGTGCGGGTAGTGGGGGGAGTAGCGCGCCATCTGTGCATTCACACGCTCAGCAGGTCAGTCGGCATCAAGCCGTAGTCGAGTGAACATCGTACCTGCGCTAGTTTAGTTTTTGTGGCAGTTTGAAATGTGTGCTGCAATAGAAAATCCCGCCAAATGTGAAGTGCGTGCTGTTATAAGGTTTTTTCACGGAATAAATAATACAAGTGGAAATGGTATACAACACCAAATGTATCAGAACCACGGAATAAATAATACAAGTGGAAATGGTATACAATACCAAATGTATCAGAACCGATGTCGCCAAAATCATATAACTATAAGTGTTGAATCTATAACTGTATCGTCCTGATTGGTTACAAATATACACAGTAATTTTAAACACTATGTGCTATGAAATAAGATTTAAATTAATATATCAGAAAATCATGACATCTAGTTTCTAGTAGAAATAAACTGTCTAAACACTCTGCTAAAAAGTTTCTGCTATTAGAACACAGGTGGCGTGATTTAATCAATATCCGATTAATTGTTTTATGCAGTCGGCATAAGGCCTAAAATAGTTTATAAGGCCAAAGTCTGTTTGACTATTCTAGAACTTTCTATGCACAAAATATAATAATTTAAGGGCGGGACATAATAAAATATTGAAAGTATTGATATCGATGTTTTTTTTTAATTTAATGTGTGTAGTAAATTATATTTTTTAAGAGTTAGTAAAAAATATAGACCGATCGGTCGGATCGGTCTCGTTTCCACCGCCCAAATTCAAAATCATGACTAGTCCCTTGACAAATTTTGCAACTGTATGATGCAAAAACTGTCAAGGGACTAGTCATGATTCGATTTTAGTCTGTGGGTTGACCGGTTTTTGAGATTATTGCCGAGGTAGTAGTTTCCTTACAGTGTGGTTACGATACGGGCGGCTGATTTTTTAAATAAAAAGTGACAAGGTTTTTAAAATACTCGTAAAGAAAATTCGTTTTCGTCGTCGCTTATTTCGTAACCGCATCATTTAGCAGGCATAGTGGAAGCCCATTCATGGACTATGGAGGAATGCTTACCACCAGGTAGAAGCAGTCACATGACGTCTTATAATCTATTTCTTAGTCGTCCTCATTCATGGAGTCTGTAGACCTGCCTAATAAAAGGTAGGTAGAGTCACATGACACGCTACCCACCTGTTCGTAAGCAGGTGAACAGGTTCCATAAATGGGGACGATTGATATTATAAGAGCAGGTCATGTGACTCTGTGCCTACTTGTTGGTAAGCAGGTCAACTGAGTCCATGAATGGAGACGACTGATATTATGAGAGCAGATTATGGACTCTGCGTCTGGTGGTAAGCAGACCTACAAAGTCCATGAATAGGTGGATCAATACATTGTTGTTTTATAACAATAATCGCTCCCATTATGCCGGCTAATTAATGCGGTTACAAAACAAATAAATTTACAATTACGATTTAAATAAAACTGTGAAAATGCACAATTATATTTCATATTATGTGACATTTTTTTAATTCTCTTCGGAAATATTGAAAAATAAAACGAATAGACGTTATTTTTAATTACCGTTTATTGTTCATTAGATATAATTAAGATTAAATTATACTGGGTGATATTTTTACCAATGTTAATAATAATTTTAGGCATTCAAATTGTATTACTTACAATAAAAAAAGTAGGTATTTAAAAAAGAAAAAATTAAAGTAAAGTTGTCATAATATTATATTAAATATTTTTTCACGTTTCAATTATTTTTTCCCGCTGCGTCAATCCACTTTTCTTTAATGATAGGATCAATAGGAAATCTTAAAAAAAAATTCGCTGAAAAAAAAAAATTGATTAAATAAAAAGTCAATATCCTCATTTAAGTAAATACGACATTTTTGTTTTAAATTGAGATGATTATCGCAATACCTTAATTATTGCGATGAAACAAGAAAATAATCTCAAATACAAAATAATATAATGATAAAGAAAAATATCGATTTTAATAAATATACTTTTCCCAGCTCTAATTTAGTAGCGAGTAATTGTATAAGAATGAATGTGTCATTATTTACATTTATAGAAACAAACTCGACCTTAGTGGCAATGAAATAAAGTCCATTATAATATGTATAGCACTCAAATAGAAATGCATTAAATTTTATATTAAATTAATTAGTAAATGAACTTACCGATGATAAGATACACCACCATTTAAAACATTTTTATATCGACTATCGTTTTTACACTGCAATACAGCATAATTAGGCATATTTACGAAGTTTTATGCAATTTTATTATCCAGAGAATGGATAGCATCAGTGTGGCATAGAGGACACAACTAACCGCAAAAAAAATGGTATTTGCGGATCAGTGCAAACGGCTGGAACACGAGCCACGCCCACATCACACTTCCACTTGTTTTATTTATTCCGTGATCAGAACCGATGTCGCCAAAATCATATATCTATAAGCGTTGAATCTATAACTGTATCGTCCTGATTGGTTACAAAAATACACAGTAATTTTAAACACTACAGACTATGAAATAAGATTTAAATTAATATATCAAAAAATCATGACATCTAGTTTCTAGTAGAAATAAACTGTCTAAACACCCTGCTAAAAAGGTTCTGCTATTAGAACACAGGTGGCGTGATTTAATCAATATCCGATTAATTGTTTTATGCAGTCGGCATAAGGCCTAATATAGTTTATAAGTATAAAGTCTGTTTGACTATTCTAGAACTTTCTATGCACAAAATATAATAATTCAAGGGCTCCCGGGACATAATAAAATATTGAAAGTATTGATATCGATGTTTTTTTTTTTAATTTAATGTGTGTAGTAAATTATATTTTTTAAATGTTAGTAAAAAATATTTTAGGTGGAAGTAAGGCCTGGGCGGTGGAAACGAGACCGATCGGTCTCGTTTCCACCGCCCAAATCCAAAATCATGACTAGTCCCTTGACAATTTTTGCATCTGTATGATGCAAAAATTGAGATTACTAATCGTTGTAGTAATCTCAAAAACCGGTTATTGCCGAGGTAGTAGTTTCCTTACACAGGGTGTGGTTACGAAACGGGCGGCTGATATTTTAATAAAAAGTGCATCTGTATGATGCAAAAACTGTCAAGGGACTAGTCATGATTCGATTTTAGTCTGTGGGTTTGCCGGTTTTTGAGATTACTAATCGTTGTAGTAATCTCAAACACCGGTTATTGCCGAGGTAGTAGTTTCCTTACACAGGGTGTGGTTACGAAACGGGCGGCTGATTTTTTTAATAAAAAGTGACAAGGTTTTTAAAATACTCGTAAAGAAAATTCGTTTCCGTCGTCGCTTATTTCGTAACCGCATCATTTAGCCGGCATAGTGGAAGCCCATTCATGGACTATGGAGGTATGCTTACCACCAGGTAGATGCAGTCACATGACGTCTTATAATCTATTATTTAGTCGTCCTCATTCATGGAGTCTGTAGACCTGCTTAATAAAAGGTAGGTAGAGCTACACACGACACGCTACCCACCTGTTCGTAAGCAGGTCAACAGGTTCCATGAATGGGGACGATTGATATTATAAGAGCAGGTCATGTGACTTTGTGCCTACTCGTTGGAAGCAGATCAACTGAGTCCATGAATGGAGACGACTGATATTATGAGAGCAGATTATGGACTCTGCGTCTGGTGGTAAGCAGACCTACAAAGTCCATGAATAGGTGGATCAATACATTGTTGTTTTATAACATTAATCGCTCCCATTATGCCGGCTAATTGATGCGGTTACAAAACAAATAAATTTACAATTACGATTTAAATAAAACTGTGAAAATGCACAATTATATTTCATATTATGTGACATTTTTTTTTATTCTCTTCGGAAATATTAAAAAATAAAACGAATAGACGTTATTTTTAATTACCGTTTATTGTTCATTATATATAAGTTCATTGTGTCATTATTTACATTTATAGAAACAAACTCGACCTTAGATGCAATGAAATAAAGTCCATTATAACATGTATAGCTCTCAAATAGAAATGCATTAGATTTTATATTAAATTAATTAGTAAATGAACTTACCGATGATAAGATACACCACCATTTAAAACATTTTTATATCGACTATCGTTTTTACACTGCAATACAGCATAATAAGGCATATTTACGAAGTTTTATGCAATTTTATTATCCAGAAAATGGATAACATCAGTGTGGCATAGAGAACACAACTAACCGCAAAAAAAATGGTATTTGCGGATCAGCGCAAACGGCTGGAACAGGAGCCACGCCCACATCACACTTCCACTTGTTTTATTTATTCCGTGGGTTTTTTACAGCCAAAGGATACTCTGCAGCAGCTATTCATCGTGAGCTTTGTGCCGTGTACGGACCAAAAGTTATGAGTGAAGGAGTTGTCCGTGAATGGGTACGTTTATTTAAAAGTGGACGAGAAAACGTTCATGATGAAGAGAGGAGTGGTAGACCATCCTTGGTGACTGACGCACTCGTTCAGACAGTTGATGCAAAAGTTCGTGAAAATCGACGTTTCACAATGGCGGAGTTGTCTACTGATTTTCCACAGATTTCTAAGACTCTTTTGTACGAGATAGTGACAGCAAGATTGGGTTACCGTAAGTTCTGTGCACGATGGGTGCCCAAAATTCTTACCGACCACCACAAAAGTCAAAGAATGGCCTCTGCATTAGACTTTCTGTCACGTTATGAGGACGAAGGAGAACCATTGTTAAACAGACTCGTGACCGGTGACGAAACCTGGATTAAGTACGTGAACCCTGAGACAAAAGAACAATCAAAGATGTGGGCACATTCAGATTCGCCTACCAAACCAAAAAAAGCCCGGCAAGATTTTTCTGCCAGAAAACTGATGGCAACGGTGTTTTGGGATGCCAAAGGGGTGTTGTTGGTTGAATTCATGGAACGTGGGACGACCATTAATCAAGACGTGTACTGTGAAACACTAAAAACATTACGACGGGCTATACAGAACAAACGCCGTGGTATGCTGACTTCCGGTATCGTTTTTTGCACGATAACGCCCGTCCTCACTCTGCTCGCAGAACAACAGCCCTTCTTAAATCCTTCAAGTGGGACGTTTTCAACCTTACAGCCCAGATCTGGCGCCAAGCGATTATCACCTCTTCATGCATATGAAGAAATGGCTCGGGTCCCAGCGGTTTGATGACGACGAAGAGCTCAAAGATGCGGTCACAGGCTGGCTCAATGCACAAGCGGGTGATTTTTATGCAGAAGGAATTTCAAAGCTTGTGAAGAGATACGATAAGTGCCTCAATCGTTATGGAGACTATGTCGAAAAATAGTGCAAAGATGTAGTTGTAAGATGTATATATTAAAATATTTTTACTTAACTTGGTGTATTTTTTTCAATCAACCGGAGGTTAGTTTCTGAATTGCCCTCGTATTAGGTTTATAATATCTATACATATCATATTATATGCTTGGTCTGAGGACGCTAAAATACTATAATACGCGACTTAAGTGTGCACATTAGGGTGGAGCGAATTTTTTTTTTCTTTATTATTGCTTCAGCATATTTGTAAAAAGTTGCTCTTTTAGGTCATCATTAAACACAAGAAAAATCAGTTAGATCATGCTATGTTTAGAGGTGCCCCCATCATCATAAAGTTTTGAAAAATCTGCCTAAATACTCATAAAATCGCAAATATTTTATAAACTTTAAATGACGTCCTGAGCGATGACATGTTAGTGTAAGATAAACAAGAATGACCTTGATACGTGCCCGTAGGTAACGGGGTGCGGGGGAGCGGTAGTTTACACTTTACACCGATAGAATGACATTTAGTCAATTCGCGCGCGTACAGCAGTTCACTTGTTTACCGTTCACTTGTTTGACACATCGAATTTTACTGCTGGGACCGAGATATTTAATGTAAGTAGTATTTTTCATCTTTTATACTCGCAGTTTAGTTCATAATTGTAATACTTTAGTACATATTATTTGTCTTGATTACAGAAATATGTCTCAAGTTAAAACACGACGAACGACGAGCTGTCCTGTGTTTGGTTTGCCGGAGAAGTTACCTGTATCTCAGTTACCAACATATAATGACGTTATGAAAAATTATCTATTCATCAAACATGAATTAAAGCCTGATAAAACAACAAAAGAGCCGACAGTTCACGAAATATCTGAAAAATTGGCTCAAGAAATTAAAGAAATATGGCAAAAATCGTCGCTGCCAACTGTGAGTGTAAAAAGAATTCTACAAATGATTCGTTCCTACCACGACAAATATAGAAGCTTAATGAAACCATATCAAGGTCGTCAAACTAACATAAGTACCAAGAAAAGATTAATACAATTATAACAGAGTCCCATAGATTGTTTGATATTTGCAGCTGCAAATGCAAAGTTATCTTGAATTGTAACTGTGTAAAAGGTAGTCGTGTTCCCAAGGAGGAAGTAAGTTTCTTACTCGATCAAAGAACAACCAGAAAAATGATGATAGGCGGCGTGGATGTGGTTGCAACTATAAAGAATAAGAAAAAACAAGAAAGAAAAGAGAAAAATTTATCGCGTAATAGAGAGGTAAATTATTTTGATAAACCTTGTTGTTCTCGTTCTTTGATTGATGACTTGCCAATCGAAAGCAGCAGCTCATGCGATAGCTTACTTGTACCATCTTCTAGTCCTTACCATGAAAAGCCAGAACAGTTGAAACAAAAAGCTTCGCCGCCAAAAAAGAGATTAAATTTACCATCATTAGCTCTTGCCTGTGATCGTACTGGAGTCTCTGACAGAGCCGCTGCCATTATAGCTTCTTCTGACTTAAAAGATGTTGGCATAATTTCATCAAACGATCCAAGTCGTGTCATTGATCGTTCAAAGTTGCGACGTGAAAGAACTAAAGTCAGATCAACTTTACAAGAAGCCCACTGCAATAAAATCCTTCGCGGTATGTATTTTGACGGGAGAAAGGACAGAACTTTGGTTTGTATTGAGAAAGAAGGGAAATTTTACAGAAAACGGCTGATAGAAGATCATTATGTGATTTTATCGGAACCAGGAAGCGACTATTTCGGACACGTCACATGTGAGTCGGGGACCGCTAAAGGTATTAAAGATACTATAATAACCCACTTGAAATCTAAATCGGTGAAACTGAGTGAAATAGCTGTTGTTGGCTGCGATGGAACAGTAGTGAATACAGGTTTCAAAGGTGGTGTTATTCGTCTGATGGAAGAAGAACTAAACAGACCATTACAGTGGTTTATCTGCCAGTTACATTCAAATGAATTACCCCTGCGACATTTGTTGTTACATTTAGATGGAAAAACTACAGGGCCCAAATGCTTTTCAGGTACCATCGGATCTCAATTACAAAATTGTCAAACAATGCCAATAGTCCAATTCACCGTTATACCAACAAAATTACCTGAAATTACTAGGAAAGAGCTGAGTACCGACCAAAAATATCTTTACGATGTAATGACCGCTATCAGTACTGGTCAATTTGCTTCTGATTTAGCTAACATGGAACCTGGACCCCTTAACCATTCTAGATGGCTAACAACAGCTAATCGAATTCTAAGACTGTATGCTACTAAAACGGACCCAGAAGAAAAGTTAGTGGTATTAGCCACGTTTGTGATGAGGGTTTATGGACCGATGTGGTTTACAATAAAATGTAATTCCTCGTGCATGAACGGAGCCAAGCACTTGTGGCAAACGATTAGTCTTAGTCGTTATTTAAACTCCAATTTGAAGATAATCATTGACAAGATAATCCAACGAAATGGTTATTTCGGTCACCCAGAAAATCTTCTCATTGCCATGCTTGGCGATGACAGAGAGATTATACGGGATCTTGCATATCGAAGAATTAAAAAAGCAAGATTAGAGAATGCTCGAGGACTTCGAACGTTTAAAGTGCCTGCATTCAATTTCGATGCCGAAGATTATACTGACATCATTATGTGGCGAGACTGTGAGATAATTGAGCCACCTTTAACTTTAAAAATGTCTGATGAAACATTGAAAGACATTGTCAAAAACGGTCTCGGAACATGTCAGAACATTAATGATTTTCCATGCCACACCCAAGCCGTAGAGCGGTGTATCAAGTTGGTGACAGAAGCATCAAGTGCAGTTTGTGGGGAAAATAAACGAGACGGTTTCATTAGGGCAAGACTACTATCGCGTAAACGAATGCCTAATTTCGATACAAAAAAACAATTTGATATTTAAAGTTGTGTTTTTTACAACTTTTTTGAATAATTTTTACAATAAATGATTATAAGAAAATTTTTTTTTAATTCATCTGTGCTGGGGCACCTCAAAACATTAAAACAGGTGGGTGAAATTTTGTACTTTTGTTTTATATATTACAACGCAACTTTCCATCGCTATGCCGTTGAAAAAAAAAGATTTTTTGAAAACTCCATACATTATCGCTCCACCCTAGTGCACATCCAACAGTGGCCAAGCTAAGACAAGATATTATTATGGGGTCGCGAACCAATGTCAAAAGTAACTATTTTTTTATATCAACCAATCAGAGCACTGCAAAGTTGCAACTGATTGGCTTTATTAGTAGGTTTTATTTTATATTAATTTATAATTGTATTAAATAAACCTGTAAAATTATCACTGAAATTTGTATTTCCACAAAATTACAATTTAATTTCTAAAAAAAAATCCGGATGGTGGCAAAGTACTCAACCACTGAGCCAATCACGTCCCAGTCACCCCCACGAAATTTGCCATTGCTTTTTTATTACTTACTTACCTATATACTCCTCTCCCTCTCATAGTATTCTAAACTAGCTAAAAAACACTCTCTACTTTTACAAAATAGCTCGTCTGAAAACTTAGCTCGTAATCAAGCTACCTCTACATTTGAATCAGGTGCATGGTTGGAAGCGATACCTTCCCCACCGTACTTTTTGTTCTAAAAATAGCTGGGACATGGAGGCCTTTTAAATATAGCTATAAGGTACCAGAGGGTAATAAGGGCCAGAGTATAATAAGGTCCATTTGAAATATTTCGATTTACGTTGATGTTATATTATTGAATATTAGAAGAAACAAAATACATGGAAGCCTAAAGCTAAGACCAATCCAGTATAATCCATATGCTTCGTATTTCTTAATACAAAAATATATTCATCATCTCTACAGCAAACGGAACATTTTTTTTATTTTTGATTTATTTTCAGCTTCACTTGGTGGGACAACAGCATTATTTGTGGGAGCTAGCGTTTTGACAGTAGTAGAAACTGCTTTATTTGTTGTTCGTAATATTGTAAATATATTAATTTTTTTTTATAAAATCTCTACAGCAAACGGAACATTTTTTTTATTTTTGATTTATTTTCAGCTTCACTTGGTGGGACAACAGCATTATTTGTGGGAGCTAGCGTTTTGACAGTAGTAGAAACTGCTTTATTTGTTGTTCGTAATATTGTAAATATATTAATTTTTTTTTATAAAAAAACCATCGCTCGTAACAGTCATAGCAATAATATTAGAAGATTACGTAATAAACTGAGTATTTAACTATTGTGAAATCGTTTTATTTGTGTTATCCTTTTTTTTTATATACGTGGTGTCCGAGTTGGTTAGACCTTGGACTTATAAACATTTAGGTCCCTGGTTAGAATCCCGGTGTGTACCAATGAGTTTTTAATTCAAAATTTATCTACATTTCTTTGACAACACCACTATTAGTGCCTCGGAGAGCACGTTAAGCGGTGGTCCTGGGGCCACACCAAAGAGCCAATCGATAATCGAATCGAAATACCTATCGAAAGCCAAATGTATGGTATTTGACGTTTCTCATCGATCAGAGGCTCTACCATGGGTTTGCGCATTGTAGAAATTATTCATTTACGTATACGTGAGTAACAACCAATAGGATTGCTTTATTCAATCCTGTTGCCAAAAATAAAGCGATCCTATTCGTTGTTGCTCACGTATACGTAAATGAATAATTTCTACAATGCGCAAACCCATGGTAGAGCCTCAGGCTCTACCCATAGAGTAAAATTCCTATACATTTTTATCGATCGATACGGCGATTCGATTGGCGATCGTGTTCTTTGGTCAGGCCACCGGTTTTACTATAGAAACTTGTGAAACTGCTTATAGATGGGTTATTGAGTCTATTCAAAACATCGCGACGAGCTAGCCACTTGTTCGGTGTAGGCTCATACTGTATTATTAATTAATTATTAAATAAAACCATATTTTGTAGATATGCAATAAGTCAATTTTACTTCATCCTTCCAAGTGACAAGTATATACTTTTTTTAAAATAACAAGGTAACACTACTATCTAACATAGACATACTATGTAACACAACATCCTTCTCTTTATATAAAATAAGTTAAATATTATAAATTTAACTTATTTTATATAAAGAGAAGGATGTTGTGTTACATAGTATGTCTATGTTAGATAGTAGTGTTACCTTGTTATTTTGCATTCTTATAAGTACTTGTTTTAATCTATTATTATGTTCTAATATAGTTTTACCAAATATTAATATGTCATCTTGACAGCATATTACTCCTTCAATACCTTCAACTAAACTTTGTATTTTATTCTGAAAAATTTCACTCGCGCATGAAATACCCATTGGCATTCTTTTAAAAGCAAACCTCCCAAAAGGGGTAATAAAAGTTGTTAATAACATTGACGAGGTGTCTAATGATAATTGGAAATATCCTTTATTGGCATCAAGTTTTGTAAAATATTGTGCATTACCAATTTGTGCTAAACATTCATCTACTGATGGCAATTGAAGTCTTGACCTTTGAATGTTTTTATTTAATTCAGTGTAATCTACGCATAATCTAATATTACCATCATCTTTTGGTCTCACAACGATACCAGCACAATATTCTGTAGGTTCTACAACTGAGAATATAACATCTTGATTTTCTAAAGTTTTAAGTTCCTTCTTCAAAGGTTCAAATAGTGGAATAGCTACTCTTCTAGTATAAGGTATTGAATAAGGTTTTGAATTATCGTTTAACCATATTTTATATTCGCCTTTAAGATTGCCTAAACCTGTAAACAGTTTTGGAAATTCATGTTCTGGATTCAATTTATTTACATTATTAACTTCATCTAATATTATACTGTCACTTACTACATCAACACGGCTAATAATTCCAAGAGATTCTATTGCCGGTTTCCCAAGAAGTGGTTCTTCTAAATTTTTGATGACATATATTTCTGATAAACAAATTTTATTTTGATAAATAACTTCACAATTAAATTTACCCAAGACTGTCAAATCTCCTTCTGCAGCGGCTCTTAACTTATTATGTGTAGGGTTTAAAACAACTTCCAAATCTCTATAGTGTTTGTCTCCAATTGCAGTTACATCAGCTCCTGAGTCTATTTTAAAATTAATATTTTTATCCTTCACTTTTAAATTAATACGCCAGGGATCATTATTATTTATAAATTCAACTTTAGCATTATCATCATCATCATCAATACTTCCTAGGTAAAAATTGTCTTCACTATTTTCTATTTTTCCCCTATCTATTTCTTCTATTTCATTAACAGATCGTAGTATTGTACGACATTTATTTGCCCAATGACCTCTCCTATTACATTTGCTGCATATAGATTTATTAGCTGGGCAGGAAGAGAAACTATGTGAAGGTGATTTTCCACATTTACCACACTCTTTTGGATATTCAAATTTCTTTTGATTGTTAACTATTACTTTACGTTGTTGATTAATATTATTTTTATTATGTTCGACTCTATTGATTTCATCAAATGAAGTAGTTGGCCTTATTATTGTTTGTTGCCTTAATACTTCTTCTGCTTGCTTTATTTTTGTTAAAACACTTGTTAGTGATATGTCCGGATCCAATTGTAAATTATTTGACAATTTCATATCATTTATTCCTACAATTATTCTATCACGAATAAGTTCATCTTTTATATTTGCTGGATATTTACATAATTCAACAGCAGAATAAACTCTTGCGATATAGTCATCAATACGTTCGTTGGGTTCTTGGCATAATTTGTTAAATATTGCACGGGCGTGTATTTTATTGTGATTGGAAGTATAATAGCTATTAAATTTGTCATATACAATTTTATACACACATTTATCTTCATCTTTTAAATTAAATAAATTTAATAAATCATCTGCCTTTTGGCCTAAAATATACATGAATGTGCTTACTTGCCTAACATCAGACGATTCAGATAAACATGCTTGGCGGTACCACTCAAATCTTTTGGTAAACGTAATCCATTCTTCAGCTTTACCAGAGAACGTGGGTGGCGATAATGTACTGAGAAAATTTTGTCCGACGGACGCCTTTACATTATTTTCCATTTTTAGTTCGTATCCCACCGCTGTCACCATGTATTATTAATTAATTATTAAATAAAACCATATTTTGTAGATATGCAATAAGTCAATTTTACTTCATCCTTCCAAGTGACAAGTATATACTTTTTTTAAAATAACAAGGTAACACTACTATCTAACATAGACATACTATGTAACACACATACCATCGGCTACGACGAGGTGGGATTAAAAATCCCTCCGCTGGGTTCCGTGAGGCCGTATAAGCGGTCTCAGGCGCCGCAAGGCACCCGCGATGATATATATTATTTTTCACTGGCAGATCAGTTACATCACTTATGGTGGATTCTTCCCTATATTCTATAAAAGTAAAAAGAGGCCTAATGAGGGCCGACGTTTAAATTCAATTAAAATGTTTCATTACCTAGTTGTTTTTAAACCTATTTGTAGGATATTTTACACATATTTCCCCGGTTACAAACTAAGTTATATGCTTGTACAACATTACAAAAACATATTACCTTTATTTTATAAAAACCCAGACCAAGAAAGGAAACTAGGTACCTATATAGAATAACGTAGTTACTAATATTGTTTTGAATGAGTGAAAATCGAACCCAACACCCCAAAATCGAACCCACCAATCGAACATCATAGGTATGCTTACGTACCGTACAGTCTGTACGGTACAGAGTCAAATGACCCTGCTCTTATAAGCCCCAGTCATGGACTCTATAAGTATGCTTACCAACAGGTAGGTACAGAGTCACATGACCTGCTCTCATAACTATTAGTCGTCCCTATTCGTAGATAGTGTTTCGTGTATCAAAATATGAAGTAACAAATAAAGTTCATAGGACAAATTGCATAAATCAATGACAAAATTGTAACTCCGCAAGCATTGTGAACGTTAAACACAAAACCAAGTGATTTTGAACTTTCTAGGCTTGCGTTCAACACGAGCAGTTCCTTAAAACTATCTAGTATTAAGTAGTTTAATAATAGACCACCTATGTATTCTTGTGGTTTAGAGAAAAGGACGACGGTTGATTTGGGGATGAACACGATAATCGTCATGTAATTTTTCTGCATAAATTTCACTTTCGACTTTTTTTTTTGCATGGTATGACTTAAATACCTATAAACCAAAAAAATACACGTGACGTTGAACGTGTACATTTCCCAATCACCCCAAATAGTGTTAAAGTAAAAGAGAATGCGTGAATTTACGCCTTCTCTTTTTCTTGAACATGGTAGCAGAGCGCTGAAATTAATTATTAATGCTAAAAGTGATAATTTCAAAAATCATGCAGACATCAAGTCTGAAGATTGAAGTTGGGAAACTTGAAGGTAAAAATAATTGGCAAACATGGAAGTATAAGGTATCTATATTACTCCGAGGTACTCCAGGTGCTAAAAATGCAGTTGAAGGCAATATCACAATGCCTGTTCATCCAGGACAAGAGGCAACAGTGGAACTTATTGCTAAATATGATACTGATATGGAGAAATATCAAACAATTGATAGCATGGCTTTACTCTTACTTACTACGAACATGTCAGATGAAACATTACAAAAAGTAATGTGATTCTCATCATCTGAAGAGGTATGGGATGAGTTGCATAGGCTGTTCGACGGTGTATCAGATGACCGTAGCTATGATCTTTGCAGTCCGTTCTTTAGCTATAAGCTAGATCCAACTTATGATATGGCGTCACACCTATCAAAGATTAATAATCTGTGGTTTGATATGAAGACTGAACTATTGACGGGAGGGAAAAGTGATTTGCCTGATATTTTACTAATATGCAAGGTGTTGGACACACTACCTGAGGAGTACCAGAGTAATTAACATATTCCAGGATATATTAAATGTGGATCTAACGGGATTAATTGAAGAAGTGATTAGAATTGGGGAAAAAAGGACCGCGAAGGCCATTAAAAGTAGAACTACTAAGTAAAAGAATGGTCAAATATTTATTGCGAAACAGAAGATATTTTATAAATACTGGACTAACAATCACAGATTTTTTAAATGAAGAATCATTACGCCGACGAAAACTCCTGCGGGGCTAGATTAACAGCCTTCGCTTTTCCCTTCGCACACGATTGCGTTCAAGCGATTGCGTTTTTCCTTCGCTTTTATTTCGTAGATTGTACACTGAAACGCAGGCTGTCGTTTGAGCGATTAGAGATGTGATTTTACCGGTGTTTCATAGACAATATTATATTTTTTAAACGTGAGCGCTGTCATTTTGACATCACTTGCAAAAAGTAAACAAACTCCTCGATTTTACAAAATATAAATAATTCGCGTATTATTTTAATGTTTTAGTAAAGTTCTTACTAGTAAAGCTAGTAATATAACAAAAAACATAATTTAGAAGTATAATATTCTTTTCTTGTGATGAATTTGTTCCAAAATACGTAAGTGCAGTTATGAATGAACTTTATTAGTAACTACTTTTAACCAATCTTTGATTTCAGCATTACGTTTTATTCATATTTATTGCCCTTGTAATGCTTTAGGCTCTGAATAATTGGAGTATTTCATAATATAAGTTAAATAATTAAAGTGACATAACTAAATATAACTATTAAGTTTGTGGTTTTTATTTTGGACAAAAGAAACCTTTATAAAGTTTTATGTGGGTGTTTAGGTCTTTATTTATTAGTCAAAAGCTATTTTATAATATTTATAGATATATTAATAATATGTATATTTGTTTTCAGAAACCCTATAAAAAAGATAAGTGGACCTAACTAAGCTCACATTGTTAGCTTAGGGTGTCTTTGGACTACTTTAAACCCTAGTTAACCTGATGCAGGTCCTGCAGGCTATAAAATTATACTCCCTGTTTATAGACTAGAATTCTTGGTACACTAGTCATGGTACTTGAAGAACGGAAAACTTATTGAACTTATGATGCAGATAAATAAACATTCAAAAGGATCACAACATGAAACCAAAAATAATAAATATTACAACCTCACAAATAATATTTATTAAATAAAATAGTCCACAATTGCCCAGTGAAATTAATTTTGCTCAAGGTGCAAAAATATTTAAAGATTACAAACTCAACTAATAAATCAGACAGTGCAGAGTCCACTGTTTTTGTGGTATAGCATACATACATACATACATATCATCATGGGTGCCTTACGGCGCCCGAGACTGCCTAGACGGCCCCAGGGTACCCAGCGGAGGGGTTTTAATCCCACCTTGTTGTAGCCGATGGTATGAGTCTACACCGAACAAGTGGCTAGCTCGTCGCGATGTTTTGAATAGACTCAATAACCCATCTATAAACAGTGTCATAAGTTGGTATAGTGAAACCGGGACTGACAGCTTAACATGCTCTCCGAGGCACTATAGTGGCGTTGTCAAACAAATGTACATAAATATTTAGGTAATTAAAAACTCATTGGTACACACCGGGATTCGAACCAGGGACCTAAGTGTTAAGGTCTAACCAACTCGGCCACAAAGTAATGGTATAGCAAGTACATCAATATAACAATTTTGTCTTAAACAGAACTGCACTGCTATGAAACTTCATTTATGTTGGAATAGATTAACATTTTATAGGTATATTAAAAATAATTGAGATAATTAAATAAATCATTTATATTTTATTTATGTAATGTAACATTATAAACTATCCTATCTATTGATGAAACACCTGAATAAATATATTTTTAAACATTGATTCTTTTTGTTTTACATATCACACAGTAACAAAAATGAAAGTAGCATTTCATGTTATTTTTTACATTCATGCCTTGTTTGTACAATTCCTAGTTCATACAATGGCAATTGTTTTCCTAGTTTGTACAATTGCTTATTCATGCAATCACTAATTCATACAAAATGTTAAAAGATGAGAAGCCCTAAACGGAGGGACACATTTTATTATTACCTATAAATTCATGTACTCTGTAGGTCTGTTTACTAGCAGGTAGGTACAGATTCACATGACTTGCTCACATAAGACTAAGATCAGACTGTAGGTATTCTTACCAACAGGTAGGTACAGAGTAAAATGACCTGCTCTAATAAGAATCAGTCGTCCTTATTCATTGACTACTTAAGCAGACCTTAGAGTCCTTGATGAGAATGACTGATACATTATAATATGAGACATGCTCTATTAATGTCATCAGTCGTCCTCATTTATAGACTGCAAGTCTGCTTACCACCAGATAGGTACATATTCACTCGTGCTCTCATAGAAGTGGAGTTGGTCCTCATAGATACAAAAATTGCTGTGCTCCTATTTATAAAAAAAAAAAAAAAAAACGAACTTCATAGTTCTCAGGACAAATTGCACAAATAAAAGACAAAAATTGTTACTTCTAGGAAATGTAGAAACTAAGCATGAACAATGTTTTACTTATGCTCAAGCTCTGTTAGAACAAAAAAAAATATCTTTAAAAGTTTTATTCTAGTATTATAGGGTTTTTGTTTTATAACTTTATGAAGAGGTGTCACAGGATAATTTATGCAACTTCATATCTAGGATTCTGATTTTTTTTAAATAATTTGAAATACTATTTAACAAATAATAACAAATCATATTGATTTGACTATATAATAGATACTTTGAAATGATATGCAGTAATAATGTTAGGGATTGAACCCATTAATAAAATTAAACTGGAAAGGTGAAATTCCAGTATCTAAATGCACCTCTAGTATTATCATTTTATCTTTTGTTATTAACCTTTTATCACCACATTATTTTTTTGTATTTTAACGGTTAATAACAAAAATATACCCTAGAACTACATCGGAGGCTATGCAGGGATGCAGGTTTGGTTCCAGTGTCATCCATCCCCAAGCTTATATGAAATAGGTTTTGTTGTCTAGTGAATAATGTCAACAACAATGGCCTACCAATTAAGAGATCATTGATATGAGTGTGCACTATTTATATGAGGTTAGTCAGATATATAGGATGTGTATGGTTGGTTGTTCATGAATACTCATACTGACTACACCATATAAGTATAGATGTATGGTACAAAAGGCAAACATACATACAGGAATGCAATAATGCCTCATAGAAAGTTGTTTATACTTCATATCTAGAATTCTAAATATGCCCTATACACTAGGTCAGAGGCTATGCAAGGATGCAGATTTGGTTCCGAGCTTGTAATGGTATTAATAGGTGATTTGAAAAGTATGCACCATACACTGGTTCAGAGGCTGTGCAAGGAGCTGTGTAGGTTTTTTTGTTCGATCCATTATCCAGTGAAGAATATCAACAACAATGGTAGGTACCTACTAATTAAAAAATCATTGATAAGAGTGGGCACTGTGTTTATGCAATGCTAAGCATACATATCCATAACTGCACAAGTTAGTCAAATATATGGGATGTGTATGGTTAGCATTGCATGAACAATCATAATGACTATAACATAGGTACCTATAGCAATGCTACAAAATTTATTGTGCAATAAAAGTCCCATATCTAAATGTCTGTGGATGAAAAATTTTTTTCACAAGCATTAATGTGTTTTTAATTTACAAATGACTTATGAGCTAGGGGTGGGGGGAGCATGATAATATAAATAAATAAAAAGTTACTTGTTGATGAGTACAACAATTATTCGCTTTTAATTAAATATATGCAACTTTAAAGTATTATTATTGTTAAATACACTACTATTAAATGTTTGTCTAGTCTATTCTTAAAGGAGTTCACTGAGTCCACACTTTCCGGTACCATGTATCCATAACTTGATTAAATAATACATGTTTCCTAGGGTTACTATGGCTTGGTGTTTTTATCATCTTTTGTGAATGCCTCTAAGGCCTGTGTTGATGTTGAGTGTGATTTGAATATGTAGAAAATGTTGTATTGAAAGTCACTCTTAACTATTGAATTACTCATCACAAATACAAATCATTTATTGCACTTTTGTTTGTTACTTAAAAAACCACCACTTGTGCAATTTTTTTTTAACAATAAAAGAGTTCACCGTGTCCTTTTTACTAGGCCAATATATACTAGAATTATCACGAAATGTTAGTTATGTTGATCACTGTTGAGCATCATGTTTATGGCAGACTCGCTGTTTGCAATTAGCCACGAGGTTAGGCCTTTTTGCCTGCGTCGGCTGACTACTCCAACTAGCTCATTCCAGAAGGCGACGAGATGTCTGGGACTTCCACAAGCCTCAAGGAGCAACCTCAGTGTTCCTAGGATTTTCGCCGTTGTGGAACCACTCCGGTGCAATAAAACAGCACATGGTTGTTTCATCAGTTTCCATGCAACCTCTTTATAGAGGAAGCGCACTTTAGCGCACTATTAAACATAGGCTAATGCTTGAAAAGGGTCCTTCTTCGTCAGGGTCTGCTAGTCCGTCTGGCTGGATGCCTTGACAGTTTGTGCCTTATGGGAAAGTCTGTCGCTTTCGGTGACCATTTTCATAAATTTTATATATTTTTTGATTAATTACAATACCGTAAATATTAAATTATTAAATGTTTTGTACAGAAAGCACGAAAAATTTGGTGTCGTTTCAGAAACGAACGGACGTCTTCGTTTTCTTTAATGTCAAACTGTCAAAATGGCTCTTTATTCTACCGATTTTAGGCTTTACCGACGTTTTACCGCACGTTAGCGCACTCAAAAAACGAAAGCCGCAAGGTGTGCCACGTGACCATCGTTTTTGATGCCGCTAATCTACCGATTTTTAAAAACGTAGTCGTTAGCGTTAAACGAAGCTTCGTTTTATGGCTGCACTCTAACCCCGCTGATGCCTTAATAGAAGCAAGACGAAACGGAAATCATGCTGTGATAATAAGAAACAGACTAATAATAAATGGACAAGAAATTAAAATAATGCAGGAACCACAACACAATTTAATGCAGGAACCGCAACACAATTTATCAAGATCGGAACATGTCCAAAATATAAACAATAGCTTAAATAATACAAGATACTCGAATACAAGTAATATAGATAATAACAGTAAGACTTTTCGCCCCTTTCACCACTCACACATACGAGATCTTATTTCAAAATATGCAAAGTTTGTTTAATAAGCGCGAATTACTTGAGGCTTTTTTAGAAGAACAATCCAAAAAACCATATTTAGCACTTTGCATTACAGAAACCTGGCTGACAAAATCAAAAGCGAGTTTAATTAACTTTGAAGACTATCATTTGGCAGCGTCCTACCATCGCGTCCTACCAACTATAATGGCGGAGGTGTAGGTATATTATTGAAAAACAAAGTGGAATACGCCGAGCGAAAGGAAATTATGGACATGTCTATAGAATATGTTGTGGAAGTATGTTCTGTTGAATTAACGAAGCTTGACATTATATTAATAACATTGTATTGGAATAGCAGAGAGACCGACATTTTTTATAAGCAATTTAAAAAAAATCTAGAATACCTTTTGAATTTTTTTAATAAAAAACGAATAATTATAGGTGGAGATTTCAATCTTAATAATTTAGAGAAATCTAACAAATCTAAAGTTTTATTGGACTTAATGCTAGAATATAATTTTAAGCAATATATAAATAAACCCACACGCATATCTAAAAATATTTCAACCTGTCTAGACCTAATCTTTACAAACTTTACTGAAAATTTTACAACATCTGTAAGAGATTTTGGATTCTCAGATCATAGATCTACTATCATTTGCTTAGAAAATATAACAATAACTCAAAAAAACTCTAGAACAAATAGTCTATTTACCACAAAACGTTTGTTTAATAATACTAATATAAATAATTTTAAATTACAATTGCAACATATTGATTGGGAAAATCACTTTACCAATAAATCTTTAAATACAAATTACAACTTGTTAAATGACCTATTAATAAATATCTTAGACCGTTGTATACCAAAAAAGCGCATTAAATTGAATAATAAAACTATAAGAACCTGGCTTACTCGTGGCATTAAATTATCGTGTAAAAATATGAGATTATTAAAGATTCATGTAAATTATTCAAAAAATAAAATCCTTGCAAAACATTATAAACTATATGAAAAAACATTAAAAAGAATTATAATTAAAGCTAAAAAAATAGAACTAATAAAAAAAATGAATAAATCAACTAATAAAATTAAATGTATGTGGCAAATAATAAATGAACATACCTACTAACAATAATAAAAAAATGAGAAATAAACAAAATATTGAATTGCATATCCATAATGAGCTAATATCGGATCCTGAAGTAATTTCAAATGCATTTAATAAGTTGTTTTCGTCAGCTGGAGATACGCCGCGGATGGGGGGCGCTCCGCCACCGCGCGGTAGACCTGCGCTGCAAACTACTCAAAACACCATGTTCTTGCGGCCGGTTGAGTCGCGTGAGATACATTCATTAATACGTCGCCTAAAATGTAAGACAAGTTTCGAAATCGACGAATTACCATCCAAATTAATAAAATGCTGCGCCGCTGAATTAACTATACCGTTGACATTCCTCGTAAACCAATCTTTTTCTGAAGGCGTCTTCCCCGATCAATTAAAAGTATCAGTCATAAAACCAATATACAAAAAGAACTCGAAAACCGATCCAAACAACTATCGCCCGATCGCACTATTGCCTGTTATCTCAAAAGTATTTGAGAAGGCGATGTCATCAAGATTGTATTCCTTCTGTGAGAAATATAATGTTTTTGACAACGCCCAAAACGGATTTAGGAAAAAACGTTCTACAACATTAGCCGTCTATAAGTATATTAATGAAATCTTAAATACATTAAATTTGAAAAAATATTCTATTGGAATCTTGTTTGATATGACAAAAGCATACGAGAAAGTTAAATTTGATATATTATTAAATAAATTGTATGACATAGGAGTGCGTGGCCTCGCATATAAATGGTTTAAATCGTATCTTGACAACCGTAAGCAATACGTAGAAATTGATCATATTGATGAAAGCTCTGGTAAAACTCGGTCTGTCAGGTCCAACGTACAAATAATAAAAGATTCCATACCACAAGGCAGTGTGCTGGGATGTATACTTTTTATAATATATATAAACGACCTTCCAAAAATACTAAAGGAATCATGCGTTATGTTTGCGGATGACTTTTCTATTATGATACCATTTGAAAATAATAATAATAATAAAAATAATAATAATTTAAATAATATACTTTATAATGTAGTAAATAAAATTTATAATTGGATGAATGACCATATCCTAGAAATAAATTTTTCAAAGACAAAGATAATGCAATTTAGGCCGCGGCAAAAATCTGAACTAAATATATATTTTTCTTACAATAACATTAAATTGGAATGTGTATCAACTTTTACATTACTTGGAATAGAAATTGACTCTAATGTAAACTGGAATGCACATATACAGAAACTCAAATCTAAAATGTCTCAATTTATATATGCACTAAGAGAACTTAAAAAATTAACAAACTTAAAAACTTCCAAATCAGCGTATTATGCGTATGTACATGCATGGATTAGCTATGGCATAATACTTTGGGGAAACAGTACAAATGCAAAAGATATATTGATTTTGCAAAAAAAATGCATTCGGATTCTAACAAATATTAAACAGATTGAGAGCTGCAAACCACATTTTAATAATCTTAACATTTTGACTGTCCCTTGTATGTATATATTAGAATTATGTAAGCTAGTGAGGAATTATCCCAGTTTATACAAAAAAAATGAGGATATGCCCCGCAGTTACCAAACGCGACGTCCATTTGATTTAGAACCTCCTGTATCCAAAATTAATATACATTATACCGGACCATACGCAATGTCCATAAAAGTTTATAATAAATTACCAGATTATATAAAGAATGAAAGTGATAAGGCATTTATAATTAAATTAAAAAGATTATTAAATGAAAAAACCTATTATTCTTTAAATGAGTATTTAAATGATAAATTATAATAATAGAAATAATAATAATGAAGTATGTAAAACTAAAAATAAAGAATAACAGTGTCTGCCTCTCTCTTTTCACGCTTTTGCTGTGCCTAACAGGGTGCATGTGTAGTGTTGGTATTGTAAAATTGATGGTAATTTTGTATTTTATACTAATTCTACCCATGTATGCAATTTTGATTAAATAAATAAATAAGTATTTTGGTTTTAAATCAAGTTGGATGCTATTGTCAAAGAAGGATCGTACTATTGAGAATCTGACAAGTCAACTAATCGAACCCGATCACGGACGTAACATACGTTACGTCCGTGATCGGGTGCTGCTGTGGGGGCCTTGGATCTCCGCTGGACACGCATGTTTTAATTATTATGTTAAAAGCGGAGGTCTCGCTAAATTGTCGGATAGGCTGGCGCGGGCATCGGGGGGCTATAGTGTTTTGTGATTCTGTAATACTTCTATATTGTAAAATGGTTTATCTGCTATGGGGTGTTCTACTCGTGCTCTTCAGCAGGATGAGGGTAAATTATCATATGCTATGATTATAAGCTAGTAAATAAGCATATCTCCTAATGGTCAGGTACATATGTGGAACGCCAGAGTTTTTTACTTGCTGGTGTCTTTTTCTCCGGGGTGTCTCTGGGGGACCAACATGCGGTCAGTGTTTGCGCTCCGATTGATACATTTTTGTACTTTTATATTAATTATTACTTATAGTGGATATTTGGGGCGTAGATATAGTCTGTTAGGTTGGTCGGCTCGGTGGCACCTGTGCATGGCAGATAACGATGGACAGGTCAATGGAACCAGCTAACGACCTAGTCTTACACTGGTTGGTTATGTGGTGTGTGTTCTGTTTGGTTTCTAATTATTTTATGTATGCAAGAGCCTACCTAACCAAGCGCACACTTAGACCTTATACTAATTTTTTTTTTTTTTTTTGACTATGCATAAATACCTGTAAAGGTTTACATGAAATATATATTTTTGACTTTAACTATGTGCGCACGAAAGATCGTTAATTTGAAAAATGGCGATACTACTGTATAAACTCTAACAGTCAAGGCTTCAAGCAGCACAATAGGTAGTAATAAAAAGTATAATAAGAGCAAATGTATAAATTGTAAATATTTCAGTAACATCGGACATAAAGTTAGAAAATGTAAGAAATGGATTTCTGATGGTAGACCACCAAAAGAGTCAACCAATATAAATATGAACCTAATGTTGATGGCGGTAAATGCTGATCCTGAGACTGTAAATATTAATACTAAAATTACTGAAGATATGGAATCTTGGTATGTTGACAATGGCGCTACCAGTCATGTAACACACAGACAAGACTTATTTGTAAATTTTACGTATTTTAAAAGCAATCATAATGTTACTAGGGCTAATCAACAAAGCACTAGGAAGTAGCCTAGGAACATGAATATTAAATAGTTCTAGTAACGGTGGACAATCAATATGGTTTCTTAAGATTTTGTAAAGAAAACTCATATCTAATACGTGTCTGCGGACTGTCAAGCTGTCAATTTTGAAGTCAATGGCGAAATAAAATGGATTGGTAAACGTAAACAACACGGAGGGTTGTACAAACTTAATTTAAGGAATATAAAACCTATTGGAGATCAATCAAATTAATTCAAATTCAGATTTATTACAAATATATCATGAGAGAATGGGACATCAAAATAAAAGACACGTGAAACGTGAAGCAGTTAGTAGAAAAGGAATTTGGCATAAAATTGGATGTTATATCGGATGTGTGTGAAGGATGTATATACGGAAAAGCTCACAGACTAAAGTTTGGCACTAGAGAGAAAACGACTGAAGCTGGAAGTCTTATTCACACTGATGTGCGTGGTCTTTTTATGTATTCTATTTCTAAATTTCGGTATTTTGTTCTGTCTGAAAATTATTATTGTGTCAACTTGTTTATATTAATTTCTGTATTTTATTTTATTATATTTACTGCATAAATTCACGCCTTCTCTTTTACTTTAACAAATAGTAGTTAGATTTGAATTTCCTATAAGTGTAATTTGAAGGAGAGCGAGCGAGACATGAGAAATATTTATCTGTGGTAGGGAATTTCCATATTATTTATACTTTCGACCGATACCGAAATTCCGACCCACTTTATTATTTTGTTCAGTTCAGGGGTTTTATTCCGAGTTTTGACACGTTCACCGTCACGCATTTTGCGTAAAGTACGGGTATTGAAATATAAGTTCTATCCTGTTAATTATAAAGTTGAAACTCCAATGCTTCACATGTTCAAACTTGCGAAGAATAAAAGTATTTTAAGATGGCGGCATTATTATAGCCATCCTAATACATACTATATAACCATTGGAATAAAACTTATATTTACATATTTATAGTTTGCGCAACGTCTTGTCGTGTTTAGCGGTTTCAAACTCGGAATAGGGCCCCAGACCCTCTGACGTGTTCCGAGACGTAGCGTGGGCAACATTTTGTAGCAACATCAAAAAACAGCGCTACCTACCGTCTGTTTCAACAAGCCGTGTTATTTTTTTTAGCGATGCCAAAATGCAGCTTTGAAACGATCGGTGTTGCTTTAGTGAAAGCTAAGTAACCTTATTAACTGGATAGCTAAATCATAATTTTAGCTATACAATCAATTTGGTTACTTAGCTTTCGCTATTTATGTCGAGAGTCGAGACTGCTGGTCCCTATTTACAGATATAATTTTACTCTCCCACAAAAATATTTGAACTCTAACTACACTATACACATATTATGGCCCTGGGGCTCTAGAGAAAAAGCAGGCGAGGCGACATGTCGCGTCGCATCAGTCAAAAACGTATGTATTTTGACAGTGACAGTAGGCGTGAGGTATGCTGTCACCTGCCAAAGTCTATACAGTTTTGATTGAAGGCGACACGACACGTCGCCTCGCCTGATTTTTCTCTAAGGCCCTAGGTCACAAAAGTCTAGAAATTAATTATTGGTATTACTATATGTTACCAAGCCTAAAGCTTAGAGGCTTGGTAACATATAGTAATACCAAAAATTAATTTCTAGACTTTTTGACGCACTGTAATATATAAAATATTTCATTAAAATAATTTGTAAATAGATATTTACATGTAAACATACATCTGTCAAAAAGTAACAAGAAAAACCACCTTTTAACTTTGAGCTACATTGCCTACAGTATTCACACGCTGGAACGACTTGGGTTAAAAAAACAGCTAAGCGCAGAACGGGGGTAAGGGGCCCACCGAATACGGTTAATCCGCAGACCAATAAAACGTAGACAATTAATCCGTGCTTGAATTATTTGTCCGCGCTTTATTGGTCCGCACATTATTGGACCCACCCACCAATCAATAATAAAATTAATTATTTATTTTGAAATTGATAACCTAAAATTTGTAATTTAGATTATTTATTAAGGTTAGATTTAATTAACCTGAATCGAACGACCAACGAACATGTTTTTAATGTTAATTAGTTTTATCTACAGAGGCTTTTATTTTATTTGTTATTTATTTTCATTTACAATGTCGTTTTTCCATACCATTTTACCATTAAGTTTAGACTTTAGTTTTGCGGGTGTAGCAGCCTTTTACGTTTTAAGATTAAGAAAACCTAGTAGTGATAATGTGTTGAGCATATTTGGTGCAAAACCTGGTAGCAAAGAAGGTGCTACGAGGTCGGAACCTGTGAAATGTATAGCACATAGAGGGGCTGGTTATGATGCTCCTGAAAACACCTTGGCGGCTTTTAAATATGTAAGTCTTTTTATTTCAAACTCTACATACATACTAACAATATTATTATTATATTTTATTTACTTTATTATTATTACTTGTATGTAAGAAATATAAGAAACTGCTAACATCAACCTAATGATTAATAATAACGTCATAACTATGCTGACAACATGTCAATGCATTAGTTGAGGAACAAAATCTTGCATGCAAGTTATGGCTTTGAGTCCCAAATATCAGGTTATTTAAAAATTCCATTATATCTTATAATTTTAATAATAAAAGTGTTTGTGTGACATTGAGAGGGGGAATGAAAGGAGCTGAGTAGAAGTAGTTGTGGATGAGGATGGCAGTGAGAGAGTTTTTCCAGCACTTCAATAATAATTTTATTAAATTAACTTACTTCAATAGAATCATACCTCCTAGCCTCTGTTCCACTGGTTGTGCCCTTGGCGTTGTATTCGGAGGTTGTGGGTTCAATTCCCACCCATGACAAAAATTAATATTAGTATTTTTTTTTGTACAGTGTGTCGTGGTCTGGGTATTTATAAAATATAATATGTATATTATATTATTGTTTCTGGTACACAAAGTACAAGCCTAAAGCTTAGTTTGTCACCAGAGCAATATGTGTAAATTGTCCTAGATATTCAAAAATTAAAAAAAAATAATCTTTCTTTGCAATAGATAGACCGCCTCTGTAGACTAGTGTTTGTACCTTTAGTGTTGTATCTAGAGGTTGTTACATTTTTTCTGTACAGTTTGTCATGGTCATGTATTATATTGTTGTTTCTGGTCTATATAGTACTATTCTTAGTTTGTGACCAGAGAAACATGTGTAAATTTTCCTACATATTATTTTTATTATTATATAATTATGCAAATATGTCACAATAAGCTATTGTTACTCCATTACAATGAGATTATGATACAATTGGATTCTTTAAGGGTAGCCCAAACACTGTAATTTTATTGAATATTATTGTGCAAAAGTGTACTAATTTTGTAGAATAAGCATTTGTATAGTATTATTAAGTGTAGCATTTACTCAGTAGTGTAAGTGTAGCGGCCCCAGCCTAGTGGTAAGTCACTGCGCAACTAATAACAAGGTTAAGCAGATGACAACAAAGCCGGCCTGGGATGGGTGACCGCTTTATACAACGAGGCTATTTCATCATAAACACCGCAACAAGCTCGCCACTTGTTAGGTGTTGCCTCCGAATACCATCGGCGAAATGAGGATGGGTTAATCCCTCCGCTGGGACCCTGAGGCCGTTTAAACGGTTCTCGGGAGCCAAATAAGCACCCGTGATGGTATTTATTTATTTATTTATTTATTTATTTACTCAGTGATCTTGATGTTTGTGTTATCTTAAATAATCCCACAATCTTCAGTAATTATTTTTCCACTTCCACTAGACATTGGTAAGACAATACCGTATGCTTTCATACTGTCATGTTGCTATTCCCTTTTCTACCCTAGTCCTTTCCCAATTCCTTTCCATCCTACTATCCCTCTTTCACTAATGATATACAAGTTTTTAAGGGATCCATTTATATAAGGTAATAATAATAATGATACAATTGATCTAAAGTTATTTTAAGAGAATCGAGGGCTAGAATAGAGGGCTAGGTGGAGCTTCCTTATCTCTGCCTATCCTGTGGGGAAAACAGTGTGACCATTTTAGCTTTAGTTAAAAGTATTCTCTTTTTTTTGCAATTTGACAATTTATTAATTTAATATATTTTTAGGTGGGAGGGTCTTTAACTTTATTAGGCTGATTGAAAGGTCTCGTTACGGCAGCCAATACAGATGCAAAAATTGTCAAGTGTCCTAGTCATGTTTTAGTTTTAGTCTGGGGGTTCACCGTTTTTTAGGAGATTGCTGCATCAATTTCTTGTCGATTTGGTAGACTCCTTTTAGGGTGCAGTTACTAAATGGGTGGTTGAATTGACGATAAGGCAGAATATCAAAATATACTCGTAATGCAATTTGTCTTTGTTGCTGCCCAGTTTGTAATCGCATCATTTGGCTGGTAATGGGAGACAATTATTGATTGACCCCATAATGGACTTTGTAGGTCTGCTCACCACCAGGTAGATACAAAAGTCACATGCCGTGCTCTAATAAAAAATATATATATATTGATATCTAATATGTGGCTTTTACCATTCACACATTAATTTTCTTTTGTACTTAAAAAAATATTTGTAATTGTTATTGCAGTGCGTGGAAAAGGATTTTAAATTCATAGAGTTAGACGTGCGGTCCACTGCAGATGGTCAGCTGGTACTGTGTCATGATAAGGGCCTGCAGAGACTCTCAAATTCCAATATAATGGACATACATTCTGTTACCTGGGACCAGGTGAAGGATATAGATGTGGGGGTTAATCACCCTAATAGGTAAGTTCTGGAATTTTATGTTAAGTTTTAGAACTGAATCATCAAAAAAGGTACAAGAAATTTACAAGTACCTAGCTTTTATCAAGGGATTATTATAATAGCTATTTAAAATGAGTATATGTAATGGATTTCCTTTGTGAAAGCAATTTTTGTATTATCTCTAATTTTATAACTAAGGAACAAAAGAGTGGTCAGCGATCAGCGATTACTATGACTGGTTAAGCTTGTTCCTATATGTACAAAGACCTTAGTACTTACAATATAATTTATTTTTGTTATTAATCCCAATGGATAAAGATTTATAAAATATAAACCAAAATTTAGTTAAAACAACTTTTCATATTTTAAGCTAACATTATTGTAATTCTCTCATGTCATATCCATGAACACAGCTTTGTTCTATGTTGTTACAGTAGGAAGAGTACAAAAGTAAACATGTCTTTAAAGGTTTTTCCAGGCATGATATACAGGGTGTTTGGAAGGGAGCTGTACATACGCCTAGGGTAGAAACCAGGGATAGTCTGCTATCTACCCCCGCCCAATATATTGACCTTGGCCTTAAGGTTTTTTTTAAATTTATTTTTATTTTTTATTTGACTTTTTTGTGAATTTTTTACTAAAACTACCTGTAGCTCAAAATCTATCCATGGGACCGGTCTGCTAATGGTCTTGTTTTAATCGTTAGAGTCTTAGGGTCCTGCAAAAAAATATTTTACACCAAAAAATTGTGGAGAAGAAAAGTTATGGGGCCTGAAGTACCGTTGTAAGGTAAAGAAATAATTTTAAGGGCAACTTTCTATGGGGTTTAAAAAAAAACTAACAGGGTTGGAGTTCTTCTGATTTTTTTAAAACATCCTCAGTCCATGCCCTTTCTAACGATATGCTAAAAGTGTAATTATCACTTTTAGTTTTAAAGTTATTAATTAATTTCCGCAACTAGGGCACTTTAAGCAAAAATTTCAACTAATGAAAATTAGTAATTAATTAAAATTAGCAATTAATTAAAATTTGTAATTTAATGACATTAGTCATTACCAATTTTTTTGTTTCATTTGCCATCCTTTTACGATCGAACACATTTAATTTTCATTAGTTGAAATTTTTGCTTAAAGTGCCCTAGTTGCGGAAATTAATTAATAACTTTAAAACTAAAAGTGATAATTACACTTTTAGCATATCGTTAGAAAGGGCATGGACTGAGGATGTTTTAAAAAAATCAGAAGAACTCCAACCCTGTTAGTTTTTTTTTAAACCCCATAGAAAGTTGCCCTTAAAATTATTTCTTTACCTTACAACGGTACTTCAGGCCCCATAACTTTTCTTCTCCACAATTTTTTGCACTTTAAGCAAAAATTTCAACTAATGAAAATTAGTAATTAATTAAAATTAGCAATTAATTAAAATTTGTAATTTAATGACATTAGTCATTACCAATTTTTTTGTTTCATTTGCCATCCTTTTACGATCGAACACATTTAATTTTCATTAGTTGAAATTTTTGCTTAAAGTGCCCTAGTTGCGGAAATTAATTAATAACTTTAAAACTAAAAGTGATAATTACACTTTTAGCATATCGTTAGAAAGGGCATGGACTGAGGATGTTTTAAAAAAATCAGAAGAACTCCAACCCTGTTAGTTTTTTTTTAAACCCCATAGAAAGTTGCCCTTAAAATTATTTCTTTACCTTACAACGGTACTTCAGGCCCCATAACTTTTCTTCTCCACAATTTTTTGGTGTAAAATATTTTTTTGCAGGACCCTAAGACTCTAACGATTAAAACAAGACCATTAGCAGACCGGTCCCATGGATAGATTTTGAGCTACAGGTAGTTTTAGTAAAAAATTCACAAAAAAGTCAAATAAAAAATAAAAATAAATTTAAAAAAAACCTTAAGGCCAAGGTCAATATATTGGGCGGGGGTAGGTAGCAGACTATCCCTAGTTTCTACCCTAGGCGTATGTACAGCTCCCTTCCAAACACCCTGTATATCTTTTGCTTTTACAGAACAGTATTAAAATTTTAATAGCTTTGTTATTTCAGGCATCAATATAAAGAAACACACCTCTGTCTTTTAGATGAAGCTCTAGATTACCTCATAGACAATAAAGTGAGGATTATAATGGATGTTAAGGGGGAAGACAAACAGGTAAGTCACTGAACTCCAGATTTTAAAACAATAATGTTGGATCAATATAATGATTTTAATCGTTTCCACTACACCGCAATGATGCGTTTACGAAACTGTTGCCAGTAACAAATATTATTCTTCTTTATAATCAAAACAATTGCCTATTTCGTAACAGTCCTACTATGATAGGATACTATCACCTTAAAAGAAATTAATATAGTTTACAGTTTAGATGTATTCTCCTACAACTGGTAAATCTATTAGATGATAGAAATCAATAAGTACCTAATAGTTTTTTCATCTGTATAGGCTCTAGTAATCAAAATGGCCTATCAAAATTATTATTACCTTTATATATTTATCATTCCCCAATGCTTTTTTATGGCCGAGCCCACCTAGAGGGCCTCAGGGTACCCAATACAGGGTTTTTTTTCCACATTATGTCCTTATTAACTAATTATGATCAGATTGTTTGAAAAACTGGGGATCAATCATACAGGTAGAGATGCTATATGATGACATACTATTATGACTAATACATACAACATGTCTTTCAGGTGATTAAGGGAATAATTAAAACTTATGCCACAAGACAAGATTTATATAAATATGCAGCGGTTGCCTGCTTCAATCCTATAGTTCTATATCAGGTAAGTAAAAAAATATGTATACTAGCTATACTGAATTTGTGTTAAGGTCTCTGAAGTCGCCTTTATGCCCGAACAAACGTACTTCCAATATTACAACCTGGCTGTCAGTCAAAGTTAAATTATTTTTAGTTTGGTAATTATACGTAAAAATCTTAACACAACATCAAGTCGAACAAAGATTTTGATCTCACAAACGAAGTTCCTAGAAAACTCTTTCTAAAAAAACTCAACTTCATGCAGTGGAAGTTGGTGCAAGAGGAAATCCAGCAAAGTCTTTGCATCGTATATTGAAGGATCTTTGCCTTTCGAGAACAGCCGTCGGAACTTTTATGGAGCGTGTTTCCAAGATGGCGCTAACAGGATCATATAGTATTTGCTTGAGTAGAGAGGGTAGTGAACACAGTGCAGGTGAGAGTTCAAAAGGCCTTTAAACCTACTTCGCGGTTTCAAGTCCGGGAACTCTGAAGTTCATTCCCCTGCCTTCCAACCACGCGATGGACCCGGCCACATGGACGGTGAAGCCATCTCATTAATATATTGTATTATAATATTAAAAAAGTTATTTCTTATTTAAAAAAAAAAAACCGCCAAGCACAAAAACATTTATAAATACAATGACCGACAAAAATAGTATTTTAATTATGCGACAAACAGTAATTTAGTATTACTGGAAGTGCGAAAGCTCATTTTGTATGGAGAATGCAGACTTTGCGATTACGAATGCAGTGCTCTTAATGTTATTAAATACTTGGGTAGTGAACTGCTGTGTTATTATTTGCATTTACATACACATTTTTGTTACATTATAACAACTTATAGTAGAAAAACATTATGTTCATAAACCTTTGTACTGCACCGCAATTTAATTTATATAAAACAAATAGTACATTGTTCACCGAGGGGAGAAAGTCACCGATTACTAACGAGGGCGAAGTTTGAGGCCCGACGCGAAGCGGAGGGCCTTAATTCGCTCGAGTTAGGAATCGCACTTTCTCGCCGAGTGATACATAGTGCTTTATACTACACCTACGAGGAAAATAAAATATAAAATCTCTATTAATTAAAGTTTATATTAAAATTATTACAGTTGTTAAAACTTAATAAATCAAAAATGCAAAGAAAGTAAACAGCCAATAAACCAATACTTTTATTTTATTTTATTTTGATTAAAATTAATTATTTTGATAAAACTTGTAAAAAAAAACTAGGCTGTATGGCTTTGAACCCTTGCCTTTCCTAATTTGGAAGAATTGAAGAAAAAAAATTAAAAAAAAACTAGCACGTTAACAATGAATTTTCAGGCCGATGGACTTGTATCCAGTGCTATGTTAAAATAAATATAAAAAAAAAAAATGAATTTTCATATACTTTTTCCTCCCGCTTAAGCACGTTAACAATGGATTTTCATACACTTTTTCCTCCCGCATATTTGTACGACTACAAAGACGTACTTTCTGACCTATTCTTACGCAAGTAAGAACCTACTTTCCGAGCAGGTGTAGTATAAATATAATTAAACGTAGGTGTGTTACTAAACTTCCTAGACTTGTGACTGTGAAGTATAGTTACAGCCCTTTTACAATATCAATGTTCTGGGTTCAGTAACCTCCCAACCAAATAAACCAAATAAGGATCGCTTTAATAGTCGTTACTAAGCAATTGCTAATGTCAATGCTTCAGACTGTTAAACTGCATATAAAAAACCACAGAAAAACTAAATTTTGACAGTTCCAAGCAATGGCTCAGGCTAAGCATGACTATCCGACCCTATGATTCTACCAGTGCTATTTAGGTTCTATAAAAGTTATGAAAGCCTGAAAAATGGATTGGAGGGCCAAGATCCTTCAAAAGAAAGATTTTGACTTGATGCAGACTTTCCTAGAATTTCTTTTGCACATACTGCATAAATCTGAGAGATTTTTGTCATGGTCTGGGTGTTTATAAAATATAAAATAGCTGTAACTGGTACACATAATACAAGCCTAGAGCTTAGTTTGTGACCAGGACAATATGTGTAAAAAAGGTCCTACATAAAAAATATATTTGTGAGGTCATAGTATTGGTTTGGTACACACATTTCCAAGGCAGTACTGGTTTAGTTGGGCAGAGAGGGTATCAAACACAGTGAAGGGGAGATTTAAATTAGGAAAGGACTTCAACCCTGCTACGCGGTCTCAAGTCCAGGTACACCGCAGTTCACTCCCCTGCTTCCCAACCACGTGATGGGCCCGACTCCCTGGGGTTAGTGCTGAATTCAAATATTCATCAATCTGCTTTCTGGTCTCTGGTCTGCCTACCACACCAAAGACCTGGCTCCCCCATGGTTAGCTGAAAACATAGTCTAACAATGAAAACTTAAGTATTTCTCACCAGATTCGTCGAAAGGACCCAGAGATTGTTGGAGCGTTGAGTTACAGACCATACTGCTTAAGTGCACAAAACTATGATGCTGAGAATGGACCCACAAATCCACGGTAAGTTTCGTTTCTGAAAGCGTAATTGCATTAAAAAACCTATTAAAGTCAAAAATTAGTGAACGTAAAAATAAAGTGTGGCTAAAATGGGCTGATAGTTATCTGTTATGTGTAACCGTCACGAGTATATTACGGCTCCCGAGACCGTTTAGACGGCCGCGCAGGGTCACCAGCGTTGAGGCTCATCTTGTCAAACAAGTGGCCAGCTCGTCGCAGTGTTTGGATAGGTTCGGTAACCCATACATAAAAGTTCAGAAGTTAATATGGTAAAACTGGTATTTCTTTTCAATAAAAGTATGGATACCAAATTTAAATTCTGTATTTTTTTCATTAAATATTTTTAAATTAATAATGAGCTCTTTCTTTTAGTTTGACGCTTGATATTACTTACCAAAATGTTATTCTTATAGTCGACACTTTCAGTTTTTTTTTTTTAAATCAACCGGTTCGATTCCCGCCTAGGAGAATAAATTTTTCTGAAATCTAATGACGCAATTTTAGTTTTTATTAAAATCGGCCCCGAGACTCCTTTGAGCATTTTTCCTATTCCTTGTAGTTTAGTATTTGGCCTTGAAGGCACACTTGAAAAATTCACCCTATATATGTAAATTAATGAGCTTTCTTTTAAAATTTTAGATTTCCAAATAACATAGTACTGCAGACCACACTGCAATGCCTAGATGTGATACATTCATGGATCTGGAGGGTAACTGCCCGCTGGTGCAACGTGTCTGCCGTGCTAGTGCACAAAGACATCGTCAGTCTGTAAGTAAAGTCTTACCTGAAGCTGGCTTATTATAAGTCTATATGAGTTCTATTGTCTACACGGTGGAAACAAGTTTTGTTCTTAAGGGTTCTGCAGGAGTCTTGCCGCGCATACAAACGTACTTCCAATTAGTGGTCAGTGGCGTGTATTCCATATAGGCACAAAGGCACTTCCTACTAAAATAAAATTGCTAGTAAAACCTATTATACTCGTATTTTGTTATAATGTTTGCCAATGATACAAAATTTACTCTTAATTTCAAATAGCGGTATTAATTGTTTTTGTGGTACTATCAGCGCCATCTATAGATGTTTTTTTATATTATTTGCGCTGTAGCATGGTGCGGGTGACAGTTTCGGTGACGTTTCGTTACACTCTTGAAAGTTGCCGCGATTTACAAATTATGACCTAGTAATTCAGCTCTACCACATTCGTAATATATTAAATCATTAATAACTGTAGTAAATTAAATTAAACCCAACCAGAATGTTATAGTCTACAAATAAAATCAGATTGAAAGAAAAATTAAGCAGTGTTATGCGTATAACGTAACGCCAAAGTCAAATTTAGTGATGGGATGTAATGCTTCGATGGATAGTCGATGTTTTTATAATAAAAAACGTACATTGTCCGTAGTTAAATTTTAATTGTTAAAAAGTCTATAAATAAATAAAACAACAGAACATATAGGGTAAGGTTGTTAAAAGGTTGCTAAGAAGAAATACCTTTTATTCGTCTAAACTTATTTCAGGGTCAAGAACATCTGAATTATCACTAAATTCATCGCCTGAATCTGTGACGGATATTATTAATGATGACTATATTAAAGAGAACTAGATTTATTCTGCGAGTATCGTTAGCGATAAAAAAATAATTGCATAACGTCACATCCCTAAAAGCTAATAAACAAACGACTTATAAACTACTTAAATACCTATAATATTCTATCAAGTGCACAATATGGCTTTAGGGAGGGAATCAGTACAGAAGATGCCATTTTAGACCTCACTAGTAATATAACAAAATATATTGACCAAAAAAAGAAAACTGTGTGCATATTTTTAGACCTTAAAAAAGCGTTTGATACCGTCTCTGTTCCCATTCTACTTCGCAAACTGGAAAAAATGGGTGTTAGAGGATCCTTTTTAACATTACTTACTGACTACCTAAATAACCGGACACAGCGAATTAAACTTGATGACTACACTTTCAGTACTGACATATTGGCTGCCAATTACGGGGTGCTTCAGGGTAGCGTCCTCGGACCAACCCTGTTCCTCACTTATATTAACGACTTAACAGATTTAAAACTAGACTGTGGACAAATATTTTCATACGCTGATGATACCGCACTTCTTTTTTAAGGCAACAGCTGGCAAGAAACATTTTATATGGCTGAATCAGGATTTTATAAAGTAATCAATTGGCTACAACTCAACTCACTCACCCTAAATTTGGACAAGACTAAATACATCACATTCTCTATATATGACAATATGCAACCAGACTATGACCTATCTATCACTGCCCATACTTGTAGGAACTATATGAAAGATAAATGTGATTGCCTTTCAATAGAAAGAGTTAGCACCTCTAAATATTTAGGAGTCACAATTGACAGAAATCTATCATGGTACCCCCCCTTGAAATAACCGCAAATAGAACAAAAAAACTAATATGGGTCTTTAAATACCTACGCAATATTTCTGATAGGCAACTTCTTATTTATATTTATAAAACTCTTGTACAGTCAATCATCATTTATTGTATTACTATATGGGGTGGTACATTTAAAACTAGGTTTATTAAAAGTGAACGAGCACAAAGAACTATCTTAAAGGTTATGTTCAGAAAGAAAAAAATATATAATACATCCATATTTTATATGGATGCAAATGTATTGACAGTTCGACAATTATATATATTACAAAGCATTCTTAAGACTCATAAAACAATATCAGTATATACAAACAATTTAAATAAAAGAAAACCACATACAATTATAAAGAGATGCATAGTTAGAACTGGTTTTGCCTCAAAACAATATTATGCGCAATCAGCTAAACTATATAATACCGTTAATGAAATTTTACATATTTACACTATGACTCAATATGAATGTAAAAAGAAAATAACTACATGGCTAAAGACATTAGATTACCATCAAACTGAAAAATTACTTTCATAGACCCTATTCATTTAAACTTTATTGAACGTCTAAGTGCTCAGTTACATACGTGGTGGCCGAGTTGGTTAGACCTTGGACTTAAAAACACTAAGGTCCCTGGTTCGAATCCCGGTGTGTACCGATGAGTTTTTAATTAAAAAATTTATGTACATTTGTTTGACAACACCACTATAGTGCCTCGGAGAGCACGTTAAGCTGTCGGTCCCGGTTTCACTATACCAACTTGTGAAACTGTTTATAGATGGGTTATTGAGTCTATTCAAAAACATCGCGACGAGCTAGCCACTTGTTCGGTGTAGACTCATACTATCGGCTACGACGAGGTGGGATTAAAACCCCTCCGCTGGGTACCCTGGGGCCGTCTAGACGGTCTCGGGCGCCGCAAGGCACCCGTGAAGATATATATATATATATATAAGTGCTCAGTGGATCTGATCTGCTAAACAAATGTTTATAATTTTGTTATTGTGTTATTTAAGTATGTATAATTTAATATAATACGTTTATGTATGTATATGTCTATGTATCTAAATGAATATATTTATGTATGTGTATATAAGTCTGTATATGTATGTATACAGACTTATATACACATACATAATATATCTCTATATCTATTATAGTAAGTATTTATTTATATATCTTTGATTAATAGGTGATTAAATATTACAATGTAATAATTGGTACGAAGAGCGGGACTCTCTTAATACAGGTGTTTTACACTTAACAAGAGAGTCCCAACCCCTATAAAGATAACATGTACAATATTTAATAAATCATTTTTCATTTTTTTCATTTTTCATCCCTAATCAACGTCATACAGGCAACTGTCACCCGCACCATGCTACAGCGCAAATACTATAGTACTATTTATTCCTTTTTTTTGGGTTGCCTAATATGTCCTTACAATTGTTTATTTATTATTATTATTGGATTATGCTAAATGTAGAGAGTTAAGCACTGCCTTTGTATCTCAAACAAATCAACTTGAATCAAAGAAAGGGCTTCTGTACAAAAATGTTGCATTGGTACCAGAGAATGTAAAAAAATCCTGGTGTGTGGTATACAAACCCGCGTCCCTCGCTTTCGCAGCAAGAGCCGTCCACGTACAAGTCACCCTTCACGAAAATTATCATGACTTTATAGTTTTTTACTTATTTTTTATATACACGCACTCTTTATGCGTATTTTCTAATTTCACTCCCTATTAGTGTGAAATTAGAACAAGTAAGACAGAACCTCAAAATTAGGACTTTTAATTATACATACATACATACATCATCACGGGTGCCTTACGGCGCCCAAGACCGCCTAGACGGCCCCAGGGTACCCAGAGGAAGGGTTTTAATCCCACCTCGTCGTAGCCGATGGTATGAGTCTACACCGAACAAGTTGTTAGCTAGTCGCGATGTTTTGAATAGACTCAATAACCCATCTATAAACAGTTTCACAAGTTGGTGTAGTGAAACCGGGACCGACATCTTAACGTGCTCTCCGAGGCACTATAGTGGTGTTGTCAAACAAATGTACATAAATTCTTAAATTAAAAACTCATTGGTACACACCGGGATTCGAACCAGGGACCTAAGTGTTTTTAAGACCAAGGTCTAACCAACTCGGCCACCACGTATATACTTTAATATATTATTTAATATGTATATACACGTACGTACTTTTAATTATAAAGTATTATATAAATTGTTACATATTTTAGATTTATTTTTTTAAAGAAAATGTAATGAAAAAATCCTGGTGGGTTAGACTCGAACCCATGACCCTCGCTATCGCGACAAGGTAGAGTACTAGAGTAATTAGAAAAAGGTACATAGAGGACAAATTTCGTGAGTGGTGACTGGAACCTGGTTGGCTCAGTGGTTGACTACCTTGCCGCGAAAGCTAGGGTTATGGGTTTGAGTCCCACTCACCAGTAAAATTTTCATTGTTTTTTATCTTTAAAGATTTAAATTTGTATTTCAATTTTAGTAAAGAAGTGTCGTACTGGCATCAACAAGGCATACATTGTTGCGGTTGGTGCGTCAACAGACCGCTGGAGAAGTTGTACTGGAGAGGCATACTGAAGGCGCCTTACCTGGCCAACACCTTGCTGGGGGAACCTTTGTGTGAAGCGGTGAGTGGAACCCTTACGTCGCGGTCCACACATGTACACAGGTGCCGAATGGATGGCGCATACTGATCGTTCCATTAATAGTACACATACGAATGTACTGTCTATTATGGACCTGTCTTGTGCATTACACACGTTTGACAGCTACCTCATTTTTGAGGTTATTTCGCGAAATTTGCATAACGCCTGATTCAATCAAAATATTTCTTTAATTTCTTTTGGTTCTAATACTCCGTAACTTTTAAAATTGGTGGGTCAACACAAGAAAACTTTTAAAAGTGACAGCGCCCTATCTCGGTACTTGTGTGCGTTGTGCAGACTCTGAAGTTCACGTTCTAGAGTTTTGTTCCGTAGCCCTAGTGTAAGTTTTTTTTAACATTTACTTTCGCGATAACTATACTACTGCGTTAATATTTTGACCAATTTTAGTTCTCAAAATTTCCGCTTGGAGCGCTAAACTATTTCCCATACAAATTTTAGTTAACTCAAACGCAAAGTGATAGTTTCTAACTATCACTTTGCGTTTGAGTTAACTAAAACTCACACTAGGGGTACCGATCGTGTGGATTCACACTCCGCGTGTGTGCAATAGGGTATTTGACTCCTTTTTGAAACCCGTTTTATATGATTCTCCATTACATAATATTCACACTACATTGATATTTCCGGGATGACTACTCTATTATTAATAAAATTCAAAGTTAAAGTTTGAATTTCCACAATGGCGCTAAAAACGCTGTTTCGCAGTCTATGTCAAGTGTGACGTCACACGCAAGTAAACAAACAAGCACAGATTAAATAATATCCTATATATTATACTCTATTCTATTTCATCCACAAGATTTATAATCTGTATATTGTTTTGTTTACTTGCATGTGACGTCACCAGTCATCAAAGATGTTTTGTTATAAATAAAATTGTAAAAAATATTCAATTTTATTTCGTGTAATCTACAAAAGATATACATAATTTAGTTTAAAATAAAGTGAAAATTTTTTTTTACGCCATTTTGTCTGATAGGATGACCACAATTTATGGTATATTTTTAATGTAGTCAAATAGCCTATTATGGATCGCGACGTTACATAAATTACTAGAGGCGGATTAGTTTAATATCTTTGCAGCGTAGAAATGTGAAATGATCTGTGTGAAAAACAGTATATAGTTCGGTTCTTTTGTTTAATTCTGTCACCTGTTATATTCTCACCGAGATATAACTTAGGTTTGGGAGCAGATATTTGGCCGCCCTAGGCCCGAGTCTAATCGGCCTTGATAAAAGTATGCATAGGACATACATAGTTTACAGTTTTTTTTAACCTAAATTTACATACAAACAGCTAATCACTCAAGGACTGGCTCTAGTTGGCCTTTCACAACACTGAAAACCTTCTAATTATTATTTTTAGATTAGGTGGAAGGAAGGTCTCCACCCATACAGATGCAAAAAACATCAAGTGACCTAGTCATGTTTCGGTTTTAGTCTTTGGGTTCATCGGTATGTAGGAGACTTCTGCATCGTTTTCATGTGGTAGTCTCGTTTTAGGATGCGGTTACGAAACGGGCGGTTGATTTAACAGTAAAGCAGCAAGGATATTACTAGAATAGACTGCACATTCGTCCTTGTTGCCCCATTTAGTAACCACATAGTTTAGCCAACATAGTAGGAGCGATCATGATTTATTGACCCCATTCATGGACTTTGTAGGTCTGTTTACCATCATCATTATGTTGGTAGATACAAATAACAAAGTCAAATGCCAATAAAAAAATAATCCATGTGTAAAGTTTTAAAATCAAGTTATAAGTGAAAACTCTTTACAGGACAAAGAGAGAGTATCCCACAAAAATGGCGTAAAAAATTGTGAAAATACATCTGGAAGGGCGGACCACTGTACGGAGAATGAGAAGATTATTACCTCAGGCCAAAAGTAAATATAACTAAACTTAGGTTTAAAATGTCAACACAAACAGTTTTAGAGATAAGGCTGTATGGTCGAAAGATCTTTGCCTTCCACAACGTGGAGAAAATCAGTTTTAGAATAACAACCAAATTATTATATAATCGATGATTGGTGGAAAATTAACTGTATTCCACCAATGATAGAATAGAATAAAATGATATAGGTAACTTATTCAACGAAAGGTGTACCTACCACAAATATAAAATAAGTAGTTTTATTTTCCAAATTAACTTAAAAAAATAGATTAGTATTTTTTTTTGAGATTTGTAAAAGTGAGTTGTGGTACTTTTTTTTTGTTCAAACTTATTAAGAACTACTGTAGTTTAAAATTCAAAATAAAATATAATAGTCTATATATTCAGAATACATATTTTATTTTTGTATGTTGGCATCACATGGCTTATTTAAAAAAAAAACAAATCTCAAACTTTTTTTTTTCAAAGAATCTAAATTCTATATTTTTTACCCAGTTTATTGTTTTTAGTTGTTAGTGGTAGTCCATATTGATCCTACAATAATTTGATTAATATTATACAAACCATGGTAAATAGTGGTAGAGATAAGAACAGCGCTTATGCTTTGTCTTCGCATTTATTTTAATAAATTATATTATGAATGGATTAGTTAAATTAAAGATTAAAGTTGCATAATATTGCCAGATTCCTATAATTTACACTTAAAATTGCGGTTAGTTCTTGCCATGTAAAGATGACAGACTTACGACCTTAATTTAAAAAAAAAAAATTGGGTCCTTGAAGAACACTTTAGTTAAAATAGGTTTTGTCTCTTTTACGCATATTAATTTTTGTTGCTAAAGAAAGATACAAAACCTGTTTTATCTGAAGTGTTCTTCAAGGCCTCAATAAGTTTTTATGAATATCGGTGGTGGATTTTAATCTGCCACATTAATTAACCGTTCAATGATGGTAGATTATTGGAATCCAGTCTAAGATAAGTACCTACTACGCATAATGATGCTGTACGAGTAGGAGGCGAAAAATCACACCAAAATATTGTCCGAAAATGTTCGTTAGCTGAACTGTAGCTCTACCAGAAGTTTTTGCTATCAAATATACTATAGTCGCTAGTAACTATAGATATGAATCAACCAATAAGAAAGGTTTATTTGAAAACTAAATCTATCCTTTTGTTCATCCCTATCTATAGTTACTAGCGACTATAGTAGAAACTGTTTGCTAAAACTTGTGGTAAAGCTACAGGTGCCTCATCACGAGTTGAGGCTCTACCATGGGTTTGGGCATTGTAGAAACGTAACGTATTCATTTACGTATACGTGAGTAACAACCAATAGGATCGGTTTATTCAATCCTGTTACCAAATATTAAGACGCCCTATTGGTTGTTGCTCACGTATACGTAAATGAATACGTTACGTTTCTACAATGCGCAAACCCATGGTAGAGCCTCTGTACACGTTCATCGCCATGAATTTTACGCACGATTTTCCCGTTTCTTTTGTATGGGATATCCACACATTAATACCGATTAGCGAAAATAACGCACGCAAATTGCGCGACGACGAACTTTGTACAGCTTGTGATGGCCTTATAGATGTTACAATCATAGCATAATATTAAATAAGAGTTACCAATATATCCTCCGTAACCCAAGATAGCATAATATTTTATCTAAATTAAACTGCTTTCAAATTGAAAAATTGCACTTTGGCATATACTAGCGCTTAATATGAAAATAATAATAGTTTTTCGCGTCTTGTCGTTAAAAATTATTATTTAAATATAGTGGATCTAAACACGATTTACCTTTATAACATAACATAACATACGTGGTGGCGGAGTTGGTTAGACTTCGGGCTTAAAAACTTAAGTTTTTAGGTTTCCGGTTCAAACCCTGGTTTATACCAATGATTTTTTAATTAAAAATTGTATGTACTTTGTTTGACAACAGCACTATAGTGCCTCGGAGAGCACGTTGAGCTGTCGGTCTCAGTTTCACTATACCAACTTGTAAAACCTTTTATAGATGCGATTATTGAGTCTATCATATAGAAACATCGCGACGAGCTAGCCACATGTTTGGTGTAGGTAGACTCATACTATTGCCTACGACTATGTGGGATTAAAACCACATAGTCGCTGTCCACATAGTCCATTTTAAACGCTGCGTACCCTGAGGCTGTCTAGGCGGTCTCGGGCGCGCCGTAAGGCACCCGTGTTTTTTTTTAAATACCCACTATATAGGTAAGTTAGTTAAATCACGACCCTTATTACGGGAAATTAAATGTTTTCTAGGTAAATCACATAAGACCCGCTATATTTAAATAATAATAGTCAAGTTTTTATGTCATCAAATGAAGAAAAAAAAATGGCGTTTAAATTAATACTACCTTATTATCACGTTATCTTGGGCGCTGTGTTCTGGGGTTTGATATATAATAATTTACTTCATTCGTACCTTTTAGATTTAGATTTATTTTAAATTAGTGAATATCTTTGTACAAATATTTAAATAGTAATAAGTGTCACTGATTTATTTCTACTTATTTGCACCAGCTCCGGACCTTACGTCTGCTAAAACTTCACATAAATCAAAAGGAAAATGCTTCGTAATAAAAAGTCCGTCTTATTCTTAAAACTTTACTGAGCATTTTAGTTAAAATTGTGTTTTATCACTTTCTGTCTAAGATGATTCTCATTGGTAAGAAAGAGTCTTAGTACTTCGTATATTATTTTAACTATTTGTTTTCTTAAACGAATAACCGTAGTAATGCGACGATTACGCGAAATTTTGCCAAGGTCTAGTGGTGGGTAGTTTTAAAAAGTATGTATTATTTGTGAAAGAGGCATAATATGATGGAAAGGAATTGGAAAAGGACTAGGATAGATAAAGGAATGGCGACATGACCGTATGTAAGCATACGGTATAGTCCTGCCAATGTGGAGTGAAGAGGAAAAGAAAACCCAACGATACCGTAGGGTACCGCCATTTTATCGAAGGTTAAGGGATTCATTGAGATAGCACAAACACTGAGACCCTGCGTAAATGCTACACTTCTCACATTTAAGATCACAACCGAATGCTTATTCTACAAAACTGGTACATTTTTGTACAAAAATATCCTATAAACTTAACTATAAAGAATATATCACAAACATACGTCTACAGTCTTTGGGCTACCTTCAAGGAATTCCTATTTTAACTAAAAATGCTAAATAAAGTTTTTTTAAAAGGGGTTAAATCTGCTTGTTGAAGTCAAATTAATTTAGTTAGCTTGAGGTCCTGCTTTAATAATTAGGCACAAATTATATAGTTTTTTTTATATATTTAAAGTGTTTATCAATAATGGATATTATTTTGTATTTATTTTTGTTATTTTTTAAAATATTTTATGATAGACATATCACTTTCCTAAAGTATTATTGATTACCAAATGAAAATTATATTAATATTAAATGAAGGAGAACTATTTAGTTTTTAGTACCTACATAATATTATTTTTAATATTGTAATTTATTTTATTTGTTGTATGAAACTTATAAAAAATACTCAAAGAGATCTTTTAAGAAATTCTCACTATTTTTAAATGGTAAAGGCATTATTTTTACCGACTATTATGTATGTCCTTTTTTACCGGTAAATAACAATAACCACAATCCTGAGGCTCTACCATGGGTTTGCGCATTGTAGAAACGTAACGTATTTACGTATACGTGAACAACAACCAATAGGATCGCTTTATTTTTGGTAATAGGATTGAATAAAGCGATCCTATTGGTTGTTGCTCACGTATACGTAAATGAATACGTTACGTTGCTACAATGCGCAAACCCATGGTAGGGCCTCTGGACAGGACGGTATTTCGATCATTCGAAGAATTATCAGTTTTAATTTCTGACCCACAATGGAATCCTGTTTTACTTAACATGTTAATCCTGTTTTACTTAACATGTTTAATGCGGCCGACATACAAGCTGTGTGTTTATTAAGTAGTGTCACAGATACATTCATCATGTCACAACTTTTGCGGGCTCTGAATAAATGTTGAGTTTCACAAAATATAGTATTATTACGTTTTTATAAATTCCTTATCGTGTTATTATTATATTTTAAAAAATGCAATACTAAGGAATCGTAAATTTCGTGAGGGGTGACTTGTACTTGGCTGGCTCAATGGTTAAGTATCTTGCCGCGAAGCGAGGGTCGTGGTTTCGAATCCCATCCACTTATTTCATCTTTAAAATGTCAATATCAAAATATTTAATACTAACTTTTTTAAGCTTGTGTTTATTAATGAAACTTTAAGAATATCTATGAACTATGATGATAAATAAGGTACCAACCTGTTAACTCCAAAAACCTAAAATATTACTGGACATAATGGTGAATTAATTTTGTCTTTACCTGTAAATTCTTTTAAATAAGCTTTAATTTTTATTAGATATTGAAATTATAGAAATAAATTTGCAATAGACAGTTTCAATGCAACCTGTTCTTTATAATTTCAATATAACCATATCCTAATGTGCAATATATAAAAAAAAGGTTTACAATAAGTATTTAATTATGATTTTACAGTATTATATTTAAGCAATTGTACCTATATATACCTAAGTGTGATACCTAAAAATTTCCAAAAAATATATTATTTGGTTTTAATCAACGATTTTATTTATTTTTTATGATTTAAATGTACATTTCATGTTTAAGAGTAGCATTGTTTTATTTTGATCAAAGCAATGTATTTTTTCATTATACCTATTCAGGGGTGGATCAATGATTTAATTTGTGGGTGAGTGGACTCTCTTCTGTCTAAATTTTAGTACACATTTTGTCAGTAGTCCTAGTGCGAGTTTTTTTAAAACTTTTAGTTTCAAGTACATTTTAACCAAACACACTTGGTCGGGTTAATAGTCGTTGCTCAGCTTGCTAGGAACAGTCAACATTTTTTCATATGCAGTTTGACAGTCCGGAGCATTGGTTAAGCATTAGCATTGCTTAGCGACGACTATTAATCTGACCATATATTTTTTAGTTCTCAAAATTTCCGCTTGGAGCGATGAAATATTTCTCATACAAATTTTAATTAACTCAAACAAAAAGTAATAGTCATAAAATTCACATTAGGGCTACTGAACTATTACTTAAATTAAAACATTTCGGATTCGTCTGTAGCGCAGTAAGTCAAACTAATCTATAGCATATAAAAACTATATTTGATTTAAGGACACTGCATTCGCGATCGCGTTCAGTACAATATTAGCTTTCGCACTTCCAGTATTTCTCCAATTCTGTTACTGGTCACAGAATTAAAATAATATTTTTTTCGCCAATACCTACTTATTAATCTTTATGTGTTAGACATTTTTTACAACAGAAAGATTTTTACGTCCAATAGGGAATAAGCATGTTTTTTTTTATTTCATTACTTGATAAAGTAACTCCATTAGACCCAGTAATAACACCAAAATAAAAGGGTTTATACTTTATCTGCCATTACCGCAATAAAAAACGGTACATCACTAGCCGCCATTCTGTGACGTCATTCGTGCTCAAAAATCATATTAGTTTAATGTTATTGCACCTCAAAAGTTGGTCAAAAGGTTTGTTTATCACAAATTATCGTAATAAAAGACTAAATACCCGAGAAAACAAAAATTTAAATATTCGGCCCTTTGAGAACCATTCGTTTCTTTGTTAAGTACCCACATAATTTATTTGTTATAGATAGATAAAAAAATAATGCACTATTCAGAAATCCGAAATTTTATGACCTCTAAATAATGTATACTTGTAGGTATAATGTATACTATGGATAATGTTATAAATGGGAAAGTTTAGATGTTCGGATGTTTGTTATTTTATAACTTATAAACGGCTGAACCGATTTGTATGAGGCTATTTTAGGAGTGCGAAGTTTTAGTGTCGCCGATGAGTTTGACATCACCAGTGAGAAAATATCACCGATGACTAGGAAATCAGGATTTATCAAAAGTCCTATTTTTGAAAATCATATGTGTCAAATAATTTCTCATTCACAAAAGCTACTTGCGTTTCGTTACACGAAGAAAACATTGTCATTCTTGTTTCTCATAATAATTGATATACCTATGCTAAAACATAAAAAGTTAATGCAATAGTGGAACGGAACTTAACATACATTATCTGTGATGATTATTATTTGTCATCGGTGACTTTATATACGAGTGGTAGGAGGCACTCGTATTGGTATCATAGGTATGATATTTTAGTCAGCCGATGGGATTCAAAAATACGAACTATTAAAATCGATGGCTTTTTTGACATTTCAGTGATATTTAGTCATCCGCTGATGTTCAAAAACCGCACCCCAGGGTATAAATATAATTAGTCCGTGTAAACTGTAGATAAAATTCCATGCAGATATAGTCGCAAGCAGAACCTAAAAAAAATATATTGTAGTAACAATAAATGTCTTTTGTATGATTTGATTGTTTTATTTTATATATATTTAGTTTTATACTACCTAAAATGTAAGACGCGGAACAAAAATAATTTTGTACTTGGACCCCACTATTTATCTCTGTCGTTTGCTTAGTGCGCAAGTTTTTTTATTGGAGCACGGCATATGACTTTGTATCTACCAGGTGGTGGTGTGCAGTGCATGAATGGGGTCAATCAATAATTGTTCTTAAACTTAATTGATCGCTCCCATTATACCGGTTAAATAGTGCAATTACGAAATGGGCGACAAAGACGAATTTCATTACGAGTATATTTTCATATACACGCAGCCTTATCGTCAATCTGACCTCCCATTTCGTAACCGCACCCTGAAAATAGACTACCACATTGACAAGAAATCAGTGCAGTAATCTCCTGATAAACCCACAGACTAATACCGAAACAAGACTAGGTTACTTGACGGTTTTTGCATCTATATGGTGGTAACGAGACCGGTCGGTCGGCCTAAAGAAGTTCATAGAACGAAAGTTTCTTTATTTATTTATTTGAAATACTTTATTGCACAAAATTACAAAATAAAATTGTACATAGGCAAACTTAATGCCTTAGGCATTTTCTACCAGCTAACCTTTCTTTCTTATATATTACGTAATGTCTCTTTTAGACCCTAAATTTGGCACAGATTTAGGGTCTAAAACAGACATTACCACCTCGACAAAGGATGCGGTTACGACATGTGCAGTTGAATTAACAATAAGACATTGAAGTGAAGCGAGGATATTGAAGTAGGTACTCGTAATGCAAATTCGTTCCCACTCATTTCGTAAAAGCATCATTTAACGGGTATAGTGGGAGCTATGGAGCTTATGAATTTATAATATGTGGGACATTACAAACATATTGCCCTGGGTAACAAACTAAGCTCTAAGCTTGTGTCTTCCAGAAACGGTTATGCGTTAAGTTCGCCTATGTACAATTTTATTTTGTAATTTTGTGCATAAAGTAATTTAAATAATTAAATATTTTATAAACACCCAGCCATGACAAACTGTACAGAAAAATGTACTAATCTTTTTTTTTGCCACGAGTGGAAATCGAGCCCACGACCTTCGGGTACAACTGCATGTAATACTTAAGTTTAAATTTGACATTTCGTTTACAAAATGTATGTCATATTTTGCCCTTGATATGCAGTTGATGACCATTTAGTAGAATATGCAGTTGATGACCATTTAGTAGAATATGCAGTTGATGACCATTTAGTAGAATATGCAGTTGATGACCATTTGGTAGAATATGCAGTTGATGACCATTTAGTAGAATATGCAGTTGATGACCATTTAGCAGAATATGCAGTTGATGACCATTTGGTAGAATATGCAGTTGATGACCATTTAGTAGAATATGCAGTTGATGACCATTTAGTAGAATATGCAGTTGATGACCATTTAGTAGAATATGCAGTTGATGACCATTTAGTAGAATATGCAGTTGATGACCATTTAGTAGAATATGCAGTTGATGACCATTTGGTAGAATATGCAGTTGATGACCATTTAGTAGAATATGCAGTTGATGACCATTTGGTAGAATATGCAGTTGATGACCATTTAGTAGAATATGCAGTTGATGACCATTTAGTAGAATATGCAGTTGATGACCATTTAGTAGAATATGCAGTTGATGACTATTTAGTAGAATATGCAGTTGATGACCATTTGGTAGAATATGCAGTTGATGACCATTTAGTAGAATATGCAGTTGATGACCATTTAGTAGAATATGCAGTTGATGACCATTTAGTAGAATGTGCAGTTGATGACCATTTGGTAGAATATGCAGTTGATGACCATTTAGTAGAATATGCAGTTGATGACCATTTAGTAGAATGTGCAGTTGATGACAATTTGGTAGAATATGCAGTTGATGACCATTTAGTAGAATATGCAGTTGATGACCATTTAGTAGAATGTGCAGTTGATGACCATTTGGTAGAATATGCAGTTGATGACCATTTAGTAGAATATGCAGTTGATGACCATTTAGTAGAATATGGCCCCTCTTTAACAATGTTCCATCAAGCCTTTGGGCTTTGTAAGTCTGATAGAAATAAAGTGTAATAAAATCACGTGTCGTGCTCTGATAAGAAACTATCTCGTTTTAGAGTCCCTCGAAGTAGTGTTGCCCAATAGTGATTTATTTGAAAGGCCAATACCAAGACTAACTCCAGTCTTGTTGCGCAAGAGTATCGCAAGCAAGACTAACAATACTCTCAATGCAACTGCATACGTTAAGTATTTAGTTAAATTGTTGTATACATTTTTGAATAAAAAAAATAAAAATATTAGAGGCATTGTCTTTGCTGACGACCACTACATGCAAACATGAACCAATGACTTATTTAGACATTGGATTGTTATTTCCTCTTTAGACTGACAAAGTCTGGCCATCGGGTATGTTTTTTTCTTTCTTTTAACTTTGTAACTAAGAACGAGATAGGGATATATTCCTTAAATTTTCTTGGGGTCAATATTCAATAGCCAGACACTAGCTAGAAACACTATTAATGATTCTCAAGTTGTACTTAAAATTTCCTAAAGTGTAATAGGATAAATCCTGGAATATTAGTCAGGACAAAAAAGTAAAAAAGTGCTTTGTTTTGAGTCTAGAAGAAAATCATACATATTACTTTTTGGTAACATGTTTTTTTAAACTAATAAGACCATTCTAAATCTGAAAATGCTTGTTACCGATTGGTAATGTCAACCGGAAGTGAGATATTCAAGATGGCAGATAGCACCCGCCCGATTCAATTAAAAATATGTAATTGATTACGTTTATTTACGAGGTAATATATATATATATATAGTAAAATATTTATTCTTTTACTAACGTGTACAACATTCTATACGCAAAATATATTTTAATGAAGCAGTAGGTACTAATCTAGTCCCTAAAAATATAAACATGTATATAGGCTGTCATAGATAGAATAAGTCGAAAAAGTTTGTACATTCCCATATTTTAAATCCTCTAGTAATTTCACGTGTACTTTTAGATAAGAACATCGTCGTCGCCGCGCTCCATTTCAAATTTGATTTATTAGGGTATATTGTTGGGTTTAAAAATTTAAGCCCATATGACACAAAACTAAGAGGTTCTATATACACTCATAATTATTTAATAATTTATATAATATAAGGAACAACATATAAAAAAATAAACACATTAAATAAGATATTCTACCTACCTACTTCCTACAACACAGATTAAAAGTTTATTTCTGTCTTTCTAAGTGGCTTTTTATTATTTTATAAAAAATAATAATGTGCTTATATTTCATTTAATAAGTACCCCATTTAATAAGTATAATATGCAGGTACAATAGATTTGAAAAAATATTTATAACTAGGAGAGGAGTGGGTTCGTTTTGGGACAGAAACATGTTCACAACGATCACGATGTATATTTATGGGTTTTTTTTTTTTTTTGTTTTGTTTGTTCTTCGTAAGAAGAACGGGCAAAGGGATCAAAGCCCATACAGCCCTGTCTTATTCTATATATTCATTTCAAATTCTTTTCACTGTAGTTTTAATAAATTTGTAGATAGCATAGTAATTGCTGGGGTGTTGTAGAAGTCTTTTTATATTGCGCGGTACTTCATTTCTTTTATAGTTCGTTTGTAGATCCGAGTATAATACAGATTGTTGATATTCAAAGTATGAGCATTGAAAAAATATGTGTTCTATTGTTTCATCTTCTTTAAGACAATATTCACAGGTTGGCGTTTCAATCATCTTCATTCTGTGCAAATGTTTTTTAAAATGACAATGTCCTATCCTTAATCTACAAATGGTTGTGTAAAAATCTCTGCTTTTAAAATAGCCCCGATCAAACCATGAGCTTTTAATTTCTGTTTGAATTTCTGCGTACCACGAACCTTTTTCCTTTAAACTATGAATCCAGTGATCATTCCAATTATTTATCATATTTATCCTTAAAGCTGGGTAAATATCCGAGCTTGGTATGGCAACACTTATTTCGGGACTATTAATTGTAGTTATTATTCTGGCAAGGTGGTCGGCATTTTCATTCCCTCTAACTCCAATGTGTGACGGTGTCCAAAGGAAACTTATTATTAAATTGTGTTGATTCTCTAAGGCTGCAATCTTCATTTTAATGGTTTCAACAATATAACTTGAGTGGGCTGAAAATCAGCCCCCCTAGCCAAGAGCATGAGCGCTAAAAGCGCGCACGAAAGTTTTGTATGAGGATGACATTTGGTGATGACGTCACGTTCGTTAAATGCGTTGACAGAACAAATTGCCAGCCAAGAACACGGACGGTGAGCGTTGGGCATTCGTTTTCGTTAAAGCGCTCGCGAGAGGCCAATTTCCCCATACATTTTGACAGAAACCGCTACATACTCGGAGGGATTGCCAGCCAAGAACACATTTTTGTTCGTTTTTTGCGAATGCTAGACGCTAAATTCGACTGTATACGGGCGGGTGGTCTGGGTCTCCCTTTCGAGCTATATTCTATCAAAACGACGCCATTGTTTTGATTTAAATTAACTCAAAGTATTGTTTTAGAAGTGTTTTATTATGTTGTGTAAATTAAATTTATTAGTAACAGCAAATAACGAGTGGCGTCTTTATCGACGCCAAATATAGATTAGAACCACGAAAAGTTCTCTCATACTTACAAAGCATCTTAAAACACAGAGTGTGATCAAACTAAATATTCAAGAATCATAAGGACTAAGGAGTAATATAACAATTTTAAAACTATACCAACAGCAAAAGTACGACTAGGAAAAATTGGAGAAGAATTACGAATAAAAGGAGTCCGACAAGGAAACCTATTATCCCTCAAACTATGCTCGGCTGTATTGGAGGGAATTTTTCGTCAATTACATTGATTGGAATTATTTGGAATAGCTATGAGCTTAACATAAAATATCTCAACTGAGATTTGCTGATAACCTAGTTCCAGTTATTATGCAAACAACTAGCAAGAGAAGTGGAAAAACGGGGCTTAAAAGAACCATGTGTGAAAACCAAAGCTATGACAAACAGACATAAACAAACCCTGAAAGTAAGTTATCAAGAAATTGAATAGGTACTTTTATTTAGGTCAAACAATTGCTCTAAAACTTTAAATGGAGAAAGAAATACATAGAATAGTATGTATGTTCTCAGGTCTCTGAAAGAAGTATAAAAAATCAAGACATCCTCATGCCGAGTAGTTGGAGACCGCTGCCAATGGTATTTGCTGGAGGAGGCCTATGTCCGAGGACAACCTGAACAAATATCTGATCTTGATTGATAATATTGGATAGAAGTGTTACAACATTAAATCAAACAAACCAATATTAGGCAAAAAGTTAAGAAAACATGTATAAATTCTTGTAAAATATCAACAAATAAAGTTTATTTTTATTTATTTCTTTATTTTTAATGAAAAGTTCACATTTTCAAAGAAATTGGGGATACCAGGGAGAGTTTAGGTAACATTTTAGGCTTAACAAAGGATTTTTCAGAGCCTTTGTGAAGACCTAGAATGTTTCACAAGCCGCACATACTTTTGGTTTAATATATATTGCTATATTCTTCTTTAATAATATAATTGTATATAGTACCCTAAAAGAATATGATTTTCCTTGACCATTACTAATAAAGTTACAACTTTTTGTATTTCAGGGACTGATGATGGTCTTTGTGGTTGTTCAGAATGACTTTTCACCTTGAGTTTCAAATTTAAAAGAATCCTTTTATACTGGTATATTATTATTAAAAAAAAATCCTAGCCTTAGTAATAATAATACAATTTATACTCAGCCACATTAGATATTTACAATATTAGATATTTTATTATATACACTATATGACCCATACATGCACACACATCCACACAAATATTCTCTTAACGCTGTAATATATATGTATAATATTGTTAAGTAAAAACTACTTAGTACTATTATATAAATGGTACTAAGTAGGGTATGTGTAGTATGTACTATTAGACCTATATTGTTTATACAAGCTCTTTTATTAATAGGAATTTAAATTCCCATGCAAGCACTACATAGTTGGATGGATACTAGGATGGTACCTAGAGTAACGTTTCATTATTTTATATGAATACTATTAGGGAATTACATGTATCTAATGTGGGCATTTGTAGATATACTTACCATAATGGTAAGCTTATCATTTGTAGATATACTTACCATAATGGTAAGCATATCTACAAATCTTAATATTAAACACACTGGTATTCATGAAAAAAACTTTTTGAGTCCTTGAAGAACACTTGTATATAGTAGGTTATGTCTCTTTTTTTACCAAACAAAAATAAATAAGTAAAAAAGAAACAAAACTTATTTTAACTAAAGTGTTCTTCAAGGACTTTATTATATTTTTATCATTAAAACTGTTATTAATTAAAATTCATAATAAAATATATTAATCTTCATTAATCTGACCCATTTAAATGATACAAGTATCAATAAGAAATGTTAATAATGATACCAGCATTTCTTATTCAATACTCTATGTTTAAATGGGTCCATCCGGCAGACCTAGACACCTTTAAACGTGTCCACCTATATGTCTGTGCCACCTATATTGATTCTGTTAATGTATATTTAATTAAATATTTCCCAGAATATTGATTTCTTAAAATTGGATAATATTCACAATAAAACATAAACAAATTAAAAGTAAATATTTATTTGATAATTTTGTTTGGCTTGGGCCACTCTAAAACTTTGTGCACCATAGTTTGTGACCTCTCTTGATGGGGAAGGGGGTCCTTGAAACTCTGCAAAGTATAAATACCTGATATAAAAAAAAATACAAAATTGTACTTAGTTTAATAAAAAAATAAAAAGACCAATTTTTTTTAAATAACAAAAATCACAATTGCAACATAACTGGGTTGGAGTCAGGTTTTACTATCTGTGTCATTTGACTCCACGCTTCTAAATATAGTAGGAGAGTGAATTTGAGACAATGTTCTAAGCAAACCATGGATTCACCGTGCGGGTTGCCGGGTCCATCGCATGGTCGAAAGGCAGGGGAATGAACTGCAGCGTTCCCGGACTTGAGACCGCGAAGTAGGTTTAAAGGCCTTTAAAACTCTCACCTGCACTGTGTTCACTACCCTCTCTACTCAACCAAATACTATTAATTTAATTTAAAAAAAAGTAAGCGGACAATTTGTAATTTATTTTTCTTAACTCACCTATAGTGTAACATCATATTGGTTATTACGCTGCACAAGCCATTACAATTTGGGAAGACTCTTCAGATTCATAGTGCAGAACTCTGTCTATTCCAAGGTATTTTAATGACCCCCTGAGATAACCATTTGCCTGCTTCACACATATCCTGACTTGGCAGTGTATTGGTCCGCTGAGGTATTAATTAGGTACGGAATCCATGACAAGGGTAATCAATCATGGTTCCAAGGCATATCCGAAATCACCTGAAATAACATTTATTTGTATGAGAAACAAAGGTAAATAGATGGGTGTTGTAAACACAAAGGTCCGTTTTGTTTCGCCTATTCGGCATACAAATGTTTTAACAACGTGTCTAATCAATTATTAAATATATAACCTTAGAAGCACTTATTTATTTTGATCATTACCTATTCAAAAAGTAAGTTTCCAATCCGAGAACGATAAAACTGCAATATTTCTTCCTTGATCAGAGATTTGTTAAAAATAAATTGGTCGAGGGCCGCCCCGGATGCCTCGAATTTATATTTAGAATTCTTAAGTTTATATTTACAACTTAAAAGTGCCATATTAATAATGCCGAAGAGTTTGTCTGCAATATTTCTATTTTCTATTAGGTTTGTTTGTAATCAAATGTAAAGAGCATTGGCCCGTAAAATAAAACGAGATATCACATAGTTACACCAATAGGATTTATTTATTATTATCTCTCTCTCTTTATCACTAAAATAACGAATATCGTTCCGATTAGGCATGTAAGTTAATTATAACATTAATATACAAATCTGTAAAAACTGTACAATAATTTTTACACCATTAATATGATAAAAAATGTATATTGCTTTTAATTTATATTCTCAATTCATTCGTAATATAATTATTATGTGTTATAAAACATCATACTCAAAATTACTCGCGGGTTTTGAATATAATATCGGAACGTGAATAATCGAGCCGAGCGGTCGCCCTCCCTCGTTCGACAGAATGAAAGTTAACGTCAAAAATTGTTCATGGCTACCGATTTCTGTCGATCACTGTCCGTTCTGCGACGCTTGGGCGCAAAAAGCGCCGATGCTCTTGGCTAGGGGGGCTGTTGTTTCGCAAGGCAAGTAAAACGCTCTGACTGTCTGAGATTATTAACCATTTCTTTACTATATTGAGTTCTTGTTCTTCTATATATTTTAATGAATATAATATAGCCTCTGCCTCAGCAGTGAATATAGAAGCGTGCTTATTAATTTTCATGCCAAAACCAAGTTTTTTAGATTCATCATAAAATGCTAAACTAGTTGATGTTGATGTCTTTGAACCATCTGTGTATAGTACATTATAGCTTGACCATTCGTCTAAATAACAGTAAAATTCTTCTTTCGTTTTAATATCTCCATTAATATCTACTCTAATGTTATTAAATTTACAGTCATATGAACCCCAATAACATGGCCATATTGCAGACTTGTGAATAATTTTATTATATTTTTTTAAAGTTTCTATATTTTTATATATGTATGGATAATCATATGAATTAAAGCTGTACAATTTATTATATAAGTCACTAGAGCTATTGGAAATAGTTCTAAGATAAAATTTACTTTTTAGTTAATCAAACCTTAATGATAGTGGTTCTATATTACATTCAATTTGTAATGAATTTATGGGAGAAGTGTTCATTGCACCACATATTAATCTTAAACATTTATTTTGTATTTTATTAAGTTTTTCTACTAAAATTGAATCTTTGGCATATAACAAAAAACCATATTCAAAATGGCTACGTACTAGTGACTTATATAGAATTTTTAATATTTTGGGGTTTGCACCCCAAGAAATTTTTGCCATTGTTTTAAGTATATTAAAAGCTCTAGTGGCTCTGTCACTTATATTAGATATGTACAAATTAAAATTTAAAGTTGAAGAAAAATTTATACCTAAAAACTTTATGTCACATCTAAACTATTATTGTTATAATAAATATTTACAGGTCTTTTAATTTTACTTTTTGAAAAAATTACAACTTTGCTTTTCTCTGTGCTGATTGATAATTTTAACTGCTTAAAATATTCTTCCATTTTATTTACAGAATAGTTAATATTAGTTTCAGATTCTATATTATTTTGATTAGAACAATAGATAACCAAATCGTCAGCAAATTGTAAATTGCTTACTTTAGAGCCTAATATACTATTAAGTTTTCTTATATAAATTATATATAATAAAGGGCTTAAAATGCTGCCTTGACAACATCCCTTGAATGATAATTGTGGACCATGTAACTTGGAATCATATTTAACATACACATCCCTTCCATTATAGAAATTATAAATCCAGTTTATAATTTTTGCAGGTAATCCAATGGAATTCAACTCAGAGCATAACTCAAAATGATCAATATTATTAAAAGCTCCCATGATGTCAAAAAAAACACAAATAGTATCCTGATGTTTAGAGAAGGATTCAGAAATATCCAAATGTAAACGTGAAAAACTTTCTGTTGCTGATTTTCCTCTACGAAAACCGTATTGATTATTGGGTAATAAATTGTTATTTTCTACATAATATTCTAACCTGTGTTTTATTAACTGTTCAAATACTTTACCAATACAAGAGGATAAAACTATGGGTCTATAGGAGTCTGCGGAGTTTTGGGGTTTATTTGGTTTTAAAATAGGTATGATACAGTCAGTTTTCCAGGAGGAGGGTATTGCATTATTAAGCCACAATAAATTAAGAATATTTAAAAATATATTTAGAGATGAATTACTAAGATGTTTTAGCATGCTATAAGTGATCTTATCTAGACCACATGCAGTATCACGTCTAGATTTAATGGCTGCTGTAAGTTCCTGGAAGGTGAAAGGAGTAATTGTGAAATTATTGTTATCATTCAGGTTATTTGCTGTTAACATTGGATTACTATTGTTACTGTTATCAATATTAGATGTATATTTTTGTAAAAATTGATTAATCCATATATTGTCATAACCCTTGGTAGGTAGGTAGGTAGGTAGGCTAAATTTTCTCATGTAGTTCCAAATAGTACTTAAAGGTGTAGACCTGTTAAAAGATTCGCAGAGCTGTTGCCAACTCTTTTTTCTTTCAGATTTTAATATAATTTTTTTACGTGCCTGGAGGCGTTTAAAATTAATATAGTTCTCATTTGAAGTGTTTTCCTTAAACAATAAATAAGCTTTTTTAGAGACTTCTACTGCTTCGGTGCAAGCATTGTTCCACCATGGAACTGTTAGTTTGGATAGGTGTTTAAATTGATTCTTTTTGTGATTTTTAGTGGGAATAGAATCTGTTATGGCAGTAATTAGGATATCATAAAACATATTATAAGAGTGCATAGGGCTATGATATGTGAAATTAGTCAATCTATAATCCATTAAAGATGAATATGTTTTCCAATTAATTAATTTTAAATTAAACTGCAACTGACTATTTATTGTACTTGAAGGTGTATATGTTGTATTATCTGATTTTATTGTGGTTATCGTAGGTAGGTGATAACTACCTAGTGGATCGTTGAAAACAGTCCAGTTACAAGATAATGATATGGTTGAAGATACAAAGGTTAAGTCAATGGCACTTGGTTTCCAAATATTAGATCCTACTGTGGTGTGCTGTCCATCATTAAGTAATTTAGGTTGCTATTTTCAATAATTTCTAGAATGTCTCTTCCGCGAGTATCAGTTTTATTACAACCCCAGACGGTATTATGAGCATTAAAATCACCAGACAAGATCATAGGTTCTGGGATACTATTAATTAAAGCTTCAAATTTTGATTTAGTAAATTTAGGTAAGCAAGAAGTGGGACAATAAATACTAACTATTGATAAATACTTATTATTATATTTTAATTGTATAGCTATATTTTGCAAGGAATTATCGCTGTGTGTTGTAATTTGTTGATATTTTATATTATTTCTAATAATAATAGCTACACCGTTGTGCTTGTTACCTGAATCTAGGCGAACTATTTTATAGCCTGAAATTAAAAATTTAATTTCAGGCCTTAACCAGGTTTCACTTATAAGAGCTATATCTATGTTATTATTATACAGGAAGTGTGTAAATTGGAGTTTGTTACATAGAATGCTCTGAGAGTTCCATTGGACTACTCTAAGAGCCATTTTTGTTACCAAAAGTTGTTTTCATTACACCTTGTAATATTTCTCTAATTATTGGTGTTGTTGATGAACCCGCTGATTTAATTTTGACTAAGCATTGAACTAACATGTCCAATACTTTGTCATCTTGAAGTACATTAAACAAGTTTTCTGCTTTATTTTTATTTGAAGGCAGAGGGGGAAAATTCTTATTATTTACAATAATATTAGATAAGGGAGTAGTACTAATAAATTTCCTTCTATTCTCCTGTATTTTCTGCCGCTTAACTGGACAGAGACCAGATATGGCTATATGATTCCCTTTACAATGGAAACAAATAGCATCCATAGGGTTCACTGTACATTCTCTATAGTTATGGTTCTCCATACATATAGAGCATCTCTGATTGTTTTTGCAAAAAGATGCTGTATGATTATATATAAGACATTTGAAACATTGTTTCACTGGGGGAATGAATTTAGTTACCGGGAAAACCCAAGAATTTAATTCTACAGATTCAGGCAAGGCTGTCGCTGTAAATGTAATAGATATGGCTTGAGTGGGTTCCATAATGAAATTGTTCTCGGTTCTTACTTTCTTCATAAATCTCCTTATTGCTATAATTTTTTTTGAAGAAGTGAGATTACGATAAAGTTTGGCATTACTGTATTCTATTGGCACATTGGTAATAACTCCTATTTGTTCAGAGATTGAGGCTGGGATAGAAGCTTTCAATGAATGCAATTTAAAAAATTCTGTATTTGACAAAAGAGCATTTGCCATTGAGGGTTTATCGAATATTATACCAAATTTATATTTATTAATTCTTTTGAATTGTTTTATGCCTTTTATATTTCTTTTAAATATGTTAGATATATACATCAGATCCCTGTTGCCTATTGGGTTATTTTCATCGGTACTGGAAACAAATACTATAAATTCAGGTTCAGTGGAATTTTCAGGATAAGATCTGGTGTAATTCTTCAAATAAAATGGCGTATACTTATCTTTGAGATCGTCTATTTCAGGAGTTCCATCAATATGAGAACATGAAGATGTGTCGGAGCAGCAACTGATTGAAATATTGTCTTTTTCAACATTATCACCTAGTTTATTACGTTTTCTAGATTTAAGTCCCTTTTTCTTTGGTTTATTCATTTTAATATTTACAAATTAACTGTAAAATAGGCTAAATATGTTATTTTATAAAAAATGTTTTAAATTAGGCGCCTTAGCAATCTCAAGGTTCCCGCGCTTTTTTTCGCGTTTTTTTTTAGATTTCGGCGGCAAAAGTGGCGATGTGATCTGCCACATTGGCCGTTTTTTTTGCCCAGAATGCTACCGTGAACTGATCGTGTTCGTTTTAATAATTTAATTAATATTAAAATTCTTGTTTTATTTTATATCGTGTATTTTTTTTATTTAATTTTATGTAGGTATTTATTATTATGAAGTGGCAGTAGATTAGTCTTAATATTTTAAAGCGAACAAATCCTAGAGGGGACGATCACTATAGTGATAATAATTTAAATTAATCACAAAGGTTTTCACTCTAGTATACTACAGTGAAAACCTTTGAACTTCGGTAACCCTCGAAGTTCAGAGGTTTTCAAGTTCAGATAGGTCTTGAATGCGGAATGTATTGATTGTGTAATGTAATTTGATTATTCAGCAGGCGACTAATTCAGGCTGATAATTAAAATAAATCATTCACACGTCGCCATTATTTTGGCGACCAGGCGTTATTTTGCGGAATTCCATTATTTTATATAATAATGTTGAAATGAATACAGAGAGGAAATGCCGCCAGTGTCCAGGGGCTCAATTCCGCTAAATCAACGTTGTATGGATTGGATATCAACGGCTAAGCTATTTCACACTTTTGGTATTCTACTAACAAAATTAGCTGTCAATTGTACATCGATTGGATATCAACTGAACGTTGTATCGACTTTTGACAATTTAGGTATTCTACTATTCAAATCGTGTATGGAAGGTTTTTTTATTTTTGACGTTTAGTTTAACTTAATATCAACGTTCTCTCAAAAGTTTTACTTCAGTTCTAATGTCATTTTACAAAAGTTGTTTATTTGTGAATTGTGTAAAAACATTTTATAAAAATTGACGGAATTCCGTTAATTTCGAAGTGGAGACATTAGAAATGGCCCAGAGATGGAACATCCGCGTTTTTGAGGCTGGCCGGACTTAGAAACGTGGAAAATATATTTAAAGTACCTACTACGGTTTTTAGGTCCATGGTTCAAACACCAGTGTCTACCAAATGAGCTTTTAATTAAAAAATATCTGCATTCGTTTGACAACTCCATTATAAAAGTGGTGGTTAGTAACGTGTCCGGTGAGCACGTTAAGCTGTACTGAGTTCATAATAATCATAATACAACCTGAGTAACTGTTTATAGATTGGTTAATGAGTATGGTTCCGGTTTTCAGGAGACTACTGCATCGAGGTCTTTCAGGGTTCGGTTACGAAATGGGTAGTTGGATTGACGATAAAGCAGCGAGTGTATTAAAATATACTTCTCGTCATTGTCGCCCCTCATTTCGTAATTACATCATTTAGCCGGCATAGTAGGAGCGATAAATATTGTTTTTTTCATTTTCCAAATAATAACCAATTCTTAATGCAATAGGTAATCGTTGAACTTGTCAATATTTTTGTCTTAAATTATATATAAAAAATCCACCTTAAAATAAATTACCTATTAGTAAGAAAAGTACAGTAGGTATATTAGTATTTTTTTCGTGCCATAAGACGTATTTTGGGGCAAACGTCGGATTTACCAACAATTATTTTGGAGAAATATCTATTTGGAACGAACAGACAAATTATATTTAGGTCTAACTTTTCAACCTAAAGCGATTAGTAGGTGGAGTTTTATGTTACCACAGTGGCATACACCATTACGTTAGTACTGAGTCTTTAATTTTCGATTGGTATTAATTTAAAGCATTATAAAATATTGTAGTGTCCTTTCTAAATATGATTACTACTCTATGATATATTTTATTTTGTCATATCTAATAATTTTATACTCTATGCGCAGGACAAAATGTAGTTGGTGAATTTTATAATAATAAAAGAGTTTTTAGAATAATATAAAGAGTATAATAATAAGAATACACGTTTAAATGATATTTAATTTAATTATAACAGCTATGCCATGTAAAAAGAGCAAAATATTAAAAAAAATACAAACAAAAATGACAGATTAGCCGAGTTACATTTAGTAGAATACTAAGTTTCAACTCAACATCCTTTGGTTTGTAAATGGATCGTGTCGGTAAGTCAAAGTTTTAAAATTAGCGGAATCGGGGCCTATTCCGAGTTTACAACCGCTAAAGACGACAAGACGTTGCGTAAACTATAAATATTGAAATATAAGTTCTATTTCAATGGATATATAGTCTGTATTAGGTTGGCTATAATAATGCCGCCATCTTGAAATAAGCGAATTCTTCGCAAGTTTGAACATCAGCCCCCCTAGCCAAGAGCATGGTCGCTTTTTACGCTCGAACGTCGCAGAAGCGTGAAAGAGAGGGAGATAACAAATTTATTATCCTATTGGTGTATCTGTATTGTTGTCTCGTTTTGGTTATTTCTGCAACGATAAAAACGAAAGTGACGTCATCATCAAATGTCATCTTCATACAAAACTTTCGTGCGCGCTTTTAGCGCTCATGCTCTTGGCTAGGGGGGCTGGGGCTTTATTCCGAGTTTTGACACGTTCACCGTCGCGCATTTTGCGTAAAGTACGGGTATTGAAATGTAAGTTCTATCCTGTTATTTATAAAGTGGAAATTCCAATGCTCCATACTTGTTTAAACTTGCGAAGAATTCGTGTATTTCAAGATGGCTGCATTATAATAGACAACCTAATACATACTACCTATATAACCATTGGAATAGAGCTTATATATCCATATATTTAGTTTGCGCAACGTCTTGTCGTGATTAGCGGTTGCAAACTCGGAATAAGGCCCCTGTTGAGCATTGGAATTTCAACTCTATATTTAATAGGATAGAACTTATATTTCAATATTTATAGTTAACGCAAAATGCGCGACGGTGAACGTGTCAAAACTTGGAATAAAGCCCCTGGGCACTATGCCGCACGGCATAAATTTAGATTCTATTTTTATTTTATATGGTTTTATTTATATAGGTTTAATAGGCGATTTTATTTTGTTAAGTTATAGTTTTAATTTATATTTTCTTTGTAAGTTTTGATAAAAATTAAAATACTTTAATATTTCAGATATCTTACCTATTAATGCGCAATTAGTTTCCTGAAAAAAAATTATGTTGATGTAATATTTATTATTATACAAAACATATTGTAAACTTTTCAGTTTTTATTAAAAATCTCAAAATTTTACTATAGGTAAATAATATAACATCATTAAAAATGAATTTCTCATTAGTTTGTAACTTATAACTCTTAGGTTTGTGCGATAACGACATTAAAAGCGTCCTCGCTAAAATCATCGCAATTGACAAGCGAGACTTTGGTGCGCCTAAATGCACAGTTACAATTTTTAACCATCTTGCGAATTTTTAGCGGTGCCATCTTGAATATCTTACTTCCGGTTGACATTTCGATTGGTTAACCACCTTCGATCATATAATCGTCTGAGGTAACCACAGAGTTATGTAACAAGAATTTCATATTTAGAAGGTTCTTATTAGTTGAAAATGCATGTTACCAAAAAGTAATATGATTTGCTTCTAGAACGATGTTTTTTACCTTTTATTTACCAAGCTTTATAGAATAGATTCCTTTCACTATTTCAGAATTCTGAAAGTAAAAAAAAAACATTTTGACAGGCGACCGCCAGAGCCATAGCGAAATTATCGAATCAAAAATCAATGTAGTTTTTGGGTGACAAATTAAATAATCTGCGATTGCAGCGTCATTAATAAGTGAAGTATTAGTTGTTTTATTAGGTTCAAGTCACAAATTTGGCTTAACATCATATAATGCTTGAAAAATGATAGTTTTGTAGTGTTCAAAATCTGTCACAAGATCTTCGCTTATGTAACATTTATCTCATAGAAATAACCAATTATAATATTGATAAGTGTCTGTTTACCTCTACGTGAAGGTAAGGGGTTCTTTTAGATATAATTTGTACAAATAAATCTTTACTTTAATTATACATAACCTTGATAATATAGTTCATGTGATGACGAGAACCGGCCAATAAATTGTCTCTAATTCACTGATTACAGATTCATTATGAACTAATTATCATAATGACTTATCTTTGTTTCTATTATTATTTCATTGTTTTCTTGAAATTCTTTGTTGCCTTCCAAGTGTTAATTTCTGAATAGTTCTTTTTATCCTTCTAGAGTTTAGCTTTCACTTTTTTAATATAACTTTAAATCTGTTCTAAATTAGGGGTAATAATAACCTGTGCAATCTTTCGGAAAGATTTGTAATATTTGTATTCTTGTCTTTCATTTCCCAGAATTATCCTATATGTATATGTACGCCTTTAAACCTACTTCTCGGTCTCAAGTCTGGGAATGCTGCAGTTCATTCCCCTGCCTTCCAACCACGCATGGACCCGGCACCCGCATGGTGAAGCCATGGATAGCTAAGAATGTTGTCTTTCATTTTCCTTTATTACACTTAGTCTTATTATTTCTCAATTATAAATAAAAAACTGTTTTTAAGTAGTATACTGCTCAATAATGCAATGCTGTAATTTTTGCAAAGATTACGATTCTACTATGATTAACCAAAACAGCATGTAGTAAGTCATATGTTAGACACAATTAATCAATTTAGCCAGTCACTATTGCCATTTCTTTTTGGCAGCTCAGTCACTCTCCACATGCATATTTTATGGTGGACATTACAAAACACTTTCCCATTTTGTGGACATTAGCAGATCTTTAGCAAAATATTTATAGGTATTCTAATTTATTAGAACATTTATTGTTTCTAGGTCTATTAATATTAAATGTCTAAGATTATATTTCCCAATTATAAGCCCAATTTAGGCATGCTGTATGTGAATGAAAATTTGGATGCAACTGAGAGATAGACTTAGAATCTCCATGCTGGTGCTCAGTTTACTGCATGGTTGGAAGGCAGAGGACTGAATTGCAACATTCCCAAACTTGAGACCACAAAGAGAGTTAAATGAAAATATTAAAGAAATATTCAGAAAAAAATATATATCTTAGGAAAAATGAAGCTAATAATTGCACCTAAATTTCCAATCACTAATGATTACTATGAAAGTATTGAAAACTAGTATTTCTTTTTGATTTTTTTTTACATATTTTTTTATATCTCATAATAAAGATAAATTGCTATAGTTTTAAACAAACAATGCAAATTTGTTACATAACTTTGTACCTAAACAATCACAAATTTGTAGCTATACTTAGTAACTTTCCAAATGACTAGTTTTCCAAACTATGAAGTACACAAAATAATTTTAGCTTCACATAGTAAATTCAGTAAATAATTCCCTTTGGGTACTGACAGTATATTATATTTGGTAGGGTGCATTTCACTCAACTTTTATATTATAAATAATTTGTAGGAGAATATACACATATTGTTCTAATCACAAACTAAGCTCTAGGCTTGTACTATGTGTACCAGAAACTGATATAATTCATATTATATTTTATAAAAATCCAGACCATGACCAACTGTATAGAATCTTGCATGATTAGGGATCAGATTAGCTTGAATATGTTTGTTATTTTTTTGTGTTTTTCAATTTTATACCTACTATTCTATTTCTATGGGGTTTAATATGTTTTTATATTTCTTGTTTGCTGGGACTTTTTTATTTTATAATGCGAGGTAATATAATATAATGTATAATTGTTTAGGCACAAAGTTTTATCTGTCAAATTTGGATTGTTTGTTTATTATATGTATTTGCTTTGTATTTTGGTGATAATAAAAAATAAAGGGCATAAGGTAATAATAACTGACTCATTGCAAATGGAAGTAAGACTTTTTTAGAAGCTCAACCCAAACATATAATGCTGTGTACGGCATTTCACTCACTTTGCCCCACATTCTAGCCACTAGGTACTAATATAGGGAAAGAGGATAAGTTGTATTAATACATATTATATTTTATAATCACATGGACTAAGGAAATATCAACAACCAATATAAGCAATGGAAATTAATATATAAATAAAAAAATTGATTATGTTTTTATGGTTAAAAAAAAACTAGATTCTTTGATGGAAATTATTGAAAAAGGGAGTGTGACATCATAGATACTAAACAAAACTTTGTAACTCAAGGTTATCAACAAGCACTGCTCTTGAATAACACAAACAAAATTTGTTTTTTATTTTATTCTATAATTTTTTATGTATTCTTTTTGTTGGAAGCCCGTTGTATAAAATTTTTCTATTGTAGTATGGGTATTTTTATACATTGTAGAAATGACGATAAGATAATGAATTGATATCACTATACTTGTATCTTACTGTTACAATCAATTGAATTGTTTAATAATGATCATTTTAATTAAGTATGTAATATTTGTAGTATTATCACATTTTTAAGTTCTGCTGCTTTTTATTTTTTTAAACTGCCCAATTGTAACAACTTTTATACCCATTAGGGAAACTTTTCCAAAAAATTATTAAGATTTCACTCTGGTCTCAGTTTTTGGTTAGTACAGTTCATCACCATTTATCTGTAAAAGCTTCCTATTTTGATAGATAACCAAGGATATTCACTCATTTAGGACCAAATTAAAAGAGTTATAAAATCTATATTTGATGTTATCTTGTCCATCTGAGCCAGTCTTTCAATTTTTTTTCCTTACATATTTTTTTTCTTTAAACTCTTTAAATATGTATGAAAAGTCAAATAACACCTTAATTTTTAAATTTTATGTATTGTTCAAACATTCAGTACTCGATAAACTCATAGTTTTACAAAAATAACCAAAAATATTTTGTCAACAGGGTTGAACACCGAATCTCCTCTAAATTCTAAGAAACATGTTACGACGCTGTTCCAAGCATTTGCAGACCTTGTACCGGCGGCAGGGGCTTCGTCTCCGGTCCGACCATGCACCCAAAACTTATTGCCCCTTGTCCCGCTCCGCTGCCTCCACCATCCGACCAAGGGTACTAGCCACCCACAACCCCATAGCTCAAATACATTTTACACGCACTTTGTATGAGGACCAGGATGTTAATACACCTGGATTCCCAGACTCTGTTTCTGAAGGTGATATCAAGCTGGACAAGAAAGTGGGAGATGCCGTAGCGGCCGATGAAGTTGTGCTGGAAATTGAGACCGATAAAACAGCCATTCCAGTCATGGCACCGAGTCACGGTGTCATTAAAGAGTTCTACGTCAAAGATGGCGAGACTGTGAAAGCTGGCCAAAAGTTGTTTAAATTGGAGATCACATCAGAGGCCCCGAAAAAGGAAGCGGCGCCTAAACCTGCCGCCGAAGAGCCTAAACCAGCCGCAGAAGCACCTAAAGCTCCCGAACCCCCAAAGCCCGCTGAAGCCCCAAAACCTGCTCCGGCGGCCAAACCGCCAACCCCACCTCCCCAGGAATCTGCACCTTCCCCACCACCCAGATCTTCGCCCCCCCCTTCGTCCACACCCATTTCCTCGATACCAGTTGCGGCCATCCGTCACGCCCAATCAATCGAATCGGCTTCAGTGAAAGTTCCACCAGAAGATTACAGCAAAGAAATCAGTGGAACCAGAACCGAACAACGAGTAAAAATGAATAGAATGCGTCAACGCATCGCTCAGCGTCTTAAGGATGCTCAAAATGTCAATGCCATGCTCACGACATTCAACGAGATCGACATGTCCAGCCTCATAGCGTTCAGGAAGAAATATTTAGATGCATTTACAAAGAAGCATGGCGTGAAATTGGGTTTCATGTCGCCGTTCGTGAAAGCGGCTGCGAATGCGCTCAGCGATCAGCCCGTCGTCAATGCCGTCATAGACAACAACGAAATCATTTACAGAGACTACGTGGACATATCTGTGGCGGTGGCCACTCCCAAGGGCCTCGTCGTACCGGTCATTCGGAACGTCCAAACGATGACATTCGCTGAAATAGAATTGTCAATAGCTGGTTTAGGAGAAAAAGCTAAAAACGGTAAATTGACCATTGAAGAAATGGACGGAGGTACTTTTACGATAAGTAACGGAGGGGTGTTCGGTTCGTTGATGGGGACGCCTATTATTAACCCGCCTCAATCTGCTATTTTGGGCATGCACGGAACATTTGAGAGACCGATTGCGTTGAACGGCCAAGTGGTGATCCGGCCAATGATGTACATCGCTCTGACTTACGACCACAGGCTAATCGATGGTCGCGAAGCCGTTCTCTTCTTGAGAAAGATCAAGCAGGGTGTGGAGGACCCGGCCACCATCATAGCTGGACTCTAAACGAACAGCCCCAGCACTTTGGCTGGCATCTATAGAGCGTGCTCTGGCTTAGCTTGCACTTTACTTACGGAATAACCTTTGCTAAGCTGGAATTTGCTTAGCAAATTAGATAGTTTTATTATTAAAGCTATTCTTAATAATAATAAAATGATTATTATAATAGAATAATAAATTAACACCAAACGAGACTCATTAGATAATACTCAAGTGTGGTAAAGTTTATATGAGAAAAGTGTGAGCTAAGATAGTATATCTATAGATCTCAGCTTCGGCCTTTATTTTTACTTAATTTTTAAATATTTCCTAAATAAAAAAGTTATTACAGACTTGGCCCGGTTGCACGATATAGGTTAAACCTAAATTAATCTGTAAAGCATTTGTATTGTATAGAGAGATATCGAAGAACATAAAATGCGACCGAGTGCAGGTGTTGTTATTGTTAAGTATAATTATTTTGATCCGTTTATTTTTATTGTTTAAAATTATAAACAAATATGTTATTTAAATTATTATTTATTATTATGTAAAAAAGTAGTTAAGAAAAAAGTTTAACATATTTTTGTTTACATTTTTTACAAAATTAATGGAATAAAAAATTCACGATAAGCATAATAAATAGCATTTTTTATTTAGGAAAAAACTTTACGCTATTGTAAATTATTGATCACCTACTTAGTGTATCACTAGATGTCGCTTTGCGCGCACCATATGTGGTATTTATTTATTGTATGTTTGTAACAAGTATTACTTTAAACTGTAATTAAAATCACTCTTTCTAAACGACAAAAAATGTTGAAGTTTTATTTTAATGATATATAATCACGAGTGCCTTACGGGCGCCCGAGACCTCCTAGACGGCCTCATGGTACCCAGCGGAGGTTTTTTTAAAATCCCACCTCGACGGAGCCGATAGTGAAAGTAGTGAAACTGGGGCCGACAGCTAACGTCCTAACGTGCTGTCCGGGGAGGCACAATAGTGGTGTTTTTAATTAAATGTATATATTTTTTTAGATTAAAAACTCATTGGTACACACCGGGGATTGAACCAGGGATCAAAGTGTTTTTAGGTCTAAGGTCTAACCAACTGCCACCTTGTATTTTTTATTATATTATATTTTAATATAATAAAAAATAATTCAAAAAATCAAGTCCTTCAAGAACACTTTAGTTATACATGGTGACTTTGAAAGGATATACTTTGGGCTAATATGAGGTTCTACTGATCAATACGAACAATTATACCCATGGAACCATGTGCCGCAAATGAAAAAAAAAGGCCTTCTCCATACAAACTAGTAATGTTAAAATGACCAATTTGTATGGGGAAGCCAAATTTTTTATTCATTTGCGACACATGGTTCCACGGGAAAAGTTGTTCGATTTGATCAGCAGAACCTCATATTAGCCCAAAGTACATCCTTTCAAATTCACCCTGTATAAGGTTTTGTCTCTTTTACGCATACAAATTAATTTTTATTGCTAAAAAAAGAGAAACGTAAGTGTTCTTCAAGGCCTTAATATTTTTTTATGAATATGTATAATAATAAATCATTTATTTACCAGAATATGGGTACAAGTTGTTGAAGAGTTGTTTGATCGTACGTACATATTCTACCAGGATTATTCCGGAAATCCCCCACGTTGGGGATTTCAGCACACTATAGTAAGTAAAATATATTTTAAGAATTTTTAATCTATACGTCTCGTTACCACCGCCCATACAGATGCTAAAACCGTCAGTGACCTAGTCATATTTCGGTTTTAGTCTGTGGGTTTACCGGTTTTCAGGAGATTACTGCATAGATTTCTTGTCGAGGTGGTGGTCTTCTTTCAGGGTGCGTTTACGAAATGGATTGAATTGACGATAAGGCAGCGAGTAAGTAAGTATACTCGTAATGCAATTTTTTGCCACCCATTTCGTAATCGCAAAAAATAGCCGGCATAGTAGAAGCGATCAATTTTGCAATTATTGATTCATGGACTTTGTAGGTCTGCTCACCACCAGGTGGATACATAGTCGCATGCCGTGCTATTACAAAACTTACACTATCATTATAACACATCAATATCAGCGAGGTCCATAGTACAAATAAACCTTATAAAAAATCTTTTGCTGAAATTAATTATTTTTTTAGTACAATTTATAAAGCAATAATCTAAATAACTGTAGCCTTAGTGTGAGTTTTTTTAACATTTACTTTCGCGGTAGTTTTACTACTGCGTTAACATTTTGACCAGTCACACGCTCGCATTTTTAGTTCTCAAAATTTCCGCTTGGGGCGCTGAACTATTTCCCATACAAATTTTAAACAAACACATTAGGGGTACTGATATACGAAACAAAAATACAGTTATGGTCCTTATATTTAAGATTCTCTTTTTTGCAGCTCATGCTGCCCAAGCAGCACTCAAGCTTTATAGAAGCTGCATTTAAGTTGCCTTTTATACTAAAAGCGTTTAATTAGGCTGTATAAAGGTTTTAGAAGCACTTAAACAGACCTTATAATCACAAATTGGGCCCCAAAATAAACAGCTTTAATAGTTATTAAAGCTGTATAGTAGCTGTACAAGTAAAGAAGAAGCTGTTTAAAAGCTGCTTTATAGCTGTTATTAGGTGTACAATAAAACCCTAAATCTTTAATTATTCTTTTGTAAGTATTTTGTAACGAAAAATGATTTTAAAAAGTTTTTAAAGAGAATAAATGTAAAAATAATGAAGAGAAAATTATATTATGGCGACATAATTTTATCATAATTGTAAAGTGTACATGTTTAATTAGACTTGAAAGCTGTTGATATTCGTAAATTTTCAGTGCGGAATAAAATTTATTGTGTTATGGTATACATTTTAAGTGAAAATATTAACGCGCCCTCAAAACAATAAGATTATATTAATAAGGTTTTGTTCTAAATACGGTAAGTACAATTGCTTTTAAGGTACAATCAAAATTGATTTTAAAATATTTTATGTAATATTCAACACCGATTATGTTTTATTCTAAAAGATACTAATACGTTCGTCACCGACCATGAAATTTTAGTTATATATTTAATAAATTTGTTTTTAATTATCAACAATGGCGATAATTTTTTAAACAGCCTAAAAGATATTTTAAAAGCATTATAATCTAAATAGCTGTAAGTAGTTTGTTACGGATTCTTTTAATCAGCTATAAGCTGCTATTTAGCTGTTTAATGGAATATTTTTATTGTTCAAGAGGTTTAATTGATAATTTTCATACCTTGTAATTCTTAAAAAAAAAGGTAGTTAATGAATATCCATACACTTTGAATTTTAGAGATACGTTAAAGATGTGAAAAAACCTCTCTTATTGTATATTTTATATTGAAATTTACTTTGTCAGTAAGTGAGCAAAAGAATTCCGTTTCACAAGTGACGAAGGATGAAAAAGAAACTAGCATCACGCTACGACCAATAGGAGCGGAGCATCAATGAAAAATGTTGCAAAAACGGGGAAAATTTATTCCTTTTGAGAGCTTGGCGGGCGGTCATGTGGGGGACGGCGCGGTAGCGAGGTACAGGGTTGCCATTTGCGAGTACGATCTAAACATCGAAATCGTACGGAAAACGTACGATTTTTTACAATCCTTTTTTTTTTTTTACTTTTTTTCATCGATTAGCGACTATATATTTGCCTATTTCTTAATATGGCATATAGCAAAACTTATTTAAGATGCAAATTTTTCTCTTTCTGGTATATTTTTTTAATTGTATTTTTATTTTTTAATGTGCGAAGAACAGACACGTCTGACAGACGAAGTTGCGTAGGTCAGCTAGTAGAACATAAATTGATAACTGTGTTTAATTTATACATGAATTATTGTGTAGCTTATTTACTTTATTTTATTTTTCAGAAATTGCCGTTTAAAATTGTGAAAACTGTAGAGAAAGGGAAAAAAATCTGTGCATAATACCAAATGGGAAACAAAAGGAGAGTTAAGATGGCCAAAAAAACGAGTTGACATCGCTAGATTTGTCAAAGACGAAAATTCAAGGCCGTTCGCCGGTTGGACCATAATTAAATGTTACATAAAAAGGCATTCTATACGATCGTATTAAACCAAAATAGCACCAGATCGTTTTATTTTTTTCCATGTAGATTTATTTTCCATTTTTCTCGAACTTGCACAACAATTAAAGTAAAGCTGACTAAAATCTGTACTATAGCTGCAATTTATTCTTGAAGTGTTTTAACACCCCACTATACATAAGTCATAGAACCAATGTCTTTACAAGAGCGTAGAGTTACACTTTAAATATAAGTTTTATTTTAGATTTAGCATGTACCATTGTACAGATAAAAACATATAGTGATACTATAATAACACTTTAGGCTTTAATAAGTCAACTTCAGGTGCTTAATAAGGTCTTTATACAGCTTTAATGATAAAAAACAGTGTTTAGTGTAAAAAGATGTTTAAAGTTGTACAGTAGTGTTTTTGTATTCTTTTTAAAATGCTGAAGTTTTTGTCTAACACTTAATACAGCCCTTATAAAATTTGGGCTGTATACTAAATAACAAACCGTAATTATAAAGTCAAAAGCGTCTTTTAAACTCTTTTACGGCTCTAATGGAACTTAAAGTTCTTATTGCGCTGGTATATTGATGTTGAAAACGCTTGCTTGCTGCTTGGGTGATTAACTGCAAAGTAGGTATTAACCACAGAAACTCTGTGGTATTACCTATGTCCGCGCATGACGGTGTATGGCTTCATGGTGAATTTTTCAAGTGTGCTTTCAAGACCAAATCCTAAACTAAAAAGAATAGCGAAAAATGCTCAAAGGAGTCTCGGGGCTGATTTTGATAAAAACTTACTCCTTCATTCGATTTTTGAAAAAAATACTCTCCCAGCTGGGAATCGAATAGGTTGATAAAAAAACTCACCTGAGGCTCTACCATGGGTTTGCGCATTGTAGAAACGTAACGTATTCATTTGCGTATACGTGAGCAACAACCAATAGGATCGCTTTATTCAATCCTGTTACCAAAAATAAAGCGATCCTATTGGTTGTTGCTCACGTATACGTAAATGAATACTTTACGTTTTTACAATGCGCAAACCCATGGTAGAGCCTCTGTATTATTGCACCAGCTGCTAGTGTCGCTTATAAGGATCAAATGGTAGGAAAGTAACATCAAATGGCAAACTAAGGGAAAGTGCAAATGTTTAATAAAATATGTTTACTACTGACTAAGCCTAACAAATAAATTGTTCAAAATGATAGCAATTCTTTTCAATACATAGTTGAATCAGTTATTTCCTACTTTTATATTTCTATTTTCCTAATTTTATTTAAAAATATATAAAGATAAAGATAATTTATTTGCCTAAATATGGTTACATAAAGATATAGAAAGAATTTATATAAAAATGTTCAGCATATTTTACCACAACTGGCATGCAAATGTTAAAGAAATATGTAGTTAGGCACTAATACAGTTTTACCATAACATTAACTATTAAATCAATTAAAAAATATATGCGGTTGTTTATTTTTTACTGGAGTAGGTACGGCATGTGACTTGATAGTAGTGTGAGTTTTCTAACTATTACTTTTCGTGAGTTCTAAAATTTGTATGGGAAATAGTTCAGCGCTCCAAGCGGAAATTTTGAGAACTAAAAATTCGAGCGTGTGATTGGTCAAAATGTTAACGCAGTAGTAAAGTTAACGCGAAAATAATGTTAAAAAAATCACACTAGGTCTAAACCAATAAAATCCATGAATGGGGTCGATCAATTGATTGTTAGTTAACAGCTTTTGCTTACTATGACGGCTAAAAGATTCGGTTACGAAACGGGCGACGATAATGACGAATTCGCATTACGAGTCTACTTTAGTAGCCTCGCTGCTTTATCGTCAAAGTAACGGTCGACAAGAAATCGATGCAATAGTCTCCTGAAAACCGGTAAACCCACAGACTAAAACCGAAACATGACTAGTTCACTTGAAAGTTTTTGCATCTGTATGATTTCAATGTGTTTAGAAGAGCATTATTTCAAACAATTTGATAAATTAGACAAATGGTAATAATGTTGTTTTTATTAAATATTTATTTGAAAATGAGCACATTTCTTTAGTGTGCCTCTAAATATTACTCACCAGGGGCTCTACCATAGGTATGCGCATTATATACGTGAGCAACAACCAAAAGGATCACTTTATACAATCCTGTTGCCAAAAATAAAGTGGTTGCTATATGCTGGTTCAATAATATAAGTGAGTTTTTTTTACAAAATGAACCGGTTCGATTTCGTGCTAGGAGAATAAATTTTAAATAAATCAAATAGTGTAGTTTTAGTTTTTATCAAAATCGGCCCCGAGACCCCTTTGAGTATTTTTGAGTATTTTTCGCTATTCTTTTCACGAAGTACCACATTATATTTTGAAATAATAAATATAATTTAATATTTGCGGCAAAATGAATGCATAAGTATCTAGGTATTATTATTTTCAATTACCTAATACTTATTTAGTTTAAACATGGTCTCTACAACTTTGCTAGGCCGACATACAGGTCTCGTTTCGGTTTTAGTCTGTGGGTTCACCGGTTTTTAGGAGATTACTGAATCAAATTCTCGTCGAGAAGTTATTCTCCTTTCAGGGTGCGGTTACGAAACGGGCGGTTGGATAAAATAAATTGGCGCCGCCGCCGTCTCGTAACTGCACTATTTAGGCATAGCGGGAGCGATAAAATAAAACTTATAATAAAATGTTAGTTTTTTTATCGGAGCACGGCATGTGACTTTGTATCTACCTGGTGGTAAGCAGTCCTACAAAGTCCACAAATAGGGCCGATCAATACGTTGTTGTTTAACAATATTGCTCGCTCCCACTATGGCGGCTAAATTATGCAAATACAAAGACGTACTTATTTGAATTACGAGTCTTAATATCTTCGCTCTTTTATCGGCAAATTAATCGCCCGTTTCATAACCGCACCATGAAAGGAGACAACTACCTTGACGAGAATATCAATGCAGTAGTATCTGCAAAAGCGTAGAACCCACAGACTAAAACCGAAACATGATTGGGTCACTTGACAGTTTTAATATAATTGTAATAATTAAACTTAGAAAATTTCGCACAATCAATTTTAAAGAAGAATTTTACCTGTAAAAGTTAGTACAAGAGTAACTTTAATTCGACTGTAATTTTTGCAGTTGTTTAGTTTTATTTGACAAATACCCGTACTAAAACGGTCATAATATCGGTTTTCATACAAAAAGCAAAGCTAAACTTTTACTTGATTTTTTTGTAAGTTGGTCGCAACGTCAAACAGACGTGGTCGTGATCACAAAATATAAAGTATAACTTTATAAGTTCTAAATTAGATCTAATCAACGTGGGCATAATTGGGCTGAAGATATCTATGTCTATGAATGTTTAGGAGGGGGCAACAGTTAAACCAAAAGGTCGTGACTGTTGGGAAATTTTTGATCAGACACCCCCCTTAATTACCTACACCTATTTTGGAACAGCCCTATGTGAATAACTGGAGTTGCCTTTATGTTTGACATTTGTAACCATGACAACCACAGTCAAAGTTTACCTACGATTTTAATCAAAGCAATAATTTTGATATAAAAATAGGTTAAAAGTTTTTGCATCGTGATTTGAGGTCCTTTGCAATTTATTGGTCAAATAATTTTGAATTTATATATAGGTGCCTACCTACCAATATTATATTTTACCTACTTAGGCGTAGGAAAATAAGTGAAAATTGAGTTGACCCATTTTTATCCAATGTCAAGGTAAGTTTTTAATAAATATTTAATTTAAATATTTACTTATTGGTATTATTTTATTAGCATTATTATATAAGTAAGTAGGTAGTCAATAAAATGAAAAAAATACAGAAACACGCGTCTACTGTAGTATAGTATAGTACAGTTTGTCATGGTCTGGGTGTTTATAAAATATAATATGTATTATATCGTTGCTTCTGGTACACATAGTACAAGCCTAGAGCTTAGTTTGTGACCAGAGCAATATGTGTAAATTCTCCTACATATTATTATTATTAAAGTAACTACAGTCTTCGGGCTACCCTCAAAGAATCACTTAACAATCTTTATAAGATTTCACAATTGCGTAGTTAAACATTTTATTTTCAATTAACTAAATTAATATATAATATATACCTAAAACATAATACTAATAAAACATTACCCAAATATAGACTAATGAAAAAAAAGAAACCTACAAAGAAACATAATAAAAAAAGGTCTAATATAAATATATAAACCTACATGGCCACTAACTCCAGACCCTTTCCCGCTCTGAATGATACGCGTTGTTTGAAGAAGTATCCGGTACCCCTTGTTAGTTTTCTAAGTATTACTTTGCGTTTGAGTTTTTGAGTTTGTATGGGAAATAGTTCAGCGCTCCAAGCGAAAATTTTGGGAACTAGAAATGCGGTCGTGTGATTGGTCAAAATGTTAAAGCGGTAGTATAGTTAACGCGAAAGTAAACGTTAAAAAAACTCACACTAGGGCTACGGAACGTACTGCGTAGTTACATTATTATTTTGATATCTCGTAAAGTTTAGGTGGGAGGGGAAGATCTCTACAACTTCGCTAGGCCGACCAACTGATCTCGTTACCACCACCCAGTTTCAAACTCTAGTTTTAGTCTGTGGGTTCACCGGTTTTCAGGAAACTACTGCCTTGGTTTCTTATCCGAGGTGGTTCTCTCCTTTCAGGGTGTGGTTACGAAACGAGCTTTTGAAATGACGATATAGCAGCGACGATGGACTCGTAATAAAAAATTGTCTTGGTAACTGCATTATTTAGCCGGGATAGTGGCCGGCATCAATGCTGTTAAATAACAACGTATTGATCGCCCCGATCATGGTTTTGTAGGTTTGATTACCATCAGACAAATAAAAAGCTACATGCTCTAATAAAAATCGTTAGCAATAAGTCCACCAAAGGTTATATAATATTACGAAACATTGAAGTTATATAAATGTTTATGTTATATTTTTATATGTTAGTATATATTTTTTTATACGTGGCGGCCGAGTTGGTTAGACCTTGGACTTAAAAACACTTAGGTCCCTGGTTCGAATCCCGGTGTGTACCAATGAGTTTTTAATTTAAAAATTTATGTCCATTTGTTTGACAACACCACTATAGTGCCTCGGAGAGCTGTCGGTCCCGGTTTCACTATACCAACTTGTGAAACTGTTTATAGATGGGTTATTGAGTGTATTCAAAACATCGCGACGAGCTAGCCACTTGTTCGGTGTAGACTCATACCATCGGCTACGACGAGGTGGGATTAAAACCCCTCCGCTGGGTACCCTGGGGCCGTCTAGGCGGTCTCGGGCGCCGTAAGGCACCCGTGATGATATATATATATATATTTTTCTATAAATATAACTTACATGTAGGTAGTAGGTAGGTATACGTATATACATATAAACAATTCTCTAAACTCTAACTAAATGATAGAGAAAACTGCATAAAAATTTCGTTGCGTAGTTTAAAAGATCTAGCGGACCTACCTAGCTACCTACCTACAGACAGGCGTGACATTTATTTTGTAGTAGAAGAATTAATGATACTTTATTTGCATATCTCAGAGTGTAAAAGATAATAATCGTTATTATATAGTTTCATCAGAATTAATCCATGAGCGATGCAAATATTAATGTTATACATAAATGTTACCTACAGTCAATATAATACACACACCGGCAGAATTAGCGGAACACAAAAAAAAGGAGAGTATAAATTAGTTAGGTTTATTTTTAAACAAATAATAATTAAACATGAAACAACAATTAAATTAATATGTTTTGACATTAATTTGCAACAGTATGGTGTTGTTAATAATTAAATGAATGTTTAATAACGAGTGTTTCCCCCCGTGCCCTGATTAAGGTTTCCATCGGTCTGGGCATGCTGCGAATGATGTTGTCAATGATTTCTTGGGGCAACCTCTGCCATTCTTCAACTAATGTGTTTTTCAGCTCGCCCAGATTGTTAGGAGGTGGCATTCTTAATTTGACACTCCTCTTTAGCAAGTACCAAACGTGTTCATATCAGTATAAATCGGATTCATATCCGGGGACTGTGCTGGCCTCTCCATCACCGTAACACCAACATGGTTTAGGTATGCCTGTACTGAGCGAGCACTGTGAGCCCGAGCATTATCCTGCATTAAAATGAAGTCGTTACCAATAAATGGGGCAAATGGTATAACATGTTCCTCTAAAATCTCCCTGATATACCGATCAGCATTCAGATTCCCGCCGTCGACTACCACTAACTCCGTGCGAGCTCCTAAACATCTCGCTCCCTCCCCAGACCATAATTGCCGCAATATGCCACTGTATTTTCAATAAGCAAGCAAGAAAACACAAAAGTCTCATAAAACTGCAATAATATAGTGTTTTTCAAATGGAATTTATGAACGGAAAATCTACTTCGAAGCGATAGAGATGTATGAATGAAAAAATAAAACAAACGAATGAAAAAAATTACTGTTGACATTTTTAAATTAGACGTTTTTAAAAAATATATGTAAAAAAATATAAAAAAGTAAAGTAACTGGCTAGTATATTCTTACTTTTTTTTGTGTTCCCCTAATTCTGTCGGTATGTGTAGATTGGAAAAGGTATTAATAAAAAAAAAGGTTAGATCCTGCCAGGGCGAGAAGCATTCGCGGATACCTTAGTGTATATTACTAAAACTTCTCAAAATCATAGCGAATTTTGAGAATTTTGAGTTTGCTTATATATTACCCTTATCTTCTTTAAATGTGAACCGATTTTTATAATTAATACTTTATTTTAAAGCATGTTGTTAAATACTTTCACCGGTATTCATAAAAACTTATTGAGTCCTTGAAGAACACTTTAGTTATGGAAGGTTTTGTCTCTTTTTTATTACCAACAAAAATGATTATGCGTAAAAGAGAGAAAACCTTCTATAACTAAAGTGTTCTTGAGGCCTCAATAAGTTTTTATGAATAAGGCCATTAATATATAATGATATTTTATGACAAGATTTCCCAAAATCATGTAATTCTATCACACTATAAAAAATTTGATATTTTAAAAACTTAAAAAAAACCGACTTCAAAAATATACTATTGAAAATATGTATAAAATAATAAATATTTACAAGCATTATTTAGTCCTGGATACTTTTGAAGTGGGCACCACACCTATTAGTGATAATTTGGTGCCGACTTCATAAAGTGGAATACAGTAGGACTAAATAACGCTTGTAAATAGGTATTTATTATTTTATACTTTTTGAAGTCGGATTTAATATATATATATATATATATATATATATGTTTTATTAAATAATAATACAAAAATTGTGGGGTAAATAAAAATAATTAATATAAATTTAATTTTCTTTTTTAGATACGTTTTATTTATGTAAAATATGAAAAGAATCGTTACCAATAAAACTGATAATAAAGAAATAAGAAATAAAATTAATTCAATTGAAAATAAAAATAATGCCACTAAATTAAAGGAAGAAACTAATAAAAAAATATTATTATCTAATGTAAATAAAACTCTAGAAGATAGCCCTATAACAAAACTAAACCAAGAAACTACAATTAAGTCTAATGTAAATAAAACTCTAAAAGATTATGTTAAGAAAACTTCAACGAGTGATGTTTATGGTAATACAAAACTGAAAAATACTGGTTCTGGTATAAAATCAACAACAAGTACTACGAAATTAAATTCTACTTCTAAAAATTCTATAAAAACTACACCTTCTTCTGTAAGTCTAAGCCGAAAACAATCTATAAACAGTATAAAAAGGGATATTGTAAGTAATAAAAAGTCAACAAAAATCGATAAATTTAGTAAAAGTAAAGATGAGAAAGATAGAATTAAACAAAACTTTCCAGAAAAAGGTAAAAATCCTACACACAAACAAAGAACAGATTCTAAAGCATTGCTTTTAACTAATGTAACAGTTAATTCACCTCCCTCTGAAAGAAAACTAAATTCTAAAATTGAAAAATCTAGAAATGACGCAGAACCAGAAGGAAGGCAAAGAAAAAAAACAAGAACTCTTAACGAAAATGAAGTAGTTGTTTTAAAACGAGATGACGTTGATAATAATAAGGAAATGAAAGATTTAAGTAATAAGTTAATGGGAAAACCAAAATCATTTTTCATAAATTTAGATGAAGAACCTTCTATGAAGTTAGATAAATCAAAGAAATTAGTTGAATCTGTTTCCCCAAAAGAAGAAGATTATAGTTACGAAGACGATTTTGAGAGTTACGAATCTGATTTTGAATCTTATCATAGTGATAGTAATAAAAGTGATGAAAGAAGTAAAGTAGAAGAGCCTCAAGATAATGAATATGATGATATTGAAATACACAACATTGAGAAAAAAGCTAATATAGTTCATACTGACGAAGAAAGAATGTTAGATTCTGGTAATTTTGAATTGCGTGAGGCACAAAGATCTGCTAATAAAGTTAAACCAATAGTAATGGATGGTATTGAAGAGGTCTTCAACGATAGTAAAAACAAAAGTTTAACTGATGAAGGATTTTTAGATATGAACAGTTCTAATGGTGGATCTAGTATAAATACTTATACACATAATGAAGTAATAGAAAGGTAAGCTTTATTTAGATGTAAATACTACTTAATTATTATATAATTGTTCTTTTGCATCGAACAAAGCATTATTCAATGCATATATAATAAGCATATATTATTATAGCATACAAGGTGAATTTGAAAGGTTGTACTTTAGGCTAATATCACAGAAGAAATAATAGTACAAGTACAGAAGCTCCACTCCGAAAGATCAATTAAATAAATAGCGACTCTTGCACGGACACAATAAAGCTCAGTTCAGATCGCACAGCGCTAATGGCCTACATTTATATTCACCTAAAGTTGCCTCTCTTTCTAGCGCGTCATTCTTTACTTTTCTGACGACGTTAGGGTTGTCTTCTTTTTAACAAAACCTAGGTTAGGTACTTAGTAGTAAGTACGTAGATCATAAAACAATTTTATTTTAGGATGTCTGCTACATAGGTATTTTAATCTAAGGAGATACGGAAGCCATAAGGCACACCACATTGTCTATGAAACTAAATATTGCTTTTTGTGTATAGGCATAAAATAAATAATAGTAGGTACAAATAGTATAGGTAGATTATGTGGAATGATAAAAGTGCGAATAATACCTTTAAAGGAAACAGATTGTACCTACCTACTAAGTTGAAAGAAAAACTTACAAAAACATTGCCTCAGTATATTTGCTTAGTCTATGTTATTTATTATTAAGCAACCTACGTAGGTACCTAATTGGGCAAATAAATAAGTATGTACGAGCAAGTATGTATGTTGTCTACTTATCAAAACTGCATAATATTTCTAGCAATAGTTAGTTCATGGTAGTGCACTTACTATTACTACCTATACTTATCAAACAAAACTATATACTATAGTATTTAAATATCTAACAAAGTACGTAAATACGAGTTTATACGAGAGACTTAGATAACTATAACAAAGGACAACATTTGGTACATAGGAAAGGTTTAGTGTCTGCCTAATAATAACCGTGGTAGGCGTGGATTTTTGAGGTCCTTTGAAAGTGTGAAAAACGTAAGGTCCGGATCCTTGTTACTATTATTTAAGCAACCGAATGTGGCACAATAAGCTTTATACCTCATTTTAGTTAATATTAAATATCGCGACGAGGCGCGTGAGTACAAGCGTGCGACTCGGCCGGCGCGCGGCAGCCCACTGCGGCTAGGGTTGCCAGGTGTCCGGCTTTAGCCGGACATGTTTGGCTTTTTACAGATGTATCCGGCCAAATATTTTCTCGTCCGGCCTGTCCGGCTTTTGTTAGGCTTTTTGTGTGGGCAACACAGTGTGGCTGCCGTGCGAGTCGTAAGTCGAGTGCACGACGCGTGCCGCGTGGACGGACGGAGCACCTCCCGCCCGCGCGCCTCGCTCTCCCACCAGTGGCAGTGACCCACGTAGACTGTATATGACCCATGTAGACTTAAAATTTTTTCATACTAAATGAGAAGGACTGAAAACTGTTTATTTTGTGTTAGATAAGTTTTTCCTGGGCTCTCTATATTCTGTGCTTTTGTATGAGAAATAATATAACTGATTATTTTGTGGGAGATAAGCTTGTTAGTTACGCCGCGTAACTAACACTAATTAATCACGCGTAAGTTACGCGTGATTAATGAGTACATAATAAAAAGTTTAAATAAGTTAATGTTTTTTTATTATGAAATATTGTCCGGCTTTTAGAACATATGTCCATCTTAAAAAGCTATGATTAGCTATTAAGAAAGGTATGTCCGGCTTTTAGGGTAAAATGTCCGGCCAAATTAAGCGCCAAGTCCGGCTTTTGTGTTTTTGGACCTGGGTTGCCAGGTAGCGTAACTGCGGCAGCCCTTAAAAATTTAACCCATTCGTGGGTACGGCAGGGTACTTGTAGCTTCATACCTAAAGCGTGGAGTGGAACACCACTGCTAATATCAGGTTCTACTGATCAAATCAAACAACTTTTACCATGGAACCATGTCTCGCAAATGAAAAAAAAACCTTTTGGCTTTACCATAAAAAATGGTACTAGTTTGTATGGAGAAGGCATTTTTTTTATTTGCGATACTTGTTTCTATGAGAAAAGACGTTTGATATAATATGTATATGCAAAAAACCGTTAAGTGAATTAATCATGTTTCGGTTTTAGTCTGTCGGTTCACCGGTTTTTCGGAGAGTATTTACTGCATCGATTTCTTGTTAAGGTAAGGTAGTCTTCTTTCATGGTGCGGTTACGAAACGGGCGATTGATTTGACGTTATAACAGCGAGGATATTAAAATAGACTCTTAATGCAAATAGGATTTTGTCGTCGCCCATTTCGTAACCGCATCATTTAGGCAGCGAGCTGTCAATATAGTTAAACAACAATGTATTCATTGACCCCATTCATGGACTTTGCTTACCATCAGGTAATTACAAAGTCATATGCCGTGCTCATATAAAAAATATATATACAGGGTTACAGAAAAAGTCGTGCTAGATACGTTCAGGGCGTGGAGTACCCATCAGTTCTGACTTATTTCTCTATGAAACACCCTACCCTAAATTTAACCCTTTTCGAGATTTTCGACTTTTAATTTTTTTATTGAAAATTGCCGATTTTTGGGCTACTAAAATTAATTTTGTTTATTTTATGTGCCAATTATTATTGCATTTTTACTTGTGCAATAAGATGCTTTAGGACGTCAATCATTAAAATAGTGCATAAGTTAATTGAATAGTAAGTAGTAGATAAGTGAAAGTTAAGAAATTACAAAAATAATTAGCAAGTTTTTTTCTCTCTAAGGGATATCTAAAAAAAAATATTATGGCAGTTGTTCGGCAGATGTATTTTAAAATATCTACGTATCATAAGCTATCTAACGAGGTATAACAATCTAGAATTTGTATTACATTTCGTGGAAAAAAAAGTAGTTGGGACGCTTCAGGTAGTAGTTCTAACGGTCCCGCACCTATTGTTTTTCAAGTTAAGACGCACCGTGCGAGCGAGACAAGTGATGATTTATGCAGGTGTAAGTGAAAGAAAAAATGTGTAGAGACTGATTAGGGCTGGGAATACAACACAGGATATTGTTTTGGTTGGTATTCTGCTTTTGTGCTTCGTACATAGTAGATGTGATATCGTTTTGCTCTTTTTCTCGACTTGGCTGTGATTCTGGACTATTTCTTCTGATTTGTGACTACTGTGCTTGTTAACCGGACTCTGATTTGTACTTGTGATACGGAAGTGTGAAGATGACGTCCTACACACCTGAGGAATATGCTTATTTGTTATGGATACTGCGATTGTGTGTCTGCGCAAGCTCGCAACGAATACATAACTCGCTACCCCGGTCGTCGAGTGCCGGATGTAGCCGTTTTTGACAGAGTTTATCGAAGACTTCGAGAAACTGGCTCTATTTTGAGACGAAGTATAGACATGGGAAGACCACGAATTGATGATAACGAAGAACAGGACAATGAGATAGTGCAACGCTTTCGAGCGGATCCGACTACTTCCACTAATATTGTTGCCCGTGATCTGGGACTTTCGCAATGGAGAGTATGGTTTACAGTGCATACTGCTGGCCTACATCTGCCGAACAACTACCATAATATTTTTTTTAGATATCCCTTAAAGAAAAAACAACTTGCTAATTATTTTTGTAATTTCTTAACTTTCACTTGTCTACTACGGCCTATTCAATTAACTTATGCACTATTTTAATGATTAACGTCCTAAAGCATCTTATTACACATGTAAAAATGCAATAATAATAATAATAAGGCACACAAAATAAACTAAATTAATTTTAGTAGCCCAAAAATCGGCAATTTTCAATAAAAAAATTAAAAGTCGAAAATCTCGAAAAGGGTTAAATTTAGGGTAGGGTGTTTCATAGAGAAATAAGTCAGAACCACTCCACGCCCTGAACGGATCTAGCACGACTTTTCCTGTAACCCTGTATCCCTGTATATAGGATTTCCAATAATGTGTATTATATGATATAGTAAGAAATATAATATATGAACTATTATTTTTACAGACCATTGTTTATAGATTTTACAATATCCAAAGAAAATAAGAAGAAAAGGTTGTTTAACGAGAGATTGCAGCAACGAGCTAAAGACCTTCTTCCTATGATAAAATTGCATGAAATGTCCTATAGTCTATTTGAGATGAAACCAATTCCTTATGACATCTACATGTCTACTTTTGGTAAATCAAACCATGTTCAAAATTCAGCTCAAACATACGATGATGGAATAGATGAAGAAGTACAAACAGAAGTTATTTTCAATGAAAGTAAATGGACCCAAAACCCAGTTAAGTTTTCTAAAGAAGAGGTTTACATTAATAATATAGTTACAAAGAAAAGTACAAATAGTGACGACGATTTAGTATCAAAATTTTCTTTATTACTTTATGGAAAACCTGACATAGAAAATGAAATGGCTAATTGTAATTTGGAATATAAAAATAATCCTATGAGAATTTATTTAGAACAAAGAAATGGAGTTGGTACAAATAAAATGCTAACATTAAAACAATACAAGGCAATGATTAATAACACAGATTATGCAGTTGAACGATTAGGAAAGTTTTTGAAAAAAATAGAAAGAAAAGTTACCAATGTTTTATGTTTAAATTCTGGTAAAACAAATAATGATTTTGAGAAAACATCAGAATTTCATTTTAGCAAAGGATATACATTATTAAAATTTGAAAACGCGGTACTAAAAGAAAGAGACGTTTCTAATATATTATTTTCGGAGACAAATAATAATATTATAATTACTATTCATAATAAAGGCAAGGGATTAATTAAAGATAAATGCTTAATATGTATATGGGACATAAGCAAAACGAATTTAGAACCAGAAAAAATTTTGGTTGCTATTGAAAATGTAACATTAAGTAAATTAAAAGGTGGAACTGAAGGTGTTTATATTGGAGCGTTGGATGATAGGTAAGATTTTTGATAGTTAGAAGTGATAAAATCTATAATTTTACAAGCAAATAATTATTTATAAAATATTATAAATATGAATGGATTAAATATTAACTCGGGCGGGGGTAAGGCATATTGCCTAACGGCGCCCGAGACCGCCTAGACAGTATAGGTTATTGAGTATATCCAAACATCGCGGGGACGAGCCACTTGTTCGGTGTTTCATTCTAAAAATATTTTTTTATTTTAGTTCCATTCATCTTTGGGATTTATCTGAGCAAGCTATGTGGTCAGATATACAACCACTATCAAAGAGGGAGTTAAACAATGCTGGAGACAGTAACGCTAATAAAACACAAATCGAACTTGATAGAGAATGGAATTTACAAAACAGAGATTTTGTTAACGATAAGGTAAGAGTACTTAATAATAATGGAACATATCATGTTTATGAAAGCCGATTTTAGTGGTGCAGTTTCTTTTATATGTTATGTTCCATATAATTAAAATTGGCACATTGGCAAATCGTAAAAAAATATAAATATCTAGTCGAATGTAACAAATTGGACCAGCTTTATTGGAAACATTCCATATTGCTGCGTTTTCACCTGCCATGCGTTCAATGGGGATGCACTTACTACATACTTCATCGTGCCAATCATTGCTAAGTATATTTTTAAAATTTTAGAATTCAAATAAACTTTGGAGAGCTTCGGCTTTTACCAACAGTGCAATTTGTCTACAAAATAATGATTACATGAATCACATAGTGGCATTGGAATTTTCTCAAGAAACTGATAACTTAAATCTTGATAAAGGAAGAAAAATTATGGGACAGGTTAGTAATTACTTTTTGATTGAAGCACTATTTCAATGCGATGTGATGTGTTTGCCTAGTGGTAAGCAAACAGTCTTACAAAGTTTAAATAGAAAGACAAAGTGAAGATAAAATAGGTATGTATATAAATTATATATTATTATTCATTATAAATTAGAATAAACAATTTATCTAACATAAATCTACATGTTCACAGGTTTGTTCTCTCCAAAGAAAGGGATCACTCACAGTTTGGAATATTATATACGAAAAAAATAAAGTTACTCCTGATATAGGAAAAGCGTATTGGTCTCAAATTAAATTAGAAAGAAGTCATTCTATAAATTTATTACATTACATGGACTCTGTACTTCCTAATGAAGAAGTAAATGTAAATTTTAATTTAAATTTAGCAAAAAGAAGAATTTCTGCTAAAAGAAAAGACTTGGAATTAGTAAAATCATTAAAAAATAAAATAAACAATAAAACAAGGTCAAATAAAACGAGTGCCCGGCCCTCAAGTGTTGCCAGTAACAGGAAAAATAACACAAGAACATTGCCAGATGAAAGTGTATTTTCAGACCCTTGGGATAGTGGTATTTTATGTAATGATATGAAAATAATTGTAATTAATGATATTGACAACTATTTAATTGCTAAAAATTCTGGCGAAGTGTTACACTGTACACGGGGAATAGGGAATTTTAAAATTAATAGAATTAAAATGTGTGGTAAGTTTAAAAACTAAGTAGGTAAGTAGATAAGTATACATATTATATGCTTGTGTTTCAGGCAAATATTTCCAAAATATATTGCTAACATTTTAACAATGCGATTTGCCACCAATAGGAAAGATTAAATTTTGCTCTGTTTTCAAAAATAAACCGATCCTATTGGGTCCTTACGTGTTAACTTTACGTTATCATAATAGAAATACCAATGACCTCTGTCTGCCTCTGGTCTTTATTTCAGTAGGCATCATAATATTTGTTTTCAGATGCTTCAACTACAATAACTACGCTTGCAACATCGAAATCTGGCATATTTTTAGCCGGTACTGATTCTGGCCATGTCCACATTTGTTCTGTGGCAGAATCTAGGGTACTCCTCACCCTGGATAATACCTTTGTTGATGATAAGGGAAATTATTTGGGGAGTTTAGTTTCTAATCGTGATGGCGGAATTAGAACTTTCCTGAAGGTTTGTTAAAATTTATTTATTTCAGGTAGAGAGTAATATATGAAAGACTAAGATATTCAATGTGTTTGCTTAGTCATCATCACCAATTGATATTGTTATCCAAAAGAAATTTCCCAGAGGAATGGCAACTTGCGTCATTGTATGAAAATAATACTATAAACCAACCGAACGCATGCTATATAACCCCTCACATTGGCAACAATACGCGAACCCACTTCGATCAACACTTGATCGAAGCGAACCCACAACTGTAGGACGGTATTCGCGAATATATGTGTACGTACGTGTTTTGACATACTAGTTTGTATGGAGAACTAAGAAAGCTCTTTTTTTTCATTTGCGACACATGGTTCCATGGGTTCAAAAGTTGTTCGATTTGATCAGTAGAACCTCATATTAGTCCAAAGTACAACCTTTCAAAGTCACCCTGTATTCTATAATAATATATGCTTATTATATATGCATTGAATAATGCTTTGTTCGATGCAAAAGAACAATTATATAATAATTAAGTAGTATTTACATCTAAATAAAGCTTACCTTTCTATTACTTCATTATGTGTATAAGTATTTATACTAGATCCACCATTAGAACTGTTCATATCTAAAAATCCTTCATCAGTTAAACTTTTGTTTTTACTATCGTTGAAGACCTCTTCAATACCATCCATTACTATTGGTTTAACTTTATTAGCAGACCTGTATACATTCGTCCATTTTCCGTCCCGTTTGGAAAAGGTTTGCACGAATGTTTATTGCGCATGTATGGGATCCGTGTAAGACTAGCTGGTTCCGATGACCTGTCCATCATTATCGGCGAATAACTTCACCAACTTCATTTATTCTTATACTGTAGTAATATTTAGTCAGTTATGTTTCGGTTATACTGTAAGTTTATATGTGGGATTTATTGTCGAGGAAAAGTCGATAATTCAGGATGTGGTTACGAAACGGGCAGTTGATTTGACCATACAGCAGGGAGGATATTAAAGTAGAAACTCGTCTTTTTAGTAACCGTTCATTTCGTAACCTCATCTTTGGGCCGGCATAGTGCTGTTAACCAGCAATTTAATGATCGACTCTATTCAAGGTCTCTACTCAATTTTAGGTTTGACTACCACCAGGTGGATACAAAGACACATGTCGTGATTTCTTAAAAACGTAAATCCTTTTTATTCACAGCAAAAAATAAAATCAATTCAGTGGTCCCATACAAACCCATTTTATATCTTCACGCTGTCTCAAGAAGGAGTGGTCAGCGAGTGGGACCTAGGTCAGAGCGACATCAGACCGAGACACTCTCAAGATGCTGGAGTGCGGAGTCTGGTTCTTGGTGACGATGAACTGGAACCTACTATGGTTAGAGTTTTGGTTATTGACATGAGGCCCTACCGGGAAGCCACATAAAATACCCATCGGTACGTCGATCGATCGAATGCGAAGATAAAATGTATGATTTGACTTTTCCCGGCGATTGAGTTCTACCTATAGACAATATTTCCTATACATTTTTATCCATCGACAGGTCGATTGGTTTGTCGATGTGGCTTCCCGGTAAGGCCCATGCTTACTGTAAAATTTAAAACCTTGTGCAGAGTAACAGACAAGGTTTTGTTACGACTGCATATACCTACTGAGTAAAAACCGTATAAGAAGTATTTTAGTATTTTTCTTTAATCATGTTTCGCTTGTGGGTTCCCCGGTTTCAAAGAGCATCTGCTTTGATTTCTCGTCAAGATGGTAGTCTTCTTTCAGGGTGCGGTTATGAAACGGGCGTTATATCTGAGAATGAGGCTGAGAGAAGTAGACTCGTAATGTAAATTCGTCTTCGCTGCCTTAAACGTTTTATTTAGTTGGCATAGTAGGGAGCGATTAATACTAACAGCATTAAAGACCCAATTCTTGGCTTATATTCTGAGCAGTTGAACTATTGGCTTATATTCTGTGCAGTTGGATTCTTGGTATATATTCTTGGAATGGCAAGCATAATTACCATTAGGTAGATAATGTCATACACCGTTAAAAAAAGGATCTCAATAGAAAAATATAAGGGACTTCACTACCTATAAACAAAGATACATACCGTATTAATTAATGTATAAATATTGCGGGTCTAACGAATTACCATAAAACATTTGATTTCCCTAAGTGTCGACCAAGTTGCATTGATCGTGGTCAAAGGACGACAGTGTGAGTTTTTTAAAGTTTACTTTCGCGTTCACTATACCTTGTACTATTATTTCTTCTGTGACTATACTATTGAGTTGAGTTAACATTTTCCCTAATCACACGCTCGCATTTTTAATTTTCCCAATTTCCGCTTGGAGCGTTGAACTATTTCCCATGCAAATTTTAGTTAATTCAAACGCTAATAATAGTTAGAAAACTTAGACTAGGCTATTATTTTAGTGTGATGGCATGATTGCAGATCAGTCGTCCTGACTACCGTGACGTGGCAATTTATAATGACAACACGCGTTAGTTAAACATGCAAAATTTTGCATTTATAGGAGGGCTGGATTGTAATATTTCCGGCATCTTTACAAAAACCTAATAAAGTAAAAAAAGAACAGTATGTAGATAGATCAAAGATTTAAGTTAGAGCCAATACTAGTACTCTATAGTCAGGGCCACGACTCTGCGACTAAAACTAGAACTAAAAATTTGCCTTGTGAGTAGTTTGACAGAAATGTGCTACAGAAGCGCCACGGACTGAGTGGCAGATTCCGACTCTAATATAATTTCTTTCTTTTTTCAGGTGTCATTAACTGAAGGGGAAGTACAGAATCATCTTCTAACAAAGGGAAAAACTCCTACCCAAGAACAAAATCTATTGTTTAGTAAATACATCTCATTATTATAAAAATAAACTATTTACTTACTTACCTAATATTAATAAATAAAACGTTATAAATAGGTATTTTATTTTAACTATGTAAAGCGCGCGACTTCGTCGGACTGGAATTTTGAATTTGATCCTTTCTTAGTAGGTAATTGTACACATAAAAATGTCCCGGTATTTCCATTTACCGGGATATAAAGTAACCCAAATATGTCGCGCCAGTAAATTAAATTGGTTTAGCCATTTTTGTGTTATTAAATAGTAAATTTAAAAATACCCTTAAGAGCCCTTACATGTGTGCAAAATTTTATACAAATTGGTTCAACGGTTTTGGAGTTACAATAAATAATCGTCCCTCCTTTAGCACCTTAAAAACGCTTTGAAATATACGGGCAACACTAAATACTCGTACCTTTATAGATCTGCCTAAAGAAACTATAAGCTAATAAACAAAAATCTCTAACAATAATATATATATATAATATGGAACCGCCCTCAAACCTAAACTCGCTTATAAAACGAAATGTCAAAAGTTTTCGTTGTCGCCATATTGTGTTCTCATTTCAACCCATCAACGATCAGCGATTGCTATCTTTTGTTCTCATTTTTTGGTTTGGGTTTGTATATTCCAATTGTAAGAACAGAAGGTGGCATCTTCAGAGGCTCTACCATGGGTTTGCGCATTGTAGAAACGTAACGTATTCATTTACGTATACGTGAGCAACAACCAATAGGGCCGCTTTATTACGTATTTCTACAATGTGCAAACCCATGGTAGAGCCTCTGTTCTAACAATTGGAAAGGCGATTTTAGGCATTAGGGCTCCCTATATACGAGTATATCTCCATGGTCTGCTTACCATCCTGTAGATATAAAGCAAATGCATTTACATAAGCAAATACAATTTTTTATTCATTTGTGACACATGGTTCCATGGGAAAAATAGTTCGATTTGATCAGCAGAACCTCATATTAACCCAAAGTACATCATTTAAAAGTCACTCTGTTTATAGATACCTACACTTTTTATTGAGGTAGGTCATGTAGTTAATCTATACTAATATTATAAAGCTGAAGAGTTTGTTTGTTTGTTTGTTTGTTTGTTTGTTTGTTTGAACGCGCTAATCTCCGAAACTACTGGTTCGAATTGAATAATTCTTTTTGTGTTGGATAGTCCAGTTATCGAGGAAGGCTATAGGCTATATAACATCACGCTACGACCAATAGGAGCAAAGATATAGTGGTAATTAGTTGATATCTATCTATAGTTACTAGCGTCTATAGTAAAAATTTGTTTTCAAAAACGTGTGGTAAAGCTAATAAAGTAACAACTACCTTTCCTAGGTTGTCACTACAGCTAGTTTAAAAATATTTCTGGAATACCTATGAAATTGGCTAGTTGGTAGTAGTTAGCAAGCTTAGCAAGCAACTTATGACATGACATATGTTATTTATTGATAGCTATGCTGAGTCATAATGACTATATTAAAAGTATTCTTGTTCGTAATCTTAATCAAGTAAGCAACAAACTGATAAACACGTTAAAACATGCTATCGCCTTACTACGATACCCTATATAGGTATTGTAAAAACAATTAGGTTAGTGTAGGGGAATGCAGAACCGGGCCTAAAAACCGGAAGCCGGGGATTTCAGAACTACTGGCACATCCTCTTGAAATGATTTTCCAGGTGAAAAAATAAATAAATACCATCACGGGTGCCAATTTGGCTCCCGAGAACCGTTTAAACGGCCTCAGGGTCCCAGCGGAGGGATTAACCCATCCTCATTTCGCCGATGGTATTCGGAGGCAACACCTAACAAGTGGCGAGCTTGTTGCGGTGTTTATGATGAAATAGCCTCGTTGTATAAAGCGGTCACCCATCCCAGGCCGGTCTTGTTGTCATCTGCTTAACCTTGTTATCAGTTGCGCAGTGACTTAACCACTAGGCTAGGGCCGCTTTTTTTTCCAGGTGAAATACAGGGAAATTGATCCTTTTACTTATTTTAGAGACGAGACTAGAACAAAAACTATTCACATATTTTTCGTTCTTGTTCCACCCCAAAAACATCCATAGATACACTTGTGTTCGCTTCAATCTTTTAACACTAAGGCGCCTGAAATTAAAATTATAATACTTTTACCCTAAAGTTTAGTTAGTAGGGTGACGGATCCAGATGCCGACACTGCACCAAATTATCAGCACTTTGGTGAAAAATTAAAATATTAAGGTATTTTTTATGGTTTCTAAATTTCCAAGTTATTAAAAAGTTTAAATGGATTCTTAACTTCAAATCTAGCAACATTATACAACAGTATCACTTGTTGATCGTCGTGTAAATTTGAGTGGCAAAATTTTCGTTTGTTTTCTCTTCATCAAGTATTTGCCGGTAAGTTTGTCTTTGAATTTAGTAATTCATATAACAAAATTTGGTTAAGATTTGAAATTGTTGCTTTCTTTATAACATCTATCCAAATAGTTTATTATAAACTAGGAATAGTTTTTTATTTTATAGGTAATTTGAGAAGTATAAATGTTAGTTTCATGATTGATATTTCCTGAGAACTGTGTCTCCAAAGGACAGTGATTTGCCGGGACTATTCCTTTTAATGTCTACCTCCTTGCTCACACTTTTAATGTCTCTCACCATTATTTTTATTTTTCCGAGAAGTCCAACCTATAATAACCTATGATGTGACCACTAAGCCATGTCATCGCCATGATATTATGACACCAACCGGTTTAATTTTCTGTATATATTAATTATACTCTATGGGTTTAATTCAAAAGGGTCAAAATCTAATGACAACATAATTATTATTGCCTTGTAGCTACTATCGCTCTATAGATTAATAAATTGTTACATTTAGATTCCGCAAAGGTAACAACTATATATAGTTAGTCAGCAAGGCAGATTTTTATTGCTTTATTGAGACTTTAATTAAAAATAAAAATATAGTTTCAATGTTTCTCGTAAATGGCGAGGTGTTTAATTTTAGAGAGGGCCACCACACGCTGCAAACGGTTTTAGCATAAAGTTTCTTAGTTCTATCAAACTATTACTGTCATGTTTTAAATTGTAACATTCCGACTTTGTACTATACGTGTCGAACGTATAGTACAATTTTGGTATGAGGCTCTAACCATGGGTTTGCGCATTGTAGAAACGTAACGTATTCATTTGCGCATACGTGAGCAACAACCAATAGGATCGCTTTATTCAATCCTGAGGCTCTACCATGGGTTTGCGCATTGTAGAAACGTAACGTATTCATTTACGTATACGTGAGCAACAACCAATAGGATCGCTTTATTCAATCCTGAGGCTCTACCATGGGTTTGCGCATTGTAGAAACGTAACGTATTCATTTACGTATACGTGAGCAACAACCAATAGGATCGCTTTATTCAATCCTGAGGCTCTACCATGGGTTTGCGCATTGTAGAAACGTAACGTATTCATTTACGTATACGTGAGCAACAACCAATAGGATCGCTTTATTCAATCCTGAGGCTCTACCATGGGTTTGCGCATTGTAGAAACGTAACGTATTCATTTACGCATACGTGAGCAACAACCAATAGGATCGCTTTATTCAATCCTGAGGCTCTACCATGGGTTTGCGCATTGTAGAAACGTAACGTATTCATTTACGTATACGTGAGCAACAACCAATAGGATCGCTTTATTCAATCCTGAGGCTCTAACCATGGGTTTGCGCATTGTAGAAACGTAACGTATTCATTTACGCATACGTGAGCAACAACCAATAGGATCGCTTTATTCAATCCTGTTACCAAAAATAAAGCGATCCTATTGGTTGTTGCTCACGTATACGTATACAAATACGTTACGTTTCTAGAATGCGCAAACCCATGGTAGAGTCTCAAGAGTCACTTGTTATTAACTGCCTAAACAACAATTGCGGATTCTAAAATATATGTAATATAATCTATGATCAACATGATAAACGATATGTTAAAATGAGATAAAAAATAATATATAGTTTTGTCTCGTTTTGTTCATGGTCAAATATATATCTAGTCATCGGTCGTTTGTGCGAGCGCGAAGTATTATTGGTTGTGCTGGGATTTTTTTGCCTTGTTTATTTATTATTAAACAATTTATTACGTAATACGGTAAGTTAATATTTTTATTAAGTAGCTATTTTAATTTAGTATAGTGTAGCAATAGATATATAGTTATATTATATTCTTAGGTACCGGCTAAATATTAATTAACAATTTAAAGAATTGGTTAAACTGTTTTTATTTTATTTATAAAAGCTGCTACATAAAAAAATCTAAACAGTACAATTGAACAATACCAGCTATACCATGGGTTTGCGCATTGTAGCAACGTAACATATATGGGTCTGCGCATTGTAGCAACGTAACGTATTTGTATACGTATATGTGAGCAATAACCAATAGGGCCGCTTTATTTTTGGTAACAGGATTGAATAAAGCGATTGGTTGTTGCTCACCTATACGTATACAAATACTTTACGTTGCTACAATGCGCAAACCCATGGTAGAGCCTTAGAGCTAGTTACAGTATCGAAGTGGTATTTGTTCCCCTTTTTATACTAGACCTTTATTCAGAATTTGGAGCTACCACAACCATTACTGATTTCAGGTAAAAATGCTGCGGCACCTATTTTTGGGGCTGGCGTGCCTTCTGGCTGTGGAGGCGTATAAAGTGCTGGTGATCTTCCCTGTGCCTTCCCACAGCCATGCGGCACTGGGCAGGGGCATCGCTAGGTCTATAGTGGACCATTTGCCCAAAGCTGAGGTAATTATTATTATTTTTCTTTTCTATTGGGGCACGACATGTGACTTTGTATCTACCTGGTTTTCGCTCCCACTATGCCGGCTAAATGATGCGATTACGATATGGGGGGCGACAATGACGAATTGCATTACGAGTATGTATATTTTTTTAAAATATACTATTTGCCTTATCCTCAATCCAACTAGCCATTTCGTAACCGCGCCCTGAATGGAGACTACCACCTCGATAAGAAATCCATGCAGTAGTTTCCTGAAAACCGGTGAACCCACAGACTAAAACCGAAATATGACTAAATCACTTGACGGTTTTTGCATCTGTATGGGCGGTAGTAACTTTTGACTTTTTAACTTTGACTTATAATAAGTGTGAACTCGGCGGGCTTCTAGTCTGGCTAACATAAAGTGGGTTTTTTTTTAGTAGGTTGTGTAGGTTATTTTTTTTACACATATTTGCCCTGTTACATTTTTTAACGTACCAGAAACTTACAACGACCTAAATACCTACATATTATATTTTATAAATACCCAGACCACAGAGTACGTTTATTATACTAAACCCAGACATGGTAAACTGTACAGAAATACGTACTAAACTAATATTGTTCTGCCATGAGTCGGAATGGAACCCTCGACCTAAAACGGCACAACCCCTAGACCACTAGTCAATGGAAGTTTTTTCACGAGTTCTCCATTGATAACCAGTTACCTACTTAGCTTTTATAAAATAGTCAGTTTTTAAAGTACTACAATTTAAACTTCTTATCTCAAAGATTAGATTGTATTTACCTATAAGGTAAATTCGTACTTCAACTATATCTAATAGGTATTTATAATATAATTATGTTTAGTTAGACAAAATATCTTTATATGCGGTAGAGTATTTTTAATATGCATTTAATATTTTTATTTATACCTCTACTATGATATATATATCAGTGCCCGATACCGCCAAACGGACTCATGGTATCCAGCGAAGGGGTTTTTAATCCCACCTCGTCGTAGCCGACATAAGTCTACACCGAATAATGGCTAGCTCGTCGCGATGTTTGGTTAGACTCAATAACCCATCTATAAACAGTTTCACAAGTTGGTACTGTGAAACTGGGACCGCAGCTTAACGAGCTCTCGATGCACTATAATGGTGTTGTTAAACAAATGTACATACATTTTTAGATTAAAAACTCGTTGGTATATACCGGGGTTTAAACCAGGGACCTAAGTGTGTCTAACCAACTCGGCCACTACGTATATAATGCCCTAATAGTTCACTTATTCACTCATTTGCGAACTATTAAGCGAAATCAAGAGTATTTTTGTGTAAAAGTAAGTTTGTGCACAATCCGTAAATAATCACAGTAAGGCAAAGATAAAAAGTTCAACATTAATCAACTTACGAAATTCCCTGATCGAAATTGCTGTTCCACTGCCTTACTTTAGGTAGATACGAGTAGTTAGAACGTTAGTTAGATTTTTTTTTCTGGCTATATTTACGTAAGTAGAGTGCTACGAGGTGATGCTCTACCATTATTTTTTATTATCCAATAGGACAGATTTGTCTTTAAGTAAATAAAGTTGAGTCAATCGATAGCAAAACCCATGAATGAATATGCCAATTACTTATAAATAACCATAAAGGTAAAAACCGTGCGGGCGCGTTTTTTTAGCTTCATGTAAATAACCATTTCAAAATAATAAAGGGTGTCTCAAAACGTACTTGAATTTTAAATTTCGTATAATTTTTGTTATGTCAAATATGGAACGCGAATATTTTTTAGGGCAAGGTTTAGGTCATGCAGCCTCTTTCAGTCGAGCAACGCATAGAAAATGTGAAAATACACCACCGAAATGGAAGAACTTTTCGGTTTTGAGACATCCTTTATTTAATAAATATGATTTCGATATGAAAACTATGATTTCGGATTTGAAAACGCAACGAAAATAACGTGCAATTGTTTTCAGGTAACGTTGATGACCTCATATACAAGAAAAAACCCTCCGAAGCGTGTCAAAGAAGTTGACCTTAGTCATATTCAAGTTTTAGCGAGTGAGTTTTTAATACAATTTTTCTTGCCTTAAAAAAACTTATATATACGGTCGCCAGCCGTAAGATACTCCTTACGGCTGGCGACCGAAACCGCCTAGACGGTCTTAGGGCACCCAGTCGTGGGGTTTTATTCCTAGAATATAAATATATATATGCAGTACCTACTTAGTTAATTTTTCGATTACAAATAATTATTTGCCACTTCACTACAAAAAAAAAATCAATAGGGTAGAAAATGCAAAACTAAATGAAGAAGGCTGTTTCTTTGCCTGAACTTCCTGAGATACAAAATTAGTTTTTAATCCCATTCCAGATATAGACATGGGCATGGACGAACACCGTAAAGCCGACTTTAGCCTCATCAAAACCTTTGAAGCCAACATAACGCGCATGTTGTTCGAAACCCCTTCGGTGCAAGAGATATTGCGGACGGGTACATTCGATGCCGTGGTGTCCGAATGGTTCTTTTCCGATGTTTACGCTGGGTTAGTTATAAAATAGCATTTTCTATATGAATATTTTAGGTATAATATTGTTTTACTGAGTAACTATAATTGAGTTTTACTGATAAGATTCACAGCTAAGGCTGTACAAATGTTTTTTTACATACATACATATCATCATGGGTGCCTTACGGCGCCCGAGACCGCCTAGACGGCCCCAGGGTGCTCAGCGGAGGGGTCTACACCGAACAAGTGGCTAGCTCGTCGCGATGTTTTGAATAGACTCAATAATCCATCTATAAACAGTTTCACAAGTTGGTATAGTGAAATTTTTTTAGGCTTTGTTCTTTTTAAGGAAATCTTATGGCAAAAATTTGGTGCCTGACTTTCCCACAAATATCTCGATTAGTACCAATCCGATATTTTATTGATATTTTAGGATTATGCATAATATGCTTAGTCGATATTTTATACTTATTTTAAATTTATTAGGATAAAATGGTAATGAAAACGGTTTGACCTTTCTGCCATTTAGGCACAAGTCACATTTAAGGTACGCACAGATCAACGCGATCAATCAGCGGCCGCGGTGGCGGGCGCGGTGGCGGGCGCGGTGGCGGCCGCGGTGGCGATCTCAGCCGTTCACACCAAACACGCGATCTATAGTGTTGCCAACAACATTATTTTTTAAGGGATCGTACTATAAAAAGAAAAAGTCGTATTTTGGGTATAAATCTACAAAAAAAAAATAGTACGCGTTGAAATTTCAATAAAACAATTTTAATCTTACTTTTTTTTAAATATAATTTTTTTAAAGATAAAAATGCAATGAATAAAAACCTGGTAAACGCCTTGCCGCGACAGCGAGGTGCTCAACCGCTGAGCCAACCAGGTTCCAGTCACCCCTCACGAATTTTGTCATTGCTTGTTATTTACTTATACACAGACGCCCTCTATTAGCTTTCTTCTATTAACTCTATACGAGTGAAGTTAGAAGTCCTAGTTTCTAATACTAGATGGCAGAGGAGTCTGTTTTTATATAAAAGAATAGTTAATCTATACTAATATTATAAAGCTGAAGAGTTTGTTTGTTTGTTTGTTTGTTTGTTTGTTTGTTTGAACGCGCTAATCTCCGAAACTACTGGTTCGAATTGAATAATTCTTTTTGTGTTGGATAGTCCAGTTATCTAGGAAGGCTATAGGCTATATAACATCACGCTACGACCAATAGGAGCAAAGATATAGTGGTAAATGTGTAAAAAACGGGAGAAATTATTTCATCTTTGAAGCCTTCCGTTGCGTGCGCCGTGAAAACGGTTCAAGATACACAAAAAATATGTATTAAAGAATAATCTAAATATATATAACTCAAAGGTGACTGACTGACATAGTGATCTATCAACCGGGCTGAAATTTGGCATGCAGGTAGATGTTATGACGTAGGCATCCGCTAAGAAAGGATTTTGATAAATTCTACCCCCAAGGGGATAAAATAGGGGATGAAAGTTTATATGATAAAAAAATAACTATTCCACGCGGACGAAGTCGCGAGCACAGCTAGTTTGTAATAAACCAAAAAAAACTTCAAAACAATATTTAACATTAAGCCCAGGGAGCATTCCGAGAACTTAAAAAACTTAAGCAAATTTGTGCGGTGAACGTGTCAAATCTTGTAATGAAGCCCAAGTTGTAGGTAATATTGAATGTACGTTTGTAAAGGTGCGTTTAAATCAGATATTGATTGTTGTCATTGATTGAAACAAAACCACTATGAAAACCCACCAGCCACTAAAACAAAATTTCCCCGCTGAAATATTGGTCTAAACAACCAGTTTTAGGGGAAAATCCACTAAGTTGGTAACACTTTCGGCCGCAAGTTATCGCGCGTGCAGACTCTGTACGGATCGCGCGGGCAGCCGCAGAACGCGTTTGGTTTGAACCCGTCGATACAAGTACTACAGCAGTAACTGATCGCCACCGCGGCCGCCACCGCCACCGCGTTGGTTTGGCTGGACCTTTAAGGTACGCACAGACCAACGCGATCAATCTGCGGCCGCGGTGGCGGGCGCGGTGGCGATCTCAGCCGTTCACACCAAACACGCGATCTATAGTGTTGCCAACAACATTATTTTTTAAGGGATCGTACCATACACTAGAAAAAGTCGTATTTTGGGTATAAATCTACAAAAAAAAATAGTACACATTTTAATTTTAATAAAACAATTTTAATCTTACTTTTTTTTAATATATTTTTTTAAAGATAAAAATGCAATGAAAAAAATCCTGGTGGGTTGGACTCGAACCCACGAACCTCGCTGTCGCGGCAAGGCGCTCAACCGCTGAGCTAACCAGGGGCCTTACCAAAGAGCCGATCGATAATCGAATCGAAATACCCATCGAAAGCTAAATGTATGAGATTTGACGTTTCTCGGCGATCGGACTCTACCCATAGAGTAAAATTCCTATACATTTTTATCGATCGATGAGGCGATTCGATTGGCGATCGTGTTCTTTGGTCAGGCCCCCGGTTCCAATCATCACTCACGAATTTTGTCATTGCTTGTTATCTACTTATACACAGACGCCCTCTATCAGCTTTCTTCTATTAACTCTATACGAGTGAAGTTAGAAGTCCTAGTTTCTAATACTAGATGGCAGAGAATCTGTTTTTATTTTTACTTTTTTCAGTATTTTATATTTATATAAATTCCTTATTAGGATACAAAACCACTAAGAAAAACCACCAGCCACTAAAACAAAATTTCCCCGCTGAAATACTGGTCTAAACAACCAGTTTTAGGGGAAAATCCACTAAGTTGGCAACACTTTCGGCCGCAAGTGATCGCGCGTGCAGACTCTGTACTGATCGCGCGGGCAGCAGCAGAACGCGTTTGGTTTGAATCCGTCGATACAAGTACTACTGCAGTAACTGAGGCTCTACCATGGGTTTGCGCATTGTAGAAACGTAACGTATTCAATTACGTATACGTGAGCAACAACCAATAGGATCGCTATATTCAATCCTGTTACCAAAAATAAAGCTATCCTATTGGTTGTTGCTCACGTTACGTAAATGAATACGTTACGTTTCTACAATGCGCAAACCCATGGTAGAGCCTCTGATCGCCACCGCGGCCGCCACCGCCACCGCGTTGGTTTGGCTGGACCTTTAGGTAGTACACCTTATACGAAATTTGTCATTCCTTGCTTTTTTTATATTAGTTTTCATACACGCCTTCTATAGGTATAATATATATATTGTTCTAATAACTTCGTATTTTCATACACAATTTCTAATGCATAGGTATAGAAGTTGTGTATGAAAATAAATATGTAAAAAGCAAGGAATGATAGCACATATTAGCCCAATGTACATTGCATAATCTTCCAAAGTCACCATGTATACTAAACAAGTATAAAATAAATAACTCCTCTGTCATCTATGACCAACGATCTAAAGTAGAGATCATTGTCTATGACTCTATTCTGAAATGTTATGATAAACCAAGGCTAGCTAAATAATTACGTTTTTGACCAAAAATATTCACAATTTATGGACAAGTAACCGACCGGTCTCGTTACCGCCATACAGATGCAAAAAATCGTCAAGTGACCAAGTCATGTTTCGGTTTTAGTCTGTGGGTTCCGGTTTTCAGGAGACTACTGCATCGATTTCTTGTCAATTTCTAGATTAGTAACAATTAACAAGTAACCGACCGGTCTAGTTACTGCCATACAGATGCAAAAACCGTCAAGTGACCTAGTCATCTTTCGGTTTTAGTCTGTGGGTTCACCGGTTTTCAGGTTTTCAGAATTCTACCCCCAAGGGGATAAAATAGGGGATGAAAGTTTGTATGATAAAAAAAATAACTATTTCACGCGGACGAAGTCGCGAGCACAGCTAGTGATATATAAAATTGATTAGTAAAATATACAAGATAATAAATAAATATCATCACGGGTGCCTTGCGCCCGAGACCACTAGACGGCCTCAGAGTACCCAGCGGAGGGGTTTTTAACCCCACCTCGTCGTAACCGATGGTATGAGTCTACATCGAACAAATGGCTAGCTCGTCGCGATTTGCATAGACAAACTTCAATAACACATCTTTAAACAGTTTCACAAGTTGGTATAGTGAAACTGGGACCGATAGGTTGCTCTCCGAAGCACTATATTGGTGTTGTTAAACAAATGTACATATTTTTTTAGATTAAAATCTCATTGGTACACACCGGGGTTTGAATCAGGGACCTAAGTGTTTTTAAGTCTAAGGTCTAACCAGCTCAGCCACCACGTATACAGGGTTTATTTGGATGTATGTACTTTGGGCTAATATGAGGTTCTGCTGATCAAATCGAACAACTTCTCCCATGGAACCATGTGTCGCAAATGAAAAAAAATATTGGCTTCCCCATACAAATTGGTCATTTTAATTTAACATTACTAATTTGTATAGAGAAGGCAATTTCTTTTTTCATTTACGGCACATGGTTCCATGAGAATAGTTAGGTTTAGGTTTAAAGAATCTTTATTTCCAAAAGAATACATGGATTCACTTAAATAGAAAATTAACATTTTGTTGACAACAGACTAAACAATACTAATACAACAATAATAGGTAAGTACCTAATTCACAACAAACGACCCACCCCTCCCACTGGACAACAAGTAACCCAGTTGTTGTTATCAAATAATGCTAAGTTATATACTAAGCATTTTTATTGATTCCTACTGCACAATAAAGAGGGGTGAGTCGGCCGATGGGAAGAATTTCATAGAAGGCACATGGAAGGCACCCGACTGAAAGTTGTTCGTATTGATCAGTAGAACCTCATATTAGCCCAAAGTACATCCATTCAAAGTCACCATGTATATAAATATAAAGATGCCTATTATTATTAATGCGCTATATTTCGTTTAAACAAGTAGGTACTATTTTATATTCTAGATTTGGTTCCATCTTCCAATGCCCCTGGATAGTGTCTAGCGGTATGGTGAACAACGCCCACCTGGAGATGATGATGGACACCATGACGTCTCCAGCCGTGTACCCTCTGGTCACCACCAACCTGCAGATACCCATGGGATTCATGGACAGGATCCAAAACACTTTCGCTACCTTTATGCTGCTTTATGCTGCTTTATGCTACTAAGTGAGTTTTTATTTTATTTTCGGTAAAGTAGAATTTTAAACTCTCCCACCTTAATTTATGTACTTAGGTATATAATACTCTTTGTGCAATAAAGTTTTTTAAATAAGTAAATAAAATAAATAGTCTTCATATTTATACATAACTGTATTATTTATAAATTTATCAAGTTTCAAAGTTTTCAAAATAAGTTTTTCCACAAACTATTAGAAAATCGTTATCTGCAATATTAACCTTTATTTTACTATCCAATAAGGGAACCAGTGGGAATGCAATTCATTTAAGGAAAACCCTTTATATTTTCTATATTATTATCTTTATTTTAATATTATAACAAAATAACAATGGTGCAACGTAACAAAAAACGTATATAAACCTTTCGGTAATAAAGTAGTAAAGTATATGGAAATGTCCTATTTATTTAAACACTCTATTACAAAGTAAAAGTTATGTGCCAGCCATACCTACCATAAGTTAATACAATATCTAACCTACATTACCAAACCAACAGTGCTATTATTTATATAAATAAATTGAAACACTTTATTGCACAGTAAACAAAAGTTATGCAGGTACCTACAAAGGCGAACTAATGGCTTAGTCATTCTCTACCAGCTAACCTTTAGTAATGAACATCATAAGTAAATAAATAGATAGGTAATATATCAACATACACACACATATACATATAAGTACACAAAGATTCGTAAATCCTAGAATAATCTATCGTATGCATAAACTAATTTAGAGATTTTGATGCTGACATCTTTAAGGTTGTTTTTTTAATACAGAATACAAAATGCAGAAGACGGCAAAGCAAACTATATAAAATACTTTGAGCCCATCGCGAAAGCCAGAGGAGTTCAATTGGCTGACTACGAGATAGCGGTGAATAACGCCTCTCTCATGTTCCTGAACTCGCATCCGTCCATGTCATTTGCTCAGCCTATGCCCCCAAATGTCTTGGAAGTCGGGGGCTATCATATCGAGGAGCAGATACCTAAGTTGCCTGAGGTAAGAATGCAACTTGCACCCAGTAGATCTATTTGTAAGGCTTTATTTGTACTGTCGAAAAAAGCCATCCTATTGGTTTTTTCATTGTTCATTGGTTTTTCATCATTTATGGTCCCTTCAGTTTTTTTTTGGAGAACAATTTACACATATTGCTCTGCTCCCTAATTATGAAACGAAATTTCGGCAGATCGCTATCGTGATCGATTGCAATTGGAGATGTCGTAGCCTTTATTGCATTGGAAATAAGAGCGATGACACCTCAAATAATCGACGCATTGATAGACAGAGGCTCTACCATGGGTTTGCGCATTGTAGAAACGAAATGTATTCATTTACGTATACGTGAGCAACAACCAATTGAGCCGCTTTATTTTTGGTAATAAGATTGAATAAAGCGATCCTATTGGTTGTTGCTCACGTATACGTATACAAATATGTTACGTTGCTACAATGCGCAAACCCATGGTAGAGCCTCTTGTCACAAACTATGCTCTAGGCTTACTGTGTCTAGCAGAAACAACGATATAATGCATATTATATTTTATAAACACCATGACAAACTATACATAAAGACGTACTAGTATTTTTTTGCCATGAGTTTCCTACTATATATGCGTGGTGGCCTAGTTGGTTAGACCTTGGACTTAATAACACTTAGGTCCCTGGTTCGAATCCCGATGTGTACCAATGAGTTTTTAATTAAAAAATGTATGTACTTTTGTTTGACAACACCACTATAGTGCCTCGGAGAGCACGTTAAGCTGTCGGTCCCGGTTTCACTATACCAACTTGTGAAACTGTTTATAGATGGGTTATTGAGTCTATTCGAAACATCGCGACGAGCTAGCGACTTGTTCGGTGTAGACTCATACCATCGGCTACGAGGAGGTGGGATTAAAACCCCTCCGCTGGGTACCCTGGGGCCGTCAAGACGGTCTCGGGCGCCGTAAGGCACCCGTGATGATACATACATAGTTTCCTACCAAAGGCAATAAACGTAGTATTTTTTGTACTATGGTCAGGGTGTATTTAAAAAATTATAATAATATGTGTCATCATTTTTGGTTTATAATAAGCAATATGTGTGAATTGTCCTACATATTATTATTTTGTGAAATTTACCTCTATATAAGTACCTATTCATATCGGTATACCTATACGTGCGCAAGGCAACAAGAAAAGTTTATTTGATAATCATTTAGGTTATTGATAACAAGTTTTTACAATAATGATTTTTTATCACTACCTACAACACTATTTATACAACGAGGCTATTTCATCATAAACACCGCAACAAGCTTGCCACTTGTTAGGTGTTGCCTCCGAATACCATCGGCGAAATGAGGATGGGTTAATCCCTCCGCTGGGACCCTGAGGCCGTTTAAACGGTTCTCGGGAGCCAAATTGGCAACCGTGATGGTATTTATTTATTTTTATCACTACCTGTTCCGAGTAAGACTATCTCTATATATCAAGCGGCGGTTCTGTCTACTATAATATCAGGTAGATACAGAGTAACATGACTACGACGATGCTACTAATGCAATCCGAGGAATGCTGTGATTTGTCCAATTTGAAGCCTGTGGACTCATCGGTTTTCCGGAGACTACAATATCGATTTCTTGTAAAGGTGGTTGTCTCCTTCATGGTTCAGTTACGAGACGTCAAACAAAATCGTTTTTGTCACCGCCAATTTCGTAACCGCATCATTTAGCCGGCACAATGTTTGATAGACCCCCATTCTTAGAATTTGTAGGTCTGTTTACCATCAAATAGATCCAAAGTTATAAGTCGTCGACCAATTTTTTAAATTTATATTTTATTTAATTCCAATATTTTAGTTATAAAATTAATGGAGTAATGACAATGATTAATTGTATGAAATTTAAAAAAAAGTTTGAAATTCAATTCTACGAAATGATACCTACCTACTCAATTTGGAATGAACCAGGCATCTTTATGTTGCTTTTACAGGACCTTCAGAAGCTCCTAGACAACGCCAAGGACGGCGTGGTCTACTTCAGCATGGGATCAGTGCTGAAGTCCTCAAAGCTCCCGGAGGCCATGCGCAAGGAACTCATCCAGGTGCTGGGGGAGATACCCTACACCGTGCTGTGGAAGTTTGAGGAGAATATCGAAGGACTCCCCAAGAATGTGCATGTTATGAAGTGGGTGCCGCAACAGAGTGTGCTGGGTGAGTTAAATAACATTGTAAAATAAGTTATAAAACTTAAAACAAAAAAAAAACTAATAAAATGATAATTATACTGAATTAATATGTTGTCCTTTTCCTGGTTCCAGAGGAAGGTTCCATCTGGATCCCTGCCCTACCCCCTGGGGGTAACAAGAATTTATTTTCTCGTTGGACACCCTAGATATTTTTGGGGGTTCATCTAGAATGTTATATCTTCATGGACCATATAATAACGTAGGTATTCTAAATCTATACCGAACAAGTGGCGAGCCCATCACTATATTTGTATAGACTCAGAAACCCATCTATAAACAGGTTTTTAAGTTGGTATAGTGAAACCGATAGCTTAACCTCCTCCCCGATGAAGTAGGTGTGTACTAATGAGTTAATTAAATAATAAAGTATTTTTGTTTCACAACACAACTATGCTTCATCGACGATATATAGGTAATCCGTAGGTCCCAGTTTCAGTATACCAACTTGCAAACCTGTTTATAGATGGGTTTATAACTCAAATAAGCTCGCGACTAGTTCGGTGTAGGTTTAGAATAGGTTATTCGTGAGGGGGCCATGTAGAATTGAAATTCTAGATGACCCCCCAAAAACTTCTAGGGGTCCAACGAGAAAATAATTTATTGTTGGACCCCCAGGGTTTCGACTCAGGGGGTCCAGATGGGACCTTCTGTTGCAGAGATATAGAATGGTATGAAAAACCACTCTTAAACCTTTTTACATCCCTGACTGGAATGATTGAAGAGGTCAAAATTTAGTGAAACACCCATATTTTTTTTGTCAAATCTAAATTCCATTTTTGAAAGTATTACTTACAGGAATATATAAATAACGGTATTATGTATTACTCATACCTATCGTTGCCGATATAACAAACTTTCCTCATAATTCATTTATTTCCCTTCCAAGGAGTGGACCCCCTTGGGATTCGAATTTTTAAAATCCTTTTCTTAGCTGACATTCCCTACCTATAAACTACTTACCTACCTCCTAAATTTCACCTCCATAGGTCACGTGTTTTTCGAAATGTTATACTGAAAGTATTTTTTTAGTAGGTATTGCAAGTTATATGGCCACTCAAAAAACCTACATAAATTTAAATGTGGCCCCTCAATTTTAATGCACACCGTATCACGTACTGTAGGACATTTCAATTACAATCATCCTAAAGGATGGACAAGACCTGTCAGCGCAGAAAGTTGCACTGGCAGGTCTTGTCGAATCAGACTTCTTATGAGGATGAATAAAAATATCTCCTTTATTTTCAGAACATCCTAACGTAAAGCTGTTTATTACCCACGGAGGATTACTTAGTACCCTAGAGGCCGTCAACTTCGGGGTTCCTCTGATAGCAGTGCCGGTATTCGGAGATCAACCTGGGAATGCGGATCGTTGCGTCAAGCTAGGATTCGCTCTCAAAGTGCCGTACTCACACAACGTGGCTCCGGAACTGAGAGTCGCTTTGAAAGACATGCTGAGTAATGATAGGTAAGTGTGTTGGGACACTTAGGTGGGAGACCTCTATAACTCCGCTAGGCCGACCGACCTGGGCTTACCCCATTATCTCTGGACTTTGACCCAAATCCATGACCCTTAGGAAAATATTCGATAAACTGAATATTTTAAACTTTTTCGGCTAGCAACGCACAGTGGCGTGGACTGTAGGAAACAGAGAAAGCTCCGAGTAATCTGTCAGTCAGAAAAAAAAAAATCCGACCGGGCTCGTTTGTCCCATGTAGATGCAAAAACCGTCAAGTCCTTTTCACAAACTTTTGACAAACCTTTCAGGCTGCAGTTACGAAATGGGCAGGTGATTTGACATTAAAGCGGCGAGGATATTACAGACTTATAATGCAAATTCGTCCTTGTTGCCCCCCATTTTATAACCACACCATTTAGCCGGCATAGTGGCAGTGGTGGATCCAGGGGGAGGGCCCAGGGGGATATGCCCATGCTTTGCACATGCCGTGCTTCAATAAAAAAAAAATATGGTCAGACTCAGTTATCTGACAGATAATATCTGTCCGTCCGTCTATCTGTCTGTCTGACCTTATAAAATATCTCGAAAACTATTATTCTGATTTTCATATTTTTTTAAATAATACCTTTTACCTATGTTTTAGCACTCGGATATTTATATATTTCGTAGGTCTAAGTCAACTCTAAATAAACACGTATGTAATGGCATAATGTGTAAATAAAGAACACCCTCATTTTCTTTTATTCCAGATACTACAACAAAGCAAAGGAGCTCTCAAAGTTATTTAGATCGCGAGCCACCACGCCATCGAAGACTATCGCACACGCCATACAGCTGGTGATCGACTCCAAGGGAGCCATACATCTCAGATCCACCGCCAGACTATACACCTTCTACCAGAGACTGCTGCTCGACCAGCTTGCAGCTTTATTAGCAGTCCTTATAGCAATTTATTTGATTGTCAAAAGATTAATTAAACGTATTACTTGTTGTAGCGCTAAATCGGGGAAGAAACAAACTAAATCGGGGAAGAAACAAAAATCTCATTGATTGGTTCAGTATTTAAGAATATTAATTTGTAATAATAATAAATAAATACCATCACGGGTGCCTTTTTGGATCCCGAGAACCGTTTAAACAAACAGCCTCATGGTACCCAGCAGGGGGATTAAGGCATCCTCATTTCGCTGATGGTATTTCGGAGGCAACACCTAACAAGTGGCGAAGTTGTTGCGGCGTTGATGATGGTATAGCCTCGTTGTATAATGCGGTCACCCATCCCTGGACGGGTCTTTTCGCCATTGCTTAACTTTGTTATCAGTTGCGCAGTGACTGAACCACTAGGCTGGGGCCGCTTTTTTATATTAATTTTTACTTAATTAAATATTTATTTTTTATATTGTTTATAGTTGTTTTATTTTTGTGTGGGGGTTAAATCGCCTGTAAAGACATTTGCAATTTATCTAAAGGAACCACAGGGCTCTACAAGTAGACATTAATAATATTCTAATGATTGGCGTGCGTGATCGTTGAATATCAGCGGATGACTAAATATCACTGTCAAAATATTCATTGATTATTTACCTATCACGTAACGTAAATTAACTCACCGACAGATAATAATCATCACAGAGGCTCTACCATGGGTTTGCGCATTGTAGAAACGTAACGTATTCATTTACGTATACGTGAGCAACAACCAATAGGCACGCTTTATTTTTGGTTACAAGATTGAATAAAGCGATCCTATTGGTTGTTGCTTCCTACAATGCGCAAACCCATGGTAGAGCCTCAGATAATGTACCTATGTTAAGTTGAGTTCCACCATTGGGTTTTTAAGTTTTAACAAATATTTGATTTGTGTAATGAAACGCATGTAACTCTTGTGAATGAGAATTTATTTGTAAGTTGGTTCGGCACATATGACTAAAAAAATACCACCTTTGATAAATCGAGATTTCTTTGTCATTGGTGATATTTTTTACACAATAGGATTATTTATAGGATTTATTAATAAAATAGCGTATTTTATTGATAAATAACCACATTTTTTTGCATATTTTTTCGAGTGTACCTACTTACATAAGGCGACATGCGTTTGTATACAACAACCTACGCCAGCGCTTCCATTGTAAGAGCTATTAGTTTTTCAGCTCCCCTCCCTCGTACAATTGAATTTTATTTGTGGTTTATACAGAGAGGTTTATAGTATTAGCTACTCGTACAATCACGGGTGCCTTGCAGCCGGCGCCTAGTCCGCGAGACCACCTCTATACAGCCCAGCAGCGGGGTTTATTCCATGAAGTACATACTGAAAGTTTATTTTCCACCTCGTCGTAACCGATGGTTGAATACCATCGTTACTATTCTGAGTAATAGAACACAGAATACCTATGTGGTGCTCGTCGCATTATTGGATATCATCACTGACTCAATAATCAATTGTGATTGTTTAATTTTGTGTAAAGCTTAGATTACCTATTTGTTATTGCTTGATTTATACGGATGCGCTGGTAATTAATTTAAAAAAAACGTATTTTTGAGTTTTATAAAGTTATTATTGTACTAACTTTTGTACTACCACTAGAACCTAGGTGACGCAAATAATGGTGTTTGTCCATCTATCGGTATATTATTGTACTACTAGTTCTAATATTTAAAACCAGATGTCACTGTTTAACAAATAGTTCTTCTATTAGATTACAGATGTCGCTATATATTATTATTATCCAAACATTTCTATAATAATATTTCAGTAACAAATAAATATAATAAAATTCGAATAGCTAATATAGTGACGCGTCACTAAAAAACTTATAACTAAGATTGGTCCAACCAAAACTGTTTGAATATCTACTTATCGGAAAATTCGAATGTTTTGCCTAGGTAGGCAAATATTCGAATTTTCCGAAGCTATTGACTTTGTGAAAAATGCATCCCCTATTTTTACAGGGTTGACACTCACTAGATATAAAGATTGTATATGAGAATAATAAGTATATTTTTATTTGGTTGCGTAAGTAGGTATATATTTTTCGGAAACATAAAGAAAAACATTGATTCTCCTATGAAGGAAAATGATATTAAGCAAATGTAAGTATTTTATTTTGTCCGAAAATTCCTGCGCAAAAAAAAAACAATATGCCTGACTGTGTTCTATAACCTCTGCCGTTGTAACCTTGCTTTGCCGTTGTCTATAACTACGCACCTACTATTCTTTTTAAGATCGCCAACCCTACCAATAAAGAAGTGCATGCAACGTCGGCCATCAATTGTCGATGAAACTGCAGATGACAGAATTAGGAGAGGGGAGTCGACCGTACCTACGATCTACTGAGCCATTAGATGATTTTATATATCTGCTGTTATGAAATAAATACTCCAATGCCTGGGGCCATATTCTAACTAAATAAATTGTTCCTTTATAACAAAGTAGACATAAGCATGCAAAAATTGTTAAATTTTGCGTTTGACATCCAATTATAATTATTGATATCCAAAACGCGTAGCAAAGTTAAGCAATGACAACAAAACCGGTCCTGGGATGGGTGACCGCTTTATACAACGAGGCTTTATCATCATAAACATCGCAACAAGCTCGCCACTTGTTAGGGGTTGTCTCCGAATACCATCGGCGAAATGAGGGTGGGTTAACCACTGCGCTGGGTACCCTGAGGCCGTTTAAACGGTTCTCGGGAGGCAAAAAGGCACCCGTGATAGTATTTATTAGTAGATAGTATGTATTTATATTACTATCCAATAGTAAGATGTAGTTCAGTAGCTCTAGTGTGAGTTTTTTAACATTTACTTTCGCGTTAACTATACTACGGCGTTAACATTTTGACCAATCACACACTCGCCTTTTTAGTTCTCAATATTTCCGCTTGGAGCGCTGAACTATTTCCCATACACATTTTAGTTAACTCAAACGCAAAGTAATAGTTAGAAAACTCACACTAGGGGTACTGATGCCTATTACAACAATGTAATGGCTAATCCAGTAGCGGCGTAGTAGGGCGGCCGCCCAGTGCGCCCGAAATAATGGGGCGCCTTTTGCGCCGAAGATTATAAAAGGCAGGCGCTATTTTAACAGCGAAGGAGTTGGCCGAAGAACTTTTAATTGAACCTGTATCTAAACCTATAACAAGAACTCGATGTGTTAAACGACAATCTGATGATACTGCTCGGGATGAGCCTATAATTTCTCTAAAAAGTAAAGGTAAAAAAACTAGTTGAATGCTTCATGCATACTTTGTGAATGTACATTATGTAAAAATATAAAAAAAAACAAAAGATACAAATGAAACAAAGAAAAACTGTGAAAAAGTCCATCAAAAATCAATGAATTATTATACCAGCTTATATATTGTACCAGCTTATAGTGTCGCTTATAAGAATCAAATTCTGGTAAGTAATATCAAACTAAAGAAAACTACTCATTTTTAATAAAAACATGTTTAATGAACAATTTTGTTACTTTGCTACCGTCTACTTTATCAACTAATTAAATTGTTTGGAATAATGCTCTTCAAAAACCATTCTCATTGAAAACAACAACATCATATTTTAAAAAATAAAAGTAAGAAAAAGCAAATTTAGTTATAAAAAATACATTATCGGAAATAATGGCTATCATTTCGAACAATTTATTAGTTAGGACTAAAAACATAACAAATTTTATTTGCCGTTTGAAGTTACTTTGTACCATTTGATCCTTATAAGCGACACTATTAGCTGTAGCTCTAGTGTGAGTTTTTTTAACGTTTACTTTCGCGTTAACTATACTACTGCGTTAATTTTTATTACTCAAAATTTCCGCTTGGAGCGCTGAACTATTTCCCATACAACTTTTAGTTAACTCCAACGCAAAGTAATAGTTAGAAAACTCACACTAGGGGTACTGGTCCACAAATACAGGTGAGCTTTTTTTTCAAAATTAAACGGTAAGATTTCCGGCTTGGTGGTAAAATTTTTCAAAAATCTAATAATGCAGTTTTAGATTTAATCAAAATCGGCCCGAGACTCCTTTGAGCATTTTTCACTATTCCTTGTAGCTTAGGACTGGGTGAATTATTGAAGTGTGCCCTCAAGGCCAACTGAAGGCACACTTAAAAAAATCACCCAGTATAGGTTACAAATAGAAAACAAAAAAAAACACAACATAAAAAAAATTACAGATTAAAATAAGAAAGTGTAGGACCATAAGTATACCTATAGCTATCAATGCTGTTAAACAATAATGTAAAGACCCCATTCATGGATTTAGGTCTGCTTACCATCAGGTGTAAAGTCCGATGTTGTTTAAGTATTTATTATGTATACTTTAATATAATACGATAATGAAGGTGGGAGGAAGGTCTCTATAACTTCATTAGGCCGACCGACCGGTCTCGTTACCACCACCCATACAGATGCAAAAACCGTCAAGTGACCTAGTCATGTTTCGGTTTTAGTCTGTGGGTTCACCGGTTTTCTGGAGACTACTGCATCGATTTCTTGTCGAGGTGGTAGTCTCCTTTCAGGGTGCGGTTACGAAATGGGTGGTTGAATTGAAGATAAGGCAGCGAGTATATACTCGTAATGCAATTCGTCATTGTCGCCCCCATTTCGTAATCGCATCATTTAGCCGGCATAGTGGGAGCGATCAATATTGTTTAAGAACAATTATTGATTGACCCCATTCATGGACTTTGTAGGTCTGCTCAGCACCAGGTAGATACAAAGTCACACGTCATGCTCCAATAAAATAAAATAAAAAATAATAATGTATGTATATGTGTATGTATCTAAATGAATGTATTTATGTATGTGTATATAAGTACGTATGTGTATATGTATGTATATATCATAGTTTTGTCTCGGCCCGGGAAGAATCGGCGATGGCGACCTTTCCGGTATCTCGTTTGCCGATTCCTCTTGTATTTCGCCCCCGTCCATGATAATGTAGGAAAATACTTTCAATTAAAATAAAATATCTGATTTGATCTAAGAACACTATTTATAATTAATCACCACGGAAAGTTAACAACTTATTACAAAAAAAGCAAATCAAAGCATTTATAATTAACCACAGAAAAGCTAACAGCAAATCAAAACATTTACACTTATATTCACTCGTGTTATCTTATTAATGGCCGTTCCTTCAACCAACTAAAAACATGTGTTTGCTTCGCGAAGTCAAAAAACCTTCTACTTGTTTTCTAAATTATAATTTGTTGAATTAGTAGCGATGACATCCGTGGCTTCCGGTGAAGCAACCAATCATAGACATTGCATTTGACAGCTGTTCTTGCGCCGGCGTTGGTTGATATAGAAACGGAAGTACCACGTTTAATATTGAGACACTAACGCGCCGACACGGCCATTCTGCAGCAGGCCGCACCCGGCATGCCCTGAAAATAAAAGTTGGAAAGTAGACTCTATATCGTAATGGTCATATCTTGTCTTTTCCAGTTTTCAAAACAAGGAATCACTTGCGTTTTAATTAACGTCTACGAGGCCCCTGTCCTCAAGTAGAATCTAAAATTTACTATTAAATTGAAAAACTATTCTGGGAGGCCCCTGTCCTCAACCAGGCGTCAAACCAGTGTTTAAACTCAGGAGGCCCCTGTCCTCAACTGAGATTACCATCAACTAAAAAAAACATCTCTGGGAGGCCCCTGTCCTCAACCAGATACCAAATTAGTTAGGAGGCCCCTGTCCTCAATCAAACTACACAAATACACACATTGAGACTAACGTCTATGATATATATAAATACCGACCATTATTGATATATTCACTCTTATCTTTATATTGACAAAATCCTGTGAATGAAATACATACAATGGCACCAACCTGATTGTTATGGACAATTAGCGGCGTCTCAGCACTCTTATATATCCGCCGACACGGAGTTCATATTATCACAAATTCCAGGTGTAGGGGCAAGGCGTAGTTGATCATGAGCAACCTTTTTTGGTCTACCCCTACCAATAACTTTCTTTATTAGATATCGATATCGTGTGGTAAAATTTTATGGACTTCGTAAGCATCAGGATACTTTAGATCAAGCCCAATTCGAGCTCTAGGGTTAGTTTTGAATAAAACAATATCGCTTTTCTTAAAACTCTTCACTTGGGCTTTTCCTACGTCTGATCGTTCTTTATCGTTTTTACCTTTTACTTTAATTCGATTGCTAATGTAATTATCTAGTTGATTACGATCCACTGTACAATTCGTCTCATCTATAAGTGATATCAACTCAATAGGAACTGGGCATTGTCTTCCTGTGAGTGCTTTAAGAGGACTTACTCCTGTCGTCTTATGTTTAGTACAATTGATAGCTAGTTGCAAAGCATCGAGGCCAGTTTTCCAATTACTTAATTCGTAGTTGCGTATCATTGTAAGACCGTTTTTCACAACTGTCATCATACGCTCTACTTGACCGTTTGCGCGGCTGACACCTGGTGCTATAAAATGTTGATATATATTTTGTTCTTTGCAATATATTTCGAATTCAGACTTAAATGCCGTATCTTGATCACTAATTATTTGTTTTGGAGCTCCAAATAGACTAACAACTCTTTTGAGTGCAGAAAGAACAGAATTTGTTGTTTTATCTGTAGCATAACTCAACATGGTGTACTTAGTGTAAGCATCTATAATAACGACAACATACTCGTGTTTATTATTGCGCATAGTTAACTTGCCAGTCATATCCATATGAATGGTATTAAATGGAATGGGTTCTTTTGGTATAGGGTGCATTTGAATTTGTTTTGCTCCTGAAGAACCTTTACTCGTTTTGCAGATGACACAATTATCAACAAATTGTCGTACAGTTCGAGTCATTTCAGGGAACCAATATTGTTCTCGCAGTTTTGAAAGAGTCTTCTCCCACCCGAAATGCTTAAGAGATGTATGGAAAGCATTTATTATACTCCATTGATATGTTTTAGGCACTACCTTTTTCCAAGAATTACATCCGGGTTCTTTGTCAATATGTTTACGCTGTAATACAAGATCATGTAATCGATAAACGTCTATATTTTCGCCTCGTTCTAGTTTTTTAATAATACTCGACAGTTCTGAATCTCGCCTTTGTTCTACTTTTAGCCATGAGTCAGTGCTATTTAATATATTAATACACGCTACAGGGTTACGGCTAAAGAAGTCCGCGTGTTTCATTCTCGTCCCTTGTCGATATTCTATTTTAAAATCATAGTGCTGAAGGTATGCTAACCACCTATGTATTCGTGGTAATAATTCGTGTTTTTGCAAAGAAGACTTATTGGCATTACAGTCAGTTACTATTGTAAAGGACCTGCCGTACAAATATTGACGAAAGTGTTTAACGGCACGAACGATAGCAAGGGTTTCTAACTCGTATGAGTGATAGTTACTTTCTGGTTTCGTTGTCCTCATACTCATATACGCTACCACGTGTTGTCGTTCATCCTTTTTTTGAATAAGAACCGCTCCCAGTCCAGTACTACTCGCATCAGTGTGCAATTCAATAGGTAAACAATCCTGAAATATCATAAGGATAGGAGTGGAGGTCAATCTACGAATAACATCTAGTCTAGCGTTTTCACCTTTCCGGTATCTCGTTTGCCGATTCCTCTTGTATTTCGCCCCCGTCCATGATAATGTAGGAAAATACTTTCAATTAAAATAAAATATCTGATTTGATCTAAGAACACTATTTATAATTAATCACCACGGAAAGTTAACAACTTATTACAAAAAAAGCAAATCAAAGCATTTATAATTAACCACAGAAAAGCTAACAGCAAATCAAAACATTTACACTTATATTCACTCGTGTTATCTTATTAATGGCCGTTCCTTCAACCAACTAAAAACATGTGTTTGCTTCGCGAAGTCAAAAAACCTTCTACTTGTTTTCTAAATTATAATTTGTTGAATTAGTAGCGATGACATCCGTGGCTTCCGGTGAAGCAACCAATCATAGACATTGCATTTGACAGCTGTTCTTGCGCCGGCGTTGGTTGATATAGAAACGGAAGTACCACGTTTAATATTGAGACACTAACGCGCCGACATATATGTACTTATATTACAGTAAGTATTTATTGAAATGAAGAAATGTTGTGTTCTGTAATTCTGTACTTTCAATATTGTAAGATAGTATATCTGCCTTGGGGTGTTCTACGCGTGCTCTTCAGTAGGATGAGAGTATATACCACATGCTATAAGCATAGGTTTAAGTCAATAACCATGCAGGACCATGCTCCTCCGATGATACGGTACATGTGGAACATCAGAGTTTTTTACTTATATATATATATATATCTTCACGGGTGCCTTACGGCGCCCGAGACCGTCTAGACGGCCCCAGGGTACCCAGCGGAGGGGTTTTTAATCCCACCTCGTCGTAGCCGATGGTATGAGTCTACACCGAACAAGTGGCTAGCTCGTCGCGTGGTACCTTTTTCTCCAGGGTGTCTCTGAGGCGATCGACTTGTGATCAGCGTTTGCGCCCTAAAAGATACCTTTCACCTATCTACTTGTAGGTATATTTTGATTACCTATACTAAAGTATGTATATTTGGGGCGTAGCTATGGTCTGTTGGGTTGGTCGCCTTGGTGGCACTTTTGCAGGGCAGTCAACGATTGACAGGTCAATGGAACCAGCTAACCACCTAGTCTTAAACTGGTTGGTTATGTAGTGTGTGTTCGGTTGGGTTGTTTTTTTTTTTTTTTTTTTCTTCCCGCAAGGACAATAGTTTAATAGTTTACGATTTGTTTATTTTGTATTATATTCTCAACATTTGTCTGTGGGAGGAACGGCGACCTGGCCAAGTACACACAGGACCTTATATATACTTTTTTTTTTTTTTTGACTTTTCATAAATGCCTGTAAAGGTTTACATGAAATAAATATTTTTGACTTGACTTGACTTGACTATTTATATAACTTTGAGTAATAGGTGATTAAATATTACAATGTAATATTTGGTACCAAGAGCGGGACTCTCAGGTGTTTTACACTTAACAAGAGAGTCCCAACCCCTATAAAGATAACATGTAAAATATTTAATAAATCATTTTACATTTTCATTTTTATATTTTTATTTCATTTAAGTTTACAGTTTAACTAACCCGGCTACTACATATTGGAGTTTCCTGTATTATATTTTATTATACCGATACTATCCTACCCAGCTACTAATTATACTACTAATTACCTAGTTATTTTTAACGAATGTTTCCATACTATAATTATAATAAGAAAAAGGTCCGGCGGTCACTGGACACATAATTTAGCAACAAAATTATATTGTTTAAAGTCGCGTGATCCACGAGGATGGTATTTGCGCTCGCGCAACTATGTGGGTACAGTCAGCTGCATCGTAGAGAAAATATTTAAAAATGTGATACCTATTTAAAACTAATATTTTAAAGATTTAAAAACGCCAGGTTGAGTACGTTTTTATATACGTAGTCGCGAACTGGCTTATCTAAATATAACCTAACAATATTTCAACTTTTCGTAAAAATAATCATATGTAGGATTATCCAAGTCCACAAAAAAACAAGTTACAAACTAAGTTCTAGACTTATGTTTCAGATATACTATGGGTATCAGAAACAAAAACACTAATATGCACACTATATATACTTTATAAACACCCTGACCATGGCAAACTATACCTACAGAAAAACGTTTAATATTATTTTGCCATGAGCGGGAAATGAATTTACGACACTACTAGGTCAAAATATGCTAGAAGTAGAACCTATGACATTTCTAACTTCTATACTTACCATATTCACGTTCTAATGGGTTCGCGGGTTTTTAAATGTGTATAACTATAAAGAAGGAAACCACAATATAGTAAATAAAAAAAGATACATAATATAAGGAAATAGTACATTTTTTAAATATAATATTGAATAAAACGTCTTAAATATCACCTTGGGAAATATTTTTTACGTTAAAGTTCTCAATATAGTGCGGTACCTATATTTTTATTATTTCAGAATTATTTAGCGTAATTATTTTACTAGATGATTTTATTAATCTGTTAAAAATTATTTATTATTCTTTTTAAAGATAAAAATGCAATGAATGCCTGGTGGGCGGGACTCGAACCCACGATCCTCGCTTTCGCTGCAAGGCACTCAACCACTGAGCTATATCTACATATACATAGACGCCCTCTATTAGCTTTCTTCTAATAACTCTATATAAGTGAAGTTAGAAGTCCTCGTTTGTAATACTAGATGGCAGAGGAGTATTTTTTTTTTACTTTTTTCAGTATTTTTATATTTTTGCAGTTTTATAAATTCCTTTTTTTTTATATATATAGATAATCTAAACTTTTTTCGTTGCATTTTTATCTCTTTAAAATTAATATAAGATTATCTTAATATTTAATTTTTATCAAACACGTATTATTATAACAATAAAAAATACTTGAATAAAAAGATCTTATTTCTTCAATTGGTGCTATTTGTATTATTTTAGTCCTGGTATGACACTGCCTTAAGAAATGTAGTATTTCCAAGCCATGATATTCTAAAATCAAAACTAGCCAATAGACAATAAAATAAAAATCAATTTTTAATACTTTTCCACCTGACTGTAACATTAGTTTGCGCGTCGCGTGCGTTGTTTTATTCGGCAATTTAAAAGGAACGCCTATTTCCAGTTAAAAAGTCGGTAAATTATAAAGTGATCTAATTCTACAGCTTATACTTTGCTGCCTTCGATATAGAGTAGAGAATGAAGGTGTGGAGCGGGCAAACCAGGGACTGACGAGGAGGCCGAAATATTTGACGATGTATCTACGCAAATGACAGTAAGGCCGTCAGGATGCCTGCCGTCGAATCTGTTACTCCAGGGGGCTCAAGAACACAAGGAATTTTACCGTTTTAAGAGTACTATAACCAAAACGAATTTTGTCGTTGAAGGCACTATGATGAGAATACGTCTAATTCAATTTTAAATTAATTTACAACTGTAATAATATTTATCATAAACAGTTCAGTAGTTCGCCGTTAAAATTTATACAAACAGAAAGACAGATAAGACGTTATATATAACTATAACTGCATTGTATTGTTGATAGAAGCATAGAATGTTAAAAAAAATACCGACTTTTTTAGTTATTATTTTTGCTGATGTATAAATTAAGTATTTTTTAAAGGATTTCGTTATTTTGACAAGCTGATGTTTTCGTTGAAACAGAATATGGCCAGTTTTGAAAACTCGGTGTAATTCGTCTAATGTTTAAATTGAACTTTTCCCATGAACCCTGTCTAATTTGTAACGAAAAAAAAATATGCTTCTCCACACAAACTAGTAATGTTAATTATAACATTACTAGTTTGTGTGGAGAAGCATTTTTTTTCATTTACGACACATGGTTCCATGGGAAAAGTTGTTCGATTTGATCAACAGACCCTTATATTAGCCCAAAGTTTCAAATTCACCCTGTATGTGGGTAATGTCCTTCATATACCTATATAGTAGGTAGGTATATGAGGTATATTATATTTAAAATCAGTTTAAAAAAAATGTGTAAATGAGTGACCAGAGGCTCTACCATGGGTTTGCGCATTGTAGCAACGTATTTGTATACGTAAGCGTGAGCAACAACCAATAGGATAGCTTTATTTTGGAGGTATACTGTAACATAAAACTTAACGTCAGACCGACAGCAATCATCCAATGGCATCCATAGTACAGGGAATCCTAGTTTGGGTGTTCAGAGGCTCTACCATGGGTTTGCGCATTGTAGAAACGTAACGTATTCATTTACGTTTACGTGAGCAACAACCAATAGGATCGCTTTATTTTTGGTAACAGAAGCTCTACCATGGGTTTGCGCATTGTAGCAACGTAACGTATTCATTTACGTATATGTGAGCAACAACCAATAGGATCGCTTTATTCAATGCTGTTACCAAAAATAAAGCGGCCCTATTGGTTGTTGCTCACGTATACGTATTCGAATACGTTACGTTAATACAATGAGCAAACCCATGGTAGAGCCTCTGGATTGAATAAAGCGATCCTATTGGTTATTACTCACGTATACGTAAATGAATACGTTACGTTTCTACAATGCGCAAACCCATGGTAGAGCCTCTGGGCCAATTTGTGGTTATATCTTAGCCTCAACTCTTTAAATGATGTTATTTAATAAATTAAAACCATGTAACCTTATTTTGCAATAAAGTATATATATATATTTTTTTATTTTATTTATTCAATCCTGTTACCAAAAATAAAGCGGTCCTATTGGTTGTTGCTCACGTATACGTATACAATACGTTACGTTGGTACAATGCGCAAACCCATGGTAGAGCCTCTGGTAGATAAGTATTATATTAATAAAGTATAAATTATACAAACAAACACATTGTAAAACTTTTTTTAGAAAAGCCATCGCTCATCCGTCAGGAATGTTTGCCAAAAATATGGGCTGACCCACTTCCGTCATACCGCGTCATATTCGCAACATATTCTAGAGACTAACTAGTTTAATTTATAACGATTAGTACGTAACCAGTTGCCAAGTAGTAGGTAGTAACATATCAGGGTGTGGTTTCGAAACGGGCGGAGGTTGATATTACGATAACGCAGCGCGAGCGTAGGCTTGTAATGCAAATTCGTGTTGTCGTAACCGCATCACCTATGGCAATTTCTTATAATGTACAAAAATATACATCACCGTACATATTAACGTTATGTTAATCTCCGTAGCTTGATCAGAGGCTCTACCATGGGTTTGCGCATTGTAGAAACGTAACGTATTTATTTACGTAAACGTGAGCAACGACCAATAGGATTGCTTGATTCAATTCTGTTACCAAAAATAAAGCGATCCTATTGGTTGTTGCTCACGTATACGTAAATGAATACGTTACGTTTCTACAATGAGCCTCTGAGGCTCTACCATGGGTTTGCGCATTGTAGCAACGTAATGTATTTGTATACGTATACGTGAGCAACAACCAATAGGGTAGAGATGTGACTTCGAAAGCCAAAAATTGATTAAATAATAATCGATATTTTATCGCAACAAATTAATCGATTTACAAATATCGATTAATTGAAAGAAAAATAATCGATTTTTCAAAAAATCGATTTATTTTTTCAAAAAAAAAAAACATTTCTGTAGTCATTAAAACCCATGAAGCTAAAAAAACGCGCCGGGCGCGCGGACGGGCGCGTTTTTTACCTTCATGTTAAAACCATACTACCTAATCCTAATAATATTAAAATCTCAATGCGAAACATAACTTTCTCCGCTATTGCCTCCTTTTTTCTATGTACAGAACCCTAGTAAGCCCAAAAGTATGTATTGGAACGTAATACATAATAAACTTGTGGTAGAGCTAGTCCCAAAAATAGATGGCGCTTTTTAGTACCCTTGGCTTCCGATAGAAGTCCCTAATATGTTTATATATTTATTTATATTCTTATATTATTATAGTTCAAGTATATTATTGTAACGCTTAGGCCCATAGAATTCTCATACAACGTCCCAAAATTAGGTTTTACCCGCGCCATCTGGTGTCAAAAGTTAGTAAAAAATTATTGTGGAGGTTTGAAATATCACCGCTAGATGTCACTAGAATAGATTATTAATGTTCAACTTTTGTATAAGATGATTTGACTTGTCATATTTTTTTTAGATAAAATGTACGTTTCTAATAGCCGTACGCGGCAATATTTATACATAAATAAGGTTATTTTTGTAGGATCATTTGGGGTGATGTATCTATTTTCATATACTCACAAATGATTTATATGACATTTTATGAAAAGCGAGGCATATGATCAGTGTTTCAGCGTTGCCATGCCACAACGTACTAAGAAGTACGGTTTTCTGTAGGGATGTGACATTGAATCAAATTGAATGAAAGCCAAAAATCGATTAAATAATAATAGATATTTTTTTCGCAACAAATTAATCGATTTACAAATATCGATTAATTTTTTTTCCAAAAAAAAAACATTTCTGTGGTCATTAAAACCATACTACCTAGTCCTAATAATATTAAAATCTCAATGCGAAACAAAACCTTCTCCGCTATTCCGTCTTTTTTTCTATGTACAAAGTAAGCACAAAAAATCTATATTGATAACGTAATACGTTTTTTTTTATTGTTATTGGTGCACGCACTGCCCATGACTTGACCTGATGGTAAGCAAACCTACAACTCCACGAAAGGGGTCGATCAACATTGATGTTTAATAATATTGCGATACCAAACAAACTCTTCAGCTTTATAATATTAGTTTGAAAAAAAAATGTTTTAGTCTATACAAATAAATAAAATTGGATTTTCTGTTTATAATTCAATAACCGCTTTTTATTATATACATATAGATGTACACACGGTACATACCTATACCAAAATAACATTTATTTTTATCTGTCTTTTTATACCGGCTAATCTTTAAAACGGCTGGACCGATTTTAATAGGACTTTCACTGGCAGATATCTAATGTAATAAAAAAAAACTTAGGCTACTTTTATTTTTGATTTTTAATATTTATTTTTACATACATATCATCACGGGTGCCTTACGGCGCCCGAGACCGCCTAGACGGCCCCAGGGTACCCAGAGGAGGGGTTTTAATCCCACCTCGTCGTATCTATAAACAGTTTCACAAGTTGGTATAGTGAGACCGGGACCGACAGCTTAACGTGCTGTCCGAAATATACATATTTTTTAAAATTATAAATTCATTGGTACACACCGGGATTGAACCAGGGACCTAATTGTTTTTAAGTCCAAGGTCTAACCAACCCGGCCACCACGTATATGAAAAACCCTATTAGTAATAGAATAAGTAGCTCCTCTAAAAACTAAGTAGGTATAACTAGTACGAGTACCTACTGGCCTTTGACAGTTTTCTTGTTTTAAAGTGGTACCTAGTTAAGATGTTCTCAAACAGGAGTGGACTTCGGTTCTGAAGTAACTCCACGCAGCTCGCAGTGTGGTTGCTTGTATAGATATGGGCATAGAGACCAGTCAGCTACCTGGGCGGGCTTGTTCTCTTATACAGGATGTTATATTTTCTGTTTTTTTAATTTGTAATTTGAAGGAGAATGTAGATTAAGAATGACCAGGTGGGCGATTCTCGCGCTTTCGACATTGATCTCGATTCAAGATTTTTAAGCGAAAAATGACTAAATATGCTATTTTTCGTTCAAAAATATCGAACATTAAACGAAATAAATAATAAATATATAAATATTGAACGAAAAATTACATATTTAGTCATTTTTTGTTTAAAAATCTCGAATCGAGATGAATGTCGAAAGCGCGAGAATTGCCCACCAGCTATGAAATCGCTTACGAGATATGTTGTTATTCAGCAAGTAGATACATTGGACCATTAAGCTAAACTTTAGCTGCTAAAGGTGTTTCCTCACCCTTTTAGCAGCCTTTATGTATTTTAAGGTCTAAATATTTCTTCCTCGTACGAGAGTTCACTACACTATTGTGATTGTACTAACTCGCCATATTGACCAACCACCAGCCACCCGCTCCAGTTTTCAGTGTCATATAAGAAGATTTCGCTAATTTTCCACATAATTGTTTCGATTATTTCGAAGCACCGTCATATATATTTTATATTATAAATCTTTAAAAGTAGAACATAAACTCTGAACACCTAAATAATACATATTATAAGTTTAAAAAATATGTTCTTACATTTTAGTAGTTTTGAAATCGGTTAATATTATTTTGTAAAAATATTTTAGGTTACCCTTTTTGGTAGTTTTATTCTAATCTAGGTAACCCATACATTTTCGCACCTATGTTGCGTATAAAAAAATGGGACCAACTAGATGATTCATCCTTTAGAATAAAAAAATAAGAAACATCAAAGTCGGTTTAGATTTAATGACCAAACAAAACGCGTCTGAGTTTTAGAAAGTAAAGAGCAACCTGTATATAAAAGGTATTAATTCAACCAGTCATTTTGCTACCCCACACACAAAAGGGTCCACTCGAGAATTAGGTGTCAATTTTATAATAATATCACCAACACAAATAGGCATAGTATAAAAAATCCACTTCTGGAATACTTGGGAGCGACCTAAGCTACTTTGAATGATACCGCTCTAAAAAAAAACAAAAAATGGCGGACGCGTGAGCATTCATGTGGAATGTCTTTTGTAAAATTTCAAACAAACGAGACATCTTTCGTTTCTTTATGAATGAAAATAATACTTTTGAGTGCGAGCTTTGTCTTGTAATGCATTGACTTTTAAATACTATTATAGGGTGCACTTCGTTTATAATAATAGTCTATACTACGCAATTGAGGGGATTTATTTTTTAAAATACTTTATTGCACAAAATTACAAAATAAAATTGTACATAGGCGAACTTAATGCCTTAGGTATTTTCTACCAGCTAATCTTTGATATTTCATATTTTAGTCTTTAATAATCTGTGCATAGTATGTTATTCTATTTGATATAATCTTATTCTATTTGATATTATCTTAATTTTTGATGAGCTATATATATTTGCAACTATATAGATATTATTTAAAAAATAGTCGATTTAAGTTTCTACAAAATTTGTATAGTAACTTAATAAGCGTTATAATACCGATTTAAAAAAAAAATCTCTTAAATTAACTTCAGTTCAATTGAGTCATAATTGCATAATAATAGACCCATAATCGCTTAATTTGTTATATTTTGTATATATTGAATTATCATTTTATGGCTATATCCAATATAACTAACATAAAAAGTCCTTTTATTTATTTATTTAAATTCTTTATTGCACAAAATTGTACATAGGCGAGCTGTCTTAGGCAAATTTCTTTCAATCAGGAAAGCTGATATATATGTGGTAATTAAAATAATACTTATAAAATTTAGTAGAGAATTCTAAATGAGATGTAAAAAATAATATATAATAAGTTCCCCTTGCCCCACCTAACCTTAGGTAGTTATGTCATAATCTCATTAGTCAGACCGTTTCACCACCCAAAATTATAATAAAATTAATAACCACATCATTCAACCGGCATAGTGAGAGCGACCACTGCTGTTAATCAACAATTAATTGATCGACCCCATTCATGGATCTGTAAGTCTGCTTTCTATCAGGTAGATACAAAATAACAAGCCGAGCTCCAATAATAGAAAAAATATAAATCACAATTTACTCGTATGTATTTGCGTCTGCCTATGCTATGATACATATAAGTTGTAATAATTTGCTTGTTCGTAACTAATCAAAATCAATAAACGATCAATCAAAGTGTCTGGCTGTAAGAATACCGAAACTAATGCTGGATCTCCATGCTCCGTGATTGTATTCACGCGGACGCAAACCGTGTGTCTGGTATCCGAGACAGAAAAGTTGTATTCATCTATATTCTATAGGGTCAAAACTTTGATTAATTGGAATAAGGCCCCTTTAAATATCGGCGGATCCGACGCGCCACTCAGTAGCTCTACCATTAGTTTTTACTGTGTAGACCATAGTCGCTAGTAAATATAGATGGGGAGCAACCATTAATATCCTTTTATTTTTTAAATAAACCTGTCTTCTTATTGGTTGATCGCTATCTATAATAGTTACCAACAATAAAATAAACACAGTAGAAATTCATGATAGAGTTACAGACCGTTTACCGTAAGATGTCCCCTGCCGTGATGTTGGCACTATGGCAGGTACAGACCGTTCACCTTGTGCCTGCGCAACTACTGACGTCGCAGCCCACGTTGCGTCGCTCGGTGCGGGCTAGTCCGCCGAGTCCGCGTCCATCCTCAATCGTGAGTGGCCAGCATTACCTATCAATTTTGTCTTGTCAATTATTTGATTTCAGCGAGTAGGTATGCATGTACCACCATCACGGATGTCCCACGGCGATCGAGACTGCCTAGACCTAGAGTCGTCAAACTGCGGCCTGCGGCCAATTGTTCATGCTTATGACGGGCTCGTTTTCCACAATTAGCCAAGAGGTTAGGCCTTCATCTTCTCTTCTTCATCTTCATGGTGGGTCCACTTTTCCGCAATTGGCCAGGAAGTTAGGCCTTTTTGCGTGATGTAAACGGCCGGCTACTCTAGCCAGCCCAGCTCCTTCCAGAAGGCAGCAAGGAGTCCTGGACTCCTACAGGCCTCGAGGAACGACGAGCGGAGGATTTTCGCCCGTTGTGAAGCCACCCCGGTGCAGTGAAGCAGCACGTGGGTAGGTGTTTCTTCGGTTTCCATGAATCCCCTACGTAGAGGACTGTTGGTGATACCTATAAGGGTAAGGTGTCTGTTTAATGGAAAGTGTCCGGTCAAAATACCCACCACCATCCTTAGGTTACCTCTGTTGTGACTAAGCAAGTTACGAGCTAGGCGCGGGCCTGGTTTGGTGACCGCCTCTCTCGCCTGCCTGCAGTTCTGTAAATTGGCCCAATACAATGGTTGTGGATGTTATCTCGCAGCCAACTTCCCAGCTGGTTAAAAGAGATCGGTACATACGGTTCGGGTCCCACTGGAATGGTAGCCGATCCTCTTTTTGCTAGTTCGTCCGCCGCGTCGTTACCAAGTGAGTTGCTGTGTCCTTTAATCCACTGGAGAATGACCCTGTTTTTGGTTGCTATTATCTCCAGTGCGTAGTGACATTGTTTTACGAGACTTGAGTTTACCTGTCTGTTTTTCAATGCCAGTAATACGGCTGCGCTATCTGATAGAATACGAATGCCCTGTTGTTCTATCTTTCTTGCGCATACTGCCGCGGTTGCTTCTATAATGGCTATGCACTCTGCTTGAAAGATAGATGCATGTGTGCCGAGTGCCACAGAAATGTTAATATTCAGGTCAAGAGAGAAAACTCCTGCTCCTGTCCCGTGCTTAGTTTTCGATCCGTCTGTGTAGATCCTGACCTCATGTAGACCGGATTTATGAGCTGGCTCTTCTTGGGTGCTAATTCTCAGTTTTCTTTTGTTTGTAAAGAGAGCAAGTTCCGTTTTAGTAGGATTTACATTTAGTTATAGAGGTTAGGCCTTTTGGCTGTGTCGGCTGACTATTCTAGCCAGCCCAGCTCCATCCAGAAGGCGACAAGAGTCCTCCATAGGCCTCAAGGAGCGACCTCGGTGTTTCGAGGATTTTCGCCCGTTGTGAAACCACCCTGGTGAAATGAAGCAGCACATGGGTGGGTGTTTCTTCAGTTTCCATGTTACCTCTACATAGAGAGATAATAAAAGGCTGCTGATGATTGTAATGTGCCTATTAATTTAATGGAAAGTGTCCAGTAAATATACCCACCACCATAAATATTTTGACTTGGACTTTGACTAACATATACCACTGTCAGAAAAGCCCTTTTCACACCCTTGATATTATAATTTTCAAATATGTTTTCTTAGCGGATGCTTACGATATATAAAATTATACATTATTACAGTGGCAATCTTACAACCGTACGCGGCTATACATTATTCAATTATTCATCAAATATATTTATTTACAAAAGATATTTAATTAAAATTAATAACAAAAATATATGTCCTACAAAAAAAAAATCTATTCTAATATCTGCCCGTGTGGCATAGTGGCCAAAATGCTGGCAACATTTCCTCGCTGTATAATTATGCTAATTTTCTGTGCGAGGATTATTCGATTTACTCTGCATCAAATAATAAATACAGTAAAGAGTTATATAAATTTCTTACTTATTTTTTTTAATTTGGGTAATTAGTTAATTATATACGTGGTGGCCGAGTTGGTTAGACCTTGGACTTAAAAACACTAAGGTCCCTGGTTCGAATCCTGGTGTGTACCAATGAGTTTTTAATTAAAAAAAATATGTACATTTGTTTGACAACACCACTATAGTGCCTCGGAGAACACGTTAAGCTGTCAGTCCCGGTTTCACTATACCAACTTGTGAAACTGTTTATAGAAGGGTTATTGAGTCTATTCAAAACAGCACGACGAGCTAGCCACTTGTTCGGTGTAGACTCATACCATCGGCTACGACGAGGTGGGATTAAAACCCCTCTGCTGGGTACCCTGGGGCCGCCGTAAGGCACCCGTGAAGATATGTATATGTATGTAAGTTTTTTATTATTTGGAATTTGTTCCCCCCTTAAGTAGAAGTTTTGGCTGTTCATTGATAGTCAGTCAGGACAAACCATTTTCTAAGTAGTATAGATATAATATATAGATAATAAAAGACTGAGACATTAGTTTTAGAAAATATATACAGACAGACGATTACCAATGTTTGTTTATATCTAAAATTTCTCTTGACGTCATAACTATTTTATTATTGGCGGATGCAAAACGGGGTCAAAAGATATCTGAAATTATATAATTTTATTATATTATCCATATCTAAATAATTAATAAACAACAAATGCAGACAGTATAATAAGAATTAAAATGATAAGATGCATTCACATTATTAATTTTAATCAACGGATTATATTGTGTCTTTTATTTCTGATAATCTTATTTATATAATATATCGGACCACCCGATATTAATACGAGAAAGAAAATATACTGGATTTCTTCTATAACTTTATTTTTCATTAAACACAATAAATACTATTATTTCCATAATAATATTTAACGTTCAGAGGCTCTACGATGGGTTTGCGCATTGTAGAAACGTAACGTATTAATTTACTCATACGTGAGCAACACCAATAGGATCGCTTTATTCAATCCTGTTACCAAAAATAAAGCGATCCTATTGGTTGTTGCTCACGTATACGTAAATGAATACGTTACGTTTCTACAATGCGCAAACCCCATGGTAGGGCCTCTGTTATGAAAGACTGATTGGGAATTATTTTATTATTATTATTATTTAATAAATAATATAAATGTCTATCTTGCTAGAAGAAAACATATGAATAAAATAAAAAATAAAAAAAACGGATTTAAACAATTATTTATATACAACTAATGCCCAACACAGAACGATCCGACTTCGAACACAACCTTAAAGGTTAGCTGGTAGATAATGTGTAAGGCATTAAGTTCGCCTTTGTACATAACTTTTGTTTACTGTGCAATAAAGTGTAATAAATAAATAAATTAAATAATGAGTACATTGACTGACAAGAATATTATTTTAATAAAAGAACATTGCACTAAGTTATAGATTAGTGGACAACATTATAGGCTTCCAGAGGTCGTGGGTTCGATTCCCACTCATGGCAAAACACGATTTTCTGTACAGTTTGCCAGGTCTTGGTGTTTATAAAATATAATATGTATTAGTATGGTTGTTTGTGGTACACATAGTACAAGCCTAGAGCTTAGTTTACACATAGTAAAACCTACATATTGTTATTATTTTATGGGTGTTCCGTGTAGGCGTTAAAACAAGGAGTCTACTGAATAACATAAATATAAAATAGTATTTAATAAGGTACATAATATTGTTTGTGTAAAGCAAATACTACAAGGAGTCTAGCCCCGGCAGCCAGAATGTTTTTCATTGCATTTTATTTAAAATAAATTCAATATAAGATAAAAATATATATATATCAATATCCTGATAAAAAAAATATAAAAATATAAAATACCTACTGAAAAATGTATAATACAACAAAAAACACTTTACTGTAATATACAGTTATTAGAAAAAAGTACATAGAGGGCGTCTGTGTTTAAGTAGATAACAAGCAATAACGAAAACCGTGAGGAGTGACTGGAACCAGCCCCCCTAGCCAAGAGCGCAGTCGTAAATAACGCTAACGAAACTTGTATGAAAATGACATTTGATGATGACGTCACTTTCGTTTTTATCGTTGCAGAAATAACCAAAACGAGACAACAGTATAGATACACCAATAGGATAATACATTTGTTATCTCCATCTCTTTCACGCTTCTGCAACGTTTGAGCGTAAAAAGCGATCTTGATCTTGGCTAGGGGGGCTGGTTGACTCAATGGTTGAGTACCTTATCGCGAAGGATCGTGGGTTCGAGTTCCGCTCACCAGGATTTTTTACAATTTAACCAATTCAATATAACAATGCTATATAAATAAATTATTATTGAATAAGTTATAAAATAACACTCCTAAAACAAAAATGAAATGCCTACAATAAAAATTAAACCTACCAAAGAAAATATATAATATATAAAAATAATATATATTATTCATTGTCCACCATATCCAAACCCCGTCCCGGTCCGAAAGTACCCATAACACTGTCAGCATTGCCTCGTTGAACTGCCAGTGAAATACGCTGTTTAAAAAAGTAACCGGACCGAGAATCACCAGAGGCCTTCGGTTGAGTACCTTATCGCGAAGGATCGTGGGTTCGAGTTCCGCTCACCAGGATTTTTTACAATTTAACCAAAATCGGTTTTATAACTATAGTTGCTATAGGTAGATAATAAAAATCTGATTCCCGTAAAAGTTGTTAAAACCCCATTTGTCTATTTGTATCGTTTTATTTATCTCTCTAAAGTACTTTTGCCTTTTGTAGCACCCGCATTCGTTGCACAAAACATCGATGTACTTGCCTACAACAAAACAATCAAACTGAAAAAGTTTCAGTCTATCGATGGGGGTTGAAACTTTTTTGTAAATAAAAGAATTGTACCAAAAACAAATGGTTTGTTTTATTTTTTATGCGACAGAGTTAAAAGAAGCTAAAAGGCTCATTAAAGAATATTTTGTTATTTATTTAATAATTTAATTTGACTTATAAATATAATACGGTTTTAAGATGAGTAAGGGCTATATGCAATTTAAAAGCAATGGATAGCTGCAAAAGTGATTTCCAAAACTCAAATATTGAAAATATAATAAATACAAATAGTAGCCAATGGTATGGGTCTACACAACAAGTGGCTAGCTCGTCGCGATGTTTTGAATAGACTCAATAACCCACAGGCCCGACAGCTTAACGTGCTCTCCGAGGCACTATACTGGTGTTGTCAAATAATTGTACATACATTAAAAAAAAACTCATTGGTACACACCGGGATTCAAACCAGGGACCTAAGTGTCTTTAAGTCCAAGGTCTAACCAACTCGGCCACCACGTATATTTTATTTATATTCTATATTTTATTTTTATTTATTATTATTATTAATAGCGTATCTATAGAACTCAGAGCAAGGGTCGCAAAAGAGACCCCTGAGGAACGCCAGACGAAGCTCAAACTATTTCCACCGATAAGAACAGTATGTCTTCTATTCTTAAGATTCCACCACCTCTGAAGATCCCCTCGAATGCCGAACACAAAGGTTACGCAACAGAGTGATGTGATGTACATTTGTCAAAAATAATTTCAGTATCAGAAACAGAATTTTAATAATTTCTTAAAAATTATAAAAGATAATCTGACTCGTCGAACTCAACATAAATTAGGTAGACACTTATAAATAATCATCTATAATTTTACATAAAAAAGACGGATGTGTATCGGCACAAAGGGACTATACAACACATATATTATTATATAGCATATTTATATAATTAACAAAAAATTACAATAACAATTAACAATATATGCGGACGAATAGTTTTTGAGCATACAGAAAGGAGGCTAGTGATGTACTGTTTTTTTATTGCAGTAGTGGCAGATAAAGTTTAAACCCTTCTCACAAAATGTTTAATATATTTTTTTAGGTTCTAATGTAGTTACGTAAGGCTACGTAATATCTTCTCGTCCCAAATACCGCAGTGTTTAAAAGCCAAGGTGTTAGAGCAGTGTGTGTTGCCAGTGATGACTTACGGATCAGAGACGCGGTCGCTTACTATGGGCCTCATGAAAAAGCTTATAGTCACACAAAGGGCGATGGAGCGCGCTATGCTCGGCGTTTCCTTGCAGGATCGTATTCGAGACGATGATATCCGCAAAAGGACCAAATTAACCGACATAGCCTTCAGAATCGCTAAACTTAAGTGGCAGAACGGACGGCCGTTGGGGCATTAAGGTTATCGAGTGGCGACCACGTGCTGGAGGACGCAGCCCCCCCACAAGACCTGAAAAGGTCGCGGGAAGCCGATGGCTACAGGCAGCGCAGAACCGGTCGTTGTGGCGATCTTGTGGGAGGCCTATGTCCAGGAGTGGACGCGTAAAATGCTGGTATGATGATGATGAATGTAGTTACTCTATCATTAGTGAATTTTATAAAAATTGTGCATTTTCCCTATTGTTGCCGATTGTCCTATAAAAGAATGTCACTTACCTTTCACACATTTAATTTGAAGTTCCGTAAGTAGAGTACCTTGCCATGAAGCGAAGGTCGTGGATTCAAGTCACTCATCTTAATTATATATTTATAATTTTCAGTAATTATAATATAACCTCGATGTAGAACTTATGGCTTGGTTTGCCTGTAATATCACATTTTAATATACATCGTCCCAAAGGGGGAAAATAGAAGAAAATAGTTAAGTTTAAATTTGGGACGAATTTTGGATGTCAACATTTTTTTTTTTTTGAAATTTTATAGGTTTGTTATTTTTTTAATTTTGGTTTCCTTATAAATTTGATAAACTTAGCTTGTCCTTAATTATTAATAAAAGTATAGTATTCATGGACTTGGATGAACAGGATAATAATCCTGTTCATCTCCAAATGAGTCCCCTGCCTGATCGAGCTTAGAGATGGGCATTTATAAATAATTGGATTTTGTTTTTAAACTGAATATTTATGTTGTTTCGTGTGAGACAATAATTTGCATTTTTGGATTCATCAAATTCATTTAGATTCAAAAACTACACAGTAGTTTATTTAAAAATTAATTTATAAATACCATCACAAAAAGGCACCCTTTTTGGCACCGGAACGCATTTAATCGGACCGAGGGTACCCAGCGGAGGGATTAACCAGACCTTATTTCGCCGATGGTATTCGGGGGCAACACCTAACAAGTGGCGAGCCTGTTGCGATGTTTATGATGGTATAGCCTCGTTGTTTAAAGCGGTCACCCATCCCAGGTCCTTGTTGTCATCTGCTTAACCTTGTTATCAGTTGCGCAGTGGCTTAACCACTAGGCTTATTACTTTTTTATTTATGAAATATTTACAATTCACATATATTGCTCTGGTTACAAACTAAGCTCTATAGGCTTGTACTATGTGTAAGTACCAGAAGCAAACAATATAATACATTTGATATTTTGTAAACACTAAGACCATGACAAACTGTACATGAAAAAAAAATGATTGGATTTACGACTAAGCGCCTTTCTCCATTTTTTTTTTCAGAACGTTTATACGTATTGATTGTTACATGAAAGTTTCCCTTATATTGTTGACCCCTTTAAAAAGAAAACTGTAGGATAGTAAACTTATTGAATTGTCTTATAATTTTTTGCCTTATATACAATTATTTTACAACAATATATAAATATTTTTTTATTTACATTTAAAAATATAATACCATTGATCACGGTCTATTAAATTATAACATATTATTTATCTATTATATTATATATATAAATTATAACACTCACATACAACAAATACATAATATAATATATATTGGTTTTTTGATTAAATAAAGATTTTTTTTAATTATTATTATAGATTGTTACAAATATATTTATTTTATAACATTTTTCATGGAACATTTCTCTAGATAAAAATTTAGTATCTCTATCTATTTTAATATCTTTTAAAGATTTATTAGCTATATTTTAACTATCATTTTGAAATAAACATTTTATTTAAAAATAAAGAGATAAAAATTTAAAAGATTCCATAACAAATTGATTAGAAGTTGATAAACAAATTTTATTGGAACATCACTAGTTTAAAAAAAAACATTTACAACGTAACCGCATTTTCATGTGTTTCGGAAACGTCGTTGACATTATTATCTGAGTGTCAACCAATAATACAACCTATATGGGAACAGACACAGATTATATAGTAATATGTACTATGTAATTGATTAGTACATAGAGAACTGTGAACAGAGGCTCTACCATGGGTTTGCGCATTGTAGATACGCAACCAATAGGATCGCTTTATTCAATTCTGTTACCAAAAATAAAGCGATCCTATTGGTTGCTCACGTATACGTAAATGAATATGTTACGTTTCTACAATGCGCAAACCCATGGTAGAGCCTCAGAGTATAAGTGAGATTTCCAATTTTTTTTTTTAAATTGGAGCACGGCGATTCAAAGTCACATGACTTTGAATCTCCACGATATGGTAAGCAGTCCTACAAAATCCGAATGGGGTCGACCAATACACTGTTGTTAAACAGCTTTGATCACTCCCACTATGCCGGCTAAACTATGCGGTCGCAAAATGGGCGACGCAAAGTCGAAATTGCATTACGACATTACGAGTCTTATCCACACTGCTTTATCGTCAAATCAATCGTTCGCGCGTTTCGACAAAAAATTTAGTAGATGTAATAGTCTCGTGAAAAACGGTGAACCCACAGAATAAACCCGAAACATGACTATGTCACTTGACGCTTCTTGCATCTGTATGGGCATATTTAGGCAGAGATAGGAGATACATGCTTTATATAAAATTAAAATAAAATGTTCATTGCGCTACTTTCAAAAAACTTTCAATTCCAGTCAAAATATGAGGTGCGTACATATAGGGCCATGGAAACCTGTAGCTTGTGCGATTTATAAGAATGGAATGCGCATACCCTGCTTAGCATACTGGTTTAACAATGCACAGGGCGACAGTAATTGTTATTGCCTATTAAAGGACTAACAACAGCCAATTTATTATTTTCACAGTAAGCTGACACAAACTACCTATTTCATAGCTAGTCCTTAAATGAATTAAATTTAAAAGAAAAAAGGGTAGATTTTTTCATTATATTTTGTCTAGGTTACTTAAATTATTTTAGTTTTTTTATATAATAATTTTTATATAAGTAATAATCTATTTTGTTTAATTACGATATATTTATATATTTTTTTTATCTTGCAATAAAATACTGAATTATGTTTTGAAACATTAATAGATTTAATTAAAAATAATAATAAAATTTAATACAAAATTAAATATTATGAACAATATTTAATATTGAAATATTGTTCATATCTTATAAAGTTTTTTTTTGTGGTTTTGATAACCGCAAAAAAACCTTTTAATAAATTAAAGAGCTACTTTAATTTATTTTCAGAAACACGGATTTAAAATACATTGATTTATAAGTTATTAAGTTTTATTTATCCATTACAAAAAGGAAAAGGTTCTTAGCCACACATACTACATATTCTTATAGTTTTTAACAGAATCGTTTGTGTTTAACACAAACGATTCTGTTCTGCAACGCGAAGTTGTCTCCGCGTTTAGTATTCCAAGGTCATTCAGTGTTATAAGGGCCTTAATCAAACTAAACGCTATTCTAGTAGACAACTAGGATATCTAGTGTTTATTTATGATACATTATTCCTTTCGAACGCCTTCAATAAATCTAAAAGCGTCTTAAGCTAGTGTGTCAAAATATGTGTAAGAACATTTATCTATAGCTCTGACATGAGTTTTGAAACAGTTTTTAATATAGTCGCTAGTAACTATAGACAGGGATCAACCAATGAGATCGCTTTATTTTTCAAATAAATAATAATATGTTAGACAATTTACACATATTGCTCTGGTCAGAAACTAAGCTCTAGGCTTGTACTATGTATACCAGACACATATTATATTTTATAAACACTCAGAGTCCCAGACCATGACAACTTGTACAGGAAAACGTACTAATACTTTATTGCCATGGGTCGGAATCGAACCCACGACCCCTGGATACAACGCCAAAGGCGCAACAACTAGTCTAAGAGGCGGTCAATAAATATATCTTATTGGTTGATTACTATCTATAGTTACTGGCGACTGTAGTAAATCCAGTGTAGAAAAACTCATGGTAGAGCTACGGATAATTATCGATAACTATACACCAAAGACTTTAACCATAAGGTTTTTGCTAAATAACGATATCGTTAAATACGTTAAAAAACACTAATAGATCACTTTTTAAAAACAGGACAAATAAACCTTTTTTTTTGGTAAGAACTAACGTATTAACGGTACGTTTATACGGTAGCAAAACTCAAAATAGAGACTCAGAAGCAGACATTGAAGGTATAGCGATCCTTGGACTACTTATAACAATTCCTAATTTAAATTCCTAGGAAGTGACAATTCCCAATTCAAATAATAAAGTTCTTAATTGTTTTTTTTTTTTTAATTTATTTTAACATAGCACTGGATACAAGTCCATCGGCCTTCTTAATTGTTACTTATTGTGTATTTTTTTTTTATTGGAGCACGGCATGTGACTTTGTATCTACCTGGTAGTGAGCAGATCTACAAAGTCCATGTATGGGGTCAATCAATAATTATTCTTAAACAATTTTGATCGCTCCCACTATGCCGGCTAAATGATGCGATTACGAAATGGGCGGCGAATAAAATGAATTGCATTACGAGTATATTTTAATATACTCGCTGCCTTAACGTCAGTTCAACCACCCATTTCGTAATCGCACCCTGAAAAGGAGACTACCACCTCGACAAAAAAATCGATGCAATAGTCTCCTGAAAACCGGTGAACCCACAGACTAAAACCGAAACTTGACTAGATCACTTGACGGTTTTTGCATCTGTATGGGCGGTGGTAATGAGACCGGTCGGTCGGCCTAGCAAAGTTTTCTATTGGTATCAATCATTTGCTAGGTTTTAAGTTGGAGATCAAGGTCCAAGCGCTTCAGTTACTAGGTTTTGTGGGATCTTATTATTAGGTATTAGCTTATATAAATGGCCTGCGCGTGCGCGTAATATTGCCAGTCAAGTGGGTAGGTTATTTTTTATTATAAAGTGAAAGTGGGATAATAGGATGGACTAGGTTAAAATTGGGAATGGCCACATGACCGTATGCAAACATACGGTATAGTGATGCCAGTGTCAAGTGAAGGAGGAAAGTATCTACAGAAAAATGAGTACCGCCATTTTACTGACGAAATGGATTCGTTGAGATAGCACAAACACTGAGATCACTGCGTAAATACTACACTTCTCACACTTAAGATCCCTTATGAATGCTTATTCTACAAAATTGGTAGGTACACTTTTGCACAATAATATCCTATAAACTTAGCTATGAAAAATATATTATAAATACACGACTAGTCTTCGGGCTACCCTCAAGGAATATTTGTGGTATCTATATTTGAGGAACTAACTACATCTTCTTTTGAAATAAGTGTTTTTGCATATTGTGTGCAATTAATGTGTTAAAACGATAGTGGCAGAATCTAGATAATAAAAAAAGTCCCTTGCTGTATTTTCATTTGGGACAAACCGATATGTCATAGTCTTCTTATGTTATGCTCAATCCTCTCCGACTAATATTAGCACTCCACACTGCTGCACTACCTCGTAGACTTACTCTATTCAACTCCTGTCTGGACGAAGCCCCGCAATAGGCTATTTGACTACATTTTTTTTTTCTTTTTTATTATTACACATATTGCTCTGGTCACAAACTAAGCTCTAGACTTGTACTATGTGTACCAGAAGAAACGATATAATACATATTATGTTTTATAAACACCCAGACCATGACAAACTGTACAGAAAAACGTACTAATATTTTTTGCCATGGGTGGGAATCGAACCCACGACTTCGGATACAACGCCAAAGGAGCAACCACTAGTCTACGGAGGGTGTCATTAAAAACTATACTATAAATTGTGGTCATCCTATTAGACAATGGCGTAAAAAACATATTTCACTTTATTTTAAACTAAATTATGTATATCTTTTGTAGATTACACGAAATAAAATTGTTTTTTTTTTTACAATTTTATTTATAACAAAAACATCTTTGTTTGGTTGATGACTGGTGACGTCACACGCAAGTAAACAAAACAATACACAAATTATAAATCATGTGGATGAAATAGAATAGAGTGTAATATATAGGAGATTATTTGTTTACTTGTTACTTGCGTGTGACGTCACACTTGACATAGACTGTAAAACAGCGTTTTTAGCGTCATTGTGGAAATTCAAACTTTAACTTTAATTTTTATTAATAATAGAGTAGATATCCCGGAAATATCAATGTATGTAAAGAAGAATCATATAAAACGGGTTTCAAAAAGGAGTCAAATACCCTATCGTGAATGGAGTGGCAGCGTCTTATGAAAGTATGTAAGAAAATAATATACCTTTTTAATTAATTTTAGTCTGCGAGTCACCTTTCAGGTCACGGTTTTGTCAATAAATTGTTGTTTAACAATAGCATGGAGATCAAGGTGCAAGCGCTTCAGTTACTAGGTGTTATTAGGTATTATTATTAGCTTATATTAATGGTCTCTACGCGTGCGCGTTATTTTGCCAGTGTCAAGTGCGGGTAGAATATACTTTTTGATTTTTTGTGTCAAATCAAAAAGTATATTTTACAGTTTAAAATTATTTTTTCTAATCGGAGACTGGAATCTCGCAAATTTCGAGAAGTTTTCTTAATATTACAGCATATCTTCGCCAAATGTGAACCGATTTTCGTTATCATACCAGGTTGGTTTCATATAAAATTGGTTAAGGTTAGAAAAAGGGTTTCGGAACTAAATGGTGGTGGAACACCTCAAAATGAAAGTTCATGTTTTCTACAAATACCTATCTGTGAAATTTAAATTGATTTAAGGATTCTTGTTTTATTTTAAAGAATGTATTATGTTTTATATTAATTTAGTTACTACTATGCTGGCTAAAGTACCCGGGCGGCAATAAGGACGAATTTGCATTACAACCCTTTATCGTCAAAACAACCGCCCGTTTCGTAGCCGTACCCTAAAAGGACACTACCACAAAAATCGATGCAGTAGGTTCCTAAAAACAGGTGAACCTAAAGACTGAAACCGGTCCTACCTACACCTATACAGGAGAATTATAGAGACTTCCCCCCAATCCTAGTTTGTAAGGTTAAGATTTTTATTTCACTTCTAACGTGAACTTAGGTAAGAAAGAAGATGTTTTTTTATAAACCTTATTGAAATACCCACAAAAAAATAATCTCTTAAGCTGTTATAGGATCATCAGTCAGTAGCTTTTGCTTCCTGTCTACAGGCGCACGCGCAGGTGGGCGATTCTCGCGCTTTCGACATTCATCTCGATTCGAGATTTTTAAACGAAAAATGACTAAATATGCCATTTTTCGTTTAAAAATATCGAACATTAAGCGAAATAAATAATAAATATTAATTTATAAATAATACATATACAAATATTGAACAAAAAATTACATATTTAGTCATTTTTCGTTTAAAAATGTCGAATCGAGATGAATGTCGAAAGCGCGAGAATTGCCCACCAGATCCCACACTAAGCTAGGCCGCCCTACGCCCTTAGACTTAGTGAAAGTTCGCCTCTAGTCGTCAAAAAAAATACCTTTTTCACCCAAGGGAATTCTAAGGCCTACAACATAGCATACCTATTATTAGATCCATTAATATTTATGCGTCAGTAATGGTTGCTATATATAACTTTAACTAGTTTACATACAATATCAGCCAATTATATAGATACCTGTTCAACGACTATAAAGTTTTTCCCCAAAAGCCTTTTTAACCGACTTAAAAAAGGAGGAGACGCGTATGTTTTTTTTTTACTTTTTGGGATGTTACCTCATGTTACATCTTTGTCAAATCAAAAAAAAAAAAAAAGTTTAAATTATTTTTTCTAATCGGAGCTGGAGACTGGAACCTCGCAAATTTCAAGAGGTTTTCTTAATATTACAGCATATCTTCGCCAAATGTGCACTTATTTTCGTTATCATTACTTTATTTAAAAGCCTGGATCACCAGGTTGGTTTCATATAAATTTGGTTAAGATTGGAAAAAGGGTTTCGGAACTGGATGGTGGTGGAACGCCCCAAAATGAAAGAGTTCATGTTTTTTACAAATATCTGTCAAATCTGGAACTGATTTGAGAACTCTTGTTTTATTTTAAAGAATGCATTATGTTTTATATATTAGCAAAATAATAATAATAAATTATAATTAAAATTAAGATAAGTTTAGGAGGTAGCGTTCTATAGGCGATAGAACTCCTCTAGACTAGCAGAGAGTGGTAGAGTTCCGAGAACGCCAGCGGCATTACCCCTTTTAATTTCCAGGTTAATTTTTTGAAGAAAGAAAGATCCGGCGCGCCGTTCTCCGGTCTATTTCTTCGAGATTTTAGAAATACATTGTCTAAAATCTTTGGCACCGGGGGACCACACGCCGAAACTTTCTACTGCAAAACCTAGGAATACAAAGAAGCTCAAAACACTGGCGTACCTGGCCCGCTTTAAGTTTTCAGCCTGTACCGCGGGTGTCCCTGCTGAAGAACAGGAGGCATGCACGTGTGTTGTTAGTATTTAGTTACCAGCTGAAGAAAAACTGCAACTGAAGAAGATAATTTCAAAACCTAATGTGAGTCAGTTGGTCTTAATTAATAAAATTCCATCTTTATTATAAATTTCAATAAAAATAATGTAATTTTATGTCAAATTATCGGATGAACTCTTTGACGGCTAAGCGCATAAGTATAGTTTGGTGGTGAGAACTTAGATTTAACCATATTTAATTAAAATAATGTCAACCCTCAGATCAGTAAAGTTACTGATCTGAGTGTCAACCTATGACACTAAAAACACATTTTTAGTGTCAAAGTATTTATTTCACATTTTTTAACAAAAAAAATAAACCTACTTCGAAAACACTAAAAAGTATAAAATAATGAATATTTACAAGTGTTATTTAGTCCGAAAGGGTTCTACTTTTGAAGTTGTCACCGCTTAATAAAATATTTGCTATTAAAAAAATGTCTGCTGGTGCCATCCTATTGCGTAATTTGTATTATAGCTTCAAAAATCATACCTATTATTGATAACTTGGTGCCGACTTCATAAAGTAGAATCCAGTATGACTAGGGCTTGAGCTTCGGAATTACGGTTTTAACAAAATTCCGGAATTCCTACATATTTCAGTATCGAAATAAATAAATAATTTTGTACCGGTTTGAAGCGTAGCGCGTCATTTCATAGCTTGAACGCATTGAAAGTTCTTGACATTTCACTACCAACCAAATTCCTAGGACTTCATGGACCAGGGGCCTAAAGGAAATCCCATCGACACTCCCATAGACGCGTCGATCGATAGAAATCGAAACTCAAATGTATGAGATTTGACATTTCATTCGAGTACTTATAAATACATTTTCCTTATAAATTTTTATCAATCGACGCGTCGATCGGTATGTCGATGTAGCTTCCCCTGTACCTAGGTATAACAATTTTAAAGGAAGCCTTGAACTCCGGAACTGAATAGCTTAATATCGAAACCCAATACCGGAAAAACGGTCCGATATTCAAGCCCTAAGTAGGACTAAATAACACTTGAATAAATTCATTATTATATACTTTTTAGCGTTTTTGAAATCGGTTAATTTTTTTTGTCAAAAAGTTTTTATTAAATCAGTAGGATAACATAATTAGTAACTAGTTCACCTGAAACTAGTAGGTGTAAAAAGTGAATCATAAAAAAATGGTCCGATTGACTAGTCGAACTTGCAACGTCTAATAAAGTCGGATTTGATTTGGGTTCAGTATCAGCCGATTCGCGGCGACGAATGGACGTGTGGCTATTCACTGATTAATCGCCAACTTGCCGCGAATTTCGCGAACTGGTTTTGTGACATTTCGTTTGTAGGGCTACAAGTTTTTTTAACTAAAGTAAAATATTTGGAACTTTAACAAGGTCCTATAAGTGAGTGAATTTTAAGATTACCTGTGATGGATTGTATTATATAAAAATATTGGGTGACTGAATTTTTTTTTCAGTAATATTTGGTGCGTGAAAAATAATAATTAATTAGTGATTGTGACTATTATAGAATATTATATTAGGTAAGTTGTTCTGTCGTACAAATATTTGTTTCTTTTAAATTTGTAGCGAAACTTTAAGTATTATTCAGTAAGTACCAAACTTTTTCCTGTACTTATTTATTTTCAGGAAATATTATTATAAAAATAAATACGATTTTTACACTCATTATTTGTTATTTTAAATTATTTTTTGACTATACTGAAAACTACAAGTCAAATAAAATTACCAAAATTACAGTCTATACTAGGTATATGGATTAAAAAAAAACTAAATATATTAATAGCTTTTTAGTTATTAATATTTTTTTCGTTAATAAAAATACAGGGGACAAAATGGGAAGCAGGGGTTTAAAAAAAAATACAATAAGTAATTAATTAAATTATTAGGATCTCCAATATTCGAAGATAGTATACCTTCGTTTCTAAATTACAAATTAAATATTTTTGAATCGGCTTCTAATCGAATTTTCGATATTAAATCTCATATGGCATTATATATTTTAAGATTTTGTTTATTCGTACCAAAATTCACATACATATTAAGATCTAGTCCTGTTTGGAAATTTTCAACCCATCTAAATTTAATAGATAATATAATAAAAAAACAGTTAGAAATTATATTAAATACAAAATTTAACTCTCAGGCATTCACACAGGCAACCCTTCCTGTAAAATTTGGTGGTCTTGGTATTCGTAAGCTTTCATCTATAGCATTACCAGCCTACTTGTCCTCTGTTCACAGCACACAAATCCTCATCGGTAAAATTCTGAGCCCGTCCTGCGGGGACGTCGAGGCAGTGTGCATGACGGAGGCCAAGGAGGCTTGGGTTACTTCTTGTCCAGGAGAAAACCTTCCTGACAACCCTAAAATTCAAAAATCATGGGATTTACCACGGGTTAAACGCGATCATCAAATTTTACTTGATTCATCTGTAAGAAATGATGATCGCGCACGTATTCTAGCAGTGTCTGAATACGAATCGAGTCATTGGCTTCATGCGCTCCCCTCAAAAAATCTTGGTACATTATTAAATGATAGCACACTAAGATTGTCAGTTTGTCTGACAGCGATGTGGCTCGCACACCTTTAGCCCTAAGCTAAAGGTGTGCGAGCCACATCGCTGTCTATGTGGTAGAGATGTCGATGAGCTTGGTCACCACGGACTCTCGTGTATGAAAAGTGCTGGCCGATTCTTTCGCCACAGCGCCATCAACGATCTTATCCGCAGGACGCTTGCCACAATCTCTATTCCTTCAATTTTGGAGCCGAATGGCTTGAGTCGAGATGATGGCAAGCGTCCAGACGGAATGACTTTGGTACCTTGGAGGATGGGTCAGTCTCTTGTATGGGATGCTACGTGCTGGGATACTTTAGCTCCCTCCCATCTTCATGGTACCTCTGTCAGAGCTGGTGCTGCGGCGGAACAGGCACAAATAAGCAAGCGCCGAAAATATGTTAACATTTGTAATGATTACATATTTTTGGCGTTTGCTGTCGAAACATTGGGTCCGTGGGGGTCAGAATTGAAAACTTTTTATAATGAAATTACGCCAAAGCTTGTAGACATCTCTGGTGACAATAGAGCTGGCAGCTTTTTTGCCCAGAAAATGAGTATTCTCATTCAGAAAGGAAATGCTGCCAGCGTATTGGGCACCATGCCGATAGACAGCGATTTGGATCAAATATTTATTTTATAATTAGTTTTTTATTTTTTTTTAATTTTAAGATTATAAGTAATAATAAAAAAATATTTTTGTTATTATTTAAAAAAAAAATCCTTATAAGAAAAACTTATATTATAAGAAAAAAAAAAAAAAAAATTTTTAGGTTTTAATCTTATATTATATATTTTTTTAATAATAAAATGGAATGAAACCTGAAATGAATTTAACCTGATGGGCGGGACCAAACCCACGACCCTCACTTTCGCGACCACTACGCCAATAGGTATTTATTTATAATATTAGTATAGCTTAACTGCTCGTTTTGTAACCGCACCCTGGGGAGCAATTCTCGCGATTTCGACATTCTGAATGTCAGCTCTATGTATTCGAATGAAACTGACAGTTTTCTATAGAGAGAGGATACTTTTCATTCGAATTTATCGAACCGAGTTGTAAATTCCAGAATTAGGGCCCTGATAGGAGACTATCACCTCCACAACAAATCGATGCATTAGTCTCCTGAAAACCGGAACATGATTAGTTCATTTGACGGTTTTTGCATTTGTATGAACAATAGAAAGATCAAGATCTGTAGCTCTACCACAATTGTATGCACAGTTTTTATTTTAGTCGCTAGTAACTATAGGTAGGAATCAATTAATAAGAGAGGTTTATTTCAAAATTAATTAATATTTTATTAATTAATATTTATTACTTATTTCGTTTAATGTTCGATATTTTTTAACGAAAAATGACATATTTAGTCATTTTTTGTTTTAAAATCTCGAATCGAGATGAATGTCGAAAGCGCGAGAATTGCCCACCAGCCCCCCTAGCCATCATCAAATGTCATCTTCATACAAAACTTTCGTGCGCGCTTTTAGCGCTCATGCTCTTGGCTAGGGAGGCTGGTAGTTCAAAGAGGCTGTAGAACGCTGCCAGTGTTATGGGTACCTTCTGAGTGGACCAGAGCCTGGATTTAGAAGACGTGTAATGTTTTTTTATTTTTAGGTGGGTGTTCGTTTTGTTTTTTAATGTTAGCATTATATGACAGCCTCCGTAGACTAGTGGTTGCGCCTTTGGCATTGTATCCGGAGGTTGTGGGTTCGATTCCCACCCATGGCTAAAAAATATTAGTACGCAATTTGTCATGATCTGGGTGTTTATTTAATATACTTAATATGTATTATATCGTTGTTTCTGGTGCACATAATACAAGCCTAGAGCTTAGTTTGTGACCAATATGAGTAAATTGTCCTAAAAAAAAAAAAAAAAAAAATTTATAGGGTTTTTTCTCTTTTTATTTTACTTTATTCAATTTGTTTTTTAGATTGTTTAATTTTAATTTGCTAATATTATTTAAGTTTTGATGAATAAAAAAAAATGTTGTAATTAAGTTAAAAATAACTGTTTATTTACCAATTAATTAGGTAATTCGATTATAAGTGTCATGGAGAGCGTCCCCGACTGTCAGGCACATTCGAATATAAAACAAAAGGGGCCATTATGAATATTAATTAATCTGCGATGAATGAATGTGAACTTGACTTTACTAAATGGGTTCAAAAATATACTCGGGTTCTTTTATAATGTGTAAATATACTAACCATATCTACTGTGATATGTGGTGGCCGAGTTGGTTAGACCTCAGACTAAATTTGACAGAAATCTGATTTAAAATTAAACAGCTTTCTATTGGTGAAATAAAACAAAAAATGGGTTCAGTAGTTTTTGTGTGTATCGAGAACAAAGAACCAATAAAATCTTCTTTTTTTTTTTTTGGAGCACGACATGTGACTTTGTCGCTCCCACTATACCGCCTAAATAATGCGATTACGAAATAGGCGATAATGCCGAATTGCATTACAAGTATATTTTAATATACTCGCTGCCTTATAGTCAATTCAACTACCCATTACGTAACCGCACCCTGAAAGAAGACTACCACCTCGACAAGAAATCGATGCAGTAGTCTCCTAAAAACCGGTGAACTCTTATACCTAATAATAATTGAATTTTTTCTCTTCATAAAATGAGTATGGACAATTTTAATTAAATTAGGTGGGAGGGACGGATAAGATTCATTACAAAACATACACCAAAAGATAGAGATTTAAGAAAGAAACAACTTCGACTTTTTTTTGGCGATTTTTCATCGTATTTAATATACCTAATTTTGCTGCGCTAGCGCTCGAATTATTTCGATGTTAATGCTTCGACGGACGGCTCTAGGGTCCCTCGTAAGATTTAGATGTCAATAAAAAAAATGTGGACCAAATAAATGATTCACTATTGTTAATTATAAAATAAAATATCAATAAGTTTTCGGTTTTCCGACCTTTGACACGTATTTGAATTCATTTGTAATAAATTATTCGATTTCACAACCATTGTTTAATTTTATGAATTTTAATTTGTTAAAACTTTATGTTTCTTTAATTATTTTTCATATTACTTATAAATATAAAACGTTTGTTTGTTTGTTATTTATTTATTATATATACGTATTTAATAAAAATTGTCTGCATGTTTATTTACCAAGAAGATCTTTGTGTTTTATGTGGAATATTTTAAATGTTTAAAAATATTTTTTTTTTTTCTAGTAAATTATATTTTGTATATGTAGGTATATAAACATTTTTATTCAAGCTTGGAATGTTATTCCAAGAGGTAGACCTAGACGTCAAAAGATTCCACCTTTAGGCTAATCTAGACTCGTAATGCAAATTCGTCTTGTCGTCGCCCATTTCGTATCTACAACATTTTGCCGGACAACATTCAAAAAAACAAATCATTGAAGACTCCATACATACAAAAATTACATGCCGGGTAACCTTTTGTAATAAATAACATAATCGGATCGGTGATGCTATAGTATTCGTGTTTTTTTTTTTTGTAATTCTCTATTGAAGTCTCTAGGGCTAAAAATGGAGTGACTGTAGGTTTAAATTGCTTTGATATAAGTACGTGTTGATAACACAATCAACAAAGTCTCTGTATAATTCGATCGCACGAGTCACTCACGATCGAAAGATCTATTGGTTTATTAGTCATCTGATACGCAATATTACATAATTATTGAGTAAATCTGATTAAAAAAAAAGAAGAAAAAACAAATAAAGTGGTCCCTTACGGCGCCCAATACCGCCTAAACGGCCTCCAGAAGCCGTCGTATCTGACGGTATACTGAGTCTACACTGAATAGGTGTCCAGCTTCTCGCGATGTTTGGTTAGACTCAATTACTCATCTATAAACAGTTTCAAAAGTTGCTATAGTAAAAGTGGGACGGACAGCTTAACGTGCTCTCCGAGGCACTATTAGTGGTGTTGTCGTCATAAACACCGCAACAAGCTCGCCACTTGTTAGGTGTTGCCTCCGAATAGCATCGGCGAAACGAGGACGGGTTAATCCCTCCGCTGGGTACCCTGAGGCCGTTTAAACGGTTCTCGGAGCCAAATAGGCACCCGTGATGGTATTATTTATATTTTTTTAGTGGTGTTGTGAATGATCCTATATTTTTGTTTACATTATAAGCTTACTTGGGGTTTAAACCTAATTAATGTTTGTTTGTCGTCATTTATATATTTTATTATTACTGTGTTAACAAAACCCATAGTAAAGGGTACATTTAACATATAGGTACTTTTTTTTTTAAATCTTTGTTTATCGTCATATTTTATTATCTATCTTATTATTACTAAAGGGTAGATACATTTAACATATATGTGCATTTTTATTTTTTTAAATCTTTGTTTATCGTGATTGTTAAGAGTATGAATGCACCCTATATATTAATGCACTTTTAACAAGTATTTCAAGCATAGCTAATTGCTATTACACTAATAAACTAACTTAATCACTGATATAAATAATATAATTAAACATGTTCGGCCTTCGACTGACTATTCTCTAACTGTCATCGATCATAGACCCGTGCTGTTCCATCTCGATTTGGTAAGAGTCTCGATGTTGCCAACATGATATGTAGTTTATTACATATCTTATTATTTATGTGTTAACAAAACATAGTAAAGGGTACATACATAAAAAAAGTCTTTTTCACGTGGAATATTTTTAGTAGTTTTATTTTTTGGCAATTGTCATCACATCGATTATTATGAGATAAAACAATTTTGCATACTAGATAAGAGAGTAAGATAAAAATAATCTAATCTAAGCGAATGGCGCCATATATTAGGTAAAATATATAAAAAATATAGAGACGCAATTTGCATTTGATCGTTTGCCCTAATTCGGATAGCCTTGGAATTCTGGCTTACGACTTAGGGCCGATTCGACCAAAAGACGTTACTAATCTTGGTATAAGTTATGCTTTCTTTTGGTCGAATCGGCCCTAAGTTAAATAAATTAACATAGTATTTTTTTGACCAATAGCAATCATTGTCGACTGAAATGTATACTGGAAAATAGATAGTTTCTGTGGTTACTACCCGAGGAAAATATATAGAATCTCATCGATCGGTCAAGTACTGAAATTTTATAGGAAACTAAATTAGAGTTGATAGCCAAAGTTTCGAGTGTAAATAATTTGTCCAAATTCAGGTGTCGGCAGCCGCCCATATAAATGTACTTCCAATATTATAATATTATAGTTGTTAGTCGAAGTTCAGTTGTTATTTTTATGAAAGTATTTAACAAATTTAAATAAAGTTATAATAAATATTTATAATAATTATAAACTATTTTTTTTTAAGACTCAAGAACAAAATATACTTACTTACTTAAAAATAAACTACGTATACATACATATCTTCACGGGTGCCTTACGGCGCCCGAGACCGCCTAGACGAGCGGCCCCAGGGTACCCAGCGGAGGGGTTTTAATCCCACCTCGTCGTAGCCGATTGTATGAATAATAATAATAATCTACACCGTACTAGTGGCTAGCTCGTCTCGCGATGTTTGGATAGACTCAATAACCCATCTATATACAGTTTCACAAGGTGGTGCAGTGAAACTGGGACCGACAGCTTAACGTACTCTCCGAGGCACTATAGTGGTGTTGTTAAACAAATGTACTTACATATTTTTTTAGATTAAAAACTCATTGGGTTTGAACCAGGGACCTAAGTGTTTTTAAGTCTAAGGTCTAACCAACTCGGCCACCACGTAAATAATTACTACAAATACTATCATTTATATATATTATTTTTTGGCTTTAACGGTGGAGACACTTGGTCCATGGAGTTCTGACGCTAAGGATTTTTACAAAACCTTGGCTCCACTCCTAACCGACGCTACTGCAGCGACCCAAAGCCTGGTGTGTATTGAGACTGAGACTATCTAGGCGGTATCGGGCGCAGTAAGGCACCCGTGATGATATATGTAATTGTACGTAAAATATTTCTGTTGTAATATTTTGTTTGTATTTTTTATACATACATATCGTCACGGAAGGCACCCGTGACGATGTTCGAGACCGCCTAGACGGCCTCAGGGTACCCAGCGGAGTGGTTTTAATCCCACCTCGTCGTAGCGGATGGTATGACTCTACACCGAACAAGTGGCTACCTCGTCGCTATATATTTTTTTGGATAAAAAAATACAAAACACTTAAAGATTGATAAATACAATGACCGATAAAATATTATTTTAATTCTGCGACAAACAGTAGTCAAGAAATACTGGAAGTGTGAAAGCTCGTTTTGTATGTGGCAGACTTCACGTTTCCGAACGCAGTGTCCTTCATTCGTTCGGACACTCGAATGGGATCACACGATAACGTGTAAAAGCGGCATATTAATAATAAGTAGGAAATGTCACACATATAACCTTATTTTTTTGCTACCACTATCGTTATTTCTGGTACTAAATATGTACTAGAAACAACGATACAGAATATACTGATATAAATTATCTATATTAATATGATAGAGAGGTTAAGTTAGTGAGGTTGTAGGGGATAATCTCTGGATCTACTGAACTGATTTTGAAAATTCTTTTAGTTTTGGATAGCCCTATTGCTATGCTAGCAATAGGAACGGAGCATCAATGAAAAATGTTGGAAAAACTGGGAAAATACCCCCATATTCTAAGACGTTTCCTTAACTCGACTCTTCACTCAAGGGGCGTCTGTCTCAACTTGCTTTTTATAGTTGACATTTGGTGGAAAGAGACGTTCCTTGAGTGTAAAGTGGAGTTAAGGATACATCTTAGAATATGGGGGTTACTAATATTTTGCCTTGAGTTGGAATCGAACCTAGGACCCTAGGATCAATAATTATGACCTATGGAATAATAAATTGTACTTACATTGGCTTTTAATATAATAAATGGGTTTTCACACATGGTATGTAGATAGGTATTATCTGCATGAAATCACTTAAAATGATAATTGTTTTGTTATATCAATATTTATTTTGTCATTATGATCATATTTAATATTAAGGCAAGATGCCACCAAGATAAAAATTACTTTATTTAACAGGACAGGATTTGGTTAAGGAGACATTTTTTAAGTACTTTTTAACCACGGACGAAAAATCAAGGGTGTTAGTAATACCTCTACTAACACCCTTGATTTTTCGTCCGTGGTTAAAAACAAGTTGATCCCTTTTACTGGTTATGTGTCTTATATTTAAATTTACTACTACTACTCTATTTTGTACAAAGGCCAAAGCAATAGGTATATTTTTTTTTTTGGCATTTTTCTAAAGTTATAAAAAAAAACTGAAATACGATTTTACCTAAACCTTAGAACCTTTTGACGGAGGTTTTCGGTTCGTTTATTTTATTCTCAATATTTTTTTACTGATTTTTTTTAATATTTTTTTTTAGATTAAAAACAATACCAGATTTATTTCTTTTACTTTATTAACTAATTTTCCTTGTATTTTGACATATTTTTCCAATTGTAATTTTTTGGCCTAGATGTTAATTTTTACTCATACCCTCTTCGTGTTTCGCCACCTGCTACATCGCTTAATAAGATCTATAACTATTTCAATTTTTATGGTTTGAAAATTGAAATAGTTATAGATCTTAATAAAAAAAAATTAAAAAAATCGTCGTGAAAGTTTTGGTACACCTTATCCACATAAAAAGCATAAATTTTCGTAAGAAACAAAATTAATATCTGCAAATCAAAAAATCTTACGTCAGCTAGTAATAGATTAACAAAATAGTCTGAAAGCCACGTCAGGCAGGTGCGTCATGTCGACGCCGGCGCATGACGTTGTTTAGAATCACACCATAATATGACATAATTTAAAATTTCCGGAATCAACGTAAATAATATTATTTACCTAATTAGGTAATAGTTTAATTTTTGGAAATTTTGTTGCAATTTCCTGTTATTGTATTTAGGTATTTTATACACACACATACATACACATATCATCACGGGTGATTTACGGCGACCGAGACCGCCTAGACCGCCCCAGGGTACCCAGCGGAGGGGTTTTAATCCCACCTCGTCGTAGGCGATGGTATGAGTCTACACCGAACACGTGGCTAGCTCGTCGCGATGTTTTAAATAGACTCAATAACCCATCTATAAACAGTTTCACAAGTTGGTACAGTAAAACCGGGACCGAGAGCTTAACGTGCGCTCCGAGGCACTATAGTGGTGTTGTCAAACAAATGTTATTATATTATTGTAAGGTATTTTATGTTTAGTTGTTATCCATATTTTAGAATTTTTCTCCCCTACAAAATTATACCACAATCGAAGTCGACGTATGACTGTACAAAAAGTTTTTTTTTTTAAACAATAATTAAGAGTAGTATATTTTGAGAATTGTGATTAAATATTTATTTAATCAAAGTTGCATAATATACCGCATGAAAGTTTTGGGTGGGTGATTTTGGGAACATAAAATTACTTATTTTTTAATTTCCCAAAATAACCCATAAGGTATATTTTTGTGGGTTATTTTGGGAATAAAGATAAAAATATATCTAGCTAATCAAAAATACACTGTAAAGTGTCTCTATGTTATAATAATAATAATATGTAGGACAAATTACACAAATTGCTTTGGTCACAAACTAAGCTCTAGGCATTGTATTATGTGTACCAGAAGCAACGATATAATACATATTATATTTTATAAACACCCAGACCATGACAAACTGTACAGAAAAAACATACTAATATTTTTTGCCATGTGTGGGAATCGAACCCACGACCTCCGGATACAACGCCAAAGGCGCGACCACTAGTCTACGGAGGCTGTTAAAAAATAAAGAAATTAACAATCTTTAGTCAATGATTATAAATTATATTTATTACATAAATGCTACGTAACTCTACAGAGTGAATTTGAAAGGTTGTGTTTTGGGCTAATATGAGACTCTACTACGATAAACGCAAATGAAAAAAAAAGCCTTCTCCATACAAACTGTATGTTGGTTTATGTTAAAATTACCATTTGTATGGGGAAGCCACATTTTTTTTTCATTTGCGTCACACGGTTCCATGGGAAAAGTTGTTCGATTTGATCGGTAGTCTCATATTAGCCCAAAACACAACCTTTCAAATTCATTCTGTTTGTATAGAGTTATGTCTCATTTTGTCTGTCTATATTCGTTTGTCTGCCTATTCGTTACTGCTTATTTTCGTAATTTCTATGTTCTCTGGCCAGAGACTACCGCCGCTGTATAGTATTTTGTGGTTTTTGATTAACGTAACGTCAAAACAAATGTTTGAAAATGTATTTATGAAAACAGGAAAAATGCACATATCTTATGGTGTAATGTGGAGCATGTGTTTTTTATATTTCGTTACTAATGTAAGCATGCATGTCAAAAAAAAGTTATTAGTAATAAAAAGTAAATATACATAAGGTGTTTGTAAATAATTAGTCAATTACTCCTAGATAAAGTAGACAATGAGTCTGTATCTATATGTGGAAATAATGCAGGCACGTTCTGCATTCTATCACGAAATTGTATTAGATAAATTGATAAATGGTATTTATTTGTCATATTTATTTTTGCTTTTAAAGCATTTTGTTTTATATTTATGTGATTAAATTTCATTGCTTTTGGAGATACCTACGTACGAGACGTACCTACAGTTAATATGTTAGGTTACACCATAAGATATGTGCATTTTTCCTGTTTTCATAAATACATTTTCAAACATTTGTTTTGACGTTACGTTAATCAAAAACCACAAAATACTATACAGCGGCGGTAGAGTCTCTGGCCAGAGAACATAGAAATTACGAAAATAAGCAGTAACGAATAGGCAGACAAACGAATATAGATAGACAAACGAATAGCATGTGACCTTGTATCTACCTGATGCTAAGCAGGTCCACTAATTCCATGAATAGGGTCGATCAATAAATTGTTGTTTATCAATATTGACCGCTCCCACTATGCTGGCTAAACGTGGTTACGACAACAATCATTACGGCATTCTACTTTAGACGTATCCAGCAGATAGCTTCACTATTGTACCATTACGGATGTAACTTGGCATAGGGTATCCAGCTGTGGGGTTTTATACCCACCTTACGTAGCCAGCGGTATATGTAATATAAGCTATTTTATAATTATATATTTATGTATAGTATTAATATAAATATTGTTGTGTTATAAAGGGTGAATTTTTCAAGTGTGCCTTCAAGGCATAATCCTAAACTACAAGGAATAGCGAAAAATACTCATAGGACTCTCGAGGTCGATTTTGGTAAAAACTGCATCATTACATTTGTGAAAAATGTATTCTCCTAGCCGGGAATCGAACCGGTTGATTTTGTAAAGTACTAAATTTGAGTATATTAGACCTTAGTCTTAAAAACACTACCGTTTTTAGTTCCCCGGTTCAAACTCCGATGTGAACTAATAAATATTTTTTTTTAATTTTCACTAGGTATTGATATAAAAGTACATAACATTTATAATTTTATAAAAGTATATTTATTTTGTATACCTAACAACAGTTTTGATTTTTTTTCTTTTTAATTTACATATCAACGACTATTTAACAAGGTTTAAACAAATACACGTAGCTATATTTAGTATTTAAAAACACATCATTTTCAGACTTCAACTAAACTGGACTGACACCCTTTTACTAAAACAAATATTTGTTTTTTTTTCAGATCAAAATGGAGCGGAAGTCCCCGAAAGCAAAGAAAAAAAGTATTTCAAAACTAAAAATGTGGTTAAAAATGTTCCAATCGCCAATATTATTACTATTTTTCCTAAGTGGAACAGTAAACTGTGAACGCAGTGATAAATCTTTAGAACACTCAAATGTTTCAAATTCAAACGACATTATGTTGGATAATAGTGACACTAGATGGCGTAACGGTAGTTTTAGTTTAAGAAATAAATTTCGTTCGACTTTAAGTGATATTAGGTATTTGAGAAGACATTTGAATAGAGAAATAGTTAATTTTATTATGAGAGACAGTTTGGCGGACGGAGAAGTAGAGAATCGTGTGCACTACAACGGGGTTACTGCTAAGGAAACTTACGTCGCCACTCAAGGGTAAGTCAAGTCTTTTTTTTATTGTACAAAGCATAAGGATGGACTATTTTTTTTAATCAATATATCTGCTCTACAAATTAGAAAAAAGTCCACAAATTAGAAGAATGACCAAATTATTACGAGGTGTTTTAGGTTATAGCCCACCTTCGTAGTTTTTTTAAAAATAATAATACACATCGTAAATGCGTTTACTGAGGCTCTACCATGGGTTTGCGCATTGTAGCAACATAACCGGCCGCTTTATTTTTGGTAAAGGATTGAATAAAGCGATCCTATTGGTTATTGCTCACGTTTACGTATTCGAATACGTTACGTTGCTACAATGCGCAAACCTAAGTAAGAGCCTCTGACTCTCAAACTTATACATTTTTTGGCTGTTAGCTAGATAAATGCATTTTACGCAAGCACTTAAGCCGCCCCCGCCAAAAAAAAACCTATATTAAAAAAAAAAAAAAATACCTATCTACGAATATTTTTTTTATTTTAGTTGGAGATTTTTTTTTTTTTTATATTATTATTATGAAATCTTATGTCTTATAGTTTAAATATAAATTGTTTTGAAATCAAGTATTTAGTAATGTTTTCCACTTAAACTATGAACTGCATTTTTTTATATCGTCATAAGCTTGGGTACCATCTATGCCTAACTTAATTTACGGTTAATAAACTACACTTGTACAAATAAATGTCGCACCACTCTGAGCAAATATTTTTTGTAACCTTGAATTTTCAGGTTTTCACTGAAACATCAAAATTCATTCAATAATTACTCTATAACTATATTATTAATCTAGACGTATATTCTAAGTACGCTTGGAAGTGCATTTAAAAAAAAATTAAATACGCAAAGGTTTCCAAATTAATATATTAAGAATAATATATAATAAGAGCAATGCTTATCCGCGCAGTTAGGATCCGTTTTCTATAATTTCTATCGGTTTTAGAGATATCGGTGTGAGGCTCTACCATGGGTTTGCGCATTGTAGCAACGTAACGTATTTGTATACGTATGCGTGAGTAACAACCAATAGGATCGCTTTATTCAATCTGTTACTTTTTTCCCCTTAGTTTTACTCTTTTTAAATAATTTATCTCGATGGTGCATTTTGCCTTATCGCCCCTGGCTACCTCTTAACTAGTCATAACCGTTTTCATATGGGTATCACTATTATTACAAGCAATTGAAATGACAATAGGCAATAAGTAGAAATAGTAACCGGTATAGTAAGGGTTCTTGACATAATGTTGGATGAGTTGTCTTCAAATAAGTGGACAGCATTTTTTATTAGTGCGCAAGAGCAAGAAAGAATAATGAAAGGTTATAAGTGGTTACAAATGAGAAAAACGGAACTCTTATAAGATCATTTGGTCCGTCTGTTGTCTGTCTGTCCAAACCAATATTACGAAATTCGGTTGAGGCCCCCCATTTCATAATCGCATCATTTAGCCGGCATACTGGGACTTTGTAGGTCTGCTACCAGGTAGATACAAAGTCACATGTCGTGCTCCAATAAAAAAAAGGTAGCAAGTTTAAATTTGCAATAGTAGAAATAGCACCGGAAATATATTTAAAAAAATGTGCCCAAATAAATTAAAAACTAAGCAAAAACCAAAATTCCAAAAAAATTAACTTACCAAAAATAATATTTTTATCCCAAATAGTTTCTGGGGATATAATCTTTAAGTAATTTATTTTATTTTATTGAAGCACGGCATGTGGCTTTTACCTGATGGTAAGCAGACCAACAAAGTCCATAAAGAGAGTCGATCAATACATAACTAACAACATTAATGGCTTCCATTATGCCGGGTAATTGATTCGGTTACGAAATTTCCTTCTGTACCCCTAGATTTTCTAACTATTACATTGCGTTTGAGTTAACTAAATTTTTTATGGAAAATAGTTTAGCGCCTCAAGCGGAAATTTTGAGAACTAAATATGCGAGCGTGTGATTGGTCAAAATATTAACGCAATAGTACAGTTAACGCGAAAATAAATGTAAAAAAAACTCACACTAGGGAAGAACTGAAGTCAATTTTTTTTATGAAACCAAATGTGCGAAGAGTGACCGATTTTATTTTTGTTTTTATTTATTAGGAAACATGTTAGTGAACTGATAATCTAAGATAAAAACATAACAATGTTCAGTATAAACTTATGTAAGAAGACTCATTGACACGTCACAGCCGATGCATAGTTTCAGGGTTGCTGAGGAACATATTCTGTATAAATATGACTCACGAACGACTTCGAGTTAACGAACATGAAACGTAACGCAAAACAGTACCTACTGAGGCTCTACCATACTTTTTTGCTTCGTATTATAACGTAATGTCACTATTGTAACGTATTATAACGTGAGGGACCACCAATAGGATTGCTTAATTTCTAAAATTAATCGAATATATTGGTTGTTATTCATTATTATTAACATTACGTTAATATGACGCAAGAACTTATGGTAGAACATCAGTTTGGAAAATCGCCTATAAGCCAGTCATTTAAAGAATAAAATTGTTTAAGATTTCGAAAATTTAAATTGACGATTTTTTTTCTATGTTATCTTATATGTCTTGGATAAAAATCGTTTTTAATGTGACAATTTAATTTTATGAAAGGTTTTTTTACAATCTATGAAACCAACGTACTTATTCATTATAATTATCAATAGGTAATGTAACATTAAATTTGTCCAAGTTAATTATATTATTTTACTTTCTTTCAGAGAATACAGTTTGCCTTGATCTGGGTGTTTATTTAAATTTAATGTTTTATTATTTTATTATTAATCTCATAGTTATGATTATAAGTTGTTGAAGTTGAATTTAAACAAAATATTTAAAAAAATACATGGTAACATTTAAATGTTATTAAAAAAAAGAAACTTAAAATAAAATACCTATTACAAACGTATGAACCCTACACGTATACTCACAAGTTATAAAAATCGTCCAAATCACTGTCCATGGACTGCATGGTTTCCAATATGCTGGCAACGTTTCGTCTCTGAATTAAGATACTCAATTTTTGAGTGAAAAAGCTGCCAGCTCTAATGCTTTTTGCTCTAAATATCAAATTACCGAACTAAAGATATACCGTGTGAAATATTAATAGGTATATTTTATAAACGTAACGCAATGACAACGATACCGATATATAGAGAATACGAGCATGTTGCAAAAATAGACGCGGCAGTTCACATACGTTAGCGTAACTCGGATCATACGACTTTTACGCTGCCAACTTTTTTTTTATGCACTCAATTGATATCATTAAGAAGGTATAATGAACATGTATGTATTTTTATTTTCATCCGGTTTATAGATTCTTAAAATAATTTCCGTTGTTTTTTCATCCGGAATTATGTTTGCTTGATGCAAACAAAAAAAAAACAAGATTTATCTGTAAAGTTTTGTTATTTTTTAAATTGAATTATGTTTGGCATGTTTTAGAGACAAATTATTTTATACATTTATTTACTGACACTTTCAATATATCATAATATTTTATTTTAAGATTCAAATAAATAATATAATATAATATAGACTCTGTACATAGATTTTTAGTTAGGTATTTTTTTATATTATTTATAAGTTAAAATTTATTAATTCTGTAATATGTACATCGAATAAAATCATTTTATTAATTAAAATGTCTGTAATGAATTTGCGTAAATAAAGACTTTGAACGCGGATATATCTATATGAAACGTAATGGTTTTATTACTTTTGATAAACTTAATCACTTATTTTGACTGATACACAGACAAAATATATAGACAGACAGTAGGTATTCTAGGTACATAGGTATTATTTAATCCTATAAAAAAAAGTTACTGAGAGATGCATAATGCAAATTCATTTTTATTGCCAGCCGACATAAACAGGCATCTTAGATAGGGACCGGGATAGTGCAGGTTGTTAAATATTACTGTATTTGGTTTATTTATATAAAATTTAGATAAATCAGTGTTAAAAAACCTATACAATCAAAAAATCCAAATTACACAAATGATTGTGTGATATTTTTAAATATAACTCAATAATTTATTAAAATTTATTTCACACGACCTTTTTTCGGATCTATTTTTGACTTTTAACCGATACTCTAAATATTTTTTTACTTATACGCTTTTGGATAAAGTTAAAAAAATCTAAAACCTTTTGAAATTTCAAGTAAAATATTTTACTCTCTCAAAGGTTAGCTGGTAGAAAATGCCTAAGGCATTAAGCTCGCTTATGTACAATTTCAGACACAGGACTTTGGATATGCCCCGTCATTATATTGTTTCATTACGCCAAGGTAGCCTAATGTAATGAAACAACATTAATGATTACTAATTTGACAACCGATTTTTTTAAACCAAAAAGTAAGCATATTTACGTTACGTGGTGGCCGAGTTGGTTACACCTTGGACTTAAAAACACTTAGGTCCCTGGTTCGAATCCCGGTGTGACCCATGATTTTTTAATTAAAAAAATTAGGTACGTACATTTGTAGGTACCACTATAGTGCCTCGGAGAGCACGTTAAGCTGTCGGTCCCGGTTTCACTATACCAACTTGTGAATCTGTTTATAGATGGATTATTGAGTCTATTTAAAACATCGCGACGAGCTAGCCACTTGTTCGGCGTACACTCATACCATCGGCTACGACGAGGTGGGATTAAAACCCCTCCGCTGGCTACCCTGGGGCCGTCTATGTATATGATGATATGTATATATGTATGTAGTAAGCATATTTATTGATGTCATACGATATCAGCATACGCTAGACAATGAGATGTATGTACTGCAAAACCTAGAAATATTATTGCCTTGCGTAATTTTACTTACTTCAGCTACTAAACATGCTGTCATCATGGCGTCTAATGAACGACGCCGTTATTGCCATAATTAATTATTGCCATAAAGTATTTATAAATAAGCTAATCAAATAATAATAATAACTGTAGCGGCGTAACACTAGCTGCCCGTCGTAAACTGTTTTTATATAACTACCCACATAAAAACAAACAAAATTTGTACATCTTAGCGGACATACAAGTAGGTACAATAAAAAAAAAGTTGAATAACCATTTTCTAGGTAACTCAGTGGTTTATATTGTCATTTTTGAGAAAATACATATGTGTATAATTTTATATAGATGCTAATTTTAGGCGGAGACTTCATTGGATTATTTATTATCTATTACCACTGTACAAGTTATAGTTCTCTATGTTTTCTTTAAAAAAGATGAATTAAAAAAAAAAAAAATTTACAGTTTGTCATGGTCTAAATGTTTATAAAATATTATATGTATTATATTGTTGGTTGTGGTACACATAGTACCGTCAACGGCAAGGTAATGGTATACCCCCATATACGCTATGCCTTTATAATAAGGGTCTATTTACTTTAAAAACGTATACTTTACCTTGCCGTTGACTGTACAAGCCAAGAGCTTAGTTTGTGACCAGAGCAATATTTGTAAATTGTCCTACATATTATTATTATTTATGATATCTTGGCATTACAATTAATTATAAACCAATGTAAAAAGGCATTATAAATTTAAAATACAGATCGATAATAAAAAATAAAAAAAAAACCAACTCGTCTACCTACTTGGGCAAAAATAGTAAATAGGTACTTGAGCTCTACCATGAGGTTCTGATAAATCTTTTTTCACTTACTGTACAGTTTAAACTTTAAACTTTAGGGATCCACCAATAGGAATGGTTTATTTGTACTTTCAAAAAAATAAAGAGATCGTTTCGGCGAATCTCTACCGTTTAAACGGTACTTATTTAACAAACACGATGGAGTTACAGTTTTAAATCTGTGGAACAATTAAAATTTGTCTTAGACTTCATCCAATCAACTTGGAAGTAGGGTAATACTTAGATAAGTAATTAGACGGAGAAGTCGGGTCAACAAAGCTAGTACTTTATAAATATTTACCATTAGTGGCAAAAGTTAAGAATCAAATCAATCGATTAACACAAGAAGAGGTAATTTCAGATAGTAAATCGCTATAAAATCCAAAAATAGAGTTTTAAAAACACGTCTAAAATACTAAAAAAGAATTTTAATGTTCCTATTTCAATCAGTTCTCTCTCTATGAAGTGTTTTATAGCAGGGTATTTTAAATAACTTAGTAGTTGGTAGCTGTCCATCGACAAATACATCAGACGATCGCTGTTTACGTAAAAGGCGGCTACATAAAACACCTTACAGAGGATTTTGAAAAGTAGGCAAAAAAAGATGTTTTAATAAAGACTATTTGTAGAGACAACAGTATTCCTGAAAAGACGAAAACCAAAAAACATCTTATTTTTATTATCTTAATATTTTTCAATCCACATATTCTTTAGCTTATAAAAAAAAATTTGATCATAATATTTAACTTTTTTTAGGTATTTAATTTTCTCTAGAAGCGGAAAAAACAAGAACAACTTAATAATATAAATGTTTATTTGCTCACAAAATCTATTTATTTATAACATTTGCTTTTGAAAAAAACGGTCAGTCTCCTTGTCACGTACCTTGTCATGTTTCGGTTTTAGTCTGTGGCTTCACCGGTTTTCAGCAGACTACTGCATCTAATTTTGTCGAGGTGGTAGTCTCCTTTTCAGGGTGCGATTACGAAATGGGTTGAACTGACGATAAGGCAGCGAGTATATTAAAATAAACTCGTAATGCAAATCATCTTTGTCGCCGCCCATTTCGTAATCGCATCATTTAGCCGGCATAGTGGGAGCGATCAATATTGTTAAAGAACAATTATTGATTGACCCTATTCATGGACCCACCAGGTAGATACAAAGTCATATGCCGTGCTCCAATAATATATATATATATATATTCAGTTGCATTGTATAATTTCCATTTGATAAAACTATTACACAACCATTGCATGAATTTAAATATTATAAGTAGAGATTCCTTCTCTTATCGTTTATATGCAATTTATCATATAAACGATAAGAGATCAATTACTGATAATATAATGACAAATTTATGACCAATTCTATATGTATACTGATATTTTAATCATAAAAATTGTAATGAAAAGTTTTTTAGGGTTGGGACTCGATACCACGACCCTCACTTTGGCAGCAACCGCTAAGCCATCCAGGTACAAGAAAAAACTAATTGTTGTAATTTTCATGTATTAAAAAATATATTTATTCCATGAAACGAATTTTAAGGAACAAATTCAATCGAACCCTCTGAGGGTCTACCATAGTTGTTTATTTAAAAATAACGCGGTCCTATTGGTTGTTACTCACGTATTATTTAATTTTTTTGTTCGGTTCTCTCAAATATAGAGAAGGCAAAATTCTCTATGAACCATGCAGCCTAGACTCACGTATTCAAATTAACATTACGTATTTTTTTTAATTTATTTTACGGCTTTGGATACATGTCCTTTTGAGCCATTCTTTAGTGTAATATTCCTATTATTATTCCTCTTTTTTTTAGTTATTTTTTAAATTAGGATCTTATATTTCTTCTTCGTATTTAAGCGATTTCTATTGTATTTTTAATAAATGTTAACATTACGTTTATATGTAGCAAAAACTTATGGTAGAGACTTAGGACGGAAACTCACGAACGGTTTTTGAAGTTTTAACTCTTAGGGATTAGGGAGTAAAAAACATTTTTAATAGTTCGAATTAATAGTGTGATCGAAAAGATCGTCACCGGCCACAAAGTTATTACACTTAACTAATTTAAATAACCGGTAAAAGCAATAGTCTACAACCTTATTTAGTAACAATGCATGCATCGATCTTATAGCTCGATCGACCAACTCAATTTGATCGGATTATAACTATTATAAACTTTCTTTAAAACTGGTATTTCGCGCCACAAATCGAACGATCCATTTTGACCAATGAGGAGATTGCGCGGGAAACAACGTTCCTTTGCAGTCGCGTTCAGAAACTTATGTGTAATTATGCTGCGTTCTAGTTGCACAGAAAGTTTGTAGTACAAAAAGGGATAATAATACTTGAAAAAAATGTCGTTTGTTGTACCTACTATTATAGCTCTTACATATATAATATATGGTTATTGAATTCCAGCAAAGTCTTTGCACCGTCTAGTGAAGGGTCTTGGCCTTCCGAGATCAGCTGTCGGAACTTTTATGGAGCGTGTTTCCAAGATGGCGCTAACAGGATCATATAGTATTTGGTTGAGTAGAGAGGGTAGTGAACACAGTGCAGATGAAAAAGCGATCCTATTGGTTGTTCCTAGCGTATTAACGCGTTACTTTCATAGGATAGCAAATCTCATAGGAGAGCTTCTGATAATGTTGCATCAGAACATATCATAATGTTCATAACATGTGCAAAAAATCATCTCAATCGGTTCAATTATGTTTTAGGTATCATGAAAATAGTGAAAAAATGTTTTTTTTCTTTTTAGTGTCGCCTATACTTACGTGTAAATGAATAAAATAAATCTTTAATTGCTTTGAAATATGATTACAAACGTACAGCCTGAGGCTCTACCATGGGTTTGCGCATTGTAGAAACGTAACGTATTAATTTACGTATACGTGAGCAACAACCAATAGGATCGCTTTATTTTTGGTAACAGGATTGAATAAAGCGATCCTATTGGTTGTTGCTCTCGTATACGAAAATGAATACATTACGTTTCTACAATGCGCAAACCCATGGTAGAGCCTCTGGTCACCTTTACCATGAAAAACGATATTTTTTCTGCCATGGGTAGGAATCGAACCCACGACCCTTTGGCTTTAGTATTCGGTACTACGCCAAAGGCGCAACCACTAGTCCACAGATCGGTCCTTGACGGAGACAATTTTATCGGTTTACAATATTTATTACAATTTATTACAATTAATTTAGGCATCATTTAATCTAGGTAATATTTTTTTAAGAAAGTTAATACTAAAAAATGCCCGGTATATATATATATATGCACAAAACAGCATTATAATCCCGGACCAAAATTACCTACAAAAAAAATGGCATCTAAGCAGCAGGTGTGCGCAACAAATTATACTTGTAAGTCATCTCGTCTCATGCGCCTGCGTTTATTTCTGCACATTTTTTTAGGTTAAACACCCAATACCAGATAGGTCAGTAGGTTTTTAGATTTAGAATATCCAATGGAACGGGTATTTTTGTTTTTTCTCTATGGATATTTATCGTTTAGGTATCCTTTGAAGTTATGTTTCAAAATGAGTCAAATTTTTTTTTTTACACAATATTTACATAGCAGTTAAAAATAATCCCAATAAAAAAAAATTTTTAGTACGGTGACTTTGTATGTATTCTATGATAAGCAGACCCGCAAAGTCCATGAAAGGAGTCAATTTAATACATTGTTGTTTAAAAACATTGATCGCTCCCACTATGCCGAGCGACGCGACGTTAGTTTTAATATCCTCGCTGCTTCATCGTCATATCTACTGCCCTTAACCACACCCTGAAAGGAGTGACTCACAGACTAAAACCAAAAAAATGATAGATCACGTAACGGTTTTTGCATCTTTTTGTATAAACTATGTTTTATTATTCTTGAAAGTCTAGCTATGATATATACATACATACACAGTTAACCAAAGCATTTGTCGTGAATATTTGTATGAGAAACGTGTGCCGCCTTGCACAATAGACTGTCACTGATACTTGAGAATAGTATGGATATTCCTTTATTTTTTTATGTTGAAATATTAAAATAAGCCTGTTACTCTATGGTATTTTTATATATCTAGCTAGCTTACACAAATTTAACTGTTCGCTAAGAAATAAAATTGATATAAGATCTATTAATTTAGGGAATAAGAGGAATAATAATTATTTAAAACATTACTAATTAATATAATAAATTATTAAGTAATAAAGTGACCAGAGTTAATATCATATATAGGCAACTATTAGGGCTAGTGCCTGTACTAAAAAAACAGCAGAAACAATACTGTATAGTACCGTTAAAATGCCTAGTGTAATTTTGTAGTGTATATATTCGCTTAATATTTTAGGTAACAATTTAATTTATTATTCTTCACCCTTGAATACATTTTTCACTTTCCCAAAGGTTACCAGCGGCCACATTCTGTTTCTTATAATGTGAGCGTTAAATTGTCAAAATAACGAATTCCGTTAATAGCGCCCCCTCCTCCAAACAGCGAAGGTTAAAAAACTACTCTGATTGGAGCTGAGCGCGCTAGTAGCGGAAATCGTTATTTTGACAATCTAACGCTCATGTTATGAAACAGAATGTGGCCGCTGGTAGATAATGTCTGAGGCATTAAGCTCGCCTAAGTAAAATTCTTTATGTGAAATAAGGGATTTAAATAAATAAATAATATTATATACCTAAATGCTTATATTTAGATAAAATGCCAAAATATAATATCTTAAATTATGACAATAGTTTATTTTTTTAAATATATAAGAATGAAAGTGTCATATCCATACATTTCTCAGCGTAATCCAACCCTGTTCGTGCTCGGTGGTCAGCAAAAGCCAGTAATTGTAATGTACCCATCAAGTTCTCGCGTATTTTAAACTTAAACATACAAGTTCTTGTACAGTTAGCGTCAAGAATTGTTAAAACAAATGTTTTTATTTGTATTTATAATTCGATGGACTGACAATTGGTGAGCTAATAAATTATACCTACAAAATACTCACTTATTTGTTAGTGGTCCGGTGTGGTAGTTGGTCCTTGGTCCAATCCCGGTGTGTACCAAGGAGTTTTTAATTTAAAACTGTGTGTACATTTGTTTGACAACACCACTATAGTGACTATAGTGCCTCGGAGAGCACGTTAAACTGTCGGTCCCGGTTTCACTATACCAACTTGTGAAACTGTTTATAGATGGGTTATTGAGTCTATTCAAAACATCGCGACGAGCTAGCCACTTGTTCGGTGTAGACCCATCGGCTACGACGGGGTGGGATTAAAAACCCCACCGCTGGGTACCCTGGGGCCGTCTAGGCGGTCTGGGGCGCCGTAAGGCACCCATGTTGATATGTATGTATGTATGTATCTAGAGTAGGTATACTACAATGGATGTCTCATTGTAGTATACTCTATATATAAGAGTTACTGTTATAAGAGATACTGCAATGGATCTCCCATTGCAGTATACTCTAGATAGGTATAAGAGTTATAGCCGAAAAATCATGAACTTCTAAAAATTTGACTAGTAGATAATTTTATTCCACTACTCGTAAATAATTTTATTGGTTATTATAATACTATGTTGCTAATGTTAAATAATACAATTAATTTTTCTTCATTGATTATGATTTATGATATTATTTCGAAAATCTTGGTTGAAAACCTTATTAGAAAGTTTAATAATAACCATAACCAACAATACCTGTAAAATAATAACTCCAAAATTAGCAACAACAAACCTAAGAGAAACATTCGCAACAATAAAAAAAGCTCTTTAATTTTTCCATGTCGCCATCTTTGCTTAATCTAGCGCTCTATTGTCTATGCGCACCGGGGCATGCCGTTTGTAAACGAGAACAAAACATTTGACAGGCGACTGCGCGCGTTTGACATCTCTTCACAATTATCGAGGCAGGTGACAGTTTTGTTTCTGAACGGTTACGGGGACGAGCGAACCAAATGTTATGAACATTTTATTGTGAATTGCAAATGTTTTTAACGAGATGTTTTATCTGTTTTGTTTTATATACTTTGTACACTATTCTATTTAGACATTATAACAAAGTATAATATACGTGGTGGCCGAGTTGCTTACACCTTGGACTTATAAATACTTAGGTCCCTGGTTCGAATCCCGGTGTGTACCAATGAGATTTTAATTTAAAAAAATATGTACATTTGTTTGACAACACCACTGTAGTGCGTCGGACACGTTAAGCTGTCGGTCCCGGTTTCACTATACAAACTTGTGAAACTGTTTATAGATGGGTTATTGAATCTGTTCAAAACATCGCGACGAGCTAGCTACTTGTTCGGTATAGACTCATAACATCGGCTACGACGAGGTGGGATTAAAGACCCCTCCGCTGGATACCCTGAGGTCATCTAGGCGGTCTCATCCTCTTCATCACAGTTTAAAAAAGTTGAAAAAAGAAACAATAAAGCGATCCTAAATCCTATTGGTTTAGACTCTAATGAATAATATAAAGAAAACACATAAAAAGCCTCTTTAAAGAAATATAACAAGTTCTGGAACACACTGGAACTCATATGAACAAATCTGAAACTATAATACATTTAATTTCAAATTACTATTTTAATTAAATAACAAAGACATTTCAACTTCTTCGGTAAGCGTCGGTAATCTTAAAGAGTTAGATAACTGTAAAATTAAATATTAAAATACCATGTATCTATTAATTAAAAATAAAGAACAGGTTAACTCCATTAACTGGCACTATACGAAGCGACGTGTCAAAGTAATGGTGCTATCGTAATAGGAAACAAATCGATCCAATCAACCATAGACAAGCTTACCTGTGTTCGCACCATGCACTATAAAACCAGGGGGAGCTGTCATATTTATAGGTTTCCCTTAGTTGAAAATTTATGAATATATTTTTTGTGAATATCGTTAATCCCATACATTTAGTATGAACGTTATTGAAAAAAATATTACGAGTAATTACTATAAGTTATTTATTAAGGAGCGGGTCATAACTTTACCTATGCGATTATTTAACTAAACAGCGCCATAGAAATACTACGAAAAAAATAAATATAAAAAAAATAGTATTACATTTTTATTATATTTATTATAGTGTTACATTTTTGTTTTGTTTTCAATTTTCTATTTAATAAAGTTTTTTTCTACTTTATATTTCTTAATAGACAAAAAGCATATAAATTAAATGTTCATATTCAAAAATTTTTGTATCCAGAAGATTGACAAAATAAATAACAACATACACCCTACCTTCTTTTATAATCTAATATAAAAAAATCTTTACTTAGACTTAGTTTTTTTAGGTAAATAATTGTATAAGTTTTAAAAAAATATATAGGAGTACACAATGCAGGAACTAAAAGCATATTAATACATTTGTTACAAGGTATTTTTGATGTCCGATAGAGTTTTATGTAGAAATAATATAAATAACATTTTTTTTTAAACTTATTTATAAGACAAGAATAAATTATTATTAGACTTTATTCACACTGACCCATAGACAATAATAGATATCATTGCCCAAGCCGATTTTAATTAAAAAAGAAAGTATTAACGCCCTCACAGGAAACGTCACTTTGAGAAGCGCGTTCTTAATTCGAATCGATTGACAGCTAAGATTATGCCGGAAAGGCAAGCAAGACGGTTAGTTTACTCTATGCTAATAAATTGTATTGCATTACAATTATATATTTTAACTGACTCCTTACATATATCACTGCATGCATAATTTACCTATAAACGTTTTTTTATTTTTCAGTAAATATTGTCATTATTTATTTACTTTTGTTCGATATTCTGTCATGCTGTCTAAAAAGAAATAACAGGCACAGTGTGTCACAGTTTACAATCCTGGATTAAAAACCGTAGTTGGAGGGTAATGACCCTAAATATTAATGATGGCCAATTTTACTGTAAAACTGCACTAAAAGCTGTTTGCCTCACCCGTGTTTCGAACCGCCTGAAATACAAAAAATATAGATCTGTACTTTTATTGCACCATTCATAAGGTTTAATTTATTTTAAATTAAAAGAAGGCAAAGGAAAATAATAAAAAAAGTGCAAAACTATGTTATTCATAATATAATATTATTTAAATGCAGTTTTACTTAATTTTGAAAATAAACGAATGTTTCCTTTCAGTAAAATTTGCCAATTATTAATATTTTGGGTTCTCTACACATACAGAGCCTTGCTTTTCCACCCGGTATATAACCTGTGGCGGCTATGGCAGCATATAACAGACTCAAAATAACTGTCAACGCAGAGGTTTATAAATATAGGTATTTAAATGGCAAGTTTTAAAACAAAATATTATAACTAATAATGAATTACGCAACAATTTATTTTAAGCTTACTCGATGAGAGATCTAAACCACAAACTCACTATTGCTAGACTAAACATTTTATTATAAACAAATCTAATATTACTTGCAACATCGAATTTATAATAATTTAAGATCATACAATGAATTTTAAATAATTGTTTCATTAAACATTCTTTATTGCACAAAAACAAAATTACACGCTTGTCTTAGGTATTTTCTATAACTACCTATATATGATACTTACAAACGCGTGTAAAACATAATTATTGATTATATACAGGGTGACTTTGAAAGGATGTACTTTGGGCTAATATGAGATTCTACTGATCAATACGAACAACTTTTTCTATGGAACCATGTGCAGGAATTGAAAAATAATATTGCCTTTTCCATACAAACAAGTAATGTTAAAATGACCAATTTGTATGGGGAAGCCAAAAATTTTTTTTATTTGCGACACATGGTTCCATGGGGAAAGTTGTTCGATTTGATTAGCAGAAACTCATATTAGCCCAAAGTTCATCCTTTCAAATTCACTCTGTATATATGATTATAAGGTTATAGTTTATATTACTACTCTTTACTACTAATAATTCCACCGCTTCTACCTCTAGTCTAGTTAGTTACGTATTTGGCGCGGGTCGTGGGTTCGATTTTAAATTTGTGAACAAAGGTACAATGAAATCGAGATATTGAGATGTTACAATAGTTTTAGTACTTACAAATATTTAAAAAAAATCTATACTAAGTTTGTGTGCTTGTGAGGTTGTAGGAACTAATCTCTGGATCTACTGAACCGATTTAGAGAATTATTTTAGTGTTGGATAGCCTTTTTATCTAGGAAGGCTATAGGCTTTATAACATCACGCTACGACCAATAGGAGTGGTGCATCAATGAAACATGTTGAGAAAACTGAGAAAATTTATTCCTTTTGAAATCTTCCGTTGCGTGCGCAGACAAAGTTGCGCGGGTCAGCTGGTATACTTATAAATACATTCATGTATATTTCATAACAACAAAATCATATATTATATTATTATTACAATGTATCATCTCGGGTGCCTTACGGCTCCCGAGACCGCCTACACAGCCCCAGGGTACCCAGCGGAGGGGTTTAATCCCACCTCGTCGTAGCCGATGGTATGAGTCTACACCGAACAAGTGGCTAGCTCGTTGCGATGTTTTGAATAGACTCAATAACCCATCTATAAACAGTTTCACAAGTTGGTATAATGAAACCGGGACCGACAGCTTAACGTGCTCTCCGAGGCACTATAGTGGTGTTGTCAAACAAATGTACATAATTTTTTTAATTTATAAACTCATTGGTACACACCGGGATTCGAACCAGGGACCTAAGTGCTTTTAAATCCAAGGTCTAACCAACTCGGCCACCATGTATATAAATCCACCACGTATTATTACAATCCGGACAAAAATCGGAGCTAATTTGTACAACCCTAGATGAAGAATTATTATTGCCTTATGTTGACCCAAATCACATGTAAAAAGTGAATATGCTGTGTTCATCATTACGCCACTAAATACAAAATATAATGCTAAACTAGATAAAATAAATGACAGTCACCCAACTGCTTACAAAATAATATTGTAAAGTATTATGTATTCCAATATATTTTGTGGTAGGTACAGTCAGAAATAAAATTATTTATAAATAGGGGGGGGGGGGGGGCACCCATACGAAAACAACAACAAATTTGTTTGGAGGGGGGGGGGGGGGCAGTTTGGGGTTTGGGGGCTTGGGTGCCACCGAACCGTTCCACAATCGATTTTTACAATGCGATTTTTTTAAGTAAAGGTTTATAAGTATTGCCTATTCTAGTAAAACAAACACGTTTTATTGTGTGTCAAGTGGATGTGTGTGTGATTTTACATTTTCGCCAGTATTAATAAATTCAGTTAGACACATACTCTAATAAAAATTGTACTACGACATTTTTTTTATATTCGCTATAAGATACCAAATTCGTTTAAGTTTACTCTAAGATATACCATCTATACTAATATAATAAAGAGGAAAGATTTGTATTTTTGTATGTTTGTAATGAATAAACTCAAAAACTACTGGACCGATTGCAATAATTTTTTCACCATTAGAAAGCTGCATTATTCAGAAGTAACATAGGCTATATAATATCACGCTAGGTCCTATAGTTGTGGAGCAGTAACCAAAAATGTTTTAAAAACGGGGGAAAAGTATCGTTTCTGAGGCCTTCCGTGGCGTGCGCTGAGCATATAGTTAAAGTTATACAAACCTGTGCGAAGCCGGGACGGGCCGCTAGTTACAAATATGAGGCCAATATTCTGTATTGGATAATTATATTTGAGAATAAATTTAATCCAAGATTCATCTAATATGATTTTTTTAAGACAAATAAGTTGTTTGAATCAGTAAGTAGTTTAAAAAATATATACAGGGTGAATTTGAATGGGTGTACTTTGGGCTAATATGATGTTCTACTGATCAATACGAACAACTTTTACCATGGAACCATGTGTCGCAAATGAAAAAAAAATATGGCTTCCCCATACAAATTGGTCATTTTAACTTTACTAGTTTGTATGGAGAAGGCAATTTTTTTTTCATTTGCGACACATGCTTCCATGGGAAAAGTTGTTCGTATTGATCAGTAGAACATCATATTAGCCCAAAGTACACCCATTCAAATTCACCATGTATATTGGAGCACAAGGTGTTACTTTGAGGTAATCAGAGGCTCTACCATGGGTTTTTACTTTGTAGCAACGTAACGTTAATACGTGAGCAACAACCAATAGGGCCGCTTTATTTTAGGTAACGCGATTGAATAAAGCTATCTTATTGGTTGTTGCTCACGTTTTAACTTTAAAGTTCTTTTTTAGTACGGTCAAATTAAACCTAATTAGTAATTGTCAAATTGAACTAATTTTGACTAATTTCAGATCATAAGCGTTCTTTTTTATGCTAACTGTACCTATTGCCGTTTGAATACATTGACCTCAAAGCATTTTTGGCGAATGTCAAGGATGTTACGTCACAAATGATCAGTTGTTCACGATTAATCAAGATTCGTTACGAACTCCTTTTTTATTGCATCTCAAGTATTGGGTAACAGACCTATCTTCCATCTATAGAAAAAATATAAATTTATGTTTTATAAATTCTAATATAGGGCCTAGATTTTAATAATATGTAGGGCAAATTACACATATTGCTTTGTCACAAACTAAGCTCTAGGCTTGTACTATGTGTAACAGAAGCAACGGTACCTATAATACATATTATATTTTATAAACGACATGACAAACTGTTTTGGAAAAAAAGGTACTAATATTTTTTTGCCTTGGGTGGGAATCGAACCCACGACCTCCGGATACAACGCTAAAGGCGCAACCACTAGTCTACAGAGGCTGTCTGCCTGGATGGCCTAGACGGTTTCCGTTTATCTCATTTTTAGTATAGATTTTTTTAAATCTATCCCACATGGGTGTCTTGCGTTTCTCGAGACGCATAGAGTCTAGCTATATTTCATTTTTTTTTTTTATCTCAATATTAAAAAAAAAAAAAACAGCACGGGTGCCTTTTTGGCTCCCACGAACCGTTTCAATGGCTTCAGCGGTTTTATCCAGAGGTGGGATTAACCCATCCTTATTTCGCCGATGGTATTCGGAGGAGCTAACAAGTGGCGAGTTGCGGTGTTGTGATTTATATCTCAATTAGTTCCTGCGATAAAATCAATATTAAAACTTCTGCTTAAACCTCTTTTAGGGAGCAATATTTTTCAAATAAGTGCAATACTTCGGTCACCGACAACTTCTATACTAAGAACTTCTACTACAGTTCCATATTTCAACTTTCTATATCACCTGTTTTCGAAATAACAGTCTAAAATTCTATAGCTCTACCATTTTTTGTTGTGTTTACTACAGTCGCTAGTAACTATAGATGGGTCAACATACAGGTTTATTTGAAATAAAAAGCGATCCTATTGGTATATCTCCATCCATCATCCTAGTTTTATTCCAGTTTCATTGGAATACATCAAACCGAACGTACACGTCGCAAGCGCACGAATTGCTCTTATAATGTCCTTTATGTTATTATTATTTTCATTATTATTATAGTTACTAACGACTCTATAGTAAACACAGTTAGAAAAAACTCATGTTAACGCAGCTGGACTGAGTGATTCCTATACGCTAATATTTTTTCAGTCAAGAGCATACTATCTCTTCCTCTCATTATACTAGGGTTAGATACTTAAAAATGTGTTTGTTGTGAGACTTCCGTACTTTTTTTTAATTCTAATTTGTTTTTGTTTATTTGTTTTGCCTTTAAAACAACTTTGCGCAGAGCTTTAAGATACAACAAACAAAGTAGTTTTAGGGAATTCGGGCAACGAAAACAGGATTACTCTCCAACTCCATTTGGTGGACACCATTTGAAATTGTAAACGTCAAAGTTTGAAAATGCATTCCCAACTCACTAGTATTTTAACAGCACGGCTTATAGCATAGACCTAGGTTATTGTCTTCTACAGACCATAGAAATCTATAGAGGTTAGTGAAAGAAGATTAATGATTTAGTTTTTATTTTTAACAGTCTACATTGATGTGCCGCTCGTTGGCGTTGAATCTATACTATTAATAATAATAAAAAATAAAAATAAAACTCATCTGCCATCTAGTATTAGAAACTAGGACTTCTAACTTCACTCGTATAGAGTTAATTTAATAGAAGATAGCTAATAGAGGGCGTCTGTATATAAGTAGATAACAAGCAATGACAAAATTCGTGAGGGGTGACAGGAACCTAGTTGGCTCAGCGGTTGAGCGCCTTGCCGCGATAGCGAGGTTCGTGGGTTCGAGTCCCTCCCACCAGGATTTTTTTCATTGCATTTTTTCCTTTAAAAACGTTCATATACTATTAATACTAATATTATAAGACGGTAAAGTTTGCGAGGTTGTAGGGGATATCTCTGGATCCAATGACCAATTTTTAAATTCTTTAGTGTAATATAGCTCATTTATAGAGAAAGGACATGACCAATTTTTAAATTCTTTAGTGTAATATAGCTCATTTATAGGTATTATAACATCACGCTACGACCAATAGGAGCGGAGCATCAATGTAAAATGTTGGGAAAACTTTGAGATTTTCCGTTGCGTGCGCTGCGGTTAAAGTTACACAGACGAAGTTGCGCCGGCAGCTAGTCTACTATGAAATAATAATGGTTTGAAGCCTAATCATGGCGAAATATTATTAGTTGTTTTTTCTATATAGTTTGTCATGGTCCGGATGTTTATAAATTATGATATGGAGTTATTCGTATCGTTGTTTCTGGTACATTTAATTAATACAAGCTGTAAGCTTAGTTTCTGACCATATCCCACTTGTCTGGAATTTGCTTCTTTCAAACAGTTTTCTATGAGCGATTATTTAGCAGAATACGAAATTTGTCAAATTAAGCGATTGTGGTTCGATTATAATGCGATTTAACTTTTTTAAGTTAATTTAAGAAGCCAGTAAAAGGTTTCGAGATCTCGAACGTCTAAAAACGTGTAAATGTTGTTTTCAGTGATATCAAAGTTTATTACTACAGAAAAAGAACGTAGAGGTGTAAATATTACTTACTCGATCCTAATTAGATAGTATTTTTATTAAAAAATTATTAACTTTTGAAAAGACACCTAAAGTTTGATTTATGATTCTAAAAATATTACTTTAGTTCTCATTTAAAAACTAAACAGATTTTTATAAAGAAATTATGTAATTAAGATCGAGTAAATAAAATCTACACATCCATGTTCAATCTACACATGACGCTCTAGTTCGCGAATCCTTTTCCTGCCCACTTAAGAGAATTCAGATCAAAAGTGTGACACTAGGTACAAATAAAAAATTAAAAATTTGAATACGCTTGAAATCGACCTTTCTCTTTTGTTTTAGTTGATTCTACTTTAAATACAGGGTGAATTTGAAAGGATGCACTTTGGGCTAATATGAGGTTCTGCTGATCAAATTGAATAACTTTTCTCATAGAACTATGTGTCACAAATGAAAAAAAAAATTGGCTTCCCCATACAAATTGGTCATTTTAACATTACTAGTTTGTATGCAGAAGGCTTTTTTTTCATTTGCGATACATGGTTCCATGGGATTTTTTTTTCGATTTGATCAAAAGTACCACATATTAGCCAAAAGTACATCCTTTCAAAGTCCTGTATTTAAAATCCTATAAAGGTAAAAAAAAAAAATCCTATTTAATTAAAGAACTGTATAAATCGGTGAATAGATTTGGAGAAAGCTACCGAAATATATAGAGATCTTCTAAAGTGACGTACACCACTCTCTACCCTCTAACAGACATACAGGCGTGATGGTATGTAGGCGTATGTGTATGATGTTAATTCTGAGTATAAATTAAAGTGACAAATTAATTGAGAAGCACCTATGACTATATCAATATGAGTCAGTAAAGCAAAAAACAAATTGACTCTATGTTAAATATTTATTAACAAAAAAATATGACTCAGTGACCATATAAAAAGTCTTATATGGTGGGCCACTACCAGGTGTAGTCATGTACCTGAGGCTCTATCATGAGTTTGCGCATTGTAGAAAGGTAACGTATTCATTTACGTATACGTGAACAACAACCAATAGGATCGCTTTATTTTTGGTAACAGGATTGAATAAAGCGATCCTATTGGTTACGTTTCATGGTACAGCCTCTGACTGAATATGTATTAACATATTTAGAACTTATTACTCATCATAATGACGTTATAGAGGTCTAGCATAAATGACGTCATATTATATGAGTTAGGACCGATACAAAAAAGGAGAAGGAGCGTTTTCTTCCAACCTCGGATTAACGGCACTCAGAGAAATATTTCCTAGAATTCTCAAACTTATTATTTGGAATTTGGAATATAAAAGAGAAATTGTGATTGCTGTATAGTTTTGAATATTACTGTAATTGAATATTACTGTAACGCATTAGCGTTACATTATTTAGCTATACAAATTATTGTATAGCTAAATAATGGGAAGTTAATAATTAAATAGATATCAAATAGTTCCTTTTAACTTAATTATCTATATAAATTAAATTTATTTGAGGGACGTAAAACATAACTCTGTGAAAAATCCTACTGATTTATCTTTTGCTTTCATATTTCATAATTTCTAGCAAATTTTTGTATATTTTCCTTACAGTAATATTCTACAGCTATGCCATATTGATGCGCCAAAATTTTGTCCGTAAGGTAAGCGATTTCTTCTTACCTTCTATCTTCTACATATACTGTTACCTCATTGCACTGCCCTTGTCTGAAACCGACATATTATAGGTATAAGTTACCCGATCCTTTTACATTCGCTTAGCTACTTTGAGCTTGAGAACTAGTATTACCATAACTGCCCATATCTAATATAGCTTTAGTCCAGATGGAATGCTTGCAAAAACTGGATAAGAAAAGTAATCAATTGAGCTGTAGTGTAGATGAGCCTTTAGAGTCCGTAACTCTACCACAAGTTTCTGCAAACAGTTTTTACTATAGTCGCTAGTAGCTATAGATAGTAATCAACAGCAATTAGGGTTGGTTACCATAATTGACAGTCTCCGTAGACTAGTGCCTTTGGCGTTGATTTCGGAGGTCGTGCATTTGATTCCCACCCATGGCAAATAAATATTGCTACGTTTTTATGTACAGTTTGTCATGGTCTGGGTGCTTATAAAATATAATATGTATTATATCATTGTTTTTAGTACACATAGTACAAGCTAAGCTTAGTTTGTGACCAGAGCAATTTGTATAAATTGTCCTACATATTATTATTATTATTATCAAATAAGATCTTAATTTTCAAATAAACCTGTCTTATTGGTTGATTCCTATTTATAGTTACTATAGATTATAGTAGAATCTGTTTGTAAAACTTGTGGTAGAGCTACGGTTGTATATTTTTTTAATTACTACTATTTGTGCCCCTCTGTTTAATTTAAGAGAATCTATCGAAAATAAAAGCTGTTACTGGTTTATAATGTTATATAAGTGAAGGAATAATTAAAATAGTTTTTAAGTTTATCCGGAAAAACCAAAAAAAAGTGTTTTCATAATAGCACGACACGTGACTGCATAACTTTGAGATGGTAAGAAAATTATGCAGTCCATGAATAGTTGCCATCACGATATAATTTATATATGTGTATAGATACGTCGCTGGTGGATGTACTAAGTCGGTTTGTTAAGTTGCAAATTCATACATTGATTAAAGAACCCGGGATTATAGGAAAGACACTACAATGCATTCTACTTTTTTATTGTACGACATACTTATATATATATATATATATATTTTTATATTATCAGTAGAAATAGTTGAGAGATAAGTATAGACGACGACTTTGATGTACATGATTTCTTCATCTGATTTATTTATTTTATTGGAATCGATTGCATTGGCCGGTTTGTTTATTTTGGAGAAACATGTTGTTCAATGTACAGCCACAAAACTCGTGTAAAAGAGATAGGGTTACCAAAAATAAAAATAACAATAATAATAATAATGTGATTTTATATATAAGTAGCAATTCTTTTGCGCCTGAACTAGGCTAGGATCTAATATCTCAGGCAAATAGATCTCTTCCGTTGTTGATAAAAATCTTATGTATATTTTTTTACAAGATGGGTTTTACTCAAATTTATTTTCAGTGGGAGAAGATCTAAAAGAATAACATCTAAATATTGAAATACATTTTTTTTTTGCAATATTTTTGAAATTTTTTTTCAGAAAATCCGGAGAAACTTTGCAATTTATTCAGTGCAAAGTTATGTAATTTTGGTTTTTGCTGTGACAACCCTATGAAGTTTTATTTTAGTTTCCTTACGATGTTCTACTTTCTAATTTAATATGATTAAAACATTGTTTTGAACCAGAAAAAAATCGACAATTGCGAATACTGACCTGGTATTGTTTTTTTTCTCAAAAACTTTCACTTTTCTATTATCCTATATTTTTTCTTTGCATGTTTGGGTTATTTTGCAAGAACAATTTTTTCTTCCAAAAAACTACGCTACATTCATAACTATATTATTATACCCTCAATGAATCTAATACATGTAAACATCTGGTGACCAAACCCTGGCTCGTTCTTCGGTCAACGTATTAGCTTCGCAATACAGCGAGGTAACGCAGCCAGCCTTTTGGGCACACTTCCTTCTGGCAGCGATCTGGAAGAAGTGTTTTTGTTATTATATATTTATTTTATAATTTATTAGGGGTTTATTTTGTAATAGGTAGGTATATGTAAGTTTTTTATTTCTGTTATTTAAGTTTATTTTGTTAATTTTCAATAAATAAAGCTTAATTTTTTGACATAATGCCTAGCTAGCTACCAATTTGATTGTACTAAATTAATTATATAGAGAGGGATTGCAAAAAATAATAGAGTTCAGTAGTATTAACGTAATAACAAAAAAGTGATTGTATCGTAGTTTTTTGAACTCCAGTGGTGTGATCGTATATAACGGAGACTGGCTGGCCGTCGTGATGAATCATTCATCTTTTTTTACTATCATATGCGCCGGCGCAGCCCGCAAGGCTTTCGGCGCCTTTTAAAGTTTATTATTAATACTTTTATACTTGTTAATATTGGCAAATCTGCAGGTATTTTTTGAAGATATTTTAATTAAAATTATTTTAGACGGAACACTAATTTCCTTAAATGAGCTGTACCCCTAGTGTGAGCTTTCTAACTATTACTTTGCGTTTGAGTTAACTAAAATTTGTATGGGAAATAGTTCAGCGCTCCAAGCGGAAATTTCGAGAACTAAAAATGCGAGCGTGTTATTGGTCAAAATGTTAACGCAGTAGTATAGTTAACGCGAAAGTAAATTTAAAAAAAACTCACACTAGGGCTACTGTACTTCGATCGAATCGTAATCGCACAATAGAATCACAAACGTTATTTTTTGTCACTTTTATATGGACGATTGGTTAGCAGAATATGAAATACCTGTGACAAAAGTGATTCTGATTCCACTACAATACGATTATACTTAAGGACACTGCATTTGCAATCGCGAAGTCTGCGTACTCCATACAAAATGAGCTTTCACTGTTTGTCGCTGTATTAAAATAATATTTTTGTATGTTATAAACAAGTAAGTACTAAAATTTATTATAATAAAAAAATATTATATAAATTTATTATTTATTTTAAAAAAATATTACGCACTACTGATGGTATGTAAATAATAATTAAACTTCGACTAACAGGCAAGTTGTAATATTGGAAGTACGTTTGTATGGGCGTCAAGACGACTGCAGAGCCCTTAAGTTAACTTAACAGAATGTGTATGTATCCGGCGGTCGTGGGTTCGAATCCCACCCATGGCAAAAAAATATTAGTACGATTTTTCTGTACAGTTTGTCATGGTCTGGGTGTTTATAAAATATAATATGTATTATATCGTTGCCTCTTGTACACATAGTACAAACCTACAGCTTAGTTTGTGACCAGAGCAATATATGAAATTTGTCCTACATATTATTATTATTATACGTCCCTGAGTGAGAATCAAACCTACGACCACCAGATAAAACGCTAGCGGCAAGCACTAGAACCACGAAGAATAATCTGTGCTAACTACCTATAGTATTATTTTTGTAAATGCATTTTTTTAGAACTTTCTATTTTATTGAACAATAAAACTGATAGTTTCTTTTTACGAGTGGCTGTAGTGAATTATTACTATTTTGTTTATAAAATCACTTTCCCTTACTTCAGATCAGTTTATTAAATTTTATCTTAGTTTATTTTAAAACTGCTCTGTCCGGGCTTTTATAACTTTTAATAAAGCTCGAAAGTTCTTGAGACTGGGAGTCTCGTTCTAATAAAAACCTAACGAATATTTTTCTATACTAATATTATAAAGATAAAAGATTTGATTGCTTGTTTGGTCCGGATAAACTAAAAACTAAAATCCCGATTTAAAATTTTTTTTCAACAATAGAAGGCTCTATTATTAGGCTTCAAAACAATTTATTTTAAATTAAAATAAATTAATTTGAAGCCTGGGATGACTACGAAGAACGGGCAAAGGGATCATAACCCTGTCTTATACTATTATTTGATATAAAGTTAATGTTTACGGGTCGAATTATAAGTCATTTGTAATGAAATTACAATTTGTTTGACAACACCACTATAGTGCCTCGGAGAGCACGTTAAGCTGTCGGTCCCGGTTTCACTATACCAACTTTGTGAAACTGTTTATAGATGGGTCATTGAGTCTATCCAAAACATCGCGACGAGCTAGCCACTTGTTCGGTGTAGACTCAAACCATCGGCTACGTCGAGGTGGGATTAAAACCCCTCCGCTGGGTACCCTGGGGCTGTCTAGGCGGTCTCGGGCGCCGTAAGGCACCCGTGAAGATATATATATATATATATATAATGAAATTACAAATAACTTATAATTCGACCCGATTTCACCTGATATTCAAAGTATGTAAACTTCACAACTTAAAGTTATTTTATGAATTCAATATATGTTTTATAGTACCTACGATAAATTTCACCACCATTAATAAGTAATTTGAATATTAATGTTTTGACATATAAGCTGTGATTTAGGGTCGAATTTTACAATCTAAAGTTAATATAATATTTTACCTATAAATATAATTACTCTCTGCTTATCCCTCAACACGGATACAGTCGTGATGGTGGTAAATACTCCTATAACTAACCAAGTTCCTTAATAAGTACAGGAATTTTACTATTCCTTTAAGTACAGTTTCCTTTCAGGGGCATAACTTTTATACCGTTTGGATACCAATGTAAAACCAGTCGGTGTCGGTTCCGCTAATGTAAGACTATATTGTAGAGTCAGGCCCTTCAATGTAGAGATTCTGAAATGTAATGAACCTAGTTCTGCGAGAGGCTTGACCATACTTCATTCCACTAAACAAGCTTCCAAATAGAAAATCGTCGACGTGAGCCTATGGTCTGTAAGCTCTACCAATCTACTATCATTTTTTATTAAACAATCTTTCAGTTTAAACACTACTACTAGTGTGAGTTTTCTAACTATTACTTTGAGTTTTTGTATGGAAAATAGTTCAGCGCTCCAAGCGTAAATTTTAAGAACTAAAAATGCGAGCGTGTAATTGGTCAAAATATTAACGCAGTAGCATATATAACGCGAAAGTAAATGTTAAAAAAACTCACACTGTGACTACAGGCCACCAATAGGATCACTTTATTTTTTTCGACAGTACAAATAAACTCTTCCTATTGGATGCCTATAGTTGAAACTGTACAGTGAGTAAAAGATTGTTTAACAAAAACTCAAGGTAGAGCTTCAGTTCGAGATATTCGAACTTACCGTACGTAGTACTTACCATAAGTTGGTACCTAGCGGCCCCTCCGCTAGGTACCACTTGTGATGTTATTTATTTTTTATTCCCACCTCGTCGTAGCCGATGGTATGAGTCTAACTATACCGAACAAGTGGCTAGCTCGTCGAGATGTTTGGGTAGACTCAACAACCCATCTATAAACAGTTTCACAAGTTGATTTAGTGAAATTGGGACCATCAGATAAACGTGCTCTCCGAGGCACTATAGTGATGTTGTACAACTGTATATTTTTTTTATTAGAAATCATTGGTAAACACCGGGGTTTGAACCAAGGATCTAAAACTATAGTGATTTATGTCTGAGCCTAACCAACTCGGCCACCACGTATACGGAGGGTAGATTGTGACGCAAATGCCTTACCCATACATATAATAAAAATGTAAGAAAAAATCTTTACTTACATTGATTTATTTAAAAAAAAATGCAAGATGTTCTTTAGATAGGCTATATATAGAACCATAGTCTATCATTTTAGAATTACTGTCTGCCTGTCTGTCTGTGTGTTTGTACAGGCATCACTTAAAAACTACTGGACTGATTTATATGCGTTTTATTTGTTGAATAGCTCTAGGGGTAAAATAGGGAATATTATATTTCTTTCTCTTATTATTTCTTTTTCTTATATAGTATATATTATATTTTGATATACCTACAGCGAGCCTATATATACAGGGTGTTTGTGTTTTAAGAGTCTCTTATGAAAAGTTTTAAAATATACCTACCAGATGTTGTATAAAGCAAAGTAGAGTATTCTAAAATTATATAATACTGCATTAAAATTTTTATGAATTTTCTGTTAATTTTTAAGATATCTTTTTGCCAACTATACCTAGTCACTGGCTGATATTTTTATTTTTCAAAATTGCATGAACACGAAGTTGCGGGCAAAAGCTTATTATAAAATTGGGTATAAATTAACATTTTTTTAATTAAATAATAATAGTATGCTTAAACTCATAAATAACTATATATTTAGAACTGGTTTTATTTTGCATAACACCAACCAATTTATCAGACATTGATAGAAGTCGTATCATCAATCAAACTGTTACTTCACTCCCATACATAAAAACAAAACAATAATAATAACATACCGAAAGAGGTTTTAAAAAAAGAACATCTAATTCGAAATTTGAAATAAAATTTATTAATGATCGAGCCGCTATCCATCTCCAAATGATCAGAGCCATAAATCTTTTAAACGCATTTTATGATGTGGTAGCGTCTAATGAATGCATTAGAGACTTTTTTGTTACTAATTAGTGAATTATACTAACACAATAGTAAATAAGGAAAGGTGTGTTCACATATAAAAAAAAACTGTGCGTTCGGTTGGATAAAATCAGCATTTTATGCAGACATTTTTAATGCCTTTAAATTCTTATTAAATTTATTTGTTCTGTGTTCTGTCTTTTATAGGTAGGTAAATTTCTTGTAAAATTCACTGAGAGACTGTATTCTGAAATATATACACGTATGAAAAATATATACACGTATGAAAAATATATACACGTATGAAAAATATATACACATATATATATCTAAAGTAAGAGAGGTATTTCAACGTATCATATCGGAAATTTTCATTTACTTACATCTGTATAAAATTTCATCAAAAATAGTTAGCTTAGTTTAAAAAAAAGCATATTGCAAAGTTTTTGGCATAGATATATTATATAGTTTGTATACGAATTGATTATTTTACCGGTAATTCCAAGGGAAATTTTCACCGGGATATAGCATAGCCTATATGTATATTATATGTTACACCACCCCTGTGTGCAAATTTTATGCAACTCGGTTCATACCTTTTATATTTATCATATAAGTAGGTAAAAATATAGAAATTATATGCCCTGGAAAAAAAGGCTAAGAAATTGAATAAAATTACAAACCTTCCTTAGTTGTAGTTTATAAGTAAGTTTTATTTAAGGCGTGGATATGGTCGGTGAAGTTGGTCGCCTTGGTGGCTCCCTTGTATGGCAGATAATGATTGACAGGTCAATGGAATCAGCTAACCACCTAGTCTTACACTAGTTGGTTATGTAGTGTGTGTTCGGTTTGGTAGTAATTTTCATATTAAGATTTCTAAATTTAAGTTCTAAATCTGATATCGAGGTACGAGTATTATAAATATTTGTCGTTCTTTTAATAATGAATAGCTGCCTAACCAAACGCACTCTAAGACCTCATTGTTAATTTTTTTTATTTTTGACTATTCATAAATATCCGTAAAGATTTACATGAAATAAATGATTTGATTGATTGATGTATACATTTATAAAAAACCTAAATGATAATGTAATAAAATACTGTAATGATTGCCCTGAATTTTAAACAACAACTTTTAAGGTGAGTTATTATTCATCTTAGCACCATATTAGGCAAAGAATTTATTCCATTCGTCCATATGGACTCAATTTACAGACGATTTATCAAATATCGCATATGGTGGCGGTTTATATATGGCATAGCAACATAATTTGAATAAGGATAACATGTGAGATCATTAGTAGACGTGTTTTTCTCTAAATAAGTGATAATAATTATGTAGGTATCACGGGTGCCTTTTTGGCTCCCGAGAACCGTTTAAACGGCCTCAGGGCACCCAGCGAAGTGATTAACCCGTCCTCATTTCGCCGAAGGTTTTCGGAGGCGTTACCAAACAAGTGGCGAGTATGTTGCGGTTTTTATGATGGTATAGCCTCATTGATAAAGCGGTCACCCATCTTAGGTCCGGCTTTTGTTGTCATGTGCTTAACCCACTAGGCTGGGGCCGTTTTTTTACTACGCTAGGGCCTATTTTTATATGTAGGTATTGACCCTAAAATAGCAAATATTTTCGATATAGCTAATTGGTACTTGGATAACTTTGGTAAGTATTAGTTAACCCATTAAATAAAATAAACTATTTACTTAATTGTTTAATAGGTAATATTAAATTTATTTTACGACATTTTATTTTATTAACATTAGCAGATAGATTTAAAAAAAAACTTATTTTTTTATCACAGCATGTGACTTTTTATCTACCTGGGGCCTATTTCATAAACGTGACAATTGTAATTTACTATGACAATTTATAATACATTACTTTGTTTAGTTGGAATTATTTGTTTAGAACAAACTAAATCAAGCAATGTATTATAAATTGTCATGGTAAATTACAATTGTCACGTTGTGGTCTCCTGGACTCCATGAATGGGGTCTGTCAATACATTATTGTTTATAAAATTGATCGGGGCTAAATTACGTGGTTATGAAATGGGCGGCGAAAACGATATCCTCGCAGCTTTATCGTCAAATTAACTGCCAGTTTCTTAACCGCTTCTGAAAGGAAACTACCACCTCGACAACAAATCGATGTAGTAGTCTCCTGAGAACCGGTGATCCCGCAGACTAAAACCGAAACATGGCTAGGTTACTTAACGATTTTTTAATAGATGGTGGTGATATAACCGAGCGGTTATAGGCCTAGCAGAGTTATAGAGACCTTCCTTCGCAGCGGCTCTTCACTGTCTATTTCGGTATGCTCATGAAAGAGCCTTGAATTTTCAGTAAAAATGCGTCCGTTTTAAAATCAATAATACTCGAGTACTAAAAAAACCTATTTAAATATTTATTATGTATAGGTTGTGTAATATTAAATTGTAGATACTACCTACTTTACTTTATTTTTAATTTATAGGTTTTACATAGGTTTTTTATTGTTAGGTATTATTTGTTAAGTAGTTATATTTTGTAGTTTTAATTTAATTTATTGAATAAATATAATTACATATTATCTATTATTTTTGAATAAATAACGATAATTTCTGACTTAAAAGTGGAACATAACAGTTTATTTAATATTGGCTAACATTTATTAGCGATGATTGCGTGCGTCCACAACACATTAACATAAATATGTGAGTTTGCATAAATATCGGTTTCATTTTCTTTAGTCAATTAAGACATTTCTTTGGTGAATTCTCTCAAATAATTAAATAAATTATGGGTTTGATTAATATTTAATATAGTAAGAATAGATTATTTATTTGTTCTATTTGCTGTTTAGACAAACTGACTTCCACTATTATGTCAGAAATTATCGTTATTTAATTTATAAACTCGATTATATTGGTAATTTTTTATTCAAAAATAATATATAATATGTAAGTATATTTATTCAATAAATTAAATTAAAACTACAAAATATTTAAATACCTAGCCAAGTAGTTTAAAAAAAACTGATAAAAATACTACTTTGTACTGCCAGTAAATACTTTATAATAATATGAGCAAATATTCGAGCCGGAAATATCAAGTGATTTTATTTAGGAGGGCAGCTTTAACCGCCTCTGTCTAGTGGTTGCGTTTTTGGCGTTGTATTCGGAGGTCGAGAGTTCGATTGGTTGTGTAATATTAAATTGTAGATACTACCTACTTTACTTTATTTTTAATTTATAGGTTTTACATAGGTTTTTTATTGTTAGGTATTATTTGTTAAGTAGTTATATTTTGTAGTTTTAATTTAATTTATTGAATAAATATAATTACATATTATCTATTATTTTTGAATAAATAACGATAATTTCTGACTTAAAAGTGGAACATAACAGTTTATTTAATATTGGCTAACATTTATTAGCGATGATTGCGTGCGTCCACAACACATTAACATAAATATGTGAGTTTGCATAAATATCGGTTTCATTTTCTTTAGTCAATTAAGACATTTCTTTGGTGAATTCTCTCAAATAATTAAATAAATTATGGGTTTGATTAATATTTAATATAGTAAGAATAGATTATTTATTTGTTCTATTTGCTGTTTAGACAAACTGACTTCCACTATTATGTCAGAAATTATCGTTATTTAATTTATAAACTCGATTATATTGGTAATTTTTTATTCAAAAATAATATATAATATGTAAGTATATTTATTCAATAAATTAAATTAAAACTACAAAATATTTAAATACCTAGCCAAGTAGTTTAAAAAAAACTGATAAAAATACTACTTTGTACTGCCAGTAAATACTTTATAATAATATGAGCAAATATTCGAGCCGGAAATATCAAGTGATTTTATTTAGGAGGGCAGCTTTAACCGCCTCTGTCTAGTGGTTGCGTTTTTGGCGTTGTATTCGGAGGTCGAGAGTTCGATTGCTACTCATGGCAAAACAATATAAACAATACCTACGTTTTTATGTACAGTTTGCCATGTTCTGGGTGTTTATAAAATAATATGTATTAGTTTCTGTTACACATAGTACAAGCCTAGAACTTAGTTTGTGGCATATTACATATTATTATTATATAATATTGTATTAATGTTTGTAATGACCCCATGGGACAGGCTCAGCTCAGCAAGAAAAAATATGTTAATAAAGATATTCTATTCTATAGATATTCTAGTTGATAGATTCTATTGATTGGTATGCAAATTATTGGTAGGTTTAAGTTATGATTACTATTTAAGTACTACAAACTAAGTAAGAGAATGCTTACTTTTACAAAAAAGTTTTATTTTATTTTACCTCTCTTTCATTCTTTAAATATTAATATTCCAACCTACTAGGTTCCTTCCCAAATTATTTACGAAAAAGAAAACTGTATGAGATAATAAATATGATTAAAAAACGCTTTTATACATAGGTACATATCATCACGCGTGCCTTACGGCGCCCGGGACCGCCTAAACGGCCCCAGGTTCCCAGCGGGGGGGATTTTAATCCCACCTCGTCGTAGCCGATGGTATGAGTCTACACCGAACAAGTGGCTAGCTCGTCGCAATGTTTTGAATAGACTCAATAACCCATCTATATAAGTTGGTATAGTGAAACCGGTCTTAACGTGCTCTCCGAGGCACTATAGTGGTGTTGTCAAACAAATGTACATACATTTTTTAATTAAAACGCATGTATAGCATTTGTCTATAAATACATATTGTACCTATAGGTAGGTAGTACCTAAGGAAACATGAAACTCGTTTTAGTGGTTAATGGTTATGCGCTAATAACATATTATAGGAGCGTGTGAAGCCTACGATCAACTAGTTTGAGCTAATTCAAACCTATGATATTCAACAAATTGCCACTTAACTACTGCCGCAGGTAATTCTTAAAGTAAATAGACTGACGACGCCAGTTTTATAGGGCTGCTCTGTGTCTCTAATGCCCGTGATACACGTTCAGGTAAACCTAACATGTTCGCCTGAAACACGCTTAAGTGCGTCTTAACAGTGGATAACTGCATCAACTGTTTAGCTAAACGAAAATTAAGCAATATTTACCTTCACAACTGCCAAAATGTTAAGCCTGTTCGGGCCCAGTTACTTAAAAAAAAATTGCTGTATGGCCGAAAGATCTTTACCAATCAATACAGCGGCCATATTCTGTTTCTTTTAAAGGTAACGTTAGATTGTCAAAATAACGAAATCCTTTAAGTACAATGGACACGACACGAAATGTTAAAAACGTTTAATTCAAAAGCACTTGTAATACGAGAAAATAGAGTGCATGACGTTTTAGGTTTTCCTTGTCGCTGATTGTTTAATGGTTATTATTATAGGATTCCGTTATTTTGACAAGCTAACGTTTCCGTTATAAGAAATAGAATACGGCCGGGAAGAATAGAATACAAAAAAAGGATCCCTTTAACTTTCCAATAATTGCGATAATTAAAAAAAAACATTTATAGAAATACATGATGATGAACTTTGAATTTAAAGCCTTAATAAATTTAAAAAAAAAATCTAGATATCTTTACGGGTCTTGCAGCAAGATACTAGGTCTGTAGCTCTACCACAAGTTTTTACTATAGTCGCTGGTATACTATAACTATAGATAGGAATCAACCAATAAGAGAGGTTTATTTGAAAAATAAAGCGATCCTATTGGTTGATTCCTAAACGCATTTAATTACACCATATTACTAATTTTAAGGCAGAATTACAAAAGAATGTAGAGAAAAACTTTAGAACAAAACACAACAAAAATATTTATATTTTTGTATTATAAATTTTTAAGTTTTTTTTCTGGTTTCAAAAAAAACACAACAAAAAAAAATTCATATATATATATTTGTCTCTCAAATTGGTCTTTTTTATTTAATTAATGCTCTAGTCGCAATTAAGGTTTTTATTTTTATTTTGAAATATTTATATATAATAAAATGAACTTTGTACATTATCATAAATTATAGTTATCTAGATATATATAAAACGGAATGGCTCCAGACATAAAATAAATATCCATCCTCTATCATTGCAATCACAATCAATGCACCAGGACATCATAATAAACAAAGGGAAAGTGACTTTTCAATCAAAGCAAAAGTTATCTCTCCTAGAGACAGTTTTAATCTGTTTGGACACCACTCGCGAACTCTGTGCGCCTGGTACTTGCCCTAGGGACTGGCTGGATCGGTCTGGGGGCTTGAATGAATTTCTAGACTCACTTAGTCTTATAGACCGCGTAATAAAGATTAGTGGTCAACTCAGACTGCGGCGAATTTTAGATGGACCTGTAAGAACAGAAATAGGATACTAGAAGTGTCGTTTATTGAATTCATTATGGAGACGTCATCACATGTCTTCACATTCATTTAAACTTTTTGTTTGGTACATAGATAACCTTTTCCTATTTGAATTTTCCTGTTAGCTAAAAAAAATTGGATTATGTAAAACCATTTTTTTTTTACTCGAAGGACTTTGACGGAAGACGCGTTTAGGGTGCAAATGCATTTTATAGACCAATCAAACCATCCTTAATCAATACTAAGCTTATACTATGTGTACCAAAAACAACGATACTAATATTTATTTATAAACTTTATTGCACTAATTTAGTACAAAGGAGGACCTAGTCATGTTTCGGTTTTAGTCTGTGGGTTCACCGGTTTTCAGGAGACTACTGCATCGATTTATTGTCGAGGTAGTAGTCTCCTTTCAGGGTGCGGATTGGAAATAAAGAAAACACTCGAGAAAAAGCACCTGCTAAAAGTATTTTCTAATTATTTTTTACTATCAATAAAAATATATTTCTACAGTATGTTCCATTATTTATAAACAATAGAAAATTACAAAATTCTATAAAAGTTAAACTAAACAATTAAATGGACGAATTAAACTAGATGTCAGAATTGATAGTATGGTTTACAAATCACTTAACAGTCGTATACAATTGTCTCTTTGTTCCCCCGACACGACCTACCCCAATGTCCTTTTGCTTCGTAAACTTTGGGACAGTCGCGTACTAAAGTTTATTTTAATAATGTACAGCATGCATCTTTATGAAAGTGAATACCGAATGTTATGCATTATGTATGTTTAATACTAAAAATTATCATATTTTATAAATAGGAAAATTAATAATTACGATTAAAAATAAATTCAGGCAGAGTATTTTAATTTAACGATTTTGCGAGGAAAACTGTTTTTTTTTGCTGTCTTTTTAGGCATGCTTCCCATTAAGGATTTTTTTGTTCGTTTAGTTTTATTATTAGGGTTTATATAGTTTTTTTTTGGATAGTTAATATTTATACAAAAGAATGGGTATATACGAGTATTTTTATCATAAAAAAAAAGGTGTAGGGCATTTCACGTTATTTCAATAACAAATAACAACGATATTTTAGCCTGGCAATAAATCATAGTCTAGGCCTGTGTGATTTAAAACCATTTAAAATTAAATGTCTGAAATCAAAGACATTAAAATAGATGGACCGGTAATAAGAATGATCAAACGGAGAGCTACTTTAACCTAGTTTTGCTGCGTGGGATGTGAACAACACTTCTAAATAAACGAAAGACGACAATAAAGTTTTATTGACAATGTTATATTGCCAGTAATTATAGTCCGTTTAGGTAGAGGCTACTAACAGATATATAGACGTGTATGTATGAAAATAATTTACAAAATATAATATGTATTATCGTGGTTTCTGGTACACATACAAGAGCTTAGTTTGTGACCAGAGCAATATGTGTAAATGGTCCTATATATTATTAATATATTATATATACTCGTATATTATTATTTAAACACTTATTTCCCAAAGGCTTAATATAATTACTTACCTGTGCTTACCTCTAATGTGATAATTGCACTTAGGACAATGGGTAAATATTTTATTATAAAGTATCGACATCTATAGAGACTATTTTTAATAAAATAAAGGTTTATAAATACATAATAATAAAAAATACCTGCTAAAAATTGTTTTTTTGTTTAAATATTCCCATTTCCAATGAACATTACCTAAAATAATCCCTTTTAGGTAATGATTACTTTTTTATTTCACTTTTCAACGCGACTGTATACATCAACATCAACTACTCTCCATGTAGTTACAGTATAAAATAAGTGAAAAGGTAATTGGTTAAATGAACCATAGACTTTGTATCGTGTTACTTGCATATTGTGGTCCCTGAGGGTTTCTGTTTGAGGGGTGGCCAGATCGTGTTATTCCTCAACCTAAAATCTATGTGCACAATATTTTATACATACTTATTATACATGGAGACTTTAAAAGGTTTTACTTTGGGCTAATATTAGGTTCTACTGATTAAACCGAACAACTTTTCCCACGGAACCATGTGTCGCAAATGGAAAAAAAACCTTTCCATACAAACCAGTAATATTAAAATTACCTTACAAATATAATAAATTTATAAGGGGAAACCAAAAAAATATTAGTAGATTATTTGCTCCTAATTTGCTCAAATTACAACTTTTTAAATTCATATAGGTATGTATAAACATAATATTCAATAAAAATATATACTAGCGACTATAAATATATTTTTAGTGTTAAATAGCCCATTTATCGAGGAAGGCTTTTACGCTGTAACATCACGCTACGACTAATAGGAACAGAGTAACAATGAAAAAATTGAAAAAAAAAATTCTTTTGAGAGCTTACGCTGCGTAAACGGTTAAAGTTACGCAGACGAAGTTGTGCATATCAGCTAGTAAAAATAATAAAAACATCCGTATTTAAGGCAAATAGGAACCAAAAAAAAACTTTATAATACTATATATGTTCTTTATATACATTCTAATCTGAAGATTGCCTGACAATTTCGTCAAATTTATAATATACCCGTATCATATCATTCATAAGAAATACTACTTCTAAGTTCCAACCTTTACAATGTCACCCTGTATATTGTATATACATACATATTGCTGAAATATCTTTAATATCAAACAAAAATAGACCTTAAGGTTTAAGGCATACGTAATACTTTTGATTCAAATAAATATATCGTCAAAAGGCTGTTCACTTCAGACATTAATCTCTGAAATCTTTCTTGTCAATAGAAGGGTTCAGCTTACAAACTTCTAATATTTTATTTATTATTAAAATAATATAAGCTTGTATAAATAGATGTATATAATTTGTACTACTTATATAAACTTTAATGTATTTTTATTTTTAATATCTTTTAATATGTAGGACAAATTACATATATTGCTCTGGTCACAAACTAAGCTCTCGGCTTGTACTATGTGTAAACTCGATATAATACATATTATATTTTATAGACACCCAGACCATGACAAACTATACAGAAAAAACGTACTAATTAATATTTTTTTGCCATGGGTGGGAATCGAACCCATGACCTCCGGATACAACACCAAAGGCGAAACCACTAGTCTACGGAGGCTGTCGATAATGATTTTCCTAAAATATAATAAGTAAATAAATAAATATATTCTATTTAGTGTAAGTAATTTGGTGAACATGACAGTTGGAAAAATTAAATTAAACTAAACAATTCTTGTGCCTTTTCCACTCCAAAAGGCACAAGTATGTAGTTGTCAATAAAATTATACTTTTATATATGCGCCTTTTGTGTGTTTGTTCCTTATTATATTAAAAGCTTTTTAAAGTCTATTCAAAGTCTATCTAAAGGACTTTATAAAACCTAACGTGATATTTATAAGCGTGCTTTTGGTGGACATTTGCCAGATATCATTTTTCAATCATAATTGCCGAACTTTTTCTCTTTGAAATTCAATAAAAATTTTAATCAACTTCATCTATTTTTTTTGTTTTATTTTGTTTTAGAAAACAAAGTTGTTGTTGAAAAATCCTTTAAAAAGTGCACCCTAAATACGTTTACAAACTGTTAAAGTCATAATAAAATACTTACAAATTATCCCATCAGCAAAATAAAATATATTTAAATATATTTAAATTTAATTTAATTTAATTATATTAAAATAATCACATCATACTTTAGAAATGCCACCCGATAGAATTATTTATTAAATTACCAAATATCCTCATAACAATAATAAATGTAATTGAATTATTTTTAATGGTTCTATTATTTATGATACCATTGCACCCTAATATATTCACGAATGGACGACCCTCTTCTTACAATAAGGGATGATATTATGTAACCTAAATTAATATAATTTTATTACATACATACATATCATCACGAGTGCCTTACGGCGCCCGAGACCGCCTAGACGGCCTCAGAGTACCCAGCGGAGGGGTTTTAATCTCACCTCGTCGTAGCCAATGGTATGAGTCTACACCGAACAAGTGGCTAGATCGTCGCGATGTTTTGAATAGACTCAATAACCCATCTATAAACAGTTTCACAAGTTGGTATAGTAAAACCGGGACCGACAGCTTAACGTGCTCTCCGAGGCACTATAGTGGTGTTGTCAAACAAATGTACATTTTTTTTAAATTAAAAACTCATTGGTACATACCGGGATTCGAACCAGGGACCTAAGTGTTTTTAAGTACACCACGTATATAATTTTATTCAATATTTGTTAAGACGTTTGATCTAAAAATATTTTAATATTGTTATTGATACTGTCTATTAAAAATATGATTACTGTTATATATTTACTATCACTGTATACCAGGTACCACCTTATGTGTGGCGTCCAAAACCGCACAGACCACGCCACGGGGTACCTTTCTATTGGTGCACGGCATTTTGCTTTGTATCTACCTGATGATAAGCAGTCCTACAAAGTCCATGAATGGGTTCGATCAATAGATTGTTGTTTAACAATTATGATCGCTCTGACTATGCCGGCTAAATAATGCGGTAACGAGATGGGCGGCGACAAAGACTATTGGTATTTGCATTACGAGTCTATTTTAATATCCTCGTTGCCTTATCGTCAAATCAAACGCCCGTTTCGTAACCGCATCATGAAAGGAAATATACTATCGATGCAGTAGACTCCGGAAAACCGGTGAACCCACAGACTAAAACCGAAACATGTCTAGGTCACTTCACGGTTTTTTTATCATTGAGGGTCTTGTTTGTACCAATCTCTATAGCCTGTGTCCACTAGCATTAATATCATGGTAGCTATATTAATTCTAGCTAGTATATAGATATCATTTGTTTAATATAATAATACTATGTAGGATAATTGACACATATTTGTGACCAGGCACAAACTAAGATCCAGGCTTAGGATTATGGCTAGGATATATTTTTTTTCAATGGCTTCGACGCAAAGGTTATTTGCCAAAGACAAATATTAAGCCCAACTAGGGCATAAAAACTTCCAAACGCTGGAACAACTAAGATCTCTGTATACCAGAAACAACGATACAAATACATATTATATTTAAACTGACGTTTAAGTTTTTCTTTAGTAAAACTGCGACTTATATAAAACAAACAGGATGACAACTTTGTAGTCTAAAAAAGTAATAAACTCAGTACATAAAAAAAATAAATTAAATCATCATCATTAACGAAACCATAAACAATTTTATATTCATTATTTTTTGTGTCCTTATGACATTAATAAATTTATTGTCTTTGGGCGGTCTCGAGAATCGTGTTCGAAATTTAAAATTCTTCTACGGCGGTACCTTCTTCATTATTTTTTAATGGCTAATGAATTTGTCTCTACATTAGCTGATGACATGATAAAGGTGTATCGTACAACATATTTTGTATGGAAATAAACATAATGATTATGAATAGTTATCATAATTATTATTATATAAAATAAATAAATTAGGTAATACGTACCGAAAACTTTCTTCTATAAGTAAAAAATTATATATATACCTACCTCAAAACTTGTACCTACGTAATAAGTCTAGAGCGATGGTAATCAAAACGATAAAGCTCGTGTATATCAAGAACTAAGAACAAGGATGATTATTACTGATGTCAATTAGGCATTCTAAAAAGTTATTAATGATCTAACAGGTATAATTTCTATTGTTCACAGAAATGGTCTTCGACTGCGACAACTAACAGACGGCCGCCATCTAGTCCAAGTGATATATTCACAAAATGGCGAAATTCAAGACTGCGAGTACATAACCCAAGGCAAAAGAGCAAGACAGTTCCTCAAATCATTAAGACAAGAACTCAAACAAGCCCTTGATGAACTTCAAGACAAAATACTAATCTCAGAACACAAGCCACATTTCTCTAATGATGAAAATAATAAACTATTTCATAATTTTAATAATGTCACGTTTAGATTACTTAGCAAGGATGATATGCTTCCAGAGGATATAGCAGAATGGTTCGATTATGATAAATTGAAAGTAGAATGCTTTAGAAGGCATGAAGAAATTAAATATATGGTAGAGAATAGGAATAAGGTCTCAGAACAGACTTTTGCAAGGTGAGAATTTATATTATATATTCATTATTTCACATTCAAAATAATAATAGTAAATGACTAACTTCTAAATGGTAAATTGAAATAAATCTGATCTATTTTATTTAAATTATCCAGCTTTAAGCTTCAATTAAAGATTTTAATTTTCATTATTTTTTTATAGTCATTATACTATTATTATCTATATATTTACAGTTATCTTAGATAATTTTAAAGAATGGTTATATTATAAAAAATATAATAAAATAAGATAATAATTAACTAAAATGACTGTATTTATAATAATATATCTTGCGAATAATATACAATAAAGGTACCAATAGAATTTGCTTATAACTTAATAATAATAATAACTAATTTCTATTTAAATTATATTCTTTATCATGCAAATTCTGTTGGTATTATACGAATGTTTTCAAGACACCCATTATAGCCTTATGCACAATTGGATGCTTTTTATTCACGGTTTGCATTACCATCAATGACTTCTTTCGACTTCTTTCGTCACTTGTTTAGGGTATAGCTACACACTTTCATTGAGTACTTTTACTTTTTCTGCATGTAAAGCACCCTCTGTGCCTTTAATTTCATTACATTGTTTTTTTTTATAATCACTGTTTGATTGTGATGGGATTCAATTGGTTTTACTTTATCTAGCAAACTATATATTATATCGTATACTAAATAGGAACCTATTTTTAAGAACCACATTATTCTCTTTAGACAAAACAAATATGAAGCTTAAATTATTGCAACAGATCGCGCAGGTCCCTTCGTGAAAATTTCATCGTGCCCGGTACAAAATGGTGTGGAGCCGGCCAACTCGCTCAGACGTACAACGAATTGGGCCAGGAAAAAAAGGAGGACTCCTGCTGTAGAACCCACGATCATTGTAAAATGAACATTGGACCTTTTACCAGAAAATTTGGCTTCTTCAATGTCAGTCCGTTCACTCTCTCTCATTGTCGTTGTGATAGAAGGTTTGTCATTATTTTCTTCCTCAAATTATTTGGTGCATTCATGTTTTACTTCATGTTTTTCAAAGACTCTGTTTTTGTAAATATTCCTGTGAGAGTTTTTGCTCGAACATTGCTGGTGTTTGATTTCAAACGTGATAACGCATGTTGGGATGATGTATAGTTACTAAAGCGTTTGCTTTGTTCATAATATATTTCATGTTTGTTTTTAAGGGTGCATGCAAGGGTTTTATGTCGGTAAAGGAGTATTTAATACGTTTTCGTTTAGAGAAAAGTATTTTTATGTTGGTCTATATAGATCTAGTGACAAATGATTACCTTAAATTAAAATTTAGCTTAAATAATATTCAGCTATGCAATTTTAATTACGGTATTTTTGTTATTATGTAGAGAAGCTAAGCTAGGTTAAAGGATAGTAATGATTATTTACTAAACGCAAAAGTACTATAATGAAGGCATCAAGGACTTGCCTACTATTGCTATCTTATAGCCTTATTAATAGAAAAAAGCAAATAAAAGCTACTTATAAAGAAAGCGAATCATTGGAGATATTAAATATATATCATCTAATGCAAATAAATTAAATGCTTATCGGGTGTAACATATTCACATGTAACATCGTGATTATTATGACGTATAAAACCTTAGGGTTGATTATACGTCCGTTGCTTTATTATTATCGTTTTTTTTTATAAACTTTAGTGCGTATATATTTTGAAATTAGAATCGTTTGACAGTTAACGATCAAAGTACGCTGGCAACACTTCACGACGCAGATTTACGACGTGATCTTCGCGTTTATGACAGATTTACAAAACGACTTCGTGTGCGGCTTTCCGTAATACAATTTCCATCTGTCGGGGAAGTAGGTTATTTTTGTTACCAATATATCTCGAAAGAAGTCATTAAACAGTAATGCAGGTAAATTGTGACAGTTTATTTTTTAAATGCTTTGACGTTTATATTACGGATTGTAACTGCGTTCGGTTTATAGCTGTTTTACCTATTTCCGATTTCGCTAGTGTTATTTTTGTTATTGCAACACCAGCTTATATCGACGGATAATTTTAAATACCTTCATCACACTTTCATAAAACTTGAAATAATCAACCTAAAAAATTAGGCTTTTTCAAATTGTTGTTCCAAAATTTTATATATTTTTATTTTATTTAAAGAATTTCTGCAATCTCTATATTCTTAATTAGACCTAAAACTCTAATCTAGCCACATAGAATTATAAAAATATCATTAGCCAAACAAGAATGGGAAACCTATACCTGAAGTCAGTTACAAATCGCGAAAAACAAAAAAGCATTTCAGTAGTCTTCAGTTGTTTTTGTGATATTTAACAGACAAAAAAGAGATATAATGGACATAATGCGAGTTCCTGGAACCAAATGGTGTGGCAAAGGTTTCACTGCGACGAGGTACGCACAGCTCGGCGGTTACTCGAAGACTGATAGATGCTGTCGGGTACACGATCTCAGATGTCCAGTGTGGATTGGTGGAATGGAGAAAAAGTATGGACTGTTCAATTGGAGAGTTAACACCCTTATGCATTGTCGCTGTGATGAAAGGTTTGTACTTAAGTATTATGTTTTATTTTATTATTATTATTCTAATTTGATTTATATTGTTTACGAAGAAGGACATTAAAAGACTAATTAAGGGAAGCTGCTTTGCCAAAGTCATTTTTCTAACCGACATTTATAGAGTTTAATAATAATAATAATATGTCGGACAAATTACATATATTGCTCTGGTCACAAACTAAGCTCTAGGCTTGTACTATGTGTACCAGAAGCTACGATATAATATATATTATATTTTATAAACACCCAGACCATGACAAACTGTACAGAAAAATCATACTAATATTTTTTGCCATGGGTGGGAATCGAACCCACGACCTCCGGATATAACGCCAAAGGCGCAACCACTAGTCTACGGAGGCTGTCGATTAATAGTTCGAAGGATTGCTTAGGACATAGCTCTTCCTAATAAGCATCGACTTAAATGACAAACGACAAGTAATTTTCATATCAATATCTATGATCCTGACTATCAAAATAATTTAAATATTTTCATTTTTATATTGAGTTACTTAAAATTGTTAAAATTAATGTTAGGTATACTGTTTTCAATTGTTTGTGTCGCTGCCCATTTCGTAACTGCATCATTTAGCCGGAAATGCGGTTAAACAACAATGTATTGATCGACCCCGTTCATAGATTTTGTAGTTCTACTTACTAGGTCAGGTACCTACGTACCTAAACTTAAGTCTTTTAAAGTTTTTCTTTCAGTAGGTTTTATTAGCTAAGAACGTTAGTTACTAGTTCACATGTTATTTATATTTATTTAATATTGAGCGAATGTTTCTTTATATTTAGAAGTACGGACGCGGGTGACAAGGAATTGCGTACGTTGACCCCATGCTACATCTCTCTCGTTCACGCGAAAATATACAGCCGACTCACTTCACAGAAATGACGAGAGTTGTACGAAAGTAATTGCGATAAGTTGATTTCTTAAGTGGGCAGGAAAAGGATTCGCGAACTCGAGCGTCAAAAAACATCTAAATGTTGTTTTCAGTTATAATAAAATTTTTTTTGGAAAAAAAGAACATGGAGGTGTAGATTTTATTTACTCGATCCTAATTACATAATTATTTATAAAAAATATGTTAAGTTTTGAAATGATAACTAAAGTAATATTTATAGAATCATAAATATTGTCTTTGGGTGTCTTTTCAAAAGTTAATATAAGTTTTATAATAAGACTATCTAATTAGGATCGAGTAAGTAATATTTACACCTTTACGTTCTTTTTCTGTAGAAATAAACTTTGATATCACTGAAAACAACATTTACACGTTTTTAGACGTTCGAGATCGCGAAACCTTTTACTGGCTTCTTAAGTAAAAAATCATTTTGAGGAATGTCACATTTATACTACAAACATGTTTATTGACAAGACGAAGTATTCGTGAATTAAATATGGCGGCATGTGTATTGTCAATCTAATATAAACTGTGTGACAATCTTAATAGAGCTCTTATAGAAACCGAAATATTTTAGACTTAAGAACTTTTGGCCGAAGACGATCATCGCTTGAAATGAACCTTCGGTAATCGTACGATTTCCTTCTTTTCCGCGTCAGTATAAACACACTTTTTAGCTGAAATAGCCAGTCGTATTATTTTTTAAGTTATTACTATAATACTATACTACTACGTTTAATACTGAACATGAAGGTAAAAACCGTGCCCGTTGGCGCGGGGCGCGTTTTTTTTGCTTCATGCTATAGAATTATTTAATAATACCTATTTCTTTATTTATTGAATAATTTTCTATTTTATTTTAATGCCTAATAAAGTTTTTATTTATGTTCTGTTATCGTCTTTATTTAATCCGTTTCTCCTTTTGCATGATTTGGGTTTGTGTTTTGTTTTTGCATGCTTTGTTTGTATTATGACGTGCTTATATTTTAATTTTAGTTTAAGGTAAGAAGTAGCTTTAATTTGTATAATACTTATAGGTGGACTGCTCTTTTAAAAATAAATCCCCAAAAAATCTGCCCCTTACACATTGACGTAAATAGTAAGGGCGGGCCTCAAAACCGGTTTCTTAAGTACTAAAACATTGGTGCTAAAAAATCAATTTAGCACCGACGATACGACAGTCTGTGTCAAGCAGCGGTAGCAAAAAGTACTCTAAATAACTTGCCAAGATCCCGTATTGTGTGGTACAAGGTTGCACAATTTACTCGACAAAGTTCAACAAAAAGAAAGACAATTTCAATAAAAATTTCATATTTAAATATTTTAAAAAATATATTTAGGTTATTTTCAATGAGGAGTTTTCCAGTAGTTATTATTTAACGCAACAGATGGCGTTTAGTCGCTATCTACAAAAACTGTCAAAATCACGGAATAGAAAAAACAACTTGTTTTTTCTATTCCGTGGTCAAAATAGATAGCGGTAATATATAAAATACACCCAAAATTTAGGGTAAATAGGAATACAAATACCTTTATACGAATAATTTATAAAATTTACTATAACTTTGTTTAACATATACACTAATATCCCTGAGCACTTTGCCTTACGGCACCAACTTAAGCAATATTTTTTCTTTTAAATATCATCATATATAATTAAATTTGAATTTCTAAGGTACCATAGTCTTTTTTACGAAGTTTTTCTTGACAGGGTATCTACTAAAGATTATAGAGAGCAAGAATAACGCGTAAGTAGATACATATAAAAGTCACAAAATATGGTAAAAATATATCACGTCTTGCAATACCAAAATTTAGTTTTAATTCATAGAGAATTTAGAGTCTATATTTGAGTAGTCTATATAGACTACTCAAGTATAGAAACCGCCTTTTTTGACAGTTTTTGTGGATATCTCTCCTGCTGCCATCTAGTGGAATATTTTGGAACCGGCAAAAAGAAAACTCCTCATTCTTTCAATTTCAATGTATGGAGAGATTACTATCAACGACTTAACCTTGTAATGACGTTACATATTTTACGACGCCTAGAATACCTACTTATACTCAATACAATATTCCAAGTCAGTCGGATGATTAGTTTTCGAAATATTTGGCGCTAAGATGAGATAGATAGACCGACAGACTAATTGATAAACATACATCTCAAAATACAAACACCTGAGTCATATCCACATATTTATGACCAAAAAAGAGGAAACCTAAAAATTACATATGAAAATGAAAAATAATAGTTTCTAATTAAATTGGTAAGCCCTTACAACGTTACATCGTACTAAGTATTAGTTTAAATTCTTACCGCTAGTGGCGCTAGTTGTCACTTTATTGACAAAAGTGTCGATGTGATTTTGTATGGAAGAGCCTATCTTGATATTTATATCTATGCCCTTACATATTTTAGTTTGTAGTATAACAATGTATTTTTTTATTGTAACCTTCTACATTAAGCTGTCTGTGTATGTAACTAGGCTTCATGAGGGTTATTTTGTAGCGTAAACGAAGCAAAAAACACCAAAGGTTTATAAAGAAACTATACTTTTTATATATTATTGCCCGTGCCACGCAGGTTCATCCGCCGTTTAATTGAAAATTACAACCTAAAATGTTACTCGCTGATAGTGATAATAGAGTTTTCTATTGGTGACAAAAGTTTAAAAACCGGTTCAGTAGTTTTTAAGTTAATCCACCGGAAAAAAAAAATCTTTTCTCTTTATATTATTAGTATAGATAAGATATATACGAGTAAGTATAGGGATATATCTGCAAAAAACGGGGAAAAAAGCCTTTTGAAAACTTCCGTTGCGTGCACAGCGTAAGCGGTTGAAGTTACGCAGACGAAGTTGCGGGTTAACTAGTATTTTTATACGTTTAATTTTAAATTCACACCAAAATAAACCATCTATCTATAAACATACATATCATCACGGATGCCTTAAGGCGCCCGAGACCGCCTAGACGGCCCCAGGGTACCCAGCGGAGGGGTTTTAATCCCACCTCGTCGTAGCCGTGGCACGAACAAGTGGCTAGCTCGTCGCGATGTTTTAAATAGACTCAATAACCCATCTATAAACAGTTTCACAAGTTGGTATAGTGAATCCGGGACCGACAGCTTAACGTGCTCTCCGAGGCACTATAGTGGTGTTGTCAGACAAATGAACATTTTTTTTTTATTAAAATCTCATTGGTACACACCGGGATTCAAACCAGGGTCCTAAGTTTTTTTAAGTTCAAGGTCTAACCAACTCGGCCACCACGTATATATCTATAAACCATGGATCATATAGATTCTATATGATCCATGCACTATTATAATTCTGTGGCATGACTTACCACAGAATTATAATAGTGCATGGACTTTGACCTTAAAACGGCGTCATTATAAAGGAAAACAATAAATATATTTATGAGCTCTTCCATTTACGTTCACACAGTTACATACCTTAACATGTAGTAGTTTTATGACAAAATTTATCGGACAAATTAAACAACTAATTGTTGTCTATAAATCAATAAAATTTCGTTTTAGGGTTGCCAGAGTTTTAGTTTTAAGGTTATTAAAAAAAAAACTATAAACTAAAAACAGATTTAGTAAAAATATTTTTAGTTAAAATTTAAAATGTTGGTAAAATTACTATTATAAAGAAGTAAAAAAAAAGTTTATAAATGAAATAAAATTAATGGAAAGAAATATCCCACCTAGCCATGTCTACGGATGATACTGTGATTGAGAGAACATAAAAAGCTTAGGAGTAGACAATTTAATTTAAATATAAACGTTATTTTATTTTTGTATTTAATACCTACCCAGTTTCTACTATGTTAAGTTTAATTATTCTGATAAAAATGAGGAAACTTGATAAAATAATCAAAATGACGTGAAGTGACGTAATTATAAATTAAATTAATTTCATAATAATAAAAAAAAACACATGAAACCTAAAGCGCGACGTAGATCTATTGATAAAGAAATATTTATTTTGACAGATATCACTATTTAGATTCACGTTTATTTTATAAAAGTTATATTTCTCTTTTTTATTAATTTTTAAATGCTATATTACCTACTTATGCAGTTGATTTTTTCTTAAACCTAAATTACCAAAAGAGTTTCTCTGTATGTATTCCAAACTTGCTTGCGGGACGATTGTGTATATACCTATACGGTTTAGGTTTAAAAATATATACTAATGGCCTTATTCATAAAAACTTATTGAGTCCTTGAAGAACACTTTAGTTATGGAATGTTTTTGTCTCTTTTACACATTTTTGTTGCTAAATAAAAGAGACAAAACCTTCTATAACTAATGTGTTCTTGAAGGACTCAATAAGTTTTTATGAATAAGGCCGTAAGTATTTATTTATTTGCATTTTGTTAATATTATAAAATATAAATTAGACAAGGCCCTGCAAATATATAATATATTTCCATAAGAACAAAACAATTACCTTAACTTAAATAGTAACATGGATTTTTTAATCTTACATTCAGAATTCAGATACAAAATTACCCCTCCCCTATCTCTACTTTTTAATAGTATTTAAAATTATAAAAAAATAAAAATAACACATACGACTCCATCTCCATAGATTCTCCTATCCTAGCTACAATTAAAAAAAGTTGTAAACTTGTGATACAATCTACGCCCTCTCTAATTGGTGTCCATAAATTACTTGATGAAAACCGAAACCGGCTGTGCTACTCCAAATATCTTATTGATATTATTCTATTAATTAAGACGTTTTAACTAAACTATGGTTACCTTCACGGCTACTGATGGAAGCCAGTCAGCGATCTGAGGCTCTACCATAAGTTTTTGGTTTGTAACAACGTAACGTTAAAACGTGAGGAACACCCAATAGGAACGCTTCATTCAATTGCGTTACCTAAAATAAAGCGGCCTTATTGTTTGTTGCTCACGTATTAACGTTACGTTACTATAAAGTAAAAACCTATGGTAGAGCCTCTGCTAGGTACATATTACTATAATCTCTACGTTCTTCTTTACTACGTCTTACTATAACCACAAATATATAATTAAGCTATAACTTGGCACTTGGCAGTGAGGGAAGGCAGTCTCCCTCCAGGCATTATTTTTTGGTATGGCAATGCCTATAGCGTCACCAGCACATCACTTAGGTAAAGGACCTAAGTGATGTGCTGGTGACGCTATAGGCATTGCTATAAAAAAAATGCAATATTAACATCATTATTTGTCGGCTGCTAGACTTGCATCCAATGCTATGTTAAAATTAATAACATTATTTTGATATTTAAAATTTTACCATTTAGTTCCTAATGTAAAAAAATATAAATAAATTTTCCTTCTCCATAAAGGGGCAATTTAGATTCTAACATAACAGCCGATTTATATAAAAATAATTTTGAAAAAAGTTATACTTAATAACAGACTCGACTTCTTTTTTTCAATTTGTTTTTTTTTATATGTCTTTCTACCTTTTTGCATCAAGATTATAAATACCTATTCAAAATTTCAAATAAATCTGAGTAGATCTTGGGATATTCATTCGGACGAACTCTAATAAAATGAAACCTTTTTTGAAAACAGTTTTTGGAACTCTAACTAGCATTTTTATTATTATTAACAAAAAGTTTATCGAGGAAAAAACAAAAGTGCAATATCGTGTAAATAGGTGCTCCCTTTATGGATTGAATAACATGTTTATAATGCAATAGATATAAAATCTATTCACATATTCTATTGTAAGATGGCGTGAGTATAAATAAGTCGTTGATCGGGTCAAAAGATATCAATGATCAAGATAAAAAAAATCTATTCTCAATGGTCCTTAATTTAGTTAGTTTAGATTTTTTTAAACAGATAACAATCTTGCTACAACCGACCGCTACTTTTGGGTCTGTTTTTTTTTGTAAAAAAATTTGGTAGACTGTTCCACACGTCTTCTTTTAGTCATAGAACGTACCTATTAAGCATAGTCCTATCGCATTAGGAAGCCTAGCTGCGACATACTTGGTGACTAACTTTCTCATCATCGCCGAAAAAGATTTGGACTATAATGCATTTGTTTTTGGACCTTCTTACTGCTTTCCTGTTACCAAAAATAAAGCGATCCTATTGGTTGTTGCTCACGTATACGTAAATGAATACGTTACGTTTCTACAATGCGCAAACCCATGGTAGAGCCTCTGAGTTCAAGTTTAGTAATCTTCTTTAGATTAGATTATTTTTTTTTTAATTCGGAGCAGAGTTAGGGGTGTAAACATATTTAGGGGTTGTTTTAAATATTATAAAAGTAATTAGTAAACACTTATTTTACTTTATTTTTACATTTTCATTAGGAAAGGCAAAGAAAATTAAAAATAAACAACGGAAAGAGTCAAACATGGCGTTTTTTAATGTTATCTCAGGAATTTATTAAAATGTGTTTTATATAAAAATTGTATGACGAGCGAAGCCGTAGCACCAAAAGCTAGTTATTATAATATTACAGATAACCTATTTATTATCCATAACTTTTCACATTAGATATCAATAACACAATCCCATTGTTGCAACCAAAACTTATCACCATAGCGTTTCCATTCTGTTTCACAAGAAAATAGTTGCCAGCCGAATACAAAGAAAAAGTACAAAGAGAACCCACCTTAAGGCCATTTCTCTTCCCTACATTTGACATTAATAATTTATGTTTCGTCGCCGCGTGTATTTAACCCCGAATAACGTATTATTCACACATTATAAATCCCGCCATGCGTGTAGATAAAGGAAAGGAACGCATCTTACAAGATGGCGGGCGTTCACAAGGTGTTTTGACAGATATTTGCAAATTGCGCGGGTTTTGTCTGTGAATTTATAAAATTTAGTTTTTTTAAAATAAGGTATTTAAAATAAAATAGGAACCAAATTAAATATATATAAATTCATAATAGGTACCAACGGCCTAGATTAGGTATAGACCTAATAGTCTACGCCAAACAAGTGGCAAGCTAGTTTGTAAATAACAAACGGTTATTTCTTTTTACGGTACGTTTTTTTAAACTTTAATTGCTTTATACAATACCATAAAAATTATAAATTTAATTTAGATTTATAATTTTTATGGTATTGTATAAAGCAATTAAAGTTTAAAAAAAATGTTATCATTCTTTACATCCCACCAAAAGTTAAAACCTATTAATCCCAACTTTAAGAAAAAAAAAATCTGAGTTTATTAAATTATATTTGACTTCATACATCCTTTTGGATATGTAGGGATCAACAAGATCTATAACTTTTAAAAATTTCAAGTAAATCGGACCAGTAGCTAGAGTCACCCGAGTAGTTTTAGCTAATTTTTTTGATCACTAAAAATAGAATGTAATAACTATAATATTACTCTGATCGCTGTACTTTATTATATAAAAAAACCTCAAATACCTAAATATTTCTTACAAAGTTATGTTACAATAACGCCGTGATAACGTCTTCTACTTGACTTGCTTTGGTAGCCAAAAATGGTGAGGGTTGCAATGACTCGACTTTATCTCTGACAGATGCAGTCATTTGAGGGTGCGAAATATCCTATCGATCTATACGAAGTTGGACGGTAGCTCTACCACGAGTATTTGCAAACAATTTTTACTATAGTCGCTAGTAACTATAGGTAGGAAACAACATATAAAAGAAGTTTATTTGAAAAAAAGGTTGATCCCTATTTATAGTCAAAAAAGTCAAAAATATTTATTTCATGTAAAACTTTACAGGCATTTATGAAAAGTCAAAAAAAATGTATATACATGGTGACTTTGAAAGGATGTACTTTAGGCTAATATGAGGTTCTACTGATCAATACAAACAACTTTTCCCATGGAACCATGTGTGGCAAATGAAAAAAAAATATTGCCGTCTCCATACAAACTATTAATGTTAAAATGACCAATTTGTATGGGGAAGCCAAAATTTTTTTCATATGCGAGACATGGTTCCATTGGAAAAGTTGTTCGATTTGATCAGCAGAACCTCATATTAGCCCAAAGTACATCCTTTCAAATTCACCCTGTATAAGGTGTGCATTTGGCCAGGTCGCCATTCCTCCCACAGACAAATGTTGAAAATATAATAAAAAATAAACCGATAGTGAACTATAAAACTATTATCCTTGCGGGAGATAAGAAAAACGACCCAACCGAACACACGCTACATAACCTACCAGTTTAAGACTAGGTGGTTAGCTGGTTCCATTGACCTGTCAATCGTTGACTGCCCTGCAAAAGTGCCACCAAGGCGACCAACCCAACAGACCATACTTACGCCCCAAATATATATTATAAGTAATCAAAATTTTTGTAGTATTAATATTTTAGGGCGCAAACACCGATCGCAAGTCGATCGCCTCAGAGACACCCTGGAGAAAAGGGTACCAGAAAATAAAAAACTCTGGCGTAAGTTACCAGCGACTGTAGCAGAAACTGTTTGCAAAACCTTGTGGTAGAGCTACGGTTGTCGGAATCACACAAGTTACAGAGAAGAATTTGCTTTTTTAAAAAGCTCTGGTATGGCTATATAGTCTCCAAGTTACTTAGGTTTTCCAGTTTTTAACAATGAAAATTATACCTTTTAAATAGTGAACAAAATATATATATATATTAGAAGAAGATTTCATCAAAAAGATGTGAAATCATTTTTTATTATAATGACTCAAATATTTTTAATAAAAATAATAACGAAATATTGAGCCACAGCGGCCTACTTGATTTACCTTGATTACCTTATTTCTTAGCACTAATTCGGGCCGAAAAACTTGCCGAAAGAACAACATTCTTCAAAAGAACTTCAACAATATGAAGTTCAAAATAAATGCACTCAAATATAGTCCATAATATGTGAATAGTTTATTTTTGGTTCCGTATGTATGTACGTGTATTCAAATAAATTGTTCGTGGCTCTGTTGTAATGTTTCGAAAACCTTGAAGCTTAAAACCTCTACTACCTATTTACTGAACGAATGTATGGTACAGCTAATATAATTATGAACTGCAACTGTCGGAGTTGGTCCCATAGTGAAGAACCCTGCAATCAAACCGTTATGTATGTTGTTGCAAAAAACATACACAGGTATTTCTTTAAAAATTAAAGTAGGTAATTGGGCAAACAAGTATTGTTAGTACGTTTTTCCGTACAGTTTGTCATGGGTTGGGTGTTTATAAAATATAGTATGTATTATATCATTGTCTCTGGTACACATAGTACAAGCCTAGAGCCTAGTTTATGACCAGAGCAATATGTGTAAATTGTCCTACATATTATTATATTCTAAGTACCTACCTATAAAAAACATATTGTCCATATGTATTTACTCGTAGCTATTTAATTGTCAAGGCAAAAACAAGATTGTTGCATTGGCCACCGTACACCACTCCACTGGGCTGAAGATTTCGTTTTTGTCTATGGTTTCCAAATGGTTTCATCTCCATTCAACTGAACGGGTCGTGATTTTCCTCGTTACCGGCTGAAAACGGCCCCTTTTCTACCTGTCAAGTTATCGGAAGATCCGAAAAAAAATGGAGACCTTTTTAATAATTACTTATTTAAAATAATAAAAAAATACCTAAACTGATAAATAGAAAAATACCTAAACTGATAAATACCTAGGTACCCTAGTAGTAGTAATTTTAACTTTTATTAAATGGGTACGAGCAGACATATTTTAAACTTTCCAACAAAATAATTGAAATTACAATTAGGTAGGTACCTATATTTTTATAGTACATACCAAGTTGGTCTCCAACGATTTTGATGTCAGAAAGAAAAGAATATAATTTCCACGATTTCAGCTGATTTGAACTAAATGTGGACACCTATAAAACACCTAGTTTATTGAATTTACGTGGGAATCTCTATTTCGCTAGACCGATACAGATGCAAGAACCGTCAAGTGACCTTTCATGTGTTGGTTTTAGTCTATGGGTTCGTCGGTATTCGGTAGCCTACTGCATCGATTTCTTGTTGAGAGTCGCCTTTCAGGGCGCGGTTACGAATCGGGCAGAGTTAAATCACGTAGTAACAAGGTCCCGTGCTTCAATAAAATAAAATAGCACATAATAAAAATAGGCTATTTGACTAGATTAAAAATATACTATAAATTGTGGTCATCCTATCAGACAATGGCGTAAAAAAACATATTTCACTTTATTTTAAACTAAATTATGTATATCTTTTAAAGATTACACGAAATAAAATTGAATATTTTTTACAATTTCATTTACAACAAAAACATCTTTGATTGGTTGATGACTGGTGACGTCACACGCAAGTAAACAAAACAAATCACAGATTATAAATCATGTGGATGAAATAGAATAGAGTAATATAGGATATTATTTAATCTGTGCTTGTATGTTTACTTGCGTGTGACGTCACACTTGACATAGACTGCAAAACAGCGTTTTTAGCACCATTGTGGAAATTCAAACTTTAACTTTGATTTTTATTAATAATAGAGTAGTCATCCCGGAAATATTAATGTAGTGTTATTATTATGTAATGAAGAATCATATAAAACGGGTTTTAAAAAGGAGTCATTTACCCTATTTTTGTTAATTTTTGTTCATAAAACCTTATCTAATATTCTTTACGCCTTAAAAATATCACCCTACTTCTTCCTATAATATTTAATTCCCCAATTTCCTACTTGTAGTTCCTTAATTCTTATAAAATAACAAAAGACCCACGAGAAAAATGAACAATCGAAGAAAATGCTGTAGTAAAAAGAACCTTCCATTAAAACCAAGTGATTTTCCACTAATTCCCTTTCGGGTACACGGATTCTTTTTAGTGTACGTAATCCTTCTTTTGTTCTTACACCCGTATTGGTATTTGGCGGTTTCTAGTAGTGTAACTAAGCCACTTATGGTTTGCGAGCCTTAGGGTTGTACTTTTGCTAGCTTAGAACTATCGATAAATCTGCAGCAATATTTGATGCGAATGTGCCCGCGCTTTTTTGTGGTCTAATTTGTCTAGTAAATTATATTATACTCGCAGATCACGATTTTTATTTTGTATTTTAGTTAATTTTTTCCCAGTCAAATAGCTTTATTTTTGTAAATCTTTTAGAGATTTATTATTTAGTGAACCGTGTCTGAGGAAAAATAGTACTTCTTACCGTTCAAAAGGATTAAAAAAAAAGAATATTATGCAGCTTTATATAATAATGTAAATTTAATTAATAAATAACGTAAACTGCTCTATTTGAACCTAAAAATTTATGTACATTTGTTTGACAACACCACTATAGTGCCTCGGAGAGCACGTTAAGCTGTCGGTCCCGGTTTCACTATACCAACTTGTGAAACTGTTTATAGATGGGTTATTGAGTCTATTCAAAACATCGCGACGAGCTAGCCACTTGTTCGGTGTAGACTCATACCATCGGCTACGATGAGGTGGGATTAAAAACCCCTCCGCTGGGTACCCTGGGGCCGTCTAGGCGGTCTCGGGCGCCGTAAGGCACCCGTGATGATATATATATATATATATATACTGTAATAGTTTTTAAGGGATGTTTTTCCTTATATATATATTTTTTTAATACCATCACGGGTGCCATTTTGGCTCCCCAGAACAGTTAAACGGCCTCAGAGTACCCAGCGAAGGGATTACCCATCCTCATTTCGCCGATGCTATTCGGAGGCAACACATAACAATTGGCGATCTTGTGGCGACGTTTATGTTGGTAATTGGTATAGCTTCGTTATATAAAGCGGTCACCCACCTTAGGTCCGGCCTTGTTGTCATCTGCTTAACCTTGTTATCAGTTGCGCAGTAACTTAACCACTAGGATGGGCCTAATTATTTTTTCCTTATAACTACCGATAATTTTAAGTTTATCGATAGTTTTCCCCCAAAATAGAACGAACATCACTATGCAGCTTGACCAGACTTTACCAAATGAAGCGGAGAGTGGCTCACGACGAGACCTACCCGGAACGGAATGGAGGACACATAGAGCATCTAATCCAGTTTACTTACACGACCGTGCAGCACGGTTAGGGGTGGCCAGACACCGGGGTACCGTTAATAAAAATCTGGAAATTCCTAATTACATTGGGCAATGTAATTAAGATCGACCGCCTCTGTAGACTAGTGGTTGCCTTTGGTGTTGTATCCAGAGGTTATGAGTTCAATTCCCACCCATGGCAGAAAAAAAAGATTAGTACATTTACAGTTTGTCATGACTGGGTATTTATAAAATATAATATAATGTATTATATCGTTGTTTCTGGTACACATAGTACAAGCCTAGAGCTTAGTTTGTGACCAGAGCAATCTGTAAATTATCCCAATATGTATTAAAAAAAAAAAAAAGATGCTGGAAGTATTTTTCAGCTAATTTCTTTAGACTTTTTCATTTCTCTTGACTCTTTCCATTCGACTTTTTGTCGCAACTGATGTTTAATGCAGACTAATAGACAGACGGACATCCGAGTCCCAGAATAAAGATTCCTTTAAAAAAATGAAACCCAAATACAAGGTTGAGATTCGTAAACATTAGATAAGCATGTATATTCAATATAAAAATTTGCCTCCAAAACTTTTTAACAATGAGCAGTACCTATTTTGAACCTCGCTGTGCCACACTACAGCTTTAGAAAATACGAGTACTTAGCTGACCAGCGCGTCTGCGTCTTTACTAACCGTTTACGCAGCCCACGCGACGCGACGGAAGATCTCAAAAGGAATAAAATTACCCCGTTATTGAAGCCTTTTCATTTATTCCTCCTATTGTTTGTAGCATAATGTTATTATATATATTATATAGCCATCCTCGATAAACGGGCTATTCAACAGTAAAATAATTTATCAATTCGAACCAATAATAATAATATGTAGGACAAATTACACATATTGCTCTGGTCACAAACTAAGCTCTAGGCTTGTACTATGTGTACCAGAAGCAACGATATAATACATATTATATTTTATAAACACCCAGACCATGACAAACTGTACAGAAAAAACGTACTAATATTTTTTGCCATGGGTGGGAATCGAACCCACGACCTCCGGATACAACGCCAAAGACGCAACCACTAGTCTACGGAGGCTGTCTAATAGTTTCCCTAACAAACTAACTTCAGCTCTATTATATCTGTAGTATAGATTAGACAGACTACGAACAAAATTAGTGATCTGCAGGATAAATATTTTTATTTATTATATACATAATATTGCATTCGGCCTCAAATTAAAATTGACTTTTTTAACCAGATGGTTCCAATCATAATAATAACCTCTGGTTCAAGACAAATATTGTTCAATATATGGAGAAAATAATTTACCTATTCTTGAATTTAAAAAAAAAATTAAAATATTGTTTTAGATGTTTTGGGAAATTTACAAACATTTACTTAAAAATATATTTACTTGTATTAAACAATGTTCTATTTAAGAAGAAAGAATATTTATATTGTTCGCTGAGGAGTTCAGTATAAATATATACTTAACTTCCATTAAAACTATACCTCTGTAACAACCTAACTCTATGGCACATCTAAGTGCATACAAAGAGCACGAGCTAAAGACGCCTCGTTAAGTGCAAAATACCAAAAAGCTTTGTCAGCTCGTTTGGTCCTAATCCGGATCCAAGTCCAACCAGAAAATACAATACTGGGGTCCAAAAATCCACTCAAATGGCGAGAATTATTTTATTTTTACTTGGCTGTATGGATGGTGTGGTTTGTGCCTTTACCGTCAATTGTGGCAATTAGTTTGAGCGCCAAAATTGTTTGTTCGTTATTTTCTTTCTTTGATTGATAGGCTAGTATTGCTGGCCTTTGGGATTTTTACGTACAATTACCAATATAAATATATATATTATAATTGAACTACGACTAGAGCCAAGAAGTACCTTTGTTTGAGGCATCAACACGACTGGCGAAACCATCGAATAATGTTTTTCTGATATTTTTCTCATTAAACATGTTCTAAAGATAGTTCAAAATAAACTCTTTAGCTTTATTACTAGAGAATGTTCCAAAATTCAAATATAACCCGTGCGATCTCTCGGAGAAAAGAAATAGATGAAATATACACAATTTACATATCTCCGTCTCTTCTTTATTCCAAAAGATCGCACAGGTTAATTATCACTCCGTTTTGGAACGCAGCCTTATGTCGTTACTATATAGTATTAAGATTGTATTAGATAGTATAAATTGTATACGTGAAGGCTGATTTGGTTAAGACAGTAGACTTAAAAAACACATAAGTAACAGGTTCAAACCAATATGGTGACCAATGAATATTTAATTAAAAACATTATCTATATTTATTTATCAATAATACTATAGTGCCTTGCGTTGCAGGTTAAGCTTTCGGTCCCAGTTTTACTACGCCTATTACTGGAACTGTTTATAAATCTATACAAACGCGACGAGCTTGCTACTTATATACTTTTCGGTGCCGTATGCTACCACGAGATTGGACTATTTTTTTTTAAATTTATTAAGGCATTGGTATGAAAGACCATCAGCCTAGATTGGACTAGTCTTTTTTTTTTTTGTGCACGGCATGTGACTTTGTATCTCATGTGAGCAGACCTACAAAGTCTATGAATGGGATCGATCAATAATTGTTGTTTAACAACATTGATCGCTCCCACTATACCGCCTAATGATGCGGCTATTCATATGCCTTATTTATACTTCTCTAATTTCAAGTTAAAATAATAGGTTTCTTCTTCTTTTACCTTAATGGCCTTCTACGCTTTACGCATAATTTTGCCAATGTCAAGTGGGTAATTTTAAAATTATAATATTGTACGGTAAAAGTGGGATAATAGGAAGGAAAGGAATAGGGAAAGGACTAGGTTAGAATTAGGAATGGCCACATGACCGTATGCAAACATACGGTATAGTGATGCCAGTGTCAAGTGAAGGACGAAGAAATAATCAACAGTAAAATGGGTACCGCCATTTTACTGAAGATAAAGGGATTCGTTGAGATAGCACAAACACCAAGATCACTGCGTAAATACTACACTTCTCACACTTAATATTACTATACGAATGCTTATTCTACAAAATTAGTACACTTTTGCACAATAATATTCAATAAAATTAAATTTGATAACTGTAATAGACACACGCATCTACAGTCTTCGGACTACCCTCAAAGAATCTCAATAATAGGTTTATATTTAAATATAATCGATGTGGCTTTATAATGTTGTACTTCGTATCAAATCAAAAAACTTTTAATATGGAACGATGTGTTGCAAATGGAAAAAAGTGCTTCTCCACACAAACCTAATAAAGCTAAAAAAAACATATATTAGCCTAAAAAGTACGACCTTCCAAATTTAAGTCACCATGTAGGATATTTTTATTTTTATCGAATTAGTCAACGATTTTTCAACTTAAAATAATAGAACTGATTCGAACGCGTTCTCTCTTAAATAAATTGTACCAACACTACTCTCAAATATTTTAAAGAAAGTGGGCTGGATTTTAAAGCGATAGGAGCTGAAACCCTGCGTTTGACAGGTGGTCCATATGACGTACGGCGCAGTATCTGCCGCAATCGTTCACCGTTTTATGGGGCGGCTTCCGAGCCAGTATGTCTAGAAGAATAAGGAAGCTTACACCTTGCAGCCATTTATGGCATTTAGCCAGAATTGGTGTAAACATTAAATACTTATATGTATACTAACATAGTTACGTGTAATATACTAATGTACATTTACTTGTTATATATTTTTTTATCATTTTATTATCGTGGGACAAGGGTCCGAAACCAACTTATTTGGAAGGGCGAAGCTATACATGTTAACTTTGAAAGGTAGTACTTTGGCTAATATAAGGTTCTATTGATAAAATCGAGTAACTTTCCCCATGTAACCATGTGTCGCAAATGAAAAAAAAAATGCCTTTTTCGGAATTTTGTATGCTAATGTTAAAATGACCAATTTGTATGGGAAAGCCAATTTTTTTTTTGATTTGAACACATGGTTCTATGGGAAAAGTTGCTCAGTTAGATAAGTAGAACCTCATTTAGCCCAAAGTACAACCATTCAAATTCACCCTGTATATAAAAAAAAGCCCGCACTTCCTGTGCGTATTATTAATTATAAACAAAAAAAGCCACAACTGTCATCGGGCACGCACTTTACGTGGCGCTATGAGATTTTCTAACAAAATAAAAGTAAATATCTTTTGATTTTGATGAAATAAACTCTTCACAATTAAACTTCTTATCTTTTTTTTTTAATCCAATGAGCGGCTTTTATGTTATGCATTTAAAAAGAGACAAAAAAATCAATAATTATATTTTTGTTCTATTACTTATTTCTTGCGTCTTCCGATACTTTTTTTATTTTAAAATGTTTAAGGACGTGTAGGGGATCTCGGGCGCCGTTAAGCAATAGTGATGATTTTTTTCTTCTTTCTTTCTTAAAACAACTTTTTCCATGGGACCATGTGTTACAAATAAAAAAAGTTGGCTTCTCCATACAAATTGGTTATTTTAACATTACTAGTTTGTATACAGAATCTTTATTTTTTTTATTTGCGTCACATGGTTTCATGGGAAAAGTTTTTCGATTCGATCAGTAGAGTCCCCATATTAGCCAAGGGTACAAACTTCCAAAATCACCATGTATAATGAAATCAGTTTTTTTTTCTCTACCACTTCTTAACTTTACGTCATGGTATACATTTATAATAAACGCCTTGTTAACCCTAAAACAGCAGCATAAAATATAGGAATATGGCATTTACCTACGGAAAGATTTCAAATAATATTTATGCATATTTTACGACAGCCCCAAGTGTCAGTGCTGGGCGCCATTTATGGTTTTATGACGTGTTGGGCTGTAAAATCTTGCGAACTTCTGGACCACGTGACGTTTAAAACACTCTTTATGATATATGATGCAGCAGAAAACATTTGGACGTCTTCATTTTATGTTTTTAATGAGAAACCGCCTGTGGTTTTATATAGGCTGAGTTGGGAAAATTCTTGAAGCTGATGTTAATAGTCGCACGCAGTTATCACAAGCTGCTGTGTGTCATACAAAGTGTTTTTTAATAACAAATAAATAACTAAATATTATGGTAGTATTTTTTAAATGAGTAATAGTCTGATTATGATTATATGAGCTTAGTCAGCCACGAAAACATATTTTAAAGAAAATTACAACTAAACTAATAAGTTTCGGCCATAAATAGATATGTTTTTTATTGAAGCATCGAATGTGACAACCTTACAAAGTCCATTCAATCGGGTCGATCAATAAATCAACATTGATCGCTCCCACTATGTCGGCTAGGAATGATGCGTTTACGAAATCGGTGCGGTTACAAACAAGTAATGCAAATTCGACTCTATTTTAATATTATCTTAAAATAAACCGCTTGTTTCGTAAACGCACCCTGAAAGGAGACCTTGACATGAAATCGATGCAGTAATCTATTGAAAACCGGTGAACCGGTGTATCGTCGCACTGCTTAGGAGTTAGCTAAGTGACGCTGGATCTCTATTTTTTAGCATAGTGGTAACAAGACCGCTTGGTCATCCTAGCAAAATTCTTACTTAAATAAACCATTAACTACTCTTTCATATTTTTTTTTTATAATTTACAGATTCCGCGCCTGCCTGAAATTGGCGAATACATCCGTTTCGAACATGGTTGGGAAGCTGTTCTTCAACGTTGTTCAGACTAAATGCATAGTTCTGAAACCTGTGAAAATTTGCACGCAGCGGTCCTGGTGGGGAAAGTGCCTGAAACGAGGTTCCACTAAGCAAGCTGTATTAAGAAACAATTTACCTTATTAGGTACTAGTTGTGCCTAAAAATTGATTCGCAAATAAAATACATCCCATGTTACTCACTGATAATAAAGCTTTCTATTGGTGATAGAATTTTTTAAATCAGTTCAGAAGATTTTGAGTGATCCAGAACAAACAATTACATTTTTGCAAAATGCAGTTAAAACGAAAAAGTTATTCAAGGTCAAGTGTCTAGTTAGCGTGCCGTTTATAAAAAAAACTAAATGTTAAAGACGATGTAAAAATTAAATGTTAATTGGTCGCTGCTAGTGCGAATATGCCATGCGATCGTCGCACTGTTCACACTCTACATTATAATTACTATTAAATGTCTGACATATATAAAGAGACGCTCGTGCGATCGAGTTTAATTTTTTAGCATGATCGCACGGGCAACGGTCTTGATATTGAACATCTTTTTTCAATTAACTGCGAAATGCAGGAGAAGCGCATGTTGTCGTTCAAGATAACAGAGGCTCTACCATGGGTTTTTACTATGTAGCAACGTAACGTTAATAACGTGAGCAACAACCAATAATGCCGCTTTATTTTAGGTAATGCGATTGAATACAGCGATCCTATTGGTGTTATAACGTTAACACGTTTTAACGTTACGTTGGTAGAAACCAAAAACCCATGGTAGAGCCACATCAAGAACTAGTTCGCATTGTTATCTTACGCATGATGGCTTAAATTTGTATAGTTGTTCTGGGTAGGTACATGGCCTAATATGAAACACAGATGTGGTAGAGATAAACATGGCTTAACAAACTTGAGATATTGTAAATTAGTACTTAATAAATATAAATTTTAAGATACTTAAAACATTGTATTTTATATATTAATAATTAATTTTATTACCTTATTTGACTGTAAACAAAATATAAATTATTTATTACATGTCGCTATCCTACACTAGATGGCATAATGAATTCTGATTTTTTAAGTTTTTTATTTATTTATTTGCAAATTATTAAATAAAAACATTATCCATTATTATATTTATTTATGTGATTGTAAATTTTATATATATATTAACACAAAAGTTATAAAATATAAATTATTTATTAATGTTGCTATCCTCCATTAGATGGCAAATCGTATTCTGATTTATTAAGTTTTTTTTTTATCTATTTGCAAATTATTAAATAAAAACATATTTATGGGATTGTGAAATATATATTAACACAAAAGTTATGTTTAAAAAATATTATATTATTGAAATTTTTTTTTTAAATTATAAGATATAAATCTCTCTTTACACTTCTCTTTTAAATTATTAAAAACATATTATAAGTAACTATTATGTAGTGTAAATAAATTAAAACGTAGTTCTTATTTATAATTCAATCGGAGTTCCTTGTTGACAATATTTGTAGTTGTAGTAAACTCCATCAACGATTTGAATACGCCGCCAAGTGGCAAAAGGAGAAACCTTTTTTTTTTATTAGCTTGGATAATAATCTTCATTAGCTTACCTATTTATTTTATAAAAATCCGCTGCTACTTTTGGGTGTATTCAATTCTTTGTTGGACTTATTAATAATATTATAATTATTACTTATACATATTTTAAAACGTCTACTTATATTAATGTCGAGTCACACGATACACGCAGTCGACTGGTATTTCTTGTTTTAATAGAGTTATTATAAAGTCTTATTCCTATAGATTTTAATGTAAATAGGTACATTATATAAGTATTTAAATTATTCTTACATATAAGGAAATAATATTTGCAATAGTAGACAACTCCCATTATAGTCTGTAGCTCTAGTGTAAGTTATTTAACTATTACTTTGCGTTTACTAAAATTTGTATTAAGCACCCCAAGCGGCAATTTTGAGAACTAAAAATATGAGCGTGTGATTGGTGGAAAGGTTAACGCAGTAGTAAAATTAAGTCGAAAGTAAACGTTAAACAAAATACGCTAGGGCTACTGAATAATCGAACTATAGTTATTTGATGGATAGTTACCATGGTAACTCCCCAAATTTTAAGTGAAGTAGCGATTAAGTAGCGGGTAAGAAAGCATGCGTAATGCGTATGCATCCACCCGCAGCTATATTCACACAGCCGCATACTTATAAAATAACATCTTTTACTCGTTTTATATTTAGTTTCCCGTGTGTGATAATAAGAAAATAATATTTTTTGTTAAATTATTTGTATACTCATTTACCCGTACCTTCGTAGTACGGCGCCCAAGTATAGCCCAAATTACATATTTTTTTTATTCATTGATTTTACCATATACCATGTATCTTGCAGTATCTTGAGCGCCACGCTCCGGTGAATTCTTTGCTTTTATGAAATAGACAAATCCTCATAAATTTATTATTTAGTTGTAAGTGGTTATCTAAAAAACTAATGACAGATTTATGTAAAAAAATGCATTTAAAAATATGTTTTTATCTAGAAATGAATGCATAAAATAATTAATTGTAGGTTGTACTTAAAAATTATATTTAAAACAAAATAATAATTAAGGATCAAATTATCAAGAATCAATAATAAAAAAGTTGTAAACTCTGAATTTATGCAAATAAATATTCATTAATAAAAAAAAAACATTTGTTGATCCATCTACTTATAGAAAAGTTTACTGAGAGATGAATGTAGGTACAATCGACAAACTACCCATTTCCGATATGTGCTCTTGCTCCCGTCAAATGCGATTTCATTGTGTGAGAGTGAGGCCGAACTAACTGAAATAGGTAGTTTGACCTGTTGGCGACTGTACCTACATAGTAAGAAATATTAATGTTTTAATTTAATGAAATAAAAGAAATATGGGTTTACCTACTTACCTATTAAAATTATACAACATTTGTTGAAACTTTTTAATTAAAACAATCTCTGCCAATGGTAAACTTATAACTAGGTATATACAACTACAATAGTTTTATTTTGATGACGCATAATAACTTTTTTTTATTATTAAAATAATTAAATCTTACCTTTTGTATTATTATTTTGTTCTAAGTAAAAGCAATGTAGATGTATGAATAGAGTCTTACCTCGGAAAGCTGTGAATGTAAGAGCATAGATAAGTCTCTAATGAATCTTTTTATTATTAATTATAATGTGAATGTGTCGTCCGCGTAGCAATGTTTAATAAATTTATTCTATTTTTTGTTTAGTAAAAACCGTGAATAAAAGTCATGTAAATTAATATTATTTTATTTTAAAATAAAATTTCGTCTGCGTAACTATAACCGTTTACGCAGGCACGCATCGGAAGCTTTCTACAGGAATTTATTTTCCCCATTTTTGCAACATTTTTCATTGATGTTCCGTTCCTATTGGTCGTAGCGTGATGTTATACCTATAGCATATAGATTCCTTGAAAAATGTGCTATCCAACAGTAGTTCCTGAAATTAGCGCGTTCAACCAAACAAACAAACTCTTCTGTAGCCCTAGTGTGAGTTTTCTAACTATTACTTTGCGTTTGAGTTAACTAAATTGTGTGTGGGAAATAGTTTAGCGCCCCCAAGCGGAAATTTTGAGAATTATAAATGCGAGCTTGTGATTGGTCAAAATGTTAACGCAGTAGTTAACTCGAAAAAAAAAAGTTAAAAACACAACGGCTACAGTTTTATTATAGTATAGAGAAGTATAAATATTAGTTGATGATGTTCATTGACGTAGGTACACTTACAAGTATAAGCACCATTTATTGTTGCGGAATACCACCGTCTTACCAGTACCCCTAGTGTGAGTTTTCTAACTATTACTTTAAGTTTGAGTTAACTAAAATTTGTATGGGAAATAGTTCAGCGCTTCAAGCGGAAATTGGAAATTTTGAGAACTAAAAATGCGAGCGTGTGATTGGTCAAAATGATGTAGCAAAGTTAACGTGAAAGTAAATGTTAAAAAAACTCACACTAGGGCTACTGTGGTCTAACTAAAATCTATGTAGTAAATAAAGATTTTTAAGGTTTCCAATGAAAAATAACCGATTTCAAGAGCTGTTGTATCTCTTATGACGGTTTTCATAACATTTTGTTGCTTTGGGAGGGGGGGGGGGGAACATGGCCCTGCCCCTCCCCCTTAATCGACCACTGCCCCAGTGTGTACCAATAAGTAAAATTTAAAGTTAACTACTTTAGTATTAACCGTCTTTCGCATCTATTGCATAATTGGAATTTGGAAATAATAAAGCGATCCCATTGGTTGTTGCATACTTATACGTAAATGATGTTTCTACAATGCGCAAACCCATGGTAGAGCCTCAGCCGACCCGAAAAGTACAATTGAGTCGAACATAAAAACTTTAAAAAGGTGGAAGTCGGTTAAATAAGGTGGAAAACACGACCTGCGCCCTCGTATGATACGGTGACATAAGTCATTATTAGTTCTGCTACTCACAACTAGATGTCTTTCAAAAATAACATACATACATACATACATATCATCACGGGTGCCTTACGGCGCCCGAGACCGCCTAGACGGCCCCAGGGTACCCAGCGGAGGGGTTTTAATCCCACCTCGACGTAGCCGATGGTATGAGTCTACACCGAACAAGTGGCTAGCTCGTCGCGATGTTTTGAATAGACTCAATAACACATCTATAAACAGTTTCACAAGTTGGTACGGTGAAACCGGGACCGACAGCTTAACGTGCTCTCCGAGGCACTATAGTGGTGTTGTCAAACAAATGTACATATTTTTTTTAATTTGAAAACTCATTGGTACCTAAGTGATTTTAAGTCCAAGGTCTAACCAACTCGGCCACCACGTATATATTAAAAAAAAAAAACAAAAATAAGTAGTAACTAAACTGAATAAAATAATAAATACTCTGTGGCCCTAGTGTGAGTTTTTTTTTAACGTTTACCTTCGCGTTAACTATACTACTGCGTTAACATTTTTACCAATCACACGCTTGCATTTTTAGTTTTCAAAATACCGCTTTGAGCGCTGAACTATTTCCCATACAAAATTTAGTTAACTCAAACCCAAAGTAATAGTTAGAAAACTCACACTAGGGTTACTGTATATTATTTGCGCTGTAGGATGGCGACATTTTCAGTAACGTTACGTTTCACGCTTGAAAGTTGCCGCGGTTTACAAATTATGACTTATCTCCGGATTAGTAGTCGTTGCTAAGCCAGTGCTTAGCAAAGCCATTGCTTAGAACTGTCAAAGCGACAGTTATTTCTATAATAGTCGGGGCTACGAGCGGTGGTCAGGCTAAAGCTTGAACCGTTGCTTGGCTCGATATTCCTTTACTTAAGTCGTGCTCAGCGTTAGATTCTTCATGTTAGTCTGTTATTTCTTAAGTTTATGTTGATTACATAAAAATTAAATTTCTTGTCGTTTTAAAAAAAAATACCTATTTTTCTAGTTTTCTTTTATTTCTAGTGTGTATTTTACATAATTTATTCATACAAAATCCATGATTCCTTTTGTGCCAGTGCAAATTATACATTTTATATTATAAAACTTCAACAGTAGAAGTTCCATAGAAATGCAACTTCTCATTACTTTGAGTTTTTTTGCACCAGGATTCCAAGTAAATACATTTTTCAGCAAGCATTGGCTTGACGCGTTGCTTGGCTTAGCTGTGTCAACTTACTCGAAAGTGTATAGAATCGAAGTGGTTGCTCGGCTAAGCATCGTTTGAATATTACTTTCGTGAGCACGACTTTAGCTTAGCCATGACTATTAATCCGAACATTAGTAATTCAGCTCTGTACCACATTCGTAATATATTAATTCATTAATAACTGTAGTAAATTAAATTATTCAACCGTTTGCGCATTGTAGAAACGTAACGTAATTATTTACGTAGGTATACCTTTGTAAGCAACAACCAATAGGATCGCTTTATTTTTGGTAACAGATTTAGAATAAAGCGATCCTATTGGTTGGTTCACGTATACGTAAATGACAAACCCATGGTAGAGCCTCAGATACGAAAGCTTTTATACAATAGTTGTTATAAAATCGCCATCTGCCCCCGTAGCACGGCCAAGCCAAGACAAGAGATAAACATCGCGTTCCGTGCTTAGCATCGCTGCCACGGATCGCTGGTTTTTTTAGCCAAGGTCGTTTCACCGCGCGGAAATGTTAGCAATTCAAGTTACCATCAATCGTTCCGCGAACAGAAATTGTAACACGAAAAGTTAGCACGGCTACTTTTTGACAGATGTTTGTTTACATGTGAATATCTACAAATTGGAATTTAATTAATTATTTTATATATTCATATCTGTTTTAGTTTTAAAAGTTCGATTAAACCTAAAAAATAAATATCGTGTAACTAAATTCAGCTTTGGTATGTTTAGTTTGAGGTTGTTAATTAAATTAATATTGTGATATTATAAAATTATTGTATTTAAATAAATAGTTAATTAAAAAATATTGATTTATTATATAATGATAAGGTAGTAATATTTTTAATTTCAATTATTTAATTCATAATAGTGCTTCTTGTCAAAAAGTGGCATCAAAAATCAACACCGATCGTTTCCGAGCTGCATTTTAGCATCGCTAAAAAAAATGACATGGCTGAGTTGAAACGGGCGGTCGCGCTGGTTTTTGAAGTCAGCACGAGAAACTGCCCGCGTTAGCTCACGGAACGCAGGGAAAGTCGCGAGCGGATGTCAAACTAAACATTTTTTTTATATCAGCCAAACAGTTGCAACTTTGCAGCGCCCTGATTGGTTGATATTAAAAAATAGTTACTTTTGACATTGGTTCGCGACTTTATATCTTGTCTTGGCTTGTCCGTGCTATGGGTGCTGGTGGAGAGTTTGGACCGTCTAACTGTCACTTCTAAGCCCATAGTATATAGTAAAAGTGGGATAATAGGATAAAAAGAATCGGGAAAGGACTAGGGTAGAAAAAGGAATAGCGACATGACCGTATGAAAGCATATGGTATAGTCTTGCCAATATCAAGTGAAGGAGGAAAAAGAATCAACAGTAAAATAAGTATCGCCATTTACTGAAGATTGTGGGATTATTTGAGATAACACAAACACCGAGATCACTGCGTAAATGCTACACTTCTCACACTTAACATTACTATACGAATGCTTATTCTACAAAATTACAGTTTTGCACAATAATATTCAATAAAATAAAATTAAGAAAAATGGTCTAAAAAAAGTCTAAAAACCTGGGGCTTTATTCCGAGTTTTGACACGTTCACCGTCGCGCATTTTGCGTAAACTATAAAATATTGAAATATAAGTTCTATCCAATTAAATATAGAGTTGAAATTCCAATGCTCATCAGATGTTCAAACTTGCGAAGAATTCGCGTATTTCAAGATGGCGGCATTATTTTAGCCAACCTAATACAGACTATATAACCATTGAGATAGAACTTATATTTCAATATTTATAGTTTACGCAACGTCTTGTCGTCTTTAGCGGTTGCAAACTCGGAATAAGGCCCCTGTCATATTAGTTTATTAAGGGTCCGTTCGTTTTGGGAATGAAATATGTTCACAATGATCATAATGACATATGCGAACTTGCGTTTTTTTTTGGTTAGTTTCAATCACATGCCACAATTACCACTATCCAAATCTAACGCATTGCTATCACGAATCTATCAACTGTCACTTGCCAAGTAAAATATAGGTTAAATCGTACAATCCACTAATTTTATTTGCAAAATGTTTCTAAAATCATTTCGATTTAAAATACAATAATTTGATCTTAAAAATATAAGACAGCTGCGACGTTTAAAACAACAACAACTGTGTGACAGTTGTTGTTGTTTTAAACGTCAAAATTAAATAAAATGTCAAAATATGTTCACAACGCCTCACCTATCGCCTGGGGCCTTATTCCGAGCTTGCAACCGCTAATCACGACAAGACGTTGCGCAAACTATAAATATGGAAATATAAGTTCTATTTCAATGGTTATATAGTATGTATTAGGTTGGCTATAATAATGCTGCCATCTTGAAATACACGAATTCTTCGCAAGTTTGAACATCTTAAGAGCATTGGAATTTCAACTTTATAATTAACAGGATAGAACTTATATTTCAATACGCGTACTTTACGCAAAATGCGCGACGGTGAACGTGTCAAAACTCGGAATAAAGCCCATGGGGTCCCCTGGGGCCTAACCAAAGAACACGATCGCCAATCGAATCGCCGCATCGATCGATAAAAATGTATAGGAATTTTACTCTATGGGTAGAGGCTGATCGATGAGAAACGTCAAATCCCATACATTTGGCTTTCGATGGGTGTTTCGATTCGATTATCGATTGGCTCTTTGGTAAGGCCCCTGACCAAAGAACACGATCGCCAATCTAATCGCCGCATCGATCGATAATAATGTATAGCAATTTTACTCTATGGGTAGAACCTGATCGACGAGAAACGTTAAATCCCATACATTTGGCTTTCGATGGGTATTTCGATTCGATTAAGTCGATTGGCACTTTGGTAAGGCCCCAGTTCACGATAGCATTCTGGGCAAAAAAAAAAACGGCCATGTGGCAGATCACATCGCCACTTTTGCCGCCGAAATCTCAAAAAAAAACGCATAAATATACATCGTGAACATGTTTCTGTCCCAAAACGAAGGCCCTAAGATAAGATTTTGAAGTTGTCCCTATATATCCACTTTATTTTTAAAACTTTGGGACAAATTTTTATTGAAGCAGTAATAATTTATTAATCTATTCTCTCTGTAGTAACAACTTTAATAAAATTCGGACATACAAACAAACATTCCTATGATAATTTTTTTTTAAATCGTACAAGCCGTAAACCTATTCCAGACAGAATTGAAATCGTCAACTTTTTTATCCGTTGTCCTTACGGAATATGGAAAATGTCAGATATTTTCCAGAGTGGGTCTGGCTTACTATAGATTCTATGGAATTGCCACTTCTCTACCATTTTGCCGTCCGATTTCAAGGCCTACTGACACTGTCAAAATTTATACTTATTTGACTGAGAGCGATTCCATCGATGGAATGGAGTCACTCCATTCCATCGATGGGGAATTAGAGAAATTACACTCCATTGGAGTGTAATTTCTCTAATTCCCGGTGCTGACTGCGCTGACGGCTGACATCGATTTCGCCGTGAATCGGACTGCAGGTACGTACGTACTGCACATAATATTATTTTATAATCTGTGCTGACTGCTGTAGAGTGTAGTTGTCTGTGGTAGTTGTTATAAATCATGTTTTTGTTTCTTCAGCTTCTGCATTATCAATGAATAGTTGTTATATATAATGTCTTATAATAAAGATAATTTAATCAATATTTCTTATGACTATAAATACTTTACCCAAAATAACGTGTGTCGATTGTGTTGGACTCCAAACGCAGTGATTGAAATCTGTATCATAGAAGATTTCGAAGGGGATGTCCTTTTTAAATCTTTGGGTTTATTAGAGAAAATACAGTGTTGTTTAGATATTGTTATTACATCTGATGGATTTTCTAATAAATTATGCGAAGAATGTTATAGAAGCGTCGAAAAATTTTATGAATTCAAACTTTTTTGCAAGGAAAGTGATCGACGTTTGCAGGATTTTTTGTCTACTGGAATCCAAGACAATTGTTCAATCGATAGCGAGACAAAATTAGAAATAGATGAAGATATTAACGCAGACGACGTCTATGCAAATGATAATGACCAACCTCAAATTGAAGACAATTCTCCCAACATTGAGATTATTTTAAAAAAAGATGAAAATATTAACACAAATGATGTTTATGGTAGTGTTAATGATGAACCTGGAATTGAAGACAACTGTTTCATAGGCAGCAAGTTTAAATTAGAAAAAAATGATGTTTATAATAGTGACAATGACAAACCTTTAATATATTTACAAAATATAAAAAGAAAATACACAAAAACTCTACACCCAGAATATTACTGTAAAAAATGTCAATTTAATTATGATAGCCAGGAAGAGTTTAGTAAACATAATAAATATATACATGGAATATTATCAGAGGGCTTGTATCAATGTTTAGGATGTGAAAGACATTTTAATTTTGAAAGGTCGAGACGATCCCATGAATTGAAGTATTGTAAAGAACTTAATAAGGGGTATTTTTGTTCTAGCTGTGATAGGTAAGATACTTTTTATTTTATTATAATGTGCAATAAAAGCCCAATTTGTTTAAGATATATTAAAAAAAAATGTTTCCGAATTTTATACGGGCAATCTGTTTTAATTTAATTAAAATAAGATAATTATCAAATTGTTGATTGCTGCAACATCAAAGCCATGCATCTATGCTCTAAGAATAAATACTAAATTCTCAAATATTATTCACCATGGTCTAATGGTTATGTACTCACCCACAACAGGTTTGAGACCCTGCTCATGTCAGAGATTATTAGTACCATTTATTAGGGTCTGGATATATTAATGTTGAAGGAATCTTTTGTTTATTTATTCTAAGATTGGCAGTCAGAACTGCTATGGAACTAGTTTCCAAGACAAAGCTAACAGGATCATATAGTATTTTATTAAGTAAAAGGGTACTTTCAAGAGGAGTGTAATTATATTTAATGGTCACAAGTCCAGAAATACTGCAATTAAATTATAGGTAATTGCTTGATATAGAACATTATTTTAAGACAGTTTTCTATATGTAATTGGTTAGCAAAATACAAATATGACAAATTAAGAGATTATGATTATATTACAATGCAATTGGACTAAAGTGAATGAGACCCTGGCAACCACACATTAAACCCATGGATAGCTAATAACATGTTTCTCTTATCCATATATAGATATTAAAATGTTATTTAGATAGTTGATGTTATACAACAAATAAATAATATAATAAATATTTTTTTATGGTTTATAACTTTTATTCTCAGCTAAGTGCCTAGGGTACTTATTAGTATTTTTTTATTTATAGCCTTTTATTGTTGGAGTATTAATATTATTTAGACATCATTTTATTAATTTATTGTTTCATACTGTTTAACTTAGGCCACTTCCAATGATTTTTAAACCATTTTATCTTTGGCCTTTTGCAACCAGGAACCGCCTCCTACTTTTTTAATATCTTCCTATCTGAATATATTTGTATCTACCTCTTTTTTTCTCATCTCTTGGGTTTCCCATTTCACTATATACTTTGTCAATTTTTCTATTGTCTGCCTTGTCTTATAGCCTCCAACCACCTCCACTTTAATTGCTATTAATATTTAGCCTTTTATTACTGCCTATATACTGTTTTGTTACACTTTTCATACTGTTTTTGTACACTTTAACATTTATATATATATTTTAATAGTAGAAGATGATTATAATTGCTATTGTTAATGTAAATTTTCAGGTATCTGCCAAAAAGAAAAATGTATGAATTGCATAAACTAAAACATTTAATGAACATTCCTATAGAATTACCGGAAAATATGTTTCAATGTATAAAATGTAAATCCCAATTTAAAACTCGAGAACTTTTGGGAAAACACTTTGATGAGCAACATAGGAAGAAAAAACATTTTGTTTGTGAGGTACCTATTCATTTTGCATTTTTATGTTTTAACTTAAAGCTGCCCCAACAGTAAAAATAATAAAGCCATTTATTTCTGTAGTTATTACAATTCAATTTTATGTTTTATTTAATGTTTAAAAAGATATATTATAATTATTGATATTTTACAATTTTAATAATATAATTAATATTTTGAATTCAATATAATATGAAGAACAAATTTACAAGTGCAGTCAACCAAATATCTAGCTGGGCCATTGTAAAACCCGGTTGTACCTATTTTCTTTAATTATTATGATAAGGTCAAAAATCTATATGTTCGCAGCACCTGATTTAAAACTTAAGTTTTTTATTTAAGTTTAGCCCAAATAAATAAATTAAAGTCTGTAAGGGTAAAGGCCTTCTCCTTTTCCGTGTTTCCTGTCTTGTGCTAGTTATTTCCTGCTGTTTTTTTAATGTCATCTCTCTATCTGTTCTTCGGTATGTGTGCTCTTTTACATATGTATGCCCATAATAGTGGTAACGGTTAGGGGGGATCCCTTACTCCTAAAAAAAAATTTTTTAAAGTTATGGTTTTCTTTATTTATAACATAACATTTAGGTCGGCCTAGCAAAGTTATAATTTGTTTTAAACTTTTTAAATATAATGATATAAGAAGTTTATTTGTCTGGCAGCTCTATCGACTGGGCAAATCTTAAGTCCTCCTTTGTATTACGCAAAGTTTTAATAATTAAATAAACTATAGTGGTTTAAAAATCTTTTTTTTTAACCGGAGCACAACACTTGACTTTGTATCTACCTGGTGGTAAGCAGAACTACAAAGTCCATAAATGGGGTCGATCAATACGTTGTTGTTTAACAATATTGATCGCTCCCACTATGCCGGCGGAATGATGCGGATTTCCATTGCGAGTCTATTTTAATATCCTAGCTGCTTTGTCGTCAAATCAATCGCCCGTTTCGTAACCGCACCATAAAAAGAGACTGTTACCTCGACAAGAAATCCATGCAGTCACTTGACGGTTAATGCATGTAAAACATTTATATAGAAATGGCTTATTGCCATAATAATAAAAGATATCCGGCCGCCGTGATACAAATTTGGCCTAGTATATTGTACCGAATTTTTGGTATGTAGGGTTTAAGATAATAATTTTGAGATGCTCATTTTACGGTATTTGTATTGTTTTTTTAGCCAGGAAATGAGAAATATAGCATTACAAAATATTTACACTAGCAATACTTGTGCATTGCTGGTATCACTAAATGTTTCGTTTTACAAACATTTCTCAAGCTTGTAAGTTATTGTCTATTGTATTATTGTGTATTGAGTATTTATATTATATTTTTCAAATTTAATTTTATTGAATATTATTGTGCAAAAGTGTACTAATTTTGTAGAATAAGCATTCGTATAGTAATATTAAGTGTGAGAAGTGTAGCACGCAGTGATCTCGGTGTTTGTGTTTCTCAAATAATCCCACAATCTTCAGTAAAATGGCGGTACCCATTTTACTGTTGATCCTTTTTCCTTCTTCAATCGACATTGGCAAGACTATACCGTATGCTTACATACGGTTATGTCGCCATTCCCTTTTCTACCCTAGTCCTTTCCTTTTTCCTGTCCATCCCATTATCCCACTTTTAAGGTACGCACAGACCAACGCGATCAATCTGCGGCCGCGGTGGCGGTGGCGGCCGCGGTGGCGATCTCAGCCGTTCACACCAACGCGTTCAGGATTTCTGCGTTCGGGCGGAGTTGCCAACAACATTATTTTTTAAGGGATCGTACCATACACTAGAAAAAGTCGTATTTTGGGTATAAATATACAAAAAAAATAGTACGCATTGCAATTTCAATAAAACAATTTTACTCTTATTTTTTTAAATATTATTTTTTTAAAGATAATAAAACAATGAAAAAAATCCTGGTGGGTGGGACTCGAACCCACGAACTATACACTCTATACGAGTGAAGTTAGAAGTCCTAGTTTCTAATACTAGATGAGAATGCTTTTATTTTTACTTTTTTCAGTATTTTATATTTTTGCATTTTTATAAATTCCTTATTAGGATACAAAACCACTAAGAAAAACCACCAGTCACTAAAACGAAATTTCCCCGTTGAAAGAATGGTCTAAACAACCAATTTTAGTGTAAAATCCACTAAGTTGGCAACACTGGCGGCCGCAAGTGATCGCGCGTGCAGACTCTGCACGGATCGCGCGGGCGGCCGCAGAACGAGTTTGGTTTGAACCTGTCGATACAAATACTACTGCAGTAACTGATCGCCACCGCGTTGGTTTGGCCGTACCTTTACTATAATATCTACCACACTAGACACTGGCAAAATTACTCGTAAGGAGTAGAGGCCATTTATTAAAAGAAGAAGTTATTGTCGCTATCCGTATATAAACTTATAACGTAATTTGTTAATAATAAATTAAGCCAGAAGTAGTATTTAAATAAAACTAATAATTAAAATAGGTATAACGAAAAAATAAAGCTGGTATATAATAATAATATAAATCACGAACTTTCATCTTTATGTAAATAGGAACATGCTGGAATGTCAACTATATAGAGGTGTTCAAAAATAGTACCTATAAAATGTAAATATTCCTTAAAATAGGGTTTTAGTTAAACAATTATAATTTTGTAATAAATATTCATTAATTTAGATTGTTTTTTATTTTGGTTTTTAGGTTAGGTACATAAATATTAAATATCGCTTTTGACATATTTTTTTTTCATAATATAGAAGCAAGGGACTTTAACATCTTTTTTTTCTTAAAACCCCGTATAGTTTAAATTAAGTTAATAATTATTTTATAAATAGATTCTGGTCATGTATGTTTTTATTATAATTTCATCTCGGTACAATTTGCGGCGAAAAGGCAGGTGTCCTTTAAAAAATCTGCCATTTTAGTGCATTGAAACATAAGTTTTAAAAAACAATTAGGCTCTCTGACTCATTCGATAATAACTAAATGTAAAAATATACTTTATTATTAATATTATGATTTCAGCAATGCGGTCGTGTATTTCGTCGCATGGACTACCTGAACAAGCACATGCTGATACACAATGGTCTAAAGAAATATGTCTGCCCTCACTGCGGTCATCGGACAGCCCAGAAGTCTTCTCTCAACATCCATATCAGGAAACACACGGGAGACAGACCATTCCAATGTGACCAGTGTCCTATGAAATGTCTTACAAGTTCTAATCTGATCGCTCATAAATTAACTCATGCTGGTGTTAAGAAATATGAGGTTGGTATATTATTGAATGTATAAAAATTATATTATTTTTGCAGTATATTTTGTGGATATTTTAATTCATACAAATAGTTATTTCTAATTGTGCCTCAGAGCATGTTTAGCACAGCATTGGTTCTGAAATGCACATTTAGCATCTAGTGGAATAATTGTTTTTTTATAAGCCTTTATGCAAAGAAATGTACTAAAAATAAATATAATTTGGCAGCACATACATTATAATATGTGGTGGGCTAGTTGGTTAGACCTCCAATTTAAAAACTACAGTTTTTAGGTCCCAATGATAAAAAAATATATATATACATTTGTTTGACAACACCAGTATAGCGCGTTAGGGGAGAATGTTAAGCTGCCGGTCCCATTTTCACTATACAGTCAACCCAAATGGTATACCCGCATGCACTCTATGCCTTTGTATTAAGGGTCAATTTACTTTAAAAACGTATACTTTACCTTGCCATTGACTGTACCAACTTTTGCAATTGCTTATATATGGGTTCTTGAGTCTATTCAAATATCGCGAAGGCTCGGATTACGAAACAGAACTTCAAGTAAATCTATAAGATAACTACTTTAACAAGTACTCAATATATAAAACTTAGTTTTAGATATAAGCTAGATTGAAAACACATTTTATTTTTTATCTGAAATGGTGAGACCGAAAAATCACATCTGGGCGAGTTGTGAAATCTACTCTCCCCCAAGCTTTCTGTGACTGCCTGTCTTTTTTTCTTTGATATTGTGTGTCCTTGCCGCACATTGTTATTAATAAATAAATATTAAACTTTTTTTTTCAGTGTGATCTCTGTTCTAAGAAATTTGGCTACAAATTAAGTTTAGAAGAGCATATAGGAGCATCTCATGGCAGAATCAAATCTTTTGTCTGCAACATATGCCATACAAGCTATTCCAGGTCTGGAGGTCTTCGAAGACATGTGCGTTCAAAACATAGCAAGGTTAAAACTAAAAACGATGAACCTTTCCAGAATAGTATTAAGTTTAGAAATAAAAGTAATTTTATTGTTGGAGGTATTAATGATAGATTTTAATTTATTATATTATTGTGAATCTCATGCAGAGTTTATTTTAAAAATATTAATTTATTGGAGTACCTAACTATTTCGTTAATATAATACAGTGGTTGTAGTGTGAGTTTTTTTTCTTCATCTACTTTTACTACTACTTTAATTAATCAATCTCCAATAATCTAGCTAAATGGGTTTATTTACTATTAAGGAAATTATTGGTGTGATGAAACAGTGGTAAATACTAAAAGAACTCACACTAGGGCCTCAAGACTATTAAAAGATCTCAACCCTAGACTGAAAATAAGCAGAAACTTTTTACAATATATATTTTATTTATTATTTTATTTTGTAAATATAAATTATGAACCATTATTTAAAAACTATTTTAAACTTATTATATTTTATGATAAATCATAAACAATCTGTTTTTATTTTTATATTCATTTTTATGGTATCACACACAATTATTCCCGACGAACTAGCCACTTGTTTGATGTAGACTCATACCATCGGCTACAATGAGGTGGGATTACAACCCCTCCGCTGGGTACCCTGGGGCCGTCTAGGCGGTCTCGGGCGCCGTATGGCACCCGTGATAATATGTATGTATGTATGTTACCCTTATAATGAGACTTGAGTATGTCTTTCTGTCCGCATCAATTATCACGAGAACTTAAAATTTGGATATGGTATTATTGAAAAGTTATTAAGTAGAAACATTATTTGGGGTTATTCCCAGTTGTCACTACCTGCTTTGTTCCTACTAACGACAACTGGGAAATAAATTGCTAGTAGTTACGGGTGGCACTAAAACATTCCCAGTTGTGGTCACCACTAAAATTTATTAAGATAAAATCTAGTTTTGGATTTTAAGTCAAACTAATTGGACTAAAAAGAAAAAAAGTTCGATAAATATTGGATACATTCGTTATAAAGATATTTTCAATTTATTATATATTGTTTGGTTTATATAATCACAAACTCAAATTATTATTAAATGGTAGAAAATACCTAAGGCATTAAGCTTGCTTATATGCATTAAATAATTTTAAATAAAATATTACCAACGCCCCTCTTATCTCTAAGTTTACGGACCGATTTTTATAGCTGAATTGTCTATTGAAGGATTTTGCCCTTCCGAGATCAGCCGTCGGAACTTTTATGGATATGTTTCCAAGATGGTGCTAAGAGGATCATACAGTATTTGGTTAAGTAGAGAGGGTAGTGAACACAGTGCAGGTGAGTTCGAAAATCCTTTAGGCCCGCTCTACACTTAGTCCGCGGATCGCGCGCGAATGCCGCGACGGGGCGTAAACGCTAAATGTAGAGACGTTCCTTTAAACCTACTTCGCGGTCTCAATTCCGGGAATTTCATTCCCCTGCCTTCCAACCACGCGGTGGACCCGGCAGGCACCCCCACGGTGAATCCATGGATAGCTAAGAACATTGTCCATCTCTCATTACCCTCTTAATTATAAAAAAAAATCAGTATTATTATTTTAGTTGTATTTTAAATGGTATTTTATCTCTCCTGCGATGATTTTAATTGGTAAGAAAATCACCAATAAAGTGTTTATAAATAAGGGGTTGTTTCGGCAGGCTTTTTAAATTAAATGTCAAAATAAAAGGACAAAAACATAGGGGGACAAATGGGGAAAATCGAGTTGCTAGTTTTTTAATGGATCACAGCATGACTTTGTATCTACCCAATGTTAAGCAGACCTACAAAGTCCAGGAATGGGGTCGATCAATATATTGTTGTTTAACATTATTGATTACTCCCACTATGCCGGCTAAATGATGAGGTTACGAAATGGGCGACGACAAAGATGTATTTGCATTACGATTTTAATCTCCCTGCTTTATCGTCAAACCAATCGCCTGTTTCGTAACCATACCATGAAAAGAGATAAATACCTGGAATATGATTTTAAATAGGTAGACGATGGAGCATAGGAGTTTTCAAGTATTATGGCAGACATGAAGGGCAGAAAGGCATGGTACGCATGGCGAACATGTTACTTTACTATGGTATGGTGCCTTTTAAAATGGGTGTCCAATAAAAACAATAGCAACTAGTTTGTTTTGAAACACAAATTGCTACCATCAGCTAGTAAAAACAAATAAATAGGTTTAAAATCTTTATTCAGTGACAATTTTACTGTTCATTTAATTTGTATTAAAATATATAATTTTGTCCTTAATTTTAAGAATAAAAACTAGCAGTAGAAAAATATTAGACACTGTCTAATTTTATTATGAGCTAAGGTACTTAGGTCAATCCAAATGAAATATAATATAAACAGAAAATATTTAAATGACTCCTAATAATTTATAATGGCATGGTTTAGTTGAAGATTCAGGGCTGAAAGAATAAGCTATCACTCAAACCTCAAAGAATAACACCATTTCATTTTTACTTTTATACCAAACACACATCCTAGGAGCCACCACTTGGCAGAAGTATTTCGCACAATTTATAATAATATAATGAATTTATTTAATCCAAGGTAATTCTCAAAATTTTATTAAAGAAAATAGTTTCCTAAAAAATTTCAACATGGTTGAAAAAAATACACATAAAACCATTTAAATATTAGTAGAAATTGTGGTCATAAATAGATCATTTGGAATGCCTTAGTTACATGATTGAGGATATATTGGTTTATTTATTCCTGTTAATTTGTAATATTATAATTTCATATTGTCAAATATTCAGAATTTATACACTAAAATGGAATAATTTTAACAATAATAAAATATAGTATCCAGAGAATTAACTTTAAAACTAGACCTAGTTAAATCAGGCTTAGAAAATATTTTCTGAATAGCACTTACTATTATAGGGCTCCATATAACATATGGATTTAGCTTAGCTTCAAGCTCAGATTATTTTTAAAGTTGATAATATATTAAGTTTACTGAAAAGCCTAATTATATTAAAAATTATAATTAGAAACAGACTGTGGATGGTAAGGGCAACCTAAAATGCACCTTTACAAAGGCATATTTTAGGTATATTTACTTCACTCACTGGATATCTGGTTATAATTATTTCACCATATTAGTTACACTATATAACTTTTGAGTATGCACCCACAAAAATACATTCTAGCATTAAAAACAAAAAGAACAACTTAATATATTTATAGAGGGCTCATATAATCTACAGTTGAACTGACAGTTCATTCTTGTCATATAAAAAAAACAGATCAATTTATGGATGTTAGATTCATCTATATTTTTTATTTGGTAATAATGAACTGTGACTATTGATTATAAGAATCCATTGTTAATCTTAATAGTAAATTTTAACCTATACAGCTTTTTGTACTATTCCTCTTCTCTTTCTACATCTTTATCTTTTTTCTTTTTCTTCTTCTTTTCCTTACGGACAGAATCGTCTGCACCTTCTACTGTAGTATCCACAGTAACATCTGCCTCCCCAGCCTCAATATCATGGTCTTTCTTTTTTTTTTTCTTTTTCTTTTCCAATTTTATATCAGTAGAATTGTTAGGATCATCTGCATTTGCCGTACTAGCTGTCCTCTTTCTATTACTTTCATCATCTTCACCATTTTGTGATTTAGCTGCATAATCTATATAACCAGTCAACCATTCCTTGGGTGTATTTTCATTAGGTTTCCCATGCTTATCAAGTTGCCCAGATTGTATTAATTGCTTTTTCTTTGATGCTTTTGGTCCTAACCCCCACTTTCGTGGATAAGTATCTCTTTCCATTATAACTCGTTTTAATTTAGCAGCAACTCCATGATCACATGACGCCATTGTAGAGGTTGTCATCAAAGCTATAGCTAAGGCAATCGCTTCTCCCTTTGTAGATACAATAACAATTTCTTGATCCATTTCAATTCCATCCTCGTACCTCAAAATACCTGGTAATAGAACCTTTGCTCCATAACATATAGCATTAATAGCACTATCTTTAACAAAAATCCTTTTGTGTGCTATTAACAAACCTTCTAAAGGTTTAATAACCCTTCGTAAATATGTTTCATCTTTGTGGTTTTCATATGACCATTGAGCATCTAATATATCATGCATTGTGACCATGCCTTCTTTCTCTCCTTGAATACCAGATCTAACTCTTCGAAGCTCTATCATCTGTCCTCCCACTCCAAGCATTAAACCAAGATGTACACACATGGTACGGATATACGATCCAGCCTCACAGCTTACCCAAAATACACCTATATTTTTCTCATGATCAAAATCTAAAAGTTTACTGTCGTAAACTGTTCTCACACGTAATTGACGTTTTACGGCAGAAATTAATGGAGGTCTTTGAAACAGGGCTCCTCGTAGCTTCTCTAATCCTTGGGTAACTTTCTTTAAGTCTTCGACAGCTGAATGCAAACTAAATACGGCTACATACTCCTTACCTGCATTCTGTTGAGATTTAACAAGTCGAGTAGCACGATCTATGCATACAATTAAACATCCTGTTACTTTAGGGTCTAAGGTACCGGAATGACCGGTCTTTTCGACCTTCAAAATTCTTTTAATCCAAGAAACCACTTCATGTGAGCTTGGATTACTAGGTTTGTCCACATTTATGAAACCACATTTAATATATTCTGATATAGGGCGCTTAAGAGGAGAATGCCCGAAAGGTAAAGGCGTATAATGGTTAGTGCGCACATTCAATCTATCAAAGTTCTTCAACAACAATGGCCAGTACGCAGTATCTAAATTTACGACACTTTCAGACGGTTGAATCTTAAACTCGCTTAATTTTTGATAAGCTCCCAAAGTTATACTATCCTTGTTTTTCTTTTTCTTCTTTTCTGATAGAATCTCCATACCGGGCTCCAAAACATCAGTCATTTTGGTGATTATAAGCTTGGAAACAGTGTAGATCCTTTAGTTATTAACATAAAATATTGTTAAAGAGATGTAATAACAGATTTTAGTCAAGAAATACTATTTTTAGTTATTATTTGTATTTAAAACAATAGAAACACAACACGTGTATAAGCGCGTTGTAGTTTATAATATTTTGAGGTTAACTGTTTACTTTTCAAACTTTAAAGATAATTTTTACAAAAGTACTAGAAAGCAAAAGGGCATTTTACCATATATCTAGAGTATATACTAACAGAATGGGCACTGTCCACACATGTGACAATCGCGAATGATTCAATCATTTAGAGATGGTATTGTCAACTGACCAAGATAAAGTTTCACGAAGATAAAAAACATTCGGCACTTTTGATTGAGACACAATATGCCAACCGAACGGAAGGAAACTGATAAAGATCGACATGGGACCGATTGAAGTCCGCGACCGAACGAAAGCAAACTGATAAAGATATGATCGAGGGATAAAGATATGATGGATGGAAGGATAAAGATAGACATGGGACCGAAAGGAAACAAAAGACACACTGATATAAAAACGCAATATGTTTCAATAGCAGATCGAACGGAATTCGCAACCGATAACATCTACCGATAGAAACCGGTGTGATGGTGGCTTGTCATTATGGGTTATTTTTGTGGTCAGTATTGACTCAATAATGTGAGAACCATTAGTACAAATATATTACCCCCCCCCCTTTTTTTTTCTTCTTTTTTATTATTATAATTTTTGTGCTATATATATATATATATTACTATATACATATATATATTTTAACTCGTTCTTGTGGCCTGTCATTATGGGGTATTTTCTTGGTTAGTATTGACTCAATAATGTCAAAGCCGTTAGTACAAATATATTACCATACCCCCGCCCCCTTCTTTTTTTTTCGCACCTTACGTTGATGACTTTGTATCTTTTTTGATAGAATCTTCGGAATCCAATCGCCACCGCGAATGAAACAATTGGGAATCAATCCTGAAAAAATTGTGATTGTCATATGTCTACTGTCCGCCTTAGAGTAACGCGGACACGGGGGGCGACAATTTTTGAGGGAGGGGTACAACGCACTCATAAACATCATCATTTTCTTATAGCCAATGAGCGATAAGAAAAACACTAATTAGACAACATCAACACTAATTCGAGTTCAAAGATTGTAAAAACTTATTGTAACTTAGTAATATTTATTTAAAAATTTTTTTTTAAGTATTATTTATTTATTACTAAAGTAGAGACTTATACTACCTTTAAAATTTGTAACAGTATGGTGACGCGTCGAACGGTTTGTCGATGGTGGTAGCGGGGCATTCGACCCCTCTGGGGCCGAGGGTCGGCGTGGGAAACCCCTGTTGCCGAGGCATGGACTCGGTGGACCCGCCGGGGACTTGTCGCGGTGACGCGAGGCTCTTATTTTATACTAAGGGTCGAACAGTGCACTGGCGCGCTGCAGGCGACAGCGCATCAGGAAGAGAAACTAGTCATCTAGCGGAGTAGGAAGCTCGGCGCCGAGAAGCTCTCTCGGCGTACTGCATAGGCCTACCATTCGGTGACTGTATCAGCAATGGAGCAATGCCGTGAAGGCGCTCGTAAGGTCCGTTATCGGCCCGATCGTACATGCGACGGGCGAGCCTTTCAACAAACTTTTCGAGCGGTTCGACCTTCACGTCATCACTGATTGTTTTATTACGCACGAACCACGGAGCGCCAGTCGCCATACGCAGAGAGATGTTCTGCTGGCGCTGGAGCCGGGCTTTGTTCGTGGCCGACAGAAGTTAGTGCCACGCTGGGGCCGCATAACTGAGTTGGGGACGGATGAAAGTCTTGTAGACCGACACCCTGACCCGGGGTGGTAATTTAGACTTAAGAACTGGGCGGAGCATTGAACGGGCGGCTTTAGCCTTGTTCACAGCAGCAGTGGCCATGGTGTCCATGCTCAACGACCGGTTAATTATACACCCCAGCCCCCCTAGCCAAGAGCATCGGCGCTTTATGCGCCCAAGCGTCGCAGAACGGACAGTGATCGAAAGAAATCGGTAGCCATGAACAATTTTTGACGTTAACTTTCATTCTGTCGAACGAGGGAGGGCGACCGCTCGGCTCGATTATTTACGTTCCGATATTATATTCAAAACCCGCGAGTAATTTTGAGTATGATGTTTTATAACACATAATAATTATATTACGAATGAATTGAGAATATAAATTAAAAGCAATATACATTTTTTATCATATTAATGGTGTAAAAATTATTGTACAGTTTTTACAGATTTGTATATTAATGTTATAATTAACTTACATGCCTAATCGGAACGATATTCGTTATTTTAGTGATAAAGAGAGAGAGATAATAATAAATAAATCCTATTGGTGTAACTATGTGATATCTCGTTTTATTTTACGGGCCAATGCTCTTTACATTTGATTACAAACAAAACCAAGGAATTTAATACTCTCTACGAACAAACCTAATAGAAAATAGAAACATTGCAGAAAAACTCTTCGGCATTATTAATATGGCACTTTTAAGTTGTAAATATAAACTGAAGAATTCTAAATATAAATTCGAGGCATCCGGGGCGGCCCACGACCAATTTATTTTTAACAATTCTCTGATCAAGGAAGAATTATTGCAGTTATATCGTACTCGCATTGGAAACTTACTTTTTGAATAGGTAAGAATCAAAATAAATAAGTGCTTCTAAGGTTATATATTTAATAATTGATTAGACACGTTGTTAAAACATTTGTATGCCGAATAGGCGAAACAAAACGTACCTTTGTGTTTACAACACCCATCTATTTACCTTTGTTTCTCATACAAATAAATGTTATTTCAGGTGATTTCGGATATGCCTTGGAACCATGATTGATTACCCCTGTCATGGATTCCGTACGTAAATATTAATACCTCAGCGGACCAATACACTGCCAAGTCAGGATAAGTGTGAAGCAGGCAAATGGTTATCTCAGGGGGTCATTAAAATACCTTGGAATAGACAGAGTTCTGCACTATGAATCTGAAGAGTCTTCCCAAATTGTAATGGCTTGTGCAGCGTAATAACCAATATGATGTTACACTATAGGTGAGTTAAGAAAAATAAATTACAAATTGTCCACTTACTTTTAAAAAAATTAAATTAATAGTATTTGGTTGAGTAGAGAGGGTAGTGAACACAGTGCAGGTGAGAGTTTAAAAGGCCTTTAAACCTACCTCACGGTCTCAAGTCCGGGAATGCTGCAGTTCATTCCCCTGCCTTTCAACCACGAGATGGACCCAGCACCCGCACTGTGAATCCATGGTTTGCTAAGAACATTGTCTCAAATTCACTCTCCTACTATATTTAGAAGCGTGGAGTCAACTGATACAGATAGTAAAACCTGTCTCCAACCCAGTTATGTTGCAATTGTGATTTTTGTTATTTAAAAAAAATTGGTCTTTTTATTTTTTTATTAAACTAAGTACAATTTTGTATTTTTTTTATTTCAGGTATTTATACTTTGCAGAGTTTCAAGGACAGCTACCCCCTTCTTCATCAAGAGAGGTCACAAACTATGGTGCTCAAAGTTTTAGAGTGGCCCAAGCCAAACAAAATTATTAAATAAATATTTACTTCTAATTTGTTTGTTTTATTGTGAATATTATCCAATTTTAAGAAATCAATATTCTGGGAAATATTTAATTAAATATACATTAACAGAATCAATATAGGTGGCACAGTCATATAGGTGGACAAGTTTAAAGGTGTCTAGGTCTGTCGGATGGACCCATTTAAACATAGAGTATTGAATAAGAAATGCTGGTATCATTATTATCATTTCTTATTACTTGTATCATTTAAATGGGTCAGATTAATGAAGATTAATATTTTTATTATGAATTTTAATTAATAACAGTCTTAATGATAAAAATATAATAAAGTCCTTGAAGAACACTTTAGTTAAAATAAGTTTTGTTTCTTTTTTACTTATTTATTTTTGTTTGGTAAAAAAAGAGACATAACCTACTATAAACAAGTGTTCTTCAAGGACTCAAAAAGTTTTTTTATGAATACCAGTGTGTTTAATATTAAGATATGCTTACCATTATGGTAAGTATATCTACAAATGACAAGTTTATCATTATGGTAAGTATATCTACAAATGCCCACATTAGATACATGTAATTCCCTAATAGTATTCATATAAAATAATGAAACGTTACTCTAGGTACTATCCTAACTATTTATAGTGCTTGCATGGGAATTAAAATTCCTATAAATAAAAGAGCTTGTATAAACAATATAGGTCTAATAGTACATACTACACATACCCTACTTTATATATTACCATTTATATAATAGTACTAAGTAGTTTTTACTTAACAATGTTATACATATATATTACAGCGTTAAGTGAATATTTGTGTGGATGTGTGTGCATGTATGGGTCATATAGTGTATATAATAAAATACCTAATATTGTAAATATCTAATGTGGCTGAGTATAAATTGTATTATTATTACTAAGGCTAGTATATTTTTTTTTTAAATAATAATATACCAGTATAAAAGGATTCTTTTAAATCTAAAACTCAAGGTGAAAAGTCACTCTGTACAACCACAAAGACCATCATCAGTCCCTGAAATACCAAAAGTTGTAACTTTATTAGTAATGGTCAAGGAAAATCATATTCTTATATACAATTATATTATTAAAGAAGAATATAGCAATATATATTAAACCATAAGTTTTTGCGGCTTGTGAAACATTCTAGGTCTTCACAAAGGCTCTGAAAAATCCTTTGTTAAGCCTAAAATGTTACCTAAACTCTCCCCGGTATCCCCTATTTCTTTGAAAATATGAACTTTTCATTAAAAATAAAGAAATAAATAAAAATAAACTTTATTTGTTGATATTTTACAAGAATTTATACATGTTTTCTTAACTTTTTGCCTAATATTGGTTTGTTTGATTTAATGTTGTAACACTTCTATCCAATATTATCAATCAAGATCAGATATTTGTTCAGGTTATCCTCGGACATAGGCCTCCTTCAGCAAATACCATTGGCAGCGGTCTCCAACTACTCGGCATTGGGATGTCTTGATTTTTTTATACTTCTTTCAGAGACCTGAGAACATACATACTATTCTATGTATTTCTTTCTCCATTTAAAGTTTTGGAGCAATTGTTTGACCTAAATAAAAGTACCTATTCAATTTCTTGATAATTTACTTTCAGGGTTTGTTTATGTCTGTTTGTCATAGCTTTGGTTTTCACACATGGTTCTTTTAAGCCCCGCTTTTCCACTTCTCTTGCTAGTTGTTTGCATAATAACTGGAACTAGGTCATCAGCCAATCTCAGTTGAGATATTTTACTTCCATTTATGTTAAGCTCATAGCTATTCCAAATAATTCCAATCAATGTAATTGACGAAAAATTTCCTCCAATACAGCCGAGCAGAGTTTGATTGATAATAGGTTTCCTTGTCGGACTCCTTTTATTCGTAATTCTTCTCCAATTTTTCCTAGTCGTACTTTTGCTGTAGGTATAGTTTCAAAATTGTTATATTACTCCTTATGATTCTTGAATATTTAGTTTGATCACACTCTGTGTTTTGAGATGCTTTGTAAGTATGAAATAGAGAGAACTTTTTGTTGCTCTAAACTATATTTGGCGTCGATGAAGACGCCACTCGTTATTTGCACTTACTAATAAATTTTATTTATGCATTTTGATTTACACAACGCAATAAAAAACTTCTAAAACAACAAAAAACAATACTTTAAGTTAATTTAAATTAAAACAATGGCGTCGTTTTGATAGAATATAGCTCGAAAGGGAGACCCCGACCACCCGCCCGTAAACAGTCGAATTTAGCGTCTAGCATTCGCAAAAAACGAACAAAAATGTGTTCTTGGCTGGCAATTCCCTCCGAGTATGTAGCGGTTTCTGTCAAAATGTATGGGGAAATTGGCCTCTCGCGAGCGCTTTAATGAAAACGAATGCTCAACGCTCACCGTCCGTGTTCTTGGCTGGCAATTTGTTCTGTCAACGCATTTAACGAACGTGACGTCATCACCAAATGTCATCTTCATACAAAACTTTCGTGCGCGCTTTTAGCGCTCATGCTCTTGGCTAGGGGGGCAGGTACTTGACGCAGTCAGCCCATTGGACCTCCTGTCCCCGGATTTTCAGGTTAGGTGGTCGGCGGCGGCGGCGGGTCATCAGTAGGGCAGACGTCTTTTCCACATTCACAGATATCCGCCATTTGTCGAGCCACGAGGGGAGAATGTCCAGCATCCTCTGCATCTTCTTGGCGGCAAGCTTCGGGTCCTTATCGGACGATAGGTAGGCTGTCATCCGCGAACAGCGCCAGTCTGACATCCTGCTCTCCCCTGCCTAGGTGACCAGAGAGAGTTGGGATGTCATTGGTAAATAATGCGTACAGCGCGGGAGATAAGCAGCTTCCTTGCGGGACTCCCGCATAGATAGGATGCTCCTCAGAGGCCATTCCCTCCACGGCTACGGCGGTTGCTCAATAACTAGGCGAGCAACCGTGTGGCCATTGGTGGCACAGGCGACTCGAGGAGTTTGTATACGAGGCCGGAGTGCCAGACACGGTCGAATGCCTTCTCGACGCCGACGTCGAGAAAGACCGCGACCGTGGACCGGCCTTCGTTCAACTCGCTCGCCATGTGGTGCAGCACCCGAACCAGCTGGAGCGTAGTGCTGTGTCCCTTGCGGAAGCCAAATTGCTCTGATCGAATGTCGATGCAGCACTTTAGTCTCCGGAGAAACAACCGTTCGAACAGCTTGGCTGGGTGCGGAAGCAGGGTTATGGGCCGGTAACTGCCCGGCTGACGTTTGTCTTTGCAGGGCTTTGGCAACATGATGACTTTTCCCCGCTTCCAAGCGCTGGGAAAGTGTCCGGTTCGGAGTATCCCACTGCAGAGCCGTGTGAAGGCCACTATTGCCCCACGGGGAAGCCGCGATAACATAATATTTGTAGTCCCATCCGGTCCTGCGGCCACATTCTGTTTCTTATAACGTGATCGTTAGATTGTCAAAATAACGAATTCCGTTATTAGCCCGCTCTCCGCCAATCAGGGAAGTTTACAAAACTACTGCGATTGGAGCAGCGGCCACATTCTGTTTTTTTATAACGTGATCGTTAGATTGTCAAAATAACGATTTCCGCTATTAGCGCGCTCCCCGCCAATCAGAGTAGTTGTTTAACCTTCGCTGATTGGAGGAGAGAGCGCTAATAACGGAATTCGTTATTTTGACAATCTAACGCTCACGTTATAAGAAACAGAATGTGGCCGCTGAGCGCGCTAATAGCGGAAATCGTTATTTTGACAATCTAACGATTACGTTATAAGAAACAGAATGCGGCCGCTGGAGCCTTTTTAGGCTTTAGGCGGAGCGCTGTGAACTCCACCTCGGTCGGAGACACGAAAAAATGCCCTAGGAGGGCTTCCGGATCACTTAACAATTGACACACTGTTCGCACTATTTGACCATTAAAGGCCGGGTCGCCGAAGGGGTAGGGCATGAATTGCTCTCTTAGGTGTTTCCCCAGGATATTGGCTCGATCCTGTGGGGCGTAATGCTTGTTACCCACATCGTCGACCAATGGATGGATGGCCTGTGGTAATTGGGTTAGTCTCCTGGTGAGGCGATACAGGGCTCCTAGTGTAGCGTCCTCACCAATGGAGTCCATGTAGTTCTCCCAGGCCTTTCCCCGGAATGCGGCGATCTCTTCAGAGATTCTGTTGAGCTCCCTCTTAGTGCTGGGGTCGCGGAAATCCGCCCATAGTTTTTGGATTCGCCACTTAAGTTTTGTCGGTTTGTCGATGTGGCTTCCTGGTAAGGCCCCTGATTATCACCGTACATACAGTTAGAGAATCAGTCGTTGAACTTTTTTTCGGAATTATTATAATAATATATAATTGGTATATTATTATTTAATGCTACCTATTATTAATTTATCGATATGTCATAATGCTAATGCGACGCGAACAACACTAATTGTCGGATCTGTTGGTCAACTGATCTAATTTTTTTAGAGTGTGAAGAACTGTCGGCCGCTTGATCGATCGATAGACTGTAATAGACGCCTTTGTGAATTTTGTGTAAAATTCCGTTTACTTTGATAAAAGAATATTAATTCAAAGAAAAGCTTACAAAAACATTGCCTTAGTATATTTGCTTATTCTATATTATTTATTGCAACCTACGTACTGTGGTAGTAGCCTTACTCTACAATAGAGAAGGTCACAGTACCTAATTGCCCAAATAAATAACTAAATAATAAAAAAAATTAACAATAATAATAATATGTAGGACAAATTTTACACATATTGGCCTGGTCACAAACTAAGCTCTAGGATTGTACTATGTTTACCAGAAGCGACGATATAATACATATTATATTTTATAAAATACTTATTATATAATCAAAACTGCATAATATTTCTAGTAATAGTTAGCATGGTAGTGTACCTACCTATACTTATGAAAACTAAACCTGACCTTGTAAACAGAACTTATAAATACCTATAAATATATACCTTATAAATAAATAATACTATAGTATGTAATTAAATATCTAACAAAGTACATAAATACGAGAAACATAAATAACTATAACAAAGGCTAACATTTGATAGACAGGAAAGGTAAAGAATAATGAAATTTCGCATTCTTATAAACAGACTACTGGACGCTCGTTTTGATATAAAAGCTACTCATCATTCTAGATTTTTTTTTAAAGTACATATATAGTATAAAGTATGACGATATATATAAATGCTTATATTTTTAGTAAATTGTCAGCTATTCAACTAAGTGCTTTATCAAATATTGTTTTTATTTTAAAATATAATGTGTGTATAAAATGTTGTACCTACTCGTTATTAAAAGAAATAATATTTTTAAATATTCTGTTTTTAGCAAAATCACGAAAATTTACTATAGATGACTATAATAATATATTTAAAAATGAATTCTCCATCCTTAGTTTATACGAAAACTAAATGAAGGCAGGAAAGCACGTGATTCTCTTCGGGAAACATTTACTATGAATGATTGATGAAGACACTACCCTCTCAATATAATTATGAGAATTTATTGTACGTCAAGAAAAACTTAAGTATGTTTAGTAAAAATGCCGACATTATGCCTGTGTTATAAACTTAAGAAATATAGAATTGATATCGAAATACCTATCGAAAGCCAAATGTATGGGATTTTACGTTCCTCATCGATCAAGCTCTACCCAAAGAGGCATAAACATGTTTATCGATCGATGAGGCGATTCAATTGGCGATTGTGTTCTTTGGTCAGGCCACAGAAGAAATAATAGTACAAGTAGTTAGGCCCCTGATCTGCAATTGACTTCAATTGAGGTCTCACAAATAGTAAACAGATTGCCTTTTCAAATGAGTACCCTAGTAGGTATGTTAAATTCGATATTGTAATCATTGATTATTACTTAATTTATGCTTTGTAATAAAGAATTATAGGAATATATTTACGAATTAATTAAGTAGGTATACTATTGATACTATTTAAAAAATAAAGATAATATAATTTGAAGACTTGGCTAAATGGTTTATGCCCTTGTCTTTCCCACAAAGGTAAATAAAACTTGATCATCATCGAACTTTAAAAAATAATGAGTCATAACAAAATAATCGTGGAGCAGGTTATGTTTTAAATAAAAGTAAAAATACAATAGTATTTCTGGAGAATAAACCAGAAACTTATAAATAATTTAATTATAATGGCAGGAGTATTGTTTGAAGATATATTTAACGTCAAGGATATGGACCCTGAAGGGAAGAAGTTTGACCGAGTGAGTCGGTTACATTGCGAATCAGAATCCTTCAAAATGGACCTTATTCTAGATATAAACACGTGGATTTACCCTATGGACTTAGGTGATAAGTTTCGGCTGGTTCTGGCTACAACGTTGAGAGAAAACGGGTATCCTGACGGCGGAGAATGGAATCCTTTGGAGACTGAAGGAAACCGAGCTGATAGTTTTGAGTATGTCATGTCGGGGAAGGTTTATAGGTAGGTATTTTTTTTAGTTTTAAACCATTTAAAAGTACTAACACATTTTACAGGAATAATATTTCTTCCATTAATTTTGATTTATACATTTTCTTTATAGTTTAGTTTATGGTGGACGGCCATAGTAGTTATTACCTTTAAATCATGTTTACTTTACCTTGTCTTCAACGGTAAAAGTGTAATTATTATCTTAAATATAAACAAGTGTAGGACATACCACATTATATAAAAGCTTATATAGTTATTATTATTTTGTTGAATGCCAAATTATACATGTTATATCATTGTATAATAACTAACACACATAGACTGCTTTCATAGACTAGTGGTTGTGCTTTTGGCATTGTATCTGAAGGTTTGATCCTACTCATGGAAAAAATATGTGTTTCTGTACATGTTGTCATGGCCTGGGGGTTTATAAAATATAATATGTATTATATTGTTGTTTCTGTTACACATAGTACAAGCCTAATGCTTAGTTTGTGACCAACAGCAATATGTGTAAATTGTCCTACAATTATTATTACTATTATATATAGTCACAAACAACACATTTATTACAAATATAACAATACTATATAGTATTGTTATATTTGTAATAAATGTGTTGTATTCAGTGACACAAAGTGTATTAGTTTTATTAAAAATAATATTAATTAAAAATATTTTAGGATAGAAGGAGATGAAGCAGCAATGGAGCCAGCCTCCCGCCTAGCAGCCTATGTCTCCTTTGGTGGTCTGCTGATGCGACTACAGGGGGATGCTAACAACTTGCATGGGTTTGAAGTCGACCAGCATATGTATCTGTTGATGAAGAAACTTGCTTTTTAATTTTATTTGTGAGGTTATGAGTACTTTTTATGTAAGTTCTGTTCCGTTTAAGAAAATGTTAGCGCAAATTATTGTTGGTATGAGTCTTTCCACTACCAAAAAATGTTAACATCTGAAGTTTACTTCACCCATTTATTTACTAAACCAAACTGGAAATGCTTACATCATAATCTAACAATTTCAACACTTGTTGTAATATTTATTTCATAAATTGGATTTGTAAGTAAATTCAGCATTGATATGTTTAATTTAAGATGATTTATAAAATTAATGATTGTAATATCATTAAATTATTGTATTTAAACAATAATTTAAAAAAAAAACTTTTTAAATTTATATAGTAGGTACATAGTAAAAGCTTAATTTCAATTATTATATAAATAATACTTGTCAAAAAGTAGCCTAAATCGTTTCAGAAGCTCATACTGATGATGCTAAAAGAACTAGTATGTTTTAAATGAAATAGTTGGTGGCGCTAGTTTATAATGTTAGCATGTGAATCTAATCAAATTATTATCTGGAACATGGGGATAGTAGTAAAGTATTGACTTAATGTAAACTAGACTAAAGACTGACCTAATGTAAACCAGACACTATTTACCACATTCAATGCTATAACAATAAGGTAACTATATTAATTAGTTTAATACAATAAATGATTTTATATTTTAAGATGTGTCTAAATTGATTGACTAAAGCAAATTAAGGGTTAACTAAAACCTATTTACGACCATAACAAGACACTTTTTCTCTTATCTTTCTCTCTTTATTAGAGTAGGGTTAAAAGCCCAAATTCTTTGATTGTGATGTGTATAGCCAAGGCAAGACATGTTAGAGGGGAGCAATTTATGATCAACCCTACTCTAATATACTATAACATACCTCTGTAGGGTCTGCATTCATAATTGCGAAGTATCCATTCTCCATACAAAAGGAGCTTTTGCACTTCCAGTAATATTCAATTTCTGTTTGTCCCAGAAATTAAATATTTTTTTATTGGTAAGGTTCAATGTCAGGTACACCCCCATTTTCATTATGATAGAATCAGTACAGTGGGTGTTGCATAGTATGGCACCTTCAAAACACAATACTAAAAATTTCACATTATTTAATCATGTTTAGCATCTAATATTTAACAAAGATGCTTGAACCCACTTAAATTAACCAAATGCATAATGTTGTTATATGATTGTTGAAAGTAAACTATGATGTATATATGTTCAGAAAACATTAATCTAAATTCCAGCCTACCTAATACTTTGTACCTATTTTCATTTTTAATAGAGAAATAGAATAGTGCTTACTGTGTGTATGATGTATCCTCTAATCCACACTACTATTTATTAAGTCAATAGATGTTCAATGATATAATATGTTCATAATTAAACTTGTTATCATCATATTATTATATTAAACCTTTATAATTAAAAATAAACATGAAAATTGTATACTTAGGCAAATATTTTAAGTAATAAAATAAATTATAAGTTTTTTTTTTCTTTTATTTATTTCTTTATAAATAAAAAATCAATCTCTGTTTAGTTACGAGAATGTTCATTATCATACTTATTTTTATAAGTGGAATATGCAAATAACTCAAATCGGTTACTACCAAATAAAAAATCCTTAAATGAGGGGCATCACCAATGCAGTGTATTTAAGAAGTACACTATTGTCAGTAAATAGTATAGTTAAGAAACAGATGAAAGAAGAGAAGCCATCATCAACCATCCATAGATAGAATGCTTAATACTGATAGCACAGCATAAGACTTACTGGTGGTTAGCAGACCCAAGTCCATGAATGAAAAAACATGTTTTTTATCAATAGATTTGATGACCCTTTATGGCGGCTAAATAATATGTGAAAAGCTATAAATATCCTCGCTGGACTGATATAAAATTGACCACTTCCCACGTGTGGTGAACCCACAGACTGATCTGAGATATCTATAAATGGATATTAAAACTTGCCAGCCTAGCGAAGTATGCCTACCGCCCAAAAAATTTTGTCTAAAATGGAATATTTTACTACGAAGCCTAGAGGAACCACTCTTGGAAAAAAAGACAAGATTAATATCTACTGAAGAAGGTGACGACGCGTTCACTATGCTTATAACGCGCTAGAAAATTATGGTTTGTTTTTCGATCCTATTATGGCGGAGAATATCCTAACCGCCTCCTAAGGTAAGTACGCCTGTGGAGTTGTATCCGGAGGTCATGTGTTCGATTCCCACCTATGACAAAAAAATATTTGTATGGTTTTCTGTACAGTTTGTCATGATGGTCTGGGTGTTCATAACATATAATATGTATAATATCGTTGTTTCTGGTACACATAGAACATGCCTATAGCTTAGTTTGTGCAGAGCAATATGTATAAATGTCCTACTTATTCTTATAAACGCAAAGTTCTATTCACGAAATCCCACGGCAATAAGTGAAACTAATAAATTGAGGAAAACTTATAAAGTTAAACAAAATGTTCTAAATATTACGTTTACGTATAAAAAATATTATTTCTAAGTTAATTACTAAAATAAATATTTTTGAAAGTAAATCGTCGCGCGATGGAACGAAACGACAAAACTGTAAATGTCTGCTACTCAAAGGTAGATGGCGTACGTGTTTTGTATATGAACTCCAACGAAAAATATTTCTAATACTCAAAATTAGATGGCGCAAACGTTCACTTTAATTATTAATTTCGTGTCGCAAAGGCACGCTTGGTGCTCGTATGGATTTGATCGTTAGGGCTCGTTGGGTCCAGTAGGAGCTCATGGCGCTGCGTAGTTCTTAAAGGTTCTTAATGGCTAGTTGTTGTAGAGGCTCGTTGGGTCTTGTAAAGAGTTCCTAAAGGTTCATAATGTTTCGTTGGGTCTTTAAAGAGTTCCAACGGTTCAAAAAGATTTTAAAGGGATTGTTAGGTCTTGTAGAAGCTCATTTGGTATTGTAGGGAGGTCCCAACGGTTTATTCTTAAGGGCTCGTTGGGCCTTGTTGAGGCTCGTTGGGTCTTGATAAGAGTTCACAATGGTTCGTAAAGGTTAAGAACCTTCGGTTCTGTTCATCAAGGTTCCTCTCGTTGGGTCTTGTGGAGAGTTCCCAACGGAGCGTAAAGGTTCTTAAGGGCTCAATGGTTCTTGTAAAGGTTTGTTAGATCTTGTAAAGGTTTGTTAGATCGTTGGGTCTTGTGAAGAGATTACAAAGCTTCTCAAGGGCACGTTTCGTCTTATAGAGGCTCGTTAGGTTTTGTAGAGGCTCGTTGGGTCTTATGAAGAGTTCGCAACGGTTTGTAAAGGTTGTAAAGGGATTATTATGTCTTGTATAGGGCTCCCAACAGTTCATAAACGTTCTTTAGGCTCGTTTTAGATATTGTGGAGGGTTTCCAATGATTCATAAACGTTCATATGGCTCGTTTGGTATTGTTGAGGGCTCCCAACGGTTTATAAATGTTTTTAAAGCTCGTTTGGTATTGTAGAGGGTTCCCAACAGTTCATAAACGTTGTTAAGGCTCGTTTGGTTTTGTAGAGGGTTCCCAACAGTTTATAAACGTTCTTAAGGCTCGTTTGGTATTGTACAGGGTTCCCAATTGTTCATAAACGTTCTTAAGGCTGGTTTGGTATTGTATAGGGTTCCCAACGGTTCATAAACGTTTTTATGGCTCGATTGGTATTGTTGAGTGTTCCTAATGGTGCATTCTTAAGGCTCGTTTGATCCTTTTACGGCTCATTGGGTCTCATAAAGCTGGTTGTGCCGTTGGTATTCGTAAAATCGCAGGGATCCTTGTGGCTAGTGGGGTCTTATAAAGAGTTTTCAACGGTTCGTAAAGGCTCCTTAAGGGCTCGTACCCAGATTTGGCAATAAATCCCCTCCTCATCAGTATCCACACGCCATCATTAAATTACCGGCATCATCAGTACGCCCATGCCGCCAGCTCTCTCTATTAAATACAAAAATCTTTAAGCAGGTGTACGAAGTCGCGGGCTACGATTATTATTGTCTCCACACCTTCCCGTAACGAGCAACGACTGCGCTCCATTTTAAGCCAAATTGAACTAATTTACCGCCCTCGACGCGAATCTTCAACTTTTTAACCATAACTCCATAGTAACACGACACTTGATTTTGAGTCTTATTGATGCGTTTAATATAATTGAAATTAGATTCGTTATTTTGAAATATTAATTATTATTTTGAGTAGAAAGTTTTTTCTCTCGACATGTCTGCTGTTTTAATGACTTCTCTTAATTAATTAGAAAAGTTTGTTAGAATAAGTTGTTTGTTCAAAATTTAATGAGTTTTATACCAAGTACTTGAGATGGGCCGAATACGGGTTCAACCAAACAGTTACGAATATCCAGAATGTTCGGTAACCGAATATTTCGTTCGGAACGTTTCATTTATTTCAAAACAAAATAGAATTTAAAAAATTACGATGCAAAATAAACGTTTATTATTGATCGAAACTGCTGTTAATTTCATATAAGGTAACAGAGGGGAATAAGGGCCACCTTATTTTAAATCGCTTTAAATCCTTTTTTATTAAAAATAATTATTTTATAAAGCCGGCAAGTGGTGCTCTTTGAGACTTTAAAGATACATTAAAAAATATATATTAGTTTCATACACCGTAATTAATATAATATCAGAAACAAAATAGTGGTACTAGATAGTCTATTAAAGGCCGGGTTGTTTATTAAGGCCCAAGCTCTTTTAAATCTTTTCGAAAAACCATGAAACGATATTAAATATTTTATTGAATGCATTTAAATGTATACACTAATCAATTTATACTTATATTAGGTTTATAATATCTGTAGGAATAGTAATTTTAAGCCAAATTACCTTTTAACAAAATCCGGGCCTTATTATGCGCTGTATGTGGGCCTTATTATCCGCGCTTTTTTAAATATATTTTTGTATTAAGAAATACGAAGGATATGGATTATACTGGATTGGTCTTAGCTTTAGGCTTCCTTGTATTTTGTTTCTTCTAATATTCAATAATATAACATCAACGTAAATCGAAATATTTCAAATGGACCTTATTATACTCTGGCCCTTATTACCCTCGGTACCTTACTAGTAAAATTCGGTTACTGAACATTGTCGTTTGTTAGAAAAAATAAACATATACCTACCTAATACTAACTACTTATTTAAATATTCGGTAAATAAAATTACTTTTTTAAAAATATAGCAGGATATGTGACCTTACATCCACCTGATGGTAAGTGGTAAGTGAAACGTCCAAAAATGTTCTCAACCAATAGTAGCAAAGCAATGATGTTTCAATTGGTTGATTCCACTATGTCTGCTTGAGAAACTAATTCACGCTCAGATTAAAGGAAGCATTCTACTTACTTATTCGGCAAACTAACCGAATGTTCGGCCGAATTTTCGTATTCAGAATATACGGCGTATACCTGCCACTTGTTCGCCGTCTACAACGAAGTGAAATGGAACCCCTCCGCTGGGTACTGACGTGATACTCACAATTATACCTGAGGCTTTACCATGGGTTTTTAGTTTGTACCAACGTAACGTTAAAACGTGAGGAACCACCAATAGGATCGTTTTATTCAATCGCGTTACCTAAAATAAAGCGGCCCTATTGGTTGTTTTCATGTATTAATGTTACGTTGCTACAAAGTAAAAACCTATGGTAGAACCTCTGATTATTTCTAGGTAGTCAACATATACGAGTACTCTACCTTGGCTATACTACAATAATAGTACAAGTAGCTATACTAAAAGCGCATAATGATGTCATTATTACTATTAGTCTATGAACAACATAGGTAGCTATGAATGCCTTTATCTATGATAGCTACCTACTTCAGTGTTAAAACGTGACATATCTATGTTACCATTCCCTTTTCGGTAAGAAGTGGTACGCCGCTATCGAGGACGTAGTAATCAATACGTAGCTAACGTTACCTACCTTAGTTACGCCAGCTATTATTTTATGTTATACTTACATGTTGTTATCTGTACCTACTTAAAACCTATACTTAGCTATTCTATTTTATATATTTGTTTCTACTTTAAAGAATTGTTGTGATTGACAAATGATTCGACCGCTTCCATAGACTAGGTTAGCAAAAAAAAAGTAGTACCTACGTTTTTCTGTACAGTTTGTCAAAGTCTGGGTGTTTATAAAATATAATATGTATTATATCGTTTTCTGGTACACATAGTGCAAGCCTAAATCTTTGTTTGCAAGAGGCTCTACCATAGGTGTTTACTTCGTATTTAAGTAATGTTAATACTTAAAGCACAACCAATAGGAAGGCTTAATTATTGAAATAAGACATCCAGTTGGTGGTGCCTTACGTATTAACGTTACGTTAATACGAAGCAATATTTTTTAGTAGAGCCTCTGGTCACAAACAAGCTTGCACTATGTGTATCAAAAACAACGATATAATACATAGTTATTTATAGTTTAATTTGTATAGGGGTACCATATACAAATTTAAAATGTCTGACAAAAAGCTGGTCACTCCGGTCCATTATTAAAAGAACTTACAGTGTATGCATGGTTTACAATTTTAAGTTTGAACCAGTCGATTGTTTGCAATTCCAATGAAAGATTTTGTATATATATATATCATCACGGGTGCCTTACCACGCCCGAGACCGCCTAGACGGCCCCAGGACGGAGGGGTTTTCAATCTCACCTCGTCGTAGCCGATGGTATGAGTCTACACCGAACAAGTGGCTAGCTCGTCGCGATGTTTTGAATAGACTCAATAACCCATCTATAAACAGTTTCACAAGTTGGTATAGTGAAAGATTTTGTCTGGCCTCGTTAATTGTTGAAAGAAGATTAATATTTTATTTTTGATATGAATGAGATCTTAATGAATATTAGAGACTGATTTGATATTATACATATGTTGTTTATTCCTCGCGTATTGCAGCTAAGCTTAAAAATCTGAGGCTCTACCATGGGTTTACTCATTGTATTAACGTAACGTATACGTATTTGAATACGTTACGTTGTTACAATGCGCAAACCCATGGTAGAGCTTCTGGAGATGTCCGGACTAATCCGTACGGATGGTAACCCTAGGTGAGGTTCTCTATAAAAAAGTCGACCGATTTTGCTATACCACCGCTTTTAAGGAGACTCCTGTATAAATTTCTACTCGAGGTGGTAATCTCCTTTTAGGGCGCCGTTACGTCGGGCAATTGATTTGATGATAAAGCAGTTACTAAATTAAATTTTACTAGTTACCAAATTCGTCTTTGTCGCCGTGCATTTCATAGGTAGGTAAGCGCATCCTACCGGCATAATGAGAGCGATCAATGCTGTTAAACAAAATGTATTGATCGACCCCATTTATGGACTTTGTATCTGCTTACCTAAGGTCAAATGTCGAGTTCCAATAATAAAAAATAAATAAATTAATACTATCCCTAATAATAAAACCTACAATGAAAATACGGAAGTAAAAAGCGGTCCAATCAAAACATTGATATAAAAACACGTACGAAGTTATATGTGACATTGAATGTATAACGACCAAAGTCCGTGATATTGCATAGCCAGCATCTTTACCCGCGGAAATACGCAATAATTATTTATTTATTTTATTTAAAAACTTTATTGCACAAATTTAGTACAAAGGCGGACTTAATGCCGCTAGGCATTCTTTACCAGTCAAACCTTTGGGACAAATTAAGCAGTAAGTAGGCAAAATAGGTGCAATAAAATACATTTAAGAAATAGTATACACATATTATACATACACACTAATGCTGACTACATATACATATATATATATATATATATATATATATATATATATATATATATATATATATATATATATATATATATATATATATATACATATATCTTCACGGGTGCGTTGCGGCGCCCGAGACCGCCTAGACGGCCCCAGGGTACCTAGCGGAGGGGTTTTAATCCCACCTCGTCGTAGCCGATGGTATGAGTCTACACCGAACAAGTGGCTCGTCGCGATGTTTTGAATAGACTCAATAACCCATCTATAAACAGTTTCACAAGTTGGTATAGTGAAACAGAGACCGACAGCTTAACGTGCTCCGAGGCACTATAGTGGTGTTGTACGTATATACTCATATACATACATATCATATACATTCATATTATAAATTATATTAATAATATACATACATAATAATAAAATAACAAATATTACAGCAACAGCACAATATAGCACTACCCACAGCACAATAATTATTTAAAGCAGAAACACAGGATGAGATGAGAGAGAGAGAGAGTGAGCCCAAACGAATAAGCATTCACACATTCAGAAAGTATTTATACACTAGTCTCTTAAAGATACCCCTGTTAGGAGCTTGTCTAATGTCCACCGGTAGATCATTCCAGAGTCTTGCAGCAGCAACAGAAAAAGATTTTGAGAAGGTAGAATGATGAGAAGGTATAGAAAGAGTTGAGTTAGAGGCAGAACGAAGGATTTTATCATGATGCGAGCCGAGGGATGTAAAACTATCCTTGAGGTATTTGGGAGTGTTAGTTTCGTTTAACAAAGAGTAGAGCAGGCAGAGAACCCATTATTAACCCATTATTTCACAATAACTTAGTCCTAAGTTGACGATACACGCAATATTTTAAGGTATAACAATTTAATTATAGGGCTAGGTTATGTCGCAGTCTGGATGATGAGTCACATATATTTTTTTATTGGAGCACGGCATGTGACTTTGTATCTACCTGGTGGTGCACAGACCTACAAAGTCCATGAATTGGGTCAATCAATAATTGTTCTTAAAAAAAAAAAATTGCTCCCACTATGCCGGCTAAATGATGCATTACAAAATGGGCGGCGACAAAGACGAATTGCATTACGAGTATATTTTAATATACTCGCTGCCTTATCGTCAGTTCAACCACCCATTTCGTAACTGCACCCTGAAAGAAGACTGCCACCTCGACAAGAAATCGATGCACTATCCTGAAAACCGGTGAACCCAAAGACTAAAACAGAAACATGACTAGGTCACTTGACGGTTTTTGCATCTGTATCTGACTGGCTAGACGGCGCGGGCGTCACCATCTCGTAGTATCCGTTGGGTATTCTAAGTCACTGAACAAGTAGTCAGCTCGTCGCGGTACTTTACAGACTCAATAACTCATCTATAAACAGTTTCATAAACTGTAGTATTAACAAGTTTCAAACCAACTCGGCCACCACGTATATAATATAGTTATTTGATGCATTATTAGGCTAGCAATGCTGCCATAATGCTACCTACTTTCTGCCTGAAAAAAATACTTTTTTAAGGCAGAAAATATAGCTAAGCAGGCATTAGCAGCAGCTTTGTCGTCATGTCACTCACACCAAACTGTTTGTGTGGCCCTAATAAGGCTATGAGGATATAATAATATGTAGGACATTGGACAACTAAGTTCTTAGGCTTGTACTATGTGTACCAGACGGCTCCAGACGGAAATAATATATAATACAATAATAATAATATATATTATATTTTATAAATAAATACCTAGACTAGACAAACTGTACAGTAAAATGTACTAATATTAATATGAATATTTTTAAATTCTGTAAGATATAAAAAAAAAAATTTAAATTAGTCGCCCCTAAAATCTGCCGCCCTAGGCTCCAGCCTAAACTCAGCCTGCTGGTAAATCCGCCACTGACTCTTCTCATACTTGACATCTTTAATGCACCAGCCTTTCCAAATTAATTTTGTCTTGATCCAGAGTCTATACCATCACAATTTACCTAAAATCAACTAATGAAGGTCACTCTGCTGAAGGTCAAACGAATTTAAAATCTTACAAATAGGACATCATCAGTAATATAACCTTCTAAAAGGGCGGAGAGCTGTCAAAATAAAAAATATATATAAATTTCCATTTTCCTGGGTGATTAGAAATCTTTCTACACACCCAAACCAACAGATAATGCCTTTCTTTATTTTCGTACTTATACTTTTTCAGTCTCTTTGGTCGTTAGTGTTGTGCACTGCAATTTGGTCGCAATGAGTGCATTGTTCACCTACGTATAATTCTTTATATACGATTATGGTCGTCAATTCCGTGTACTCAAGCCTGAGCAAAGACTTGAGCACCGTAAACAAAACTATAAGCATGCTCTACTCAAGTAGATCTCTCCCTAAGACCAAAAAGTCATATGTCAAAAGTGGCCACACACTGCGAGCCCATAGGAGCTGGGAGCACGCTCAATTTATCGCCAATGTTCCCTAATGATGAACGGCCACGTGTCAAATAATGAACGTTTGTTTTTTTCATTGTTGGATTTATTAAAAATAAACCGTGGTTTTTTCATTTATTTTGCAGTTTTCCTGTAATATACGGCTGTACTCAATAATTAATCATAAGGTTCGGATATTTTATAATGGTAAGTGGCCTACAATTTAACTTATCTGCCTGTTTACGAGCCTACTATAAAATAATAATTGTTGTTTTCATTCTTGGATTCTACATACTCCCCAAGTGGATATAGAGTCATATGTCGAACTCTAATTAAAAACAATTTCCACTTTTTCTAACAAAATTAATGTTTATTATATTTATTTATTTAAACACTTTATTTTACAGTAAACAAAAGTTATATACAAAGGCGAACTTAATGCCTTAGGCATACCAGCTAACCTATAAGATTGTGTTCGAAGTTGGGTGCTTAATTTGAATAAACTTATATAAATTAAGTTGCCAACTTCTTCGCATCTACTTTTCATGTCACTATGTTAATATGAATTTAATTTTGGATACCTATTACCTATATCGTTGCTTCTGGTACACATAGTACAAGCCTAGAACTTAGTTTATGACCAGAGGCTCTACCATGGGTTTGCGCATTGTAGCAACGTAACATACATACATTACGTAGCTACAATGCGCAAACCCATGGTAGAGCCTCAGAGCAAATGTGTAAATTGTCCTACATATAAAAAAAACTATATGATTGGGGATGATTAAGTCTGCTGCTTACCGTCAGGAAGATGAAAAATCATGTAGAGTTAAAATTTTGGCTCACGGGACCATATTTTATTACTTAGATCCATCGAATTTTATTTCTAAGGGTATTATTTTTCTCACTCATTAAAAAAATATGTCCTACCCTGTCCGCCAAAACAATACTACGGTGACACGCGCCCTAATATAACAAGGCTGCATGCTGTGTGGGAACTTATGCAGGATGACAATAATATCTAATAATAATATACGCTGATTATAATAAAGGTTTGGGCACAATCCGACCCAATTTGTGAAGAAACAAAATTACTTTTAAATTAATAAGGTAAATCCCACTTTCCATTTTAAGTTTTTTTTTTTTTTTTTTAAACCGTGGGAATAAAATATTACAAGTGATTTGAAAGTTGAAGATATTTATTGCAAAGAACAAAATAGAATTTGAATGAAGGAATTGTATTAAAAAACACCATGCGTATGAGTACTCGGTCTGGCGGCATATATAATGCTATCTCTCTCGCACATTAAATATATCTTTTTGTTTACAAACCATCATGAACAATTCTCTACACTATTTTATTTCGGTATATTCTGGATATATTTTTTGTACTAAGTGAGATAGTACGATTGCACCTGTAGATATTAATCAAGTTGAAATAAACCTCAGTATTTTTTTTTTCTAAGATACAGAATTTCATTTTCTGTCTGATTCCAATTATTTATGGTCGACCCATATATTCGTAAACCAGAGATATATGTCGAAACATCCCACATCAATTAATTTCTGTAGGTCGTGGGTAAATTTTTCATACTTAAGTGCCCAATGACCTTTCTCGTATGACCCGTGTTTTTTGTAGTAAGATTATTTTTTAAACTTATTGGTATCAAATAGAATGTACCTATACTAATATTATCATAGTTTTTTTTTTATCGAAGCACGGTATGTGACTTTGTATCTACCTGATAGTAAATAGACCGATACAAAGTCTATAAATGGGGTCGATCAATAAATTGATGTTTAACAATATTGATAGCCGGCATAGTATGAACTATGCCGGCTAGTTGATGCGGTCACGAAATGGGCGACGACAAAGACGTGTTTGCATTACGAGTATATTTTTATATCCTCGCTGCTTTATCGTCAAATCAATCACCCGTTTCGTAACCGCACCATTAAAGGAGACTGCTACCTCAATAATATACTATGGTGGCCGAGTTGGTTAGACTTAAAACACTTAGGTCCCTGGTTCGAATCCCGGTGTGTACCAATGAGTTTTTAATTTAAAAATTTATGCACATTTGTTTGACATCACCGCTATAGTGCCTCGGAGAGCACGTTACGCTGGGTCTCGCCGGTCTCGGGCGCCGTAAGGCAACCGTGATGATATGCAATCACTCGTTTCGTAACCGCACCATGAAAGGAGACTACTACCTCGATAAGAAATCGATGCAGTAGTCCCTGGAAAACCGGAGAACCCATAGACTAAAACCGAAACACGATTTGGTTTTTACATATGTATGGGCGGTGACTACTTCCACCCAGTAAGATTTTGATTGCACCTACTATAACGGGTCTTCAAGGTCTCTCGGGTCTTACAGGGCCCAAGACCGCCTAGACGGCCTCATGGTACCCAGCAGTGGTGGATTTTATTCCCACCTCGTCGTAGCCAGTTATTCGAGTCTACACTGAAAAAGTGGCCAGCATTTCGCGGTGTTTGGATAAACTGAATAACCCATCTATAAACAGTTTCACCAGTCGGTATAGAGAAAGTGGGACCGACAGCTTAACGTGCTCTCTGAGGCACTATAATTAGTGGTGTTGCCGAACAAATAATTGGTGCATATCGGTTTGAACCGGGGACCTAAGAACTGTGTTTTTAAAAGTCTGACGTCTAACCAATGTACCTACGTCTTACCTTTAAAAAGTGAATCCCCAAAACGTGGGTATTCACGGGAAGTAAGCTACTTTTACAACAAACTGGACCCTTCAACAGGACGAATGTTAATGACGCTCAGTGTAAGAAGAGCGAGTGACGTGATTGCAAAGTAACGGTTTTTACGTATAGAGTATGAAATAGGGTTGCAATTTGAATAAAAATATTGACACTTATTTACCTTTTAAGTGAATGCAAGCTAAAATGATTAGACGGCCGACTATTGGGGGGGGGGGGGGGGGGGTGGCGTCCCAAGGCTCGCAAGGCAGGTAACTCATACGAAAGAATACTTATTACCAGGATAAATTAAAATTATCAGCACGGGTGCCTTACGGCGCCCAAAACAGCCTAGACGGCATCAGGGTACCCAGCGGAGTTGTTTCTAATCCCACCTCGTCGTAGCCGATGGTATGAGTCTACACCGAACAAGTGGCTATCAAATACTTCTACTGGTCCGATTTACTTGAAATTTGGAATCGATAGACCTTGTTAGATACGTACCTATATGAATACCTATTAAATTATGTGGACCATCAAAAGGCTAACTATTATAAGACTAATAGTAGTCTATGGTAAATTAATATTATTCATAATGTCATAAAATATTTATAGACTCGGGTGAAAAAATCATTTATACTTTCAACAACGGGAATAATGATGCTGTTTGTATAGTTACAATATATACTGTATACCTACTATACACTGTACAATCGTTTATTGTTCACAATAAAATAAAAAAATAGAAAAAAAAAGGATAAAATTAAAAGTTTTGACAAATAGATCGTAAGGTCGTACGAACGAAAAATATGTCGTTATACCTACTTAGTAACCGTAACAAATATTATTATCCTTCGCTAATTTGGTTTACCCTGCATACTCTCTACCCACACTAACTACAATGCAAAATGTGAAAGACAAGCAAATTAATAGTACTTAACCCGAAATATATGGACTTTTCAGCCCGAAATACCTGGCCGTTTTAAGCTTTATAATGAAAAAAAAAAGTAATTTTATTCGAATTATAAATTCAACGTGTTCATTGGTCGACGCGCGGCCAATGACAAGGTAGCGGCGAGAAGGCGGGAAGAGGCAAACGTCAGATGCAAATGATTATTTTGTTGTTGTTCTTTTTTTGTAACCGGTTTATGGGCTTAGATTTATGATCATTCTCTGCCAGCTGCTTTATTATTTTTTCTTTATTACTTTTTTTTGGGATTTTTGTAACATTCACGATAGCTATAATATTTTTTAGGTAGGTTCTAGGTAGGACATACAACATATTAATTTGGCGGATATAATATAAATTAATAAAGACATTTTGCTTTTGATAATATTTTATAAATCACTTAGCTTAATAATTTTAAATTTTATGTAGGTATTCAGGTAGACCACTGTGGGTAATTTGTTTTTCAATAAGTTTTTATGAATAATAATAATATGTAAGACAATTTACACATATTGCCCTGGTCACAAACTAAGCTCAAGGCCTGTACTATGTGTACCAGAAACAACGATTTTTTTTTTTTTTAAGTTGCGACACATGCTTCCATGGGAAAAGTTGTTCGATTTGATCAGTAGAGCCTCATAATAGTCCAAACAACCTTCAAATTCATCATGTATGTTGTTGAACAACAATTATTGATCGACCACATTCATGGACTTTGTAAGACTGTTTACCGCCAGGTAGATACAAAATCTCAAAAACGCTCCAATAAAAATAAAATACCTACATGTTTAATATTTTATTTTTATTCAACATAGTTGAATCTTTCTGAGTTCCAATAACGATTCCTTTTGACAGGGTTCTAAGGTATATTTATTATATTCAAAACGGCTAACACCTCCTACTTAGTATTAATAAGTTTACTTTGAGAATCTTCTTACACCTTCTACACTTATAGTAGGGTAACTAATATTTTTGGTACTGTTAGGACATTTATATGTCTCTTATTTTTTGCGTATTTGTCGGTCATTTGTTATATATATTTCGTTAATACCCAATAGGTATAGGAATTATAACAAAAACTCTATCATATATCAATAAATATTTGAAAGAAGTATGTAGGAAACTTTTTGGTGGTTTTTTTTAATGTACTAAATACTCTACTACCCATGTACTAAAGGATATAAAAAATATCAGCAGCCATATTCTGTTTTTTAAAAAAACGTTACATTAATAAAATAATAAAAATAACTTTGTGGGCGCAACAGGAAGGTTCGAGACCTTCCTGTTGCGTGGGACTCTAACCCACGATACTGGCTTTCTCGGCAAGGTAATTAACCACTGAGCCAACCAGGTTCTAGTCACCTCTTACGAAAATTATCATTGCTTGTTATCTACCTATAGACAAGACAGACTTTCTTTTTATGTTTAAAAAATCATTATAAGATTATCCTGATAAGGAATTTATAAAAATATAAAACAATAAAAATAATACAGAATAATATGTAGGATATTTCACAAATATTTCCCTGGAACAAACTAAGCACTAGACTTTTACTATGAGTACAAAAAACAACTATACTAATACCTAAAATTTTATTTTATACATACCAGACCATGACAAACTGTACAATAAAATGTAGGAACTAATATTGCCACTTGTGGGTATTGAACCCACGATTTCCGGATACAACGCCAAAGGACTACATTATACTATATAACACTTCTATACTATAAAAGCATAAGCATTATGTTTTGGTGTGAGCGGACCAACAAAAAGGAAATAGATTGGAACGTACGTGTTTCATATGTTCATAGTAAAACACAATATTAAAATTAAATTGTATCTACACAGATGATTTTAGAAAATTAATTTAAAAAAAAACAATCTCATATTTATAGGTAAGATGTGGTTAACATAAAGGTATCGGATAATCCTCCATCCCCTCCTCCTATAATCCATCCGGTGTGAGGAAACGGGACAAAAGCTCCGCAAAGCTCCATAACCTCAAACGCCAGTGAAGCCCGCCTCGCGATGCGCGTGGCTGTACGGAATAACTCCCTTTGTTTCACACCAATCTTTAATAAAAAAAAACTTTACTAGTGCTTTTACTTTTAAAAGTTAACAACAATAGTTTAAAAAAATGTGTACAAAACGCGCGAAAATTATTAAAATACCAATGACGCAAGTGTTTAAAAAATTTTTTTTTCGGTGATTTTTGGTGTTTTTAGTGAAAAAAAAAATGTTTTGGAATGTATTTTTGTACTGTTATAGAAAATATTTCGTTCCTATTGGAGTCTTATAATAAGGTTAGTACGGAGTGTTTTCTAATTTGTTTTTAAAATAATAATTAAGTTGTAAAACTATTTTTTTGTAAAAAATCCCATACTTTCCATATAGACACGTCTGAAAAACATAAAATAAGAAGGTAATTAATACAGAAATAGAATGAAATATTGTTTTACCCGGACCTGTAGGTATTTGTGAGCTTTTTTTTATAAAAGAAGAGGTTTTTTTTTTCAAGAACCTACTTAATGAAACTTTTAGCTATATTTTGTAATAACATTTGTAATAGAAATATAAAACGCAACGATTTATTTATAATTACAATTTTAATAATAATATAATATCAAATTACAGGTGACATTAAAACTACAACATTAAATTGTAGAGTAGGTATGAAAAAAGAAACAATGTTTAATACAAGAAATATAAATATTTTAGTGCCTCAGAGAACACGTTAAGCTGTCGGTTTCAGTATCATTATCCAATTTGTGAAACAAAAAGTCAACTTCAGTTTACTATCTATAAGTCTACCATGCTTCCTATTCAAGAAAGATTTTGATAAACCTAGGCTATCTAAAACTCTGTTTTATTCCTGCCACATTGATATGGAACAAACAAAGGTACATTACCAGGTTTAGGCTAAACTTGGTTTAGTTTTGCTAAACCAAGTTTCTTAGTGAGCTGTACCTACAATGTCCGCAGCATGATAATATAAATTGTTATGACAAAATCTTGTATTTTCTATTTTATAATATAATATATTTACACAATATTGCTCTCATTTAAATACATACAAACATATAATTTTCAGGAGACTTTTGCATCTATTTCATGTCGTGGTGGTAGTCTCCTTTTCAGGGTGCGGTAACGATATGGGCGGTAGATTTGACGATAACGCAGCGAGGAAATTCGTATTTGACGCTGCTCCCCCATTTCGTAGCCGCATTGTTTAGCCGGCATAGTATACCGGCATAATAATGGACTTTGTAATTCTATTTACCATTAGGTAGATACAAAGTCACATGCCATGCTCCAATAAAATATATTAATTTTAATTATCAAAAGTATCTTATTACAGTTTTATTTTATTTTATATATCTACTTTTTGTAAAGGTAGTAATTTAAATCACCATATTTTTTTTGTTAAACGTTTTTTTTTATTTTAGTTTAATCCTTATTGGTTCTGATATATGTACATGTATGGTATACCTAATGCTAAATTATAAACGTTTATAATAAATAACAGCTCTATAAAATACTACCACCCAATTTGAGCTTCTATTTTTTTTTCAAATTACCTCGTTTATTCATTTATGGCCTTATTCATAAAAACTTCCTCCTAGAACTAAATAAATGAGACAAAACCTTCTATAACTAAACTGTTCTTTAAGGACTCAATAAGTTTTTATGAATACCGGTGTTAGTATATATTATTAATAGTTTCGTTTATATATACGTGGTGGCCGAGTTGGTTAGACCTTGTACTTAAAAACACTTATGTCCCTGGTTTGAAACCCGGTGTGTACCAATGAGATTTTAATTAAAAAAAATATGTACATTTGTTTGACAACACCACTATAGTGCCTCGGAGAGCACATTAAGCTGTCAGTCCCGTTTTCACTATACTACTTGTGAAACTGTTTATAGATGGGTTATTGAGTTTATTCAACACATAGCGACGAGCTAGCCACTTGTTCGGTGTAGACTCATACCATCGGCTACGACGAGGTGGGATTAAAACCCCTCCGCTGGGTATACTGGGGCCGTCTTGGCGGTCTCGGGCACCGTAAGGCATCCGTGATGATATATATATATATAGTTTCGTTTAAACATAATTTTTACATTCTGTTTGCGAGGCCTATATATGAATGTATATCAGGCCGGTAATAACATGTTACATTAGACAAATAACTGTATGACGTTGTGTCGAATGTCACTCGAATAAATTCTGTATATGTGACTACCTTGTGAATTACCTATAATATAGTTTATCTATCTACCATCAGCTCTTTCCATCCTATCCACCTCTTCTTAACCCTAACACATTCGATACCTACATAATTTTTCATTACCCCATTTACAGAACTCTACTGTTCAGAAAATTCCAAACAAATGAACTTTGAGCCGTCACAATACAAGTTTTGAATTTCGAACATAAATTTTAAATAAAAAAGCTCATTGTTTTCAGAGGTTGGGTGCAGCGTTCGAAAGTTGATTTACTGCTTTTGTTCTTTGTTTTTTTTTTAATTGTTAAGAATGAAATTGGTCTTGTCCTTATTGTTATTAGGTTAATGATTTAAGGCTGGTAACTGACATCGTTTAGTTAATTTACACTCGTTTGTCTACAACATTATTTGGGTATTTAAAAAACGCAAGACAAAATAATGGCCTAAACAAAACTAAAATTTGTTTTTGCCTCTCGGTATTTATTACTCCTAGGTGCTTATGTACCTAAAACGTGTACCAAACCCTATTTTTTTTTTAAATTTTAAGTAAAATGTTTTTAATTTGTTTTTGAAGATGTTTTCTAGACAATCTGTAAGCAAATTTTGACTCTTGTTAGTCAAAGTGGACCGATTTTGACAAACAAAATAAAGACCCAAAGCAGTAATAAAACCCCGACAAGTGTGTAGCTAACTAGCCCGCGGAGGGTTCCGATCTTTTTTTTTTTTCACATCAAAGTATCACATGTAGGTAGGTATCAATCAAATTCTTTTTCGTTCATTATTTGGATGAAATTACCTACCTCTCAATTTATCCAAATAAATATAGATTTTCCGACATTTTATATTATAACTAAAAAACCGAATGAAATAAAAAAAACATAGAAAATGTTTTGAAATAAGGAAAGTTAATATAGTTTTCTTTCGATATCAGATAACCAACTTTTCTTAACTTTTTATTTTGTCTTTTTCAATTAATCCTATTAGGAATTTAATTGACCCTATTGACTTAAAATTATCCTTTGTCCACTAGTTTGAAATTACAAATCTCCAAACGTACCGATATTTCTCGCGATATTCATGCGGACATAGACACAGGAATTAAAGTCTCAATTCTTTGAAAAAAAAATTTAGTACCCTAAAAGCGTTCAAACGAAAATGCTGTTTAAGGTTTCATACAACAGAAAAGGTGACCTAAGGAATCCTAGAAACAGTTCAGTTCTGTCAAAAGCTCAAACAAGGAGTAAGTAAAGGTAGGTTACTGCTTTAAGGAAAAAACAAATGATTCACTAGACTAAAAATAAAAATAAAACTATCAATAATAACTACGAACAAAAAACGATCAATCATACTTCAAAATATTTATAAAAATATAAAAAACACTTCACTAACACCCTGAAATCCGCCCCCTATTGGCGCAGGGTGACTTTGCCGTCACCTGATTGGTCCAAATAAGGGTGGCATAGTGTTCCATCGGCCAATGGGGGCTTTCCCTCAAGCGTGCCCTATCTCGGTTAGTCCCGCCGTATAAGAGCTTCCAAAAGCCTGTTTACCTTGCATTTTACTTGTTTGCTTATTTAATTGATGTACCTACGCTTTAAAAAGGTGAACAGGGGGGAAGAATGGAGACTCGAGTACGAATTTTAAAAATACTGTGCGTTAGCTTATTCTATGCCGGCGGAGGTTAAGAGTTTGATTCTTATTTTGTAGAAGTTTATCTCAGGTAGGGTTTTTTTTTATCGGAGCACGGCAATTGACTTTATAGGTATATCTACCAAACGGTGAGCAGACCTACACAGTCCATAAAAAGGGGTCGATCAATACATTGATGTTTAACAATATAGATCGCTCCCACTATGCCGGCTAAATGATGCGGCGGCGACAAAGACGTTTGCATTACGATACTATTTTAATATCCTCGCTGCTTTATCATCAAGTCAATCATCCGTTTCGTGGCCGCACCATATTACCTCTACAAGTAATCGTTGCAGTAGTCTCCGGAAAACCGGAGAACCCACAGACTAAAACCGAAACATGATTAGGTCACTTGACGGTTTATGCCCACTACACTTTAAAAAGGTGAACAGAGGTGAATATGGACGACTTAAGTTTGAGATTTAAAAATACTGCGCCTTAGCTACTTATTTCTTTTGTGCCTTAGAATAAAACAAAACAATTTATTTGCCCAGTTTCTGAGTAAAGGTAATTGGTATCATCAAAAGCTGCAAATATTTTACAAATTAATATTTTTATCTTATATATAATATATACTATACAGGGTGACTTTGAAAGAAGGTACTTTGGGCTAATAGGTATGAGGTTCAGCTGATTAATTCGAACAACTTTTCCCATGGAACCATGTATCGCAAATGAAAAAAATATTAGCCCAAAGTACATCCTTTCAAATTCACACTGTATTATAATTTCTATTATTAATATATGTATATACATTAGGTATATTTATACAGCATTAGGTACTACCAATTACTGTTTATTATTATTAAAGGGTACCCATCGTTCTATTTAATTATATTCTTTAGGTGAATAGAAAAGGTTGTAATAACCATGTATACAGTTTTGGTTTGAATAATGTTTGTGAACATTAAGATTTTGGGTAATTTATTATACTTATGCGATATTTTTACTGGCTTCTTCCGCCGGTGGTTGAGGGTTTGATTCTCAGTTGTAGGCAACGGAATTTTTGTAGAACTTTATGTCAGTCAGTCCAGATATAGGTCTAGGATTTTTATGTCGGTAATTTAATTGATATCTAGCCACTCTTTAAAAATGTGAGCAGAAGGTAAGATGGAAGATTTAATTAGAGTTTTAAAATACTGTGCGTTAGCTTATTTTATGCGTTATTTTTACGGTCTTATTCTGTCGTCGGTGGCTGAGGGTTCGATTCTTACTTGCATTTCACTGAGAATTATTATTTTACCTATAGTACCTACTATATAGTATATTTTACTGTAGATACATATACATTTTTTAAAAATATACAGGGAGGTAGGAGGAGACTTAAATAAAAAATACTATTTACACTTGTAAGCAACAAATTTTCTAGAACTTAAGATACTCAAAAACTATTGTATTGTATTTTAACCTTTATTTTTTTTTAAATATATTTTTTTTTTAATTATAGTATCTTATTATTATGTCTATGCACGGTTTGCGTATTAAATGCATTTATACCCTAAAATCGTAGTAGTTTAGTTTACTTGACATCAGTTAGTTTAGTAATTATAACTGTTAAAAAAAACTATAAACCTTAGATCTATAGGTAGTGTTTTTATACATTTTTGGTTATTTAATTGTTTTTTTATTTTTTTTTTACGGCTCTGGATACATGTCCTTTTGAGCCATTCTTATTGTAGTATCTTTATATTTTTCCTCTTTTATTTAGCTTCTTTCTTTTATTTAATTGGTGTATCTAGCTACGTTTTAAAAATGTGAACAGAGGGGAAGGTAACTTGAATGAATTAAAATATACTGGGCGCCACGAAATTTTAAGCATCATCATGTTTACGGTCTTATTCCGTCGGTGGTTGAGGGTGTGATTATCACTTGCAGGCAACAAAATTGGACCAATTGGTTGTTGCTCACGTAAACGTATACAAATACGTTACGTTTCTACAATGCGCAAACCGATGGTAGAGCCTCAGGTCATGCCTCCCATACCAAAGATAACTGTAAAGGTATGTTTACACAGTTATTGGAATAAGTTATAGGTAATACCAGCCCGGGTCACGCTTAACCTGCCGAGCCGCGGCCAAATCAACTTTACGATTTCGTCGAAGTTTCCATTCGCTAACCCTTACACTATCTGTACACTCGGACATTTAATTCTGAGATTATAATAATAAAATACATTTGTAGTTACCATTATAATATATTCATCTACCTATACAAGAATTTAATTTAATAAAATATAACTAGGCCAAATAAAATTATTAGTTATTAAAAAACTATTATTATTATTATTAGAGTTTTATTAATACCTTGACCTCGGGGGAACTCTTATACTTATATTCCTTATGAGTAAATGAATCGATAAGAATGAAAAAAAATACGATTTTTTTCTTAATTTTTATATTGCATTTTCTAAGCTCCAGTTGCATCAAAGTATCCGTTAAAATAATTGTAACCATTAAAGATAAAAATGGCGTCGAATGTACCAGCTGTCATTTGACTTTCAAAATGAAACTGGTACATTCAACTTATCCTGAGAGTTAGCGACGTCTGTAATTGACCCCATAGAGTCATTTTTCTATTCTATATTTATATGAAAAGTAATAAAGCAGCTACTGCTAATAAAAAATAAATACATATAATTTAAATATTATAGACACAAATGGTAAAATAACTTCCAGATCACTGTCCTGGCTAACTGGCAGCATTTTCTTTGTATACGATGCTATAAGTAATTAAATTCAGAGCTACAATAACGTAAAATATAATATAGTAAAAAAAATGTCACCAGTTTGAGACAAATTCTTATGCCACAGTCAAATTGTGTAATTATATAATAAATACAGGCGGTAATCAAAACCGACCACCTATAAATAAATAAAAGTCAAAATGATGTGGCGGACTGTACCTACACACCGTAGCAAAATTGATTAGGACTCGATGCCTTATTGTTAAAATTAAAGAATACACCATTTTGCACATTTAAAACGACGTTTGCAGATATATTTTTGTTTATAAAAGAACTTTATAAATAACAATAGGTAAACAAATATAGTAGAATACTGAGTAATGAACGGCATTAAAATATCCATAAAATCTTTGGATTTCGATAAATATGTTTTTCAATAAAGTAACCTTTTTGGTCTTTCCGCATGAAATCTGAAAACATTTAAAACCGGTATACATACTTGACATTTGTATATTGTGGTTTTAGTCTGTAGGTTCACCGACTTTTAGAAGTCTACTGCATCGATTTCTGTCGAGCTGGTAAACTGCTGTGTTCGGTTACGAAAAGCAGCAAGTATACACAAAATATTATTTTTCATAGCCCATATCGTATCCATTTAGCCGGCATAGGGGGAACGAAAATCCCATTAGGTAGATTCAAAATCACATGCCGTGCTTCAATTAAAAAAAGGTATACTGTAAAAGGTAAAACGTATAATATCAGCTTAAAAAGGATCCACCTAAATAAAAAAGGTATCCATGAAAGCTATTTTTTTTTAAATAATAGTAATTCTGTATTTATTTATTTATCATCATAGGTAGGCACCAAATGCAAAAATAAATAAATAATTAAGAATTTCCTACGTAACTTTTAATCAAATAAAACATTACAATGTAAATTAAATTAATTCTGAAAAAAAATCTAATAATAACATATTACAAAAAAAATAATTAAAACCTAACAAAATTAGAAAGTTTAGTTGAATTAGTTTTGAATATTAGGTTATCAGTCCTCAATGGGTTTAAGCTTCTCTTCCAATAAATTATGGTGGCATTGGAATCCGAAGGGTGTCGGGTGTGGGTTTATCTGCCTTTATTGCATCTTGTTATGGGGTCTCAGAACTGGTCACTACTATTTTACCTAATTTAGGTGACAGTTTAGAGATCCCATTATTATCAGATTCTTTAGAGGTATTTAGATGTTTATCCGATTCCCTTCCTCCGCTCCAGTTGTCCACGCAACGACTTTGGGACAAAATCATTATACACAAAAACTATAACAATCTTTAGGATAATAGTTTTGGTACCGATATCGCACGTTTAAAAGCGGTTTCAACATATGAGTCAGGACTATGATTAGAGACATTTCCGTCATCTTCTCTAGGTACTTTTCTAGATGACCAGTCGTTAGGAATTGCCATCGCACTAAGGTTGGGCGCTGATGTCTGCCAATCTTATATATGTAGGTGCGGTGAGCAAGTCTTAGCGAACGGTCATCATGGATTATGTTGTAGCAGGGAGAATTTCTCGACACCATGTCTCAACAATGTTGTTCGCCGAGCTCTTGCCTCTGCTAACGTTCCGAGCATTCTCGAGCCCCACGGTATGATGGGTTGACACTGGTGCCATGGCAGAGAGGTCGCTGCCAGATCTGGGATGCCACTTGTGTCGAAACATTTGCGCCTTCTCATCTACAGGCATGTTTGGGCACGGCAGGAGCGGCAGCAGAGTCAGCAGCTAAAGCGAAACATTTAAAATATCTAAATTTAAAAAATGAATTTGTTTTGCCCCATTTGCTGTGGACACTCCGGGGCTATGAGGCTCAGTCTTTCGCAAAGAAACGGAGTGCTCTTTTAAATGAGACTTCTGGCGACCCCCGCTCCGGATACTTTTTTAAACAACGCATCTCATTGGCAGTTCAAAGAGGCAATGCTGCCAGTGTTATGGGTACCTTCGGAGTGGGCCAGAGCCTGGATTTAGTGGACGTGTAATGTTTTTTTTTTGTTGGTATTTTGTTTTTGTTATATTTTATATTTTTTGTTAGGCATGGGATAGGGTTTTTTTAATCTTTTTATTTTACTTTATTTAATTAGTTTTTTTATGTTGTTTATTTTTAATTTGCTAATTTTATTTAAGTTTTGATGAATAAGAATATATAGAATAGGTGTATATAAATATTATTTAATAGCCTTTTAATTGTTTTTTTTATTATAAGCCCAAAAACTACTGAACTGATTTTAAACAAGTAACATCGGCTGTGTTTTATTTTTGATCACATTTCATTTATATTAAACGGAGCGGGCAATGACTTCTATATCATCTATACATAGAAGTCATTGGGGGTGGGTGAAACTGTGTGGAAGTCATAATTAGTTTTTTAAGGTTGGTATCTATACTTCTATACTAATATTATAAAGAGGAAAGATTTGTATTTTTGTATGTTTGTAATGAATAAACTCAAAAACTACTGGATCGATTGCAATAATTTTTTCACCATTAGAAAGCTGCATTATTCAGAAGTAACATAGGCTATATAATATCACGCTAGGTCCTATAGTTGTGGAGCAGTAACCAAAAATGTTTTAAAAACGGGGGAAAAGTATCGTTTCTGAGGCCTTCCGTGGTGTGCGCTGAGCATATAGTTACCGTGCGAAGCCGGGACGGGCCGCTAGTCTATAATATAAATATTGCGTGAGGTTGACACGATAGAGATAGTGATACCTTTAATATATGTAACGTAACGGGGCGTAACATTTACGCCCAAAGCTTTCCCCGCCTACTCCCAAACCTGGTTTATTTTTAATATTTTATACTTTTATAAATAGATGTGCCAGGATTACGATAAACCACGTAACGACATCTGGCTAAGTTTTTATTTGTAATAAAAAGTGTCTATTAATATATATTACCTACATATGCAGGACATTTTTCATATATTGCCCTGGTCATAAACTAAGCTCTAGGCTTATACAATATTTATTAGGAATAACCATACTAGTATATATCTAATATATTTTATAAATCCCCAGATCTAAGGTACAAAAAGTGTACTAATATTATTTTCCATAAGTCAGAGAGTCGAACAGACGACGACCGACGGATACAACTTCAAAGGCGTAACCACTTGACTGCCGAGACGGTATATGCATCTACAAGGAAATTATAAAATAAAGAATAATAAAACTCTTATTCTGACTAAAATAATAGCCCGGACATTCAACTCAAAATATAAGAAGTGAGCCTAAACTTATATATTCCCTACACCTACTCAGACATCAACTTTTGGACACTCAAGGAACATCTTTTATCTTCTAATTCTTTCTTGCGGACATTTGGCGGAAAAAGACAAGACGATCCTTGAGAGAAAAGTGGAAAGGATACGACTTAGAATACGAGGGTATTTGTTATATTTCTACTGCATCGCATTGACTGTTCACAGCTTGACATCCCGGCTACGTGCCGGAACAGGCATCATCATTAATAATATTTAATAATGCCTGCATTTTTTCTCACGATTAGAAAATAATCGACTATGTCTGGTTCCTCTAGGGTATATTATATTATACATGGTGACTTTGAAAGGATGTACTTTGGGCTAATATGAGGTTCTACTGATCAATATGAACACATATTGATCAGTAGAACCTCATATTAGCTTTCCCATAGAACCATGTGCCGCTAATGAAAAAAAATATTGAAACAAACTAGTAATGTTAAAATGACCAAAATTTTTTTTCATTTGCACCACATGTTTTTATGGGAGAAGTTGTTTGATTTGATCAGCAGAACCTCATATTAGCCCAAAGTATATCCTTTCAAATTCACCCTGTATAAGATGTGTGTTTTTCTCATATACAGTAGGATGCCTAAGATCTAAGACTAGGTCTGTGGTTTTTTCTATACAGTTTGCCTAAGGTACACTTTATTTTAATTATTTAAAACTAAATATATGCTTGATGTATTTTCATACTATTGCCTATTTTATTATTATAGCTATGGTTATTAAGTACATCACAGTTAAATTATATTATTGTTGTTAATTGATTATTACTTATCTAAATCTATACAAATATTATATAGAGGTAAAGTTTGTGAGGTTTTAGGGGTCTCTGGATCTACTGAACCGATTTTGAAAATTCTTTTAATATAAATACATAAAGGATTTAGTTACTTTGACAATCTAAATTAGTGTCTGATTATCTATCACGAATTTTATTCATCATTTTGTAAACAACCATTAGTACCTACTATTTTATTGTCACGTGAAATATGTAGGTATACAAAGTTTCAATAATCAAACATTGTAGATTAGGCATTGAACAAGGGAAAACTATAAATCAAAATTGGAAGCCGGAAACGGTTCCCATGACACATTTTCCCGCCATAACAACAAATGGCGGGCATAGACAATACGTAGACGTCCCGATTTTATTGTCCAATCGAATGCGATATAATTCCGCCAATACATTCCAAAGCACGTTTCGGTTTCATTCATTTTACGGTCCCTACAGTGTAGTCCCCAAAGTTATTCTAAATACAACTTTAGTGGGTTGTATTAAAATACATTAGTGTTTAACTTTTTGTGAGTTGTTTGTTATTTTTTTAAAGATTACAACAAATATATAAAATAGTATGTTTTCTGGCACTATTGGAAGTTACCTAAACATTTTCAGATAATTTATTTATTTAAACACTTTATTGCCCAGTAAACAAAAGTATGTACAAAGGCAAACTTAATGCCTTAGGCATTATCTACCAGCTAACCTTTAAGATTTTGTTCGAAGTCGGATCCTTAATTAAAAAAATAATAAACTTATATAAATTAGGATATAGTATAATATAATTCGTGCTGCACCTTAGTCTAAGGAAGGGAGTTTTATTTGTGTGATTCCATCAGCAGGTATATAAAATATAATAAATATTATATCGTTTCCGGTAGGTACACATATTACAAGCCTAGAGCTTAGTTTGTAACCAGAGCAATATGTGTAAATTATCGTACATATTATTATTAATATATGGTGGCCGATTTGTCTTACTAACTCGGACTTAAAACACTAAAGTTGTTAGGTTAAAACTCGGTGTGTACCAATGAATTTTTAATTAAAAAATCTAGGGCGTCTAGGCGGTCTCGGGCAGGTATCATCAGCAGGTATGTGGCACAAAAACGGTATTAAGAATCAATAAATATTCACTGAAAAACTCTTTCATTATCCAACTAAGAAATTTGATCAATGGTTCTCCATTTATTCAAGCAGACGTATACAGGGCCTTTTTTTTAAAACTTTATTAAGATTTTTTTTTTAATCATCAAAGACATTATGTATCTTATATAAGTCACCGCTTCAAACCTCAGTGTGTAGGTACTAATTTGCAGTTAATTAAAAAAATATTAACGCCACTATATAGTGACTCGGAGAGCAAGTTAAGCTGTCGGTGCCAATTTCAATGTTCCAACAACCAACTTATGAAACTGTTTATAGACTAGACGGTGTATAGACGCATCGCATCGTCTACGGCGAGGTGGGAAGAAAACACTCCCGCTCGGTACCCTGACGCCCATGGATGGTACTTTTTTTTTAAATACCTGCAAGATAAAGTTTTCTTTCAAAATCCTAAAATACCAAATTTTTCCCCATGTCCCGTTATTTTTTCCATCCTAGGATTCATGGTGACTTTGAAAGGTGTGTACTTTGGGCTAATATGAGATTCTACTGATCAAATTGAACAACTTTCCCATGGAACCATGTTTCGCAAATGAAAAAAAAATTGCCTTCTTCCACACAAACTAGTAATATAAAAATAATAAAATAAAATAACCAATTTGTATGGAGCAGCTAATCATTTATTATTATTTGCGACACATGGTTCCATGGGAAAAGTTGCTCAATTTGATCAGTAGAGCCTTATATAAGCCCAAAGCACAACATTTTAAATTTGCCATGTATAAACGGTTACTTACCAACTTACTATCAAAACTTTTCTACTAGCTATAAAAACTAGCTGGAATAGATCTATTAGCAAATAAAATTGTACTCTACTGTGATTACTGATTATTTTTATTTATTTTTTTTAATTTATTTTAACATAGCACTGGATACAAGTCCATCGGCCAATTACTGATTATTGTTACCTAGTTATTTGTTTTATTTGTTTAGGCAGGCCAAGATTTCTCATTATTCTGCCTCACGCGCGATTGAGGGCGCGAACCCCAACCGTCGCGTCGGCCATTGTTCTTTTGTCTATGGCATCGATTTTCATTTTACGATCAACTTATAATAGAGAGTATAATTTGCTCTTGTCCCTTGAGTATAAATAAGTAACTTAGTATATTATATTAAGTTTTTGTAGATAGAGCCTACATTGTATAAACAATTTGGACCAAAGATAAGTAAATATATACGTGGTGGCCGAGTTGGTTAGACCTTGGACTTAAAAACACTAAGGTCCCTGGTTCGAATCCCGGTGTGTACCAATGAGTTTTTAATTTAAAAATTTAGGTAAATTTGTTTGACAACACCAGTATAGTGCCTCGGAGAGCACGTTAAGCTGTCGGTCCCGGTTTCACTATACCAGCCTGTGAAACTGTTTATAGATGGGTTATTGAGTCTATTCAAAACATCGCGACGAGCTAGCCACTTGTTCGGTGTAGACTCATACCATCGGCTGCGACGAGGTGGGATTAAAAACCCCTCCGCTGGGTACCCTGGGGCCGTCTAGGCGTTCTCGGGCACCGTAAGGCACCCGTGATGATATGTATGTAAATATAGGTAAAATTAAAATGGTTGTTTATAAAATATTATATGTACCTATTATACCGTTGCTTCTGGTACACATAGTACAAGCCTAGAGCTTAGTTTGTGACCAGAGAAATATGTGTAAATTGTCCTACGTATTAAAAAAAAAAAAAAAATCCATAAAGTAGACACGTTATGCTAATTCGTGTATGACGCCGCCCCCGTTTCGTAACCGTATAATTTATGCCGGCATAGTGGAAGCGATATCCTGTTAAACAACAATGTATTGTTTAAGCACATTCATGGACTTTGTACATGGTGCGTTTACGAAACAGGCAGTTAATTTTGATGATAAAGCAACAAATGATCATAATGCAAATTCGTCTTTGTTGCCCTCATTTCGTAACCTCGTAATCACATCATTTAGGAGACAGCTGTTGACCATACATACAAACATACTCGTACATATCATCACGGGTGCCTTACGGCGCCCGAGACCGCCTAGACGGCCCCAGGGTACCCAGCGGAGAGGTTTTAATTCCACCTCGTCGTAGCCGATGGTATGAGTCTACACCGAACAATTGGCTAGCTCGTCGCGATGTTTTTGAATAGACTTAATAACCCATCTAAAAACAGTTTCACAAGTTGGTATAGTGAAACCGGAACCGACAGCTTAACGTGCTCTCCTAGGCACTATAGTGGTGTTGTCAAACAAAAGTAGGTACATAATTTTTTGAATTAAAAACTCTTGATCAACAATGACCCCATTCATGGACTTGTTAGCTACGTCTGCTTATCATCAAGTATATACAAAGTCACAAGATGTACATACATATATATATCATCACGGTGCCTTACGGCGCCCGAGACCGCCTAGACGGCCCCAGGCTACCCAGCGGAGAGGTTTTAATTCCACCTCGTCGTAGCCGATGGTATGGGTCTACACCGAACAAGTGGCTAGCTCGTCGCGATGTTTTGAATAGACAAAGATCACAAGATGGATAAACAAATATAAAATGACCATGTTCATAGTATTATTGTCTAACGATCGTTTTCAATAATCGATCTATAAATTTTGATGGATACACCCTTCAAAAAAAGGTTGCCCTTGAAAATGCAACAAAAAAAAAAAAAACAGATTACTTATTAATTAATTACCTAAACTACAATAACAAATAACAATACTATATTATATTTAAATACAACAAAAACCTATCAGTACACGTGTGACTTCATTGCAATGGAAGGCACTGGCTATCAATGGAAGTTATTCAAACACTGCACTGTGGACTGGCAAATCTCGCGGCTTCAGTGACTGATGATGGCTGTAGCGTGACATTGAAAGAAATCAGGAAGTGCAGTTCGTCATACGTTGGTTTCCTTCGTGACAGTTCGGAGATTCGCGTGTTCTAATTAGGCCGCTTTTGTTGTTTTTTATTTAATTATATCAGATTAAAAAAAAGAAAATTGGAATTAGATTGTATTTTGTTTTTGGACGTTTTAAAAGTGATTTCAATATGAAGATTAAAACTTCAGGTAAGTACTTTTTTTGCTAAATATTTTTTTTAATGGTTTAGGAACAAATTATATATTAATTTTTTTTTTTATATTATATTATTTTATTGCATTAAATTAGAATTTATATTACATATTAATAAAAAAAAAATCTTGATATTAAACTTAAATAAATAAATAAATTATAGTTAAATACTATAATTAGCAATTATTGCGTTATACATTAGCGATTAAAATAAAAATAAAATTACTTACTAAATTGTTACATTTTCTTTGCAATAAGTTGCTACAGTGTATTTAAAAACAATTTCGTTATTCAAAAAACAATAACACCTGTTTATAGAAGATATCAAATTAATATAACGAAATTTTAAGGACATTTTATATTAAGTTTTTTTTAAAATGATAATAATAATTATTATCTGTTATTATTTATCGCGGATTCCTATAATCTATATTATTGGTAACTGCCTGTTATTCCCACCATATAAATTAAAATGAATTTGAAATGAAATGAAATATGTAAACATACAAACAAACATCTAAACTTTCATATTTATAATACTAAGTAAGTAAGTATATAACGAATTTTTTTTTTTACCAAAATGAGCCAAATTTTGTTTTTATAGCAAATTAATGCATAGTCAAAAGTTATTAGATAATATTAAATTCTATATCGTAGCAGGTAGAGAAGACTACGGACTACGTGCTACGCAGAATTGTATAAAAATGCTGATAAGACCATAATAACACTATTTTTGTACCGAGTTATTAAGAAAGTTGTTGTTTTTGATCTAACTAAACTGTGCTTATAATCTTTTTTGTGTCCAAGCGACTGAAAATCGAACCCACGACTTCCGGTTACAACGCTGACAGTATATCCAAATAGACCACGGAGGTTCAAATTCAATTTATATATGTCAATACTGATGAATTAGGATGTGACTCTGTATCTCCTCATTGTAAGCAGAAGGACAAAGCCCAACATCCGATGTGGGTCTTTCCCACTAAGTATTGTTATTATTAGTTTATATTGTCTCTCTCTTGGGCAAAGGCCCTATTTCCATCTGTCTCTTTTTTCCGCTATTTGGACCAGTCCCTTAAAAGGGTGACCTACTCATCCTTCAGTCTCCTCCTGGGCCTTCCACGTTGCCTCCTCGGTCGGGTGATGCCCAAATCTGTGATAATTTTCGGCATACGACACACGTGGCCTGTCCAGTCCTATTTGAGCGTGGCGGCTTTTTGGGCGGCGGCAATTTGTGCCCCAGAGCGCAATATACTGTTTCTCACCTTATTTTTATATACCCACTATACCGACTAAATTATGCATTTTTATATAATATAGGATATTTTACACATATTGCCCTGGTCACAAACTATGCTTTATTAGGCTTGCACTATGTGTACCCATAACAACTATACTAATAGGTACATATTATATTTTATATAACCACCCAGACCTAGCAACTGGCACCCAGTTACGAATTGAATGTGTATATTAGAGTCTACGGTATTATCCTCTGCCATATCATCAAAATAGCCGCACGTTACGTAACCGCATCCTAAAACAAGACCCAAAACAAACCTCGATAATAAATGTATGTAGTTATCTCCTGAAAATCGTTGAAACCCAAAAACTGATACCCAAATTTCTGAAAGAGGCTCTACACGTGTATATGTTATAACAAGCGCACATGTTATTACCAGAAGTAAAATAAGATTTATTTCATTAGGTCATGACCTTCACCAAGTGACCTACTAACTGACATTTTATAAAATAAACAATTTTGTATCGATATGCATTATTATTGCAATAAGCGTTGTCTTTATAGTTAGTGCTGCACTAACTTCGAGGTTTTTGGAAAATGCAAGAAAATTATGTCTTTGGGGGTTGAATAGTTTTCATTAAAACGAAACGCCGTTCGTTAGTCTAGCTAAAACCCAAAATTTAATTTTTGTTATTATTATATTTTTTTTGTTTAAACACAAGAATGGTGGTTGGAAAGGAAAAAATAAAAACCACCATTGATCCACCCTATTCATGGATTTTGTAGGGCTGCTTACCATCAGGTAGATACAAAGCCATATGCCGCGCTCCAAAAAAAGATTCTTTAAAGTTTAGGTAAGGGTCATATTAAATTGGAGACACATTTTTTTATTTAAAAGGCTTCTGTATATTATTGTATTAATAGCTTGACCTCAATAATTTTTATATGAATCATCTTTTCTTTACCAATTAAATGAAAGTGAAATTTTATTATGAAATACTACTTAGGTTTATTTTCACTCTTATTTGATCACGACATGTAGTTTGTATCTACCGGGTGGTAAGCAAACCGACAATTTTCATGAATGGAGTCGTATTTCTTTGTTTAGTATACGTCATTAGTATACGTTTTTTTTTTAAAAACTTTATGAAAATTATTTTTTTAATAATAAAACAATACAACAATGTAATATACGTATAATTAACAAAAAAATTCTTTATTCATTATTAATTATATTGAATAGGTATAACATACACCGTCAGCTGTTATTGAGACGATTTTTTTTTGTACAGCTTGCTATGGTCTGAATGTTTCTCTATACATATATAAAAATGAATCGCCGTTCGTAAGCCTCAAAAACGGCTTGTATTTTTATTTTGTTCACTTTAATAAAGGAATTGTTTAAAAAATAATAATAATAGGGATAATCCCAAAAATAATATTAAGCAATTTTGTATGTAAAATGACGATATAAACGATCATTTATCTGTCAGTGTCATTTCTTTTTCTTCACACAGTGCTGCTGCAGTGTGGAAAATCCTTTCGACAATAAATACCTATAAAGCTATTTTTGTAGGTGATATGAAATTCACCGGGTTAGCTAGTTTATACATAAATGATTTATATATATATATATATAAATCATTTATGTATCGATCACGGGTGCCTTACGGCGCCCGAGACCGATGCCTAGACGGCATCAGGGTACCCAGCGGAGGGGTTTTTAATCCCACCTCGTCGTAACCGATGGTATGAGTCTACACCGAACAAGTGGCTAGCTCGCCGCGATGTTTTGAATAGACTTAATAACCCATCTATAAACAGTTTCACAAGTTGGTATAGTGAAACCGAGACCGACAGCTTAACGTGCTTTCCGAGGCACTATAGTGGTGTTGTCAAACAAATGTACATATTTTTTTTAATTAAAAACTCCGCACACCGGGATTCGAACCCTGGTTCAAATCCCGGTGTGCGGGACCTAAGTGTTTTTAAGTCCAAGGTCTAACCAACTCAACTACCGAGTATATAAATGATGAGTTGATGCAAAACACACCCAAAAAAAAATTAATAATTAATGGAATATCTATTAATATTGACCGCGTCCGTTGACTAGTGGTTTAGCCTTTTGTGTCATTAGTTTGATTCCCACCTATGGCTAAAAAAATATTAGTACCTACGTTTTTCTTTAAAGTTTGTCATGGTCTAGGTGTTTATAATAATATAATATAGTATGTATTATATCGTTGTTCCTGGTACAAATAATACAAGCCTGTAGCTTAGTTTGTGACCAGAGCAAAATGTTTAAATTGACATATTATTATTATTTATTACTTATATTTTATTTGTAATTTATTTTAGGTGGCCTTTAATTTTAAGGAAAGTTTAAATTGGTCGTGGTAAATAAAATAAATAGGTGTCAGTAACTATTACTGTTAGACGAAGGCAAGTGTAGAGTTGAAGAATTTCATTCCTTTATTGGTCCCTTCTTAGCATGCGCGCCATAATTGTATATATATAACATTATTCTGGCTTCGTTTAGAGTTCTGTAGGCAAATGTTTCTTTAGTTTTTTTTTATTTGAACAACTTTAGTGTTAAATTAATAATAGCAATTGTAGAATATATCACATACCTATAACCCTACCAGCGGCCACAATCTGTTTTTTAAAACGTGATCGTTAGATTGTCAAAATAACGAATTCCGTTATTTAGCGCTCTCTCATCCAATCAGCGCAGGTTAAAAAACTACTATGATTGGGGGATAGCGCGCTAATAGCGGAATTCGTTAATTTGACAATCTAACGATCACGTTATAAGAAACAGAGTATGGCCGCAGCGGCCAAATTCTGTTTCTTATAAACGAAACGTTAGCTTGTCAAAATAACGAAATCCTTTATAAATAACATTGAAAAATTAGCTAAAACAATAACTAAAAAAGGGATGTACGTTATTCCCTTGTTTACATGTGCTTTTGATTTGACAGTTTTTAGCACTCCGTGTGGTGATTAAATGAATAACCGTATTTGTATGTTAGTATAATAGGTTCTAAATTCTAGGCAACTATTTATCTATTTAAAAGTTAATGCACAAAGAAATGAGGGCGAATTTTGTAACAGTAAAATTTTTGGTTACAATATTTTTTAGAGGCTTAAGTTTTTACGTCAGCATGTACCACCAATAAGATCACTTTAATTTGCCTGTTTTCAAAAATAAAGTAAACATAACTAAAAAAGGGATGTACGTTATTGTGTTACATGTGCTTTTGCTTTAACAGTTTTTAGCACTCCGTGTGGTGACAAATTCGTTATTCTGACAATCTAACGTTACCTTTAAAATAAACCTTTAAAATGTGGGGGCTGGACCCACCAATAAATAAAATCCCAATAGGATCGCTTTATTAAAAAAATAAAGCGATCATATTGGTTGTTACTCACGTATTAACATTACGTTATTACGAAGCAAAAACTTATGGAAGAGTCTCTGTTTCTTTTAACGGGAACGTTAGGTTGTCGTAGGATAACGAAATCCTAAAAATGTGCATTAAACAATTAGCAACATACTTTATTTATATAGTACATACATACATAGCTTTATTTTTGAAAACAGGCAAATTAAAGTGATCTTATTGGTGATGAACCACCTGACGTAAAAACTTAAGCCTCTAAAAAATATTGTAACCAAAAATTTTACTGTTACAAAATTCGGCCTCCTTTCTTTGTGCATTAACTTTTAAATAGATAAATAGTTTCCTAGAATTTAGAACCTATTATACTATCATACAAATACGGTTATTCATATACTCGATCTAAAAGCGTTTCGAATAGAGTTGTTTGCTTTTAAATTCAATACTAAATAATTGCCAACCTATCATTAGTTCTACGAGTACCATAAGTTTTTGCTAACAGTGTTTACTATTGTCGCTAGTAAATAGAGATAGGGACCTGTCTTATGTTACTAGCGACTATTGTAAATATTACGACTATTTTTAGCCACTACTAGATGAGTAGAGAGGGTAGTGAACACAGTGCTGTACTATTTCGCGGTCTCAAGTCCGGGAACGCTGCAGCTTGCCTTCCAACCACGCAATGCACCCGGTACTCGCACGGTGAAGCCATGGATGTTAAGAACATTGTCTCTCTCTCTAAAAAACTAGAGCAACAGTTAATGGATAAAATATCTGTATCTACGGAACCCAAAGTATTTCCGCTACAGCCATCCAGTTTCCGCTCCACCTCTTCCTACAAATAAAAACCAGTTTGGAGTCAACACGTTGTTTGCTGAGCACACAGCCGCCATGCGACGACCGACCGACGGTAGCCGCCGCCATTTTGAATCACAAACATTCACGATAATATTAAATAAATAACATTCTTAACCCTATAAGATACTGAGAAATATCAGTAATTTTAACTCAAAATACATATAGTTTTTTTTTTATATAAAATCAATGGCATCAATTAGCCGGGAGCGATCAATGTTGCTAAACAACAGTGTAATGAGCAACCCCATTCTTGGGTTTTGTATCTACCTGATGGTAAACAGCAGATGGATACAAAGTCACATGCCGCGCTTCAATAAAAAAATATAGCATACTTAACCTGTGATTTAGGTAAGTATTTTTTATTTACTGATAATAATTATAAAAGTACATAAGTAATAAAAATATATCGTAAAATTACAAAATCGAATATATTAAAATTTAAATAATAATATTTAGAATAATTTACACATATTGCTCTGGTCACAACTAAGCTCTAGGCTTGTACTATGTGTAGTTGTACCGGTAACAATGATATAATAAATATTACCTATATTTAAATCATTCAGACCATGACAAACTGTACAGAAAAACGTATTAATATTATTTTGCCATTAAAACATTGATATCATTAGAGAGATTCACTTTTTTTTTATTTCTTCTTTATTTTAATTAAAGACATCTCAAGCGGAAAATATTCTTATTTTCCATGAGACTTTGATAGACCTATAACAATTTATATTCAATGACTACTATCAGTAGGTATATCTTTCGACGAAGACCTTCAGCATTTTACATATTGTCTTTTCCTGAGCTAATTTAATCCATTTTTTTCCATCCATTTTCCTTAGTTTGTCTTACCATCTTCTTGTCCTCTTTTTCTTATTCCACTTCAGTCATTATTTTTTAAGTCTTAAGTATAAATAGAGACTTCAGAGGCTCTACCATGGGTTTGCGCATTGTAGCAACGTAACGTATTCAAATACGTATACGTGAGCAACAACCAATAGGGTCGCTTTATTCAATCCTGTTACCAAAAATAAAGCGATCCTATTAATTGTTGCTCACGTATACGTATTTGAATACGTTACGTTGCTACAATGCGCAAACCCATGGTAGAGCCTTAGAAATCATTGAAACTGCTGGTAGATTCTTCGATAGGTGTTTATGAAATAATAAACATATTTAAGACATGTTTAGTAGAATTTAATTCGAAATACATTATTGTTGAACTAAAGGACTGTAGTGTTGAACCTTAAAAAGGAGAAAAAAATAGAGACAATGGCCAATATTGCAATAATATTTATATTTATAATAAACTTTATTGGCGTTGTTTTTATACCAACTCGTTATCTCAAAGTAACTGCGAAGTATAAGTGACACATTGTACGTGACATATAAGTCAGTAGATATAATTAATAAGTGCAGTTTAAAAATGACATTTTATATAAGTAACTAGCTGTGCTCGCGACTTCGTCCGCGTGGAATAGTTATTTTTTTATCATACAAACTTTCATCTCTTATTTTATCCCCTTGGGGGTAGAATTTATCATCTACCTGAATGCCAAATTTCAGCCCGAACCGTCCAGCGGTTTGGGCTGTGCGTTGATAGATCACTATGTCAGTCAGTCAGTCAGTCACCTTTGAGTTATATATATTTAAATTATAGAATATTTTTTAAATTCTTGGTTCACTATTCAGAAACGTTTCGCTAGAGATATTGTTTTCTGTTTTCTCTCGGTCACATTGGTACCAAACAAAAGTGACAAGACATTGCACTTTTTGATCACGATTAGGCTAAATCTTGTTAGTGAAACGTTTATGTCTAGGGCTGTTGTAACCTAATGAACACAATCATTTACTAAATTGGTAAGGATCTTGAAAATTAAGTAAATAATACTGAATATTTAAAATCTCATAGTGAAGAACCTGAATATCTAGAAAAGCTTATTTTGTCTGTATATTTTGTTTTGCGTTGATGTTGTTGACATTTATTTGCTTTTTTAAGTCAGCGTAATTGGGATTGTAGTTTGTATTTCACTTGTAATTTAATGTTTTGTCCTGACATGGATTATTGACGAATGTAACATAATATCTACTTCAGAAACTATTTATAGCATAAAGGTAAAAACTGTGCCCGTCCGCGCGCCGCTACGGGGCGCGTTTTTTTAACTTCATGATTTATAGTGACTCAATTTATTATTGATATTGTCTTATAACCTATGAATTTACTTTTTATATAAGAACTGTATTAAATAATAATTTTGCAAACCTGTATACATATAATTATACACAACTTGTAAACTCTGAATTATGCAAATAAAGATTCATTTATTCATTATTGTATAGATACTGAATATTTTGAAAAGTGTGTAGTGAAGATACTCAATATTTGCAAAAGCTAATAGTGAATATAGTGATTATTTATAAAAGCTCATTAAAAAAAACCTGTATATTTAGCAATAGTAGATTTTACAACAAGTGCACAAAACGAACCATGTTTATCCGATACTTTATAACAAAAGCTACTACATTGATATTAGGCTTGGGCTGCAGACAGCCTACTATTAAATTAATTTTGTAATAATAATTTTCTTAAATTAATTAAATAACCTACCGTAGGCACTTTAATTTAAATTTTAATATCTTTTATGTCTTAAAAACACATAAGGCAAATAAATGTAAGTAAATATTATAAAATAACAAATTCTATCTATGAACTTCTTATTGTGTTTGGCTGTATGGCTCATTTTCTTTGCCTTAATATATATACATTTATGATGTGCACAAAATGCAGATATTTTATCGATTTTGTGCAGCCTATATCCTGCACAATAAGCACTTGCTGCTCTGAAGAGCATGACAAGTGAAAAAGTCATTGAAAAGATACTCAATTTTTACAAAACGTCACAGTGAAGATTCTGTACATGTACTTATTCCTAACAACATTTTATGGAGAATTTTCCATTTTTTTTTTTTTTTAAATAAGATACTGAATATAGAGAAAAGCTCACTCATTGTGGATATACTGAATATTTACAACACAAATAAAAATAAATATGTTTTATTCAAATAAAGTTAACACAACATATAGGTGTTATAAATTTTTTTTTGTGTATGGATAAAGGACATGAAAGTTTGTGTATTTAGAACCTGATTATTTAATAAAATTTATTGTAAAAATACTGAATAATTAAAAAAGCTAATAGTGAAGAAACTACTTATAAAATTTCATAGTGAAGATACTAAATAATTAGATAAGCTCCGAGTTATAATCTTGATTATTTATAAAAGCTCAATACATGCTCATTTTTTTAAAAAGTAAATTGTATAGTTTGCTCTGCCTATTGACTTGAAGTAAGTAAGTTATACTTCCATACAATCGTATTTTATCGTAACATAAGGAAGAAAACTGAAAAAAATCGCGGGATATAACGTGAATCGTTTCTGCACGATATTTTTAATAAGTATATTTTATTTGAATAAATATTTTAGTAAAAATATACACTTAAAATATAAACCTATATTAATGTGGTTTATATTTTAAGTGTATATTTTACTCGTACTTAAAACAAATAAACATATAAATACATTCACATACAAAAATATATTATTGCAAAATAAACACAATTTAACACGCCTAATTTAGTATTTGAGCGAACATGTTTGCAATACTAAGTGCCCGTTTGCTTTTTAAAAGAGTTTACATACTTACGAGTAAATAACTAAAAACACAATAAAAAACTTCAAGACCTGGGCGGCGAAGCTTTTGTAGAGCCACGTATTTTTTTATCACGGAAAATAAATAAGTGTATTTATTACTCTTACCAAATTCTTATAGTTTGTCTTGTTCTCGGTGTTTATAAAATACTAGCTAACACGCGCAACTTCGTCTGCGTAACTCTTACCGCTTACGCAGCGCACGCAACGGAAGCTTTCAAAAGGATCAATTTTCCCCCGTTTGCTCAACATTTTTTATCGATGCTCCGCTCCTATTAGTCGTAGCGTGATGTTATTTAGCCCATAGCCTTCCTCGATTAGCGGGCTATCCAACACTAAAAATAATTTTCAATATCGGTTCAGTAGATCCAGTGATTACCCCCTAAAACCTCACAAAACTTTACCTCTACATTATATTAGTATAGATTATTTTTATATTATTATTATTATAGCATATAGTACCAGAGGGGAATAAGGGCCACCTTATTTTAAATCGCTTTAAACCCTTTTTTAATAAATATATCATAGAGCCGGCAAGTGTTGCTCTTTGAGACTTTAAAGATACATTAAAAAATATATATTATTGTTTCATATACCGTAATTAATATAATATCATAAACAAAATAGTGGTACTAGATAGTCTATTAAATCTCGGGTTGTTTATTAAGGGGCAAGCTTTTTTAATCTTTACGAAAAACCATAAAACGATTTTATAAATATTTTATTGAATGCATTTAAATGTATACACTTATCAATTTATACTTATATTAGGTTCATAATATCTGTATATCCTTTTAACTAAAAGATAATTTGGCTTATTATCCGCGCCTTTGAAACTTATTTTTGTAATAAGAATCACTAAGGATATGGATTATACTGGATTGGTCTTAGCTTTAGGCTTCCATGTATTTTGTTTCTTCTAATAATCAATAATATAACACCGACGTAAATAGAACTACTTCAAATGGGCCTTATTATACTCGGGCCCTTATTACCCTCTGGTACCTTATAGTATAAATAATATGTATTGGTATCGTAGTTTCTGGTACACATAGTAAAAACGTAGAGCTTAGAGACTGGGGCAATATGTGTGATATGTCCTATACATTACTATGATTATTTATGGTTAGGTATATTTACTATGTCACTGGCTAATGAGAGCATGAGAGCTGGTTAAAAGGACCAACGAATAAACGGACTTACCTGACAGGCCCAAAACCTTTTTAATTCTAGACCTATCTACCAGGCCTGACCTTAAAAAAAACATTTTTTTAATAATAATAATATGTAGGACAATTTACACATTTTATAAACACCCAGACCATGACAAACAGACCATGAAAAAACGCACTAATATTTTTTGCCATGGGTCGGAATCGAACCCACGACATCCGGATACAACGCCAAAGACGCAACCACTAGTCTACGGAGGCTGGATCAACTTTAACAAAGAATATAAGATTATCTGTGGTGGAAAACAACCTATAACAATTATTTGTTTTTTGGTATTGAAATTATAACTTTATAACAAAGTTGCAACAAAAGATTTTCTGTAGGGTGGTACTCAAACTCATGATCTACGCGCGTTCGCGCAATGTACTTAACCGCTGAGCTATATATTAACTAGTACTCAAGAATTTATAAATGTTATAGGCAGACGTGACGGTATGCAAGTGTTTATAAAAATGCAGTTTCATACATCACCATCCATTTTAGTGTTGATGCGAAGAATTTTACACAAATCCGGATGGAACTCAGAATGCACCCAAACTATTAAACTAATAGCTAAATCGTGACAAAAAGAATACATCTCCACCTCTCCTCCCTATAAAAACAAATATAGATTTCAAACACAACAAATAGTTAGAAAAAAGTTATAAAAAGAGCGGCCATTTTGAGCGAGAGCGTGACTTGAGCGCGCGCGCACGTTCGGGACTCAAATCCTAATAGATCGCTTTAGTTCGTGACATCACATAATGATTTGAGTAAGGGTGTGCGGTAGATTTTGTTTTATTTGATGCGATTGTCATTTTTTTTCATGATATTTTCACACTTATATTTATTGTATGCCACAAACTAGCAAAAAATATCTACCAGCCAAGTTATTATTTGCTACTCCAGCCGAGCGCTGTCGATTTTTTATTTAATTTTTTTAGATTAAAATATCATACTTACATACAATTATATAATTAATAAAAACGGTAAGTAGAACATATATCGATTCCCGACTTGTGCAACAAAGTCTACGGATCCGGAGGTCGTGGGTTCGATTCCCAGAATTCCCACCCATGGCAAAAAATATTAGTACGTTTTTCTGTGCATTTATCATGGTCTGGGTGTTTATAAAATATAATATGTATTAGGTATATGATTGTTTCTGGTACACATAGTACAAGTCTAGAGCTTAGTTTGTGACTAGAGGAATATGTGTAAATTTCCCTACATATTACTATTTTAATTGTGATAATGTTCTCTTTTTTTTAGTTCTCAAATGTTGGTAGATCACATAAACTGACTTTTTATTTCGAGCATGGCGTGTGACTCTATACATCTAATGGTAAACACATCTACGAAACCATGTATGGGCGTGATCGAATCCTGCTGATCCTAGATCCTGCTCGATCGGACGATTCAATCGATTCGGAAAATACTAGACTTTTTTATTATATAATTTTTCTAGTAGTAGGTAATTAATTTGTAATTGTGTAAGTAATTTATTTGTTTTCCCATTTGACTAATAAACTACTTATTTGACTCTATCAACATAAACCCACCATTTTTTCGCCCCATGGTCTAGCTAGTGGTCACGCCATTGTGCATTGGTGTAGAATCCGGGGGTCGTGGGTTCCATTACCACTAATGGGAAAACATGATATTATATTAGTATATTTTTCTGTACTATGTTAAATATTACTTATCATTCTTTCTGGTACACATAGTACAATCCTAGAGCTTAGTTTGTGACTTGAGGACAATACATGTAAAATGTCCCACATTAATGAAATAAAAAGATATTTAGGCAAAACTATATTTTATATAAAAATGTTCTTTCTACCTGTATGACAATTAACAGAACTGTACCACTCAATTACAAATTAACAAACCTCGTTGTTCCAAAACGGTGTGAAAATACTTAGCACAAAGTAAATATTTTACAAGTGCATAAATTAGCGACCCATTGCTGCCAATATAGCCGCCTGAAACGTGATGTTTGGGCGGGCAGCGCGCAGTATTTACGCGGGAAATCACGTACCATTACATAGTTGCATGTCCGCACGGTAATGTTCGCTCCAATAGATTGTGGCAAAAACGTAAACAATCGAAAGGTATATTAAGTAGGCCGTATAGAAACTTTTGTACCTTCGGTTTTTACTCCCAGACAGTGTTGCCAGACAGGTTTGCCAGAATTACCTTGTAAAAGTGAATTCTTTTTTTATTTCCGTACAAATATGACATACAATAATAAAAAATATATGAGAAAAAAACAACATCATGGGCCGTAAATCAGTAAAACACCTAATTATGCATTTCGGTTATATATTTGTATACTTACCGTACGAAGCGAAATTACCATACGTCTGGGAACGCAGCACCCATATACGTTTTATAACTGGTAGCTATAATATACAGTGTCACTTGCGATGCCCTCATAACAATCGCTAATAGGCAATCCTATGCCTGGGCAAAAAAAGTTGAAATTACAAATCTGGTAAAAGTCTCTTAATAAAATATATAATTTTGGCATAAGTGGTATAAGGTGAATCGGGGGAAGAGTGACATATAAATTAGAAAAACCTTAAGTGCAATGTATCTGTTTATCCTAATGTTAATTGTACTCATTTGCGTTTGAAACGCAAAATATATATACCAATATATATTTTTCTATACGATAAATCTAATTTATGTTTATTATTAAATAAATAGCTATATGTGTTTGATTGATGGAACATGAGTAAAGAGTAACTATATTGGGGGCAAGTGTAACTGTTGCCATATTTATATGAAGTAGGTGTTTATGAGCAGTTTTTTAAGTGATCATAAAATATGATATAATTGTCAAACGATTTTGAAACTTACAGGCAGTATATAGTGATTATTTTCGAATAAATGTTTGTGTGAATAATTTTGGGGTAAGAGTATCTGAGCAATGTAAGAAGTATTAGGGATGTATTTATATTAAAAAAACTTATCGATATTAATTTATTCATTTATTTACACATGGGTCATTTGCACTACTTTAAAATATTATTATGCACTACATAATTTTTTGAAAAATACAATTTTGTAGTGGCTTAATTAACCTTTAGCTACTGACATGTTTTTTCCGGCCGGTCAGGCCCTTTACGTCAAAACAGACTTAACTGTTTTGACGTAAAGGGCCTGACCGGCCCACGACTTTAGAATGTCTAAATTAGATATTTACCATATAATTTTATTAAATATAGAACTATATGGAAGATAATTTTTGTTAGGTGCTAAACTAACAAAAATGTAATATATTGATTCACGCTTGTAACTTGTAATTAATCTTCGTAAATATCTAATTTAGAAATTATAAAGTCGTGGGCCGGTCAGGCCCTTTACGTCAGAACAGAAAAAAAAAACACGTCAGTAGCTAAAGGTTAATATTAAGCCACTACAAATTTGTATTTTTTATAAAATAATGTAGTGCATAATAATATTTTTAAGTAGTTCAAATGGCCCGGTATAGGTTGTTCATATTGGAAAGATGTGGTAAACTGGGCGAAATATACTGTACCACCAATAAATCAAATCGTAAAATATTGTCCCTTTTTAAAATTAAACGTCATAAAAATTAAAAAACAGAGTTTTATTCACTTATTTTTACTGTATATTATAATTCAGAAATGTTTTAGTTTTTTTAAATATAATTTCATTTCTTCGACCTTTGATTGGTTCAGGCAGAACCATAACAACATCTTCGATTGGAGATTCATAGACATCTTCTACCTGCGGGTAGTAAAATACCAATTCATTTTCCCTTTTAATAGACTTTAATTTTCTAACAAATTTTGTTGTTACTGTTTTGTTAATTGCATTATTTGTCAATTTTATAATTTGACCTATATAATGCTTCATAGATTTTTTTGTATTAAATTTGACCACAACCCAGTTTCCGTTCTCCATAGAAATTGGCAAACAATCGGGAATATTTTCAGAAACATGGGATGGGGATGTCATCTCTTCTTCTACTTCTGAGATTTCTTCATCTTGTAAAAAATTAATATTCATTATTAATTAATTTCATCCCCTGAAGACGATTTTAATGAAATCATTTCTTCTGATGATGAAGATGTAGAGTAACGTTTTCGTTGTTTTTTGATTTTATTTCTTTTTATCTTTGACTCCAAAACAGTTTTTTTTTTCTTTAATTTTTTATCATTTTCTTCATTCTTCATTTTTTCTAAAAAGTTTTTACTAGTTATAATTTCTGCACCAGGTGCGATTCTCTTCCTTCCAGTTTGCTTGTAGTCAATGTTGGATTTAGAAGATGTAATAGTTTTTAGTAACAGACTTTCAAAACAAATATTTTCTTTCTCATTGTCAGCGGATTTAATTATTTGGCAATCTAAAATTAATGGTTTTGATGTTGACGACAGTTGTGGTGTAGTAGAGGTGTAGTGTGAAACTTGAGTATTTGACGGTTTTAATTCTCTAGGATTAACAGACATCCATTCGCCAGTGATGTCACAAAGTTTGGGAATATAAACTTCGTTTTCGTCATTCTGTATTATAGGAAATTTATTAGCATTATTAATTTTATCATTGATCCATCTGTTCCACGACAAAGCATCATATTTGTCTACCGAAATGACGTTCCTATCGAAAGGATAAATACCGGCTTTAACGAAAACATTGATTATTATCCTAGGTTCCAAATTTTGCCATACTTTACTAATAATGCATGAAAATTCATATTTAGGAAGTTTTTGGCCAATATTGCATCTTTGCCATTTTACTATTTCGATATCCCATCTGTCTTTTAGTGCCTTCATAACGGATAAATCTAAGGGTTGAAGAAGATGAGATGAATGCGGAGGTAGTTTTAATATAGTAATATTTTGCTTATTTGCTTCTTCTATTACATCGAGAGTGACGTGGCTTTTATGCCCATCATATATAAGTAAGACGGGTCTTTTATCTCCAATTACTTGCAAAAACAATGTTTTAAAGTATTTTAAAAACACTTTTGCCTCCATCCATCCGTTCTTAGTAGCTACGTAACTGGTGCCAATGCTATCATTCATATTGATCCAGTTAGTCCAGGTGTACTTGCCTTTATGCACAATTAATGGAGGAATTTTATCTCCTTTTGCATTTGCACCCAATAATACGGTAGTGTTGGTTCTACCCGGTGAACTTGTAGTCCTGGTTGATGGAAATCCTACTAATCCAACCACTTTACTTTTAGAGGGATCGTTGGAAAAACTTGTTTCATCTATGTTCCAAATTCTCTCTGGGCTATTTTGTAAGTCGAGTTCAGTTATTGTATTATAGAGTATGTCAAAATAATTATTTATAACAAAGGGGTCCAATATTTTCTTTCGTGCAAATTCCACAGCCTGTGGCTTTTTGATTGATAGTCTATTTCGTCTTGAAAAAGCTTTAAACCAATCATGACCCGGCTTTCCATTTGCAAAATTATTTTTTATGTTATTACTTTTAATATAATCACCTACTAAATCGAGGACTTCATTTTTTGTCAATCCAAAACCGTTCCTTTCCATTGTATGGAGATTTTTAGCTAATTGCTTTTCAGTTTCCTGTGGTAATAAAGTCGACCTGCCCATAGTCAGAGATTTCTGTCCTCTATTACCGTACACATGAGATATAATTGTAGAACGCGGAATATTGAATTATTTAGCTGCTTCGTATCCATTCATGCGATAGTTTTTGACTGCATCTATTGCCTCATTTAATTTGTTTTTGCCGTACGAGCCTCTCTCAGTCTTTCTTTTATAATTACGCGGCATTTTAACTCGTATCTTTAACGCGAAATGCCTAAAACAAATTAAATATCAATTATCGATGTAACTACGTATATTATATTTAATACAATATGGCAATCAAACCCAGTAGCTAGTTTTAGTTTAAAAATATATTTATCGAAATTTATTATGATTTACACCCTCATGGTACATCACTAGTATTTTTTTCTCCATAGTAAAGTATTTGGGGTAAGTGCAACTATTACAAAGATACTCTTTACCCAAAAGTTTGGTTATAATGGGGATGTGTAACTATTGTTTTTTTTAGTAATTGCTTCTACTATAGATATTAATAATCAGTAATTAAGAAAGCTAAACTTATGAACTATGATACTTACCGAAATTAATCTAAAAATCACCGATAATATCAATGTTATATAATTAAGTTCTTAAACAACAATTGCACGTGCATACGGCAAAATGGCGACTGACCACAGATTACTATTTATGGTTAAACAAAAGCGTTTACAAGTATCATATTTTTTTCATAGACTATTTAGTGTTATACCGTTATTCTGATAGCTAAATAAATACATTACAATAAATTATAAAGATTCTGGAAGAATAGTTACTCTTTCCTCATAGTTACTCTTACCCTTGTTGACCTTATTTGTTTTAATTTGTAATCAAAATAAAGGAAAGTGCTGTATTATTTTTACTTATAATATTAGCAGAGGTATTTAGTTAGAGAAGTTAATAATATGAGGATATTTCACACATTGTCCTGGTTTCAAACTAAGCTCTAGACTTGTACTGTTTGTAAACACCCAGACCATGAAAAAAGTACAATATTATTTGGATTGAGTGGGAACCCACGACCTGTGCATACAGTGCCAATGCTACGGCGCACCCTATACCATGATGGCGGTCAAATTATATTATTATATTTAAAGTTTTTTTTTGTATTTAATCAATAGGATAGGATTGATAATGCGTAATGATTACCTACATAATAATTTTATACCATAGCCTGTCTGCCAAGGCAAGGTATGTTTTCCAGTAAAATTTGTCATTTCATCTAGGCAGGGTATTCTTTAAGGAAATGTATACATTTTCTCCAGGAAAAGTTATTACAATCCTAACGCAAATTGGAACGGCCATTTCGCGAACGCAACGTCTAGCCGGCATAGTAAGAGCGATCAATATGTATAAACAACAATTTATTGATCGACCCCATTCCTGGACTTAGTAGGTATGCTTACCTTCGGGTAGATACAAAATTACATGCTGTGCTCTAATAAAGATAAAGCAATAAAGGTAGGTATTTTATTTTATTATGACTACAAAGTTGTTGAAAGCATTTTAGTGTGATTTATTTTTAAACTTTTTAAATTAATATTAAAAATATGTAGGACAATTTACACAAATATTGCTATAGTCAGCTTGTACTATGTGTAGCAGAAACAACGATATAATACATATTATATTTCATAAACACCAAGACCATGACAAACTGTACAGAAATACGTACCTACTAAAATTTTTTTGCCATAGTGTGGAATCGAACCCACGACCTCCGAATACAACGCCAAAGACGCAGCCACTAGTCTACAGAGGCGGGCGGAGTAAATTTCTTGTTACAGTAACGAATATATACAATTAATAGGAGACATTGTTTACATTTTGGCTATAATATATAGCAGCAGGTCATACCTCCTACCTACCTATATCACCATTGTTGCAGAATGAATGTTTATGCGTACCTCGAGCTCTTGTTTCTCTGATTATGCAAGACAATACAATTGTGTAGGTATTTTCAGGCTTAAGATAAGTTTATTTATATTTATTACGAGCTGTTGTCCGCAACTATGTGCTTGTTATTGTAAATAACAAGCTATTGCTATTATTTTTAATATGTCCCTATTATTACTAAGGTAAAGTAAACATGATGACCATTGCTACCCTGCCTATACAAACTCTTTTCATTCATTGCCTGCGCTCCTTAACGTATTTAAAAGTATATATACAAAAACGTATTATAAACGTGATGGCCGAGTTGGTTAGACCTTAGACTTAAAACACTTATGTCCCTGGTTCAAACCCCGGTGTGTACCAATGAGTTTTTAATCTAAAAAATTATGTACATTTGTTTAACAACACCACTATAGTGCCTCGGAGTGCACGTTAAGCAGTCGGTCCCAGTTTCACTATACCATCTTGTGAAACTGTTTATAGATGGGTTATTGGGTATTTGAGTATCCAAACATCGCGACGAGCTAGCCACTTGTTCGGTGTAGACTCATACCATCGGCTACGACGAGGTGGGATTAAAAACCCCTCCTGGGTACCCTGAGGGCGTCTAAGCGGGCTCAGGAGCCGTAAGGTACCCGTGATGATATTTATTTATTTTAAAATTTTAAGTATTAGTAGGTAAGAAGTTACCTACCAATTACTGCAGTTGTTAAAAAGTTGATATAAAATGTCAACTTTAAAAGAATTAAATTATTTTCCAAAAATTTTAAAATCAAAATTTTAATGCAATTTTATGTGATTTTAATGTACCCAACTTTTCTTCATATAGCACTATTTTATAAAATCCGTACGATATCTTTTTTGTTGCAAATTCTTTCCTGTGCTTCTAACTACTAGAAATCTGTTCCAATAAAAAAAACTTAAATATGTAACAAATAAAAATAATACCCCCCTATTTTTATTTTAATAAGTCAAAAGGTGTAAAAACAGACACTAAATTTTACTAAACAATCGCCTTCTTCCCTTAACTTCCTATTTTTTTCCTAAGAAGAAAAGGTATACCAACATCATCCATACAGCCATTGAGAGATTAGAGGATTAGTGTTTTTGGCGGGAATTTAGAATTATTGTTGTAAGGGGCAAAGTTAATCCTTCAGAACGGTGTTTCACACATCTGTCGAGTGTTTGGGTTACTTTCTATAATTTATGGTACTTTATCTTCATTAAAATACTTCGCTTAACTTATTATAGGTTATATATAAAATATAGACAGAAAGTTCTTGGATTTTTTTACTCATAATGTAGAGATAATCGTTATTAGGGTTCCATGAAAAAATAATTAAAAGAGGAATCCTTAGTCCTTACTAAGACTTATAATATATCTAGATATTTACCGGTCAGTTCTTTTCTTCTTGAAATTTGGACCCTAATTAACAAGAAATTAGGGTTTAACCCTAATTTCAAAAATAATTTATTCGAATTACTCGTATAATATATAAAATAATCATTAAGTTCAATCAAAAATTACGTATAGGTTCAGATGAAATAATGTCTAAGTCTCACGGTTTCGTTACCACCGTTTTCGTTATACAGATGCAAAAACCGTCAAGTGACCTAGTCATGTTTCGGTTTTAGTCTTTGGGTTCACCGGTTTTCAGGAATTAATGATCGATTTCTTGTCGAGGTGGTAGTCTCCTTTCAGGGTGCGGTTACGAAATGGATGGTTGAATTGACGATAAGGCAGCGAGTAAATATATTAAATTTTACTCGTAATGCAATTCGTCTTTGTCGCCGTCCATTTCGTAATCGCATCATATAGCCGGCATAGTGGGAGCAAACAATGTTGTTTAAGAACAATTATTTTTTGACCCCATTCATGGACTTTGTAGGTTTGCTCTCCACCAGCAGGGTGATTACGCGCACCAATGTAAGCTCGCACGCCGATCGCTATGACGCAGTTTTCTTAGAATGTTTAAAGTCTCCAGGCTTAAACTACGTCATAATGACGTCAAAACGATACGCGTAAGAGCGAACTTAGTGCGCGTAATGCCTTAGGCATTATCTACCAGCTAAACTTTAGGAGAGTGAAAATTGTAATAGAGTGCACAGAATACAAAAAAAGTAAAATATATAAACTACACACAATTGTTATAAAACTACATAAAATATATAAATAATATGATAAAATACATAAATATTTGTTAAAACCTAACCTGAATTGTGATAATGAAAAATAAATTCCAAATAAAATATCTGCATAATATGACCATAGATTGCTGATTTCTGTAGTAATTTTTTCGGTCTTTGTTGTCTTAACAAGATGAAAAAATAGCACATCAGTTTTTATACATTAGTTAGTTTAGTTAGTTATCAATAACTAACTAATTTAGCTACGTGTTTCACAAACGTAAAGACGTGGGAACCGCTTGTTGAATTGCTATTTACAAGTAAATTCTTTTCACTGAGTATTGATGTTTTTGTTGTAAGCCTAGCGGGGTGTCGTCGCCTGGATGTCTGGGCGTGCGTCTGTCAATGGAACCCAATGTATGACACCAAACAGTGGAGGTGTGATTCATTTAGGAGATATTTGAGGAATTCCTTAGGGGTGTTACTTGCTTTGGTAAGCTAAGCTAAATAACTAGTTATGCCACTTGTTTGGTGTAGAATCAGAACTCTATTGGCTATGATGGGGTTGAATAAAACCCTAACACTACCCAGTGTTGGGGTTTTATCCCAATTATTCAAATCCGGAATTTAAAATTAGTTTAAATTACGTTAGTCGTTGAAAATTAAATGTGGATACTTCTTGAATTATACTATATACTATAACTTATGTAGTTGTTGATGTAGTTATTTATTGTTATTATTGGTACATGGCATGTGATTTTGTATCGACATGGTGGTAAGTTGTCCAACAAAGTCCATGAACGGGGTCGATCAATACATTGTTGTTAAAAAAATATCGCTCTCACTATGCCGGCTAAATGATACGGTTATGGGCGCGGTGACAAAGACGAGAAGAGAAAAAGTGCTATTATATCGTGTAAAGAAAAAAATACACATATGTATCTGTCTCTCTCGTACACATTCAAATTGTTGTATGGAAATATTTTTTTTATATTATATTTTATTAATCGAACGAAATGTTCTGTTCTCATTTATTGAGCATTTATTGGTTGTTTTGGTTTTTATAAAGCTGGTGTTTGGAAAAGCGAATTAGGCCTTTAGGGCACTTTCCTTCCACCTACTTCCAAGAAAATTTCCCACCCATTGGGTCAAACATTTGAACGAAATATTTTTTGAGATTCAACACAGCTTTACCGTTCTTTGTACGACAGCATCGCCCACGGTAACTAAAGTTAAATCTTGACTGCAGTTAAACAAAAGCTAGCTTCCCTTCCCACGGTGACCGTCGAAAGACAAAAGCGATTATTGCATAGACATGCGACAAAAATGAATAGCGCTGCAGGTGCCGAAGTTGTAAAGGAAAAAATGTAAACAAAATCATCGTAAACCCTGCCAAAGACACGTGCGTCCTTTTGCGGTGAAATAACTTTGGGTCTTGCTGTCTTACGGCAAAATGGTTTAAATATTGCAATTATTCAATTAAACAAAAATGAATTTATGCACCTGTAATTTTACTCAACACAACTTGCTTAACGTTCTTTGTAATATTTTGTGTTTTTAAAAGGCGAAAGCTATAAGTAATGGATTTAATTAATATTACATAGTAATACATACATAATAAATAATACATGCTATACATAAACATATATACATATATATAATATAATATCTTTATATAAAAAATATACCTACATATATCCATATACAAACATACATATTGGTATACTATACACAAATATAAAAGTGGATAGATATTAAAACACCACAAAAAGATATCGAGATACTCGTACATGGTGTTGATCAGTTGTTCTGTGTATTTCTGATGACTAAAGGCAATTTATTCCACTGGCGAGCTGCGCATACAGTGTAAGAATCTGAATATCTTGTAGAAGTATGAGACGGGATTTTAAGGATGTCAGTAAAAAAGAGTAGGCAGGTATAGGCTCGGATGAAAAAAATATACTAATACCCAAATATGAAACAAAACATTATTAGACTTACCAAAACTTGAAAGGTTTTTTAGAAATAAAAATATATACATATATATAATATAATATCTTTATATAAAAAATATACCTACATATATCCATATACAAACATACATATTGGTATACTATACACAAATATAAAAGTGGATAGATATTAAAACACCACAAAAAGATATCGAGATCTTATCTTATCTTATCTTATTGGTTTTGGGGTTGACATCAGTCAAAAACACTTCGACCCTTTGGGATCTTTTGTGTGTTCCCCATTCCTATTATCCACACACCTCAGTATCGTCCCCAAATATGTTGTTGACATATTTAAGGACATCACCAAGGTCGATTAGCCTGTAGCTTTCTGGATCCGGATAAGCCTGTCCTAGGTATTTTATTCTTTGGATGGCCCTAGCGTCACAGTCGCACAGTAAGTGCCGCATGGATTCGGGCTCCTTACCACAGAATCTGCATGTGGGATCATCTCTTACTCCTATAGTATAGAGGTGTTTGTTGGTTGTATAGTGTCCTGAGAACACTCCCACCAGTAGCCTTATTTGACTTCTGTTGAATTTCCATATCTTATCCAGGCCTATTGCCCTCATACCAATGAATTTCTTGGAATGTATTAGGCCTTGCTGCGTTAACCACCATCTTGTGTGTTTGTCCTCAGCAAACTTTTTTAATGCATTAATTATTGTTATGTTGGGTATGCCTATAAATGGTTCAGGTCCAATTAAGGGAGTTTCCGAACCCATTTTAGCAAGTTGGTCTGCCCTTTCATTGCCTTCGATACCCATATGTCCCGGCACCCAGGCCAGTCTTACCCTGTTGTTCCTGCCGATTTTATTCAACAGTTTAACACATTCCAAAACCAGCCCAGATCTGGTCTCATACGAGCTCAGAGCTTTAAGTGCTGCTTGGCTGTCGCTGAGAATATTTATGTTTTCTCCATGTGATCTCATGTCTAGGATCTTCTTTGCAGATACTATTATCGCATACAGTTCTGCTTGGAAAACTGTAGGGTAATGTCCCATGCTTACATGAATATCATGACCATTAGTATGTATTCCTGCACCCGTTCCTGACTGCATCTTGGATCCATCAGTATACCAGTTTTGACATTTACTGTCGGGTTTAGAACCATTTTCCCATTCGTCCCGTGACGGGAAATATGTTTTGTAGTTCCTTTTAAAGATTCGAATAGTCGAAATGTTGTCAGCGCACATTTCAAGAATCCTATCGAGATTGTTGTCAGTTTCCATCCTAGTGTGAATAGTTTGGGGCATATTTGGATACCACTCTTTATTATTCCGTAGTCGGTAAAGTGATTTCCTTGCCTCCATTTCTATTATCACGTGTAAAGGTTTAAGATTTAATAGTACCTCCATAGCTGCCGTCGGTGTTGTTTTAAAGGCACCTGAAATAGACATACATGCCAATCGTTGTAACTTAGCTAGGTCTTTTTTACAGATATCAAGCTTAGTCCGTGGCCACCACACAATACTTCCATATGTTAGTATCGGCGTTACCATGGTATTGTATATCCACTTCATTACTGTTGGTTTTAGTCCCCATGTTTTGCCATATGCCGATCGACACATAGCAAATACCCTTATTGCCCTTTTTATTAACATGTCAACATGTAGTTTCCATGTAAGGCTTTTATCTAGAGTAAGACCGAGATATTTTACGTCAGTGGACCATTGTAGTTCAGACCCGTATAACTTTAAAGAGATCAGTCCCGTTAGGTCTCTTTTCCTTGTGAACAGCAATGCTGAAGTTTTACTCGGGTTTATTGACAGATGTTGAGAGTTACACCATTCTTCAACAGTTCCCAGAGCCTTTTGTGCTACACTTATTGTTGTGCCTACGAATTTACCGTTTACCATTATAACTAGGTCATCAGCATATCCTACTGTATAATATGGGCCAACGTTTAGTTTTGTTAGAATTGAGTCTACAACAAGGCTCCACAGCAAAGGAGAAAGTACTCCACCCTGTGGACATCCTTTGGTTGTAGTTATCATCATTTCATCTCCGAGTAGTTGTGATATAACCATTCTACTCCTAAGCATATTTTGTATCCATCTACAGATGGTTGATTCTATGCCATGGTGTTTTAAGGCATTGTCAATGCCTTCAAAAGTTGTGCGATCAAATGCTCCTTCTATGTCTAAGAATATGCCTACGCATACCTCCTTGTTCTCTAAAGCCATCTCGGCTTTATGAACGACATGATGAAGCGCGGTTTCAGTTGACTTTCCTTGTTGATAGGCACATTGAAGTCTGTAAAGAGGTGTCCTTGTTAGTGGGCCCTCCCTAATGTGTCTATCCAGTATTTTTTCTAATATCTTTAATAAGAAAGATGATAGACTAATAGGTCTAAACGACTTGGGTTCTTCGTAGGTTACTTTACCTGGCTTCGGTATGAATACTACCTTAACCATCCTCCACTGCTTTGGTGTGTAACCAAATGCAATGGATGCTTTGAAGAGTCTGCTAATGTGGGAGTTTAGTATTGGCAGCCCCCTTTGTAGTAGAATGGGATATATTTCATCTGGACCCGGAGATTTATAAGGTTGGAAATTGCTCAGGGCCCATTTGATTTTATGTTCGTCTACTATTTTTTTCGCAGTTTCCCAGTCTCGTTTGGTGGTATGTACTGCCTGGTCGTTGACAGTGTTTAGGTTGTCTACCTTGTTGTTTGTGATAATCGATCCTGGAAAGTGTGTTTTAAACATAATTTCCAACGTACCCTTCCCAGTCTCCATTAGCTTACCGTTTTCGTCCTTTACCATCATAAGTGGGTTGGCTTTCGTAGTAGCCATTGCCTTTGTCAGTCTCATGATGCCGGGTATTGATTCTATCGATTCGCAATGGTTTTTCCATGCCTGTCTCTTAGCTTTCCGTACTGCTTTATTATACTCTGTTAATAAACGTGCATACTCACTAAAATCGTTTTTTGCTTTCGCGACATTGAAAACCTTTTAGAGTTACCTTGCGTAGTTTAGCTAAATCCTGATTCCACCATGGGACCTTTTTCGCTAGAATATTTTTTTCCGGACAATTGTTAGTCCATGCCGTCTTGATTGCAGTACCAATCCTGTCAGCTTCGAATTCTATATCTATAGTGGAATTGAGCTTACCTTTTTTGTTTCCTAGTTCTACCTTTAGATCACTGTAGTAATTTTTCCAGTCGGTGTTCCTAGGATTCCTTCTCTGTACGGTTACAATGTTATGTTTCATCATGTACCTAAAGCATATATATCTGTGATCAGAAAGAGATGTTTCATTAGACACATGCCAGTTATCTATGTTAGAGAATGTGTTCCTAAAAGTTATTGTAATATCTAACACCTCAGCCCTTTTTGCATTAATAAATGTTGGCCTGTTACCTTTATTTAATATTAATAAGGAAGAACTTACAAGATATTCTAATAGTTTCTCCCCTCTTGAGTTGTTGTCCGTGCTTCCCCAGACAACATGATGAGCGTTTGCGTCACATCCCATAATGAGGTGTTCATTGCTGCTAGAGCGTCTTTGTATTAGCTCCTCAATTCTAGGTGTAACGGGCTCCTTGTCTTCATATGGAAGGTAGGCTGAAGCTATTAATGTTTCCTGCCTGCCCTCTCCTGATATGATTTTTATTGTAGTAAGATCCCTGTGACAGAAATTAGTTAGTGTTGTTGCATGTATGCCATGTCTGACATAAATGCAGGTTCTAATATTCCCATCATTAGCTTGATGTAAATGACCACCTATATTATTCAAGCCTTTAACTATTCCTTTATAAAGGTATGGTTCCTGTATTAAAGCTACATCATATTGATTTGCCATAAGTGCTCGTGCCAAAAGGGCAGTCGCCGATTTACAGTGGTGTAAATTAATTTGTACAAAATTTAGGTACCTTTTATATGAGTCCATCTTTCTTGATGATCCCTTGTGATTATGTTTGTTTAATGTTAGTTTTATATGTAAGTGAATGTGTGGTTAAGTTGTAAGTATGTAATTTAAGTGTGTGTGTATAAAGTTTAGTTTATGTGTGTTTGTGTCTGGGTCTTTGTGTGTTTAGGGATTTTTTGGGACCTCCATAGGGCCCTCCTCTGCTCCTGACATCTCCGACTGCTCCCCCTGTTCGCTCAGTTCCAGGTCGACCAGTCCCTCCAGCAATTCTGCTGTTCTCACCGAGGTGGTAGGTGATGTAGGGTCTTCCACCTTTCCAGCAGATTGCTTTTCCGAGTCCTTGACGTCCTCCTCCGGCTTCTTTTCCTCGAGAAGCTTGAAGAAGTCCCTCTCCAAACCGGTTTTTATGTGGTAACCCTTTTCGCGGATCACCTCAGCGGAGTCGTGGTCCATAAGGACGATTCGTCTCACGTTGAGGCCCTCCACGATTGTGTCAACCACTCTCCAGAGATCGGTGTTCAAGGCCGGGTTGAGTTTTTGAGTTAACCTGAGTATGCTCTCCAACTCAACCTCACCCTTGTACACCGATCTCCAGGCCATTTTTACCGGTTTAGGCAGGTCCTTTGCCTCTATCACCTTGAGGGTAATCGGCCCGAGCTTTCTGCCGTTTAAGGTACACAGCCATTTGGTAGAGGACTGGTCTAGGCATAGAATGTGAGCCACTCCTCCAGCTAGCCCATTCATGTCGATGTCAGGACAGGGCTCCGCTTCTAGGATTAATCCATGAAGTAGCTCCCTTATCCTGACATAGTCCTCCTGCTTAAGCATAGTCTTTGGGTACGAATCCGTGGTGATAGCCATTTTCGTACCCGTCAGTGCCTCTTTGTATGACCCTTGCGTCTTTACCCTTTTGGGGTCACCAGCAGGATCTCTCTTTTCATCGCTCACTTCGCGAGGCCTTTTGGACTGCCCTGCTCGTGGCGACGCTTTGTCCTGCGCCTGCTGCTTCTGGAGCCTCTGGAAGCGTCGCTTGGCAGAACCATTTTTTTTTCCCGAGTGTGAAGGGCCTTGCTGCGGGTGCGGTTTCCCTGAGGGAACACTTTTTATTGGCGGTCTCGCAAGTTTCCCTCCGGTTTTGCCAATTACGCTATCTTTAGCACCTTCCATGTTCCTAATTGGTCTGTGAACAACAGGATTAGTAACACTGGCGCCCTGGCTTCTGGATGGACCTTTGTTATCTCTACTAGTTGCAACAGCCGTGCAGTGTGGTCCGCCCGAGGAGTGACCCTTATTCCCAATACTGGGTTTAATGGCCCCTTCCTTGTGCCCACCATGACGCACTTCATTGCCACTCGTAGAGGCCACGGTGGCCCCATCCTTCAGCTTACTGTCTGACAGACCTGTGCTACCGTTGCCGGTAGCGGTGGCCCGTCCCTTTGGTTGAGTGCTTTCTACAGCCTTTGTGCTATGCGCCTTTGCCTCCTCCGCAGAGGAAACCTCAGCCTTAGGGGCTGACTTGGTTTTTTTTAAAGAAAAAAAAATCCATGGGTAATTAGAGTTGATTTCATCCCATTAGCTCCCCACCCTCCACGGAGCCCTCAACGTCGGGGATGCTTATAAAAGCACCAGGGCTACTAACGGGATATAGTCCCCCAATGTATGTTATTCGCGAGACTGAACAGTGCATGAAACCAGACATGCACTGCCGCCTGTAAACCCCATACACCAGGGGGCTCGCCTGGCGGCCGTCTGACGGACACCGCAGCCGATTGATCACAGTTGGCTATTCTGCGACCGCCCGTGTTGGAAGAAATCCGGACCAAAGTGGTGTGTTGCAGTCAGGAAACAACCTCCACAGGCCTCCTTTCCACTCAACCACCAGGACTCCTTCATCCTTCCTTACGGGTCCCCGCGCACGGCACAAACACGCGGGTGAGCATTGTGTGTACATATATATATTACTATAGATAAGCGCTCACTACTCGTCTACAGCGAAGTGTACTGTATATATATATAAGGAATGACGGTGAGGAGTTGTGGGTAGGTATTATCATATACTATTATATGAAAATGTGAAAAAGTGTAATATAATATTAAGTACATAAATATATAAATATTAATAGATACACATTTATTTATGCATATATATTTATAAAGCCATCTCCATTGTCCGGAGCCTCTCTCCGAGTGAGAGGTGCCCCTGCCTGGTTGCATTGAGGGATGCTCCGCAGGAAAGGAGTAGTTATACCAATAAATGCATATATAATATATAAAGCGTTTTCCTACGGCCAGGCTGTGCAGTGCGCCCGATATACTCTGCTATTGCCGGCGTTATGAGGTGGATGATATGTGCACGAAGCTCATTGGCCGACAACATTGCCCAGGGGGGATGACCCGCATAAGGCAGGTTCACCACCAAGCAGTCCCGTCCACCCCTGCAAGGTTCCGCATTCTGTAGAACGCACAACCCCGCAGTAGCGGCCTAAGATAGTGGTGGCGACGTGGACATGTATATTCGGACTTTAGGTGTGCGTCTGGTAGTCCAACTTCGTGTACTTGGACGTACCTAGCTAGCGGCCAAGACAGCCCACACCTACTTCCCCCCCAACTAGATATCGAGATACTCGTACATGGTGTTGATCAGTTGTTCTGTGTATTTCTGATGACTAAAGGCAATTTATTCCACTGGCGAGCTGCGCATACAGTGTAAGAATCTGAATATCTTGTAGAAGTATGAGACGGGATTTTAAGGATGTCAGTAAAAAAGAGTAGGCAGGTATAGGCTCGGATGAAAAAAATATACTAATACCCAAATATGAAACAAAACATTATTAGACTTACCAAAACTTGAAAGGTTTTTTAGAAATAAAAATCTCAATATAAAGGCATAGATTTTAAAAATAGCATAAGTGGTTTTGCCATTGCACCTGTCTGGTATAGATAACAATTGGTGATATTGACTTTTGGGCACTTTTGGACAGTTTTGGGCACAGCGAGGTAAGTCACTCCCACGGTCGCACGCCCCAACAATAGGATTACATCAATTGTCTATATTATAATAAACCCCTTTTATGCTAATTCAATAACTTTCAAAATCCTTTTTTTTATGTCTACTTATCCAATTTGTCGTTTATGGCTGTTATGTAATTATAAAGTCTTCTTGGATTTGACACTGATTATTATACTTATACATCATTTATTTTAAATATTTAATTGCATTATAAAATCGAAATGTAGAAAAAGCGGCCCCAGCCTAGTGGTTAAGTCACTGCGCAACTGATACAAGGTTAAGCAGATGACAACAAAGCCGGCCTGGGATGGGTGACCGCTTTATACAACGAGGCTATTTCATCATAAACACCGCAACAAGCTCGCCACTTATTAGGTGTTGCCTCCGAATACCATCGGCGAAATGAGGATGGGTTAATCCCTCCGCTGGGACCCTGAGGCCGTTTAAACGGTTCTCGGGAGCCAAATAGGCACCCGTGATGGTATTTATTTATTTATTTATAATGTTGAAATTGCTATAATAATAATATGTAGGACAAATTACACGTATTGCTCTGGTCACAAACTAAGCTCTAGGCTTGTATTATGTGTACCAGAAGCAACGATATAATACATATTATATTTTACAAACACCCAGCCCATGACAAACTGTACAGAAAAAACGTACTAATATTTTTTGCCATGAGTGGGAATCGAACCCACGACCTTCGGATACAACGCCAAAGGCGCAACCACTAGTCTACGGAGGCTGTCAAATTGTTATCTGTACACGCTTAAGTTTTTTCAATTAGGGGCAAAAGGACATAGATGTTTAGATTCAGTGCAAAACGGAAGATTTAGTAGGTATACCTAAAAATAAATAGTTTGCCCGGGGGCTAAAAGGAACAAGCCAAAAAATTGTGTGCATCCATGAGGGCGTGTTGGTTTGATTCCAGTTATATATAATCTACGATTATTGCCAACATTTCCTTGTGATTTTCTATGTGTTCATTTTAGATAGGTTTTTCATTAGTAAATTATTTTTATTTGTAAGTTTTTATTTATTTTTGTTATTATTATTTTGATTGTTACTTACAAACATACCTTACGGAGCCCGAGACCGCCTAGACGGCCCCAGGGTACCCAGCGGAGGGGTTTTAATCCCACCTTGTCGTAGCCGATGGTATGAGTCTACACCGAACAAGTGGCTAGTTTGTCGCGATGTTTTAAATAGGCTCAATAACCCATCTATAAACAGTTTCACAAGTTGGTATAGTGAAATCGGGACCGACAGCTTAACGTGCTCTCCGACGCACTATAGTGGTGTTGTCAAACAAATGTACATAAATTGTTACTTATATATATTTTTTTACATCGAATAAAATGATCTACAATTATAATATAATTATTTTCTCATAGCACCTATTCTAAAAACATTTTAAGATTGTTTTAAGTATCAAGAAGGTCTCTATGACTTCTTTGGAACAAATGACCGGTTTCATTTGTTGTTGACGATTGACGTTAAAGCTAAACTATAATGCAAATTCGTCTGCCGCCGCCTGTTTCGTAACCGCATCAGTTAGCCGGATATATACGAGTAGATCAATGCTGTTAAACAACAATGTATTAATCGACCCAATTCATGGATTATGTAGGTATGCTTACCATCAGGTGTATACAAAGTCGCAAGACTTGCTCGCGCCAATAAAAAAACAAGCCCTATTTGAATTATTTCAACTGCTAAGGGGCTGCCACTTGTTCGGTGTAGACTTAGTACCATCGGCTACAACGATATAAGGCCATCTAGGCGGTCTGCGCGCTTACAGTATATTAAAAAAACTAGTGTATTGCGCAAACACGTGTTCGGTCATAGGATCCGGGTGTTCACGGGTGGTCTTGTTTGGGGTGGATGGATTACACATGAAATATTTATACTCTAGGGATAATAATTTGTATACCTATAGTATCTCACCTATTTATGTTGTAAGGTTTTACATATTAATATTATTATATATATATATATCATCACGGGCGCCTTAAGCGCCCGAGACCGATTAGACGGCCTCAGGGTAGTCCACACCTCGTCGTAGCCGATGGTATGAGTCTACACCGAAAAAGTGCCTAGCTCGTCGCGATGTTTGGATAGACTCAATATGGGTTATTCTATAAACAGTTTCACAAGTTGGTATACTGAAACTGGGAACGATAGTATAACGTGCTCTCCGAGGCACTATAGTGGTGTTGTTAAACATATTTTTTTAGATTAAACACTCATTCGTACATACTGGGGTTTATAATATTAATAGTATTATTATTGTTCGGGGTTAATATTATTATACACATGCAAAAACCGTCAAGTGACCTCATGTTTCGGTTTTCAGTAGACTCTTGCATCGATTTCTTGACGAGGCAGTAATCTCCTTTTAGAGTGCGGTTACGAATCAGGCGGTTGATTTGACGATAAAGCAACAAGAATACTCGTAATGCAAATACGTCTTTATCGCCGCCCATTCCGTAACCGCATCAATTGAGTCAAAGAGTGACAAATGCGCTAAAACAACGATGTAACGATAATCGACCACATTTATGGGCTTTGTATGTCTACTTATCACCAGGTGGATACTAAGTCACATGCTGTGCTCCAATTAAAAAAAAATGCAGAAAGATCGACTTAAGAGTAAAACACATATACATCTTATTATATGTAGTAAAGATCTGATTTTTATTTAAAGACACTGAAAACAATTTTACATAGGCTATATCAACCGACATACTATACATCACAATAGGTATTATGTCTAGACGGCTGGAAAATATAAAAAAAATACAACACAATGAAAGAAAACACCTGTTTGAGAACTTAGAAGCTTACTTTACATAAATCAGAGTAAGGTTTTAAAAAAACATAATGGAGAATCTACTACTGTGTGGTAATAGTTATTCCACATCTGTTTCGACTTTAAAAGTAAAACTGAATAGACAATGGACGCTACTTTGCATTAGGCAAAACAAATCAAATCCAAATATTTCAATTAACTTCTAGGAAATATATTTGTAACTAAAAATTAACCAATTCACAACAATTTAGTGCGTTTTCGGAAGCCATTTGACAAAGTATATTGTTTGTGGGAAGCATTGGTTCAACACATCTATACTTCTATACTAATATTATAAAGCTGAAGAGTTTGTTTGTTTGTTTGTTTGTTTGAACGCGCTAATCTCCGAAACTACTGGTTCGAATTGAATAATTCTTTTTGTGTTGGATAGTCCAGTTATCGAGGAAGGCTATAGGCTATATAACATCACGCTACGACCAATAGGAGCAAAGATATAGTGGTAAATGTGTAAAAAACGGGAGAAATTATTTCATTTTTGAAGCCTTCCGTTGCGTGCGCCGTGAAAACGGTTCAAGATACACAAAAAATATGTATTAAAGAATAATCTAAATATATATAACTCAAAGGTGACTGACTGACATAGTGATCTATCAACGCGCAGCCCAAACCACTAGACGGATCGGGCTGAAATTTGGCATGCAGATAGATGTTATGACGTAGGTATCCGCTAAGAAAGGATTTTGATAAATACTACCCCCAAGGGGATAAAATAGGGGATGAAAGTTTATATGATAAAAAAATAACTATTCCACGCGGACGAAGTCGCGAGCACAGCTAGTGTTTTTATAAAATCGCAAGGTCGACCTTACAGATACAAAAACCGTCAAGTGACCCTAGTCACGTTTCTGTTTTAGTCTCTGGGTTTAGTGGTTTTTAGGAACCTACCGCATCGATTTCTTGTCGAGGAAGTAGTTTCCTTTAATGGTGCAGTTGCGACACGGGCAGTTGATTTGAGAATAAACAAGCAAAGATATTAAGGTATTTGTCGACACCCATATTGCAACCGATCATTTAGCCGGCCTAGTGGGGGTGTTTTTAATTAAACAACAATTTATTGGAAGACCTTATTTATGAAAGGCAGAACATAGCGAACTGTAAATCTTTACTATAAACTAGGTTATGTATTTAAAACATAAAATAGTTTATTCACAATTAAAGATCATATATTTAATATGAACTTTGAGGTAAAACTACAAAGTCCATGAATGGTGCCAGGTAGATACAAAACCGCATGCCGTGCTCTAATAAAATACTTTTGGCCTATCTTGAGCCAGGCTATAGTAGGGAACCTGGTATAAGCTGTATATCTCTCTCTCTCTCTCTTTACCCAACAAGGGATTGCAGTCGGAACAAAATTACAAACAATTATTGTCGGACAATAAAACCTTGTAAATACAAAGTCAACTTACTATGTATGCAAATAAGTTAAGTTACAACTTTTTTCATTGAGACTTGCTAGGTTTTTTTTCAAACGAATCGTGGGAAAATAAGAATTTGTTAAACAAAATCGGTCAGTGCGAGTTCGTCCAAAAGAAGAAAAACCGTTTTTTAGTCAATTATCCGGATTTAAGTTGAAAAAAAAGAAAATAAATTTTCTTTAATTAGTCTTGATTATAAATGTATTTTTATTTATTTAGCACACTCAAAAAGAAATAAACCTAAAACACATATTTGATAATTAAATAAAAAAGTTAAATATTTTTTTTACCTAAGGATTTTTTACATTCCTTTGTATATATCTAAATATATTAAAATAACAAAAAAGAATATTTAATTAAAAAAGGTATTTATTAATTAATAATGCCTTTATACCTAGGTATATATATTTATTTTACTTTCATTTCCATTTCACGGTTACGGCATCAATAAGTTTAAAACCATTAAACTGTGCAACAAAGAATTAAAAAAAGTATCTAAAAAAAAGGTTATTGGCTGATGAACTTTTATCCAGTGCTATGTTAAAATAAAATTTAAAAAAATCAAAACAAAGACAAACACAGTCAGTATTTTTTCTCCAAGAATCAAATTGCAACTTCGAGCGAGCCCTCGCGAACGTGCTCTGTTGATGAAAGATGGTGTCAGATAAATATTTAAATAAGATCCGACAAATAAAAGATCCTTTTATAGAAATATTGATTTGTTTTTATGATCAGATAATAAACACACGTGTTTGGAATAAATAAGGGTTTATTTTCTTTTTGACCATCAATGAAGTATGTACTTATGTTTTTATGATTTTGGGATAATTTTTGGAAAATAAAGATCCGCCTATTCTTGAAAGTTTATTAGAGAACGGCATGAGACTATGTATCTACCAAATCGTAAGCTACAAAGCTACAAAGGCAATGAATAGGGTCGATCAATAAATTGTAGTTTAAGGTCAAGTGAGTTCAGAGATTGCGTCGATAGTTCAGATTTTTTTTTATAGTGAGTGTTATTAGCGAACAAAAAAAAATTTAAATATATAAAGTCATAAACGTAAAATAAAAAAGTTTGTTCGATAGAAATAAATCGTGAAATTAGCTCTGAAATTTTCGTTTTTCGTTTCGATTTTATGACATTATTTACTATACATGTTTAACATGATTTTTTTATTTATAAAAGTATATATAATAAATTAAAAGAAGATTGTTAATTTCAATTTTTTTTTTACGTAGTTTTTCTTAAATTAATATTTAAACGAATTGTGTGTGACCGACGACATTTTGTTTCCGTGCGACTTTTGGTAGTCCACGCTGTTTACTCTCATCAGAAACCGTCCTTATAACGCTGAGATAAAACATACTGAAGTAGATAAAAATACATAATTTCACTGACAAGCATACCTCGCCTTAACAGCACTTATCGCTCCCATTATGCCGGCGAAATGTTGCGGCTACGAAATGGGTGAATTTTCTCCTCGCTTTTTTATTGTCAAATCAACCGCCAACCAAGTAGTATTAAATAATATAATTAGATCAACGCCTACCCTGCATTAATTATTATTGTATTAAAACTTTAACTGTTATTAAATAACCGTTAAACAATATAGTTATCTATCCAAAAAATCAATTGTAACCTGTCAAATTCGTCATACGGGCGCACTTCGACGACTCTATTGTGACATCACTATTATTGTGTACCTGTCATTATAAATGTTTTTTTTTTCGGAAACGGACCCAGGAAGAAATCCCTAAAGCTCATTCAGTTACGACTTGAACCTGTCGGGATAAGGTGCAATGCAATGCAATTTTATTTTGCTTGTAAATTGCACTCGTATTATTTTGTGACTTGTGACTAGATTTTTTTTTCTTAAAATGAAATATCCTCCTAAGAATTTCTCGGGGAAACTTGCTAGACATTTTGGAATGGACATTGGTGAGTAATTATTTATAGTATTTTGGTATTCCTGAAAATATATTTCAGGACTTTTTTTTAACATATATTTTTTTTTGTTGTCTAGATATTTTTTATTGTCTAGATCTTTTTAATGTTACCTACATATATTTTTTTTATCTAAAACAATATTTTAATACATTAAAAAAAATCTAAAAAATGTAGGTAAAGTCTGAAAACTATCTTAAAATTAAAATAAACGTGAAAGTCGCCGTATACTACATGGCCTAATAATGTAAATGGCCGTCCGTAGTCTAGTGGTTACGCCAGTAGCGTTAAATCCGAAGGATGTGTCAGTTCGATTCTCACTTAGGGCACAACAATATTAGTCTATTTGTTTTATGTAGTTTTAAATGATCAGTCTGTGTGTTTATATACTAATATGACCTACCCATAAGTATTATTGTTCCTGGTATACATACTTTGTACAAAGCAATATATGCAATATATTATTATTATAAGTATTTTCGAAAAAAAAATATCTATCATAAGCTTTTTATTTAAAATTAAAAAAAAAACTTGTAACTATGTATTAAAAAATTGTCCACAAATTTAAATAAAGAACAGAAACTTTAAATAAAATAGAGCTGAACTTAAACCAATTAAAATGGAACACACTTATGTGTGTTCAATTAATAAAATCGAATGCGAAAATTCCAATCGAATGCCAAATACAAACTATGTTTATGAGCAGTTACTTCTATAAATGGGGTCCATATGTCGAGTTTATAGTCGTAATAATATTTAGGAATGTAGGGGAATGAACATTGTTGTTTTTGTAAGCTCCCGAGGTAATTTGTAAGTATTATAGCCGTTGTGAATTATTCATCAAGGTGGTTGGTATTTTCGCGCCCTCTCATAATTTTGAGTGGCGCGCGGCTCCAGATTCTTTTTTTTTCAAGAGGCAAAGGAATTGTTACGTCAAGCCAAGTCTGAAGATGGAATTATGCATACGCTGTTGTTGGGTTTCTATGTGTGCATAATTTTGCACAAAATTATTTTTTAACTTGATAAATTAACATTTTTTAGGTAAGGTAAGATGATAATACTATCATTTACTACAGAGTTAACGAAACTATTGAAATAAATATTTTTCAACATACATACATACATATCATCACGGGTGCCTAACGGCGCTCGAAATCGCCTAGACGGCCCTAGGGTACCCAGCGGAGAAGTTTTAATCCCACCTCGTCTTAGCCGATGGTATGAGTCTACACCGAACAAGTGGCTAGCTCGTCGCGATGTTTTTAATAGACTCAATAAATATTTTTTATATTTTTTAACGAACGTTTTTTTTATTAATTATTAGCTTATATACTTTATATTTACATATTAGTAACTTATTATAATTATAAAATTTGATTGCATACAAATGTGGTATTTATAGGAGCACTAAGATTTTTTTTTTTCATTAAATCTGTACCACAAATAATAATTTATTATTATGAAATTGATTACTATAGCTACATATTATTAATTTGATTATACATATATTATGTATACGTATATTATTATGTTCATAAAGACTCAGCACGTTAAGTTTTCACACACACCTTTTCAGACACATTTTGTTTAGGTTGACAGTACCTACCTTTACTTTGTAGTCTACCATAATGCTATATTTCAGGATCTGCATTAATTTGTGATGATAGACTTCAGTGTTCATTAGAAACGTTATTTTTTGACATGTTTTCAAGAATATGTTCTTTTGATCTGGCTATTACTTTTGCCGACGGACTCCGAGAAAATACCAAATGTTTTTATCAGTTAGCTGTTTAATCTACCCCTAGGTAGAATACTTGCCGTGCTCGTGCCTCTACCTATCGCCATCACTTCGAAACTGGCAGGCTTACACAACTAACTTATTTCTTTTGTTTTTAATCAGCAAATAACTTTCTTCCATACAGCCTACCGCAAAGAGTCGAAGGCCTGCTCCTACGACCAGGTAGCCATCATGAAAGAGAAGAGCAAGAACGCTGCCAGGTTCAGACGAGAGAAAGAGAACGCAGAATTTCTGGAGCTAGCCAAACTCTTGCCTCTACCTTCCGCCATCACTTCGCAACTGGATAAGGCTTCTGTCATCAGACTCACCACCAGCTATTTAAAGATGCGACAAGTATTTCCGGATGGTATGTAATAAATTTATTTTGTTGTTTAGACTGTAGCCTTAACACTACAGGTTTTACTCGTAGGTCACAGGTTCAAACCCTGGTGGGTACCAATGAATTTTAAAGCCAATATATTTTTTTTGACAACACCACTATAGAGCCTTGGCGAGCACGTTAAGATCTCGGTTCTAGTTCTATTATACCAACTTACTTAAAAAACAGTTTATAGATGGGTTAACAACGCGACGAGTATGCCTTTGTTTCTTCAACTTCAATATATTAACAGCTACAACGAGGTGGAAAGAATAATCACTCAGTAGATTACCCTGAAGCCATCTAAGCGATCTCGAGGGGCGTAAAACACCCGTAATGATACATAAAGTACAAATTAAAGCCAATATACGTTTTCTAGCATCCAGTTTCATCTAGATTATATACCTACTCCTAGCATTAAGTATAATATACTGTTATTAGTAAATAGACTATTTCAGACTATCATGAAAACATATGGAATATAAGTATTTTGTGCATAACCTCCGGCTCTTATCTGTAAGCACTGATGCACTATAAGCCTTAAGGCAAAAAAAAAATAGCCGTTGATCGTATGTTGGTATGAATTATCTATAGGTATCATCCTTTCCAATCTGTAACCTTAATTTCTTTAAAGGTTTAATTAATTTAGTCTTTATCGTCACACTTCGTTCCAATACCTTAACTTCATAAATCCTGTTTGTCCCAAGGCCTTGGAGACGCATGGGGAGCAGCACCACCTCCGCAACAGCCTCGAGAGCACTCTATCAGGGAGTTGGGGTCCCATCTCCTGCAGACCCTGGATGGATTTATCTTTGTTGTGGCGCCAGATGGAAAAATTATGTATATTAGTGAAACTGCTTCAGTACACCTTGGGTTGAGTCAGGTGGAACTAACGGGAAATTCAATATACGAATACATTCATCAAGGAGACCACGAGGAAATGACAGCAGTGCTCAATCTGCAGCAGCCATATTCTTACCTTGGACATCAGTACTCGTCATATGGGTAAGTGTACATTGTGCAATCTGCAACTATTTTGAGAAATCGACAGAATTCTTCCAAATAAAACATCCTGTAATGCATCCTGAAAACCGTCAAGTGACCTCATGTTTCGGTTTTAGTCTGACTACTGCATCGATTTCTTATCGAGGTGGTAATCTCGTTTCAGGGTATGTTTACGAAACGGGCAGTTGAATTGACGATAAAGCAGCGAGAATATTAAAATGGTCTCGAAATCAAATTCTTCTTTGACGCCGCCTGTTTCATAATTGCATCATTTATCTGGCATAGTGGGAGCGATCAATGTTGTTATATTGATCAAACTATACGGTTTCGACGATAATTATACGGTTTCGACTGATCCCGAAAAATATTTTAAAAACAATAAATACCATCACGGGTGCCTTTTAGGCTCGCGAGAACCTTTTAAACGGCTAAGGGTACCCAGCGGAAGGATTAACCCATCCTCATTTCGCCGATGGTATTCGGTCGGAGGCAACACCTAACAAGTGGCGACCTTGTTTATTGTTGAAAATATTTTGTTTTCGTTTTTTATAAAGTGGCCCAGCCTAGTGGTTAAGTTATATATAACAAGGTTAAACAGATGACAACAAGGCCGGACCTGGGATGGGTGACCGCTTTATACAAAGGCTATACCATCATAAACACCGCAATAAGCTCGCCTCTTGTTAGGTGATGCCTCAGAATACCATCGGCGAAATGAGGATGGGATCAATCCCTCCGCTGGGTACCCTGAGGCCGTTTAAACGGTTCTCGGCAGCCAAAAGGCATCCATGATGGTATTTTTTAACTATTTTTTTTTTTTACTGCAACTCAAAATATATATATGATATAATTGTTACAGGTACCCTGTAAACGGAGCGTGGGGTCCGTCGGTGGATATAGAATGTGAAAGAGCATTTTTTATTCGAATGAAATGTGTTTTGGCAAAAAGAAACGCTGGGCTTACTACCTCAGGACACAAGGTAATGATATTTTTTGATTTTCTGCTTTACATATAAAACCAAATATACTCTAGGTATATAAGTATAGAAAATAAATATGAAAGATTTTAGAAGATCAACATTTGTACAAATAATTTAAATTAATATTTTAATGCCTATAACATCACCATCTCCCGGGCAATACTTACAATACATAAATATTTTAATGCCTATAACATCACCATCTCCCGGGCAATACTTACAATACATAAATATTTGAATGCCTGTAACATCAACATCTCCCGGGCAATACTTACAATACATAAATTTTTTAATGCCTATAACATCACCATCTCCCGGGCAATACTTACAATACATAAATATTTTAATGCTTATAACATCACCATCTCCCGGGCAATACTTACAATACATAAATATTTTAATACCTATAACATCAACACTTCCGGGCAATACTTACAATACATAAATATTGTAATGCCTATAACATCACCATCTCCCGGGCAATACTTACAATACATAAATATTTTAATGCCTATAACATCACCATCTCCTGGGAATACTTACAATATAATATTTTAATGCCTATAACATCACCATCTCCCGGGCAATACTTACAATATATAAATATTTTAATGCCTATAACATCACCATCTCCCGGGCAATACTTACAATACATAAATATTTAAATGCCTATAATACGCCGTGAATTAACGTCATTTATGACAGATTTTAAAAAAGAGATCTCAGATAAATTTAACGGTCTAATATCCACAACGGATCGGTTATGTACAGAACTTGATAAAGTTAAGTTAAGATTTGATGAATTTGATGCTATGTCCAAAAAGATCGTTGATCTCGAATCGCAACTCAGTCAATATCAAACCCGTGTTGTTTCTCTTGAGTCTGAATTTAACAAGCATCAACAATGGCTGCGTCGTGACAATGTGGAGATTCAGGGGGTGCCTGAGTTAAAAAATGAAACGCCCTCTGACATCGTTAAGCGCATAGCAATTCATACGGGAATCGATCTAAAATCTGATGATATCATTTTCGCTCATCGTGTTCAGCCTGCTAAATCGGTTTCCGGCAGACCTAAAAACATCGTCGTCAAATTTAAGGATAGTGTTTGGAAAAATAGGCTGACTGTGGCTCTCAGAAAATGTAGAGGGGTCACTAGTGCCGACATCGGTATACCAGGAAAAATCTCCCGTATATTTGTATATCTGATCATGTCGTTTTAATCGGCGATTTTAATTTACCGAATATCCGTTGGTCACCATCTGGGCCTGTGCACATGCGTCGCGGGAGTGTTGAGTTGCAGAAGGCGTCAATTACATTGATAGATGAATTGACGGTCATGGGTTTCTCACAATTTAATAATGTTCAGAACTCTCACGGCAACATTCTCGATTTAGCCTTTTGTAACTTTTCTCTGGATGCTGGTAGATCTCTCTCAGCGTTAATACCGGAAGATTGCTATCATCCTTCGCTGGAATTGGAGCTGCTAGACATTGTGATGGTCCCTCTTCGTGAACCACGTAGTAGAACAATTAAATACAAATTTCGCAAAGGTGCTTATGATTGTATACGTGGTGCAATTGCCGACGAAAACTGGCCTGCTTTACTCGGTGAAGGATCTGTCGATGATGCCGCGTTCACCCTGTACAATACTCTTTCCTCTATCATAGACGATTATATACCAAAGGTTTCTCATTCTGGGAAGTACAACTACCCTTCATGGTATAGTCCACCTTTAATTAAGGTTATTGTAGAGAAATATAAGGCCCACAAAAGGTGGAAGAAATTTAATAACCCGTCTGATTATGAAGTATTTTCGCTATTGAGAGCGAGACAGAAAGCTATGCAGAGTGAATGCTTTAAGTTATATACCTTTAATATGCAAAAATTAATAAAAAAAGATCCTAAAAAACTATGGTCTTATGTAAAGTCTCGTAAGGGTGGCACTGGGTATCCATGTCAACTGGAATATAAGGGAAACACCTTTTCGTCTGGACAGGACATATGTGATGGCTTCAACGAGTTTTTCTCGAGTGTATTCTCTGAACCCGCTGCTTGCTATGACACTACAAATCGATTAGCTTCACCTTTCTGTAACGCAGGCGACTACATTCATAATGTTGTCGTCAGTGAAGAGGAAGTATTGCGTTTGTTACGTGATTTAGATGAATCCGGCAGCCCAGGAAGTGACAAAATACCTCCTTTTTTTATACGTCAATGCTCGATGGAGCTGTGTGTGCCTCTGACCATTCTTTTCAACAGATCGTTAAGCGAAGGTGTGTTTCCTCGTTGTTGGAAGGAGGCACACATAGTTCCAATACACAAGAAGTGTTCTAAATCCAAAATCATTAACTACCGGCCTATCTCAATATTGAATGTCTTTAGTAAGGTTTTGGAAAAACTAGTTTATGATTCGATATACCCTGTCATAGTTAGAGGTATTCCCGACGCCCAGCATGGCTTTGTGCGAGGTCGATCCACTACCTCAAATCTTGCGGAATTTATGTCCTATGTAACTTCTGCTATGGACAAACGCAGTCAGGTTGATGTGATCTATACTGACTTTGAAAAAGCTTTCGACAGGGTTGATCACGTCATCCTGCTGCGCAAGTTGCAGCATCTTGGTATTTGCGGCGATCTGTATCGTTGGGTTTGCTCCTATCTGGACAATAGATCTCAGGCAGTTCGTATCGGTAATTATAGGTCTGGATTCGTGAATATACCGTCTGGAGTGCCTCAAGGCTCTCATTTAGGGCCTTTATTCTATAATGCATATTTGTATGATATACACGAGGTTATACAAAATTCATCTTATCTGATGTATGCTGATGACACGAAGGTTTTTATTAGAGTTAATTCTTTAAGTGATTGCATAATGCTGCAAAACGACTTAAATGGTTTGTTTGAATATTACAATAGAAATGGAATTAATATTAATATCGCTAAATGTGCTCAAATGACATTCTCTCGGAACAGAAATATTATCAAACACGATTATAACATTGGTGGTTCTATTATTGATAGAGTCGATGTAATGCGCGACTTGGGCGTACATCTCGACTCTAAATTGATTTTTGATCAACACATTGATGCTATTACGAACAAGGCTTACAAGAATCTGGGTTTTGTCCTGAGAGTTTGTAAGGTGTTCAGCGATGTTCACTGTCTTAAAATAGTATATTATGCGTACGTACGTAGTGTCCTTGAATATGCGAGCGTGATTTGGTCGCCTCGGTACTCGAAATATAAGGATAGAATCGAGCGTATACAGTCCATCTTTCTAAAACATCTTAATTTTAGAACAAGAACAACATGTACAGAGTACACTGAATCATGTTGGAATCATCACCTTCTTCCCCTCGATGCCAGACGCCAGCTGCTCGATATGCTGTTCTTACACGATATAGTTAATGGAAGGATGGACTGTAAGGAATTGGTTGGCCAAGTATCACTTAAGACTCCTGTTCGACGGACACGTGTATCTTCGAGGGCACTATTTAGTGTTCCCAACTGCCACACTAATTATGCTCAAAACTCAACATTGCCGAGATTAGCCAGGCTTTATAATGCTAAAATTATTAATATAGACATTTATAATGGCGAGAAGCGAGCATTTAGGGGTGCGATTATGGATCATTTGAGTTCTTCGTTGTTTGGCGATGGATAATTCATTCACAATCAATCATTCTCACACTCACACATACACTCACTAGCACTCACACATAAACGAACACAGGTAGGAACACTCACTTACACGCACCCATGTGCACATACATATTTTATATTAATTAATTGCAATCTTTATCAATACCTTACTTCGTCTATATTAATGAAAATTTGTTATTGGTCTTATGATAATGTTGTATCTTTTATGTACTATTTTTTATTGTATCGCTGTCGATTTTCTTGAAATAAATAAATAACATCACCATCCCCCGGGCAATACTTACAATACATAAATATTTTTATGCCTATAACATCAACATCTCCCGGGCAATACTTACAATACATAAATATTTTAATTTAATGCCTATAACATCAACATCTCCCGGGCAATACTTACAATACATAAATATTTTAATGCCTATAACATCACCATCTCCCGGGCAATACTTACAATACATAAATATTTCATGTGTTTAAAATTAGAATCAAAATTTTATTATTTTATAAATATAATATTTTTTTATTGTATATTTACTTGAATAGAATAAAATTAATTTAATAAAATAGGTACAAAATAAAACAATATTTTAAGTATTAACGGAACTAAACGGAAACACAATTTATGGCACGGTTGAAACGTAATATTAATGCAATTCGATATTGTCGCCCCCCATTTCGTAATTGCATCATTTAGCCGGCATAGTGGGGAGCAATCAATATTGTTTAAGAACTATTATTGATTGACCCCATTCATGGACTTTGTAGGTCTGCTCACCACCAGGTATATACAAAGTCACATATCGTGCTACAATAAAAAAAAATAAAAAAATTGCATTTATTGAAGCGGATACACCTTCAGTTAGTGCGTGGATACTTTGCAGTATAATTTTTAGGGCGTATATTCATCTAGCTATCTATCTTATTATTATCTACAAGGCTATAACGTCGTAAGTCTCGTCAGGATGGTTTTACGAGTATGAACGGTCTATGTCTGTCTGTCTGATTGTCTATCTGCCTGACTGTCTATGTGCCTGTCTGACTGTCTGTCCACATCAATACTCTACCAATCTCTTAAAGACTAGCATTGTGTTGCTAATGCAGTAGAATATACTCGTGTAGTGTTAGCTAGTACAAAACAAATAGAGGTAATGCACATAATAGATTTAAGGACTGTCACAGATGTAATAAATAATAGAAGTGCCTTTATTGCAGCCAAAATAAACATTTTTATTTATTTATTTTATATACAAAATGGGCAAGTCCCTAATCGCCACGTTAGGAGTTTTAATCACGGAATCAGTTTTCATGTTAACATTAAATGTTTAAAATCAAACTAAAAACAAAGAATAAAAACTTCTAGTTATTGCCTGTTCAGCCATCAAAATATACTCGTATGGACACGGACCACGTCCCTCTCCCCCATTTATATACGCCTATGCCTAAATTCGGTTGTAAGCCCAAACCGCATGACAATAATTATATCTCGATGTAGAACAAACTTATGTACTTTTCTATCGTTTTGTTTAAGGTTAAAATGAATATAATTAACGCAAACGTATTTAACGTATGCTTAAATATATATATATATATATATTAGACAAAATAAAACGAAGGTTGGATGGAACAGAGTTGTAGCTTGGCTGCACCTTCTATCTTTTTACTATTTCTGTAGACACTGCTTATTGAGATGCAAATCCCGGGATTTAATTGGGGTCCCCTACACGAGTTGTGACGCGTACCCTTATTATGATTTGGCACTTGAATTAAGTACCGACAGGCCATAGCCAACGTAAGTGTGCGAGTTTGATTCCCGACTCTGTAAGAGACTTTAGGTATTAAAGAAAAAATATGAACATGAAGCAAATGTTATATCACATCTTCTATTATACATGAAAGTACAAGAAATAAGTGTGTAAAATAAAGTGCTATTATATATACCCTTGTAATAATAATAAATCACAAAGATTAATCTGTCTCGTTTGCGCACATTTAAACACGACTTTTCTTATCCGCAAGTTTAAATAAAATACTGAGAAAATCCTTTTGCCTTTTTAATCTGCTTCATTATTTAGAACCTGCCTTATATTGAACCCAGCCCATGCGCACTTGTTACCGCATATTAAACTCAATCCGCCAGATTAGTCCAGGGTGGATGAGATCGGACCGTTTCTATTATTTTTCCATCGGCCATGGGTTTTTTCCTTCGGGCAAAAACCCTTGATATTTTCTTTATTACACACACACATTTATAATAAGGCCTATTATTATAGATATTTAGTTTTTATCAGTGTTGTCCCTTCTGAATCTGAAAACGGGACACTTTGGCACCTCAAAGCTTTCTTCAGGGACACCGGTACAAAGTAACGAAAACGGGACGTATGGTCACGTTAGCCATGGACCCACGAACCCAATATTGATGTTGTTAATTATCAATAACCTTTTGTGAGACATAAATGAATTATTATTAATATGCGGCGGGCCTAATCGTGACGTGATGTCGCTAGGTGATCCACTGTTCCGGGTACCTGCGCGCGCGCCGCATGGGGGACGGAGCTGCGGCGCTGGGGCTGGTGGCTGTGGGGCACTCGCTGCCCCCGTCGGCCGTCACCGAGCTCAAGCTGCACTCCAACATGTTCATGTTTAGAGCCACTTTGGACATGAAGCTTATATTTTTGGACTCGAGGTGAGTACATATTATTCGGATCATTATTATCCACTATAATAGCTAGTGCATAATAGGCGATCACCGCTGCTAGTTCTGAAAAGTACAAGAACCTACAATGTTTATATATTTACATATACAATTTTTATGTTTTATTAGGTAATATTTACCTACAATACAAAAAAAAATACTTTACATGCTAAACCAAAAAATACTATTTAAATGACAATTCAATTATAATTGATTCATCAAATTTGGCGGTCACACAAGAACTACGGATTTGAAATTATTTTGGATATTAATGAAATAAATAGATAAAAGGCAACAACGACTTAGTACAAACTTGTAATACACTGACCATGTTTTTTTTTACATTTCACACATACGAGTATTGCCCTAAGGCTCTACCTTTATACCTTACGTTAATACGTGAGAAACCACCAATGAATCGTATTATTTTTCCTATTTTCAAAAATAAAGCGATCCTATAGGTAGTTCCTCGTGTATTAACGTTACGTTAATAGTAAGCCAAAACTCAGGGTAGAACCTTTGCCCCCAAAACTAAGATCACAACTGAAAACTAAGACCTACTTAAACGTACACCTATGTGTACTCGTACTAGAGGCTCTACCATGGGTTTGCGCATTGTAGAAACGTAACGTATTCATTTACGTATACGTGAGCAACAACCAATAAGATCGCTTTATTTTTGGTAACAGGATTGAATAAAGCGATCCTATTGGTTGTTGCTCACGTATACGTAAATGAATACGTTACGTTTCTACAATGCTCAAACCCATGGTAGAGCCTCAGGAACAACAATAATTTCTAATACATAGGTGTACCTATTATATTTTACAAACACGCTGACTATGACAAACTGTACAAATAAACGTACCTATCTACATTTTTTTTCATAAATGGCATTCGAACATATGACCTCCTGATACAACGAAAAGCAAGCCCTAGGTGACAAGTACGACTCTATTGAATTCAAATTAATTTAACTAGCAAACTTTCTGTACAATTCTAAAATGAGCTTTCGCACTTCCATTTATACTCGATTTCTGTTTGCCGCAGAATTAAAATAATATTTCTGTAGGTCATTGTATTTATCAATCTGTCTGAGATGGGTTTATTTTTTATTTCTTTTTCGAAATCAGAAAAAAAACTTTTGTAATATACTTAATACAAAACTATTTATTACCCTCAACAGAAATACTTTTGCGTACAATTACAAACATAAAATAATAATTGAACTTCTACTAACAGCCAAGTTGTTATATTGGAAGTACGTTTGTATTGACGACTACAGTGCCCTTTATAAAGATTTCTGGCCCTCGCGATATTCCATGCAGCCTCGCTATAAACCAAGTTAATACCTTCACGCCAATAAGAAAGAGCAAACTGACTGGGCCCTACAATGCGTACTTTACGAGGGAATTCTCCGAACTTATGCTCGGTTTACTATTATTGAAATACGATAACGTTACGGTTACGTTTGTTTTTTAACTTAAAGCCGTAAGTCCAATTCTTTCTGCAACATTAATATAATATCATGGTCGGTGCGGTTTCGAAACAGACCATTGACTAACGTTGTCAATCAATGGTATGTGTGGATAAGACAGTGCCTAAAATATTAATTTAGACGAAGAACCATTCTATTGGGGCCGAGTTGCTGAAACCGTGGTAGAGGTTAAATCGTTAGACAAATTCAACATCAGTACCCCTAGTGTGAGTTTTCTAACTATTACTTTGCGTTTGAGTTAACTAAAATTTGTATGGGAAATGGTTCAGCGCTCCAAGCGGAAATTTTGAGAACTAGAAATGCGGTCGTGTGATTGGTTAAAATGTTAACGCGGCAGTATAGTTTACGCGAAAGTAAACGTTAAAAAAACTCACACTAGGGCTACAGAGAAGTTTAAGTTATAAGAGAAATGAATGACTAAAATGAATCGTAATCTTAGATCAGATTTAATTAATTTTATATTATCACTACCCTAAAAATTTCGTCATCAAAATAAACGTCCGCTAGATAGGTACTAGAAATCCGTTTTTTGCTAGTTTTCTTATTATTAGGCAGACACTAAATATTTTTTACGCTTGTAATTAAAAACATCTTAAACATTCACTCCCTGATAGTATGCTAACTAAAAATACATGTTTTCCTAATCATGTAAGTAATACATATAATATAATAGATAATAATACATATAATAGGTAAAGGTATCTTTTCTGTAATCAATCATAGGTTGCTATTATGGTATTTATGTAGGTACATTTTTTTTTTATCGATAAGCAATCATGGCAGATTTAAACAAAACTTGACCATAAACTCTCAAAAAATATTATATAATTATACAGGGTGAATTTTAAAGGTTGTACTTTAGGACAATATGAACAACTATTCCCATATGTCGCAAATGAAAAATAAAATGGTTCCCCATACAAATTTGTAATTTTAACATTACAAGTAAGGAAAACACATTTTTTTCCATGGCTTCATGGGAAAAGTTGTTCGATTTGATCAATAGAACCTCATATTAGCAAAAAGTACAACCTTTCAAAGTCACCTGTATATCACGCCGCCGTTCCGTGTAACAACAGCCTTCATACCCTGATAAGACTGCCCTCTCAATAGCAACACTATTATAAACACAGGTGCTATGATAGATATCATATTTCTCATAGTAACAGTATAAATACATAACTGTGCAAAGTCCATTTCAGTAGTTATTCAAAAAGGAACCATTTCAACGTTTTTTTCAGCTTGCATTTGGTAATTTTTTTGTAAAAAAAAATAACTTCTTCGCATACTAGGTTATAACTATAACTATGGCGCCGACGTGTGTCGGTTTGATAAATTCGAGTGTAAAGATTTATAGAAAATTTTCAGTTTCATCGAGCCGACATGCATTTTGAAAGCTCCAGAATTGCCCCCCGATCTTATGTGAATCTTTTAGGTATAAGAAGAACATTAAAATTTGACTCATACCTATTGCCCTGGTCACAAACTAAGCTCTAGGGTTGTACTATGTGTACCAGAAACAACGATCCTAATACATATTATATTTTATAAACCGTTATTTATAAAGACTTAATGAGTCTTTGAAGATCAATTTAATTTTAGTAGGTTTTGTCTCTATTTTTAGCAACAAAAATTGAGCCCCCTTGAAAAAGACTTTAGTTATAGAAGGTTTTGTATCTTTTACATATATTATATGTAAAAGAGACAAAACTAAAGTCTTTTTCAAAGGGGCTCAATCAGTTTTTATGACTATCAGACTATGGCTAGCTGAACCTACATAAACACGTACCTATTAATATGTTTGTACTTGCTATTAAGCGTGGGAATTAAATACAGTACTTCCGGATACAACGCCGAACTTTTTTCATCTATATATGAATAGTTAGATAGACATAGTTTAGAATTTGCTTAACACTAGTGACTTAATCCAATTCTTATAATATTTTAAGAGATCCCGAGTAAAAAATAAATATTCATTTTTATTTATTTATTTAACTTTATTTTCTGTAAGATTTTTTTTAATTTTCTGCTTATTTTTTTTATTAATAACATATGTTTTACTGAAAAAAAAGATTATTTCAGAAGGTGTGTCAATACTTTTACGACTGTGATTCTATTAGGAGGTAGTCAGCAAGTGTTCTGCTGGATTGTATAGAGAAAATAAAACATGGCTGGTTCTATTTTATAACCGCGATCCAATCTTTTATGAGCAATGAGCATATCGAATATCTATTGGAAATATTGGGTCTGATTTTCTTATAAAAAAGTATTAATTTGAACAAAATTTAACCTTAAAAATTAAATACAAAATAACATTGTATTATTTTAAAGTCAAATTTGAAAACATTCTTATCTTTTATTTATTTTATACCATAAACTTTTTTGTTTCAAATATAAAAAGTAAATCGTATAAATAATAATCGTACATAGTAATATAATACCTAAATTCCTAAATATTTTTTTTCATTTTCGGTGATTAAATTATATGTATTATTATTTAGACATGCGATTTTCTAAGCCTTAAAAATCATGTAAAAAAAATATATAGATATTTTATTATGTCGATAAAATAAAAACAAAAAAATATATTAATGTATAATATATATATATATATAACCTAAACCTATTTTTCCTCCCAAATTTAGCCTTTCGTTCTATTTTTTTTATTAACTCCTAAAAAATATAAATTTAAAATAAAATAAACTTAAAAATAAAATGAACAAAAATAAAATATACCCATAACATTAATTTAATTATATATAAATTAAATAATCGTTCCATTGTATTATTTTATTCAGAATATTACTGTACTTAATATACCTAGTAGATATCACTCAGAGTATAGAAAACATGCGACACATTTATTTATAGACTTTAAACTCTCAAAAAAGACCCTGTCATCAATCTAAAAATTGCATAAGCAAGCTTGAAAAAACAATACTTATTATAAGTAGCATCGAGGGGACGAGTATCGAACCGAGGACGTTGGAGTCTGTAATCCGCGGACGTGTTGAAGTGCGCTGACACACAGATTTCCAACTTCCGCTGTGTCAGCACACGGAAGTCTGTGGAGCTGTTGTGCTCAAAAGAAATGACTACACATATGTTAGTACGTGCAGTTTTAGTTTTTACATTTCCGGGTTTTATATTATGACGTGTTTTTATTCGAAAGAAAACAGTAAATTTTCTTATTTTCTCTTGTATTTTATTTTCCTGCTAGTTTTCTCCTTAGACATTGGGATCTTTTCACGACACACACTCCACATGAAAGTTTTTTTTTATAACATATGAAATCGCTTGAGCCCCTTAAGATATTTTTCCTAAGGGGTGCAAGGGGAGATAAATGATTTTTGAGGAAAGCCCATATATTATATATATATGGGCTTTCCTCAAAAATTCTTCTTTTACAATTTGAAAGTTGTTATTTTTTTATACAAATAATATGATAAAAAGATGTCAACAAAGAGAATTTTTAAATAAAATTAATCTAAATTCATACAAATAAAGCAAAAATAATTCCAATCAATAATGTTTCCAATGTAACCACCTTTTAACCACACATAATGATCTCAAGTCATTTTCAATAGCTCTTTTGACAACTATCTAATTACCTATTATAGTTAGTAAATATGTAGGTAATCGTGGAAAGCAATAGTTTCATGAAGTATTTTTAAAAAAATCCCCTTACTTTAAAGCTGTCAGTATTTACGCAACGTCGTCATGTGCATGCAAAGTTTTAAAGAATATACTAAAATAATATCAAACCCGCTCCACAGATTTCGCTAACCTACATTATAGGGGGTGGTACGAAACAAAGGGTGTAATAGGGCGCGAAACAGTATACCCCAGTATTTTTTTAATTGCCCCTCGAAGAGAGGATCGAGTTCCCTTAAAACAATTTGTTAAATAAACGTACGTTTTTTATTTGATCACTAATTTGTCGGGTGTCTCTTTTGTTTTTTTCATAAAATAAAAATGCGTCGATTTTCCGCTGTTACTTTTAGACCGCACACCGACACCATTGATGTTACTCTACCAGAGTTTTTAATACAATTTTAGTTTATGATCTGTTTTCTTTTTTATATATATATAAAAAAGAGATAGTTTTGTTTGGTATTATTTTCGGTAAATAACTTGAATCACATACCTGAATTTTTACATTTCACATACGATATTTTTAACAAATGCATAATACCTAATGTGTTCCCAAAAATCTGCGCAAACATATTTCTAACTACGCTCAACTGTGTCGGGTAACAAAAAATAATAAATATATTAATTTTGTTATAGAGTATTGTTCTGTGTTGTCGGCCTTCATTAATATTGTGATATTTGTTCATCAGGGTGGGACCGCTGACAGGGTACGAGCCCCAGGACCTGATAGAGAAGACGCTGTACCAGTACATCCATGGAACCGATGCCATTCACATGAGGCTAGCTCATTGTACATGTAAGTTTAATTTTTAGACTTGCTATCGACCCGCTTCTCACAGATTACTAGTAATTATATGTATTACAATATACGCGGTGGCCGAGTTTGTTAGACCTTATACTTAAAAACACTTAGGTCCCTGGTTCAAACCCCGGTGTGTACCAATGAATTTTTAATCTAAAAAAATATGTACATTTGTTTAACAACAATACTAATAATAACTATAGTGGCCTCGGAGAGCACGTTAAGCTGTCAGTCTCAGTTTCACTATACCAACTTGTGAAACTGTTTATAGATGTGTTATTGAGTCTATTCAAACATCGCGACGACGAGGTGGGATTAAAAACTCCTCTGCTGGGTACCATGAGGCCGTCTAAGCGGTCTCGGGAGCCGTAAAATATATATACAGGGTGAATTTGAAAGGATGTACTTTGGGCTAATATGAGGTTTTGTTGATCAAATCGAACAACTTTTCATATGGAACCATGTGTCGCAAATGAAAAAAAAAAAGTTCGTATAGATCAGTAGAACCTTATATGAGCCCAAAGTACATCCTTTCAAAGTCACCATATATATATGTATCACAGTACATTGTATTATACATATAAACTTGTCAGAAGAAATTACCTAAATAATAGTGAACAAACAAAAACCGCATCAAAATCCGTTGCGGGGTTTAGAAGATACGCAAAAAGTTCTGACTGAACAGGAAAATGTAGAGACCCGCAAAGGGACCTATACAGTGTGAAGATCCAAAGAAAATAAATAATCATATTAGACTATTGTATTAGAATGATTATTTATATTTTTTACTAGCGGACCTGACAGTCGTTGTCTTGTCCGAACTTTCAGGTTAAGATTTGCTGTTATTCGACAGTTAACTTGTATGAAGTATTGTCATTAATTTAAGATATACCAAAAGCCACAGACCTAGTATTGCGCGCGACAAAGATCGTAGGTCTATGCTCAAAGCACAGCTAAAAATAAAACTAAGAACCCGAGCGCCCCGGGGTCCAATTGTAAATCTAAACCATTCTGGAATACACATAAAAACACATTAAACAATTTATGAAAATTGACCCATTAGTTTTGTCTGAGATCAACATACACACGGACAGAAGAATTATATAAGTACATGGTGACTTTGGAAGATTGTACTTTGCGCTTATATAAGGCTCTCTGAGGCTCTACCATGGGTTTGCGCATTGTAGAAACGTTACGTTTCTACAATGCGCAAACCCAAAATGGTCAAATCGACAACTTTTCTTATGGAACCATGTGTCCCATGTGTGAAAAAAAATCATTTGGACCACATCGTTCCATAAGTGGTTCGTTTTGATCAGTGACCCAAAGTACAACCTTCTAAAGTCACACTACAAAGTCCATGAATAGAGTCGATCAATATAGTATTGTTTAACAGCATTGTTCGCCCCACTATGCTGACTTAATGATGCAATTACTAAATAGGCGGCGACAACTGCCAAACGACATTGGGTCGGAAAAATATATACCCATATCTACTATTGCATTTTTTTTTTTCAGTATTAGCAAAAGGACAAGTAACGTCGCAGTATTATAGATTTATGACCAAGAACGGTGGCTGGGTGTGGATGCAGAGCTACGCCACCATCGTCCACAACTCCAGGTCCTCTCGACAGCACTGCATCGTGTCCGTCAACTATGTCTTGAGGTGAGTCATTACTTGGAAATCGTAATATAACTATGTGATGTAGAAGAGGTAAAACAAAACACCTCGCACAATCCAGTGGATAAAAAATAATTGATCTTTAAACTCAATCTAATAAAAGTAAATCAGTATCGCCAGCTGGACACGGCGGTTGGTATTTGGATATGCTTACTCAATAACCATCTATAAACCGTTTTACAAGTTGGTGAAACTGATACCCGACAGCTTAACTGTCCAAGACCTATATAGTGGTATTGTCAAGGAATAAGGAAGACAATGTACCGTTGGAAATTTCCTCGGTTTAATCTCGGATTGGTATAAATAAGCATTTCAATAACCCTCATTCTGAGCAACAGAGTTGTGGATGCTTGGAATAAACTACCAAAAGAAGCTTTCTCAACTGAGACCATCAATCAATTTAATATCGCTTGGACAACTTTAAACAACACCAGCTAAGAAATACTTAACACCCAAGAATAACAAGATACCTACAGGCTTCTTCACTAATAACAAGATCAGAGGCTCTACCATGGGTTTGTGCATTGTAGAAACGTAACGTATTAATTTACGTATACGTGAGCAACAATCAATAAGGTCGCTTTATTCAATCCTGTTTCCAAAAATAAAGCGATCCTATTGGTTGTTGCTCACGTATACGTAAATTAATACGTTACGTTTCTACAATGCACAAACCCATGGTAGAGCCTCAGTTGTTTCAACTGCGCAGGCAGTTGAAAAATATCTAATAATTTGGTTTACCTACTCTCTCTTAGTATCTAATATATACCGTATCAATTCATACCCACTCAAGTTTGTAGTAAAGATAGACTTTACACTCCGCCTTGTCTATTCTACTATTGTCTGCTCTACCAAAGTTATTGCTATCGTTAAAAATGTTAGGTCTTACCATTAGGAAACTATCCAGTTTTCAATAGTAAAGCGTTCCTATTGGTGGTTGCTCACGTTTTAACATCGACGGAAAACTGGTTTAAACGGGCGTAGGTACGACTTACGTTGTAGGTACATACCAAATAATTAAAGTTCCATCAATATTTAATTAATATTCGTATTTTTTCCACAGCGACGTCGAAGCAAAAGATCTCATCTTAAACATAGAACAAGGTCCAGCCCTCAAATCTGACGTCGACCCATCCACTTCTCATACAACTCCACACATACGACACACAGACAAACTAAACCATCATCCACAACCCATAGACAACGAATTTAGTGCCGACTCTGCCAGCAGCTACACTTACCCCGAATACAACATACCTTTAGTACAAACGTATTCAGAATCACCAGAAGAATACCATATAAATAACAGTTACGAGTTTTATAACGAAGTGTACTCGGAACCGAGTGATATCGTTCCTAACGGGTACGTGGCGTATCCGCAGACCCAGAGTCAGCGGCCATTTTCAGCGAGCTCGTCTTCGTGTAGTTCTATGGAAAGTGCGGACATTTCTCAACAATATAATAATTATAATCTGATTAATTTCTATGGACAAAATCCTAGTAACAGGCCCGTTGTAACAGACGCAAATAGTTTCACGTTTAATAAACTGACAGAAGCTAATACTCAAAATGGCGGCTATACTAGTGTTATAGTGGACAATACTCAACAATTTCAACATCATGGGGCTGTTAATGAGTTTGTGCATTGATTGTTTTGACTGATACAATTTTATTAGTATTACAAATGAAACAATTATACCTACAGTCTATGATTTAATTCCGCAGTTAATATGTAAACTTTTTTAGTAGGTATCTACTGAAAAAAAATGTTGCCAAATTGAGTAAAGCGTGAACTGAAATATTTTATAGACTTTAAGTAGGTCTATGGATGATGGTATAGCTTCTTTAAAAAATACCTATTTAATATCTCGCAACAGCTGTGTGAGCTTTTCTTTAAATTATTTTTAACTTTCAGAAAAAAAAGTGTTTTTTTTAATAATTATATATATTAAAACGCAGTTTTTTAACTCCACGCTTTATAAATAAAATGGGTCCTTACAACGCGAAACATTACTTTAATGAAATAGTTTAAGAATGTGTTAAATACTGCCATAAATGTAATTAATTATTATTTTTAACGATTAGGGTTTCGTAGTCGCTAGGAAATCTAAAATCATTTTTTTTAGCTTTAAATATTTAAAACTTTTTGTTTTAGAACAAAGGAGTAAAACTAAAAAGACATTTGTTTTTGTAAAAAATATATATATATATATATATATATATATATATATATATATATATATATATATATATATATATATATATATATATCTATGTAATAAGTATATACTAATTATATCTGCCTAGTAATAATAATTTAGATTGTAAATAATATTTAATATAATAATCAATATTTTTGGTTTAAACCAAATAATATCAAAAATAACTAGACAATAAATTGTAATAAGAATAGGTATTAGTATTTAATTACATAAATAATTCATAATAATTATTTGTAATAATAAATTATCTGGCCGTTTTATTTCAAAAAAACTAGTAGACAGGTAAATATCTCGTTTATTTATTTATATTTTATTTAATAATTTTCAGTTTAATTTACTACATAATAAATAATCATTATATCTTATGCTAACTACGTTATAATGATATGAGTTTTAATTAAATACGTAGATCGTAATTGTTGGTTGCATTTGTTCTTGGACCTTCATACTGCTTTCCATCAGGTAGATGTGAGGTCACATGCCGAGCTCTCATAAAAAAATATTTAAAAAAAATTGCTTACCTAATGAAAACCTAAAAAAAAAAAATATCATTACGGAAATTTAGATTTAAATAATAAATTGTTAACCCATCATATAACTTTGTCATCAAATTATTCATCAATTAATTGTCACGCGACAACTAAATAATGCTTTAAAAGTTGCAACTTTTCGGTTGTTCTATCTATTGGGTCAGTAATTCATATGGTGATTGAAAGGTATTTAAAACTATTATTTTTTACCTATAATTCACAAAGTATAGGTAACAATTATGTAATCTAACTATGGCTAACACTTATCGGATGTCAATGTCATAAAATTTTTGGCTAATATTTTTATATATAAAAAGTTATTTACTAAGAGTTACTTTACTGATATTTTTAAAAAGACTTTTGTGAATTAGGTGCCATCTGTGGAGTAAACTAGTCGTTATTTATGTACTTATAGCATGTACTATTAGTTGAATATTCAGTAGGTTATATTTTTTGTTGTATTTTTTTTATCATATTTAGCTACGTATCGTCTTATAAATTTTTAGTTATGTTCTAGTAAAAAAATTAATAAGAAAGATACACTAACGCCACATTGGAAATGTCTTCGCGATATCTCGCTGTTCAGTTCAAAGGTTCCAAAAAATATATACAAAAGTTTGTTTACATTTTTTCTATGTAATAAAAAATGTACTAAGTATATCGTATATTATAGTATATTATTTTTTAACTTATTTTATTTACAGAGTTTGAAATAATAATTAAAATAAGTAGGGATCTTGGCTTGGCTAGGCTAGCCAAGATCCCTAGGCTACAGTAAAAAAGATCTTGACTTGTAAAATACCTAAGTAAATTTTATAAAGATAATGAAAGACAAGCTATGTAGCAAATAACTTTAGTGTAAGTTTTTTTTTTCTTGTAAAGTATTTATAAATACCTGTTATTTTTTTCTGAGGAAGAATATAAAAAATTTGAGCATCTCTAGGTTTTCTAACGCATTTTACTATTTTCATGTAGTAAAAGAACGTACGCGAAAGACAAGGAATTTCGTACGTTGACCTCGCATTACGTTTGTCGTTCGTAATGAAACAACCTCGTCATACTGTCATCTCGCTCGCACAACAAAGCGCGTTGAGAAACGTAACGTATTCATATACGTATACGTGAGCAACAACCAATAGGACCGCTTTATTTAAAAAATAATACGATCCTATTAGTGGTTACTCACTTATTAACATTACGTTAATAAGAAAAAAACTTATGATAGAACCTTAGAATCTCACGGCATTGAAAAATATATAAGAATGATACTTTTATAATAGCAACTGTCACCTATCATATCAAAATTTGTCATCTTTTTCTGAGATTATGTGATTTCTTTTTTATTTTAATAAAAATATCAAAAAATACTCCATGGGTTTTCAAGCGAGAATTATTTGCCGGGAGACGTTATTTTAGGTAGACCTAAAATAACGTTTACACCATGTAGGTAGGTAGTTATTTGTCAATTATTGATAAATTCGTACCTAGTTCATAAACAGTTAAATATGGCTTCTCTTTTATTTTCAAAGGCATTTGAAACTTGGCACAATGTAAAACCCGAAGTCTAACGCATGTATTTGTTGGAGCAATTTTAATAAAATAGGCGTATGTATATCATATGATAATTTATTAACGGGCATTTTTATTGAAGAAATAAGTATTTTTTATTTAATAAATGGGTTTTATAAATGAAAAAAAAACTTAAGTCATTAAATAATCCACTGAAAGAAAATAACTCAGTAATATTATTTAGGTAATATTATTATTTCAAAGACCTTTAGTAGAGTAGGGTCATGTGAATGAATTTATCAATTTGTTTTGTTTTTGCATTGTATTTAATATTAAGTATTATGTAAGGTTATATAACAATGTTCACTGAACCCAATAATTTATCGAAAATTTATATTTTATAATTTGGATTATGTATACCTACGTATTTACTTATTTATAATTGAATCTCCATATAATTTAATAAATTAAGTTAATGTATTCGATATGTTTAAGTTAATTGTAAAGAGATAGAGTGTGGCGAATTGTTTGAACAAAAAAATAAATTGTGATATCTCAAACGTACATATTTATAAATACTTAATTAAAATTCCTAATAAAAAATATAATAATTATTTGTTACTTTTATTTAATTTGTAAAAAAATCCCACCGTGAAATATCTGAGGCTGTACCATGGGTTTTACTTTGTAGCAACATAGCGTTAATACGTGAGCAACAACCAATAGGACCGCTTTATTTTTGGAAACGCGATTGAATAAAGCGATCCTATTGGTGGTACCTCACGTTTTAACGTTACGTTGGTACAAACCAAAAGTAGAGTAGTTAATAAATTTCAGTTATGTAGGTAATGTGTATCATCACGGGTGCCTTACGGCGCCCGAGACCGCCTAGACAGCCCCAGGGTACCCAGCGGAGGGGTTTTAATCCCACCTCGTCGTAGCCGATGGTATGAGTCTACACCGAACAAGTGGCTAGCTCGTTGCGATGTTTTGAATAGACTCAATAACCCATCTATAAACAGTTTCACAAGTTGGTATAGTGAAACCGGGACCGACAGCTTAACGTGCTCTCCGAGGCACTATAGTGGTGTTGTCAAACAAATGTACATAATTTTTTAATTTTAAAATACGTTAATTTTAATATTTATGTAGGTAAGTTAGGAAAAATCAAGACGACTCAGTAAGGGGAAGACAGAGGCTCTACCATGGGTTTGCTGATTATATATACTTACGTTTTGAGGGTAGGATATTGTTTTTTTTACGATTTGTGACTGAAATATGCATTCTAACGAAAAAGTAAAATAGGTAGTTGTAGATAATTAAAATATCGAAAACTTTTGAATTGATTATATTTTAAAGCACTTTAAAATTATTAAGAAAAACACTAAAAGTTAATTTTTTTTCAGGTGAAAACGTTCTTATATGTGTTGTATTTTCTTTCAAGCAATATATTTTTAGAATATATACAAATTTTACTTAATTTAAAAAAAGCCTAATTTTCAATCCAAAATAAATATTCAAAATTATTATTATTTTTTACTTTTTCGGTGCTCATTTTCTTCGTTAAAAACTCTACTTTAAGATGAAATGAAAAAAATATTGTTTGAATTTTCTTACGAGTTAGTAGTATTCCTAAGTTTTCCGTTTACGTACTGCTAAGATAATTTCTTTTCAAAAAATCTTATTCATAAAGACTTACGAAGCCTTTATGAATATGCTAACACCTCTAAACGTTATTCATAAACACAAATTAATCCTCCATTAGTAATACAGAAAAAACTACTGAGAAGCTTGTTAAAACGCATTGGAGATGATTAGGCGGATGCAGTGCTAGCCATCCATATCAGCGACGAAAGTAAGGACCTATACAGTTATCATCCTACTAGGGCTATCTGTATGATTCACATAAATCATACAGAGGCTCTACCATGGGTTTGCGCCTTGTAGAAAAGTAACGTATTCATTTACGTATACGTGAACAACAGCCAATAGGATCGCTTTATTCAATCCTGTTACCAAGAGCCTGAGATTTAAGTTTTCCATGTGTACTGGCTCGATATTAAAATATTACAAACCTAACGCGTTATAATAAATGTTACTATAGATGTAACTTTTTGGCACCATCTAATTCAAAATCAAAGTCTTAAATATTTATTTCATGTAAACCTTTACAGGCATTTATAAAAAGACAAAAAATATATATATATACATAAGGTCCTGTGTACACTTGGCCAAGTCGCCATTCTTCCCACAGACAAATGTTGAGAATATAATACTAAATAAACAAATCGTAAACTATTAAACTATTGTCCTTGCGGGAGAAAAAAAAACAACCCAACCGAACACACACTACATAGCCTACCAGTTTAAGACTAGGTGGTTAGCTGGTTCCATTGACCTGTCAATCGTTGACTGCCCTGCAAAAGTCCCACCAAGGCGACCAACCCAACAGACCATAGCTACGCCCCAAATATACATACTTTAATATAGGTAATCAAAATATACCTACAAGTAGATAGATGGAAGGTATCTTTTAGGGCGCAAACGCTGATCACAAGTCGATCGCCTCAGAGACACCCTGGAGAAAAAGGTACCAGCAAGTAAAAAACTCTGATGTTCCACATGTACCGTATCATCAGAGGAGCATGGTCCTGCATGGTTATTGACTTAAACCTATGCTTATAGCATGTGGTATATACTCTCATCCTACTGAAGAGCACGCGTAGAACACCCCAAGGCAGATATACTATCTTACAATATTGAAAGTACAGAATTACAGAACACAACTTTTCTTTGATGCCAGCAGAAGATTTTCGGGATCTCCGCTTATTATATGATAACAATCAAACGTGCGTGCCCAGCGGAGATCCAAGGCCCCCACAGCAGCACCCGATCACGGACGTAACGTATGTGTCAGCCATCCTTCTGCTCAACCAGGCCCTTAGGGTGCAGACCAGAACCCGGCACACGCGCCACCACTGCAATGACCTTATAAGGAGAGGAAATCCGCTGGATACGTATACTACTACATTGCAGGGCCAAATACATAGCTGAATCCAAGGCCTAACTAGTTAAAAAAAACATGGAAATGTATTCTATAATTCTGTTAACAAAATAACTTAAAATAAATTACACAAATGAACATAAATGTTAAGTAATAACTAATTATTACTTTGTAGAAAATAATAAATATTTAAAATTAAAATAATAATAAAAGGTTATAGTAATAACAAGTTATTACCTCAACCAAAAATATATTAAAAAAAATACCTATTGTCATTAATATAATCATTACCTTTGTAATACGCCTTGGCTATTAAAGTTTGCTTTATACAATTTTTAAATTTTATATCATTTAGTTCTATAATTGATTTTGGTAATTTATTAATAAGCTTAATACTGTTTATTAAAATAAAAAGCCTAATAATAGCCTAATACTGTTTATTAAAAAAACATTTATTAGTTTTTTGTAATCTGAATCTTGGTATATCAATTTTGTTTATATTTCTTAAGTTATGCCTATCTGCATTTTTATTATTTTTTTTATTTAAAGTAGCAGAAACAATCTTTCCTTTTAATTTTCGGCGACACAGCTTTTTTTTTATACCGCCACAAAGCATGATAGGATATTTTTTCAAAGGCTATGAGCATAGAGATGAGGCTTAAAATGTATTATCATTTCATAATCATGAATGAATATATCCATTTGGATAAAAAAAAAATTAAAGCGCCATCTCAATTGGAATAGCATTACTAATGTTTTTATTAAATGCTAATAGATGGCGCTAATAAATTGTGGACTAAAAATGTATTATATCGCCATCTATATTTGAATAGGATAACTAATGTTTTCTTGCAATGCTAATAGATGGCAATTTTCTTAGCACCATCTAATTTTAAGTAGCAGAAGTATTTCATAACAATGTGAGACATTTTTATAAAATATTTATTATAGCGCCATCTCAGTTGGAATAGCATTACTAATGTTTTTATAAAATGCTAATAGATGGCGCTTATTATTAAATTGTGGACTAAAATTGTATTATAACGCCATCTAAATATGAATAGCATAACTAATGTTTTCTTGCAATGCTAATAGATGGCAATTTTCTTAGCACCATCTAGTTTAAGTAGCAGAAGTATTTCATAACAATGTGAGTAATTTTGATAAAATATTTATTATAGCGCCATCTCAGTTGTAATAGCATTACTAATGTTTTTTTAAAATGCTAATAGATGGCGCCAATAAATTGTTTGAAAAAAAATTAAATGGACTAAAAGTTCATAAAAAAAATTAAAGCGCCTTCTATACTTGAATAGCCTAACTAATGTTTTTATAAAATGCTAATAGATAGCGCTTATTATTAAATTGTGGACTAAAAATGTATTATAACGCCATCTAAATTTGAATAGTATAACTAATGATTTCTTGCAATGCTAATAGATGGCCCTTACAAATTTTCTTAACACCGTCGTATAAAAGTTAAAATTTGATTTTAACTTTGACATGCAATTGATATCCAATTAATTTAGTAGAATAAGCCCCCAACTGTCATTCGAGTATATCGAGCCGACATGAGTGTCGAATGCACGTGAACTGGAACTGCCCCCCTGTACCCCTAGTGTGAGTTTTCTATTACTTTGAGTTTGAGTTAACTAAAATTTGTATGGGATATAGTTCAGCGCTCTAAGCGGAAATTTTGCGAACTAAAAATGCGAGCGTGTGATTGGTCAAAATGTTAACGCCGTAGTATAGTTAACGCGAAATGATAAAAAACTCACACTAGGGCTCCTGATTGGACTGATCTAGAAAATCGATGACTACACAGAATGATAGTGAAAAATCTAGTTCAGTAACGGGTTTTTATTAATCTAATTTTTATGACTTTGAGAGGCAGTAATCAAAAACGGTTCATTTAATAAACTTGTATAATTTATAATGAACCGATAAAATAAAACAATATTCAATTATAAAAATAAAATATTTATTTTTATTAAATCAACAATAAATTCGAAACGTAATTATTTTAAGGCTTAAGTTGTTCATTGGTCTAAAGCTGCATTAGATACTTACAAAAGATTGTTATACATACCGGAATAATTTTAGGTACAATATTAAAATTTTAAAAATATATTTTTCATTATAGTCGGTAGAGGCACAGATTAATTTGGTAGAGGGCGCTTTCACAGTAAGCTTAACGAAGACATACAGCTTAGCCAATCATAGCTAATATCACTCTCATACCCCGTGGTTGAAATTGCGCTTACATCGAATACAATCAAATATTAACGAAAGTCCCATCTCTGGCACAGAAGAAATAATAGTACAAGTACTCTGGTCCAAATTGGTTTTAGTCGAATACGCGCGTATACGCGTTTATTTCTATATTCAGTTTGGAACGGTTGGTATATATTGATAGCTGTGTGAGTGTGAGTTTTTATAACATTTACTTTCGCGTTAACTATACTACTGCGTTAACATTTTGTCCAATCACATGCTCGCATTTTTAGTTCTCAAAATTTACGCTTGGAGCGCTGAACTATTTCTCATACAAATTTTAGTTAACTCAAAATCAAAATAATAGTAAGTAAACTCACACTAGGGGTACTGAATACAGTGTTCCACCTGTTTTACGTATGCAGTCGTATTGGACCCAAAGTCAAATATAGGGTGAAATTTCCAAGTATGCCTTCAAGACCCAAACTACAAGTAATAGCGAAAAATGAGATAGATTTTTTTAAAATTAATTCTCCTAGTCGGGAATCGAACCGATTGATTTTGAAATTGCGTGGCGAGATACGTCACTTGATATATATTCCAATATAAAAGCATCTTGAACCGGTGTTTACAGCGTACGTATTCAACAGAATACGTACTCAACGTAAGCGCAAATTTAACCGTCCTGATAATGTATAACAAAAAAAAATGTGCTCTGGCTCTGCTTGAGTCGCAATAGTATAATATAAACTATCAAAAACCATATTTCTTATATTTATTTATTTTATTAATTAAACAAGAAAATTAACTTTTCGCACATCATGTTTACAAAATATTTTAACAAAACATAAAACCATGTAGAATGTATTGGAACATGAACATGCTATAATATATTTGGAGATTATTTGTATTTTAATTCAATGGTAAAATGGTTATGTATGAAATAATACAAAAAATGACATAAAAATAAGTTATTTACTTAGCACTCCTCTTGTACCAATTACAGATTCATTCCTCATTTAACAGTAGGTAGTAGTACAGAGGCTCTACCATGGGTTTGCGCATTGTAGCAACGTAACGTATTTGTATACGTATACGTGAGCAACAACCAACAGAGCCGCTTTATTTTTAGTAACAGGATTGAATAAAGCGATCCTATTGGTTGTTGTTCACGTATACGTAAATGACAACTGCGCAAACCCATGGTAGAGCCTCTGTGTACATTTATGTAAAAAAATATATAACAAAACAATTATCTAAATGAGTGCGTTCTAAAACGCGTTAATTATTACCCGCGCGATCATCACATCACTCGAAGTCGTTCCAAAATTAGCCGAGAGCGACCGAAGGTAACCGACAGATTAAACATGACAAGTGCAATAATTAACTGTGTAATTTCAAATAGGTAAAGATGCGATCTTTACCTATTTGAAATTACACAGAATAATTATTTGTATGTGATTTGACATTACTAATCTTGGTATAACTTATACCCTCTTTTGTTTGAATCGGCCCTTAGAAGAATAAGGCCCCAGCTTTTATATAAGTAAAATAAATGTGCGTGATGCACTAACAAAGGGTGCGATTTTTTAATTTCAGCGATGACTATAATTATTCACTTAAAAAATTTATGACTATTTTGTCATTTCGGTGATACTTAGGCCCAGTTTCTTGATGGATAGTTATCTCAACTAATTGTCAAATAATGACAGATAACTTACTAAAGGTTAAATTTCGAAAAAAATGTGTTTCTTGATGGATAGTTAAATTGACTATCTGTTAAATATAATAAAATAATAACTATGATTTTAACAAATAGTTAGTTATTTTGACTACTCAAAAATGAGTGGTTAAACGATTTAATCTCTAGTAAGATACGAATTTGGTGTTATAAATTGAAGTGTTTGTGTTGCGTTTTTTTGCAAATTATCTTATTAAAATGAATTTGAGCATTAAAAAATATTTTCCCTATTTTTAAAGTTCATTGAACTCTTAGGATGAAGAATGTTTTAGGACAAACAGACGTAAAAAAACTTTCCGTCCCAAGAAAGAACATTTAAACATTTGGAATGAAAATGAATTCAAAGAAAGGTTTAGAGTTAATAAAAAAACCTGTTTATGGCTTGTAGAAGAATTAAAAATGTTTCTTCAACGCCAAACAATAAGGTAAGAAAATAACTTTATATTCATAGTGAAGTGAGGTTAGGTCAAACAATAATTGAGGTTATTTAAGATGTCCTGTATCAAAACCTAATTAGGACTGGGTCCCCATAAAGGGATAAAATCACATAAAACTAGGTACCTACCTATATTTTTTTACATGACCCATTTGATGTTCTTATTATGGTCATGCAGTTTTGAAATTTTGAATTATCATCAACATACAGTTCTTACCACTTACTGGATATTTATTTAAATTATTGTTACAGAAATCATGCTGTCAGTGTAGAGGATCAAATATTATTAACTTTAAGATGTTATGCAACTGGAAATATACAGAAATGCTCATATTTATTTGGCCTACATAAAACATCAGTTTGCAAAGTTGTACTTATAAAAATAAAAAATATATATAAAAAATGAAGATGAAATTAACGCAGGGATGATGCCATTTTAAGATGGGAGGAAAGTAACAGATAAAACATGTACATTGTGCAGTGTTGTCTTAGGGACTGCCAGACATATACTTGAAAAAGTATAGTATTCACACCGAGATGGTAAAGTTCTAGAAATTATTTTCAAGATGGAGCTTACAGGATCATAGTATTTGGTTGAGTAAAGAGAGTAGTGAACACAGTCCAGGTAAGAGTTTAAAGGCCTTTAACCCTACTCCTCTGTCTCAAGTCCGGGAACACTGCAGTTCAATCCCTGCCTCCCAACCACACTATGGACCCGGCACCCCCACAGAGAATCCATGTATAGCTCACACATTGTCTCATAGTCTTTCAAATGTCCCACTTGATCATAACAATCTGGTAAGGTGTGGAAAAGCCACAGATATTGTGAAAAGTCTATAAACCTGCTTTGCGGTCACAAGTCCAGTAATACTGCAGGTCACACCTGACCATGCGATGGGCCCAGCACCCACATAGACATTCAAAAATTCAGATGGCTACAAAAATTGTCTAGTGTTTATAAGTATATGTAATAAAAATATTAATAATCATACAGGTTTTTTTTATCTGAATAATCCAGCCATATAATATTGGATAATAATTAACATAAATTGATGATTTAAGATATAAAAATAAACATATTAATCCATAGTAAATATGTTATCCTATATAAAATACAAATCCATACATATAAGTAATATTCATTATAGGGGTTCTGAAAAATAAAAAAACAATAATCAATAGGTATCCATTAACCATTTATTTTTATCCCAATTTTCAAATTCTTTTTTTTTTGGCATTGGGAATAATTGGGATTGATTATTTAATGAAATTTTAATAAAATTATCTAACCACTATCTTCAAGAATTAAAATTAAAAACACAAAATTCGCAACACTAGTTCATAAATGGTTACCAATGCCTTAATATATTAAAAATAATAATAACAAATGGTTAACTTGAGTCTACTGATAACCAATTGATAACTATAGTTAATTTTGTTTTAAGAAACACATTTGGCTGATGACTAATGATTAATGAACTTACTATAGTTGCTTAACTAATTGTTAAAGATACAAATAGTCAAATTTAGCCATCCATCAAGAAACCGGGCCTTAGTCATCCGCTGATATTCAAAAGTCGCATCCCTGTTCTCGAATATTTTAAATGTTACTTAAACTATTAACAATTAAGAATGGCAGATTTTCATAGAACCTGACAAAATGCCCGCCATTTGACATTTAAATAATACTTTACTATTTTCGTGAAAACAGGCGTAAGACACATCTTTATCACATTGTAATACACATCTTCTTTGAAGTCCTGTAAGTAATGTCATAAGGTATGGTTACACTATGTCACGATCTCTTTAACAACATCATTGGAGTTTGTATATGAAATGCTTCGATGAGTTCCTGTAACAATTGTATTATATTAACATCTATATGCTATTCACTATGCTGACAGAATAATTCTAAACACTAACCAAAGATTCTCAAACATTATTCAATGAATTGAAGTAACATTTAATTTATGTTATCCAGCAACAATATTTAATACAGTTAACAAACTTTACAAAAACACAGCAAAATATCACTTTTCTTCATTTGACATTAGGCATCATATTTATAATTAGATCTTTTGCAGTTATTGCTTATTGTAAAAACTACAAAGTTAGTACACAAGCTCACCACCTGTTAGGTGTTGCCTCGGAATACCATCGGTGAAATGAGGATGGGTTATTCCCTCAGGTGGGTGCTCTGAGGCCATTTAAAAGGTTCTTGAGAGTCAAAAAGGCACCCATTATGGTATTTAGTACACAAATATAAAAAAAAAGTTAAATTAAATACAGTACTTTAAAAAAGATATTTATTCACAGATGTTTTTTATTTTATTTAGATGTAATCATCATCATCATGCCAGCCTTTCGCGCGTCCACTGCTGCACATAGGCCTCCCCCAAGGATCGCCACAACGACCGGTTCTGCGCTGCCTGTATCCACCGGCTTCCCGCGACCTATTTCAGGTCGTCGGTCTATCTTGTGGGGGGCCTGCCTCTGCTGCGTCCTCCGGCACGCGGTCGCCACTCGAGAACCTTAATACCCCAACGGCCGTCCGTTCTGCGAGCTATGTGGCCTGCCCACTGCCACTTAAGTTTGGCGATTCTGGAGGCTATGTCGGTTACTTTGGTCCTTTTGCGGATCTCATGGTTTCGAATACGATCCCGCAAGGAAACGCCGTGCATAGCGCGCTCCATCGCCCTTTGTGTGACTGTGAGCTTTTTCATGAGGCCCATAGTAAGCGACCACGTCTCTGATCCGTAAGTCATCACTGTTATAGTGAGTTATAAATATTTTTTTTTTATTTAAAATACTTTATTGATATAGAAGCAATTTCAGTAAATGTAAAAATAACAAATTGACAGAAGTCAACGGAAATAAAAATTTAAGAGGAAAATGGTGGGTACTATTTTGTCCAAGCATACCCCATACAGAAAGTGTGCTTATACATATACATATATATATATATATATATACTTCTTTAAGCCATGGCTTTACTTGCTATAATATAAATAACTTAGGTTAAGAAATATGAAGTAATTGGGATATTATAGATAGATATAATTGTGTACAAGTAAATTTTTATTTTAGGAGTTATGTCCATTTAGAAGAATATGTAGGTGCTTGCTTGTGCATTTAATAGCAATGGTTGCGCGTAAGTGGACTGTATAGATCTAGATGCGGGTGCTGTGGTAGATATATAGGTCGTACCTAAAGATGCACTGATACAAACAATATATAATAAGGTTAAGGAGATGAAAGAAAGGACCTACCTCGGTATTCAACACTCCAGGCACGTCCAGGGTTCAAATCCTTGTTATAGCGGTATCAGCATGGTCCAGGCACGAGCGATGGCTCTTGGGGACGCGGTTTGGCGAATTCTCCGATTTATCTCGCGTGCGGGTATAGTGGGAGTTCGGAACAGTAGTACAGAACGAAAGCGGCGATTATATATCGAAACGAGATTATTTTGGCGTACACTACTGCTTGCGTCACGAACTCATTAATGACTCGTTCTTTTCTCCCATCCACTCATCGGTACCGAGCGAAAAATGACCAATGATAGGTATAGGAAAGGGTAAGGTATATGGGTCAGTGATCAAGAAAGAAAAGGATAGCTGGGGTAAGGTATAACACGGGCAAATTACATATTATAAATATCAGTATATAAATGGATACGACTTAATTTACCAGCATTACCGCAAAGCGCCTCAACATGCCCCCCCGCTTGAACTGACCCAGTTCAAAAGCGAAATATTAACAAAAGATAGTGGCGAAATAATACACAAATATAAAATGCATAAGAAAATAATATCAAAATTGTATACGAAATTTTAAAATTATACGAAAATAATAGGCTTTATATACGAAATACCAAATTCAAACGATAAAAATAGTGAAATTATACACGAAATGACAAATTTATACGATAATAAGCGAATTAATACACAATATTAAATTTATATGAAAACAATAACAAAATTAATAACTTATACAAAAATAATTCCGAAATTATATACGAAATGGCAAAAATACACGAAAGTTAAGGCGAAATTATACACGAAATAGCAAATTATACAAAAGTGATAGCGAAATATCACCCGAACTGGAAAATTTATAGACAACAATAGTGATATTATAGCGGTTACAACAAATATTAGCAGTTACGATGAATAGTAGCGGTTATGACGAATAATAGCGTTTACAACGAATAAAAGTGGTTATGACGAATAATAGCGGTTAGAACGAATAATAGCGGTTCCAACAAATATTAGCGGTAACAACGAATAATAGCGGTTAAGACGAATAATAGCGGTTACGACGAATGATAGCGGTTACGATTACGACGAATAATAGCGGTTACAACGAATAAAAGCGGTTACGACGAATAATAGAGGTTCCAACAAATAATAGCGGTAACAACGAATAATAGCGGTTAAGACGAATAATAGCGGTTACGACGAATGATAGCGGTTACGACGAATGATAGCGGTTACGATTACGACGAATAATATCGGTTACAATGAATAAAAGCGGTTACGACGATAATAATGTAACGAAATGATAATAATTTAATAGAAACGATATAAACAACTAACAGTATGCTGATAAAGCACAAAAAATCGCGACTATGTGGAAAAGAAAACTGACGCGAATCAATCGAAATCTACGTCGAAAAACTACGGTAAACTACGTAGTTACGATTTAAGAGCTCGGTTTTGTCTGAATCAATAAAACAATATCGACAACGGCGACAAAAAAGATTTTATTATTTATAAAAAGCTAAATTAAAGAGTTATTAAAGTAGGAAATTCCTTACAAGTGCTTTCTGACGCATCAGAACGCTAACGATGGCTCGGCCGTTGAAGCTAGTCCGATGAGTAGAAGCAGTAAAGAAACCAAGAAGATTTTACCAAAACATTATAAATAACAACACAAAATTGTTATAAAAATATTAATTAGCAAACATATTACAAAATTAAATTCAGGCGTTATGAATTATTAAATAAACGAAGTGTCGGCAGACACATTCATCGATAAACGCGATTGATATCAATAACAAATGCCTACCTATATATTGATAATTTTATCTATTTGTTTGCGAGGATGAGGACATGTAAATACCTAACGTTAGCTAAGTACTATATACCCACGTACCTATATCGAAATATTACAATAAAGTAATTTACGGCGAAATAAAGACGACACCGCACCGCAATGGTGCGGTGTCGTCGGTTGCGGTGGTACAAAAAACACGAACGATATTTTTAGTGGCGGATTTTACCACTGGAGCTTTACCGACGACCAAATACCCCAGCAGGGTTTCAATCGCGATGGGCTCGCCGGGTGAGCGAGAAACGATGCTACCACGAAGTATGCGAGCGTATAACTCAGCACCTAGGATCATGTCGACGTCAGAGGGCTGGTGGTATTCTGCATCAGCGAGTGGTATGTTTTCCAAGCAATCGAGGCGGGAGGTATCGACACGACTGCTAGGTAGCTCGTTCGTAATACGATTTACTACGAACGGTCGAATAGTGAAGCGAATTGCGTCGTTTAAACGAGAGCGAAGGGTTAGACAGGTGGTGCCCTCTATGGGGTTAGCGATGTCACCTAGTCCGGCGACGTGTGTAATAGTAGGCGGGGATATATTTAATTGTAATGCATCACAACAGGCTGTGGTAATAATGTCCCGTTGTGAGGCACTATCGACTAAAACACGCAATGTTTGAATATTCCCGCGCGAATCTACTACGTTACAAAGCGCAGTGCCCAATAGCACGGTTCTATTTCCTGAAGGGGTGACGGGGCTCGAGGTGGCGCGTCCATCGACGGCACACAACGAAACTGCGCTCGAGTCTGTGCTAGTCACAGCGGCAGTGGATGCGGGTGCGGTATGAGTCACGTTCACCGACGCGGGCGCAAACGAGTTAGGTATATTATGTGGAGCGGCGCAAGAGACGGTGGCGCCACTGTTACCAAAGTGCAACAATGTATGGTGGTTTCTCGAACACTTACGACAAGAGAACTTTGACTTGCAGTTATTCAATTTATGTATTGAGCTAAAACAGTTTAGACAAAGATTTTTTGTTTTAACAAAATCATAACGACTTCGAGGTGTCATACTATTAAATCCATCACAACTATATAAGTGCGAGTGGTCACTACTATGGCATAAAATACACGAAATATTACTATCTATTTTATCTACATTTACAAATATTTTAGAATAAGACGGTTTAGGCCGATTGTCATTCCTACCGCTAGGGGGCGCGAGAGATTTTGAAACTGGTTTTACAATATTACCAGCGCGTTGCAATATACGCGATTGCTCACGAACAAACTCCGTAAAATTGTCTACGGTGGGTAGTTTGGTATTCTCACAAATAGACAATTCAAACTGCTTTACAGTTTCAATATCAAGTTTTTTAGAACCTATATAAATAAAAACAAAGTCTAATAGGTTATCAAATTTTAGTTGCTTAATAGCCGAAATTAAGGATGAAAATTTATCAATATAATTTTCCAGATCGAGTGCGTTCGCGTGATTTATACTTGGCATGTTTAAAAGTTTATCCAAATACGACGAGGCCAACAAACGTTTATCATTATATTTACTAACGAGTGCATTCCACAAAACAGTGTAATTTTCAGCGGTAGGTAGAAAACCGTGGCAAATGTTTTGCGCCTTTCCGGTCAGTTTACCCACTAAATACTGAACCTTTTCGCCATCGGAAAGATCAGTATTTTCGTGAATGACTGTCCTAAAGTTTTCATAAAACATTGGCCAGGATTCAATATCCCCGCTGAAGGAACATAACTCCAAACGAGGAAGTTTCAGGTTATGTGCGCGACTAATACCTACAACCTGTTTAGGAGTTTGAGCTTTGTTTTGTGATGCCAAAATGGATGATTCTGTGAATTTAATACGCGAGTACAAATCCTGAAAAGAGTTCAGGGTTTTGTAATTAGGCTCAAAGCCAGGGTGGACGGCGAGTTCCAAGTCAAACTTCTCATCCAACATCGCGATGAACTCGCTTCGAATAACATCCAATCCTGATGCTTTAGCCATAAAGTTTTCCGATTGCGATTCATTACTATGAATATCTTTTGTGATACAATCGAAACAAGATTGTACCTGGCGAAAATGCGACGCCATTTTTGCGTTAACCTTTTTTAGGGCTAATTCCATGGTTGCCATTTTACGAAAATATATCTATATACTACACACTAACGAATAAATAACCTACTCCTGGTTCGCGATAACCAGAATCATGGCTCGAAGTGACCAACGGATGATTGCGCGTAAGTGGACTGTATAATCGAGATGCGGGTGCTGTGGTAGATATATAGGTCGTACCTAAAGATGCACTGATACAAACAATATATAATAAGGTTAAGGAGATGAAAGAAAGGACCTACCTCGGTATTCAACACTCCAGGCACGTCCAGGGTTCAAATCCTTGTTATAGCGGTATCAGCATGGTCCAGGCACGAGCGATGGCTCTTGGGGACGCGGTTTGGCGAATTCTCCGATTTATCTCGCGTGCGGGTATAGTGGGAGTTCGGAACAGTAGTACAGAACGAAAGCGGCGATTATATATCGAAACGAGATTATTTTGGCGTACACTACTGCTTGCGTCACGAACTCATTAACGACTCGTTCTTTTCTCCCATCCACTCATCGGTACCGAGCGAAAAATGACCAATGATAGGTATAGGAAAGGGTAAGGTATATGGGTCAGTGATCAAGAAAGAAAAGGATAGCTGGGGTAAGGTATAACACGGGCAAATTACATATTATAAATATCAGTATATAAATGGATACGACTTAATTTACCAGCATTACCGCAAAGCGCCTCAACAAGCAATTTCTACAAAACTTGGAAAACCTTAAAAATAATAATCATCAGTTAGAAGAAATTTAGGTTCTAAAGAAATTAAATTGTATTGTCCATTAAAATAGTTTTATATAAAAAGTTATATAAGAGGTATCGTCACGATAATTAATGACCTGAGATTCAATTTAAAGGTCATTGGGCAAATCTGACCCGGTTAGTGAAACACTCCGTACAATAACCAAACTAGATGTTAATCGAAAGTTGAAGCCCACTTTTCAACTTCTGTAAATTTTTTTTTTTTAAACCGTGGGTGTAAAATGTAGCCGATTAATGAAAAATCTATATTTTTGTTCAAGATATGCTTACACAATACCCATTATTTGTTAAGTAATTATTTTTATTAGGGAATTCTGCTAGTACCTACTACAGGATTTGCAGTAAGTATATGATGTTGTCTCTCTCGCACATTAGCCAGGTAAAAACTGGACTGATTTTCACATGATTTTTCTTTAAATGCGGGCAACATCATATTGCTGCCAACCCAGTCCTTCTTTCGTCACCTGTCGTTGTGATCTGTGTGATCTGTGTGTTCTTTGAGTTTTTTGTTCTTATGGATTAGTCTTTGAGTTTTTTGTTCTTATGGATTAGTCTTTGAGTTTTTTGTTCTTATGGATTAGTCTTTGAGTTTTTTGTTCTTATGGATTAGTCTTTGAGTTTTAGGAGAGTTTACTGGTTTTATTGTTTGCTTTTGGATTAGATTTCGTTAAAATGGCGCTTCAGTATGTTGTAAAATGAATAAAAACAATAATTAAAAGATTATATATGAACGAAGCTAAAATATATATATATAAAAAATAAAATAAGATTTTTATTTTTCGACTAGACAGACAGTACCCACAATAATGCGACCCTTACTATCGTAAACTAGATACATTTATCTATCTATCTCACCTAATTTTATTTCTGTACATCGTGGGTATGGATTTCATACTATGGCGCCCTTGACCTTTCTACCAAATTTTATCAAAATTGTTTTAGTAGTAGGGTGACGGATCCAGATGCCGACACTGCACCAAATTATTAGCACTTCGGTGAAAAATTAAAATATTAAGGTTTTTTTATGGTTTCTAAAATGCCATGTTATTGAAAAGTTTAAAAGGATTTTTAACTTCAAATCTAGCAACATTATACAATAGTGTCGCTTGTTGATCGTCGTGTAAATTACTGTAAATTTGAGTGGCAAAATTTTCGTTTGAAATACTCTTCATCAAGTATTCGCCGGTAAGTTTGTCGAATTTAGTGATTCATATAACAAAATTTGGTTAAAATTTGAAATCGTTGCTTTCTTTATAGCATCTATCCAAAGAGTTTAGTATAAACTAGGAATAGTTTTTTATTTTATAAGAGCCTATATAGGTAATTTAAGAAGTAAACATTTTAGTTTTATAATTAAACACATCAGAAATTCAAAAAAACACTTGATTTTGACTCTGTGCTGATAATTGGTTACACAACTGCTAATAATTGGCGATGGCGGTGCTAATATTTGGACATAGGGTAATATTTCCAAAAAATGATTTTTATGGATCATAGCTTACACTTAGTTATATAATACTATATAAATAAACAATATTTAATGTCTATTGTATCCCCTTGACACTGCAAATATGACAGAAATTGTAGCCTTTAATGAAATACTTGTAATTAAAACTTCTTGTCCTATTAAAGTGGTGATAATTAGGACCGTCACCCTAGTTTAATACACAAAATAATAACAAAAGCAGACATATTACCGCTAGACATTTTCTGCCAGTAAAACCTTAGAACAAATTAATCAGCAACTTACCTTCCATCTACTGATGTCTACACTGACTATGAACTGGTTCTCATCGTGAGCCTCTCCCGGAGTAGAATTGTTTGACTTGGGTTTTATGAATGGAAGTCCCACACTATCATCTACAACCAATATTAAAATCTATCTGAAATCACTTTATGATATAACAGTGTTTTATGAAATACCAGTAGCTCTACCACAAGTTTTTGTAAACAGTTTTTACTATAGCAGCTAGTAACTATAGATAGGAATCAACCATTAAGAGAGGTTTATTTGAAAAATAATGTGAACCTATTGGTTGATCCCTATCTATAGACTTGCGACTATAGTAGAAACTGTTTGCAAAATTTGTGGTAGAGCTACTGGGGGCATACTGCAACATTTTATAGCAATATTATTTTAATACTACATTGAATATCTATTTATATTGTATAAAATAAAGTCGTTTCTTGTGTCTGTTTGACCTCTGTATGCTTAGACCATCTAACTAATTTTAAGCATCATTTCTTCTGTACGATTTATATGTACATAAGTAATACATGGAATATGGTACATATCATTAGTAGTCATCAATGCTAAGCTGGGGCGGGTCGCTAGTTTACCCTAATAATAATATGTAGGACAAATTACACATATTGCTCTGGTCACAAACTAAGCTCTAGGCTTGTACTATGTGTACCAGAAGCAACAATATAATACATATGATATTTTATAAACACCCAGACCATGACAAACTGTACAGAAAAAACGTACTATTATTTTTTTGCCATGGGTGGGAATCGAACCCACGACCTCCGGATACAACGCCAAAGGCGCAACTATTCTACAGAGGCTCTCTATGGCCTCTAATGACTTATAATATTAAGCCTTTCAAGAACACTTTAGTTATAAGGTATACTCTTTTTTTTTAAACAAATTAAAAAAAAAAATGGTGCAAGGTATGTCACTTTTGTATCTACCTGCCCAAGCAGACATTATTGTTTAACAATATTTATTGCTCCCATTTCGTAACCGCATTATTAAGCCAGCATGGCTTAATAATGCGGTTACGAAATGGGCGGCGACAAAGACGTATTTGCATTACGAGTCTATTGTTGTATCTGCTTTTGCTATAATGTTCTAAAGCGAATGGGGTCAATCTGAAAACCCACAGGGGTGGGTTTTAATCTATACCTGTACTAGGAGCCTTAAGCTGATAGTTACTAAAATTGCCGTTTATATACATTTAACTACTTATTTATGTTGTTTTCATAGTTTTTATATTCTGTGGTCTATATATTTGGTAATAAGTATTTTCCACTTCTATTTATTTTGCGGTAGTAGAGAAACTTACCAACATATACAGATATAACTGCATCCCTAGCCAGGAAGGACACATAGTATATATTCTCGACAGTACGGGAAAAGCTGTCAGGATCCAGAACCAGATGAAAGTAGCTCAGAGGCTTGTCTCCATTGTTCCGATAGTATTTTGTTATAAATCTCCGCACTCGGATCACCATCTCTGACCCTTCATCTTTTTTTTCTAATCTGAAATATATATTTTGGTTACAAAAATACAAGTAGGTTTTAATATAATGCTGCTTTAGCATGTTATAATATCCACCGCCTGAACAACTATAAGATATTACATCTTATAGTTGTATTAGACATGCCACTTCCTATGCAACAGAGTAGTGGATACATGGAACCAGCTACCACAAGATATAGTGCAATCTTCCACTGTAAACGTTTTCAAAAATAAATTGAACAAGTGGTTAACTGCAGTGAATTAAACAGTGATACAACAAAAACTATAGTTTTATGAACATGACCTACACCAGTGCTTGATATAGTGCTGTTAATATTCAATAGTAGTAATCTTGGAGAAAAAATAAGAGAGACAATTGTCCAACACGTGGTTGGGAGGCATGGGAGTGAAACTCAGTATTTCCAGACTTGAAGCAGAGTTATTTGAATTCTTGTCTTCAGCCTTTCTTAAGGCATCTTAATTGAGATTTAAAACATGCATGTTGCCCTACATCCATAAATTAAGTCACATGAATTTCGTGATTTTTTAACCTGTTGTATTGTTGTATGCAGCGTACACTCTCAAAGGGAATGTTTTTACAGTTTTCATTGTTACTCCTCTAGAGAGAAGTACTCAGTTTTAAAACTGTTGCAAAAACGGGGAAAAAACATTCCGTTTGAGAGTGTACGCTGTGTAAACGACAGTTGCTGCAGACAAAGTTGCACAGATCAGCTAGTATAATATAAAGTAAATACACACTTATCAATATTTTCTGGCTCTTTCCGTTCAGCAACCTTTTGTCTTTCCACCTTCCTCCTTTCTCGACGGGGCCTCTCCTCGGGGGGTGTTGGAGCAAATGTACCAAATAAGAACACCACAGGCGGGATCTCTTTAGGAAATGAGAAAGTCCAGAAATCTTGGTGGTCTCTCTGAAAATTTATTAAAATGATTTAACCCTTCACCTTTTTGTGGCAACACAAAACATTTTATTATCTATAAATTTCAGGAACATAATTATTTTATCTATCTATTTTGTATATACATACTAAATAGATAAGACAATATTGTTTAATAACCCTCGCAATCACTTTCTGAGGAATGATTTTTTAATTAATTAATAAAAGAAAAGTATAAATGTACTCTTGAGAAAAAGTAAGTTAGATTTTTCTTAGGTTACTATCACTTGTCTGACTGTATTATATGTAAGCAAGGCATATTTACATGTCAAAAGCATTTGACAACCTTATCGCTGTTGCTGCAGACAACTGAGAGTCCAGGTTACCTAGAGAGCCTCATAAACTCCTCTATACTTTTAAAAAACATATTTAGTATTTATTTATTTTATTTAAATCTTTATTGCATACAAAGGCGGACTAATGCCACTAGGCATTCTCTACCAGTCAAACCTTCGGGACAATAAAAGCAGTTAATAAGTGAGGTAGTGCAATACAGTAACTGAGTATATAAACCAGTGAATATTATATAAAATACAAAAATACTTACAATCTATTATACACTACTTAAATATATCTTATATATATACATACATAAACTACATATACACAATACTACCAACTACAAAATGAGAAAGGAAAAATAACAAAGTGAAAAGGAATAGAATAATGAAAGATAAATAAAAACTACCTATGAATTTAAATAGTAATCATATACTCTTTTTTTAAATATGACTCTATTTGGTGATTGTCTTATTTTGACTGGTAAATTATTCCAAAATCTTGCAGGGACAACTGCAAATGATTTAGAAACAAAGGTGGTATGATAAGAGGGGAAGGCAAGGGTTGCATTAAAAGTAGATCGAAGAGTTTAGTATACATAAATTAAAAAAAGTGTTCAACTTACAATATGACTAGCCAAGGCATGTTTGTCATAAGCATTGGCATTTCCACTGACCAGCAAAGAGCATTTAACAACCTGATCGCTGGTGCTACATATGACCTTCGAGTCAAGGTATCCTTCTCCAGGATGTCTCACTCTTTCCTCAATACCTCCATCAGCCAACAACTGTTGGGCTTCCTTTAGAGCTGATGATGTGAAGTTTATTCTGTCATCATGGGTAGACTCATCCTCTGTAATAATTAATTATGTATGTATATTCTGCTCTTATATTCTTTTTATTAATGCTCTTTTTCCCACAGTTTTATACATATTCATGAGTAGGGCATGGATACCGGTATATCGTTTTTTTTTTCAGTTATTGATTCCGGTATTTGAGGATAAAATACCGATATTTCGGTATTTCGAAAAAAGTGATCTATTTTTGCAAGGGTGTTAAAAGATTATGCAGAAAATGGTAGAATGCTTGATTTCTATGGTTCATATTCTGCAAATGAGTTTTCATATGACACAAATCACGATTATAGACAAAATCACCACAAAATTAACTACGCAAAACACTGCATCTGCATGCATATAACCAGTATCTAGGTATATTTAAATTTAATGATATTGCTTTCAGTTATTCGTCTAATGTTTTACATATGCAAATAAATTGCTAACATCACTGATGAAAGCAGAGTTAAATTACGCCTGCGCTTATATTATGGTTTATTATATTTAAATAATTACTTTCTAAGGTACCTTCATTTGCAAATTGATTTTGTTTTAACAATTCTTGTTTGTATTTGGTGATTAAGAGATGACTAATACGATTTTTTTGTAACATGTTTTTTTATCATTATAAAGTAAAACTGATTTTCATACCTATTTCATTGTGATATTTGTGCCAATGAGACAATATAAATAATTCTTGGATCAAATAACGTATTTTCTTTAGTATTGTTAATCACCAATACTTTAACAACTCATTTTGTGGTTTCTAGCGAAGTAATAAATTCAGAGTTGTTTAAGTGCCTCTGCCATATAGCATAGAACACGACTTTATGCCCAGTCCCTATAAGGTTCAAACAAACCATTCAAAAGAAAAGTGTTCCTAAAACTTCACACATGTACCATTGGCTAATAACTAATGGTTGGGAGGGTACTTCTTATATTTTGATCCCTGGGATTTAATACTAAATTTCATCAAACATACATACATACCTACATTACTTTTGCATTTTCTAGGTCTAATAAGGTTTTGGTTTTAGTTTGTGGGTACACTGGTTTCCAGGAGACTGCTGCATCAATTTCTTGTTGAGGTGTTACACCTTTCAGGGTAATGCAATTTATCTCTGTCACAGCCTATTTTGTAATTGCATTATTTAATCGGCATAGTGGGAGGGATCAATGTTGTTTGACAACAAATATTGATTGACCCCATTTACTTATTCACGGACTTTGTAGGTATGCTTACCATCAGGTAGATATCCATACCAGAAGGTATGGATCTACCACATGCCATGCTCCAATAATAATAAAGTGTATGATTTGAATAAGGATGAGAGGATGTGAAGGGGGATGATTTTATACCTGACAGTGTAGAATGGACATACCTTGCTCTGCTCTGATCTTAAACTTATACTCCGCCCGATACAGTTTTGGAAACTCTTAGCAGGTGTCTGTGTTGAGACGTATGTCTGACTATGGAGATTCACAACCATATTCCGCGATAGCCATATCTAAGCGTAACGCCCAATGCAGCGCCCATCTCTATGTACAAACGCAGTTCATCTAATGTACTATGAAAAGTACAACGTACAGAGTACCACAGCTTGACAATGCCGACAGGAAGTAACCTCAGGTTTTCCAGGTACTTACTGGTCTCGGTCGCTCTTTATCAGAATTGAGCAGCCGATAAGAAATGCTTAGCTGTTTGTAGAATATTTACGCGATATTAATAAACAAAATATTATCTTGTTAGAATACTGACCTATTGTGGACAAATTACTTAATATCTCACGATATCGTAGTTTTCTATCCAAACTGCTAAGACTTGGTCTTGATTCACTCATATTAATATCAAATAAACTTTGTTAATAAAATCAAGGAAAATACTCTCTAACGAAAATAAAAAACAAAAGTCTCGCGCGCTGTTTTCATTTTTTTTTATTATGATTCAGGCATAGGGATTTCCGATCGGATCCGATCTTTTAGAAAATCGGATCGAGAGCATACGATCCGGCAATTTTTGTATCGGATCGGACCATACGATTTTTTGGCGGGTCGATACAAAACTTCAAAGATCGGATCGCTCGGATCGTATGAATTGAAAGGCAGTTTATTTACTACATTTGAGTAGGGTCCTTTGGATTTTTTGTTATAAACCGACCTTGATGTTTTGTTTTCGTTACGTTCCTAACTTGGCGGCATCTTTTGCGGGTAAATATACGCGAATCTTATTTAATTTTATTATTAACAAGTATTGTAAGTAAGTAAACATAAATATGTGACCAGATTAGTTTTTATTTGTTACTGTCTCAGACTTAAAGACGTTTTGTTTTTATAAAACTGCTTAGTGAAAAAATAGTCCATCCTGTAAAACCCATTGTATGGAGTTAGTTTACAAAGGTACCAGAAGGCGGAAAATTTAAATTATGTTTGACCATTGTAAAAATAAAATACGCAAACCTTTCAACACATTTGCAACGTCATCATGCCATTATACCCATTTAAACATTAATAGTTTTTTAATATATCGCGAATATTCTTTCAAATTATTTCTTAGAATAGAATTGTTTTTTAATTATTTTCATCCGATCCGATCGATTTCCTGAATATCGGATCGACGGCGATCCGATCCGAGGATTGGATCGAGGCATTACGATCCGATACGATCCTCAAAATCGGATCGCGAATCCCTATTCAGGCAAGTGTGGAAAGGCAAAGACACTTTTATATCCACATGGCTTATATTTTGTTTTTGGACTAATACTTATGGTATTGATGTAATCTGGCGAAATGTCAAGTCAAAACGTTTTTTTACTATATCTTATATGCCATCTAATAAGTCGAATAAAATAAAATAAAAAGATACTCGATAAATGTCATTAATGTCGAAAATGTTTTTTCAATATATCTCGTTAACCGTCGGTGGTAAACCTATTAAGTTTGTACTCTAATAAAAGGAAATAATGAGATCAAATCCTATTAGTACTCAAAAATCAAAATTATGTTTATTTTTCTTAATTAAGTTTTTTTAATTAAATAGTTATTACAAATATAATAACCGTTATCTAAAATCTTTATTTTATTCAATAAAATATACAAAAATAAATAATATAATAGTAACTAATAACTAACTAAATAAAATATTTCATGAAGGTCTTCCGATGCTGCGCATGTGTTCCAAATACTCAACGCATTGCCCCTCTGAATTTCCAGCGATATTCGTTGGAAGAAATAAGACCTAGCGCGATGGTCTCCAGATGCATTAATTAATAATTTACCAAGTTGTTGACCAAACTTTAATGCATCTGGGGACCATGGTCCTAACGTTTCCACCGAAAACGCCAGAAATTCAAAAGAGAAGCAATGCGTTTTGTATTTTTGAATCTTTTTGTTTTGGGCCAAAAGCGCCGCAGCACCGGAAGATACAGAGGTGATGTGGACGTAACTTGGAGCTAGGGTGTCCACACAAGTAGCGTCCCATAAAAGTGCTCGACCTCTATGCCATGGTACTATGGTCACACCGTCCGGTCTTTTGCCATCGTCACGGTCTAGACCGACTGGTTCTAGAGTACTGGGTATACCTGCAGACGCCAGCGAACGTTTTATTATATTATTTATATTACTATGTCTCGATATACGACCAGTACTCAACCTACATGATAAACCATGATGACCGAAAGTTGTGACCGCAGAACCACAAATACATGTGTGAGGCCGGCAAATGGGGGCACCTATCCTGAGGGACACCGCTATTCTAATTGTCTGTGAATCTAGTAAAGTACCAAAACTAGGTGACGGTAAGACTTCTAGCCATGCCCCGGACTCTTTACATTTAGCAGCTAAGAATCTTGATTTTTCTGTGGTATTTAATGAGTTTATAAAATTATTAATTTTTAAATTTATTATTGGTAAATCCCAAAGTTTTTGTATTGATTTTTGTAAAGGGAGGTCTATTAAGTTAGTATTGTTTTTCCAAACAGTTATAGCTTCATCCATAAAGCTTACTCTATTGCCCAATATGGACGGATTTATTACTTTACCTATAAGCTTTTATGTATTGAAGCTATGAACGCTGGGAGTGCAATGTCGGAAGGGCATCGTAGACCTATACCGCCTAAACGTATTGGTAATGTAACTTGTTGCCACGATGTGTTAATTAGTGATATATTTAAAATTTCCTCTATACTGTTTTTAATATTTAAGTCTATATCTCGAAGAATATCTGTGTGTTTCCAAAATGGGCAACATCTTAAAAAATATATTAACCTAGGCATACTAAAGCAATTTCGAAGAAGTACTAGAGCTACATGCGGTGTTATATTCAATAACTGCGGCCACATTCTGTTTCTTATAACGTGATCGTTAGATTGTCAAAATAACGATTTCCGCTATTAGCGCGCTCTCCTCCAATCAGAGTAGTGTTTTGATCTTCGCTGATTGGAGGAGAGCGCACTGATAACGGAATTCGTTATTTTGACAATCTAACGCTCACGTTATAAGAAACAGAATGTGGCCGCTGATCTTTAAAATAAAGTAAATTTTGTTGCTTTTTGAACATTAATCGCCTAAGAGCATTTTGTAAAATAGGAGCGCCTAATAAAAATATATTGTCTGAGTTCATAGTTTTAAAATTTGGAAGAATGTTTTCGAATTTATTTGTCATATTTTGTATTTCATTTGATTTTTGGGGATTAAAATAAATTTCGGATTTGTTTGAATTTTTGTCTAGGCCAATTGATTTTAATTCTGGTATTAATTTATTTAGGTCTGAAATAATATCAGTAAATTTTCCTGCCATTGTTCCATCGTCGAGGTACCATAGGTTTAATTGAGATGTAAGTGTATTAATTTTATTATGTATGGCTAGACTAAAGAGAGTGAGTGATATTAGTCTACGTAGTGTACATCCGATGGCAATTGGCCTAATTCCTCCGTCTTTTTATTAAAACCTATTAAATTTGCCCCAAAAAAGAATGGTTTTATGTCATTATTAATTTCTTCATTTAAAACAAATTTACAAAATTGGGTTATTGCTTTTAGAAGGTTTTTTCCTGATATATCGTTAGAATGGTTAATAAGGTCCTTTAAATGTTGAGAAGAAAGTCCGTCAAATCCGCTACTTGTACCTGGTTGAAAAGCCATAATTGCATTGTACACGACATCTTCATTTATGTTAAAAATATTGTTATTGTTTTCAGGTGGAATGCATAAATTTTGTGATAAAGGACATGGGTGCTTTTCTCGAAGTATTTTTAATGGGTTTTCGTTGTTATTACAAAAAGTATCATTATTAGATAGAAGTCTTACCGCTCCTCGGGTGTCACCGTCATAAACTTTGTCCTCTGCTTTTTTAGAGATGGATTTACGAATATTGTTATTTAATATAAAATTGATGTTATTTATTACTTTATGTTTGATTTGTGCCGAAAGATTTTTTCCTGAATTCAATTCATTTGATACATGTAAATAATTAAAGGAAAATAGTAATAAATTTTCCCAATCTGAAAATTCATTGTCACTACAGCATTTATTAATAATGTCTGTTAATTTTCTCGATATTGAGGGTCTAGCTGCTCTAGGAACATGTTTGATCACAGGAAATCTCTTTTTAAACTAAAAACATTTATATCTTTAGTTGTAGATGTTGCTCTATGATTAGTATTATTAATATTTGCATTAGTGTCAGGCGCTGGATATGATTTTTATGAATATGACCAATGTGTATATTAAGTCCACGCTCACCTCTGTATAATTTATTATTTTGACATAAGGAGCATTTTAATAAAGACATATAGTATTAAATTAAAACCTAGTAACGATAATAAAAATAAACAAATAAATAATAAGTAATTAAAAAAAATAATAATAATAAGAATAAACTTTGAATAAATAAATAAAATAATAATAAATAGTGACCTAAGACAAAATTAATGTAAGAAGAATAAATAACTATTTAAAATATTGTTAATGTAGGTATAACAAAAATAAGTCTTGTTTAAATAATTTCTTAAGTCTCAAATTCTCAATTATAAATTGTCATAAATTGATTTCTAGTACATCAAATTAAAATCCATCCAAAGTAGGTGTCTGTTATTATTATCTTCCATTATATGTATGTAGAATTTACTAGAATAATATATAATTATATTTTATTTGTTAGCTTTTAAATAAATAGTACTTATATTCTTCCAACATCTTTTAAGAAATTCATTTCTAATCTTCTTATCCAAATATTTTTGATATATTATTTGATAACTATTGAAATAAATCGATACTGCTTAATAGTCCATGTCAGATATTTTAATAAATCTCTATCTAGATCTAGGTAGGTATAATGGCCAAAATCTTCACAAATCAATTTTACTGAAGAAAGTATCCTCGCGCTTCCATAAATAGAAAAATAATATATTTGTATCTTCAAGTAGTTAAATGATAGGCATTGGACAGTGGGTATTCTTTTATTGAATGTGTTTAAGGAATTCTATATAAATTCTTCCAAAAAACCACAAGCTATGAATTAAATGCACAGCAATAATAGAATTTTAAAATTCGCAAATCGTAGTAAAGTAATAATTCGCAAAAAAGATTGCTGAAAGAAATTCACCAAACGTCACCTGATAAAAGAGAATAGGGGTTTGGTTGTTACTATCCGTTTTCCGATTTAAAATTTCACTTTAAAAAGCAGAATAAAATAGAATATAAATTATTATTTTTTTTGGAAAATATTGTAAACAATGCCATAGGTGTCAGTTTTTTTAAAATAATAACCGTTATTAGTTATTTAAGAAATAACGACTTTATTGTATTTATCTACGTTACGTAACGCTCACCTCTAGTGTATTTCAAGATGGCCGCATTAGCCAACCTTCCTTGCGGTCCGATTCACGCCAAAATCGATGTCAGCGCTGTCAGCACCGGTCCGATTGGACGTAAGCGCGCTAACGATAGATGATTTGCCTCACGGTCCGAATGGCGATAACACCGCTGTCAGCGCTGACGTTCATAATCACCGGTCCGATTCAAAAAGCGCGATGAGACCGCTCACGGCGCTATTTGCGTGCTAATGAATCGGACCAGTGATTAAGCGCGCTCACAAGAACATCAGTTGTATCTCCCTCTATCTCGCAACTAAAACATATGCTCTTCTCACTCTGATTGAATGCCAATTAAACGCCATAAAAAAATAATGAATTTTAATGTATTTTGTATATTTGTTTACATAAATACCAAAATAAATGAGAGCACAACACTTTTAACTATCTACTTAATAATTATTTTAGAAATTTTAATACTCTCCTCAAAAACATATCTCTAGATAAATGTCATTTTGACAGCGCTCACAGGGATTTCACCCAAAAGCAAAATCACTGTAAGTCCAATATGGCGTCTGTAATGACGTCACTATTAATGTCAAATCATCTATCGTTAGCGCGCTTACGCTAGACATGGGCGTTTTCGTATTTTTTGGCATCGATGCGCATCGTTGTCATCAAAATCGGCACCCGATGCCGGCATCGTTTTTTAGTTTTTTTGCTACAGCATGAATGGACAAAAAAAGCCTCTTAAAGCCTGAAGGGAATTTTACATGACACCAAAAACATGATTTTTTAATAAATACGTACCCAATAGGAGTTGAATAAAAAACTAATTAACATATTGTGAGTCAAAATAAAAAGCGAGAACTTGCACCGATGCCGATGCCTATGGTAGTTGCGGTGCCGTACGTTCGGAAACGAAACGCGAGATGTTGCGCAGATGTCGGTGCCGATGCCGCGGTCGATGCGTTGTGGTACGCTCGGAAACGAAACGTGAGATGTTGCGCCCGATGCCGGTGTCGCGGTCGATGCGGTGCGGTCGCTCGAAAACGAAATGCTAGTTGCGCCGATGCCGATGCCGAGAACGATGCGATGCGGCATCCGTTTTCTCCGCACCGAAACTGGAACTCAACCCGCATCGGTGCGCGGCATCTCTTACTGGCATCCGATGCCGGCATTGTTGATTGAAAAACGCCCACCTCTAGCTTACGCTCAATCGGACCGGCGCTGACAGCGCGGACATCGATTTTGTCGCGAATCGGACCGCAAGGTAATACACACCATATTTTCATTGGAATAGAATTTATATTTAAATATTTATATTTTACGCAACGTCTTGTTGTGTTTATCGGTTGGAATGAGAAATGTTATCGAATCGCTTCCGCGACTGAATTACTGAGTCCCGGAAAATTAAATCAAAATATAGGCAAATTAAACGAACGCACCTTTTATTTTGAATTTTTCCAATGAATTTTTAGATACAAAAAAAGTTTTTTTTGCGAATGAAACGCGTTCGCATAATATTACGCTGTTCTGTGAAAATTCAATAACTTACATTAATATTAAATATAAAACATTGTTTTAATACTACTTTTTAATTAATATTAATAATAAAGTGCGTATGTAAATTATGGTGCGGTAAATTGTAACTTATTCAAAAATATTAGGTTATTTTGCTTTTTATTTTGTGAATATCTGTAAACATGGATTCAGGACCTGTTCAGGAGGTAACAGACCTTTTAAAAACATGGGAAGAGCAACATGCACAGCAAAATTATGATCCTGTACCAACTTTAATACGGTAATATACTGTTTTGATATTTTGGTTATGTCAATGTCACATTGCTAAGTTTTGATGGTGTTTCTACCAAATCTTTTATGTTTTTGTTTATTACTTTAAATAACAATGTCTTAGCAAACTAATTACATTATAATAATGAACATAGATTGTACTTTAATTTTATTGCCTATACACCTTAAGTTTATTTATATTAGACATTAGTATTTCATTAAAATCAACAATAACCTACCTTTGTTGTGATTCTGTAGAGAATGCACTGCCATAGAGATTTTACCACAGGTACTCAAAAACTGTAAAAAATAATTTAGGATTACACAAGATTTTGCAATCAAAATTCAAAATAATAAGTTCAGGTATTTGGCACCACAGAGTCTGACCAATACCTATTGTACGCTCTCAAAAATAGGCATTGATCTCTCGTATCTGTCCTACAAGGGTTTTGTGTCAAGGGTCCTACGTGATTTTGATCATTATGCATTGGAAAATAGTGTATATAATCATTTGCGTGTATGGGCCAAGGAATCAATCAACCAAATACAACATGCATTCACTTAAAAATCTAGTATATACATTAATTGAATGTTAGAGAATGTTGAAGTTTTGTCATAAAACTGTGGATGTGCCAAGGCCCGCATCCAGCAGGTACGTGTTTGTTCTAGCATACAAAAGGTTAAACATAGATGTAGGGTACCCAGTGGACGGTTTAACCCGTCCTCATTTTGCTGGTGGTATTCGGTGGCAATGCCTAACAAGTGGCAAGCTGTTTGCGGTATTTATAATTAAATGCCTCATTGGTGTCACATTAGTTTTTAATATGCATCTTTTTTCTTATAACTTTAGTAACATAATATTCGTCTCCCCTTTTAGTTTTGACTGAAACATAAACTTTTTGCTGAATTGTTAGGGATAAGTTTTTGGGTGTACTAGTCTTAAGGAGACTTTCCATGAACTATTGTTAATTGTAAAGTTTATATGATAATATTCAAATAGATCCTTTCCTCAATAAAGACCAAGTACCTTAAGAACACAAAATATTCTTCCCAATCTAGCTTTACCAAGTCCCGTAGCATGCTTTTATTCATGGCCATTAGAGATATGTTGATCAGCACTGCTCATATTACATATTATTATTCAAAAATTATTATAAATATTTTGTAATTCTAAGCTCACTAGACACCAACCTTGTGATTATATGTCATACAATCTTCCTAACTCATCTACTCAGTAGCTATTGCAGGCCAATTCCCTTGAATGAATGGCCATACCCATAGTGAATTATTGATTTATAATTTCAGATTTGCAGAAATAATAGAAGCTGAGACAGAAAATTTTATGAAAAAAGACCCGGATCCATTTGATGAAAGGCACCCTTCAAGGACGGACCCTGAATGTGCTCTCGGCCATGCTCTCAAAGTTATGTTTAAGAAAGACACCTTTATGAATAAGGTAACTTAGAATTTGTATCCCAATCTGTACTTATATTAATAATGTTTTATTGCTTTTGTTTAGGACAACTATTTATTTATTAGCATTTGGGAGGAAGGTCGCTATAAATTTGTTAGTCCAACCAATAGGTTTTGTTACTACCACCCATACAGATGCAAGTGCATACTAGCAGCGGCTAGAAATGAACTTGCATTATGAGTATTTAAATATCCTCATTGCCATATTGTCAATTCAACAGCCGGTTTCGTAACCGCACCCTGAACAGAGACAACCACCTCAACAATAAATTGTTGCAGAAGTGTACTGAAAACAGACCTACAAATTAAAATGGAAACATGACCAGGTCACTTGACGGTTTCGGCATTTGTATGGGCTGTAGTAACAAGACAGGTAGTTATCTCTTTAAGCGAAAGTTATAGAGATAACCTCCCTCCTACATAAAATTTCTAAATATAACTATAAGTATGCATCAGGTTGACATGGCAATCAGGAATGAGATGTGGCATCACATACCAGGTAGTTTTTTTAAAAAAAAAATATTCATATATTATTTTGACACAGTTGAGACAATGTTCTTAGCAAACCATGGATTCACCGTGCGGGTGCCGGGTCCATCGCGTGGTTGAAAGGCAGGGGAATGAACTGCAGCGTTCCCGGACTTGAGACCGCGAAGTAGGTTTAAAGGCCTTTTGAACTCTCACCTGCACTGTGTTCACTACCCTCTCTACTCAACCAAATATTATATGATCCTGTTAGCGCCATCCTGGAAACACGCTCCATAAAAGTTCCGACGGCTGTTCTCGGAAGGCCAAGATCCTTCAATAGACGGTGCAAAGACTTTGCTGGAATTCCTCTTGCACCAACTTCCACTGCATAAAGTTGAGTTTTAAATCCGTTTCTAGTAATTTCGTTTGTGAGATCAAAATATTTGTTCGACTTGATGTTGTGGTCTTTAGGTATGTTTGTTTCCCACGGAACGGTGAGTTCTATAAGTATTACTTTCTTCAAGCACCGAGAGTACACCAGTATGTCTGGTCTATAGGCTGAAACTGCTAGTTCGTCTGGAATCTTGTAATGTATTTTAAACGTATCCATGAATATTTTCCAGTCTTGTGCTTTGTCCAGGATTGAGAAAGGTTTACTTTGAGTTTTCTTGAGTTGTCCCTCCTTTACAAATGTAGTCAGTCTTTCATTTGTTGTTAATCCTTTTCTGGCTCTAGCAATACTGAGACTTACAGCTTCATGAATAATTTCTAGAACTTTATCATGTCGGTGCGAATAATGACCTTTTTCAAGTAGAGTTTTGCACCCAGCAAGTATATGTCTGGCAGTCCCTACAGCAACACCGCACAATGTACATGTCTTATCTGTTGCCTTCCCCCATCTTACCAGATTACTCTGGTCAGGTAGGGACATTTGAAAGGCATTCAGATAGAACTTAATAAGTGCCGGAGACCAATCGTACATGAGTGTGCGCCATTTCAGGGCTGGAGGAATACAAACTTCCCCCAAAGTAAGCCATTCATTCTGTACTTCTAGGGTCATCGCGTGAACTCTGTAGCCATGCTCTTCATCTTCCCTAAGGAAAGATTTAATAACATCTTTATCACATTCCTTTTTCTTCCAACCTAACCCCCTTTTGCTGATCTGGGCACCGCTCATAAATGATTTATGAAACTGAAGTCTTGACTCCATCTCAGAGGCCAATGAGTCTTTTGGGAGAGATGCAATCAGATTATCCCGAGAGTTACTCAGGATTTGTTGCTTGGTTACACGTAGATGTTTGTACAACTCAGATGGTTTTTTAAAATTCATCCCAAATTGTTGCTGTCCCCTGAACAGCGTAGAGGAGTCAGCGCCCTGTGCTAATCCAAGCCAAGACTTAAGTTTTCTTATGACAGTTGCATCCAGATTTACCAGAAGAGTTTTGTTGAAGTCGTATACAAGAAAAGGCCATGTTAGACGAGATGTTAGGTAGTTGTCATAAATCCAAGCTTTTTTGACATTACTAATTGGCTGTTGATCTACCTTGTTGATGTCATTAATAAAGCGTTCCACAACTACATCTAAGGATGGTGTTCTTCCTTTAAAATCGATCCTTCTGCCCAGAAATTTGAAAGGCATGGCTTCCTCTACTGGGGCTACTTTCTGCCCTGCTATGAATAGTTCTGGGTCGTATGACGTAAACCTAGTATTTCGTCTGCCCAGACACAGACAGAAGCATTTTGATGGTTTTGTTCTCATGCCGTTCGACCATACACAGAATTCGTCTACCAGAGTAAGCAAATTCTGGCATTGTTTTGGATTGCGTGTTAGCACTGCTAGGTCGTCTGCAAATGCTAAGATGGACTCCGAATATACATTATTTAACTTAAATCTATATCCCCACTTCTTTTCACTAGTTTTAAGTTTGTCAATTAAGATGTTAATAACAATATTGAAAGCTATTGGTGAGAGGCAACAGCCTTGAATTAGCCCAATATTATGCAGCAGGGCCCGAACTAGGAAAAAGTCCTGTGTCGCGGGCCCCAATTCAATTAACATTATATACATTCACAAAGGCTACCTAAACCTTGTTAACAAAAGACATATTATATTACGATACACGAAAATTATTGAAAGGTACAAATCATTTAAGGCGGTACTTCAAAATAAAATAAAATAAATTATTACACAACATAAGACAAAAGTTTTAAAATTAATTACTTAACACTACAAATTGTAAATATTACAAGTAAAATTTTTATTATTGGATTAGCATAAAACACGGAAAGACAAACAATAGTAACAATAACACAGAATTTTAAGCACATAAAATAAAATAAACACAACAATTCAGGTACTAATTACAAGCAATTTAATAAATATATTGTTTTTCATTTGGGAATCCATGATTAAGTATTAAAGATATATATATACGAGGGGAGGTCTAAAAGTTCGCGGAATGAAAGTGTTATAAATAAAATTAAACAATAAATTTATTTTTCCTTTTCAATATAATCCCCCTTAAGCTTAATACATTTATTCATGAAGCTAAAAAAACGCGCCCCGCGCCAATGGAGTAAGCATGATACATAAATTCTTTCATAATAGTACGATACCGGTGTCGCCAATTTCTGAGGCGAACAAATGAAGAATGGGGAAAAAGGTATGGCTTCAAATGGCAGCTCAACGCTTCTGACACTTAAAAAACTGCTTGAGAAAAAAAGAGATACAAGCAAACACGAATGTGTGCGCGTGTCTATGAAGTGTATTGTTTTTTTATTATAAAAAGCTAAATATTTAATTGCATACTTAATAGTTTCGATAGTGTTGCCACCGACAACAAATATTATTACTTATCGATATAAACCAAATATTTTGGGATTTATAGAGATCATCAAAGATTAATAATTATTTATCGATATACAATTGTAATACACACACATATCATCACGGTAACCAGCGGAGGGGTTTTAATCCCACCTCGTCGTAGCCGATGGTATGAGTCTACACCGAACAAGTGGCTAGCTCGTCGCGATGTTTTGAATAAACTCAATAACTTTGAAAAATATACTTTGGGCTAATATGATCAAATCAAACAACTTTTCCATGGAACCATGTATCGCAAAAGAAAAAAAAATGGCCTTCTCCATACAAACTAGTAACGTTAAAATGACCAATTTGTATGGGGAAGTACATTTTTTTATTCATTTGCGACATATGGTTCCATAGGAAAAATTGTTAGATTTTATCAGCAGAACCTTATATTAGCCCAAAGTACATCCTTTCAAATCCACCCTGATAGACACTTTCGCATTTTTAATACTAGTGGATTTAAAAAATGTAGGTATATAATAATATAACAATAAGTTAAAATACTTTATTAAATTAAATTATTTATTAAATTAAAACACATGCACAACTAACTACATGTACCTACTAAACTCAATCTCAACATTTTTGACCGACCTCCAAGGGGAAGTTATACTCAAACTACAAAAGGCGAAAAACAATTAAATCGTAGCTTGATTCGTCAAAATGTACTGAACATACACGGGTATTCATGTTGGTTACCAATTTTCTTCTCTTTTAATTACCTCTACCCATTTACGTTTTAATGCCGGATCTTTCGGGAAACTGTATCATGTATAGAAAATATAATTAGTATTATATAAAAATAACAATAATTGTATAATATCTCATAACCATGAAAGTATTTACAAAAATCGAGTTTATCAACTATAAAATCACATCACTAAATAGTAACTGACAAACCTCGTTGGACGGTTCTGTTGTCGCCATACCTTTTGATTAAATTAAATTGAAAAGATTATAAATTATTTTAAAGTATCGAAATTCTCATTAAAAATAAAAACACATCACTAGTTCTTCAACTTCTAACTGTTGCACATAGTTTGACAGTTACCGTCAGATTTTGATATTTTAATTATGGGTTTTATTATTATTTTTTATTAAGGTTTAATATAAGAAAAACATGTTAAATACATACTTGAAATACGTGACACTAGGTACTTTTTTTTAATAATAGTTTCTACACAGCTTTAATGCACAATTAACCATTTTTCCGACAATAAAAGCGGAGCTCTTTTCGACTTTCTCCGCCGAACGCACAAATCAGACTGAGGATGTAAAAAATATAAAAGTGTGTGTGAGTGACAAATTTGTCACTCGCGCGGCACCCTGCAAATTGAATGATGCTTACTCCAGTAGGGGCGCGCGGACGGGCACGGTTTTTACCTTCATTCATTTATTAGATCTATGAATTAATTTTTCTAAACCATCATAAACCCTCAAAATGAGCCGAAATTGCCGCCTTTACCTCATTGTCGTCGGTAAATTTCTTTCCCCTTAGCTCTTTTTTTAAATTTGGAAACAAATAAAAATCACTTGGTGCCAGATCTGGACTGTAGGGTGGGTGAACAAGTGATTCGAAGCCATGCGTGTGCAGAGCAGCCATTGCAACTTTGCTCTTGTGAACCGGCGCGTTGTCTTGCAAGAGCAACACACCCTTAGTCAATTTTCCTCGACGTTTCTCCTTGATGGCCTCCTTTAATTTTTCTAATATCGTTGCGTAGTACTCTCCGGTTATGGTGCTTCCCTTTTCTTTGTAATCGATCAATATTATCCCCTCACAATCCCAAAAAACAGTAGCCATCAACTTTCCAGCTGACTCTGACACTTTGAATTTCTTTGGCGGTGGTGTCCCCTTTTTATGCCATTGCATGGACTCTTGCTTGGACTCAGGCTCGAAGTAATGAACCCATGTCTCATCTCCGGTAACAATCCGCTCCAAAATCTGTGCAGGTTCGTCTCCACACAACTCCAAAAACTGTTTCGACGCATCGACGCGCTGCTGTATCTGAAGCGGCGTGAGCATTCTCGGTACCAATCTTGCACTGACTTTTGTCATACCCAGGTGGTCATGTAGGATTCTAAAAATGGTGGTATCTGATACTCCAACTAATGCAGATAACTGTTTTTTCTTCAAACGGGCATCCTCCAGTACAAGTTTTTCCACGATGTTTGACGTGGTGGCCTCAATAGGCCGTCCTGAGCGAGGGTCGTCTTCAATCGACTCCCGACCATGTTTAAAAAGACCATGCCACTTGCAAATCATTGTTTTACCAGGGCACTGTTCCCCATAAACGGTTTCCATTTCATTCAAAATGGTCTGAGCGTTCTTTCCTTGCTTGGTAAGGAATGTTATCACAGCACGTTGTTCAATTTTCTCCATAGTTTCAGTTTTCTTCCGGATTGACTTCTTTATCAGGCGAGTGTTTGTAAACGAATGACGCAATAGAGCTGAAACTTAATTTATATACTAATGATGAGTCCCTCATTAGTATGACACTGCGCGATCGCCGCTATCCCCACTCCATCCCCTCCATTCCGCGAACTTTTGGACCTCCCCTCGTATATATAAAAAAACAAAAGAAAGTAAATGTTTTAATGTTTGAATGTGTGTGAGGGTGTACATAATGGATATAATTACACATAATTTATTATTACACATATAATATTATACACATAAATTATTATTAAATAAAATTAAATATTCGTTGGGTAATATAAAAGGTTAAAAAAGGTTACTAGGAAACCACCGCAAGAAGGCACTCAGCCGGCTCGTAAGTCCATGAGAGCAGAAGTTTTACAATTAATTTCTTGGCTTCATGAAGGTTACATCTCTTTAAATCAATGTCTTTGAGAAGAACATTATATATGGTGGTTTAGGAAAATACCAAAACGTTTCGCGAAAGTAGTTTTAATGTGATAGGGGTTATTAAAGTGGAAGACCCGCCTTCTTAATAGTCTTCCGAATTTAATACTTGTTTATGGGTCGCCAGAGCCACCTTAACAATAAACAGTTTTCGGACCGACATAAGTTCCGCTTCCATGTATAGTGCAGAAGTGGGATACTTAAACGGTTTTGAAAGCATAGTTTTTACTATCGAGCATTGGGCTATTTCAAGTTTTTATCAGGGTTAATTTACTTGTGCCACCCCAGGCCGATATGGAATAAGCTAAAACTGATTGACATAACGAAAAATAAACAGTCCTTAACAGTGTCCGGGATGCTACTCGTCGAAGCAGTCAGACCAGCAGTATGGACCAACCTTCTCACTCTTGTAGACATGACGGTAATTTGTTGTTTGAAGGACATGTTTTCGTCTAGCACAACACCAAGATTTTTGGTGCTTGTGGCACTCTTTATTTGTTTACAGTCGCAGAGGGTGGTTGAATCGCCCATGTGATCACATTTGTGGATTCTTACTCTGGAGCTGATGGCTGGCGCAGAAGCCGCAGTAGCCGCAGTTTTATGAAAATATAAGCAATAGGTTTTTGCTGTGTTTAGAGTAAGAAGGTTATGGTCCAACCAGTATTTCGCACGGGACATACCCTTTTCTGCCACCTGAGTAACATCATTCCATGACGTTGCATGAAATAGGATAGCTGTGTCATCCGCATAGCAGACAATATCGGCTTTAAACAACGCAGGGACAATATATCGTTGAGATAAACAATGAAGAGGCTGGGTCCCAGAATGCTGCCTTGAGGGACACCGAACAAGGGAGAGCTTTCATCGGAAATGTTCGCTGAAACCTTTATGGAGTGTCTTCTACATTACAGATAGCTTTGGAACTAATTTAGCGTTACATCGCTGCATCTGATGGACCACAATGGGGCTTAGCATAACCACATCGATATAGTAAGACAGTCGATAAAATGAAGTTTATGAATGAATTCATTCATAAATTCGATATGTATCGATTTTGTCTTTTTATCGAGCCTATCGATGCTGTTGTGCTAAGGCCCAATATCTGTTAGTGTAGACACTGCGTCCTCAGCGGATTTGCCTCGTCAAAAGCCATACTGTCGCGACGATAGTAATTTATTGTATTCCAAAAAGTTTACTAATTGTTTATTAACAATTTTTTCAGGCATTTTTGAGAAAGTGCCCAAGAGCCAAATGGGTCTAATTGTCAGGGAGATTTTTATCACCACCTTTATGGATTGGGGTGATAAGTGCACCTTTCCACTTTTCAGGAAATGATCCAGATTCCAAACTCATATTAAATATGTAACACAGTGGTTCAACTATAAACTTTTTATTAGATTTAATAATTCTAATGGTAATGCCGTCTGGTCCAGGAGCATAGTTCTCATTTAAGTTTTTTATTAAATCTTCAACCTCTATTGTGCTTGTAGGGCTTAAGAAGAATGGGTCTTTTGGTGAACATATGTTTTTTACCTGGGACGTTAGAGACATCTCCGTTTCCTTTAGCTGTTTCATCACTAGGTTTGCGAGTTCTTGGCCAATCGGTGAGAAGTATTCATTGACTGTATTTAATGATTCAACGGGTGTATCCACTAATTTTAGAAGTTCCAATGCAGAATTAGTTTTACGCGTGGAGTGAGTGATGTCTCTAACTGAATTCCATAGCTTTTTAGGATCATATTGAACTCCAGTTGCTCAACATAATAGGCTCTTTTAAGTTTATTAATAAGGGATTTAGAAAGTTTCTATAGCGGCAATAAATGTGTCTTTTAAGGGGGCGTGTGGATTATTTCTATATTCAAGATGCAGTCTATCTCTGACTTTAGAACATTTACTTAACCCAGGTGACATCCATGGCTTAATTGTGTATTTACTTCTACTAACTTTTACAATCTTGGTATGTTTATCAATTGCCTTGGAGAGAGTACATACACAGACAGGTCAGCTGCCTTGCTTGGATCTTTTTCGAGACGTAGCGATGACCAATCAACCTTTTCGAGCTCAGTGCTAATGCTATTTAGATCTTAAATATTTCTCTGTCTATTGGGTTTTGGAGGTGGTTGTACCTCTGTCGACAAGCCCACCAAGACCATGCAGTGATCAGTTATATCGGCAGTATATACTACTGTTCCTATTTTGTATCTTGTTCTTACGAAAACGTGATTAAGGCAGGTCTTAAAACGGGTCGGTTTGTCAACTGCTGCTACAAGACCAGCCTCCGATAAGAGACAAAGATATTCCGAGCTCAACTGTTCTTTCACTGCACAGTGTCTAGAATGTCGATATTGATATCGCCGGTCAGAAGAAACCATGGGCCCTTATTCATACTGTTTAGCAAGTGCTCAAGCGAGCAAAACAAATGGTGAGACCGTCAAAAAGAAGGGGGGCGGTATATCGCTAGAACAGAAAGTTGGTTCTGAATCTGTATGTAGAGGCAGTTGGCATCCTCTAGGAAGGGTTCAGTTACAGTAGAGGACCATGTTTCCTTTATATATACTGTAGTGTACTCCCTTCGGTACACATTTATCGGCTGCGCACACACGCACGTCACACATCCACTGTCCTCCGCGTCGTTACAACTGTCATCCCCGTCGTTACAACTGTCATCCCCCACCCTGCGCCCCTTGCTTACGTGCGCCGGAGATGACAGATGGCATGCCCGTATACCAATATACATATTATGATACTTTGATATACATGCATACACTACATCTCTTGCTTATTGTTTTTATTATTCATTATAACTTAACATCATTAGCACAACACTATTTATTATTCACATTCTAAATAATTTCCGCCTATCATAAATATCATGTGATTGACATGTTTTATCTCATTATTATTATATGACATCAAATATTTGTCAAAATATATAAATAAACTTTCATCCATCACACCATCATGTCACTGACATGCTTCATCCCATTATTACTACTATTTGACATCATCAATGTCAAACAAATAATATTATTAAATTCGTTCAGCTTCCACCAAATCAGCCACAACTACAAAAAACTTCCTTCCTTCCCACATCATTATAATTCAAATCATCCATTGTGATCAGATAAACAACATTCGCAAGTTCAACAACACTGCGCCACTCGCATACAGTTACATCTATGTTTGGCAATCAATCCAAATACACAAGTACACCAGTTCAAATCATTATAATATCAATAATGTGCTTAATAGTTGATATGATCATAATAGCTTTAATAAACAAAGAATTACTCCTTCCTATCATCATCTTCCCCTTCCCTTGCCTTTTTCCTTTTTTAAATTATCCTCATTTACAACTCTCCACCCTCCTCCAACATCCTTAAAATGCATACTATTTCTTGAATTTTCTCCTCCCTCCAATGTTTTGGCACTTGAACTATTAAGGAAAAAGGGTCAACCCAAACGGGCAAATATTTGCCAAAATAGTCTAATAAATTAACAATTAGTTTGCCGACAGCATCCCATTCCTACTTCCTTGCACCCAGAATAGCATTTTACTACCACCAATCACTCCAGTATCACCCGTAGGAAGAAGACCTTCCAAGTCCACATCAATATCAATCCAAGGCTGCTCCGGTAATTCACCCCTCTTAACCGAGGGCAGAAGCCCTATAAGATTTAACTTCTTCCAGCTTACCTTAAAATTTCGGTCACCAAACCTTTCCTAAATCTCAATTTCGTGGCCAATACGCCCTTTTAAGCAGCGTGTAAATTGCCTTCATAATTAATTCCTAAAAATATAATTGTATTCATATATATAATTTAAAAATAATGACATCCTTTTATTCAAAGATGCTTATATAGGACATTCTACTCTCAGAGTCACGAGACCACTTATCCAATCACTCCATATACTCATACTACCACAAATACCCTCCTCAACCTCCTGCACTCTTCGTCCTGTCTGTTATTTCGTCGTCATTCCAATCTCCTGCAAGGAGATGGTTGGCCACTTTATTTCCTCTATACCACCCTTGCATACACCTTCTCAAATCATATCATAGTGGCTAGATAGTTTAGGTGTAAGTTTACATAACCGCGTCAATGGGTCGGTTCCTTTCCAGTAATGAAGCTTCTAGAATCCGTCATCCATGGAAATGTACAACAAACCATACTAAAACCATTGCCTCCTCACTTATCCGGCAATAGCGCCGTCCGCAATCACCAAACACTTCACTCTCGCATCCAACCACTCGCAGCTATTACTACACTATTAGCCTGTACTAGCACCACTTTCAGACCAACAGCACTGGCATCCGCAAAAACCATTGTTTCTCTTTTCCATCAACATCACAACATTGGAACAATACCTTTAAAGAACTGAAAGCTACATGTTACCTATCTCCCTAAAGATCATCCATGTCAGCATCTCCAGCAGGCTTACAAGCACTCTCCTCCTTAATTTTGCTATAGTAGCCACGTATTGGAACCATATTCCATCAATATTCATCAGCCCAAGAAACCCAGTAATTCCGAAATTGTAGTAAGTGTGTATAACCTCACTAAGAAGCACGATAATATCTGTATTTATCGTGTCCCCCTTGCTCTGGTTCTCCTATTCCTCAACCCACTCCTTCACAACCCAACTGTATATGATCAAGAGTTCCCTGAAACTTTTTGGGATCGCAACTAATACCAAGCATCAGCACCTTATGTTGAAACAATCCCTTGCGATATATAGAGATGCACACGAGTATATCCATTCATGTTGCACTTCCATCCGATTGAAAGCATCCAAATATTTTACCCTCTCACATCTCTTTTTTTTCCATCAATATCATCATCAACGTCAGCATTGTGACCATCACCATATCGTTATCGACAGCATCATCATCAACGTCAGCATTGTCACTATCACCATATCGTCATCGTCAACATCACCATCAACGCCATCATAGTCACCATCGCCATAGCGTCACATCATCAAGCATTGTCACCATCATCATCGTCACAATCATCATAATCGTCATTACCAACATCATCAACGTCAGCATCGTCACAATCACCATAATCATCATTACCAACATCATCACGTCAGCATCGTCACAAACACCATAATTTAAATTTAAACTAACAATGTTATATGAATTGGCTTCAGACTTCAGTAAAAGTGTAGTCAGCGTAGCCCTCCTTACAAAACTTCAGTTTTACGGGCGTCACCCGAATGAGACTTACATATTTATACTATGACATACCTACGTCGTATTGCATCATGTACTTATAGGCGTCACCTGTTTCTGGACTACCAGGCATCACCTGGTACCATCACTCGTTACATTATAAAGTCCTTACAGGCGTCACCTGTTTCTGGACTACCAGGCATCACCTGGTAACATCACTCGTTACATTATGAAGTCCTTACAGGCGTCACCTGTTTCTGGACTACCAGGCATCACCTGGTAACATCACTCGTTACATTATGAAATCCTTACAGGCGTCACCTGTTTCTGGACTACCAGGCATCACCTGGTAACATCACTCGTTACATTACGAAGTCCTTACAGGCGTTACCTGTTTCTGGTCTACCAGGCATCACCTGGTAACATCACTCGTTAATTTCCAACTTATCACACTGATTTTGTACATCAGTCCAGTAGAATGTTGTACAGGCGTCACCTGTAATTATTGATATAAAAATAAACAATCTAATATTAGTATAGTCTGGTACTAGAAGGACTGGTTCGAGGAAGTAAATTGTACAACTCCTAACTACATTTATGTGTAGTCTGAAATATTTACTCAATTCTGAACCTTCTAGTTTAGAGACAAGAATTTCATATATGATTCTAAATGTGTTTGTTAATATTATAACATTTACCTATACTTGATAATATTCCAATTTTTTATTGTTTATTTATTTAATGCCAGCAGCCTCTAAATATATTATCTTATTTTGCACCCCCTTCTTGTACCAACAGAGCCCGTGACCCATTAATAAACATTTGGTTTTTTAGTAAGTCGTTATGTCTTACATATTGATAATAGACACTTAAAGTAATATATTATGAAATAGGCTTCAACCCATCCATAATAAGCCATCAAGAATATTTATAATTTACCGAATAGAACAAAAACAGCGCCATATTATTATGTTAAATGTTCCACACATCTAGTTATATATAATATATTATAGTAATATACATAACTAATATATTGCATTGTAAGCATTCCAATCAAGGTAGGTATCTAAATAATTTCATAATATATTATAGTGTATTTGGTTACAATATTATTACTTAGGGTGCATAATTTAAATATACACTTAGTTATAATGAAAATACCTATACTTCCAACAAACAAATTTCCTCGCCTAGCTTCATTCCCGAACGAATCAGATCGATGTGAGATCGTTGTTATTTATGTTAATACCTATTATTTGTACTATACCTATATATATCCAATAGGTATATAAAATTCTTGTGTCACAGTGTCTGTAACCAAACTCCTCCGAAACGACCTGACCAATTCTTATGAAATTCTTTGTTTATATTCGGTAGGTTAAGAATAGGTCGCAAACCACTGTTTATACCCCCCAAGTGATAAAGGTGGCCCACACGAATTTTTTTTTTATGTGATCTAACTTGTATATAAAATATTTTTTATACTACACCTGCTCGGAAAGTAGGTTCTTACTTGCGTAAGAATAGGTCAGAAAGTACGTCTTTGTAGTCGTACAAATATGCGGGAGGAAAAAGTGTATGAAAATCCATTGTTAACGTGCTTAAGCGGGAGGAAAAAGTATATGAAAATTCATTGTTAACGTGCTAGTTTTTTTTTAATTTTTTTTCTTCAATTCTTCCAAATTAGGAAAGGCAAGGGTTCAAAGCCATACAGCCTAGTTTTTTTTTACAAGTTCGAAATTTTAATCAAAATAAAATAAAAGTATTGGTTTATTGGCTGTTTACTTTCTTTGCATTTTTGATTTATTAAGTTTTAACAACTGTAATAATTTTAATATAAACTTTAATTAATAGAGATTTTATTTTTTATTTTCCTTGTAGGTGTAGTATAAAGCACTATGTATCACTCGGCGAGAAAGTGCGATTCCTAACTCGAGCGAATTAAGGCCCTCCGCTTCGCGTCGGGCCTCAAACTTCGCCCTCGTTAGTAATAGGTGACTTTCTCCCCTCGGTGAACAATGTACTATTATTATTATTTGGCATTAAAAATTACATATTACCCCCAACTTTCATCCCTTCACCACCAACTCCATCCCTTCAATAGCTATATTAGCCCTGTAATAATCTTCAACTCATAGTGCTCGACAACTGATCAATCATCAATCGATCAGTAACTTTCAAAAATTACACTTTTATTCGACAGATATATTCACTCATAGGCACATCTTTATTATTTACTGAAGAATTTTACCTTAATTTAACCTTGATTTCTTTCTAAATAAATTAATATTTTTAAAGAAAATATACCTATTCATAAATTAACAATAAATATCTTCATACTAAAATTTCATGATAAAGTTTAGTGCATGAAACCAATAATAATATATAGAATCCGAAAGGAGGGCCTTTGCGTCAAAGGATTTGCAAACACACCAATGTCAAAGATTTTTTTAAACTATTTTAGCTTGTATTTATTACTATATATATATGTGTACTCTGTAAGCAAATAAAGGCTGTGAAATTGAAAACTATAAGTAAAAGAATAAAATTAATTAAATAAGGCTTCCTATAAGTACAGTGAAATATGATATGCGAGGTGTCCCTCCTCCACGTCTAAGCTTATACCCCGATTGCCATGTCGATCTGTCACATACTATATTATACTCTGTGTGTTTTTTGTCACAACAGTGGAAAAAAATTATATCTGTTCTCTGATGAAAATAATAAAACATTATTTTCTAATGACGCCCATACAATAACATTAAAAGTCTATCAGCAAAAGCTGCTAGTGTATTAAATAATAATAATTAAGATAAAATGACTTAAAAGTACAAAAAAGGTCTACAATCACTTCAGCTTCATACTCAATTCATGATAGACACCTCGCCACTTTATTTGCTTGATACAAGGACAATAAATATGTATTTGTTGGAGTAAATTTAAGCATATAGGTGTTTATATGATAAAATATTTTTGTCAATATTTTTTGAAGAAAAAAATTCCTACTGTTTTTTTAGGTACTTGTTTTTGCCACAAGAAAGATTTGTATTTTTGTATGTTTGTAATGAATAAACTCAAAAACTACTGGACCGATTGCAATAATTTTTTCACCATTAGAAAGCTGCATTATTCAGAAGTAACATAGGCTATATAATATCACGCTAGGTCCTATAGTTGTGGAGCAGTAACCAAAAATGATTTAAAAACGGGGGAAAAGTATCGTTTCTGAGGCCTTCCGTGGCGTGCGCTGAGCATATAGTTAAAGTTATACAAACCTGTGCGAAGCCGGGACGGGCCGCTAGTGGTATATAAAAATCATATGTCATGGTCCATTCCAAACTCAACCGGTTCGTTTCCCGGCTAGGAGAATATTTATTTCAAAAATCTAATGATGCAATTTTAGTTTTTAAAAGCAACACTATCAGCTGTATAATACAGCATGATTTTTTTTTTCTAATTCTATCGGTTCGATTCCCGGCTAGGAGAATTATTTTTTCAAAGATCTAATGATGCAGTTTTATTTTTATCAAAATCGGCCCCGTGATTCCTTTGAGCATTTTTCGATATTCCTTGGATTTGGCCATGAAGGCACATTTGAAAAATTCACCCTGTATAATACTATATCCATTGTTGCAGTTAGTAAATGATTACCTGAGAGACACATACTATTCCCGACAAAACATATCAGGCAGAGATGTGATGAAGCTGAATGTAGCCGCCTGCAGACTTACCTTGGATTTGATGCCAGGATTAGAAATGAGCGTAGTTTTTCAGGTGAGTATGTCAATTGACATAAATTTTCATTTTTTTATTTAAAAGGAAATAACGGTTTCATATGCAAAAAACAACTGGCAAATAGGTTTTAAACAGATATTGTATAGCTGTACATTTAGTACATCCCAACATTCCAAGCGGTTGCTGTTATAGGGCACTAACTGTAGGTTAACAGAAACTAGGCACTAGGCCTATACTATGCACACCAGGAACAACATTGTGTAAATAAATATAATATCTAATAGTATTAGATATTATATTTATAAACACCTAGACTAAAAAGTTTACCTTAGTCTAAATAACCAGAAACCCATGATCTAGATATTTTTATTTAATTTGCTTTATCTTGGGTAATGATTTAATGGTATTGTGATTGGAGTTACAGAATCATTAAGTAGTAATGTAGTCTTTTATAAATATAAATCAATATCATCACCGGTGCCTTACGGCGCCAAAACCGCCTAGACAGCCTCAGGGTATCCAGCGGAGGGGTTTTTAATCCCACCTAGTCGTAGCCGATGGTATGAGTCTACAACGAAGAAATGGCTAGCTCGTCGCGATGTTTTAAATCGACTCAATAACGCATCTATAAACAGTTTCACAAGTTGGTATAGTGAACTTATAAATAAAATAATAATAATTAAACAAAAAACCTATATAACAAAGAACCTATATAAAAAAACTTATAAATAATATATTTCCACCATATCGCCGCCAATAGGAAGGGTTTCCAAAAGACTGGCAGCATTCCCTCGTTGTATTGCAATACTGATACGCTGTCCGAGGAATGAACCAGTCCTTAATAAAGAATAGATACAACAATGATGGTGCAACCATTAGCCCATACAAATTATGGACTCTTGGACACCACTTAATATTATGATTTGCTTAACAGGACAATGAATCCTTAATTCACCGCCTGGTGGGCTGGGCCAAGAGCTCTCCGGAGCCCCTACAGTGTTATGCCACCGGGCTTCTAGCGGCAGCCATGGATGTTCAGGAGAATGCCACCAATTTTAGGTATACTACTACACACATTTTCTTGTTTTTTTTTTTAATTTTTTTATGAGAGCTCGGCATGAGGTCACATGCCGATCTCTACATCTACCTGATGGAAAGCAGTATGAAGGTTCAAAAACAAATGCCACCAACAATTACTACACGTAACCATTGTAATAATAGGTGCAACCTATTATGCCGGCTTAAGATGCCTATACACGCTTTGTTTAAAGGACCCGAGATTATAAGAAGAAGGAAACACGCGAGCAGGTAGAGTATTCCACATTTTATTAGCGCGACAGATATACGAATCACCAACTTTTTTTGTGCGGGGTATATCTGCCACAGTATGTGCATGGATTTTGTTACCTGTTCGTGAGGTCCTATACCGGAAAGGAGAAGGAGCAATGAGATGAAAAAGTTCTTCTGAGCACTCTCCATGATAAAGGCGATAAAACACGCTCAACGACGCTACAACTGTGTTCTTATCTATACTAATATTATCATAATATACATATATACATGCATATAAAGTTTTGATTGTTTGATCCAAATTAACTCAAAAATTATACCGGACCAATTTTTTTTTTTTTTTTACCAATCGAAAGGTCTATAATCTGTAATATAGAGGTATATATCTACCACAAGTTTTTGCAAACAGTTTCTACTATAGTCGCGAGTAACTATAGATAGGATTCAACTAATAGGATTGCTTTATTTTTCAAATAAACCTCTCTTATTGGGTGATTTCTATGCATAGTTACTTGCGACTATAGTAAAAATTATTTGCAAAAACTTGTGGTAGAGCAATATGTCATAATATGTATTTTTTTTGCATTATGGTAATCATACCTTTATTATAATTTCAGAGAATTGAATGTAACTCTAGTGCCGTTGATGTTAAAACGCCTTCATTCACTCAGATCCAAAACCCAAGAGGAAAAGGTAAGCTATTAAAAATGCAATCATGAATTAAATGCAATTTAGGTTTTAAAACATCTATTTAGGTTTTAATTCCTATGTATATGTATCTCTATCTATCTACCTGATGTAAGTAGACCTACACAGTCCAAGTATGGGCTCGATCAAACACTGTTGTTAATATGCATTGCTTTCTCCCACTATGCCAGCTATTTAGCGGTTACTAAGTGGGTGACGACAATGAGAAATTTATAATACGACTCTATTTATATATCCTTTCTGCTTTATTGTTCAACTAGCTAACCCGCGCAACTTCGTCTGCGTAACTTTAAACGTTTACGCAGCGTACGGTCTCAAAAGGAATATTTTTTCCCCGTTTTTGCAACATTTTTCATTGTTACTCCGCTCCTATTGATCGTAGCGTGATGTTATGTAGCCTATAATAGCCTTCCTCGATAAATGGGATATCCAACACTAAAATAATTGTTCAATTCCTGAGATTAGCGCGTTCAACCAAACAAACTCTTCAGCTTTATAATATTAGTATAAATTAACTGTTCGTTTCGTAACCGCACACTGAAAGGAAACTATCACCTCGACAATAAATCGTCTGTGAAAGCTCCTGAAATTCATATTTATTATCTTCCAATGGATTATTGGCGACGTCAATTTAAATGTTAATTTGACGATAAAGCAGGATATTAAAGTAAATTTGTAATGCACATTTGTATTTTACCGCCCATTTCGTAACCTCATCATTTTGCCAGCATAGTGGGAGCGACCAATGCTATTGATTGACCCCTACATGAAGTTTTTAGGTCCTCGATTAACTAAATTAAAGCAACAGGAAAGCGGCGACGGCTTGTGAAGCGTTCCAGCAAACGTCTAAGTGACTATCACCGCTCTACCTAGTGTTGCCAATTTAAAGTTTTTTTTATATAAATAATATAAATATCATCACGGGTGCCTTACGGCGCCTAAGACCGTCTAGACGGCCCAGCGGAGGGGTATTTAATCCCACCTCGCGTAGCCTGTGGTATGAGTCTACACCTGAAAAGTGACTAGCTCGCGATGTTTGGATAGACTCAATAACCCGTCTATAAACAGTTTCACAAGTTAGTATTTTGAAACTGGGACCGACAGCTCAACGTGCTCTCCGAGGCACTATAGTGGTGTTGTTAAACAAATGTACATAAAGAAGAAAAAAATGTACATAATAGATTAAAACTCATTGATACACAACGGAGTTTGAACCAGGGACCTAAATTTTTATTTTTAAGCCTAAGGTCTAACCAACTCGGCCACCGTGTATATACTCGGTATTTTTTTATATATACTTATATATCAAAGACACATGCTGTGCTATTAAAATGTTTTATGTGCAGGCAATACACAACAATATAACTCCGCCGAGCCAAACCAGATATTTTGCTAGATTTGACAAGAAACGGGCGAGCAACGAGTACAAGCATAACAACGGACCAACCATTAATAATAAAGGTAAGTTATTCTTCGTGTACCGTACAGCTCGAGACCGCCTAGACGGCCTCAGGTTACCTAAGGAGTTTAACCTCATCTCGTCGTTGTCATTAATCAAAGAGAGACATAAATTTTATATAAATATTTTTTACCGTTTACTTTAGAATTTAATAAGAATAAAACAATAATTTAAAAAATTGTCATTATCCGGAAATTAAAAGATACGTAAATTAGGATAGATGAACTATCTTAAAATTACCCGAACATAGACCACAATTACCAGAAGATAGACCACAATTACCAGAAGATAGACCACAATTACCAGAAGATAGACCACAATTACCAGAAGATAGACCACAATTACCAGAATATAGACCACAATTACCAGAAGATAGACCACCTTTTTTTTTTTTTTGTTAAGGCGAGGTGAGCTCAGAATTTCCGTCGATAATTCTGTATTTTTTACGAAAGTGACAGCTTTTAGACGAATAGAAAAATTAATATATATCTGAAGGATATTAGTGATATACTGTTGTCTCGCTTCCAACTAGTCTTTTTGGAAATCTATAAAAGAGGTTTATGTCCAGCAGTGGACTGCTATGGCTGATTATGATGATGATGGCTGTTGTGAGGGATTTAAAAAAATATATATATTAAAGTAAATATGATTTTCTTAAATTAATATTTAGAAACATTGTAACTTATGATGACATTTTGTATCATTATTTGTATTGCTGAAATGAAATATAAGAAAGTGGGGACAAATTCGTGATTTCACTGCTGAGCATACCTCGCCTGTACCCCTAGTGTGAGTTTTCTAACTATTACTTTGCGTTTGATTTAACTAAAATTTGTATGGGAAATAGTTCAGCGCTCCAAGCGGAAATTTTGAGAACTAAAAATGCGTGCGTGTGATTGGTCAAAATGTTAACGCAGTAGTAAAGTTAACGCGAAAGTAAATGTTAAAAAACTCACACTAGGGCCACTGAAACGAAGTTCTCAGTTGGGTTTTGAGAACGCTAATATCAAAATATAAATCATGTTATTAAATACCTATATGGGAGTTTGTATTTGATCTCCTATGTAACATAACATTATACATATATATCATGAAAATCGATTCAGAGGAGCAATTTGACATTCATTTTGCCTTGAAGTATTAATAATAATAATAATATAAAGGACAATTTACACATATTGCTCTGGTCACAAACTAAGCTCTAGGCTTCTACTATGTGTACCAGAAGCAACATATTTTATAAACACCCAGACCATGACAAACTGTACAGAAAAAGTTACTAATATTTTTTAAGCCATGGGTGAAAATCGAACCCACGACCTCCGGATACAACGCCCAAGGCGCAACCACTAGTCTACGGAGGCTGTCAGTTCACGATTTTATTTAAACAGTTTTCTATATCGACACGCAAGTCGATAATGCCAAAATTTGACCGATGGATGGTTATTATTTGTTTAATTAATAGTCTTTCTTGTTTGTAGACCGCGAGAAAAGTAATTCCACAGAAAACATAATGGAAATTGACAGCGGCGGCAACACCAGCAAAGACCCCGAGACCCCGGTCAAACACAATAACAGTAAGTCTATATTAATATTCTGTGGCCCTAGTGTGAGTTTTTTTAACATTTACTTTCGCGTTAACTATACTACTGCGTTAACATTTTGACCAATCACACGCTCGCATTTTTAGTTCTCAAAATTTCCGCTTGGAGCGCTGAACTTTTAGTTAACTCAAAATCAAAGCAATAGTTAGAAAACTCACACTACGGGTACTGGTGTGACTTATTTTAAACGTTCTCGTCATAGTAAGTGAGCACTCTTCCAATAAGTAATAATAAACCATATTGAATAAGTTGGTAAAACATAATTAATACATATATTTATTATCTACATTTGTTTCTCAATCTCGCGTTCGGTGACACTAACAACCATGATTAAAATTAGTTTTATATAACTTAAATTAAATTGCAGTGCCCTACCAGGGTTTATGTACACCAAAATGTTTGTTACTATAAAAGTTGATGTAAAATGTAACATGTGTATATAAAATGCAAATAAACAAATATCAATTACCATTCAGATGCAAAAACCGTCAAGTGACCTAGTCATGTTTCGGTTTTAGTCTATGGGTTCACCGGTTTTCAGAAGACTATTGCATCTATTTCTTTGTCGAGGTGATAGTCTCCTTTCAGGGTGCGGTTACGAAATGGGTAGTTGGATTGACGATAAGGCAGTGAGTATATTAATATATACTCGTAATGCAATTGTTCATTATCGCCCCCAATTTCGTAAAGGCATCATTTAGCTGGCACAGTGGGAGCGATCAATATTGTTTAAGAACAAGTTGATTGACCCTATTCGTCGACTTTGTAAGTCTGCTCACCACCAGGTAGATACAAAGTCACATGTCGTGCTCCAATAAAAAATATTAAAAAATCAGATTAACTTATTTTGACAGGCTTAGAATTTTTTTTTTTTTTTTTTAGGACAATTTACACATATTGCTCTGGTCACAAACTAAGCTCTAGGCTTGTACTATGTAATTAAGCGATCCTATTGTGTACTCGCTTAACACAGTGAGGACGTTAAAGCAAACACACACTAGGGCCTAGGGTCATAGTTGCCAAAATCCCCCAGTATAAATGTACCTCTTTTCGCAGACACGTCAATATCATCACCAGAAAGATATCTGATGTCACCCCCAGCGCCGAGAACTGCTCCTCAAGATCACAACTCCAATTCTAGTTGGGCAGAAATGGAGACCTACGTTATTGGTGACTATTTTTTGCTGCTCGTTTCGTAACCGCATCCGGAAAGAAGACTATCGCCTCGAAAAAAATAAAAATATAATCAATGCAGTCTGAAAACCGGTTTGAAACCACACACACAAAACAGAAGGTCATTTGACGGTTTTTACGTCTGTATGGGCATGGTAACGTACTAAAATAAAAACAGTAAAATATACTATATTATTATTGTTTTCGTATATTATTGTGTATAAACGATTTTATACATATTGCCCAGCGGCCACTTTGTGTTACGAAATAAATAACGAATAACGATTTGGACAATCTACCGAAGTAATGTAACATGTTGAAATCGTTTATATTTTATTATTGATATTTAGAACTTTCTCTCTGCTTTATTTTGACATCAAGGACACTGCATTCGTAATCGCGAAGTCTGCGTTCTCCATACAAAACGCGTTTTCGCACTTCCAGTAATACGATTACTGTTTGTCGGAATTAAAATAATATTTTTGACTGTCATTGTAATTTTAATCTTTTTTTACTGGAGCACGGCATGTGACTTTTTATCTACCTGGTGGTAAGTAGACCTACAAAATCCATGAATGGGGTCGGTCAATACATTATTGTTTAACAGCACTGCTCGCTCCCACTATGTCGGCTTAATGATGCTGTAACGAAATAGGCGGCGGAAAAGGTGATTTTGCATTACGAGTCTACTTTAGTAAAGGATTTTTCAACAAGAACTTTGTTATTTAATACAAAATAAAACAAAAAAATTAGATGAAGATGATTAATTTTTTTATTGAATTACAAAGAGAATAGTTCGGCCATTATGAATGAAAAATGATATCTGGCAAATTTCCACCTGCACGCTGGAAATGCAGTAACGGACAATGGATCACGCTATCGCGAAATGAATTTTTATTTGCAAAAATTCTGAATAAATTATTGTTAGGGGTTAGTACATGTACAGAATTAGCCTAAAAAGGCACACAAATTTTAATACAGTTGATTCAAACTCTAGTACTATAGCTGAATATGATTATGACCTACCTACCCTATAACCTACCCTAGGTATCAATAAAGCTCAATTACATTACATTTGGTATTATTATTAATATTTATTATACATTTTTGTTAGAATATTATTTATAACTAGCGACCCGCCCCGGCTTCGCACGGGTGCAATGCTGATACTAAATACACTACAGAAAAAATGTGAACGTTGTATATAAAAACATAGCGGCCCGCTCCGGCTTCGCACGCTATTTATAGGCACGCTCTTGCCGCACCGGGCGGCCGGCCGGTACCGCCGCCAACGCTACGTCCCGCAATTTTTAAATCTGTAATATCTTCGAAAATATTCACTTAAATCATACGGTGTAAAGGGCCATATAGATCTATATTAAATGAACAATGTATTCAAGGTATTTAATTGGTTAAGGATTAATGCTGTATTGGTTAAAATCGCTTCGAAAATTAGCCATTATTTGTCGTAAAAAGTAAATGACAAAAAAAAGTTATTGTGGGTTATCCATAAGAGATAGACATATACCATCACGGACTTTTCTGTAGACCTTTTCAATGTGTACAATACTTAGTACATTATTTTGATAAAACTCGTAGGGTTCAGCCTGCGTTTGCAATGTAAGCGGAAAAAATGTAATTATTTACGACATCACATTAGAAACCTCAAAAATAACAGTACTTCTCCACTATTTAATGGATGTTATTATACATATAAACCTTCCTCTTGAATCACTCTATCTATTAAAAAAAACCGCATCATAATCCGTTGCGTAGTTTCAAAGATTTAAGCATACAAAGGGACATAGGGACAGAGAAAGCGACTTTGTTTTATACTATGTAGTGATTAGGTAAATATTATTGACTATTCTATTTATTTATTTATTTGATTAATTCTAATAATATATTGATCATTTGAATTTGTATATACCTAGTATTAATTATTATTTAATTATATTATCAATGTTTATTTGATAATTATTAAAATTATTTGGTAATAGATTTACTTTTTAAAATAATTAAGGTATTCATCTACATTATAAAAAGCCTTTTCATTTAAGATTTTTTTAAACGTTGTTAAAATATTTCAATATCATCTATATTTGTCAGATTTTTAGGTAGTTTATTATATATTTTACCTATAATGCTTTTGCTCAAGAGTGATGTACTCTGTTGTACTGTTGTACTGGACAAATTATAAATATATACCATATTCCTAGTACATTTATATTTTGTAAACAAAGATAAATTAGTTCTGACAAATATTATTATTTCATATATGAGATGTTAACAACTCCATTTTGGCCTATTATTGATCACGTGGATATCACTGACATGTAGTTTCAACAGGACGGTGCCACGTGTCACACAGCCAATGAAACGATCAATTTATTGCAAACCAAATTTCCCGATCGCATAATTTTACGAAACTCAGCTGTTAAGTGGCCAGCCAGATCGTGTGATTTAACACCACTGGATTTTTTTTGTGGGGCTATGTTAAGGACAGAGTCTATACGGAGCCAATCGAATCGATTGCAGCCTTATAACTTAAAATCCGTGATGAGATAAACGAAATAGTCCCGCCATTTTGTCAAGAATTGATTAAAAACTTTGATGAAATAATCGACATCTGTCAGTGTGCTTGTGGTGGACATTTGCCAGATATCATTTTTCATTCATAATTGCCGCACTTTTCTCATTGTAATACAATAAAAAATTTAATCATCTTCATCTAAGTTATTTGTTTTATTTTGTTTTAGAAAACAAAGTTCTTGTTGAAAAACCCTATAGCTTCGCTGCTTTGTCATGAAATTAACTGCCCAATTTCGTAACGGCACCCTAAAAGGAGACTATCCTCGACAAGAAATCGATGCACTTGAAAACCAGTGAACCCACAAACTAAAACCGAAACATAACTAGGTCACTAGATGATTTTGCATCTGTTTGGGCGGTCGTAACAAGACCGGTCGGTCGGTCTAGCAAGTTATAGAGACCTTCCTCCCACCTAAAAATAATTAATCTTCCTGTGTTGGTATTTTATTTTTATTTATTTCGAAATCAGAAAATAACTTTAACAATATAATTTAAAAAAATGTATTACTTACAACAGAAATATTTTTGCGTAAAATTACCAACATAAAAATAATAATTGAACTTCGACTAACAGCCAAGTTGTAATATTGGAAGTACGTTTGTATGGGTCAAGTCGACTACAGAGCCCTTAAAGCAGAGAGGATCAACTGGTAATCGCAGCAGGTCTCATCACCATCAAATAGAGGGTCACATGCCATGCATCAATAAATAAATAGTAGATTTTACAACAAGAACACAAAACGAACCATTTTTATCCGACACTTTAGGCTGATAGTAATGTCGAGGATAAAATGGTTTTGTGGACGAGTTATAAACTCTGCTTTTCACTTCGATTGAGGATATAAAACAGTAGTATAACATAACATTTCTTTAATTAAAATGCAAAGTAAAATTAGTACAGTTTTGAATACTGGAAGGAAATTGTTTTTATGTCTTAAAAAACATATAAGGCAAATAAATTTAAGTAAATATTGTAAAATAACAAATTCTATCTATGAACTTCTTGTGTTTGGCTGTATGGCTCATTTTCTTTGCCTTAATATAGATACATTTATAAGTAGTACGTTAATGCACTTGTGCACAAAATTCGATTGTGTGCAGCCTATATTCTGCACAAATAAGCACTTTCAGAGCATGAGAAGTGAAAAATATTATTCTAAACAGCTTTCGCTAGTTATTCAACCACTGAGATACAGGCTAACTTTACTTACCTAGTTTAGTGGTTGGTTGCTTACCTAATTGTTTGGCTATGTACATTGATCCATCTATTTTGCAGGGCATCATTAGGCAGGACTATGTAATTTTTATGTAATTAAATGTACCTGGGCTAAGTTAAGTGAAATAAATAAAACATTCATTCATTCATTGTCAAAATTGTATATCGTAGATTATAATCCTAGTACGAATAAATCGTAAATAAAAAATATATAAATAAATAATAAAATCGTAGATTAAAAAATACCTTTCTTCTGCAGGTAATATTCAGATACACCCTCCTACTGACGCAACAAAACAAATGCTTATATTAAGGTTTTTGACTCCGTTTGGTGAATATCAAGAGGTAAGCATTATATTCTCTAAAAACAATATACTTAGGGATAATTTTTGTACAAGAGAAATGTGTAAAATCTCAGAAATTTAATATACTTACACAAAATTAATTATCATAGACTTGCCGTGTAAAGTAAGGTGCCTTTTTTCGTAATTTTTTGGTTTGTTTGTATGCCTATCGCGTAAAAGCTACTCATTGGATCAAAAATCATTTACTAAATGATAAGAAGATTCATTGTAACATTTATTATTTATGTCATCAAAATCGACTTACAGAATCAAATGTTGGTTTTGGTTTTAAAATAATACACACAAATTTGCGGGCAAGAAAGTAACTAGAATATATTTTTAAATCTATTATAACTTAAGGTTAAGAATATTTATTAACTCAAAAAAAGAACAGACATAATATTCACTTACATTGAGTTAACACAAATTAAAAATACCATTTCTGGTGCATTTTTTGGCTCCCGAGAACCGTTTAAACAGCCTCAGGGTACCCAGCGGAGGTATTAACCCTTACTCAAAATCATATTACAAAAATTACAAACTATCATAGTCGTCAGCACATATTTAAACATAAGTAAACTAAAATATAAGTAATTTATTTATTATTATTTATAGTAGGTACATATAATGATACAATATTTAGATATTTATAGAATAACTTTGTCCACAGTTCCTAAGCCACGTGTTCGAGCAGAATGCCCTAGGCCTTATATTGGGGTACCTAAATGTTAGGGAAAGCAGAGACTCACGTTTGGCGTTTGAAGCATTAAAATATCTGGCAGCCCTGCTTTGTCATAAGAAATTCTCTATTGATTTTATTAATATGGGAGGCTTACAGGTATTTGTTTATTATTGTACAATAAAACTACGCTTATTCTAAAAAATATTTAATACAAACTAATTTACATTAAAAGGAATTCAGGTCCTAGTCTTTAAAATATGCTCCTACTGTGTTTTCCCTATTCAATATGGTAAAAAAATGCATAAAAATATACCTCTGGACAAAGAATATTTACGCTATTAATAGTACATTGTTCACCGAGAGGAGAAAGTCACCGATTACTAACAAGGGCGAGCGGAGGGCCTTAATTCGTTTGAGTTAGGAATCGCACTTTCTCGCCGAGTGATACATAGTGCTTTATACTACACCTACGAGGAAAATAAAAAATAAAATCTCTATTTTGATTAAAATTTCGAACTTGTAAAAAAAAACTAGGCTGTATGGCTTTGAACCCTTGCCTTTCCTAATTTGGTAGAATTGAAGAAAAAAAATTTAAAAAAAACTAGCACGTTAACAATGAATTTTCATATACTTTTTCCTCCCGCTTAAGCACGTTAACAATGGATTTTCATACACTTTTTCCTCCCGCATATTTGTACGACTACAAAGACGTACTTTCTGACCTATTCTTACGCAAGTAAGAACCTACTTTCCGAGCAGGTGTAGTATAAAAAATAATAATAATAACGGAACAGTGCGAATTAGTAGGATAATATCTCACGGCTTTAAGCTCCAACCATCTGGATGAAACCTCCTAGCATTCTATACGCGCCTGGTACTGCGCAATACTTTTGTAGAGAAACTCTCATCCTATTTTGATTCAAGGGTGATGGTTTTGAACGATAGATAGTGCTATTTGATATTAAAAGAATAAATTTTGTATATTTGCCAAATAATAAAATATAATATTATTTTATTTAAAAACTTTATTGCACAAATTTTGTACAAAGGCGGACTTAATACCGCTAGGCATTCTCTACCAGTCAAACCTTTGGGACAAATTAAGCATAAGTAGGTATAATAGGTGCAGTAAAATACATTTTTGAAATAGAGTATACAAATATTATACATACACACTAATACTGACTACATATATAATAGGTTTAGAATATTATTTTATTACCAATTTTCCTAGGGTAGGCAGTGCCTTTATGCCTATTTGGAATGCACGCCACTGTTTAATACCCACAAAATAAAGTGTTCAGCCTAAAGAAGTTTACACTTCCAAAAGAAAAGATGTAGAAGTTTTGTTGTAGTTCTATTTATCCGATACTAATTTTATAGATTTATCCAAAATAGAGCCCAAAAATGCGCCTTAAGCTTTGGTATCCTCCAATAGCGGTGCCATCATTTAGTGGACGCAATATAATAGCCGAAAAAGACGGCCGTTTTTTACGAAAAACAGGACAAAAATTACGTGGCAACGGTGGCAAATAGACGACCTTTTATAATATAATACTTTATTAACCCGCACAAAATCTATTAAAATTTCGTCATCATCGCTGCTCCATTCATCAATTTGAAATAAATAGTTCAACATTTTTTTAAAATCGCTCGAAAAGTCCCCAGGTCCGAAAGCGGCTGTTGTGCAAATGGCGGCACCGTTTTTTACGTTACGGTGTCTAAAACGCTGTGTAGGAACCACGCCATATTATCGACATAGATAACGTTTTAGTGACGTCATTCACCGTTTTATTACGACCGTTATGTAGCGGCATCGCAATCTTAGGAAACCAATACTTTAGTGTTGATGAAGGAACTATAAGAATAACGTAAATCTTGTTATTGCAGAAATTCTTAGAAGTCCCTCGGCCTTCAGTGGCGGCTGCCGGAGTGTCCATCTGCCTGTACTACCTGGCATACTGCGAGGACGCCATGGAGAGAGTCTGTCTCTTGCCGCGGAGGATTTTGGCAGACCTAGTCAAGTAATTATAATGCTCAATTTTTTTTTTTTTTTTCATGTAAATATCTGTAGAGATACAGATATTAATGAAGAGTAAAAAAAAAGACTTAAAGGTCTTAGAGTGCGTCTGGTGAGGCTGCTATTCATTACTAAAACAACATTGATTATTTATCATTGGATTCATGTTTGATAACGCGTAATGGAATAGCGATTTGGTTCAATATGAAAAAATATACTTTACAGTGTAAACGCCTTGAATATCTGGTTTGTGTTATTTAACCACTCATATGCATATGATAAATAAATGCAAATTACAAATACAACAATGAAAATTATTTTGATATGACGGTCCTGACCCTGATATATAATAATAAATAATAATCCATAAATCTGTCTAGTACAGAAAATATCGAGTATGGGCCCTCTAAATATTATTTCTCTTTTTACAAGTTGACCGACAATTTCAGTCGTGTCTTTTGTATTCGCCGCGCGTCTTTCTAATTTAATGTCAAAACATCAATTTATTTTTTTAAAAATATATTTCAGATACGCGTTATGGCTTCTAGAGTGCTCCCACGATTCCGGAAGATGTAATGCGACCATGTTTTTTGGTCTTTCCTTTCAATTTAAACTTATTTTAGAAGAATTTGATCATCAGGTATGAGTTTTTTTATTGCAAAATATACACTTCATTTGTCAGTACATAAAACTTTATAATGTTTATTTTGTACTTCAAGTTTTTTTTTTTGTCGACTTCGCTTGGTTAGGTCCTTCCCAATCTGGCCAATCACGCGAAATCGCGTGAATACCACAGCTGAGGACATAGTATTTTTTGAATTGGAGCACGACATGTGACTTTATATCTACCTGATGGTAAGAAGCTCTACAAAATCCATGAATGGCGACGACCAATATATATATTTTTTTAATATTGACGAACCCGCTATAGCGGCTAAACTATGAGGATTTCCCGTTACGAAATAAGTTAAAATATTATAATTGTCTTTATTTTAAGATAAGATCCTCGCTGCTTTATCGTGAAATCAGCTGTTAGTTTCGTATTCGTACTCTGAAAGGAGACTTATACCTCGACAACAAGTGTGATGCAGTATTCCCCTAAAAACCGGTGAACCCACATACTAAAACTGAAACATAACTAGGTCCCTTGACGGTTATATAACAACGGCTGTATAACAAATAACAAAACTGGCCTTAGGCCTTCAAACCTTTCTATATCCCTTATTCGTTATTATTAGACAGTTCCTTTACAAATAATACATTTTCTTTTAAACAGGATGGTCTTCGTAAACTATACAATGTAATATCTACCCTTCCGATCCTGGGCTCTGACGAGGAAGAGCGGCAGAGAGTTAGTGACGACGAGACGTGTGCCGCCAGACAAATAGTGAGGCACGTGAGTGTGGCACTCCGGCGGTATCTCGAGGCACATCTCAAGCTCAAGGCAAACAGCGTGGCGAGGCAGACTGGGGACCGCGCCAATGATATGCCTGCTTATAAGGTACAGTTGGGGGCCGAGCTATATGAACTTGGGGACCGAGCTATATGAACTTGGGGACCGGCTTAAATTAACTTGGGGTCCGTTCTATATGAACTAGGGGCTGAGCTATATGAACTTGGGGGCCGAGTTATATTAATTTGGGAACTGAGCTATATGAACTTGGGGACCGAGCTATATGAACTGGGGACCGAGATATATGAACTTGGGGACCGAGCTATATGAACTTGGGGACCGAGCTATATGAACTGGGCCCGAGCTAAATAAATTAGAGGCCCAAGGAAAATACAAGATGGTTCAATCTTTTAACTCTAGAAATATATAAGTGTTAGGCAATAATATAAATAACAACAGTTCGATCGACGTGGGAGTTTATTAAATTTAACTAGCATTTTTTTTAGCGACCTAATTTATTTAGCTCTATATGCATTGACAGATATTTTAGGTATACCTAAAATATACTAGCAGACTGCCGTTTTCGGTAATGGTTGTATATTTTTTTTGACTAATAGTGGTAGCTACTACTAGCTATTTTTTTTTACCAAAGAACGATCAATTGACACACATTTGACAATAGAATATAATTGCCAAATTTATACTGAAAGTTTATTTGAAAGTTAAATAAAAAAATATAATTTACAAATATTACTTGATAAATAATAATTAACATTGTCTTTCTCCTTGTAGGCTTCTAAATCGTCTCCAGAAGAGATACAAGCCGACATAGAGCTGGTGCAGAGTATAGCGTGGACTCGATGGCCGGCAGTAGACGATCTGGTAGACTTGGGTGGCGTTATCCTGCTGCTTAAAGTCGTCGGATTCAGCTACGAATGGAATTTTAATGGAAGGTAATTATTTTTTTATATATCTATAACTAATTGTTTTACTCTCCGTTTAATTGTTTAATTTCGCACGGCTTCTAAGAGTCGTTATGTTACATATCCTATGACTTTCCCCAAGATTTTCTGAAGGTAACGTTAAATTATCAAAATAACGAAAATCCTTAAGGGCTCTACAGGCAACTTGACGCCCATACAAATGTACTTCCAATATTACAAATTGGCTGTTAGTCAAAGTTTTATTGTAATTATTATGTTGGTGATTGTACGTAAAATATTTTTGTTGTAATTTTTTTTATTATTAATATATTTTAACAAAACACATAAAGAAGACTCAGTTCAGAGAAGAAGAATACATGACTACCAAAAATGATATTTTAAGTCTGTGACAAACCGTAGTCGAGTAATACCGGAAGTGCGAAAGCTTTTGTATGGAGACTGCAGACTTCGCGATTGCTAATGCAGTATCCTTATGTACAACTAGCTGTGATCGCGACTTCGTCCGCGTGGAATAGTTATTTTTTTATCATACAAACTACATCCCCTATTTTATCCCCTTGGGGGTAGAATTTATCAAAATCCTATCTTTGCGGATGCCTACGTCATAACATCTACCTGCAAGCCAAATTTCAGCCCGATCCGTCCAGTGGTTTGGGTTGTGCGTTGATAGATCACTATGTCAGTCATTCAGTCACCTTTGAGTTATATATATTTAGTATGCCACCACACGAAATTCTTAAAATTTACAAGCCAAAAGAACAAGGGAATAGAATGCTTATATTATGACACGCAGAAATAGTTTAGATAGCGCTGGTTTATAGACAGAAGTTACTATATCTGAGCCTAATTATTTTTTATGAGACAATGTTCTTAGCTATCCATGGCTTCACCGTGCGGGTGCCGGGTACATCGCATGGTTGGAAGTTGAATATTCAACTTTTTAAACATCTCCCGCATTCTTTGTATCTTAATAAACATATTTCTTAGAGAAGACATAAATAGGAGTAGCTTTACCGGGAGGTTTTCCTATCTCTTTCGATCCTTACTTTAAACGCTAGCGTCTACAGATAGGATCCCACTACTTTATTTATTTATTTAAAATTCTTTATTGCCCCAAAAATATTTGTACAAAGACGAGCTTAATGCCTTAGGCTTTATCTACCAGCTAACCTTTGGGAAAGTGAATAATTGTAATATAGGGTGCACAGAGTAATGTAAAAAAAAGCAAAATATATAAACTACAGATGTAAGATATAAGTACATACTCAAATATACAACTACATAAAATACATAAATAATATAGTAAACTAAACATATAAATATATGTTTAAACATAACCTGAATTGTAATAATGATAAATGAGTTTTTTTTTTAAGCGAGAGACGAAGACTGTCTGTTTTATTTGTACTTTAATCAGTACAAATAAAACAGTAACTCTGCCATGGTTTTTTGTAATGTTGCAAACGTTTAAAAACGTTATGGCAAAATATATGTTATATGTAATAACTAATTATTTTCAGATCGGAAACAGTTCGCTCGGCGTTAGACGTGGTGTCCGTGTGCTGTATATCGCCGCGCGTACAGCTCCTGCTGACGGAGAAGTTGGACACCCACGCCGATCTCAACTCCGGGGCTAATGTCGTTCTAGGTAATGTACTAAGGGGCTGCTCCAAAATTCTAATGTTATTACCCGTGCGATCTCTCGGGGAAAAGAAAGAGATGGAATGTACACAAATTATATATCTCCGTCTCATTCTTATTCTCTAGGGATCGCACAGGTTAATTATTACCCTGTTTTGTTTTTTTTATTGGAGCACGGCATGTGACTTCGTTTACATGATGGTAAGTACACCTACTAAGTCCATGAATGGGGTCGATCAATACATTGTTGTTTAACAAAATTTATCGCTCCCACTACGCGGCGACAAAGACGTTTCGCATTACACGTCTATTTCAATATCCTAACTACTTTATAGTCAAAAATCCCGCGCGTTTCGAACCGCACCATGAAAGGAATCATCACCTCGACAAGAAATCGAAGCAGTATTATGTGGAGCGATATAACCATAAAAAATTTAAAGTATTTAAAGACACGGTTCAGCTAAGCATAGGCTATAGCAGGTATGTGTTGCAGCAATGGTTTTCAGCAGACGCCCATTTTGTAGGGAATGTGTGGTTATAAATAAATAATAAGTAAAAATCATTTATTTCCTTTACAATTTTTAAAATAACTTATTTATAAGGTTTTTAAGTATATAATACCTGTGTCAGCTGGTTCCGCTCTTCCTAAATATAGTTTATATACTATTTAAACAATAAACAGTTAAAGAAAATGAAAAAATAACAACTCAAAAGTAGCAAAAAATTTTAAAAAATAAAACAAAACTTAACCTGCCTAATACATAATACACGTTTGTGAGCGTGCTTAGGTGAGCGTGTAAGTGTGGATGGGTGTGTGTCTGAATAAGTGTGTGTTATTGATTAATATTATTAATAACTTTGTAAAAAAGTTGCTTAAAATGTAACTTAAAACAATCTAATTAGGGCTGGCATGGTCAATTTAGAAATTAAAAAGTCCTATAAAAAAAATTCTCATAGAAGTTTTTTGTTGTCATTGTTCAACAGTTGCGGCAAGTGGTGAAATAGTACCGGAGGCGGAAGTACAGCGGGCAGCGCTAAATGTGTTGGTGAACTGTGTTTGTGCGCCGGTACATCGGGTAAGTTTACATTTTGTTTGTTTGAAATATCCAAGTTGTTTTAATCAGAGATGGTGTTGAGTTTCTTAGGTTCGAATTTTAGTTAGTTAGGTATTGTATGCATGTATTTATTTATTTAAAATATTTTATTAAATAAAATTACAAATATAAAATAGGGAATATGCATGTTTTATTTCATTACTTGATAGAGTAACTAAATTAGACCCTAAAAACAATTATTAAACATTTTTTTAAAGGTAATAACACAAAAATAAAGGGGTTTAAACTTTATCTGCCATTACCGCAGTAAAAAACGGTACATCCCTAGCCGCCATTCTGTGTCGTCATTCCTGCTCAGAAAGCATAATAGTTTAATGTTATTGCAACTCAAAAGTTGGTCAAATGGTTTGTTTATCACAAATTATCGTAATTAAGGACAATAAATACCCGAGAAAACAAGAAACTGTAGACTACAGAACACACGTTGACATTTCTTTTTGCACGAATGACGTCACATGTAGTGTTTGCTAATGTCGGAGCGTTTAGAAATGCGTTCCGTTTCTACAAAAAAATAGATTTTTAAAATCTTATTTATAAAAAAATTAGCTAATCAAAATAAAATAGATTACTGTAAATATGTTCAAAGACATAAAAGGAACATTATATATTAAAATAATAATAATTGGCGTTACATGCATATTCCCTATTGTACATATGCGAACTTATTTTTATTTAGGCATTATGTATAATAGTTATCCAAAATAGAAAAAAAAGGTTTATTGGAAAATCATAGGTTATATGTGGTTATTAAAAAAATAATAAACAAGATTGAAACATTTAGTGATCAAATTTTGGTATAGTCTCATAGTAAAATTTGCTCATATTCACTTATGGCTAGAACCAGGGTTTTTTTCCACACTATATTTAGCCTTTCGAACGAATAACAATCACAAGTTGGTATAGTGAAACTGGGACCGACAACTTAACGAACTCTACTGGTGTTGTCTAACAAATGTACATAAATTATAAAATAAAAAAATCATGGGTAGGTACAAACCGGGGTGAGTTATGTTATACATTCTACAAAATTCAGGAATTTACCTGAAATGTAGGTAGAGATGACTGAGGTTCTTTTACAAAGAGATAATTTAAAAGAATCGGCTATACTTCTCTTTGAAACACTCAACCAATATTTTGTTGTTTCAGACAGGAAATTCAACGGCAAGATATTCTACATCAGGCTCAACAAAAAAGAAAACTGCTCTCAAATCATGCGAAGACATCATCCAGAAAGTGTGGGAGAGTATTAGACATAATAACGGAATTATGGTAAGTCAATAACTTTAAACGCCATCTTATGGAATGAATAAATGATAGATCGTGGGTTCGATTTCCACCCATGGTAAAAAAATACTAGTACGTTTTTTCTGTACAATTTGTCATGGTCTGAGTGTTTATATAATATGTATTATATCGTTGTTTCTGGTACACATAGTACAAGCCTAGAACTTAGTTTGTGATCAGGACAATATGGGTGTAATGTCCTTCATATTAGTATTATTATCTATTAAGATTTAATAAGTAGCTATCTATGTATTCACAGTTATGTCAGGAACGCAGTGATTCAATTTGATAAGTAAGATTAGGGTCCCTTTTGAATTCAAAACTGCGTAAAAACCCTAACTACCCAGCGGAGTTCTTAAAGATCATGTCAGTGCTGCCTTCACTCGTTCCAATACATTGCTAAAAGCTATTTCATAATCAAGTTATTAAACTACCTTCTTACACTAATTAGTCACACATTTATCAAAAAAATATATATTAATAACCTTAAAGCGCATGTCCCTACAACGTCACAGCAGCGCACATCGCATGGATAACGTGTCGCACTTATGAAACTAATAATAATATATGGAGCCGCCTTAAATGGCCTATAAAACTAAATGTCAAACGAATTCGTTGTCTGTGGTTGCTGTTCTCACTTCAACCAATCAATGCTCAGTGATTGATTTTGTTTTCACTTTTTTGTCGTCGTTTATGGACATGTTTTTTCAACGTTGAATTTGATTTCAGGTTCTGATAGCGCTTATGATGACCAAGTCCCCGATCACGGACGCGGACCGTATACGCGGGCTAGCGTGCCGTGCGCTCGCCGGCCTGGCCCGGTGCCCCACCGTCAGACAAATTATATCCAAACTACCTCTTTTTACTTCCTCGCAGATTCAGAGTAAGTGCATTGGTATAACTTATACAGTAATACTTATCGACCATGTGGACAATTCTCGCGCTTTCGACATTCATCTCGATTCGATATTTTTGAACAAAAAATGGCATATTATGTTATTTTTCGTTCAAAAATATGGAACATTAAATGAAATAAATAAAAAATATTAATTAATTAATAATTAATATATAAAAATTTAACGAAAAATGACATAATATATCGAATCGAGATGAATGTCGAAAGCGCGAGAATTGCCCACCAGGGCCAATCCGATTTTAAAATAGTCATTCTTTATAATTTTGACTTATGTTACAAAATGGTCAAAACAAAAGATTTAGTTTTTTTAATTATCTCAACAAATTTTACACTTAACTTTTTTCATGGATGCATATTTCAGCCACAAATCATAAAAAAACAGTATCCACCTCCAAAAGTAATATATTTATTCTAAATTTTCCTATGCTAAGGATTTATTTTGTTTAAAAAAATATTGTCTCTGGTCTCTCTATTACACTTATCAAATAAAGCTGAAGAGTTTGTTTGAACCCGCTAATCTGTGGAACTAGCAGTTGAATCCCTTGAAGAACCTAATAGTGGTAAATGCTTATTTATAAGATAATGTTATACCAGCTTATTTGCAGTCATCTTATAATGTGCAGAAGAGAATCTGCAGTTAAAGGCGACATAGTGAAAGCCATCAATTACAAATTAAACTTAGTTTAGGGTTTTTTCATTTTCGGACTCTACACACCGCTTACCATCAGGTGGGGGTAGGGACATATGTCGTGCTTAGAGCTGATACGATGGAATTATTACTTATTGAATAAAAACTATTTAAAAAAAAAAATTATTCTGCTTCTCACTCGCTTGTACAGTCAAGGAATTTAATTTCCAACCCCCCTAAGGTTCAATATTGTATAGCAAACTATCACCATAAGAGCTAGCTAAAGCACGTTACTTTGACATATCTGTAATGTGAAGTGACAAATAATATGTATTGACATTTCATTACTATTACTGAAATAGAATTTTCGACCTTTGCATTGCGAATGTCTAACGACATTTCAACATGGTAGGAAATTAAATTCCTTGGCTGTACCTGATAGATATGTTTATTTGTAGATCTGATGAGGGACCCGATTCTCCAAGAAAAAAGACAAGAACACGTAATGTTTCAAAAGTACGCGTTGGAACTTCTAGAACGGGTTTCTGGGAAAACGAAACATATGGGACCTGAATTTGAGACTTCTTTAGTTAATATACATAAGGTAAATAAAACCGTACCAAACCGTAAAAAATATAACCGTTTCATAATTACACCCCGGAAGGAGTATACAACTTAGTAGCAAAACCGGTGAACCCGCAGACTAAAACCGAAACATAACGGTTTATACTTTTAATTTTTTTATTAATTTAATTAAACTATAAATTGTACATAGCAGAACTTAATTACAATTATATTTACTATAATGGCTCCAAGCATCTCAGTACGAACCGGCTGGTTCAGGCAGCATTAGATGAGCAGCCCTCATATTTTAGCCCTATTCTGTTTAAAAACCTAATCGCCCGAGGCGCAGGAGCACTCTGATGTAGATATGTGCGAGCACTCATCTCGGCAAATAATGAACGTCTGCGTGCACGCAAGTAGTTATTTGGTACAAACAGAGATATTTGTTTTAAAATTGTTGGCATATTAGTATAACCTCTTAAATTATTAAAATATAAGTGACCAACGCTATATTACGCCTAACTTCCAATGAGTTGTAATTGAGCTTTCCCAATAAAAATAATGTGGGATACAGGAATGGGGTAACCATACTTTCTTATGTTTATAATACAATAATTAATTAACAATCATTCAGAAAAACAATAAAGTTTTTTTAAAATGAATTACAATTATTAATGGGTTTATATTTTATTAATTATTAATGTCTTTAGGTAATTTATTAAATTCTATTAATAATTTATTATGTTTCACGCTTAATTTAATTTCAATATATATTGCCATACTTAGATTATACACGTTCCAGGCAAACGTAGTCGCTCAAACTAAGATAAGTTACAACGAGCGTCAGTTGCTGCAACTGTTACACGAACACCTCTCCTCCCGCGGCCTGTACGAGAGCGCGGCCGTGTTGCAGAAGGAAGCCGGGCTGCCTCCTGCGCAGGTATGCTATATCATGCTGTTTATCACAATTTGGGTATACCCCCAAATATAATTCTAGACCATAAAGGTTAACATCAGTGTTGCCACTTTGAATAAAAAGGCAATCAAGAAAAATTTGTGTTTAAATATTACACATAATATCAAATGTAATACATTTATCAACGTAAAAACAGGCATTTTTTTTTCTATAAAATGTATTTTTTTATTTTTTTAAATTTATTTATTTTTTCTATCTATCACCTATTTGAAATTTTATTGTTCACATTTCTGACCTGAATTTTAATGAGAGATATGATTTTTTTTGAATTTTACAAACAACATTAATACCTAGTATTTCTTTTTTTTTTTTTTATTGGAGCACGGCATGTGGCTTTCTATCCACCTGATGGTAAGCATACCTGTAAAATCCATGAATGGGGTCGATCAATATATTGTTGTTTAACACCGCATTAAGCCGGCATAGTGAGAGCGAACAACGCTCTCACTATGCCGGCTTAATGCGGTTACGAAATAGGCGGCAACAAAGAGGTAAATGCATTACGAGTCTATTTTGATACCCTCGCTGCGTTATCATCAAATCAATCGCTCGTTTCGTAACCGCACCATGCAACGAGACTATCACCTCGACAAGAAATCGATGCAGTAGTCTCTGTAAAACCGGTGAACCCACAGACTAAAAGCGAAACATGTCTAGGTCTCTTGGATATTGTATGGCTTATTATAGGAGCCCTCGTCTTTTGCATGTCACTATTGAAACGTCTTTTGTTATTATAAGCTTATATACTTTATATACTTGTAAGTGTCTGAACACTAACACACATTATAATGGTGGTAATGATTTCAGATAGCAACACCGGTGCCACCAGCGCCGCCTGCTGTCTATACACCTTCTACCCCGATCAGGGTAAGTCTATATAATAAAATTAATGAAATGGATTGTAGGGTGACGGATCCAGTTGCCGACACTGCACCAAATTATCAGCACTTCGGTGAAAAATTAAAATATTAAGGTATTTTTATGGTTTCTAAATTGCCAAGTTATTAATAAGTTTAAATGGGGTCTTAACCTCAAATCTTCCCATATTATATAATAGTATCAATTATAGATCGTCGTGAATATTTGAGTAGCAAAATTTTCGTTTGAAATACTTATCAAGTATTCGCCGGCAAGTTTGTCTTTGAATTTAGTGATTCATATAACAAAATTTGGTTAAGATTTGAAATCGTTGCTTTCGTTATAACATCTATCCAAAGAGTTTAGTATAAACTAGAAATAGTTTATTTTATTTTATAGGTAATTTAAGAAGTATAAATGTTAGTTTTATGATTTAACACAAAAGAAATTCAAATTTTTAGTTTATTTATTTATAACAATACTTGATTTTGACTCTGTGGTTACACGACTGCTATTAATTGGTGATAGCGGTGCTAATATTTGGATGTCTATGGTATCCCCTTGCCACTGCAAATATGACATAAATTGTAGACTTTAATGAAATATTTGTAATTAAAACTTCTTGCCCCACTAAAGTGCTGATAATTAGGACCGTCACCCTATTTCTATAACTCTTCCTAAAATTGTAAATTTGTGTTCATTGAAATAACAATGCATGTTGTTTTTGAGTACCTATTAAGTTGCTTGAGTATTAAGTATTGCTGTAAAGATTTTGATCGGAACTTGTAATGTCTTTTTTAGTTATTTTTTTATATGTAGGAAAATTCACACATATGTAATAATTTATAATACATTGTTAGGTCTAGTTTACTTTTTTCTTTTTAACTGGAGCACGGCATGTCTACCTGATGATGAGCATACCTACAAAACCTACAGATGGTGTCGATCTATATAACAGTATTGATCGGTCCCACTATACTGGGCAAATATAAAGTGAAAGCCAAGCCATGTATTATAAATTGTCATTGTGGTCTAGTAAGGCTATCTTTCCCACACTCCACCAAATGCTGTATATTAATTGTATTGTCTTTCATTATGGATTATCCATAAATTACGTCACATTATAGTTTTTTGACCCAGACCCTTGTCCCAGCTGGTCCCTTTTGTAAGGCCCGTGGCGTAATGTCACATATTTTGCAATTTAACATCTAGAAATTCTTAAATTAAAACAGCAGTACCGAAATTAGATTTAATTCCATTTCAATTATGATTTTTATATATTATATAAAATTAATTTGATAATTAGATTAATTAGATTTCATCATAAGCACCGGAACAAGCTATCTACTTGTTAGGTGTTGCCTCCGAATACCATCGGCGAAATGAGTACGGGTTAAACCGGTCCATTGGGTACCCTGAGGCCGTTTTAAGAGACAAATAGGCACAAATAGGCACCCGTGATTGTATTTATTTATTATTTTTCAATTATGATAATAAATCGACCTACTCCTCGTCCCTTTAACGTGTGACTTAATCTATACTAATATTATAAAGCTGAAGAGTTTGTTTGTTTGTTTGTTTGTTTGTTTGAACGCGCTAATCTCCGAAACTACTGGTTCGAATTGAATAATTCTTTTTGTGTTGGATAGTCCAGTTATCTAGGAAGGCTATAGGCTATATAACATCACGCTACGACCAATAGGAGCAAAGATATAGTGGTAAATGTGTAAAAAACGGGAGAAATTATTTCATCTTTGAAGCCTTCCGTTGCGTGCGCCGTGAAAACGGTTCAAGATACACAAAAAATATGTATTAAAGAATAATCTAAATATATATAACTGTGTAATCTAAATATATATAACACAAAGGTGACTGACTGACATAGTGATCTATCAACGCACAGCCCAAACCACTAGACGGATCGGGCTGAAATTTGGCATGCAGGTAGATGTTATGACGTAGGCATCCGCTAAGAAAGGATTTTGATAAATTCTACCCCCAAGGGGATAAAATAGGGGATGAAAGTTTATATGATAAAAAAATAACTATTCCACGCGGACGAAGTCGCGAGCACAGCTAGTTTATAAATAAATACCATCACGGATGTAACTTTTTGGCTCACGAGAACCGTTTAAACAGCATCAGGGTACCCTGCTAAGGGATTAACCCGTCCTCATTTCGCCGATACTTTTCGGAGGCAACAACTAACAAGTGGCGAACTTATTGCGGTGTTTGTGATGGCATAGCCTCTTTATAAAGCGGTCATTCATCCCAAGTCCGATCTTGTTGCCATCTGCTTAACCTTATCAGTTGTGCAGTGACTTAACCACTAGGCTGGGGCCGCTTACGTAATTTATGGATGGTCTATATCGAAATTAATCTCTCAATCGAACTACTACTTGTGCCACACACCAGTTTGTGAAAAAATGCTGCCTAATCAAACGCACGGTACATAGCCGACTAGTATAATATATGTATCATCACGGGTGCCTTACGGTGCCGAGACCGCCTAAACGGCCTCAGGGTACCCAGCGGAGGGGTGTTTAATCCAGGGATCGGAAAACCCGTTCCCGGCTAAGTCTTTAAACGGTGTACCTCTAACGACGAATTACCCGGTTAACTTGCTTACCCAATTCAACTGCTATCCTATACATTGTGCTAACCCTTTTGAAAGGGAAACCCCTATGTTAAACGGGTTAGTCTGTAAGACTTACTCTTAAACAGCCAGCAAGACTATGGTGCAATTATTTTTGAACTTTGGAAGAGGGAGGGAGAAAAAAATAAGTTGATGGTTATTGCAGTTGATTAATATTGAACCTTTCGCTGACAAAAAAATATATTTAAGCTAAAAGGACTCTTATTACATAATACAGTAATATCAAAATTGTTTAAAATATGAAGGGGTTTTCCATTCATTGGGTTACACTTTCAAAGGCATTTGATTACTTCATTTGGTAAAGATTGATAGGGGTAATGCTTATTTTGATTAAAACAAAATGGGTTAGCGCTTTATAATTGACTTTTGAGGTGCAACGGGTTTTGTAAGCAAAGCCTTATGGAAAACCCATCCAAAAACCCCTGAAGGGGATATAGGTCCGGTCCCTGGTTTAATCCCACCTCGTCGTAGCCGATGGTATGAGTCTACACCGAACAAGTGGCTAGCTCGCCGCGATGTTTTGAATAGACTCAATAACCCATCTATAAACAGTTTCATAAGTTGGTATAGTGTAACCGGAATCGACAGCTTAACGTGCTGTCCAATATACTGGTGTTGTCAAACAAATATACATAATTTTTTAATTAAAAATTCATTGCTACACACCGGAATTCGAACCAGGGACCTAAGTATTTTTAAGTCCATGGTCTAACCAACTTGGCCACCACGTATAGAATACTAATACTTAATGTGTTTTAGTCGCGTCTGTCTGTGCGCTCGGGCTCGGGCGGGTGTCTGCACCGGGACTCGCCGGACCTCAACAGTTCCGGTATCAATACCTCCCTCATCACCGACGAGTCTCCCCTACCACATGTCATTAAATTACGGTGAGTTGTTTATTTTACCACCAAGAAACTCACTCTGTCAAAGGCCAGCTCGTAGAAAATGCCTAAGGCAAATGCCTCGCCTATGTACAATTATACAATAATACTTTGCATCTCGACTGATATTACTAGAGATGGTTTTCTTGCTCAACTTTATACGTGGGAGTCTGGATTAGGTGAAATCCAGCTAAGTATTTGCCTTGTCATTTGATAAATATTGGTTTTCTATGGCCTTTGAAACTCTTATGGAAAGCGTTTCCAAGATGGCGCTGACAGGATCGTATAGTATTTGGCTGGGTAGAGAGGGTAGTGAATACAGTGAAGGGCAGAGTTAATCCCGGACTTAACACCGCGTAGCAGTATTGAAGGCGTTTTCAACGCTTCGCTGTGTCAAACCGGGAACACTGCGGTTTTCTCCCCTGACTCCCAATCCACGCGATGGATTTCATTGATATAAGTACAATGTCAACTTATGTACACATATATAACAATATTATTATTTATTATATATTAACAATATTATAATTCAATGATTATTCTTTCAAAATACTCCTTATCACGTTAAATTATATTAGAAACTAATCTAACAGTCCGTTAATTTATCTATAACTAAGATACTTGATAAATATTTTTTATAAACAACTAATTCCTGCCCGCGACATTGTCCGCCTGGAATTTGTAATTATACACGAATATGTATTTTTTTTAACAACAAAAAATTAATTGTTTTTATTAATAATATTGCCGTTTCATAAATTTTAACACTATCTTGGGCGCCATGCTATGGGTGTAGACATTACCAATTACCCCTATTATTTACAAAATTTACATGACTTAAAAATCTATTTATTATCTAAATTTTCAGGAAAGTCCAATCGCATTCACAATCAGTTTCAAGTCCAATATCGCAGGAGCACAGACGGTCTCTACAGAAACAACTATCGATGTCTGCAGCCGACGGGGTGGCCAGGGCATCGCACCGAGTCACCCTGCACAGCATTATAAAGGAATACCTGTACAACCAACATGCGCTGTGTAAAAACCCTATGGTCACGTGTCCTCAGTTCAATTTGTTTCAGTAAGTATAAATTTTTATATTAACCTAAGTATTAAAAGTAGGATAACTCGTGAATATATCCGTATTTTAAGAAGGATTTAAACCAGCTTGAGAGTACAAAGACGGGCAATCAAATTACCTTATTGCTTGCGGGAAAGAGCTTACGAAGAAAGGCTTGAGATTCTTAAACTACCAATGCTGAGAGAGACAGCCGAACCCGTGGAGATTTGATCGAGACCTTTAAAAATCCTCACAGGCAAATATGGCTGTCACTTATCAGTCGTTTCATAATGTTTTTTCTATAACATACTTTTATTACTTACCTTGTTCACTTAAACTTGTCTTTTCATAGTAGATTTTACAACAAGTCCTCAAAACGAACCATTTTTATCCGAGAATTTTAGCTTTTATTATCCGACTGATAGTAATGTCGAGGATAAAATGGTTTTGTGGACGAGTTGCTTTTCACTTCGACTGCGAGGAAATAAAACAGTAGTATAAGATAACATTTCTTTAATTAAAATTCAAAGTAAAATTAGTAAATGAATACAAGAGGAAATTGTTTTATGTCTTAAAAAATACATAAGGCAAATATATTTAAGTAATTATTATAAAATAACAAATTCTATCTATAAGCTTCTTATTGTGTTTGGCTGTATGGTTCATTTTCTTTGCCTTAATATAGATATGTTAACGCACTTGAGCACAAAATTCGATTTTGTGCAGCCTATATCCTGCACAAATAAGCACTTTCAGAGCATGAGAAGTAAAAGTATTATAATGTTTTCGTTTTTTTTCAGACCTCACAAATGTCCAGACGGCCGGCGACCCACAACCTCTACAACCAACATCGCACACAGACTGACGGCGCGACAGACCAACGGCTGTCGGTCCTCCCGCGCCGACTCCCGACTCATACACACGTATATCTATCCCTCTCGCACCCTCAGGCTACAGGACGATGACTCGCACTTCACTACTACGCTATACCATGTGAGTATATTTGCTGACGAAGCGATTTTATTTTATTTCACTGCGACGTGCTGGCCAGTTGTTTTGTGTAAATTCAAAATATAATTGGCTACGACGAGGTGCGAATAAATCTTACCGCTGGGTCTCGGGGGCTGTAAGGCATCCATGATTGTACTTTAGCACTAGCGTTATTTATAAGTTTACCATAAATAAAAAACGCCAACACATTTTAAAGCACAAAGGTTTATTTACAACAATTAAGTGATAATTTAATGCACAGAAAGGAGACACGTTAAGCAAGATAATTTAGTAAGCCATAGGAAGAAAACAATAGCCAAAAGAAATCTAAATACGTGCGAAGCGATCTTAGAAATGCGTATACAAGCGGCGTGTGCTCCGCGTCAATGCGACATCACACAATCATCGCACCGTGAAGTTAGCGCTGAATCAGTCAAACGTAAAATACCCGAGTGAAACCAGCGCTAACCCCTCACGTTATGAGAAGTGTTATGATACACTCATACATATCGAGGGCTTCATAACAAAGGGGCGTATGCGCCAATTTTATAATTTTCTGTTTTTAATGTCAGTTGATAGCTGTAGCGGTTTCATTACATATCAAAAGGACGTACCAAAATAAATAAAAGAACCTAATGATTTACAACAATAAATAAAAGGCCTAAAAGTATATTTGTAATATTTAGTCTAAATAAATAGTCGTAAACTGATGTATGCCCAAGTATTTTGGTATTTATGTTGTAACATAAGGTCGTATAATATATTATATCCAAACATACATATGTATCAGTGTATAAATTCTTGTATGGATGTGTTAATGTGTCCCCCACTGTGGGGGACACATACATACATTTAGTGTGCACCCTCCAGTGTGGGTATATTTATTTATTTGAAAACTTTGGCGTTATTAATTAACCACCTAAGTACATAGTTAAAAATAAAAATTTGCTTTGTTAACATTTATAAAAACATAGTTTTATTTTAATTTCAGCCAACACAGCACCAGTTATTAGCAGCGACATCTTCCGGTGATATTAGAGTATTTAATTTATTTTCGGGCGCAGAAGAAAACTCTTATTCCGTACATGAATCATATATTTATCATATGCAGGTGTGTTATTTTAATTTCTTGAATTATCAATATGAAAATAATAATACAATGTGTATATCTGACTTAACAACTTTTTATATATTTTTTTAAACTTTATTTCGGTTTGGAGACATTTAATTGGGTTTCCGGCAATCTTGGATTTGTTAAGCATGTTGGTTTATATAACTTAATTTCAATGAAACGACAGTTCGTGGTTATATTACTATTGTACATCAAAAGAAAACGATAAAAATAGTAAACATAGTAATATTCACAAATACTTTTTTTTTTATATAAGAGCTTAACATATTGTGACCTTGCATCCACTTGATGTTAAGTAGTATGCCATGTCCAGGAATTATAGCAACCAGCTAATACATTAAGGTGCACCGCTGGTAACTTGCTAGTATCTTGTAAATAATATAATAATATATTTAATTTACTAAATATCTTAATTAGTATGAATTGAGTTTTACGTTGTTGATTTGTACAATCAGCAACACCTTATATTACCCATTTTCGTTAGTTTATCTTGCTCCCGTCAAATGCGATTTCATTGTAGAGCGAGAAAGAATTCATGGAAAGGTAGTTTGAGCTGTTGGTGACTGTACATCAAATGTCAATCATTAATTCAGTCCTTTTTTTGACGTTTAAGCTTGCAGTTTAGTGCATAGCAATACATGAAAGTTCACGTATAGTACATAATTTCAGGCAAGTACAGACGGTGGCTTACTTCTGGCTTCTGCATCAGCTAGCTGGAGACCCTTATCCGCCTTGTGGAACCTTAAAGACTTTGAACTTATGTAAGTTTTTTTTATTGTATTTTTTGTGTTGTACCAATTCAAATTAATCAGAAAATTGTAAAGATTTTTTAGCGCTTTCGTACTTCCAGTGTTTCCACTACCGTTTGTTGTAGAATTAAATAATATTTTTGGTAATTGTATTTCTACCTGTTTGCAGAGATTTTTTTAAGAAAAAAAAAACTTATAATATTATAAACAAGTATTATATTTCAATTAAAAGAGTTTCACGTACAGTTACCAACATATAAATAATTATTGAACTACGACCAACACTGTTGTACTTTTGTATGGGTGTCAACGACTGACGAAACCTTAAATCATCACGTTAAACCGATTTGGGTGATATTGCACACATATTTTCTAATAATATTTTTTTTATAGATTCCAATTAGACAATGAAGAATACGTAGAATTTTCCAAAACGTCTGAAGAGCGTATAATAGGGACCACAAATGAAACGGCGACGATTATCGATACTCGCACCGGTACAACACTATCCACGTTAAAACCAACGATAAGCAACCATTACAACAGAAATAGAGCCACGTACAACCCTACTGACGAACTAGTGTTGTCGGGTAAGTCTATCCTATACTTTGAAATTAAATTTGAGATTAAAAAGGTAAACAATAGTGTTAATACATCAAAAAAATCTAAGTATTGAAATATCGTGTTATAATGTCTGCGTTCTCCATACAAAATGAGCTTTTGCATTTCCGGAATTCCACTGTTTGAGAATTAAAATAATATTTTTGTATGTTATTATATTTTTTATAAAAAAATATAATAACCGCCACAATGGTGTTGGGGGTTTTTTTTTAAGAACTCCTTTAATATAATTTATAATACAAAAAAAAAAGACCAGAGAAAGATTTTTATATGACTACAGAGCCCTTTCAAGCTCAAATTAAAAATATTTTTTTGTCAGAAAAAAAAACAAACTTTGTGCCAATGTTTGTTTGCTTACATTCTCTCCAACTTCCTTCCAACTTTTAAATACTAATTTGTCATAGTATTATTATTCAGATTCATTTCCTTTTAAGCTGAACTGAAAAAGTATATACTTACGAGTATCTTTTAAATTTTTTACAGATGGTGTTTTATGGGACGTGAATACAGCGAAAGAAATACATAAATTCGATAAATTAAATTCAACACATAGTGGAGTTTTTCATCCGAATGGATTAGAGGTACGTTCATAGCTCTTATATCGCCAGTTTATCTTTATAAACCAGGTTCAAACCCCGGTGTACACTAATACATTTTAATAAAATAATATGAACGCTTGTTTATAAACTACGTTAAATGCCTTGTAATATTAAGCTATACATTCCAGTTTCACTATTCCAACTTGTGAACAAGTGGATAGAACTACCGATACTGTGAGATCTCGTTTGAATGTTATAACTAGTTATTAGGTTAGTATAGCGTACAATTTCGGTCCGCGAATTATGAATCCGCAAAATTATTAGTAGTGTTTCTTTGTGCTGCACTGACAGAATAATATTATATAATCTGTGGATGATATATCGTCACTCTTTTTTTTAAATTATTTATTTTAACATAGCACTGGATGCAAGTTCATTTCTATATTTTTATATAGTCGCTATATATTTTTTTTAATTTTATTCTGTTCATGAGATTAATGGACAAAGGGCATTCAATACTATACGGCCTTTTTCTTTTTCTTTTAAAATAATGTGAAATTCCATTTATTTTGTTGTAGCACGTAACAAAAGTTGTCAGAACTTTTTTTTTCCCAACTTCTAAAATTATTTTGAATACTGGAAAATAATGCTTAAATTATCTATTATTAAGTAAGCATATCGTTGTTTGTGAATGCTAAGCTTTTACGGTTGGGTCCAGAATGACCATACTCCTTTATGTTTTTGGTATCACTATAAGTGATACAGAGTTGATTAAATTGACCATTGTCAAAGTCAAAAATATGTATTTCATTTAAACCTTTACAGTCATTTATAAAAAGTCAAAAATATAATTAAGGTCCAAGTTTGCACTTGGCTAGGGCGGCATTCCTCCCACAATGCATAGAAAAATATTACTGTACTTTGTAAAATTTAACTTGATCGATGGCAGAAGCCAGTTCCTTCTTTTTTCTTTTTTGTAGAAAAAAAAGAATATTCACGATATTTTTTAACAAATGTAAATAAATGGTAATTCAGTTGATTTTCTACAATTTGATAAAATACGTAATTTAGTAAGGATTTTACTTACTAAATTACGTATTTTATCAAATTGTAGAAAATCAACTGAATTACCATTTATTTACTTTTTATTTGAAAGCATTTAAGAGTTTTTTTCTTCCAGATGTTGCTTTTTAAACAAACAAGGGTTGGGCGAAAAGCTAAATTACAATTTTTAATTTTTATCAATACAATATAACGACAAAAACGTTTGAAATAAATTTGATGCTTATTTTTTCATGTTATCAAAAGATTAATCGATATTTAGTATCGACAGCATCACACCACTAGCAATAAATGTTATAACACTGTCATCGATCAAGCTAAATTTTACGGAAAACTATACAGTTTTAATAATTAATAGTTGGAGTTGAGATCGAAAATGACGTATTTCATGTAATACGTCATTTTCGATCTCAACTCCTAAGAGATTAAATGGTATCGACGTCGGTGGTTACCCCCCCTGCTTATAAACATATACAAACACCACGATTAGTTTGCCATTTCTTTTGATGGATACTCGGAATACCATCGGCTATGACGAGGTGACAATAAAACCTTTTCGCTGAGTACCCTGAGGTCGTCTAAGCGGTTCGGTACCTGTGATGGTACTTTTATTAGTATTAAAAAATCTGTCAAATGAATGGTATTAGCTTGTATTTTAAGGAGACAATGGGATTTAGACATTATAGAAGTTATTATTTTTACGTTATATTTTTTAAATATATTTATATTATCTCTTGGGAGTGCCTGCGGTACCCAAAGACAAACTCTGTTCGCTGACCTCCATGTCAATATACATGATGTTTGCTCACAATATTATATTTTTTACTTTGTTAGAAAAGTCAACTTTATTTAAATGTAGCAACATTTATTATTAAAACCTACCTCCCGTTTTTATTCACAAAAAGAAAAAAAAAACTAGCTGTAGCCTCTGTGTCGTGTCTACAATGACTAAACACATATTTTAAATTAAATAAGTTCTGTAGTCTAAATTTATGTAAATCTGTAGCTCATACGCAAGTGCAAAATAGTACTGTCCTAAAAAGTGTGTCCCTTCTCCGGTGTATGTCGAGTGAGTTCTAAAACCCCTGAAGAAGCGGCGCCGCTAGGATTTTGGTAAATGGAAAGAAGAGGAACCCGAATCAACTTTACGTGAGTCCATCACCCACCTGTATTCCTTCCACCCAGCATACAGGCAACCACAAATTGGCCCTGTATGCAACATTTTCCTTGGTCCCTTCGAGCCTGGGATTCCTTTATTTCCTATTCCTACAATCCTATTTTCAATCTGTAAGTACATATTTTTGCACAACTTGCTATTTTCTGTATTTTAATCTGCATTACGCATCTCTTAAATCTGTATTTTTTCTATAATTTACTGTATTTTATCTGCATTACGCATATTCTGTAACTTACTGTATTAAAGATTCTGCTTTAGGCATATACTGTAATCTGTAAAGCGGCATAAAACGCATACAAATAATTTGTGTTAAAATAACTCTTATTTTTTTAGGTTAGGTAGAAATTAATTCTATCATTTTGTATTCTATCATTTTAGATTCGACTATTTTACCATTCTACCGTCTAATTTTGCATTGGAATTTTGCAATTTACCATAAACTATCTAGACTTTAAAATATTTTTTATTGGAAAACCATAGACAAACGTCTATGGCTGACTGATCAGTAATCATTATCATTCAATTATACCGGTGAACTGTCAAAGTTGTTTACTCTATTTTGTCGGCTTTTGCTGTTGTTTTCTGAATTTTCTAGTTTTAATACTGTAATTAAGTGATTATTAACATATAAAAATGAGTGGCGAAATAAAATATAGATTAGCAAAGCAGTGTATAGACGAATTGTTAACTTGTGCGCAATCTGCGTGTGAGGATCTCGACTGTCGAGAAGAGTTTTTAATACGTGCGCAAGAGGTCGATACACTTTATTCAAACTTTTTCGATACTCATGTGAGTATTGAGGCATCGAAGAAAGCTGGATTTGATAGTGCGAGTCATAGTGAAGACTTTAGATACTATAATAACGCTGTAAATAAAATAAAAATATTCCGAAAGCGACTTTCTCCTGAACCTGCTGTAAGCAGGCAACATTTTGTGTCTGAGGTACGTACTGACCTTCCTAAGATTTCTTTGCCCCATTTTGATGGAAAAATAACTCAGTGGACGAATTTCTATAATTTATTTAATAGCTTAGTTGTTGAGAACACTAATATTAGTGATGTTCGCAAGTTACATTATTTATTAACTTGTCTTTCTAAAGAACCTTTAGATTTAATAAAACATTTGCCAATTACTGAAAATAATTATACTGTAGCTATAAAATTATTAGAATCTAGGTATTCTAATAAGAGACTTATTGCAAGTAACCATTTGGAGACAATGTTATCACTACCGGTTATTAATAATATTAAGTTGGAATTAAGAAGTTTTCTTAATGTTGTCTATGAAAACACTGAAGCTCTCAAAGCATTAGGCTTTGATATTACAAGTTGGTCTTTTATACTTTTACATCTTTTTCTTAAGAAATTGCCACTTGACACTCGGAATCAGTTTGAACTAACTTTGAGATCTCCCTTTGAGATTCCAAGTTATAATACTCTTTTAGATTTTCTTGAATTACGCTGTAAGGCTTATGAGTTTTCTGTAACCACACCTTCCAGGCCCACCCAATTTACACCTGTACATGGGAATGTGAAGGTACCTAATAGGAATGTAAAAACTTCACATCATGTACAAGCTGAAGAATGTCCTTGCTGTAAAAAGGATCATGCATTGTATTCATGCAATAAATTTAAGGCCATGCCCCTGGTCGAGCGGAACTCCTTTGCGAGACGCACAGGTATGTGTTTTAATTGTTTTGGAGCCCATCGTTATTCAGAATGTACATCTGTCTCTAAGTGTAAGGTGTGTAGAGGAAAACACCATACACTATTATGTTTTAAAAATAAATCTGCAACATCTCATGTTACTGGTTCTGATACACCTGTAGTTCACTCTAGCGATGGTCAGTCTGACTCACCGCCTGCTGTAACCATTGATAATGTCTTATCCAATGCTGTAGTTCCTCATTCTGTAAAAGAGTACAAACCTCTGAATGTTCTCCTTGGTACTGCTGTAGCCTTCGCCTCTTGTGGTGATGGTTCCCTAAAATCTGTAAGATTATTCTTAGATCCTGGCTCGTATGTAAATATAACATTATAACCGAAGCTTGTGTTCAGAACTTGCAACTGGCACGGTCTCGGAGCCATATTTCTGTATCTGGGGTTGGCTCTCCAAAGTCACTCCATTGTAATGGTGTTGTTACACTGCATCTGAAGTCTCGTCTATCAGACGATCATGTTACTGTATCTGCTATAATTCTGAAACGTATAACAGGAAGTATGCCTTCCTTTCCTATTTCTTCAGAGATACTGAGGGAATATAAAGGTATCCAACTAGCTGATGATACTTTTTATCAGTCTAGGTCAGTAGACATTCTATTGGGTAGTGATGTTTATAATGACATCTACCTAGGTCACAAAATTTCTATGCCAAGGGAACTTCCTTCGGCATATTCTACTGTATTTGGTTGGGTGGTCATTGGGAACACTGCAAATATTACTCCTGTAGAAACTTCTCTAATGTCACATCATGCGACATTAGATGAATGTTTAGAGCGTTTTTGGTCTGTAGAGAATGTGCCTGAACCTTCATGTCTGGATCCTGATGACATGAAGTGTGAAGAATTATTTAAAAATAGTGTTTGCAGGGATTCCAGTGGCAGGTTTGTGGTGAGTCTGCCTTTTAAAGAAAATATAGTTCTTGGTCATACTCGTGATGCTGCTGTAAGGAGATTCTATTCTTTGGAACGTCGCCTCTCTAAAAATCCAATTCTGAAAAATGAATATACTTCTGTACTCAAAGAATATCTGGAGTTAGGTCATATGACACCTGTAGCTGAAACTGAATATCACATGGCAAAGTATTACATTCCCCATCATTGTGTGATAAAGGAAGAATCTAGCACTACCAAGGTTCGTGTCGTTTTTGATGCCTCTATGTCTTCTTCTAACGGTATTTCTTTAAATACTGCTTTATTTCCTGGCCCAAAACTCCAGCAAAACATAACTGATATTCTTATACGTTTTCGCCTGAATCAAGTTGCATTTATAGCGGACATTAAGCATATGTACCGTGAAGTTCTAGTTACACCTGAAGATCGTAACTATCAAGTCATTCTCTGGCGTAGCAGCCCAGATCAACCCCTATCTGAGTATAGGCTGAATACTGTAACATTTGGTGTCTCGTCGGCTCCATACCTTGCCATGAGATGCATTCTTCACTTGGCAGAGGAGGGAGAGGTCTCTCATCCTTCTGCCAGTAGAATCCTGAAACAGGACATTTTTGTTGACGATGTGGTCAGCGGTGCTCCTGATGTTTCATCTGCTAGATTATATAGAGATGAACTTAATTCCTTGCTGAGCAAAGCTTGTTTTCAATTAAGAAAATGGGCCAGCTCACATCCTGAACTTCTGGCAGACCTGCCAGACTCTTCATGTGAATCTTCAATGACATTTGAAGCTGAAGGTGATAAAGTTATCAAGGTCCTAGGTATTAAGTGGAACCCTGTTGAGGACGCATTTACTTATCATAGCCGTGTGAGAAACCTTGGAACCACCAAACGTGCAGTGTTATCCAATATTGCATGTTTTTATGACCCATGTGGCTGGCTCACACCGGTGACTTTCTCTGCCAAATTCTTTATGCAGAAAATCTGGCTTCTTGGTATCGAGTGGGATGACCCACTGCCTGTAGATCTCCAAGAATATTGGCTTTCTTTCTTATCTGAATTTGATGAGTTAGAAAATATCAAACTTAATCGTTTTATTCTTCCTCAGTCTTCTTATAATGTCCAACTGCATGGCTTCTGCGATGCCTCCCAACATGGCTATGCTGCGGTAGTCTATCTACGTGTAGAGTATGGTGATGGTGAGGTAGAGGTTCATTTGTTGATGTCCAAGTCCAGAGTGGCTCCTATTAAAACGAAATTCACTATCCCTCGTTTGGAGCTCTGTGGTGCGTTGTTGTTATCATCTTTACTTAAAAACTGTATGTCTGTATTGAATATGGAGTTGCAACTTGTTTGCGCATGGTGTGACTCTAGTATTGTTCTGTCCTGGTTGCGTTCACCAGTACATACTTTAAAGATCTTTGAAGGCAATAGAGTCTCTCAGATCTTATCAAACTGCTCTCCCGCTACGTGGAGACATGTGCCCTCAGCTTTGAACCCTGCTGATGTAGCATCACGTGGGATATCTCCTCGCGACCTACTCGGACATTCTTTGTGGTGGTCCCCTCCATGGCTGGCAGGCGACCCACAATCCTGGCCTAAACATAAAAATGTTAGTGCCATCTCTCTACTTGATGAATCTTATAAGTCTGTTACCTTATGTAACATAGTCTCAAAACCATCTAATTTTAGTATAGAATTTATCTGTAACTATAGTTCACTGGAGAGGTTGGTAAGAGTACATGCAATGATTCTACGTTTCATGTACAACTGTCGTAACCCATCCATTAAACATCTTGGTTCTATTTCTTTTCAAGAGTGGAATCAATCTCTATATTCTTTAATATATCTTATTCAACAAGTTGAATTTCAGTCTGACATTCAACTGTTGAAAAATAATAAAACAAATTCTTCACGTCTAAAACGACTATTTCCCTTTGTTGATTCCAAAGGCCTTCTTAGGGTCGGTGGTAGGCTAAGAAATGCTGATCTAGACCTAGATCATAAACACCCCGTAATCTTACCTAACTCACATCATTTTATTTCTCTCTTAATTAGTTATTATCACATTAAATATATGCATGCGGGAGCTTCTCTTTTACTTTCTCTGATACGCAGAAAGTTCTGGATATTGTCTGGTCGCAAGGCAATTCGTACTGTAGTCTTTAAGTGCATCAGATGTTTCAGAATCCGACCTAGGCGTTCTGAATATCTCATGGGTGATTTGCCTATAGATAGAGTCACCTATTCTCGTCCATTTTCTAAGGTTGGTGTCGACTATGCTGGATATTTTCTTATTAAATCATCCCACTTACGTAAGGCACCTGTATTAAAAGCGTATCTCTGTATCTTCGTCTGTATGGCGACCAAGGCGGTGCACTTGGAAGCTGTATCTGACCTCAGCACTGAATGTTTTATTGCTTGCCTCAGCAGATTTGTTAGTCGCCGCGGTTTATGCTCTGATATCTATTCAGATTGCGGCACCAATTTTATTGGTGCACAACGCTATCTACGCGAACTGTATACTCTACTTAAGACACCTGAAACCATGAAGACTATTAACGAGTTTTGTCTTCAACGCGAGATAGTCTGGCACAATAACCCTCCTGCAGCAGCCAGTATGGGCGGCTTATGGGAGGCTGCTGTGAAAAGTGCTAAAGCACACCTTCTCCGCACTGTAGGAGAGCTTCGTCTCACATTCGAAGAACTCAGCACTGTATTCACCAAGATAGAGGCGGTCCTTAATTCAAGGCCTCTTTGTCCTCTGAGTGAAGATGTAGAGAATGTGGAAGCCCTTACCCCAGCTCATTTCCTGGTGGGCGACACCATGTTTTCTCTACCTGAACGTGATCATAGTAGTTCACCTACTAATCGCCTGTCTCGTTGGCAATTGCTGCAACGAGTTTCTCAACAGTTCTGGAGAAAATGGCAGCGCGATTATCTACACCATTTGCAAGAACGAAGCAAATGGACCAAGTCATATCCAAATATAGAATTAAATGATTTGGCGCTCATCGTTGATGAAAACGTGGCGCCATTGAACTGGAGACTTGGACGTGTGATGGCTCTACACCCAGGAGCTGACGGTGTAGTAAGAGTGGTCACACTCAAAACATCTTTAGGACTGCTTAAGCGTCCCGTAGGTAAAATTTGTATTTTGCCTCACTAAGTTAAGTTTCTTTACTTATTATTCTCTACTTTAATTTTAGTATTTATTTCTATTAACTTAATAACCTGTCTTTATCTGTATGCGTTTTGTGTAGTTATTAGGTTAGTATCACTGTAGTTAAGAAATTTTAATATTTCTTCCGGGGGAGTATGTTTGCTCACAATATTATATTTTTTACTTTGTTAGAAAAGTCAACTTTATTTAAATGTAGCAACATTTATTATTAAAACCTACCTCCCGTTTTTATTCACAAAAAGAAAAAAAAAACTAGCTGTAGCCTCTGTGTCGTGTCTACAATGACTAAACACATATTTTAAATTAAATAAGTTCTGTAGTCTAAATTTATGTAAATCTGTAGCTCATACGCAAGTGCAAAATAGTACTGTCCTAAAAAGTGTGTCCCTTCTCCGGTGTATGTCGAGTGAGTTCTAAAACCCCTGAAGAAGCGGCGCCGCTAGGATTTTGGTAAATGGAAAGAAGAGGAACCCGAATCAACTTTACGTGAGTCCATCACCCACCTGTATTCCTTCCACCCAGCATACAGGCAACCACAAATTGGCCCTGTATGCAACACATGATGTTGGTTGTTTTAATAGTATTCTGCTAGGATGCTATATAACTTTGTAAATATATATGTAGAAAAAAGATCAGAATATTCAATAAGTTAAGTTATATATAAATTGTAAACCAATAGAGGTGACATGATCATATATCATGAAATGACAAAAGCCCTTTTTAAAAAAGAAAAGAAAAAATATATATTATTTTTGTTATCAGGTAATATCAAACACAGAAGTATGGGATTTACGAACGTTTCACTTATTAAGGACGGTGCCAACTTTAGACAAATGCGAGGTAAATACTTTGTTAATTATATTATACTAGCTTTCGTTGACCTGGATTCGCCTGTCATTTATTAGTACAATAAATCGTACCTGACTTGCCCTCCCCTATCTACCCCTACTAAAATGTATAGTATAGTAATAGTAAAGGGTATAGTAAGCTATCCTTAAGGGCCCTGGAGTCGACTTGACGCCCATACAAACGTACTTCCAATATTTCAACTTGGCTGCTTGGCTGTTGGTCGTAGTTCAATAATTTTTTTATATTCGTAATTGTACGCAAAAATCTTTATGTTGTTGGTATTTTTTTATATTATAATATGAACAATCAAAATTATGATTTCGAAAAAAATAAAAATAATGACCCAACACAAAAAGATTAATAAATATAATGACCGACAAAAATATTATTTTAATTCTGCGACAAACAGTAATCGGGTATTATTGGAATAGCGAAAGCTCAATTTGTATGGAGGACGCGGAGTTCGCTATTACGAATGCAGTGCGCTTAAAATATATACATACATATGCCATAGCGCAATAGCTCTGTTGATAGATGAAAACCGCATGAAAACCAGTTCAGTGGTTTTTGATATTATAGTAGTTGTTTTATATTATGTAGTGATAATGATGTTTCTACTTACATGTCATTTTGTTAGGATAATTAATCACAAAGAACCTTTGTAGACAAAGTCTCAATTACACTCATATAAATATACACAAGGAATAGTTATTATTAGTACTTAAACCCTTTCTTTTGTTTAATTTTCAAACAAAATGTCAACCGTATTTGAGTCCACCGTTTTCTGTTCTTGACCATAGATTGACTGTAATATTTTTTTTATTGTTTTGGGTTTAAAAAAAAACGTGTTTCCTTATTTTAATGATAGAACACAGTATCAAATTTTCACTATGAAAACCAAAATCTCCCGACTTTTCCTCGCTGTTACTTCACACACTGGCCGGCAGTTTCATAGCCGCATCCATTGTATACATTTCTGCTTTAACATATTGTATTTCATTTGAAGGTAATATTTAACCCTACGTGTACAGCAATGTATGCGTTGTGCAGCGATCAGGACGCGGAAGAGAAAAGCCAAGTGGATACCAGTTTCAAGACCCTGGACCCTTATGATTATTCCAGTATAGGTAAGCTTATATGTTGTCAAAATATACTAGATGCCTATATTTATAAATGATACTTAAATTCAATGTTCTCCACTAACCAGAAAAGGTTAAATTTAGGTTGGACCAACGAACCATATAAACAGCCTCAGGGTTACCCAGGGTTTAACCCGTCCTCATTTCGCCGATGGTATTCGGAAGCAACACCTAGCAAGTGGCGAGCTTGTTGCGTTGTTTATGATTGTATAGCCTCGTTGTATAAAGCGGTCACCCATCCCAGGTCCGGGTTTGTTGTCATCTGCTTAACCTAGTAGAGAATTAGATTGGTGTTAATCAAGGAAATCGTCATTTTTATTATTGGAACACGGCACGTCACTTTGTATATACCGGATGGCAAGCGGACTTACAAAGTCCATGAATGGGGTCCATTAATACGTTTTTTTTAACAACATTGATCACTCCCACTGTACAAGCTCAATATGTACTGAAACAAACAGACATGAAGTTTAAAAACGCTCGATTATTGTTGTATAGCCTATTTGGGGTTGATTTGTACAATGTACATATTTTTTATTCTTTCTTCATCACTAAGTCTGGGAGCGATGCGTATTCATGGACTTTGTAGGTCTGCTTACCATCAAGTTGATTCAAAGTCGCATGCCGCGCTCCAATAATAAAAAAAGTATATATATATACTTACGTTATTGTAAATCTCTAGCCAATTTATTGTACTATGAAGTCACACCAGCTTTCCCGTGTTTTTCGGATTTCTCTGCTAACAACACCTTAACTAAGTTATTTTTGTTGCGAGTTGAAAACAATAAATTAATTTTAATACCCGTAGCTTATACAATGAAATTGTTAAACAATATTGCAATTTATGTACTGTAGAAAGGGTTTATTTAAACCCTACGGTTTAAACTGTATAGTAATTAAAATGGTTATTCAAAAAAACTAATTTTTGTTATGAATATAGATTTATATTCATAACAAAAATATAATCTATATTCATAAAAAACGTGATTGATCCTTAATGACACTGCATTCGCAATCGGGAAGTTTTAAAAATCAGGATTTTTTAATACAAAATATTTATTACCCACAATATAAATATTTTTACTTACCAAGATTAAAATGACAATTAAACTTCGCCTAACAACCATAATTGTACATACGTATATACGTATTATATTAATGTTATAACTACATAATGTCGTGGGTATCATAGTTAAATAAATAGAAATATTGGAAGTACGTTTGTATTGGCGTCAAGACGAATGAGTCCTTAATGTTGTTTTTCATTATTACAGCAACAATAGACGTTAAACGCAACATATATGCTCTATCAATATCTCGGTACGGAACTCAAATCTCTCTGGTGGAAAACCTGAGCGAGTTCGATCAGGTCCAAGAGTCTTGCGTCAAGCTGTACGACATGGGACGGAAAAGGGACCATGACGACGATGCTGTAAGTATTAGATACATATATCTCGGTAACCGAAGTATCTCTGATAGAGAACCTGAGCGAGTTCGATCAGGTCCAAGAGTCTTGCGTCAAGCTGTACGACATGGGACGGAAAAGGGACCATGACGACGATGCTGTAAGTATTAGATACATATATCTCGGTAACCGAAGTATCTCTGATAGAGAACCTGAGCGAGTTCGATCAGGTACAAGAGTCTTGCGTCAAGCTGTACGACGTGGGACGGAAAAGGGACCATGACGACGATGCTGTAAGTATTAGATACATATATCTCGGTAACCGAAGTATCTCTGATAGAGAACCTGAGCGAGTTCGATCAGGTCCAAGAGTCTTGCGTCAAGCTGTACGTCGTGGGACGGAAAAGGGACCATGACGACGGTGCTGTAAGTATTAGATACATATGTAACAGAATTATCTCTGATAGAGAACCTGAGCGAGTTCGATCAGGTCCAAGAGTCTTGCGTCAAGCTGTACGACGTGGGACGGAAAAGGGACCATGACGACGATACTGTAAGGATAAGATACATATATCTCGGTAACCGAAGTATCTCTTATAGAGAACCTGAGCGAGTTCGATCAGGTCCAAGAGTCTTGCGTCAAGCTGTACGACGTGGGACGGAAAAGGGACCATGACGACGATGCTGTAAGTATTGGATACATACATCAATATCTCGGTAAAACAAATCTCTCTGGTGGAAAACCTGAGCGAGTTCGATCAGGTCCAAGAGTCTTGCGTCAAGCTGTACGACATGGGACGGAAAAGGGACCATGACGACGATGCTGTAAGTATTAGATACATATATCTCGGTAACCGAAGTATCTCTGATAGAGAACCTGAGCGAGTTCGATCAGGTACAAGAGTCTTGCGTCAAGCTGTACGACGTGGGACGGAAAAGGGACCATGACGACGATGCTGTAAGTATTAGATACATATATCTCGGTAACCGAAGTATCTCTGATAGAGAACCTGAGCGAGTTCGATCAGGTCCAAGAGTCTTGCGTCAAGCTGTACGTCGTGGGACGGAAAAGGGACCATGACGACGGTGCTGTAAGTATTAGATACATATGTAACAGAATTATCTCTGATAGAGAACCTGAGCGAGTTCGATCAGGTCCAAGAGTCTTGCGTCAAGCTGTACGACGTGGGACGGAAAAGGGACCATGACGACGATACTGTAAGGATAAGATACATATATCTCGGTAACCGAAGTATCTCTTATAGAGAACCTGAGCGAGTTCGATCAGGTCCAAGAGTCTTGCGTCAAGCTGTACGACGTGGGACGGAAAAGGGACCATGACGACGATGCTGTAAGTATTAGATACATATATCTCGGTAACCGAAGTATCTCTGATAGAGAACCTGAGCGAGTTCGATCAGGTCCAAGAGTCTTGCGTCAAGCTGTACGACGTGGGACGGAAAAGGGACCATGACGACGATGCTGTAAGTATTAGATACATATTTAACAGAATTATCTCTGATAGAGAACCTGAGCGAGTTCGATCAGGTCCAAGAGTCTTGCGTCAAGCTGAACGACGTGGGACGGAAAAGGGACCATGACGACGATGCTGTAAGTATTAGATACATATATCTCGGTAACCGAAGTATCTCTGATAGAGAACCTGAGCGAGTTCGATCAGGTCCAAGAGTCTTGCGTCAAGCTGTACGTCGTGGGACGGAAAAGGGACCATGACGACGGTGCTGTAAGTATTAGATACATATGTAACAGAATTATCTCTGATAGAGAACCTGAGCGAGTTCAATCAGGTCCAAGAGTCTTGCGTCAAGCTGTACGACGTGGGACGGAAAAGGGACCATGACGACGATACTGTAAGGATAAAATACATATATCTCGGTAACCGAAGTATCTCTTATAGAGAACCTGAGCGAGTTCAATCAGGTCCAAGAGTCTTGCGTCAAGCTGTACGACGTGGGACGTAAAAGGGACCATGACGACGATGCTGTAAGTATTAGATACATATATCTCGGTAACCGAAGTATCTCTGATAGAGAACCTGAGCGAGTTCGATCAGGTCCAAGAGTCTTGCGTCAAGCTGTACGACGTGGGACGGAAAAGGGACCATGACGACGATGCTGTAAGTATTAGATACATATGTAACAGAATTATCTCTGATAGAGAACCTGAGCGAGATCGATCAGGTCCAAGAGTCTTGCGTCAAGCTGTACGACGTGGGACGGAAAAGGGACCATGACGACGATGCTGTAAGGATTAGATACATATATTTCGGTAACCGAAGTATCTCTTATAGAGAACCTGAGCGAGTTCGATCAGGTCCAAGAGTCTTGCGTCAAGCTGTACGACGTGGGACGGAAAAGGTACCATGACTTCGATGCTGTAAGTATTAGATACATATATCTCGGTAACCGAAGTATCTCTGATAGAGAACCTGAGCGAGTTCGATCAGGTCCAAGAGTCTTGCGTCAAGCTGTACGACGTGGGACGGAAAAGGGACCATGACGACGATGCTGTAAGTATTAGATACATATATCTCGGTAACCGAAGTATCTCTGATAGAGAACCTGAGCGAGTTCGATCACGTCCAAGAGTCTTGCGTCAAGCTGTACGACGTGGGACGGAAAAGGTACCATGACTTCGATGCTGTAAGTATTAGATACATATATCTCGTTAACCGAAGTATCTCTGATAGAGAACCTGAGCGAGTTCGATCAGGTCCAAGAGTCTTGCGTCAAGCTGTACGACGTGGGACGGAAAAGGGACCATGACGACGATGCTGTAAGTATTAGATACATATATCTCGGTAACCGAAGTATCTCTGATAGAGAACCTGAGCGAGTTCGATCAGGTCCAAGAGTCTTGCGTCAAGCTGTACGACGTGGGACGGAAAAGGTACCATGACTTCGATGCTGTAAGTATTAGATACATATATCTCGGTAACCGAAGTATCTCTGATAGAGAACTTGAGCGAGTTCGATCAGGTTCAAGAGTCTTGCGTCAAGCTGTACGTCGTGGAACGGAAAAGGGACCATGACGACGATGCTGTAAGTATTAGATACATATATCTCGGTAACCGAAGTATCTCTGATAGAGAACCTGAGCGAGTTCGATCAGGTCCAAGAGTCTTGCGTCAAGCTGTACGACGTGGGACGGAAAAGGGACCATGACGACGATGCTGTAAGTATTAGATACATATATCTCGGTAACCGAAGTATCTCTGATAGAGAACCTGAGCGAGTTCGATCAGGTCCAAGAGTCTTGCGTCAAGCTGTACGTCGTGGGACGGAAAAGGGACCATGACGACGGTGCTGTAAGTATTAGATACATATGTAACAGAATTATCTCTGATAGAGAACCTGAGCGAGTTCGATCAGGTCCAAGAGTCTTGCGTCAAGCTGTACGACGTGGGACGGAAAAGGGACCATAACGACGATGCTGTAAGTATTAGATACATATATCTCGGTAACCGAAGTATCTCTGATAGAGAACCTGAGCGAGTTCGATCAGGTCCAAGAGTCTTGCGTCAAGCTGTACGTCGTGGAACGGAAAAGGGACCATGACGACGATGCTGTAAGTATTAGATACATATATCTCGGTAACCGAAGTATCTCTGATAGAGAACCTGAGCGAGTTCGATCAGGTCCAAGAGTCTTGCGTCAAGCTGTACGACGTGGGACGGAAAAGGGACCATGACGACGATGCTGTAAGTATTAGATACATATATCTCGGTAACCGAAGTATCTCTGATAGAGAACCTGAGCGAGTTCGATCAGGTCCAAGAGTCTTGCGTCAAGCTGTACGTCGTGGGACGGAAAAGGGACCATGACGACGGTGCTGTAAGTATTAGATACATATGTAACAGAATTATCTCTGATAGAGAACCTGAGCGAGTTCGATCAGGTCCAAGAGTCTTGCGTCAAGCTGTACGACGTGGGACGGAAAAGGGACCATGACGACGATGCTGTAAGGATTAGATACATATATCTCGGTAACCGAAGTATCTCTGATAGAGAACCTGAGCGAGTTCGATCAGGTCCAAGAGTCTTGCGTCAAGCTGTACGTCGTGGGACGGAAAAGGGACCATGACGACGGTGCTGTAAGTATTAGATACATATGTAACAGAATTATCTCTGATAGAGAACCTGAGCGAGTTCGATCAGGTCCAAGAGTCTTGCGTCAAGCTGTACGACGTGGGACGGAAAAGGGACCATGACGACGATGCTGTAAGGATTAGATACATATATCTCGGTAACCGAAGTATCTCTGATAGAGAACCTGAGCGAGTTCGATCAGGTCCAAGAGTCTTGCGTCAAGCTGTACGACGTGGGACGGAAAAGGTACCATGACTTCGATGCTGTAAGTATTAGATACATATATCTCGGTAACCGAAGTATCTCTGATAGAGAACCTGAGCGAGTTCGATCAGGTCCAAGAGTCTTGCGTCAAGCTGTACGACGTGGGACGGAAAAGGGACCATGACGACGATGCTGTAAGTATTAGATACATATATCTCGGTAACCGAAGTATCTCTGATAGAGAACCTGAGCGAGTTCGATCAGGTCCAAGAGTCTTGCGTCAAGCTGTACGTCGTGGAACGGAAAAGGGACCATGACGACGATGCTGTAAGTATTAGATACATATATCTCGGTAACCGAAGTATCTCTGATAGAGAACCTGAGCGAGTTCGATCAGGTCCAAGAGTCTTGCGTCAAGCTGTACGACGTGGGACGGAAAAGGGACCATGACGACGATGCTGTAAGTATTAGATACATATATCTCGGTAACCGAAGTATCTCTGATAGAGAACCTGAGCGAGTTCGATCAGGTCCAAGAGTCTTGCGTCAAGCTGTACGACGTGGGACGGAAAAGGGACCATGACGACGATGCTGTAAGTATTAGATACATATGTAACAGAATTATCTCTGATAGAGAACCTGAGCGAGTTCGATCAGGTCCAAGAGTCTTGCGTCAAGCTGTACGACGTGGGACGGAAAAGGGACCATGACGACGATGCTGTAAGGATTAGATACATATATCTCGGTAACCGAAGTATCTCTGATAGAGAACCTGAGCGAGTTCGATCAGGTCCAAGAGTCTTGCGTCAAGCTGTACGACGTGGGACTAAAAAGGGACCATGACGTCGATGCTGTAAGTATTAGATACATATATCTCGGTAACCGAAGTATCTCTGATAAAGAACCTGAGCGAGTTCGATCAGGTCCAAGAGTCTTGCGTCAAGCTGTACGACGTGGGACGGAAAAGGGACCATGACGACGATGCTGTAAGTATAAGATACATATATCTCGGTAACCGAAGTATCTCTGATAGAGAACCTGAGCGAGTTCGATCAGGTACAAGAGTCTTGCGTCAAGCTGTACGACGTGGGACGGAAAAGGGACCATGACGACGATGCTGTAAGTATTAGATACATATATCTCGGTAACCAAAGTATCTCTGATAGAGAACCTGAGCGAGTTCGATCAGGTCCAAGAGTCTTGCGTCAAGCTGTACAAAGTAGGGAAGAAGTATTAGATACATACGAGGGGAGGTCCAAAAGTTTGTGGAATGAAGGTGTTTTAAATAAAATGAAACAATAAATCTTTTTTCAATTTTCAATATAATCACCCCATTTATTAGAACTATAAATTATTTTTTCTAAACCATTGTATAAGTATTTTTTATCTTTCGCCTCCAAATGAGCCTAATTGCCTCCTTTACCTCATTGTCGTCTGAAAATTTCTTTCAGGCGACAATGAGGTGAAGGAGGCCAGGCAGACGATGTCTGATGTGGTGGCCTCAACTGGCTTTCCTGAGCGGGGGTCGTCTTCAATCGACTCCCGACATGTCTAAAAAGGCCATGCCACTTATAATTCATTGATTTGCTAGGGCACTGTTCACCATAAACGGTTTCCATTTCATTCAAAATGGTTTGAGCGTTCTTGTCTAGCTTGGTATGGAATTATATCACACTACGGTGTACAATTTTCTCCATAGTTTGAAATGTCTTCCGGATTGACTTGTTTTGCGGGCGGGTATTCGTAAACGAATGACGCAATAGGGCTGAAACTAAATTTATATACTAATGATGAGTTCGAAGCGAGCTACCTATCCCCACTTCATCCCCTTCATTCCACGAACTTTCGACCTCCCCTTATATCAATAACTCGGTAAGACAAAGGTCTCTGGTGGAAAACCTGAGCGAGTTCGATCAGGTGCCAGGGTCTTGCGTCAAGCTGTACGACGAGAAATAAAACTTTGGTTGAAGTGAGAACACAATATATATTTTTTGTTTGTGAAACGGCTATGACTTGCTTTTGCCACTGCAATTTCTACATTATATAGAAGTTAATAAATGCTTATTATTATGGCGGCAACGAACATGTTTGACATGTCTTTTTAAGGCGTTTTTATGCCTTAGGGCAGTTCCGTATATTATTCTTACTTTCATGATGTGTACACAGGAGGACGACGATGAAGACGAGCTTGCGGGCGGATCCGACAACGATGGCTCCGATAGCGGCTCTGACAACGACGACGATGGTGGTAAGATCTTAATGTGTTCTTCTTTTGTTAATTAATGGCAGCCATCGTTATTAAGGGCACTGCATTCGTAATCGCGAACTCCGCGTCCTCCATACAAAATTAGCTTTTGCACTTCCAATAAATAATACCCGATTACTGTTCGTCGCAGAATTAAAATAATATTTTTGTCGGTCATTGTTTTTATTAATCTTTCTGCTTTGGGTTATTATTTTTATTTCATTTTATTACCCACAACAGAAAGATTTTGCGTACAATTACGAACATAAGTCGACTCCAGGGCCCTTAAGCCGTAAACAATATGTCTGCCAGTGTAAAGTAGAACCGATTTTTGTACGGTGAGAGTTTAGGATCAATGTGGTTAAATATAATCAGAGGTAAATGAAAACGCTTTCAATTATTACTCCAATATAATATTTAAAACATTCTGCATGCATTGAAACGCATTTATAGTTTATGGATCTATGACAGCCATTTTGAATTATCAGTGTCAAATGTTAGAAAGCAGTATTAAAATTTGATATTGGAGTAATAATTGGAAGCGTTTTCATTTACCTCCGTTTACTTTACCCACCTTGACTATATAAGTAAATGCAACACGAGGGTATCACAGTATAAACAAATAAATCATGTATATTCGTGGGAATATAAAATATAAATATAATAAATAAGTCTTATTAAATATTATGGCTCATTCAGCTAATCTGTGACACACAAGTTTTAGTCGTAAATCTCAGCAATATTAATAATAATCACAAAATTCAATTCACTTGCTATGAATTTATTAGTATAGTTGTTAAATCGCGCTTTTTGATTCAGACCGATATTTACGTCTGAGCTAAAAGTGTTGATAAAGTGATCGGACCGTGGGGCATATATAAATATTTGCCTTCACTACCGTTATATGGCCACTATATTAATGATGCATATTCAGACACTTATAAAGTTATGAAGTTGTATTGCATCATTTTCGAAGACTAGAAATAAAATATCCATTAAGTGACATATAGACAGATTCACAATTAATCATTTCTATCATGTATAAAACGTATATTTTATTAAGGGCTGATTTTTCAATAGTCAGATAACGGAATTTTTCATAATAAGTTATTTGTTGAATAGCTTTATCTGACGATTGAAAAATCGACCCTACGTTCATAATCATCTGCTTGAAAACATTTTTTAAAACAAGTAGGAGACAAGCGTTTCGGAACTACTCTTAAAGTTTCGCCAGTCGGACAGGCTCCCCATACAAAATAAATCGTACGAAAATCTTTCGGTTGTACATAATACAAATAGTTTATTTCATACATAACACAAATAAGCCTTAAAAAACAATATAATAATTAAAGTAAAAAGATATATACGTGGTGGCCGAGTTGGTTAGACCTTGGACTTAAAACACTTAGGTCAGTAGTACCAATGAGTTTTTAATTTAAAAAAGTATGTACATTTATTTGACAACACCACTATAGTGCATCGGAGAGCACGTTAAGCTGTCGCTCCCGGTTTCATTATACCAGCTTGTGAAACTGTTTATACATGGGTTATTGAGTATATTCAAAACATCGCGACGAGCTAGCCACTTGTTCGGTGAATACTCATACCATCGGCTACGACAAGGTGGGATTAAAAACCCCTCCGCTGGGTACCCTGGGGCCGTCTAGGCGGTCTCGGGCGTCGTAAGGCACCCGTGATGATATGTATGAAAAGTAAAAAGAGCAAATGTAAATTAATTACAATTAGGTACGTAACAAAAGGGAAGGCTATGCAATTTGAAGACGCTCTGTTCCTTGCACTAAGGCTGAGTTGCACCAAAATAAACTGTTTGTAAATCTAATGATTAAAATAAAAAATGGCGTCGAATGTACCATATTTATATTGCATTTCGAAAGACAGCTGGTGCATTCGACGCCATTTTTTTATTATTACATTACATTAACAGACACTTTGATACAACTCAGCCTAAGAGACCTGTGTCTGCAATGTCTGAATTCGACTGTATCTTTAACCAACATGTCCATAATAATTTTCTAATACCAACAAATATATACATGATGCCAGAGTATGTTTTGGTGACACTTCACTTGGTGTAGCGTATTTGTGCAAATTAGCAAATAACGCGAATAGCAAATACTCGTTTCCATCCGCTTGTCAGTTTTTGGTCACACATCAAAGGACTTAAAAAGGTCAAATATTCGCGTTGGCGTCCACACATGGTTCGCTAAAGTTCGCTTCATTAGCGGGCGCCGGCACTAACAGTGTTTCCGTATAAAATTATTACTTTTTCTCATTGTTTTATAAACATAAATCACAATGGACTGGACAAACGAAATTGTTTTGAGATTTATAGTTTTTAATTCAGTTGGTAAATGACAAAGCAAATAAGGCAAACATTCAAGTTATTGCTGTTTGATTCCATGTGTGGGTGCCTGGTCTGTGTATTTTATTTTTTGCACAAATATTTGGTCAAATACAGTGATACCGTTACAGAAATACGCGAAACCAATTGAAGTGCCACCTAAAAACACTACAGTTTTATCGCCTCAGGCGCTTTCTATAGGAGCGCCTGAGGAGGTCTCGGCCCCCGCAAGCACCCGTGAAGACACCTTTTTATTTATAAAAATGTATAGTCAACCGAAAGAATATTAAAAAAAATGATAAAGAAAAAGTATTTTTTGAATGCTCGAAAAAAACAACGGAGAAATACTAGAACTGCGATCACTCATTTTGTATGGGGAGCTTACAGCGATCGCGAATGGCGTGTTCTTAAATATAAGTTATGCCACTTCACCCTTTTCATATTTCTCTGAATACACCAAATATGTTTTTTGTTTATATTGCAATCATAGTAGTTTCGGAATCGCAAGTCGTAAGGACGGGTGAGTACATACCTACATCCTTCACAAACTACTCAATCACACGCTGAAAAATGACAGTTCGTTAAACATATTCAAATAAAAAATGTAATGAAAACATAAATAAATTTAATCACTATTAAGTAAATTAGTAGTTTATATATTTTTTAATTGGTAATATATACATTTATGGCCTTATTCATAAAAACTTATTGAGTCCTTGAAGAACACTTTAGTTATAGAAGGTTTTGTCTCTTTTATTTACCAACAAAAGTGATTATGCGTAAGGCAATTAAGCTATTAAATTAATCGTGTCTATGGTGCGGCATCAGCGGTGACCATGGAGGGATAGGGAGTTGCCCATTGGCCTTAAATCGCTTTTCCAGTTTTGAGAACCAAAGCAATCACTGAGTGTTGATTGGTTGAAGTGAGAACAGAATATAGCGGAAACGAACTCGTTTGACATTTCTTTTTACATACCATTTAAGGCACTATAGCGCTTCCATATAGTATTATTGGTTTCATTGCGACGACAGAATAATTTTGTTTTTAACACCTGCCTCCGATTCACGCCATTATCACTTTAAACAGTCATAAAATGTTTTTATCTAGTTTACTTTCTTGTAATTCACTTAAATGAGACGGGACGCATTTCGACAGCGGTGAAAGCAATTTTGGCGTGTATCGGACCGCGACCTTAGCCTAGTATATAATGTCCTAAAAAAATGCATCATACAGCTTTGTATTTATCATATATATATATATATATATTATGATCATAACGTCTACCCCTATTAAAGGTTGTTACAGAAATTAAAAGATAATTGATAAATAATGTATAAAATATGGACAAAACCTTACTACTAATTTACTACACATTTTATTAAATATGTATTAAAAGGCCTCGTTTTGACAAAGCTGTCATTTTTCTGCATACGATTAAAAGTTAATGTAAATCTCCTTCGTAAAATTTGACTAAATATCAAAGATATTTGAACAAAACTATATGTAACATGTGACATTCTTGTGTAAAGAATGATTTTGTTTTGCCGACGCTAAAAACCGGTCAAAAGTCAAAAATACAAATTTAACATTTCAGTTTCCGAAACGCCTTTATTTCACACTCAGGTAACGCGGACCACCAATTCGCCAATTTACAATGCAGTGAGTCGAAATCTAGTCGATGTTGCTTATCTCGATACGCTGTCTTTACTTAAATATAGTTAGACGTCGCGACGTCCAGCATTTCGGGTTCAACGTTTGGTAGAGATGAAACAGCGTATAGTTTTTGTTCTTGTATCCAAGTGAAAGTAAAGACTTTTATACTGGATGTTTTTGTCCCGGTGATAAATTTTTATATTGTGTTCTACGATGCAAATAATGAAACATGTATTTTTTATATACAAAAATAAAGATAAATAACAAAAAAGATCTATCACGTTAACTTCCATACTAAACTCACAAATTAAAGCCTGTCTAATTGTATTCTACTTGTTAGATACGAAGACTTATTATGTATTTGTAGGAGTAATTGGAAACATATAGACGTTTGTTCATATAATAATATATTTTTCGGCCTTTTTTTTAAAGAAAAAAATTCTTACCTACTTTGTTATTTTTTTATATGGGTTCTAAAAGTGATACTGGAGGCATCAAAAAAATATTATCATTGTTAAAAAAACACCCCGTATATTTGGAAGCGTCACGTACCTATATTAAAGCATATATGTTATTTTTAAAATATGTTTAGACTAAATATATAAACTAGCAAACCCACTTAGCATTGCACACTTTATTTTAAAAACAATGCTTTCAGATGTTTATTCATGGGGGGCAAAAAGACTTTAAGGACACTGCAACCCGCAATCACCAAATCTGCGTTCTTCATACAATATTAGCTATCGCACTTCCAGTAACACTCGATAACTGTTTGTCGCACAATTCAAACTATATTTTTATCGGTTATTGTATTGATTATTCTTTCTGTGTTGGGGTTTTTTTTTTTAATAAAAAAATAATAATAACAAAATTCGAACAAATAACAGCCAACCTATACAATATGTAACAATTTAATGATATTTTTTATTAATGTAATTTCATATATTATTTAATTTTGGTTTTGTTTGATAAAAAAAATCTGATAAGTGTTATTTTTGAAGTGAAGTCTTCAATACTCTTCGACATTTTTATATTAAGAGGCCAGATCAAATAAAAATTTTCATTTCATTTCGGAGCCTGCTAAATATATTTTTGCCAGTACTATAAATCGAGTTTGAGTTTCAGTTCAATCCTGATGCACATATTTTTTCTTAATTGTATTCCGTTAACCCAGAGCAGGTACCTTGATCCGTATTTGTGGTTTCCAGCGGCCCTCCTCCGTAACGCGGTGATGGGCTTGGCGAACGCATTTAGCTCGGGAGAGTCAGACTCCGACCAGCCTCCGCGCAGGAGAAGACGACGGCGCAGGGTGAGTATCGTCCATGTACCGCTCGTTTCGTAACCACAGCCTCGGAGTAGATAGGGATACATACTTGTAGCTTCGGTTTCTTTAGGGCTACTTTGAGTTAACTACTGCAGCCATAGTACAGCCAAGACACGAGTTGGAGTCAATTTACGTCAAGTTTATGTTTGAAAGGTACCTTTACTAATAATAGAATAGAATAATAGTAGATTGTTATTAAAAATTTAATTAACACCTAATAATAGATTGTTATTAAAAATTCAAAAAATATTTAACTGTATATGACTTATTTAATTGGCAACCAATAAAATTCATGTTCTTTTACTAAAGGAGACGAACTCATTTCAATATAACAAGACTGTGTGTGGCTGTGCTACGCCTGCTGGAATTATGAATAATTTCGAATGGCCCTAAGAATCTCGTAAAGTAGAAATTACAAATCTGTTATACCGCCATAAAAATGCAAAAGTTACTTAGTCATCTGGGTCTACCGGTGGTTAGGAGACTACTACATCGATTTCTTGTCGAGACGATAATCACTTCGACAAGAAGTACAGTTACGAAACGGACGGTTGATTTAACGATAAAAGATAGCTAAGATCATAAAATAGACTCGTATGCAAATTCGTCTTTGTCACCGCCTATTTCGTCGGATCACTTAGCAGGCATAGTGGGATCTATCAATGCTGTTAAACAACAATGTATTGATCGACCTCATGCATGGGCTTTGTAGGTCTGCTGACCATTACAAAGTTACATTCAGTGAAATAATTGGATTATATTTATTTTAAACTTCTGATGATTTTCATGATGTCCCTGACAGGATCATATAATATTAAGTGTAGAGAGTGTAGTGAATACAGTAAAGGGGAGAGTTGAATTCGGAAAGGCCTTTATTCCTGCTTGGCGGTCTCAAGTCCGGAAACACTGCAATTCTTTTTTTAATTTTTATTGGAGCACGGCATGTGATTTTGTATATTATACCTACAAAGTCTAAATGATGCGATTACGAAATTGGCGGCGACAAAGTCGAATTGCATTATGAGTATATTTTACTCGCTGCCTTATCGTCAATTCAACCAGCCATTTCGTAACCGCACCCTTAAAGAAAACTACCACCTCGACAAGAATTCGATGCAGTAATCTCCTGAAAACCGGTGAACCCAAACACTAAAACCGAAACATGACTAGGTAGCTCGACGGATTTGCATCTGTATGGGCGGTGGTAATTCACTCCCTAGCTCCCAACGACGGATCCGAACACCCATGGATAGCTAACGACATTATATCTCTCTCTTTACTTAGTTATTGTGTTATTATTATAAATAACAGTGTGTTACTGTTTACCAATAGAACGCTTCGGACCGCAACTACAGCGACGTGGACATAGAAGTAGATCTGGAGGACGTGCTCAGTATCAACTCTGACAGAAGTGACTTGTCTATATAGATGTACTATAATAATAATATGATTGATTATACATAATTCATTGTAAATAGCCAAACGTCTATGTTTTTAATGTCCGATCTCCTTCTCTGTTTATATAGGTAAATATTTTCTTGTGAAGAAATATATTGGTACTAATTAATACCAACAAAGTATGGGAAGTGTCCTTTTCTTCGTTGTTAATTATTTTTTTATTGATTATTTTATTTAACAAGTCTAAAGAAATCAGTAATTTTAAACAATTTCGTAACCACATTTGGCCGGTATAGTAAAAACGAACGATGTTTTTATCGAACCCATTCAAGGCTTTGTAGTTCTGCTTACCATCAGATAGATACAAAATCATAATATAATTGACAAATCTAATAAACTATACCATAGATTACTTTGATGGGATTCTTTTTTGACAGTTATCTATATATGTACATTGATTAAATAGTGATATTTTCCTATGCATAGGACACTTCCTATAAATTGTCAGTTTATTAGGATCCATTTTAATTGTTTAACGGAAGTATATGTTTATTGAACGCAACCTAATAGTCTATATACAAAATAAAATACTTTGGTAATATTTTATTATTATTATATCCATAATATTAATGGCTATAGTAAAGTATTTGGTTGAGCAGGAAAAGTGTAAACAAGTTATGTCAATGATTTACTTAAGCTATATAATTCATAGGTTTATAATTCTCCTGCAATTTTAAGAACTAAAAGGTACTTAAAAACTAATTTTACATATTGTATTTGTTTACATATTTTTGTACTCAATCCATTTTATATTTTATTAATTCACAAAGTATGTTTTTTTTTCTATTAAAAATCAAATGTAATGAAAAAAATTTAAGCAAAGTTTAAGTAAAATAACGCTCTGTAACCATGAGTTTTTGTTAAACAATCTTTCACTTACTCTAAGTACCCCTAGTGTGAGTTTTCTAACCATTACTTTGCGTTTGAGTTAACTAAAATTTGTATGGGAAATAGTTCAGCGCTCCAAGCGGAAATTTTGAGACTTGAAATGCGGTTGTGTGATTGGTCAAAATGTTAACGCGGTAGTATAGTTAACGCGAAAGTAAACGTTAAAAAAACTCACACTAGGGTCACAGTTTTAACTGTAGGTACCCGCCAATAGGAAGGGTTTGTTTGTGCTGTCAAAAAAAAAGAAATCGTATTAGTGGATTCCTACAGTACTGTACAGTGAGCGAGAGATTGTTTAAGGATACTGCATTCGTAATAGCGAAGTCTGCGTTCTCCATACAATATGAGCTTTCGCACTTCCAGTAATACTCGATTACTGTTTGTCGCAGAATTAAAATAATATTTTTGTCGGTCATTGTATTTATGAACCTTTCTGTGTTGGGTTTTATTTTTTATTCCTTAATAATCAGAAAAGTCATATTTAAAGGACATAGGTAAATTACTAAAAGAAAATCTGAGCATTTAAATATTTTTAAATAGTGAGTGAGAGTTTGTGTAACTGCCAAGTTTTACAAAAAGGTGTTGCCAGATCAAAAATGCCACGTCTATTGCTTAAAGCCTCTTGCAGTGTGAACAGCAAGGCCAAAGACAACTTCCTCGGCGTACATTCTAATAGTATTCATAAAACTTATTGAGTCGTTGAAGAACACTTACGACTTACACAGACTCATACCATCGGCTACGACGAGGTGGGATTAAAAACCCCTCCGCTGGGTACCCTGGGACCGTCTAGGCGGTCTCGGGCGCCGTAAGGCACCCGTGATGATATATATATATATATATGAAGAACACTTTATTTAAATGTGTTTTGTCTCATTTTTTAGCAACAAAAATATATATACATCAAAGTGACAGAACATATTTTAACTAAAGTCATCTTCAAGTCATCTTTTATGAATAAATATATCGCAGAATGTAACATCTTTTAACTTTTATATACAATTAATTTACAATAAGGCCCCTGATTCTCTTAAATCAATTGTATATGAAAGTTAAAATTTGTTATTTTTTCTTGACAAAATGTGTCAAATTTTAGCTTTGATTTAGTTGGCAATTCATTTAGGTACGTTTACAGTTACTGAGGGCCTAATTAAATGAATTTCTACTCCCGCTGGCAGTACTAAGTTACTATCTAATGTACTAAAAATAACATTCTCAGGTTAGCCAACATAACAGCTAGAGGTAAAAAAAACTGAACGGGTGCGATTTTTGAATGTCAGCGATGATTTTGATGTCGCCAGTAAGAAAAATATCACCGATGACTAGGGAGTCACGATTTATCAAAAGTTCCAATTTTGAAAGTCATGTGCAACTTACAAATAATTTCTCATTCACAAGAGCTGCCTGCGTTACGTTATAGGAAGAAAATATTGTATGTCGTTCTTGTTTCGGAATGAATGGAACTTAACATACATTATCTGTGATGATAATTATCTGTCGGTGACTTTATATACGAGTGGTAGGAGGCACTCGTAATGATATCATAGGTATGATATTTTAGTCACCCGATGAGATTAATAAATACGAACTTTATGATGACTTTTTTGACATTTCAGTGATATTTAGTCATCCGCTGATATTCAAAAATCGCACCCCTGTAGTCAAAATTCAACTTTACTTTTTGTGCATATTATATACTCGTAAGAAACAGTACCTTTCGAATGATATAAGTTAATTTTCTCCCTTTTACTTATAATAAATACCAATAAAGGTTTTTATAAATTTATATCTACTAAGATTTTTATAAATTTTCATAGAATTCTTTGTACTATTTATTACAGATTCAATTATTTTTTAATAAAAATATGGCCATTTTTTTCCGAAAAAAATGGCGTTTTAGCCGAATTAAATTTAAAAAAAAAAAAATGATCCAGCATTGTCGTCTACTGTACACAAATACAATTTCATTAAATGTGCAATAACATATACATGCATTACATTATATCATAATATAGTAGGTGTTATATTAATTAACATAACTTGTAAGCCAAGAACGTAAAAAATATATTAATAATAATGTATATGTATAAATTTGACGTTTCGGAATGACGTCACAATGGAATCAAAATGTCATTTCCATGCATTGGGTATCAAGAAATTTTATTGATAGCGTTGTCCATACTATGCTTCATTTCAATTTCGACCAATAGAAAGTTAGAAAATCTATAATCCGTGCTCTTTATTGGTCAAAGTTTGCATTGAAATGTTAACCTTTCGTGTGCCGTGTTACGGATCCATACCAAGAGAATCTTCTTTACTTTTTACGTAATTTTGGTTACATGAAATATAGTATAAATTACTTTGCAACTAAATTAGAATGAATTTAACTATTATAAAAAAATTCGTTCCTTCAAAAATTAAGTTTTGACCAGTGTTGAGCATTCAATAAGTAACCATAACGGCTCCCCGTGTAGTGCAAAAGTTTAAATTATAAATTAACACAATTATTTCTCTAAACTAAATGTTATTTTTTACATAAGTTGATTACTTTGTTATCACACTTAATAGGAAATACAAAAAAAAACGTGATTGAACTGTAATACATTTGATAATTTACCGTTTATTCTTATAGCAACAGTTTTAAGTTGAATTCTGAAATTAACTGCCTATAAACAATAAATAAGACATACATAATAAAATTTTATGTATAACGTTCATTATCTGGACTTTCGATATTAAACGTTACTTTATTGCGTACTAAGAATACAAATATAAATCTATATATAAACGCTCCCCTCTACCGGTGTAATCCTCGGCACACGACGGATACAAACTCGCGGGCACTTACGGCACACCAAATGTTAATGTTTTGGAAACAGTGAGTTTGATAGAACGAGACCTTCTGCGTAGTAAAAAATAATGGGTGTGCACAGAGGTGAGAAGTTATATGGGGAGCGGGGAACGCTTAACGATTGGTTGGGACAGTTTCCTCGACCAATCGTAATGACTTGCGTTTGAATCCATCCGCAGCTATGTTCACTTCGCCCGCAACTTGTACTTTGGTATAGTGAGAAGCAAATGTTAGGCTTTTTTCTACTTAGTCACTGGCTAATGACACCAGCGGCCATATTCTTTTCTTTTAAAGGTAACGTTAGATTGTCAAAAAAACGGAATCCTTTATGTACAATTGTCACCATGCAGAATGCTAAAACTGCCAAACCAATAGCACCTGTAACAAGGGTATAAAGTGTATGCCTTTTTTAGTCTTTATGCTAATTGTTCAATGTCACTTATAAAGGATTTCGTTATTTTGACAAGCTAACGTTTTCGTTATATGAAACAGAATGTGGGACCTATTTCGTAGTTGGTTTGCTTCCATCGGTGTATTTAAACGCTACTTATCTCTTATTATCTGAATAAACAAGTATCTATTTTTCCCTTTAGTATTTTCTGTTTCGGTATTTATATTGATGTGTATTATATTGTATTTGTATTATTTATATAAATAGTATATGTATTGTGTGTATATTTAAGTTTATATACTTTTCTCAAGATGTTCTTTCAATTGTTATTTTATTTGTTTCTGCGCCCTAAGCATCATGTTTCACTCTCTCAAAGGTTAGCTGGTAGAAAATGCCTAAGGCAAGTTCTATATTTTTTTTACTAATCTTGTTCAATTGAGTATTTTAAATAAATAAACTAAGAAAGTGACCTTAGACCAATGGGCGGCGGAGTTTTCGCTCAACGGTGAGCCTACCATATAATAAAACAGGTCCCTGGACAATGGAGTTTTTTCTGAGAATGAATCTACCTAAATAAAATGTATTAAACTGATTTTATAATTATATTACTTGACAATGGATTATTTTATACTATTCCACTTCTTGTTTGGTCGCTATTATACTTCAATTATGTATAAAAAAGGCAACAAATGCATGGAACTAAGAATAATATACCTAAAGCCTAAATATGCCTTTCGAAAGAAATGTCGAATATGCTCGTAGCCGCCATATTGTTTTTTCACTCCTTGAGCATTGATTGGTTGTAATAATTTTCGTTCTCACTTTTTGTTTTGGTTTGAATGGCGGGCGGCAATATTGTGTTGTCAACACATATTATTTATTTATTTCTCTATTATAAAAAAAAAAGTAATCTATTTCCTGATCTAAGTAAACTATACTTTAAATTCCTTTTTCTCATTTACCGCCTATACCTATGCAACACAAAAGACAGCGCATTTAAACCATAGTATTTACGAAACATAAAAATGGTTGCATTAGTCTAGTTTGAATTCATTTACTCCCATTTAATTTAATAATGTATACAGCAGATGGCGTTACTAGAGCCACTAAAATTAATAATAAATATAATTTAAGATATATAGGGTGATAATTAATTACAATAATATACGTCTACTACTCCAAAGTGAGCCTGTAACAAAAAATAGTACAAAATTAATTTGTTAACCATCGTGACATACAAAAAAGAAGTACAACCAAGTTATTTTAAAAGTATTGGTAAACGCGCCGTACTGACTACTGGGACCCCTCAAGCGTTCTACTCCGCTAAAGCAAGTCTACACCTGGCCTCAAAGAAAACAAATGAGTTTAATAATAATAATAATATGAAAAAATAGACAAATATTGCACTGATCACAAACTAAGCTCTAGACTTGACTATGTGTACCAGAAACAACGATATTAATATATATATATATATTATAAACACCCAGACCATGAGAAACTGTTCAGGAAAACGTTCTATATTTTTTTCCATGGGTGGGAATCGATCCCACGACCTCCGGATACAATACTAAAGGCTGAACTACTAGTCTAAGGAGGCGGAGTTCGCGTTGCTTCTGGTACACATAGTACAAGCCTAAAGCTTAGTTTGTGACCATAGCAATATGAGTAATTTGTCCTACATATTAAATATATTATTAAGATAACTTGGCTGTACTACAAAATGTATGTTACGATACTTAACAAAATGTATTATTTGTTGTTATCCCTAAATAACATAAAGCCAATATCACCCGGTATATCTATTTAATATGTATAAATAATTTAACAAAAATATTTTATGAATGAATAAAGTTGAATGTTTTTTGGTGAAATAATATGTAAAAAAGTTACGACATACGGAGAGAAATACTTATGTAAAATAATGTCTCCTAGGATAATGAAATTATTTGTGAATTTAAATTAATACAGTGTTGATTTGCAATTGAATAGTTTTATTTTCTTTTTTCGGATCTACCTTATGACATGAGCATCAGGATTGAGGAGCCACATTTTGATAATACGAATTTACTAATAATTCTCATGCCCGCAGTTTTGCCGCAAAATAAGGAGTTTTCCAGTAGTTATTATTTAACGCAATAGGTGGCGTTTAGTCGCTATCTATAAAAACTGTCAACAGATAGTGGTAATATATAAAATATACAATATGTAACATCACGGGTGCCTTACGGCGCCCGAGACCGCCTAGACGGCCCCAGGGTACCCAGCGGAGGGGTTTTAATCCCACCTCGTCGTAGCCGATGGTATGAGTCTACACCGAGCAAGTGGCTCGTCGCGATGTTTTGAATAGACTCTATAACCCATCTATAAATAGTTTCACAAGTTGGTATAGTGAAACCGGGACCGACAGCTTAACGTGCTCTCCGAGGCACTATTGTGGTGTTGTCAAACAAATTTACATTTTTTTTTTAAATTAAAAAGTCATTGGTACACACCGGGATTTGAATCAGGAACCTAAGTGTTTTTAAGCAAGGTCTAACCAACTAGGCCACCACGTATATCTATCTATAAAATATACCCAAAATTTATGGTAAATAGAAAAATAATTACCTTCATACAATTTATAAAATTTACTTAACTTTGTTTAATATATACTCTAATATCCTGGGGCATTTAAGTTGGTGTCATAACTTGAGTAACATTTTTTCTTTTAATTATGAGTAATTACATTTTAATTTTTAAGGTATCGCATCTAGTGGAATATTTTGGAACCGTCAAAAAGAAAACTCATTGATTTAAGGTGTAATTTAAGTGATTGTTCGGATTGAAGTGAGGTTTGCGTGGCTCGAGAGTACCTATATATTTTTTTACAAACTAGGGCTGACAGTTTGTAAAAAATATATACTCTCGAATGAACCACGCAAACCTCACTTTTTATTTTTATAAACTTAGCTCGATTGTTGCTTACTGCTAGTATAAGAAGTATTCAAATCGTATTATCAAAATGTGGCCCCTCAATCGTGATGCTCATCCTTATGACAGATCAGTCCGTTACTTCCTTTCAGACAGGGCTTTATACATGGTGGCAGAGTTGATTAGGCCGTAGATTTAACAACACTTAGGCCATAGGTTCAAACTCAGTTGTGTACCAATGAGTTTTTTTTTATAAAAAATAAAAACTTGTTTGAAAAAACTAGTGGCTCGAAGTACTTCGATGATCCTTAAGGTTTCGCCAGTCGCATTGACGCCCATACAAACGTACTTCTATTACATCTTGACTATTAAGTCGTAGTACAATTATAATTTATATGTAGGTAATTGTACGTAATAATATTTGTTGTAATAAATACTTTTGTATTATTAATAATATTTATTTAAAAAGTTTTTATATTTTGATGTCAAAAAAGTTGTTTTAATCCACATAACCGATAGATTGATAAATTAAAAAAAAAAAATTTTGATTCTGCGACAAACAATTTTCTGTTTAAAAAAAATTCAACACCAGAAATAAGAAAATAAGTTTTTTAATATTAATGATAATACCACAGAGTTATAGAAGTCGTTTGTATGGGCGTCAACACACGACTGCAGATGCTTTATTTTTATTGAGCACGGCATTTGACTTTGTATCTACCTGATGTTAAGCAGAACTACAAAGTCAACCACAAAGTTGAATGGGCTCGATTAATACATTGTTGTATAACAATATTGATCACTCTCACTATGCCGGCTAAATAATGCAGTTATGAAATGGGTGGCGACAAAGACTTATTTGCATTACGAGTCTTATATTCTCGCTACTTTATCGTCAAATAAATCACTCATTTCGTAACCGCACCATGAAAAGAGACTACCACCTCGATAAAAAAATGATGCAGTAGTTTCCGGAAAACCGGTGAACTCACAAACTAAAACCGAAACATGACTAGGTCACTTGAGGGTTTTTACATCTGTATTAGTGGTAACTTAAGCTCTTGTGATACTATTACGAAGCGATTATGACCAGGGGCCCTACCAGGACACATGAAATAACGATCGCCATGTCGACCGATCGAAAGCGAAAATAAAATGTTTGTGATTTGACGTTTCTAGGCGATCGAGTTCTACCCATAGACAATATTTCCTATACAATTTTATTCATCGACGCGTCGATCGGTTTGTCGATGTGGCTTCCCGGTAAGGCCCCAGACTGAACTGTTTTTGCTACTTTTCCGTCCACTGTAGGTTGGTCCTATTTAATAAAGGTAATGAATTAAATGAAAAAAACATTTTTCTTTGTCGGTGTATATATATTATCTTACTCAACATCAATAAATAGGGAACTTCAATTCTCTCAACATACAATATTTATTAAACATTCACACCAAAAATATTAACAATATTAAAATAAATAATTTCTTATATAATAATTTATTATTTTATATCAACAATAAAGCAATATAATGATAATTAGGTACATTTTGATCATTTTTTTTAACGCTAAATAAAAAAATATATTTACAGTAAGTTTGATAATTTCCATAATTTTTATATACTAATGGAAGAACCTAATATAAATTAAGAAGCCACTTTAACTTGTAATATATCCGCCGTCCTTCATAATGTATCTATCTTTTTTTTGCTTAATTTTGGTTCCGGTCAAAATAACAGTGACTTTTGTGATTATATGATATTTATATTTTATGTAGTACAATTTGCACATATTTCTCCGGACACAAACTAAGCTCTAGGCTTGTATAGACCAGAAACAACGATATAACACATTATATTTTATAAATACCCAGACCATGACTAACTGTACAAAAAAAAATACTAATCTTTTTTTGCCATCGGAGTAATCGGACCCACGACCTCCGGATACAACGCCAAAGGCTGACAAAGACTGGTGGTCAGTGGCCAGTCTACGAAGGCGGTCATAAAAATAAATTGAGAATGGCCATGTATTTATTTTTGGTAACAGGATTGAATAAAGCGATCCTATTGGTTGTTGCTCACGTATACGTAAATGAATACGTTACGTTGCTACAATGCGCAAACCCATGGTAGAGCCTCTGTACGTCATCTTGCGGAAGATAACTAGTCGTAACCCTGTGTTGTGTTCGGGCCTAAATGTAAGGTTAATACATGGTCATTCTCCATTTATTTTTATAACCGCCTCCGTAGACTGGTGGTTGCGCCTTTGGCGTTGTATCTGGAGGTCGTGGGTTCGATTCCCCCGATGGCAAAAAAATTTTAGTACATTTTTTTGTACAGTTTGTCAAACGAGGCATAACAAAAACTGAGTTGTGAACAGGCTGTAGCGGTTATGTTTTTCGTGAATAATCTAAGTTTTGACCGTGGTAGAAATATCAAATAAATTAATACATGGTAAAAGACGAATAATGGTTAATTTTAGCCACCTGTATCTCTTATAAACTTACGGGATGTGGGCGCATAGAGTGGTAGTGGGAAATCTATCATGAAGTTCGAATGAACCGTACAGTGGGGTATTGTCACCAAAAACTTGGCCATGAATAACATTAACATATAACCCAAAAAAAAATGGTGTTGATGGATAAGAGAAGCTTATACTGCGGGCATCGCAGACAAGCGGGGCCGCTGCTCCCGCGCCCCAGTCGCAATTTGTATGGTCTACGGATTACTTGTGTAAGACCTTTTTAAGTAATATTTAATTTTGCTATCATGTATTCGCCTAACTACTGTTATACAACTGATTTTGTATAACGAGGCGCATAAATACACGTAAGCATAAATTTTAACTATTTCTACAAAATTTAGACGTTTTATTTACCTATATGTAATGTGTTTTTTGTGAGACTCGGTAAATTACGTTTATTTTTTGTTAGTAGACTTTTAGTGCCCTATTTAACTTTATCAACCATTAAAATATTTTCTAAAATTAAGGTTTCGTATGCCTTATTCTTAATACTCAAAAATATTACTGATTGTTGCAGATTTGTGTACAATAATATTTTTAGTACAACAAGTTACATAGGTATATTATTCTTTTATTTTTCTATCCATACGGAATAGTGTACAAAAAGAGGGGTGGCCAGTCGCAAAAATACTCACTACTAAAGTTTTAAAATGCTAATGTTTCAAAACGTGGTTTCACGAGCGAACAGAGCGCTGAAGAACCAGTAAAGAGGTTTCAGTCAAAGACCTCGCCTATGCTACACAAATGAGCCTTCAAGCTTCAGGGGCCTCATTCCAAGATTGCAACCGCTAAACACGACAATACGTTGCGTAAAACTATAAATATTGAAATATAACTTCTATTCTGTTAATTTGAGTTGAAATTCCAATGCTCAAAACATGTTCAAACTTGCGAAGAATTCGTGTATTTTAAGATGACGGCATTATTATAGCCAACCTAATACAGACTATATAACCATTGGAATTAAACTTTTATTTCCATATTAATAGTTTACGCAACGTCTTGTCGTGTTTAGCGGTTGTAATCTTGGAATTAGGCCTCAGGACAGGCGCAGCTGCCAGTGCCATGAAGAAGTGGCGCGAACGTCATCTTCTAAACGAGCTTCAATATATAGAAATACATTTTTAGAATCTAGGAAAAAGCAAGAACTACAGTTATTATTTCCTGACGAAGCGTTGCCTAACAACTAACACACCATAAAAATATTGTGCGGTCAAAAGACAAAAATACCATGTGTAACACGGATGTACAAAAAGCTAAAGAAAAATATTACTCAAACAAAGATTCTATTCAAAAATCCTCTATATCTGCCCAGATGGAGATGCAAGCTCTCTTAGATCACATAAATTGACCGTATTTTAAAACTTCAGGAAGTTGTTATCGCACTTTGGACGATCAAACAATAACACTACAAAGAATGATTCTGAAGAAGAACGTTATGCCGCTATATTCATAACATCTTTGGTCCCAATACAATTAAGTAAGTGTAGAGAGATACAGTACAAAAAAGTAATTGAGCAGAATTCTCGGCCATCTTTGAGTCGATATTGTAGGCCGATAAGATTTTGTAAATGCTTTCAATGGAACCCAAGGTGTTAATATTGATGGCTGTGATTCCGAAGGAACCCTTGTAAAGATGGGTGTCCCCCAGGGCTCAATTTTAGGCCCATTCCTGTTCCTAGTATACATCAATAATCTTCCACATATGGTACAGAAGATGGCGCAGATAGTGCTATATCGGGGGTCCTCCTCCACTCGAGACGGTGCCTGCGTAAGCGGGCTTACGCCGGCGGGGTCGCGGACGAATACGAAAGCGTACCTGCGGCCCTGCCATTATGGCGGCCGAAGAAACATCGTGGGGGTTTAGTGGGTAGGAATTCCACATAACCCTTCTTCTGCCCCGGCGGCAGAAGGCTATCTTGAATTCCGGAAGATTCCCCCACGCAAAAAAAAGGACAGGTCAACGCTATATATACCATAGCCGGTAGCTATAAAGAACTACAATTGCTACATGGGAATAGATCTCCTAGCAGCGCAGACTTGTGGAACCCTGTTCCCCAAATTTCAAAGAGGACGAAGGACGCACAACATTTGCCTGTTTGTGTCAAAGACAACCAAAATAATCGGTCCAAGTGTCGGATGAAAGATTGCAACCAGGTCACTTTTGTCAAATGTTTCACGTGTAATATTTTTCTATGTTTTAATGTGAATAGAAACTGCTTTTATATGTTCCACACAACGAACAAAAATGTTGAATAATAAATGATAATAATGTTGCGAATTATTTCTTTTAGTTAGACCCATAGTATCACCTGTGATACCCTCTATTTTGGGGTTCTGGTGGGGGTAGGATTTTTGTCTTAATACTAATTCTTCCAATAACCCCCAATCTAAAAATTAACAAGACTTAACAAATTTTATTATCCTGGGTCTTAGGAGGTTAATATAAAAAGTTTAACAGTTTATATACGTGGTGGCCTAGTTGGTTAGACCTTGGACTTAAAAACGCTTAGGTCCCTGGTTCGAATCCCGGTGTGTACCAATGAGTTTTTAATTTAAAAATTTATGTACATTTGTTTGACAACATCACTATAGTGCCTCGGAGAGCACGTTAAGCTGTCGGTCCCGGTTTCACTATACCAACTTGTTTAACTGTTTATAGATGGGTTATTGAGTCTATCCAAAACATCGCGACGAGTTAGCCACTTGTTCGGTGTAGACTCATACTACATCGGCTACAACGAGGTGGGATTAAAACCCCTCCGCTGGGTACCCTGGGGCCGTCTAGGCGGTCTCGGGCGCCGTAAGGCACCCGTGATGATGATACATATTCATTTTGGATTTTTCATTTACCTCACCTAAGCCTCCGGACATATCCTTAATGAATCCTCCTAGTTCACCCGGTGCATATGTAACGCTTACTGCATATGGCTCCTCAAAGAGTTCGGTAATTGAAAATTTGGCTTTTTTTATATATGTAGAAGCACAATATGTAAAGCTTTGTACCTACGTAATGTTAAGCCTACAAAGTTCATGAATGGGGTCAAATATTGATAGCTCCCACTATGCTGGCTAAACGATGTGGTTACGAAATGGTCGGCAACGAAGACGAATTTGCATGGGCGTAGCCAGGGGTTGAAACGTATCAGTAGGCGTAATGTATCAGTGGTCATTGTATTCGAATATCTCGAGAACCACTGGTCCGATTTACTTTAATTTTGGAACAGTTGTAGATTATGTTGAGCATTAAGTGTGCAAAGGGGTATAACATAATAATAATAAATTAGGAAAAATGGGTTGAGGGGTATCGAAGGTAACTCCACTTATTTCAAAAGCATTTATTTCTATAGAAGAAATGTATGAAATCAATGAAGTCTAAACGACGTTTATTATTTGACCTGCATTAAAAAGGATAAAAGTATTAGTAAAGCCATTAAAGATGCTTATTGAAAATAAGACTCCACCGGTTATGTAATGTAATGAACACAAGCCGAAATTTATGGTGAAAAATGTGTTCACTAATTCAAAACGAAGCTATTACTAGCTCTCGTCAAATTGGACAATGAATAGTTGAAAATCTAGCACGCTGCAGACGACAGCGTGCCATTGGCAAGGAAAATACTTCTGGCGGTGATGAAAATTGTGGGCACCCACCAAGTGCCTTAAAGCACTGGGTGAGACTTGGGTCACTGTCCGCATGAATATCTCTAGAGCCACTACCTAACCACACTCCCATTTACTTTAAATTTGGAATGGTTGTAGATTATATTGTACTAAACGTGTGCGAAGAGGTAGGGGAACAGGGGGTAATTAGAGCCAGTGGGTAATGGGAGCCACTACAATATAACCGCACCAAAATATATTATTGACCGTTGCTCACTTGTAAAGAGTCCCCTACCGCACTATCCGGGTGGTTAGTACGACTCGCGCCGTGTCGAGTGAATAATGTATTCGGAGAGTGTTACTGTTGTAAAATTTACGCAAACTCAATCGAAGACGTAAGTATCAATATTTTCTGATTTTGTTATTTAAATCGTGTTACAGCTTTATATGCTACCTATATACAAAGGTAAACCTTTGAATCAGACATTTATTTTAAATAATTTTAACGAAAAAAATAACGGTCAGTTGGGGTTATTAGAGCTGGGTATACCCCAAAACGTTTCATTAAAATATTTTTATGTTTTAGATGCCAATAAATAGAAAAAGAATGACCAACAAAGTTAGTTGCAGTGCGGAAACACTGCAAGGGGCTGTGCGTCGTTGCAGCCAAGGCTTTTCAATTCATAAGGTAGCGAAAGAAACTGGAATTCCTTACAGCACTCTTCAAAAAAAGTTTAAATTGGATCAAGCCGATTTACAATCTCCAAAATTAGGCAGGCATGCTATTTTGAATAAAGAACAAGAAAGAGCACTTACAGATAGAGTCTTTTCATGGGCTAACTGCCCAACAGCTAAGGAAAATAGCTTTTAATTGCGCCGAGACGATGGGCTTACCACACAATTTCAATAAGGACTCTAAAATGGCTGGTAGAGACTGGATACAAGGGTTCTTAAAAAGAAACTCTCGGAACCACTGGTCCGATTTACTTTAATTTTGGAATAGTTGTAGATTATTTTGAGCGAAAAGTGTGCAAAGGGGTATAACATAATACTAATAAATTAGCAAAAATAGGTCGAGGGGTATCGAAAGTAACTGTAACTCCACTTATTTCAAAAGTATTTATTTCTATAAAAGAAATGTATGAAAACAATGCCTTCATAAAAAAGGCTAAAAGTATTAGTAAAGGCATTAAATAACTTATTGAAAATAAGACTCCACCGGTTATGAAATGTAATGAACACAAGCCGAAACTTATGGTGAAAAATGTGTTCACTAATTCAAAACGAAGCTGGACCTAGCTCTACTAGCTCTCGTCAATTTTTTTAATACGCAAAGTTGAAAATCTAGCACGCTGCAGACGACAGCGCGCCATTGGCAAGGAAAATACTTCTGGCGGTGATGAAAATTGTGGGCACCCTTCAAGCGCCTTAAAGCACTGGGTGAGACTTGGGTCACTGTCCGCATGAATATCTCTAGAGCCACTACCTAACCACACTCCCATTTACTTTAAATTTGGAATGGTTGTAGATTATATTGTGCGAAGAAGTATACATAATAAGAATAATATTTTTTTTTTTTTTTTTTTAATATATTATATTTTTTGCAGCAATTAAACCATTACTTTATTTGTAGCAAACACACAAAATCTTCTTCCTTTGTCATTTTAAAACAGAGTTCAAAAGGAAATAAATTCCTTTAAAAAAAAACTCCTACTTCCCACTAGAAGAACTTACACATTCTGCAGAAAAAATTGAACGCAGCATCAATAAAAAATTCATACATTAATTAAAAGAAAATGTGAAGGGATGGGACTCCAAAAAAAGTGATGTACCATAATTTTTGATGAAGTAGCTCTGAGACAAATTGACATCTGTAAAATCGCAAGACTATAGATGGATTTGTAAACTATGGTAATAGAAAACGAAGATATTAGAGATATATGCGATAAATAGCTTATATTATTTTTGTTACGACATTTTCATCCATTGTCCATGCATGTCCCTTATGCCCGGGCTCTTGATGTATGGCTAAATTTGACTATTTGTATCTTTAACAATTAGTTAAGCAACTATAGTTAATTCATTAATCATTAGTCATCAGCAAAATGTGTTTCTTTAAACAAAATTAACTATCGTTGTCAACAGGTTATCAGTAGACAAAAGTTAACCATTTGTTATTATTATTTTTTAATTTATTAAGGCATTAACCATTTATGAACTGGTGTTGCGAATTTTGTGTTTTTTTATTTTAATCTTGAAGCTATGGTTAGATAATTGTATTAAAATTGCACTAAATAATCAATCCCAATGCCAAAAAAAAAAGAATTTGAAAATTATATTTATTTCTGTTTAGTTCTAATAAATAATATTCTTATATTATTACCAAGGATATCAAGATGGATAAAAATAGGTTGGTGAATTATATTTTTATAGTGCTTATTTATTTATATTTACACCCCATTGAAGAATATTTTATTTGCAGGTGTTTTAATTTTACACAAAATGAGCTGCAAAAATTGCGAGCTCTGATTGACGAGCGCGCAGCTATTACTTGCAAAAAACGGATGCTGTGAGCTCCAAACTCAAAGATGTAGCTTGGTCAGATCTGACTGCTGCATTTAATGCAAATTCGAATACCCATAGAAGCAAAAACAACTAATAAATAAAATCAAGTGGTTTAACCACTCATTTTTGAGTAGTCAAATGAATTAACTATTTGTTAAAATCATAGATATTATTTTATTATATTTGACAGATAGTCAATTTAACTATTCATCAAGAAACACTATTTTTTCGAAATTTAACCTTTAGTAACTTATCTGTCATTATTTAACAATTAGTTGAGATAACTATCCATCAAGAAACTGGGCAATATTCAATATAACAAAAGTTTTTTTTTTGTAATACAGATCTGTGTTAGAAAGATACAAATTTAGTATATCCCGGATTTGGAATATAGAGGAGACCGGTGCAATTACAGTGCAAAAGCCCAAGAAAGTATTTACTGGAAAGGGCGTGAAGCGGACGTCACCGATGTCCGTCGAAAGAGGAGTTTTGGTTAAATTGGTTTGAAATTAACTACCATTGAGATAGTAAAAAACATCAAAGCTGCTTTTGTGATCATGATAATAGCAACCACATTAATAAAAACATCGGAAAAAAAATGTACACAGTCCGTAACTTATTGTGGAAATTGTATTCACTGATTCAGAATCTGAGAACAAAGCAGGACTTGACTCAAACACAGCAAACATTTAACATACAATATCAAAAAAGTAGTCGCAAGAATTTATATTCAATTGATTTGCGAAGTTTGTTATCAACTTCCATTGAGATAGTGATGAAACCTAAGCTCTTGTGGCAATGATACTTGCCAATAATTTAATATCAGGAAAGTTATTTATGAACACAAGCCGAAACTTATGGTGGAAAATGTGTTCACAAATTCAGAACGAAGCTGGACCAAGCTGTGCAATAGTAAAAGCATGTATCAGTGGTCATTGTGTCCGAATATCTCGAGAACCACTGGTCCAATTTATTTTAATTTTGGAATAGTTGTAGATTATGTTGAGCGTTAAGTGTGCTAAGGGGTATACATAATAGTAATAAATTAGAAAAAATAGGTCGAGGGGTATCGAAAGTAACCGTAACACTAAGACCAGCACCTTCACATACTCGTCAAAGAGTTGTCAGTAGGAGACATATTCCAATTCCATGAAAACTTTGGAGACAGGTACCGTTTTCATTCAGAAGGAGCATAATTACCCGCAACGTGAACAGACTTTTATTAGAAGTCCACTCAAATTTTTCGAAGACTATTTTGAAGTTGACTTTTTCGAACATGATGCGGGGTGCACTAATAATTATCATATCCGTAAAACAGGTAACATTTTAAATACAAATTCGACTGAACAAAAAAATCTAATTGGGGTTCATTTCATCATGAACCCCAATTAGCGTCTGCACATGTACTGGCGAGATGAAATGCGACTGGGCTTGGTAGCTGATAAAATTGGAAGAGATCGTTTTAAGACCTTGCGTACTGCATTTCACGTAGTAGATTTTGACACCCCCTCCACCAGAAAATATGAACTCACTCTGGAAAGTACAGCCAGTATTAGACCAGGTGAAAAAGGCATGTGACAGACTAGGGAGACAGCCGGGATATTACTCAATAGACGAACAAATGATCCCATTTAGTGGCACATGTCCGCGTGGATTACGCCAAGTTATTAAATCTAAACCATGACCTTAAGGACTGAAAGCGTTAGTTGCTACCACATACGATGGCTTGATGATAGATTTCGAGGTCTACCGGGGTGCAAGTACCGCTATTGGTGACAGATCTTTGGGAGTGGGGGCTTTATGAAATTGCATATAAATAATTCAACTAAAAATATTAGTGGAAAACACACAAAATCTAAAAGGTTCTTGAATTGTCACTTTTAAAACAAGGCCAAAAAGGATATAAATTCCTTTAAAAGAAACCCCAACTTTCCACAAGAAGAACTTTAAACACATTCTGCAGAAACTTGAAATTTGAACAAAGCATCAATAAAAAAAAAATACAACAATTAAAAGAAAATGTGAAGGGGTGGGACTCCAAAAAAGTGATGTACCATCATTTTTGATGAAGTAGCTCTGAGACCAATTGACATTTGTAGAGTCGCAAGACTATAGATGGATTTGTAAACTATGGCAATAGAAAACTAAGATTTTGTGATCATGCATTAGTCTTCATGATCAGAGATATATGCGATAAATGGAGACAACCAATAGCCTCTAACATCTATAATAAATAATAATTGTATTTTATTTCTGGATATTGTTGATGCTTTAATTTTGACGGTTTTACAGCCCGTTATCTTGATCTGTCGTCAAGTATCTACTTTTCATTCCTGCATAAATAAAATGCAGTTTTAAAACTGATGCATGTCGAGAGAATCTACTGCAAGGTGTTGCTACAGTTTATTTTTAGTTGTTACAATTTTTCTTTGAAAAATAAAGACGACGAGACGTAATGGTTTTTTTAAATATTTGAGATAACAAAATTAATATAAATGGTCACAAGCTCTATACTATCTTTGATCACCACAAGAAAATGAAAAAGCAATCCTTTGAAAAAGATTCACGTTTATTAATTTTATTATTATTGTTGTCTGTAAATATGAATATTATAGTACGTATGTACATAATTAATACTAGTATTTTGTGTGTCTGATTTAAGCCAAAGTATTTATGAAAATTCAAATAAATAATTCAACTACAAATATTAGTGGAAAACATACAAAATATAAAAGGTTCTTGCATTGTCACTTTTAAAACAAGATCAAAAAGGATATAAATGCCTTTAAAGGAAACCCCTACTTTCCACAAGAAGAACTTTAAACACATTCTGTAGAAACTTGAAATTTGAACAAAGCATCAATAAAAAAAATATACAACAATTAAAAGAAAATGTGAAGGGACGGGACTCCAAAAAAGTGATGTACCATAATTTTTGATGAAGTAGCTCTGAGACCAATTGACGTTTGTAGAGTCGCAAGACTATAGATGGATTTGTAAACTATGGCAATAGAAAACTAAGATTTTGTGATCATGCATTAGTCTTCATGATCAGAGATATATGCGATAAATGGAAACAACCAATAGCCTATATTATTTTTAATATTCTATTTCCTATAATAATATCCATTGTCCATCCATGGTAAGTAACACCTTTGTAATGTAAAAATAATGGAAATAAATATATTTTATTATTATTATGGCTCTTAAAAATTTCTTAAAGGTATGTTTATGCTTATTGCATGGCAGATAGCATTGACACACAATGGAATAAGTCTCAATCACGGAATAAAAAAACCAGTGGTAGTGCAAAGTAGGCGTGTTTGGCGTGCCACAATTAAGGCCAGTCCACACGGCGCGTTGCGTCAGCGTTGCGTCGACGCAGTGCTACCACTGCGTTGTTTTACATACAAATAACCAAGGTGATCACACGGCGCGCTGCGTCGTCGCACCGCACACATGACGGACAGCAGCCCCCGAGACGAAGCGGGAGGGGGTGTACTCGTGCGACGTCGGAGCGCCAGCGCTCAGTTGCTTGTGCGTTGACAGAGAGGATACACGGAAGCTCATTTCGTTTTACGTTTACGTTTTTGTATTTAGTTTTATTTGCAGGGTAAAATGAATACCATTGAAGAACTTGACATAGATTACTTGATTACATTGATACAGGAAAGGGAAATTATATGGGACAAGTCAAACGTAGATTTTAAAAATAAAAATTTAAAAACAAAAGCCTGGGAAGACATATCAAAAGTTTTATTTCCTGATTACGAGAATTTCACAGCTGAACGAAAAAACAAAGTTGGTGAGTTCACAGTACAGATATTTATGTTTTTTTTATTGAAGAGGGCTTTCAAGATTTTCTTGCACCGCCAATTCCGCGATCAGTACAAAATTAATATCTTGACACTCTAAAATTTTAAAACTTAGGGAATCTAGATTAGCGTGAGTACTATTTTATTACTTAGCTCAAAACTAACCTAGACTACGCTGAGTAGGTATAAAATATTATTTTTTTACTGATCGCGGAATTGGCGGTGCAAGAAAATCTTGAAAACCCTCATAATACAATTATACCTTATTTAGCTGCCAAGGCAGAGTTCCTCTAGTCATAAAATAGGTCGCATATTGCTGTCTTATGACATTCGGTGCTGTCTGTTCTTCATGTACGGGTTGTATTGGGAGAAATTCATCAACACTTATAGCAAATTTATCTCTTTGTCTAAAACCATCTCGATCAGCGACAAAATTGTGTAATACACAACATGCTTTTATAATGTCAGTAGCGAAGTCATAGGACACGTCTATCGGTCTGTGAAAAATGCGCCATTTGTTAGCCATAATCCCAAAAGCGCATTCGACATATCTTCTGGCTCTGCTTAGACGGTAATTGAAAACCTTTTGTTGTAAGTCGAGATTTTGACCGCCATATGGACGCATAATATGTTTGCTCAGTCCAAAAGCTTCGTCACCCACAAATACATACGGGGTTGGTATATTGCTACCAGAGAGTAGCTGGGGTTGAGGTAGTGGTAAGTTGTTGTTAATCATTAGCTCGTACAGTTTAGAATTTTGTAATATGGTTGAATCGCATTCTTTTCCGTATGCACCGATGTCGACAAATACGAATTTGTAATTTGAATCCACAATAGCTAGCAACACAATCGAAAAAAAGGCTTTATAATTAAAAAAAAGTGAGCCACTATTTGCAGGATTACACACGCGGATATGTTTGCCGTCGATGGCACCAACACATTGAGGAAAATTTGCCTTTACATCAAAACCCCTCGCTATTGTTTGGAAACTTTCAGTTGTCAGTTCAGGGATGTTGTCTCGAAGAAGATTGGTCCATATAGCACGACAAACTCTTTGTATTATATATGCAATAGTAGATTTTCCCCGTTTGAATTTGAAATGTAAATCAGTTATTGAATTTCCACTTCCTAGGTATCTGAAAAGAAAATAATTATTATAATATGCATTTATGAGATAGATAGATACCCGAAAAAAAATACTGACATATTCAGACATCGATATATATCAAAGCAAATAACTTTCTCTATGTAACCAATTAATTCTGGAATCGCGAAAAAAATAGCAGCTGTTGCATACATTTTGATTCAGTAGGTATTGCTTTTTGTATGTAACAGCTGTTATATTTTCACGATTCCAGAGTCGGTCACATAGTGTTTGTTAACGATATCTGAATATGTCATTAAATTTTATCGAGAAATTCACTATGTATAAATTATTAAATCATGTTTACTATTGGTTTTGCAGGTAATGATTTAATAAAAAAATGGAGAAGTGTAAAAGATAATTACTTCAGATATTCAAAAAAATTAAAAGAAGCATCAAAATCGGGCTCGGGCGCTACGAAACTGAAGAAGTATCATTTATACAATCAACTCCTTTTTTTGAGAAAAGTAGAACAAAATGCCACCGAATCTAGCTTAGACTCGCCTAGAGAAATCAACAATGAATCTACGTCTACAAATGATGACATTACCACAGACAACACTCCGCACTATGTTCCAGTCGCGCGCAAAAGGGCAATGCAAATGGATGAGTTTGAAAGAGAAGGACTAAAACTTCTCAAGGAGCCGGAAAATCGCCATATGTCCTTTTTCAGAGCTATATTGCCATCTATTCAAGAATTTTCCGACCGAGAAACTCTCCGTTTCCAAAGTAAAGTTATACAAATTATAGATGAAATGCGGTATGGACAAACATCATCATATGTGAGTGGCCCATCAACGTCTCACCAACCACCATATGGGTATCAAACAGCAAATTTTCAAAGTACATACATTTCTGATTATAATAATTCAATTACATCTCCAGAAACATCTCAAGCAAGTGAAGAAACTGAATACGATTTTTCTAATTTGTAATTACTGGATGATATCTCTCTTAAATAATGTCTAAATTTAAAATTATGACAATTGCTGATTATTTGTGAGTTGATTACTAATTAAACAAACCAAAAAAACTGTTATATTTTTATTACTTAAATATATTTATATAGTTACCTTAAAGTGATTCCCAGCATTTCTACTGGTTCCACTGGATTCCTCATATTAGTATAGTTTTTTCGTATGTGTGGTTCTAAGGACTTCAATAAACATTCGAAGCTGGATACACTCATTCTAAAAAAATTATAAAACTTCTTTTCGTCTAATAGCAACTCCCGATATTCTAAAAAAAAAAACTGTCCATCACGATTTCTTAATGAAATGAAAGGACTGATCCAGTACCGTCTTGTGATCTTGCGTCGATTTCGGTGGTGACGTAGTAATAGGAGCAATGCTAGACGTCTTTTCCGATCCATGATTTGCTATAGACTGACTGCGAATTTTTTTTAAAATACTTGCCGCAACTGTGCGTCGCCGCTGCGCCGACGGAACGGACTGCGTCATAGTAACGCTGCAGCGCCCGTGTGGCCGGCTATGCGTCAAAATATTTGCGTTGCGACGACGCAACGCAACGCAACGCGCCGTGTGGACTGGCCCTTAAGCGTAGGTTATTTGATCCCAGTCGTTATCAGTCGTGTCTAACATCGCTTCGAGTTGGTAGTCTCGCGTCGTTCCTGATTTTTCCACATAACCGTTGTAGCTATACCGTATTGTTACATTCTGGTGGGCAAAACAGTAGTAGGAGAAAAAATCTTCGTAATGGAGGTGTTTCGTATCATCGGTAGGTACGATTTTGTTTGTATTCTTTAAAAATCTTAGCATAGTTTACTAATAATTTATGTTTAACTGAAGTTAAAATCAACCTTAATTTATTGTAATAAAGAATATTTTGGATTAACATTGTTATTCTACAAGTTCTTTGCTACTCGGTTAGTGTTGTTGTCGGTGCTTTTCGATACAACTTATTATATAAAAATAAGATTACCGATAAAAAGAGTATTTTGTTGACTAAATATCAAATCTATTTTACACTATTCCAAATATATATTTTTTCCTGTTCATTGTTTTTCATTTTGGTTGCAGCAACAATATATGAACGCCTCAAATTCTTCAAAAAGCCATGGTGGTTCGGAGAGTTCTGGGTTTAAGGCACAGCCGAAAAAGAAGAGTAGACTTCATAACTTTTTTTTCACCTAAACAAGATTAACAGTTTCCTGTGCAGTTACATTCCGCTGACAGTATAATTTAGCCAGAAAGAGATGAAGTTAAATATATAGAACCAATAGGCGGTTCACATTGTTCAACACCGAGAAAGAAGAAACTTAAAGGCCAACTAAGATTTTGCCAAAGCAAAGCCTAAAAATAAAACAATTACAATCAAAAATTCAAAGACAAAAAAGTAATAACATTGATGAAATCTTAAAAAACTTGGAAAAAAAATTTGCTATGACAAAGGAAAACTTGGATAGTCCCAAAAATACTAAATTAAGAGGTAAAGCTTATTCATAATTAATATTTATGAAATAAAATGAATTGTAGTATTTTATTATAAAAGTGTACGTTTATAGGTTCAAGAATTGGTTGCCAGACAAATCAGGAACACGGAATCTGAAGTCATATCAAGGACAAAATATTCGCCAGCACTTCGCAGTTTTGCCCTGACCTTACACTATTACTCCCCCAAGGCATATGATTATGTGCGCAAAACTTTTCATACAAGCCTACCACATACCCGTACGTTAAAGAGTTGGTACTCGAAAGTTGGTGGGGAACCCGGACTCACAAAAGAGTCATTAGCAGCATTAACACGAAAATCTGAGTTGTCTGATCAGCCATTATTAGCCACCTTAGTAATGGATGAAATGAGTATTCGTCGCCGTGTTGAATGGGACGGGCGCAAATTTTACGGATACGTTGATATTGGCACGGACATAGAAGGTGACCACTTAGCAGAAGCAAAAGAATACAAATAGTTTATTCAATAATCACAAAATTTCAAACATATAAGGATCGCTGGTGCCTGAACTAGTTCAAGCACCAGCGAGTTTAGAGTACTGTATTTCAGACACCATCGCCCATATTTGAGATATTTATTATTAACATAAAAAAATACAAAATTAAAACAATAATAAATGAAAAAGAATACAAATGAACATAAATAATAATACCTACTATTACTTTTAACTGATTGTGTGACTTTGTGAGTTTTGAGAGAATGTGTACTATTTTCGTCCAAAACGCCACCAAACGTAATACATTGCTTGTTTTATTACAATACCAAGGTAATGAGATAATGGAAAACATTTGATGTACGACATTTAGTGGCATTTTGGGCCAAAATAACAACCAACTCGAACGCCGCCCTTGTAAAACTTTGTTTGGAATTTATTCACAAAACTGGGGTTAAGATAGTTGCTCTCACATTCGAAGGTTGTGCGGCGAATATGTCCATGTCAAAACATCTTGGTTGTTCGTTTGAAGAATAAAGTGTTAAGTTTGAACATCCAGTTACCAAAGATCACGATTGCGATTGCGGATCTCCGTCATATGATAAAATTATTACGAAATACTTTAGAAATGTACAAAATTTTAGTGGACAAGGATAGAAATAAAATTAAATGGTAACATCGAACTTAACAAATTACAATAATAATATGACGAAACTTTTCATTTAACAAATAAATTACGCGACCGCCATATTAACTTCCAACATGAAATAATGTAAGTCAAGTTAGCTACTCAACTTGTCAGCATAAGTCTCGCAGAAGCTATAAAATGTTGCAGATAATCAGGAATAAATTGTTTTCATGACAGTGAACCCACGGAAAAATGTTTGATTACATTATAAAAGAAGGTTTTCTTTCCTGAATATACCTAAAAATAATCTTTTTTTAAAAAAAAAAAATGGTTTCTGAGATAATTAAGACTGGTCACGTCATATGCACGATCAAAACTTAATTTTATAAAATAACAATATAATATAATATTCCAGACAAAAACTATTTTTTTCATTTTGCCTAATTTCTTCATTTTTATTACAAAAATAGCAGTTATGTTAAGATTACGTCCCAAAGTTTTGTTTCGGGCTCATAACTTCACGCGACTCAATTTCAAAAAATATACTTATATCAAAAATCTGTTTTCTTTATATTCAATTAGTTTCTTAATATTTTCAGCTATATTTTCTAAAAAGTTTTCCCTTCCATCTGCGTTTAAATATATAGACACACATTTATATAAACAAAAGCATCGATATCGACACTTTAAATATTCCCCCTGCCTTTGAATTATTATATTTTTGTGGAGGGAAAGTTCTAGAATAAACTAAAATACTTTACTTTTTCTACTATTTTTCTTTCAAGAGTAATGAGCACGAGACTTAATGCATTTTTTATATATTTTAAATGACTAAATTAATATAAATGGTCACAAGCTCTATACTATCTTAAATCCCCCAAATCTTGTCAAAAGGACCCGAAACATGTTTTATTACAAATGATATGTTAGTTTGTGGCAAATGGTTAATGGTTAGATATTATCTATACTAATATTATAAAGCTGAAGAGTTTGTTTGTTTGTTTGAACGCGCTAATCTCCGAAACTACTGGTTCGAATTGAATAATTCTTTTTGTGTTGGATAGTCCAGTTATCGAGGAAGGCTATAGGCTATATAACATCACGCTACGACCAATAGGAGCAAAGATATAGTGGTAAATGTGTAAAAAACGGGAGAAATTATTTCATCTTTGAAGCCTTCCGTTGCGTGCGCCGTGAAAACGGTTCAAGATACACAAAAAATATGTATTAAAGAATAATCTAAATATATATAACTCAAAGGTGACTGACTGACATAGTGATCTATCAACGCACAGCCCAAACCACTAGACGGATCGGGCTGAAATTTGGCATGCAGGTAGATGTTATGACGTAGGCATCCGCTAAGAAAGGATTTTGATAAATTCTACCCCCAAGGGGATAAAATAGGGGATGAAAGTTTATATGATAAAAAAATAACTATTCCACGCGGACGAAGTCGCGAGCACAGCTAGTACATTATAAAATCACTTGTCACAGACATGAAAGATGGATGTATGATGTTGATATTAGAGAGAAATGATATAACTAATGCGACAATTATGATTGATAATGAAAAACTAGAACAAGTGTCTGAATTTATATATCTGGGTAGTGTTTACTAGGGATGGTAGATATGAAAAAGATATTGAAAGGAGGGTGAATGCAGGTCAATAGTGTCAACGGAGCATTGCGTTCTATGATAGGTAGGTCAAATATTACTTAAAAAGCAAGACTTGCCATTTATAACGCAGTGCTTGTACCGACACTATTGTATGGATGTCAGACATGGGTATGTCAGGATAAAGATTAAAGCAAAATAAATGCAGTAGAAATACGCTAATTGCGACGAATGTGCGGTGTTAAAATAACAGACCGAATCCGCAATGACGTAATTCGAGAACGAGTGGGACTGAAAGAAAGTATAGGCATGAAAATGTGAAAAGGTATACTTCGCTGGTTTGGGCATATAGGAAGAATGAGTGATGAAAGACTGACAAACCAGATATATAAAAGCGAGGTGAAGGGTAAACGTGGCCGCGGGAGACCAAGACATAGGAACTTACCATAACCAAATTGAAAAGGTTTTAAAAGACGGTGCTATAAAAAGTCTCCAAAATCGGCGTGCATTTATGAGAAGAGTTATAACTGTGGAAAAGGCGAAAGGAGTATGTAGGATTAGGGGACAAGTGGCGCTCGGTTATCTCTGCCTACCCCGTAAGGGACCTGGTGTGAAGATAAATAAATATAATATAAATCTGATAACTAAGTAGGCAACAACCTATTTAAAAAAAAAAGTCGGATGAATATATCAAATAAAGTTAAGAATTCTTAACCAAAAATGTAATTTGTATATTGGGCAATATCCGCTGCTGGTTATAAAAAAATATATTTATATTTGAAAAAATAAACAAAACATCGATAAAAATATCATGGCAAAACACTAAAATGCTCTTTTTGATCCTCCACTATGTGGAAAGGCATTAAGCTTTCAACCATGCCACCATTAAAAATCCCCGAGAAATATGTCAGTTTTAGGAATAACGCAAAACCTTTTTTTTTACACAAAAGCGCCTCTACAAATTTCTTCTTGTATATTCGACAACACCCAACTCTATTCTCTCTAATGGTCGTAAATAAGAATAAAAGTGTCTGATCTTTAGATATAGTAATAATATTTACATTGGTTAAAATCTACGCACTCGACATTGGCAATATTTTTTGTTTTGCGTAGAAGCCATTAGTTAAACAAAATGAAACGTTGTTGGTAAAAGCGTGGCAGCATTCACCCGTCAAAGTAAAAACTGTTTTAAATTATTTGAAGCACGAGGGGCTAAAATTGTCTTTTACCATACATTAATAAATTTTATTTTCTAAAATGTCACATTAATATTTTTTATTTTACGTCATTTTAACGTCGATAAGTCACGAACAATTAGGATTAAATAAAGCTTGAAAAGCTGCCCTTAATTGGGCAGTGATGTGGCAGCAACATTAGGGAATCACATGTCTTATTTACCTATTTTTAATCTTAGATTAATTGTCACATTAAAATTTGTGTTGTCAATAAATAAGCTTAGTGCTTAAATTTAAAAAAACTAGAGATCCACGATTAGAAAAATATTTACTCTATAAATATATATATTTTTATGATATCAGTGGATCTATAATTTGACGATGCAGCCATTTTTATTTTTATTAGGTATTAATAATATTTAACAGCCGTTTTCAATAATTGGTCTAAAATGTCCGTATTTCAATTGTTATTGAAAACGGCCGTTAATTATTATATTATTAAATTAGCTAATGTTATTTTTTATCTTCGTTTTTTACATTTAATTTTGATGATTTTAACCTAGAGATTTCCTCACCCAAAGTGTCCATGTTTTCCTGAAATTAAAAAGAATATTTGTTAATATTATAGCGACGTTCCTGGATTCATTAAGGGTAGCCCAAAGACTTTAGGCGTGCGTTTGTACAGTTTATACTAGTGTTAATTCATACATAATAAATATCATCACGTATGCCTATTTGGCTCCCGAGAACAGTTTAAACGGCCTCAGGGTTAAGGTTGAATAAATAAATAAAAACCCTCGTTTCGCCGATGTTGCGGTATTTATGATGAAGTAGCCTCGTTGTATAAAGCGATCACCCATCCCAGGTCCGTCCTTATTGTCATCTGCCTAATCTTGTTATCAGTTGCGCAGTGACTTAACTACGCAACACTACTCTGTACTAGTTCAGGCACCAGCGATCCGATTATATGTTTAAAAATTTGTGATTATTGAATAAACTATTTGTATTTGTTAAACAACAAGGTATTAATCGACCCCATTCATGGACTTTGTAGGTCTGCTTAACGTCAGGTAGTTACAAAGTCACATGCCGTGTTCCGATTTAAAAAAAACGTACCTTGAGGGTAATATTATTGAGCAGCGTGTCTTCGAGCACGGCCTGCAGACGTCTGTTCATCTCCACGGACAGCTCCAGGCTCATGCCGGCGGAGTCTCCGCCCCACACCGCGGCCATCGCCCCGCCACCTAGTCGCGCTATTTCTTTCTGTCGTTCAAAAAAAAAGGAAATAAATAAAACAGCCTATATATCTGCACTATACCATATGTCCTTCTATCTCAAACTATCTCTATACCAAATTTCATTTAAATTGGTCCAGCGGTTTAGGCGTGAAAAAGTAACGAACCAACTAACAAATATTTTTTTCGCATTTATAATATTAGTATGACTGGCCTGATTCATAAAAAAAATAGTTAAAATAAGTTTTGGCTCTTTCATGTACAATATTTTTTATCTAAAATAATAACTATTATATATTAAATTTTATTATAAACAGACAAAACCTACTATAACTAAAGGGTTCTTCAAGGCCTTTCAAGTTTATATCAATACCGATGTTAGTATGAAAGTATGGATTGTTTCATGTTATTTATTTTGTTTTCTCGAGTCTAAAACACTAAACCCTACGACTAATGCGCAACTTGTTCGTTGTAGACTCGGATTGCCATCGCCGACGTAGAGGTGGAAATAAACCCCATGATGTTACATATACAATTTTAAAATATTAAAACCAAATATTTAAGATTTTTTACATGTTTATTGGTACTGGAGTGAAGCACTTATTGACTTTATAAGTGAGCTTAGATAGATACAGACAGATGACTCAATATCCGCATGCAATACTACCTTAAATAATAAATGACCAATTTACTTCTAACAAAAAAGGTTTTTTTAATAATACTAAATGCAAATATGACTTTTATATAATGTTCTTTTTGAGTAATTAATAAATTGTATATTGATCACTTTAAATACCAACCTTAGTTAATTTCCTTTTCTAACAATATCAATGCGGCATGAAATATAAATTCAGTAAAATAATGATTCTTGTAAAAATACTATGTTTATGATTATTAAGTTATACCATTCACTTTGGAGGTAAGATAGATTTGCTTGAGAAAAGATAATAGTTCGTTCGATTACCACTCATGTTCAAATAAAAATGCGTACAGTTTACCATGGTATGAGAAGAGATAAAGTCGCGAGCGGATGTCAAACAAAACATTTTTATTATATCAGCCAATCAGGTGCAAATTTGCAGCGCTCTGATTAGTTAGATATTCAAAAATAGTTACTTTTGACATTGATTCGCGACTTTATATCTTGTCTGGGCTTGGCCGTGCTACGGGTGCAGCAGGATAAAAAAATAAATACGCGCACCAATGTTAGGTCGCATGCCGATCACTATGATATAATTTCTAAGAAAATTATATAAAAAAAGGCTCTCTCATAATGCCGTCCTAACGATTTGCGCGTGAGCAAACTTATTGCGCGTAATCACCCAGCAGAACAATTTGTGTAAACTTTACAGTTTGCTAATTATAGGGGACATATTTACCGCCATAAACAATAGAAACATGTATTAAATAAGATTCTATACGCATTAATGTATGTTTAAACATTACAATTAGTTTGTAAAAAACACAGCTTTTCAAAACAACTTTTTCCAGTCTGCCACTTATTTAAATAAAGGGCCAGACCATCTATACTCACCAGTATGTCCAATACTGGTGAGTTAACATTTTTTCCATTCACCAGTACGTACAAAATAGATAACTATCGTCTGCCATCTAAAATTTCTCCGACCTTATGCTTGCGTTAACCTTAACTATCCTTGGCAGACTGATAAAAAATGTTTTTAGTTATAATTTGTTTTATAAACTAATATTATTATGTAAAAGTTTATACTCGGAAAAATCGTCTGTCAATACATTTGTATTCATTCTTCATACAACTTATAGGTTGAATAACTTTATCGATTGAAAAATCAGCCCTAAGTAAAAAAATCGCTAACTCTGTCGGACCTTTCTGTAACTTTTATTTATAATTTTATAACAGATTTTTCAATGTTCAGATAAAGTTATTTGGTAGTTAACTTGTGTTAAGAACTGTCAAATGTATTCATTCTCCATACAACTGTTGAATAACTTTATCTGACGATTGAAAAATTGGACCTTAATCAATATTATAAGTGATTGTTACCTTATGCTGGTCACTGCTGGAGCCCGCCAAAGCTCCAGTGGGCATAGAGAGCATGAGCTGTCGTAGCACGCGGGACTTCTTCCGCAGCTCCGCGGTGAGCTGCCTCGAATGCTCTTCCAGAAAGTCGCAGCGTTCCGACCGACGCGCCGCGGCTCGTTGCAACGATACTATGCGCTCTATCAACGCTTGTTTGTCGGGTTCCTTTACCTGCTCAAGTACATAATAATAATGATCACTTATATATAAGTAAACATATATAAGTCTAAATTCTTCTTCACATTAGCAAGAATACGCAAACCCACAAGTGTCGGACGATCCATAAACATATGTGCGATGTTTTTACAATACATATGCCTACATTCCGAGTCAGAATTCGACCAATTATAAAATAGCGAACGCGATAGCGATCGATCTGTCAATGCCTTGGTAAATTGTCAGTGCGTTGGTAAATTGTCAACGCGTTGGTAAATTGTCATCGCTGTTATTTCCATTGCTATTAAGGCTATGATAGTTACAATTACAATCAATGTAGACAGCAATCTGCCAAAATTTCGGGGCCGTATGGCAAATATATATTTGCACAAATGTTTGTGCGTATGTGAGTGACCCGGGTATAACATGGCAAAAGAGCATCGTTACACAATCTTAAAGTGGCATAAAATCGTCTATCGAAGGGAATGTCAAAATTGCTCGTTGCCGCCATAATCTATTGTTATTCCTCGAGCATTGATTGGTTATAATTATTTTTTATCACACTTTTTGTTTGGGTTTGTGCCCTGTCCTACATCGTAATCTTCTGTCCTCATGAAAGGTCCTTTTTGGCCTTTAAAGTATCACCCTCTTATATAAGTACATCCATGAGCAGTGTGGCGTACAATCGATATAGCGAGGTAATTTTTTATATCGTTCTATATGGTAAGTACTATAATAAATTAATGAAAAAACTTGAATCTAACCTTGAAAAATAACTTATTCATAAAACTTGACTGTTTTATCTGTAATAATTAAATAAAACATTAGAATTTGATTAAATTTCTTAGCTACCATTGCTACCAATAATGAGTTTTCTTAAAATAATTACAAAAGTAATAATGTGATATTTTTTAATAATATTATTGGTCTATTTCTTACCAAATAAATACCATTGTCTTCTGGCTGCTTGAAAATTAACAACATATATTTAATTATGTGATGTGTATTTGGATTACATATTACTAAAATCGAATTACTGTTTGAAAAATATGTGAAAAATTACAATATACAATTACAAAATAGTCGTTGGAAGGCAGGGGAGTGAACTGCAGTGTTTCCGGACTTGAGACCGCAAAGGTTAAAGGCCTTTCTGAATTGAACTCTTACCTTCTTACTTACTGTGTACCCCTCCCTGTCCAACCAAATAATAACGATACTGTCAAATTCAGATAACAAGCAATAACAAAATTCGTGAAGGGTGACTGAAACCAGAACTAGACACTGGCAAAATTCGCGAAAAGCGAGAGGCCATACATACAAGAAATTGAATTGAAATTGACTGAAACCAGGGGGGTAACCACCGACTCCGATACCGTGAGTTCTCGTTCGAGTTGAGATTTTATACAAATAATATTTCCAAAATTCTTTTTTTTTTTTTTGTAATTAATTAGGTACTCGAACTAGTTATATAGTGGTTAATTCAAACAACGGTATTTCATTTTTAGTAGTACTAAAAACATCGTTCTCAATCTCACCTTGAAAGAGATCTCACTGAAAGGTCCGATACCTTTCAGTGAGATCTCTTTCAAGGTGAGATACCTGGTTGTCTTAGTGGTTGATTTGATTGCGGAAAGCGAGGATCGTGGGTTCTTTCTTTTCATTGTATCTTTAAAAATGTCAACATAAGATTGTCCTGATAAGGAATTTATAAACAAATATACTATAAAATAAATAAAAAGGTAACACATTCTCGTTCGAGTTGAGATTTTATACAAATAATATTTCCAAAATTCTTTTTTTTTTTTTTGTAATTAATTAGGTACTCGAACTAGTTATATAGTGGTTAATTCAAACAACGGTATTTCATTTTTAGTAGTACTAAAAACATCGTTCTCAATCTCACCTTGAAAGAGATCTCACTGAAAGGTCCGATACCTTTCAGTGAGATCTCTTTCAAGGTGAGATACCTGGTTGTCTTAGTGGTTGATTTGATTGCGGAAAGCGAGGATCGTGGGTTCTTTCTTTTCATTGTATCTTTAAAAATGTCAACATAAGATTGTCCTGATAAGGAATTTATAAACAAATATACTATAAAATAAATAAAAAGGTAACACATACCTGTATGTCCGGCATTATTTCTGTGGCGTGTCCATTTTGAATCTTATCTTCTGTGTGAGTAGACACATTTTCGCTGCTACTTAACGAACTTATGGACCCTTAAACATAATATATGAACATTATAAATAATTTTCTTTAGTATAAAAGACTAGCTATATCCGCGATTTTGAAAGCATTTTTAAATATTAAACGATTAATTTAAAATAAATCTTTAAATATTATTCGGTTCCAAAACGGGCATATTATTTGACGATAAAACAACGATATTAATATAGGCTCGTAATGCGTATTTGTCTTTGTCGTCGTCAATTTCGTAACCGCATTAATTTACCGGCATAGTGGGAGGTAAACAATAATGTATTGATTGATTCATGTATTCTGTATGTCTGCTTACCATCGGGTAGATACAAAATCACACTGCCTCCAATAATAAAAAATGGTTTGACCGTAGAGTTTAACCTAGTTTTTAGGTCACAAATTCGATCCCAGTAATTTTTAAATCTATGAATTTAAGTACATTAAAATTAGTTTTGCAACATCACGAGTGCCTTAGAAAGCACATTAAGGAATCTGCATTCGCAATCGCGAAGTCTGCGATCGCCATACAAGATGCTTTGGCACTTCCTGTAATACTCGAACATTGATTGTCGCAAAATAAAAAATAAAATGTCAATAATTGTATTATCTTTCTGTGTTAGGTATTTATTTCAGAAAATAAAAACGCTCACTAAAATGAAGGCAAATTAATATTGCGTCGCAATCGGCTGCTTAAATAATTACAAAGATCCGCACTTCACGTTTTTCTCGCTTCCAAAGGACATTAAAAGGTAAAGAAGTACCCGTCTACCTATAGGTATTTTTAATAAATTTATATCAAAATGTATGTCTAGTAGTCTCTGTATAAGATTCATTATTTATTCTCCACCGTTCCTTTCAAATGTTGACTTTTGTTAACCTTATTTTTGTCTGTCGTATTTACGTACTGTTTAAACGCTTGCTCACTACTCATTATCTGAACGCTTAAACCAGATCCTCGTGGCTTTTGTTTGGTATGGTATGTATGTTTATGTATTACATGTATTATATCATATACAGTATTTAAGTTGTTATGCATCATTGTTAAAATTATATCTATATCGTTTTATCGAAAGTTCTGCACCCTAAGCATATTTCACTCTCTCAAAGGTTAGCTGGTAGAAAATGCCTAAAGCATTAAGCTCGCCTATGTACAATTTTGTGCAATAAAGAATTTTAAATAAAATAAATAAATACTGTTAGATATTTAATTACCTACTATAGTATAGCTAGGTATTTATAAGATATGTTTACAAGGTCAGGTTTAGTTTTGACAAGTATAGGAAGGTGCACTAACTATTACTAGAAATATTATGCGTTTTTGATAAGTAAGCAACATACGTACTTTCTCGTACATACTTTTTTACATACATATCATCACGGGTGCCTTATAGCGCCCGAGACCGCCTAGACGGCCCCAGGGTACCCAGCAGAGGGGTTTTAATCCCACCTCGTCGTAGCTGATGGTATGAGTCTACACCGAACAAGTGGCTAGCTCGTCGCGATGTTTTGAATAGACTCAACAACCCATCTATAAACAGTTTCACAAGTTGGTAGAGTGAAAACAAGCTTAACGTGCTCTCCAAGGCACTATAGTGGTGTTGTCAAACAAATGTAGGTACATAATTTTTTTTAATTAAAAACTCATTGGTAAACACCGGGATTCGATTCAGGGACCTAAGTGTTTTTAAGTCCAAGGTCTAACCAACTCGGCCACCACCATATTATATATTATTTTTTATTTATATTAAAATGTAAATTGAGCCATATGGCTGTATGTATAACACACTATCTTTGCCGTATGGCTTACGTATCTTCTTAGGTTACAGTACGATCTACATACTAAGTACCTAGCCTAGGTTTATTTGAAACGTCATTTGTATATAAAATCAGAGTAATAGTCACATAACAGGTAATTAAACATTAATTATTCTTTAAAAGAAAACTACCCTAACGTTGTCGAAAAGAAAAGAATTATGCGATAGAAGGAGAGGCAACTTTGGGGTGAATATAAATGTAGGCCATTAGCGCTGAGCGATCTGCAGCCCAATTATGCCCACGTTTATTAGATCTAACTTTTAAAGTTAAACTTGATATTTTGCAATCACGACCTCGTCTGTTTGACGACCAAATACAAGTCAAAGTTTAGCTTTGCTTTTTGTATGAAAACAGCAGCCCAATTATGCCCACGTTTATTAGATCTAATTTAGAACTTATAAAGTTAAACTTGATATTTTGCGATCACGACCTCTTCTGTTTGACGACCAAATACAAGTCAAAGTTTAGCTTTGCTTTTTGTATGAAAACCGAAATTATGACCGTTTTAGTTCGAATGGATATTAGTCAAATAAAACTAAACAATTGCCAAAATTACAGACGAATTAAAGTTACTTTTGTACTAACTTTTACAAGTAAAATTCTTCTTTAAAATTGATTTTGCGAAGTTTTCTAAGTTTAATTACTACAATTATAGTAAAACCGTCAAGTGACCCAATCATGTTTCGGTTTTAGTCTGTGGGTTCTACGCTTTTTCAGATACTACTTCATTGATATTCTCGTCGAGGTAGTAGTCTAGTCAGTAGGTAGTAGTGCGGTTACGAAACGGGAGATTGATTTGAGGATAAAAAAGCGACTTAATGCAAATAAGTACGTCTTTGTCGCCGTCCATTTCGTATTTGCATAATTTAGCCGGCATAGTGGGAGCGATCAATATTGTTAAACAACAACGTATTGATCGGCCCTATTTATGGACTTTGTAGATCTGCTAACCACCAGGTACATACAAAGTCACATGATGCTCCGATAAAAAAACTAACATTAACTATTTATTTTAACATTATTAAACTAACATGTAACTTTGTATCTACCTGATGATAAGTAGTCCTACAAAGTCCATGAATGGGGTCGATCAACACATTGTTGTTTAACAACATTGATCGCTCCCACTATGCCGGCTAAATAGTGCAGTTACGAGACGGCGGCGACAATTTATTTTATCCAACCGCCCGTTTCGTAACCGCACTCTGAAAGGAGAATAACTCCTCGACGAGAATTCGATGCAGTAATCTCCTGAAAATCGGTGAACCCACAGACTAAAACCGAAACGAGACCCGTAGGTCGGCCTAGCAAAGTTGTAGGGACCTTAAATTCCTCCCACCTTTAAAGTAAATAAGTATTTAATTGAAATAATAATACCTAGGTATTTATGCATTTATTTTGCCGCATAAAATATATTAAATTATATTTATTATTTCAAAATATTATGTGGTACTTCATGAAAAGAAATACATTGATAGTTGAAGTTCAGTGTTGCTATAAAAAAAGAAAAAAATCTTTTTTTACGTTATAAGGATATAAAATGAAAACGAAAAATATTATTTATGTTTTATTGTGATCTTGACATCAGTAACATACTTGAAAAACATTTAATTAGACGCCTGTTTCAATATTTATTTCGTTCAATCATTGTATTTTTTCAATTGGCAATTTTCCGAATTTTCGATAAAGTTTAGCTTAAGTTCAATAAGTAGATGTGGCATAATATCTACACTAAGAAGTTCTAATTTAGAACTAGTTTAAAGCTTGACAAAATATGAACCTAATTAGAACTAATAACAAAGTGGTCATAATCAGACTGCTGAACTGAACTTTATTGTGTCGGAGCAAGAGTCGCTATTTATGTAATTGATTTTTCGGAGCGGGTCTTCTGTACTTGTACTATTATATCTTGTGTGGTAGTAACAGCATGATTTAGAGCTGAATAAGAAATTTACCTGTTCTGATAGACGCATCTGGCTCTGATGGGGAATGCTTCAGTTCTAAATGTTCGCATCTCTTTAGGGCCCTTTGTAATTCCCTATTTAGTTCCTGTAAAACGATTTACAAATTAAAATACATCAGAGTGACGTTTAACTGACGTGAAACCATGAAGACGCGTCGATACGCAGTTTAACTTTTTAACTAAAAAAAGAATGGGAAATGCGAATTCGTAAACTGCGATGATATACGGACCAAAACACGCCCTAATCGATAATCCATCGCCATAGGAGTCCGAATCGGTGTAAACGCGCTAACGGCAGATTTTTTTTAATTAATAGTGACGCCATATTGGACTTAATAATTTTGTTTAAGCATAAAATCCCTGTAAGCACTTTCAGAGCAGTTATTTAGATACATATTTTTGAAGAAACAAATAAAATTCCTAAAGTAATTATTAATTAAAAAGAGTTAATTGTTCATTTCTCAATTTGTTTGCTATTTTTGTGTACAATAATAATAAAATGTCACTAATTTGCTATGAGCTTTTATTTTACAATAAAACAGAGTGAGAGAAACATATGCGTTAGTAAAGAGCTAGAGGGAGATACAAGTGATGTTTCTGAGAGCGCGCTAAATAACTGGTCCGAATTACTGGCACGCTAATAACACAAAGAGTCATCGATGTCACGACCGAAGTGATGATACTGTGATTCGGACCGTAAGGGATGTAATTTAACTGCCATGAATCGGGTAAGAATATAGTTAATAAAAATAAGGCGAATTAAACAGGTATGTAAAGCATCGTGCGAGTTGACGATGTGATAGAATACAATATGTATTTTTTCAATAAAAAATAACAACATAAACTTATGCTAACTTATAATGTCGCATGTTTACCTTAATGGCACTGGAATGTTTCTTTTTTAATACACAATTCTCTCCCTTCTCCCACTCCAACTTCTTATTGGTCTCTTTTACCTCTTCTGTTAATTCTGCTATCTGAAATTATAATAAATAAATAAAACTTAAAATAAAAAATCTTTAAACTTTCCCCTGTTGCTTAAATTTAATAATTGTAATATATTCTACAAATAATTATTAATTGCTAACATAGTAATTAATAATTATTCTATACATAAACTATCCTATATAAACTACTTGCTATGTTGTGTTATATATGTGTATTAGTATATACGATAGATAGATGAAAAAAACAACTAATTGCGCGGTGTGCTTGGAGGACTTCGTCGAGGACTGGGCACAGTGCTCCAGCTGTCATGAGTGGGCTCACGAAGCATGAGCAGACATTCCTGAATGTTCTTACGGCCACATATGTGATCGATGCCTGATGTTTTAAAAATGTCCGGTGGCAGGGGTTCGAAATTACATCGGTCTGGTACTAGGTGCCACTTCGATGGTTTGCATTTTTTTTTCACCAAAGTTTATATTATGATAATGCTGAAGTTCCATATTTGTTCACTTATGTTGATTTTAAAGTTTGTTAAGTTCACTAATCTATACTAATATTATAAAGCTGAAGAGTTTGTTTGTTTGTTTGTTTGTTTGTTTGTTTGAACGCGCTAATCTCCGAAACTACTGGTTCGAATTGAATAATTCTTTTTGTGTTGGATAGTCCAGTTATCGAGGAAGGCTATAGGCTATATAACATCACGCTACGACCAATAGGAGCAAAGATATAGTGGTAAATGTGTAAAAAACGGGAGAAATTATTTCATCTTTGAAGCCTTCCGTTGCGTGCGCCGTGAAAACGGTTCAAGATACACAAAAAATATGTATTAAAGAATAATCTAAATATATATAACTCAAAGGTGACTGACTGACATAGTGATCTATCAACGCACAGCCCAAACCACTAGACGTATCGGGCTGAAATTTGGCATGCAGGTAGATGTTATGACGTAGGCATCCGCTAAGAAAGGATTTTGATAAATTCTACCCCCAAGGGATAAAATAGGGGATGAAAGTTTATATGATAAAAAAATTACTATTCCACGCGGACGAAGTCGCGAGCACAGCTAGTTAATTAATAAAGTTACATTTTTCGGAATAGTTTTTATTTTAAGTCTTAAAGACCTGAGGTGTCCGACACTAGGGGACTTCCCCCTAACAACTTGTGAAACTGTTTATAGATGGGTTATTGAATATATCCAAACATAGAGACGAGCTAGCCACTTGTTCGGTGTAAACTCATACCATCGGGTACGACGAGGTGGAATTTAAAACCTCTCCGCTGGGTGCTGAGGCTGTCTAGGCGGTCTCGGGCGCCGCAAGGCATGTGATGATATGTATGTGTAGAGTACATGATTTTTTAAATGTTTGTTGATGCCGATTTAATGTCATATTTAATTTTATAGGGTTTGGTTATTTTGAACAATCTTACGTATGCATTATAAGAGATATACGGTCGCTGATGTGTAGGTATGTGTTGTTACAAAAGTGCTTACCCTCCGAGCTAACACCCGGTTCTCCTTATTCCTCCTGTCGCACTCCTCCGTCAGACATTGGCTGGTGTTGGCGAGTTGTTCCTCCAGCCGCGATACCTGTTCCCTTAGCGATACGTTATCGGCACCCAATGCTTGTGCCTGCAACAAATAGATTTAATAATACTAGGATTATAGTTATGGGGTGTTCTACTCGTGCTCTTCAGCAGGATGAGGGTAAATGGGAAAAGTTGTTCGATTTGATCAGCAGAACCTCATATTAGCCTAAAGTACATCCTCTCAAATTCACCCTGTATAATAATATAAATAAAACACAATTTTATTTCGTTACGATATATTTTGCTATTCTTTCTGTGTTGGGTCATTATTTTTAGGTTTTCCAAATCAGAAAAAAAAACTTTTTTTAATATTATAATACAAAAAAAACATTTTTAATTACCCACAACAGAAACATTTTTCATACAATTACAAACACAACAAAAATAATTGAACTTTGACCAACAGCCAAGTTGTAATATTGGAAGTACGTTTGTGTGGGCGTCAAGTCGACTCCAGGGCCCTTATTATTATTTTTTAGTTGGGATTGAGATCTCTATAACCGGCCGTCTGCACATACAGATATCAAGATATCAAGTAACCGAGACAAGTTTCGGTTTTGGTATTTGATTTCACCTTAGATAAAATAGTTGTATTGTTGATCAAAGGATTTTACCGATTTTCAAGAGCTACTTACTGCATCCATTTTTTATCAAATGGGTGGCCTCTTTTTAGGGTGCAGTTACTGGCGGATATAATTTGACGATAACATTTCTAATAAAAAATCTTATTTATCGCCGCCCATTTCGTAACCGCACCATTTAGCCGGCACAGTAATCGCGATAAATGCTTTTAAACAACCCTATCACTATACCTGGTCCCTGTGCGTCTGGCAGGCGGCGCTGTGCGCCACGGCCCCGGCGGTGAGGGAGGCGGCGTGCTGGAGGGCGGCGGCCTCCCGACGCGAGCACGTCTCGGATTTGGCCAACTCCTTCTGCAGAAGCTGCTCCGTTTCGTTCGCCCTTTTACTTTCCCTGGTTCATTTCATATTTATTTATTAACACCCAGTGGCATATATACGTATGCGCCATTGCCTAGGGTGGTCAATTTTAGGGGAGACTGCATAAAAATAAAAATTGATTGCGCAAAAACAAACTTTTACACCCATACTAATTATAAATGTGAAATTAACTGTTTTTTGGTTACGTTTTCACGCCTAAACCGCTGAACTAATTTAGATGAAATTTGGTATGGAGATAGCTTGAGACCCTAGGAAGGACATAGGGTATATTACTTTTCGGCTAAGTTATCGGCGGTGCAGTTATACAGGGGCCTTATTCTACTAAATCAATTGTGTATCAACGACGTATGAAAGTTAAAATTTGATACATTTTGTATGAGAAATATGCCAAATTTTAAACATGCAGATGGAAGTGACCCGGGGCGAGACTTAACCTAAATACGTCCCTGGTAATAACTAATTGTAATGTTTATATATAACTAATGTTTATTGACAGTATCACCACATCGCTTCACTATCACTTGTACGCCGATGACTGGCAGCTTTATGTGCAGACAGACGTCAACACACTGAATAGTGCAATAGCTTGGCTTAACTCTGATCTTTCAAATATATTGGCTTGGTCTACTAGATTTGGTGTTGCTGTCAACCCGGCCAAATGTCTATCTATCATTATTGGGAGTTGCCGCCTCTTATCAAAAATTGATATGGTCAAGATTGACTTTGTTCGGTATGACAGTAAACCGATTGCGTTTTGTAGCGAGGTTAAGAACTTGGGTTTATATCTGGATTCTCATCTTAGCTGGAAATCGCAAGTAACTAATACTAGTCGTAATTTTTTTTCTTTGCTGCACTCTCTCAATAAACTTAAACATTTTCTGCCTATAAAAGCTAAAGTTACCCTTGTTCAGTCTTTACTTCTTCCTTTGATTGATTATGGTGACGTGTGTTGTGTAGATCTTACGGAAGAATTACTAAACAAAATGGAACGACTACACAATGCATGCATCAGATTCATTTTCTGTCTGCGCAAATATGATCACGTCACACCTATCGAGATAAGCTGAAATGGTTGAGGATTCGAGGAAGGAGAAACAGCAGGGTTCTTTGCCTGCTCTACTCTTTGTTAAACGAACCTAACCCTCCCAAATACCTCAAGGATAGTTTTACATCCCTCGGCTCGCATCATGATAGAATCCTTCGTTCTGCCTCTAACTCAACTCTTTCTAACCTTCTCATCATTCTACCTTTGTTTCAAAATATTTTTCTGTTGCTGCAACAAGACTCTGGAATGATCTACCGGTGGACATTAGACAAGCTCCTAACAGGGGTATATTCAAGAGACTAGTGTATAAACACTTTCTGATCGTGTCTCCTTTTATTATTCGTTTGGGCTCACTCTCTCTCTCATCTCATCCTGTGTTTCTGCTTTAAATAATTATTGTGCTGTGGGTAGTGCTATATTGTGCTGTTGCTGTAATATTTGCTATTTTATTATTATGTATGTATATTATTAATATAGTTTATGATATGTATGTATATGTAGTCAGCATTAGTGTGTATGTATAATATGTGTATACTCTATTTCCTAAATGTATTTTACTGCACCTATTTTACCTACTTACTGCTTAATTTGCCCCAAAGGTTTGTCTGATAGAGAATGCCTAGGCGGCATTAAGTCCGCCTTTGTACTAAATTTGTGCAATAAAGTTTTTAAATAAATAAATAATTCATAAAACCTTAATGAGACCTTGAAAACAGTAAGTAATAGTTAAGTTATTTTCAGCGCTGCGTTACGCACCCGTTGGAGAATCTGGGACTAAATAGTTTTGTTTCCCGACTTGTCGCACATTTTTGGTAGCAGAGCGTGGTTAGTACACACGCTTGCACATTTTGTTAGTGGGTTTTTTTATTTACCCATCTGTGCACATTTTAAAAGAGTGTATAACCTCAAATTATTTGTCCCTAGCACAGTTTAGTAACTGGTTTGTTGGCTAGATTTAGTAACGCACCCGTGTAAGAAACCTGGACTAGTTTTGTTTCCCGGCTTCTCGCACATAGGTCATTAATATAAGCAAGGAATAGAGTAGGGTCCAAAATGCTACCCTGAGGAATACCATATGTGGTATAGCCATCATCAGTGATAAAATGGTTGATTTTAACACTTTATACCCTTATTTATAAGATAATCAGTGAAAACCTGGAGCTGGATACCTCTCACCCCCAACCGCTCTAATTTGAAAATGAGAAAAATAAACAAACGCTAACCTTTCCAGTTGCACAGCTAACGTGTCAGCTAAGGAGGCCTGAGCCCTTAACGCCGCCAGCGAAGCCGCTTCCTCCTCCAGGCGACAGTTGTTATCTTCCAGCTGTTTTACCTGTAATTATATAACAGTATATATATGCAAATTTATAAGGCAATAACATTTTTTTTTTTATGCATAAATTATTCAATGAGCTTTCAAACAAAATATAAAAATGTTAATTATATTTTTATTTCGAAAATAAAACCCTAAATAAGAAAGTAATTTCGTTTATATTTTTAATAATTAACTGGTTTTAGATATATACATTAGCGTGACGTCACTAGCACCCTATAATAAACTAGTAGACTTTGAAAACAGTATTATTGGATAAATGAATGCGTAATATAATATAATATTTTTTCTAAGTATCTGGCAGCATGGTAATAAGAAAAAAGTATTATTTTTTAATTTTACTGCTCTTCTTATAGGTAATGATAATAATATAGCTTCACAACATTTCTTGTATAGAAGATGAATTTCTAGAAACACCAATATAAACGATTGCTTGTGGCATTGGCATGACAACTTACCATTTTTTTTTAAAGCAACCTGTTAATACAAGCTGCTTTCACAGGCTACAAAGAAATTTGATGGCATATCACAAAATTGATTAAAATTTTCAAACATGAAAACTTGTTTTTTTTTCATTGATAAAAACAAAATTAGCTTATTTTTTATCTATATTAGCCTATATTTTTTTAATCTAAATTTTTTATTTTCTCGCAAGCCCATTGAATTTTCACCTTATATAATAAAATTGGTAAAAAAATAGTAATGTCGATAATTTGAATTTGAAACTGACTACTGTTTAAGCTGAGTTATGATGTTGCTACGAGATTCTAGTTAGACCTTAGCTGGAATGTTGCCATAGTCTTTATACCTCTAATCATTATTACGCCATTGCGTAAGAGTGACTAGCAAAAATATGTCTAACATCAATTTAAAAATACTATATTCATATATGTATTACTTTGGTTCCTCAAAAAATAAATACCTTAAGACATTGTTCAGCTAAATTACTTCTAGAATGTTCCAGATCGTTTTTGCAGAGTTCCAAATGTTGGGATACAGCCGAGAATCTTCTTTCCAGGTCTTCCTTTTCATGACGGCAGAGAATTAGAGAGGCTCGGCATTCTTTCAATTCTGATTCTAAAAAATATAGATTAATTATTATTTATGTTAAGACCCTCCACTAAGTTTATGTTTTTAATTCAAATATATCAGTCAGTCATTCGACCCCATGTTTAGTGAGGTCGAGAACTGGCTAGGATAACCCCTGTTGCCGGGGCAGGGGCAGGGGGCAAAAAAATCAAGAAAATTATATTAAACATGATGAAAACCCGCCAAAAACAAAAAATAATCGTAGCAATTTAGACAGCCTCCATAGACTAGTGGTTGCGCCTTTGGCGTTGTATCCGGAGGTCGTGGGTTCGATTCCTACCCATGGCAAAAAAAAATAGTAGGTTCGTTTTTTCTGTACAGTGTCATGGTCTGGGTGTTTTTAAGAGATAGTATGTATTATATCATTGCTTTTAGTACACATAGTACAAGCCTAAAACTTAGTTTGTGACCAAAGCAGTAAGTGTAAATTGTCCTAATAATAATATGTTATTATTATTATTTGTTTTTAAATTGTCTGTCGGTTAAAGTTTTTTATATATACTATTTCTATTCTATTGTTAATTCATTTAGTATAAAAGTAGATGTAGCGATTATTTGATATGTTTGTTATTGTCAAGTATTGTTTGTTATTTTTTAACCTTAGTAATATTAAAATTTTGCAAGAGACCACTTGTAATGGAAGGTCCAATGTATCTCGTGTTTTTTTTTTCTTAGTTGTAATAGAATTAATATTGAAAACCCAAACACCGAAAATCGATAGAATTGTATCGATACAATACTTACCAACATTCCCTAATTGTTTGCGTTTACTAAAAAGCCGAAGTTGGCACGTTCAATAGACCATGAAAGCGATTGCATAATAAAAAAGGATAAATATAATATATTACACGATGCACCTTGAAAAACAGTGCGTGGCGTACCAAACAGTCGTCACGCATGCATTCTCTTATGCAGTAATTATTGTACAAGTCCCAATCTTTGTTAGCAACCATACAAATAATATAAATGCAAAAATGAGTCTGTTTGTTGAAGTTTTTCAGCATAACTGATAATATATTTGGTATGGATATAAATTCAGCGAATGTTCTATAGTTAAGTTGAAAGCATTCAGTGTAGGTATATGTTGAATAACTACACGGATGCTTCCAACTAAACTATACAACACACTCGCTACTTTATGTAATTAAAAAAAAAAAAAAAAAATTGGTATTAACCCGTCCTCATTTCGCCGATGGTATTCGGAGGCAACATCTAACAAGTGGAGAGCTTGTTACGGTGTTTATAATGAAATAGCCTAGTTGTATAAAGCGGTCACCCATCCCAGGCCGGCCTTGTTGTCATCTGCTTAACTTGCTTATTATCAGTTGCGCAGTGACTAAACCACTAGGCTGGGGCCGCTTTTTACTTACTTTATGTAATTATTTATTTAATATATAAATAAAATAACAGCTAATTGTGTTGCTAATCTCAACAACAGCTGAATCAATGGGCTTCTAACCAAAATTAAAAAAAAAACTAAAATATAGCCTATTAGGTATAAGAAACTAATTTTGTTTAAAAATAAAAAAAATATCGGAAGCTCATTATAGTTTTTTTAAATATACTTATATTTAGTAATCCTAGTAAAGTTCTTATGAAAAAACAATTTGGTAGAAATCCCATTTTTCTTGTTCCATTCAAACTATTCCTAGTTCCATTTCAATAATACACTATAGTGATAACTAAGGATTATAAGTGAACCTTTCAAACGGTTACAAGTAACCGAGTATAATAGGATATAATAGGAGTATAATGTGTGACAGCCTCCGTAGACTAGTGGTTGCGTCTACGGAGGCTGTCACACATTATACTCCTATTATATCCTATTATACTCGGTTACTTGTAACCGTTTGAAAGGTTCACTTATAATCCTTAGTTATCACTATAGTGTATTATTGAAATGGAACTAGGAATAGTTTGAATGGAACAAGAAAAATGGGATTTCTACCAAATTGTTTTTTCATAAGAACTTTACTAGGATTACTAAATATAAGTATATTTAAAAAAACTATAATGAGCTTCCGATATTTTTTTTATTTTTAAACAAAATTAGTTTAATAGTAAGAATTCTCTACAAGTCAAACCGATGGGACAAATTAAACAGTAAGTAAAGCAATAACAAAGCTAGAACATTAATAAATATTAAATTATATTTATAAATATAATTCTAAATACAAACAGTAACACATACATGCATACTCACATAAATAATAAGTACCTGTGGCAAATAGGATTTTTGTTTTAAAATAACATGCACACAAAGTTTTTAGTATAAAATTTAATTTAAACAGTACACACCAGGTGTACCGTGTCAGCTCATATTGTTTCCTTTTTTTTCTCTAGGCTTATACTATGTGTTCCAGAAGCAATGATATAATACATATCTTTTATAAACAAACTTTTTGTTAATATGTTTAAATAACCAAGTTGTTTACCTAACTGTTTAGCCCGCAGACTGTCCGCCGCATTTATGACAGCCGCTTCCTTGGCCGCTTCCAGCTCGGTTATTCTAAGAGTTAGTTTATCTGCTCTTTCTGAACACTCCTGTAATAAAAATATATATAAATAGCTGTTGACTGCAAGTACGTTTTCATTTTTTTTTTTCATGCAGCATTCATTCATGGATTGACCAAGACATTGGTTTTTAACAATTCTTTTGGTTCTGTTGGTTGATTTTGATCAAATAAATGCTAAATGTTTCTCATAATATAGATTCTTATTTTTCAGCAATTCGATTTTAAAACCAATGAGTGCCTATTTCGTGATGCCAGCACAATCATACAAAAATTTCCAAAAAAAATACATTATATATTGTTGATGAAGTGACAATACCTCGTAAACACATGTTGATTTTCGTTTTAGGAGTTATTTCCATTAAAAAAAATATAGGTGCTTGCTTGTGGGTATGGGTATGTGCATTTATTATCTATTTATACAATACTAGATATAACTTAAACATAATAATTAAGAGTTAATAAAAATAGGTCCATGCGAAATTAAATTTTATTTCCATTGAAATAAAAAATACATAAAAATGTTAGTTAGGAGGTATTGTCACTATATCAATGATATTACACCTATTTCTCGTAATCTCCAGTCCAAGAACACTGCAGTTCACTCCTGACTCACTGCCTCCAAATCATGCAATGGATACGACACCCGCACGGAGATTCCATGTATAGTAAAAATTCTTTCTTGTATAAATAATTTCAAATGAGGGTGTTGTAATTCATACCAGGTTTCCAGCCCTCGATTCTGGCACCCAAATTGACTGTGATTAAAAAAGACTAATTTCTGGGTACATACCTTATTAACATCTATTTCAAGTCTCAGTTTGCTTTGAGTCCATTTTAGCCTCCCATCTAGTTCTTTCATATCTTCTCTCTGTTTAGCTAATTCCCTTTCAGAATTTTGTAGTTCATGGCACTGAGAATTAACATTACATACTTAATAATGATCATCATTTTTACCTTGTGTACACACATGGGTATGGCGGCCAACCGTCCCGCATTCTGCGGGTCAGTCTGGTAATGCCAGATGAAATCCCGCCATTCAGTAATTAGTAAAATAGTCCCGCATACGTATTTTTAAGTCTACTAAACTGTAAGCATACACACAGTAACACAACGCGCCTGCCGGAAAGAGTATTTTCCTTAATGTATGCACTATACACTATGGACGTCCGAAAAATCATAACTTAAAATCGAAAGCTTACATGCTAGCCTATGGTAAAATTTTATATGGGCAACTTCTATGAAATAAAAAAACAACCCCTGAATTATTAAAAAAATGTCACTCTAGCAATAAATATGATTATAAAATAAATGACTGAGTAATTTAGGTATTTTTTTTACTTTGTAAAAACAGTAAGTAAGATTGTTAAATAAAGACTCATAGCACAGCTACTGGAGAACAATTCTACTAAATGAGTTATAACAACTCAATATTAAAGTCAAATTTGACATTTTTACATACCAAAAATTAACTTCAATATAAATTTATTCTAAAAAAATGTTCTTGTGTTTATATTAAACAATCTTACATTTGCTGTACTGTTTATACTTACCCAATAGGAAAAGTTTGTTTGTACTGTCGAAAAAAATAAAGCAATCCTATTAGTGAATCCTACAGTTTAAACTGTACTATAAGTGACAGATCGTTTAAGCTCCAGTTGCACCAAAGTGTCTGTTAAAGTAATTGTAAGGATTAAAGTTAAAAATGGTGTACCAGATTTATTTTGAAAGGCAAAGGTTCAACCACTTTAATTAGTATAAACAATTACTTTAACAGATGATGTCATGAATGCTCAGATTTTCTAATTACAATTAATAAAACTTAAACTTCCATTAGTAAAAAAAAACATTTATAGATAAAAACAAATAAAAAATCACAAAACCTTATCATCATAAAGCTGACATATCCTATGTTTTTCAGAATAGGCTGTCTTCAACTTATTATTCAACAGCTCTATCTCAGCCAAGGCATTTTGCTCAGCTTTCTGTGAAGTCTGAGCAATCTTCTTGGCTTCTATAATGGCACATTCCCCACTAGCATACCTCATCACTGCTAAATCCTTTTCTCTCTCTGCATATTCTACTCTTTTACACATCTGAAATAAAATAAAAACATAGTTCAAAAAGCCCAGAAACCACATTGTCTTGAGTAGAGAACATCATTCTTCAAATAATTTATTTGATTTGATGATATTTGTGGTGGCTGAGTTGGTTAGACCTTAGACTTAAATACACTTAGGTTCCTGGTTCAAACCCCAGTGTGTACAAATGAGTTTAAATCTAAAAAAATATGCACATTTGTTTAGCAACACCACTATAGTGTAGCAGTTAGTAGTAGTAGTTTCACTATACTAACTTGTGAAACTGTTTATAGATGGGTCATTGAGTCTATCCAAACATCGCAACGAGCTAGCCACTTGTTAGGTGTATACTCATACCATCGGTTACGAAGAGGTGGGATTAAAAACCTAAATTAAGGTTTTTAATCCCACCTCTTCCTCATCAAGAAACACAATGTTCCACAATTATTAACCACTGTAGTGAATCATAAAACCTTTTCATTACAAAAATTAAATATAAAACTTTATTAACATTTTGATTTGTAGCTGTAATAAAATGTCTGATAACAACATAAAATTTTTGAGCAGTAAATATGAGGAAAAACTAAAAGAAAAAATAATTACCAAATCCATCTTTCCTTCCATATCCCTAAATGTCAAATCTTTATCCTTTAACTCCTCAGCATGCTGCCTCTCTCTCTCTCTTAAAATAGCTATCTCCTTTCTCTGTTCCGCTAACATCTTTTCTAATGACTCCACTTGTAGCTTAACTATATCTTTGCTTGAATTATTTTCTTCAACTATAAGCATTTCCATTGGGGTTGTAGGTTTGTCTGTAATTGTATGTTCTATAAAATCTAGATTTAGTCACAAATTAGACTTGTGCTACACATAGATTAAAACAAAAAAAAGGAGACACATTACATGCATTTAAAAATTTGAAAGATTTTTAGTATGTTTTATACAATTAAATGAGAATGGTGCAATCCAGCGGTTCTGAGAGATGGAGCCTTTTGGATAGCATATTTGTACAGAACCCTAAATAAATAAAACTGTTAATCTTTATTAATAATGAAATGTGTAATGCATGAATCTGTTTTTTAATTTTAATTTTATTTACTTTGTGTAAAAATATTTAGATATATTTTTTCGTTATGACCTCAGAGCCCTAGGGTTCTGCAGAGCACAGTTTGAATATGGCTGGCGTAGTAAATTTGAATAAAACTTTTAACCCCGTAGAGTTTGGTACATAGCCCAATTGTAAGCACTTTTTCTTTAAGTAAAAAATTGCTAAAGCATTACCAGGATATACATATACCTAATTTAATGTGGGCAAAAGTTTCCATTTTAATGAACAAAACAATAATGAACTAGTAATAATAAATAATACCTATAAATGCAGCTTCTTCAAGAATAGGTTCTTCTGCCTTTTCCAATAAAGCATTATCTTCAAATATATCATTAATAATTTTCCCATTTACCAAATTTTTTGGAGATACATTCACTTTACTCTGTATTGGCAGTTTCATCTGTGAACCTTTCTGGGACATACTGTATGCATTTTTTAAGCTACCACTAACAGAAGAAAATATTCCGTGAACATTTTTAACTATATAACCAAAATCTTGTGCTATTATTTCTTTATTTAACTTTACAGATTTTAAGTCTTGTAAATACTGCTCGGTTGGCAATTTCTGTGTTGCAGATAGAATGCTTTTTTTACTATTAAATTCTGATAATATTTTATCTTTATATAACTCTTGATTCGAACTTGAATATTCTGAATTATTTATACATATATTTTCTGCACTACGACTTAAAGGAGAATTACAAGTAATCAGATTTTCTTTAACTAAATTATGGTCATTTAAACTAACTGAGGATGATGCCAAATTTTTGGCGAGATTAGTAATAAATTCTTTATTTATTTCTAATTCTTCGCCTACAGTTATATTTTCCTGGTTATAACTATTTGTATTTAAATCAACTTCGTCAGACATTTTTAAATCTAGACATTTGTTTAATTCGCTGGTTTCACTATTACTTTGTTCTGGTAATAAAGGATCGTTATTCGTCCTATTGGGTAGTTGTTTGTCATATACACAGGACTCACTATCATTTTTATTGGTTGTTTTATCTTCACTTTCATTATTACCAATAATGTTAGGTAAATTATCACTAACAGCTACATCCGAAAGTTCTTGCGACATTATTAGAGTACACAGTACATTAATGATCCATTTACGGTATATTTACTTTAATAAAATTAATAGTTTGTATGTATAATTCACAAATAAATATTTTTTTTGCAATGCACCTATTTTATCTGTGAATGCACCATACAATCCGAGATCGACATGAAAAAAACTGACTTTTCTTTCAGGGTTACCATCATTACTAAAAAGTGAAAGTTTTATCGTCTCGTGTCAACTCGTGTCGTGTGCCATAGAAAAAGAAATAATTGGAAAGTGTAGTGTATATCATAATAAATATATAAAAATAACATAAAATTAGCGAATATAATAGGTAGCTATTTTATTTACCAATGAATAAAATTTAAAAAAAAACACATTTGTTTCCATGGTAACATGATGACAATATCAATATCTATAACTAGCAACACTGATTGGTCTGTCAAATATTTTTAGACGGTTATGATAAGATTGCAAAGTAGTCGATTCGATATTTGATTATTAAAACTTCCTATAACTCTGTGATTAATAGCTTCATGTGTCCCACTTCGCCCGGTATGGTAAAATAACAAAAATCACAACATTCACAACCCACTTTTGTCTGTTTGAGCATTTATTACCATGACAACGAAATGGACGATATTTATTATACCCAAGAAACTAATCTTTGGTGCGTTTTGATAGCTGCCCCCCTAGCCAAGAGTATGTTTTTACGCTCGAACGTCGCAGAAGCGCGAAAGAGAGGGAGATAACAAATTTATTATCCTTTCGGTGTATGTATATAGTTATCTCGTTTTGCATTTTCATACAAAAGTTTCGTTAGCGTTATTTACGACTGCGCTCTTGGTTAGGGAGGCTGCGGCCACATTCTGTTTCTTATATCGCGAACGTGGTAATGTTAGCGCGGCGCTAGCATTACTGCATTGGTCGTTTGTTTTGGGAAAAATATCAATAAATACCAACATCTGACATTAACATCAGTCGTTTATATTGCGAAATGTTACCAATAAATGTTAACATTGTTAGAATCGCGTTAAAGGTTATTTTCCTGCGAATGTATTAGGTTATTAATCTTAAAATTATCTTTCGAACTATAAAATTTTGGTTTTCTTTTATACTTTTGTCAGGGGTGTTCCACTCCGCGCTTTAGGTATGAAGCTACAAGTACCCGGTTGAACCCATGGATGGGTTTTAATTTTGAGGGCTGCCGCAGTTGGCTGCCGAGAACCGACCGAGTCGCACGTTTGTATGATACTCACTAACGCGCCTCGTGCGTCGCAATATTTAATATTAACATACTTCCAAAGAACCTCAAAAGGTAAATAAATCCACGCCTACCTATAGGTTATTATTAGGCAGGTTTATGACCCACTAGTTGACCATTTAAGCAAATTTATTACTAAATGTTGGTCAGACTTAAGTATTTTTATTCCGAGCGATACCGATTTTGGCATAATGACTCTTTAATACTTAACGAAATTAAACAGCTCTATAAATGTCAAAATATAGCAATAACAGATTTTTTAATATTGTCAAAAGTGTTTTCTTTTATATGTACCATAAAGTAACCACTGGGTGCTAATAATTGACCATCTCTTGTACCACTACCTGACCGCTTTAAAACATCTTATTATTATTGTTATTTGAATTAATACGTTTTACAAGGTTATTGGGTAGGCACTTTAAAGAGCTTAATGCATGATTTGTACCCAAATAAGTTACAGGAGCATACCTTTCAGAAAGTGAAAAATTGTAATCATCGGTGCTAAATTTTAAATGAAATGTTATATGTTGGACGTGGCACACTCTGCGTTATCTATACTAATCTATACTAATATAATAAAGAGGAAAGATTTGTATTTTTGTATGTTTGTAATGAATAAACTCAAAAACTACTGGACCGATTGCAATAATTTTTTCACCATTAGAAAGCTGCATTATTCAGAAGTAACATAGGCTATATAATATCACGCTAGGTCCTATAGGTGTGGAGCAGTAACCAAAAATGTTTTAAAAACGGTGGAAAAGTATCGTTTCTGAGGCCTTCCGTGGCGTGCGCTGAGCATATAGTTAAAGTTATACAAACCTGTGCGAAGCCGGGACGGGCCGCTAGTTGTTCTATATTGCCACAAGAGGATGTTGTTAAAAATATATTTTTAAATGAAACAATTTTATTGATTATTCTAAAAGTGTTTAATATTGTCTGAACCACACTGAATACAGATTGTTATTATTATAATATATACAAGAAGAACTGTCATTAAATTTGAAATATATTGGTCTTCATTTTAAATAAATTCTCAAATTCAGGGACACGAAAAATGCCTCGTTTTTGTGTATTATAAGTGGATCACTAATTTTTACTTGTGTCATCTGTTTTGTATAATATTTTCTCCTTTTCTGGCCATCTCCAATTTTTCAATGACTGATGCATCGATTTTATTAATGCACCCTCTTCACATATAGATTGAATTTCGCCAACAAAGTATAGGCCTTCGTATACAAACATTACAAAATCCCCCGGCTGTATTTGTCAAATCTGTTGTCGGAGACTTAATATGTTGTATCCGAGAATTCAATGCATCAGATAAACAGTGCTGACAAAACTTTATCCATACAAAAAATAATTCTTTCGCCGATTCCTCTCCTTCCCCCTGTATATTAGTATTTCTAAATTGTTCAACACGGCCTCCTCTCATTAAAGACTCAAACAGCAGAAGTATTTCCACTCCGGTAATAGATGTAGAAACAGATACAGGCACAGTTTTTCGATACTCGTGATCCATACATCTTGAAAAATCTACAGCTGATATGTCAAATGGGTATACCCCACATCTTTTAAACCCATTGATAACAACTTCTGGAGTCACTTTGTCGTGAAAAACTTTGGCAAGCAATGGTACGAATCCAGCACGGGTGATTCGAATTCCAGTATTATGTTTCAAATCACTCACTGTGTTCTGCCAACCACTTTTTAAGCATTTAAAGAGAGAAACATCTGCCGGTTGAGTAATATGCGTAGAGTTAGAGAAAAGGGCGTAAGCTATAATTTTGTTTTCTGCGCAATATTGAGACACTTGTAATGTCATATGAGATCGATGCCTATCTATTAAAAGTAAAACTGTTTTTTTTTTTACGTTGTTCGACTTTAGCTATGGGTCAAATATATTGGCAATATATTCGTAATATCCTAGTCATCCAACCCTTCGAAGATTTACCTATCCCCCAATTTACCGGAACATTTCTCTTCTCTTTCTTCTTTCGAAATTCAAACTAGCGGATAGACAATCATTGGTGAAACTATTTTCCTAGCAGCATTTATAGTAACCATTACTGTCAATTGTTCCTTCTCCTTTCCAGACTTCACTTGATAGAAGGTTTTCAGGCCTACAGCGCTCAAAAGTTCCAATAGCAATTGTTTTATTTGATGTTTGCTCGCAAATTCATTTATTGTCTTATCTTGGCCGTGCTACGCTCTATGCAGGCAGGGCCTTCTACTTATAGATGCGAACAATTTTTACAGTGGGACCAATTATATGAGCGAAAAAAAAATCCGTTTCCTATATTTGATCGATACCTACTCAAATAAAATATATGAAAACGCTTATTTTATTACTCCGATACAGTTGATTAGTTAAAGTTGTTCATATTTATAAGTAGGATGTCTTCAAATGACTGTTTATGGGGTTTTTATTAAACCTTTTTAAATCTAGGTTGGTCAGCTTAAAGATTAGATATAAAGGCATTGCCAAAGCCTGACCACTCATTGATAATACAAAATATTATTCCGGTCATCCTTTGGAAACACTTCACATACGTAGCTCGGGTTTTCAGAAATTCTAAGATAGCCTAATATTTATAAAAAGGTTTGAGAACTTTTACGTTCGAAAACACTTAAATTATATCACCGATTTAGGAAATGTTGCATATTTGATATTCCAAAGCGTAACCATAGTTATAAAAACAACATTTTATAAGAAATATTAAAAATAGAGGTGAGAATAGCTAAAACATATTATGTCGTCATGGTCTGATGTGTAATAAATAAATAAACAACCAAATAATAACAGATTTCTAAATTTATAAGATTTATTTTCGCTTAGTAAAAAAAATAATACTTACGTGGCGGCTTTTCGCAGTAGAAAAACGTCACTTTTTTCGACCAATAGGAATAATCTTTTTAAGGGAATTAACAGATATTGTGTTACTATATTTAAATAACAAAAAACTACCTTACTGTGTTGCCATAATTACTTAAAATGATAATAAATACAAGTTTTGCTTAAAAGAAGACAACCCTAACGTCGTCGGAAAAGTATAGAACTACGCGATAGAAAGAGAGGCAACTTTAGGTGAATATAAATGTAGGCCATTAGCGCTGTGCGATCTGAACTGAGCTTTATTGTGTCGGTGAAAGAGTCGCTTATTCGAAGTGGTCTCCATTGGCTGCAATATAGTCCTTGAAACGTCCAGTTATCAATAGAAACACGCACTCTTTCCATGAGAATTTTTTATACTGCCAATGATATGGATTGTTTTAGAGACTCCAAATTATCATGGCGTTTAGAGCAAGCTGTAAAGCTCTCTAAAACTGACTATTAATCATAATCCAGCGGATTCGTCGATTCATTAGCTGTCAACGCAAACGATTGCACGTTTTGACTTTTGCCCTCCTAGGTTTTGACATATATTTGATCGTCGACAGAGGTCGACGATTGACCTTGAAGTATGAATTCGTCTAAACTACGCTCCTTCTCACCCCGCTGGTACGATTCATTAGCATAGTATATATATTATTAATCTATGATTAGCACGCAAAACGTCGCGCGTCACGCCACACCGTTTTGACTTAGGTGGTCTTAGGGCACCTCCCTAATCTCTATTATATACCTTCATATTAATTAATCGATTTCAAGTATCACAAATATTTTTATTCTTAATTATCCAACTCATATATTTTGAAAGAACGAAATCTTTGCTTTTATTCTTTTATTTACATTTAGCTTTAAATAAAAAATAATTTAATAAATCAATTTTCTTTACGTTACGTCTTGACAAACCCAGTTATAATGCCAGTAAGTATTTAAATAAGTAATTGTATGAAAATGTTATAATTTCTGGCTTTTATATTGCTTTCTTGTAACAATAAAATTACATTTATAATTATAAAAAATAAATTTCCATAGTACTCTTAAAACGAGTTTTATAATATATATTTATTGTAGTAGTCGTTAAAGAATAAGATACAGAAATTTCGATTATTTTATATTCAGGGTCATGTATTGTGGGGTGATTCAACAGCTGTTTGAAGTCTTGTTTCCTATTGTTTGTCACTTAAAATATACTTCCTGGTCATAAAAATCTACCTAGGTATTAGATTATAAAAGAAGAAAGAAATGCCTATAGCATAGCCACAAAAGATATTGATGATTTTGTATTCACAACAATAATGCTGCACACACATATGTCTACTTATATGTATAAATTAACTAGATAACACAATGTTTTCACAATCTAATTAAACATTTTTTTTACAACGGCAGAGTTGCATTTGGTCTTTACTCTTGACAATAATTGCATTCCTTTTTCTCTAAGTATGTTCTATTATTATTATCCCACATTTGAGCTTTCAAATGCCAGCCTGTCTAAGCCGCTTGATCTTTAAAACTTAATAACTTTACAAAATTACAATCCATAAGGTATTATTTTGCCAAAAATACCCTTTATTATCATTGTTTATTCAATTTTGTAATTATTTTCAGGACGGAGATGCTAAAGCAGAAACAGTGGAAAATGTCCGGGTGGTGGTCCGAGTCCGTCCAATGGATCAGAAAGAGAAGTTAGAAGGTTCAGCCGACTGTGTGTCTGTGGACTCTGTAAATCACACAATAGCAGTCACTCGGAATAATGTCACTCCACCAGAACCTGCTAGGCTGTATACTTATGATGCTGTGTTTGATCATAACACTTCACAGGTAAGCACTATGATGAAGCAATTGTTTGCATACCTAAAAAATATTGTGATGAAGGATCATAATTATAATTTAAGCTATTGATACTTAAAAACTTACCATAGGTTTTACTTTATATTAAGTTTATATTTTACTACTTACTTTTTTATTTAACTACCTGCTTATTTTTATTATTATAACACAAAATTTATCATAAAATATTTTTTATTATTTTGGTTAAGTTGGCTTTATTATAGTATTATACTACTTATTAACTATCTATTGGTAAACTAATTAAAGAAGTGACAAAGATTTGTTGATAAATACCATTATGGGTGCCTTTATGGCCTCAGGGTACCCAGCAGAGAGATTAACCTATCCTCATTTCACCTATGGTATTCAAAGGCAACACCTATCCTGACTTTGGATCTCCAGTCACTCCTCTAACACTGGTATTCATAGAAACTTGTTCAGTTGTTGAAAAACACTTAGTTTCTCTTTTTTTTTTGCAATAAAAATGAATATGTATATAAGAGACAAAACCTTCTATAAATAAAGTGTTATTCAAGGACTCAATAAGTTTTTATGAATAAGGCTATTAGTATTTTACCTAAATATAATAGTAGGGGAGCCCGGGATGCTAAATTTGCAGTTACTAAAGCGTCATGGGGACCTGTTGGATTGTGAAACAAACAAAAGTTTCTATAAGTTTATCATTTTAAGGCGGGGACGTACAGATAAAAAAAAAACAGTCACATGGTAATAATTAAGAGCGTCAGACATTCCTGGTGTATATGCGAAATGCCTTTCTGATAACCAAGAGATATAAATCTGACAATTAGTGGGGGGTGGCCATAAAAAGTGGTAGTAAAAAAGAAAGAAAGTTATTTGAGAGTGTCAGATATTCAGAGAGAATGTTAAGTGAACTCAAAAAAGTGTCCAATTGACTTACAATTTTGACACGACTAAAAGTCATGAATGGTTTTTGTAAATGCAAAAAAAATATGACCTTGAAATACTAGCGCATCAGGTTTTTATACAATTGGTTCAACCTGATGTCTTTGTTGCCCTCAATGATAATCTGACATTTATATGGAAGAATAATGTTAATCTGACAAAGTTAATTAATAATTTTTTTTTTTTACTGGAATAATAAAAACATTAAAAATTTATTTGTAATTCTATTATTTACTTTATTATTTGAATAAAATATTACCTTTGTAACTTTGATGGCGCGAGAGAGTGAGAAGGAAAAAAGGCGCGAAGTGAGAAATATACAGGAGCTGGACTCTCCACACTTTGTTCATTATTTTAGCTACAGGCAGCGCCCCAATAAAAACGTCAGATATTTTTTTTTCCGTTATCCTTCAAAATAAAAAAAACAATTGCGCTGAAGTATTTTGAGGTGAATTTTTTTTTTACAACTTTGTGACTCACCCATTTCCTTATACCACGCTCAAATCGTCAGATTATTGAAATACCCATACACTTTTCTCCATGTACTTAACTTACCTTGTCTTAATCTGACGCGATAAGGTTTTTCGGAGGATTTTTTTTTTTTCTCTAAACTGATCGGCTGACCTTATTAAGGGTTAATATATGGTAGGTGTACATTACAAGGTGTAAGGTATCTCCCTATATGATTTTCTGACATGCTCAAGTAACTCGCAAAATCCATGCTTGGGCTCCATACCATAATTTATAACTTGAATTTTTTATTAGAAATATAGTAAATATTTATTTATATTTAAAATTATAATGCAATCAGATTAAGCAAACATTTAATATTTTCAGATGGATATTTACCTCCAAACAGCTTCACCCATCGTGGAACAAGTTCTTAAAGGCTACAATGGAACTATATTTGCGTACGGTCAAACAGGCACTGGCAAGACATACACCATGGCCGGTAGCAATGCTGCTCCAGAATTAAGAGGAATTATACCTAATTCTTTTGCTCATATATTTAGCCATATTGCCAAGGCTAAGGATGATGAGAAGTTAGTATTGAATATCTTTTTTATTTTTTTTGGTCACATTCATATGCCATCAGCCAGTCAGAAATAATCAGATATGTTATGAGAAATATATTTCTTGAAGCTGACTTTCCATTAAAAGTCATTCCCTTTAATTATTTTCTTCTATTTTAAGGCTATTATAGGCTTCCTCTTCAGCCTGTGTACAAATTGGCTTGGTATATATTCATGGCAGGCTCGTTTTACGCAATTAGCCAAGAGATTAGGCCCTTTTTGCGTGAGTCGGCTGACTAGTCTTCAGCCCAGCTTAGTGTTCTGAGGATTTTTGCCCGTTGTAAAGCCCGGTGCAATGAAGCAGCACATGGGTGGGTGTTTTGCGTTAGTCAGCTGCCAATATTTATTCTAGTCAGAGCTGGGCTGACTAGAATAGTCAGCCCAGCTCCTTCCAGAGGCGAAAAGAAGTCCGGGTCTTCCACAGGCCTCAAGGAGCGACCTCGGTGTTCCGAGAATTTTCGCCCGTTTGCCTGCCTGCAGTTTTGTAAGTTAGCCCAATACTTACAGTGATGGTTGAAGATGTTGTCCCGTAGCCAACTTTTCAACTGATTAAAAGAAAACGGTACATATGGTTTGGGTCCTACCGGTGTTGTAGCCGAACCTCTTTTCGCCAGTTCGTCAGCCGCGTCGATACCGAAGGAGTTCCTGTGTCCCTTTATCCACTGGAGAGTGACCCTGTTACCAACTGATATAGTCTCCAGTGCGTAGTGGCATTGTTTTACCAGACTCGAGTTTGTTCTTCAATGCTAGTAGTACGGCTGCGCTGTCTGATAGTATTCGTATACCATATTCTTCTATCTTTCTTGGGCGAATTGCCGCTGTTGCTTCTATTGTGGCCATACACTCTGCTTGGAAGGTGGAAGCATGTGTGCCAAAAGCTGTTGAAATTCTAATGTTTAGGTCGAGTGAGTACACTCCTGCGCCTGTTCCGTGTTCTGTTTTTGAATAAATATTCCGTGTAAATTCTGACCTTGTGTAAGCCAGATTGACCGGTCGGTTCTTCTTGCATGTTAATTGAATAGTTTCTCACAAATACGTGCGCGCGAGGACATCTGTCATTCACTGCATTAATGAGTGGTTCTATCTCAAGGTGTTCGTTTAATGACTGAGTGTGCCTCGCTCGGTTGTCTATATTCCATTGTTGTTGAGGCTCTGAGTCTTATGGTAGCGCCAGCAGCTTTGTATTGTATGTATATATGTAAATGTGTCAGGTTTAGTATGGTTTCGATACCTGCTGTCGGTGTTGTCTCATACACCCTGTTGTGGCTAAACAAGCCAGTCTTTGAAGACTCTGTAGGTTAGCTGTAACCGTGGTTTGAGTGGTTCTAGGCCACCACACCAAAGCTCCATAGGTGATAGTGGGTCTGATGACTGTAGTATATAGCCACATGGTAATCTTGGGTTTAAGTCCCCATGTTTTTCCTAGAAGTCTTCAGCATTGCCACATTGTGACGCAGGCTGTCTTCAGTTTGTTCTCAAGGTGCTTACTCCAGTTCAATTTACTGTCTAGTGTTATGCCTAGATACTTGACATCTGTAGCTAGAGTAAGTACCGTGTTAAATAATGTTGGTAGTTTCATGTTCCTCAATTATTTTTTATTAGTGAAGAGGACCAGTTCCGTTTTGTTAGGACCAGGCCATTTGTTGTGCACCAATTTTCAATGATTCTTAATGCGATCTGCATCGAGTCATGTTCTTGAATTAGGCTTTTGTTTTGAAATCTTTGTAGAATGCAGAGATTTGAGTTGGACGCCGCACCCCACAGTTCTATTCCATAACTCCATATTGGTTTTATAACACTGGTGTACAAGGAGTTTTTGTTCATAGAGACTGATTGGTGACCGATTAGCCAAATTAGGTTGTTTAGTTGTACTCGTATATTTGCCTCTGTTTTCTTTGCCTTTATATGGTTGGACCAGGTGGGCAATTCTCGCGCTTTCGACATTCATCTCGATTCGAAAAATGACATATAATGTCATTATTCGGTCAAAAATATCGATCATTAAACTAAATAAATAATAAATATTAATTAATAAATAATAAATATTGAACGAAAAATGACATATATATTTCGTTCAAAAATATCGAATCGTGATGAATGTCGAAAACGCGAGAATTGCCCACCAGGTCATTCTCCTATCCAAGTGCATGCCAAGATACTAGGAAATACTTCCAAAACAAAATTGTGTTAAGTATAACACAATTTTGTTTTGGAAGTATTTCCTCTGATAGTGTAATTTGTCAATAGTCACCTTTTCTTAGTGTGAAAGTTATGTGGTTGGACTTCGAAGCACTAGATTTTATTCTTCATTTAGAAAGTATTGAATATCTATTATTTAAGTTCAGGAGTAAAACACTTTAAAAGTTTGGGTTTGTCTTCTAAGTAGGTTTTCTTCTTGCTAACGGTTTTCCTTCCATATGTGCTCTAAAGTTTACAACCTTTAAACATTGCATTATTATTTAGTATATTGATGCTTAGCCAGAGGCATTTCTTATAAATGAGTACAAATACCAAGTAGGTATTCAGAGAAAGAACCACAATTCTATGGTTCTGTAGTTACATTAGCTTACAAGTGATTGTGCTTTTAGTAATACATCACTGTATAAACATATAAGATTTATATCTCTATCAATTTTAAACTTTGAATCTTTTATTGCAGATTTTTAGTATGTGTTACATACTTGGAGATCTATAATGAAGAAGTACGGGATTTGCTGGGAAACAATCCGCACCAGAGCTTAGAAGTCAAGGAAAGGCCTGACATTGGTGTATTTGTTAAGGACCTAACAGGTAACCTTCAAATAGTGTAGTCAACAAAGTATATATCTAAATATATATAACACAAAGGTGACTGACTGACATAGTGATCTATCGACGCACAGCCCAAACCATTGGACGGATCGGGCTGAAATTTGGCATGCAAGTAGATGTTATGACGTAGGCATCCGCTAAGAAACGATTTTCATAAATTCTACCCCCAAGGGATAAAATAGGGGATGAAAGTTTGTATGATAAAAAAATAACTATTCCACGCCGACGAAGTCGCGAGCACAGCTAGTTTTTTTATAATAGCATGACATGTGATTGCATAACTCTGTGAAGAATTCACTTCGCTCTTAAAGAACCCCGGATTTTACATAGTTTAAAGGAAGCACACTGGCCACACCTTTTTTATTGTAAGACAATTTAACTTTTTTTGTAATATTTTATGTCTCTGCAGGGCTATTACGCCGCACAATGTTAAGCTAAACTTTAACGAAAATGACGTAGTCAATTTTCAATATCACCAGGTTTGCATTACGTCAGTGCAATTGCATCATATCACCCCGATGTGTAATGCTTTTCTGCTAATGTGTTTCCTACATCTTACAACCTGAATCTTTAGTAGCGTGTATAGGTATTATATAGTATATATAGGCCTTTATAATCAATATTTTTATTTATCATCCATATCAAATGTATTTTACAGGATATGTGGTACACAATGCAGATGAACTAGAAAAAATAATGTCTGTAGGAAACAAAAACAGACACATTGGTGCCACAGCCATGAATATTGAAAGCTCTCGGTCTCACGCAATATTCTCTATCACTGTGGAGTCTAGCAAGAAGAGTACTAGTGGCAAGACCCGTGTCAGCATGGGGAAACTACACCTTGTGGACTTGGCTGTAAGGTTTATAGTCATTTAAGTGATTCCCTAAGTGATATTGATGCAACTGTCATGATTGAATTAGAGAATTCTCAGTCTCACTCCATATTCTATCACTGTGGAGTTTAGAAGAGTGGGTATACTCTTCTTGCTATACCTACTCTTCTTGCTATACCTACTCTTCTTGCTATACCTACTCTTCTTGCTAAACTCTACAATGATAGAGAGTGGCATCAATATCACTTAGGGAACTAACTAATACTAGGGTAAGAACCACATTAACATTAAATTCTTATATTGAAGATATATGTATATATATATGTAGGTATGACAAATTACACTTATTGCTCTGGTAACAAACTAAGCTCTAGGCTTGTACTATGTGTACCAGAAGCAACGATATAATACATATTATATTTTATAAACACCCAGGCCATGACAAACTGTACAGAAAAGTACTAATATTTTTTTTTTAAGGGTGGGAATCGAACCCACGACCTCCGGATACAACGCCAAAGGCGCAACCACTAGTCTACGGAGGCTGTCGAAAGAAGATAAAAGATAAACTACAATAAAAAAAAATCTGGTGGGTGGGACTCAAACCCACAACCTTGAGTATCTCTACCTTCCGTAGATTCCCACCCACCAATATTTTTTTCATTGCATTTTATCTTTTAAATTTTCAATAAAAGATTTATTTCTTGGTAAGGAATTTATAAAAATGTAATAACATGAAGAAATTAGTAGGTAGTTACTTAAATGATATTGGTGCTAAAGCCATAAATAGGTATAAATTAATCTTGGTTGCCATATTGTGTTATGTTTATAAAGGAATTTTAAATCAATTTTTCAGTCATTTTCAGGGGCTTTATTCCGAGTTTTGACACGTTCACCGTCGCGCATTTTGCGTAAACTATAAATATTGAAATATAAGTTCTATCCTATTAAATTTAGAGCTGAAATTCCAATGCTCATAAGATGTTCAAACTTGCGAAGAATTCATGTATTTCAAGATGGCGGCATTATTATAGCCAACCTAATACAGACTATATATCCATTAAAATAGAACTTATATATCAATATTTATAGTTTACGCAATGTCTTGTCGTCTTTAGCGGTTGCAAACTCGGAATAAGGCCTCAGGTCTCTTATAATTAGTGAACGGAAGCTCGGGTGCAATGGGGTTGTTTCGGCAAAACATTTTACAGAGGGCGCCACTATACATGGGATGTTGCATTGCTGCTATTCTTTCAAGCAAGCAAGCAAACTTTTTGTTTTTTGTTTTCTAATAATTAAACCTAATACATTCATAATGTTGCGTGTAATGAGAAGCTTTTTTCCTTGCAACGGACAGAAAGCAGACCTAGTCGAAACGGGTTTTTGGATTTAGTAATGATTTAAACATATTCCCACTATTTGCTCAATTTCACATCTAAAGGGAATTTGTGTGCGCCAGTTTCTTGAGAACTAAATTCCACACAAATACCCATTATCATAAATGGTTACAAAGATATTAAAACAATAAACTTATGGAAATTAACAGTTCAAACTTACCAAGACAGCCTCGCCATCTGGATAAAAAGTTTGGCACAAAACAACCCCATTATATTTAAACTTACACCCAAATTTACGGCCACTATTCATAATACATTACCTTAAAATTATTTTGTGCTACCAATTTTTGACTAGTTTTACAATGGCTTTGATATTCATTGAGGGTAGCCCGAAGACTAGACCTTTGAACGTGTGTTGGTGTTATATTTTTCATAGTTAAGTTTTTAGGATATTATTGGGTGTATGTATCAATTTTGTAGAATAAGCATTCGTAGTGATCTTAACTATGAGAAGTGTAGCATTTACGCAGTGATCTCGGTGTTTGAGTTATCTCAATGAATACCTTAACCTTCGATTGGTTATATTTCCTTTCTTCACTTGACATTGGCAGGACTATACCGTATGCTTTCATATGGTCATGTCGCCATTCCTTTTTCTACCCTAGCCTTTTCCCAGTTCCTTTCCATCATCTTATCCCGTTTTTACTTTACATTCTATCACTTTATAAATCTGCCTACTTGTCATTGGCAAAATTATGTGTAAAACGTAGAAGGCCATTTAGTTAAAAAAAGAAGTACAATGGCTTATACCTTTTTTTGTTTTTAGGGCTCAGAACGCCAAAGCAAAACCCAAGCCTCAGGTACCCGGCTCAAAGAAGCTACAAAAATAAACCAGTCTCTCTCAGTATTGGGCAATGTGATCTCCGCGCTAGTGGACTGTAAATCTACCCACATCCCATATAGAAACTCCAAACTCACTCGGCTTCTACAAGACTCACTGGGAGGGAATTCCAAGACTGTTATGGTGAGTTCACCCTTATATAACACTTTATTTTAAATATTTGTAATTTATTTTACACATTTTGTATGAGAAATTTACAAATTTTGCCTATGAAATCTAGTTAGCAGGGTAACCATGGACTTTTTTTTTATTGGAGCACGACATGTGACTTTGTATCTACCTGGTGGTGAGCAGACCTACAAAATCCATGAATGGGGTTTATCAATAATTGACTTCGATACTGTGGCATCTTGTTCGAGTTGAGATCGAGAAAGATGCTTTTGGTACTACAAATAGTGTAACATTGTTGTTATATTTGACCACTGCATAAAATATTCTAAATTCTAAATAAAGATCGAGTACCTAATTAAATACAAAAAAATAATATTATGAATTTTTAAAATATCATTTGTATGAAATGACGTCATTTTTTATCTCAACTCCAACGAGAACTCACGGTATCGGAGTTACCCTCCAAACTAAGCTCTAGGCTTGTATATTTGTGCATTCTGTTGATGTCTTATTTAATTTAAATTACTACATTGTTTACACTGTTCCGTTATTATTCATTATATTCTTACTTTACAATATTCAGAGCTTGCGAGCTATTCTTTCCTAAGGTCCAGTTGCACCAAAGTGTATGTTAAATTAATTGGAATTGTAATGATTAAATTTAAAAATGGCGTTTAATGTAGGTACCAGTTTTATCTTGAAAGTCGTATGACAGCTGGTTCATTGATCGCCATTTTTTAATTTTAATCATTATAATTACTTTAACGAACACTTTGTTGCAACTCAGCCTGAGCATAGAAAAACCCAAGTTATTTAGTTTTTACACAATTCTGATTGATAAAACGAATATCGTGTATAATATTATGTTTATGAAAAAGTTTAAATTACCGGTCTCGTTACCACCGCTCAATAGATGACAGGTGCAAAAACCGTCAAGTGACCTAGTCATGCTCCGATTACTACATCGATTTCCTATCGAGGTGGTTGTCTCCTTTTTGGGCGCGGTTATGAAATGGGTGGTTTAATTGGCGATTATATTAAAATACTTGTAATGCAATTCGTCTTTGTCGCCGCCCAGTTCGTAATCGCATCATTTAGCCGGCATAGTAGAAGCGATCAATGTTGTTTAAGAACAATTATTGATTGACTCCATACATAGACTTTGTAAGTCTGCTCACCACCAGGTAGATACAAAGTCACATGCCGTGCTCTAATTTTCTATGTTTACCAGATAGCGACAGTGGGCCCAGCTGAGACTAATTACGTAGAAACAATAAGTACTTTACGTTACGCCAACCGAGCCAAGAATATAGAGAACAAAACGCACGTGAACAGTGAACCCAGCGACGCACTGCTCACTAGGTAAGCTTACATTATGATTACTATTTCTATAGTATTCATAATCTTCAATCATTATCATCATTACAAGAGAACAAAAGGTATGTGACTAAGATGCGCTAGAGCAACTGCTAAACATACTCTTTGTTTTCTTTTCTACTGCATTCATCAAAAAGAAATAGACAGAAATAGTTAATTTATTTGCCAGAATATGTAAATATTTACAGGTAAGTAAAAATACATTAAAACATGTTTACACAGTTCGTTTCTAATTATATTACAATTAATTTGAGCCCTAGTCACCACACTAGGATTCCCTGTGTCGTGGTGACTAGTCGTATACACTACCATTTATAAACTTAACTACAAATAAAAAATAAATTTACAAAAAAATAAATCTTAAAATAGGCATTAATATTTAAAAATAAAACAAAATAAAATACACATATCTATTCTGCGCTATAGGAACAAAGAAATGAATGAACATACAGTAAGTAGGCAAGTAAAGAAACGGATGAGGTAATAACTATGATCTATTAAAAATATTATGCGTAAAAGTTTAAAGTTTACAAGAGAAAAAGTACAGATTAAACCTGTCTGATCTTATTAAATGTATGCAAGTGTTTTCTCTTTATTTATTTTTTTACCCCTTCAAGAGTGAATTAAATTTAGATAAACCTGCTTTCGCACTATATCCGATACGAACCGGAGAGTGCCAAATGTGCTCCCAAAGCCTAAAGCCCGCAAACTTATCGGATTTGAATCGAATGGAGTAAGAAAGCGACATCCAAATACGGTATGATTTTCATACTATACTAAAACTATGATTACTTGGACTTCACATCAGTTTTTTCTTCGTATTTCAGATTCCAACTAGAAATTGATCAATTGAAAAAACAATTAGAAGACAATAATCAAGGTAAGTTCAATGTGTAAAATCATTCTTCTTATTTTTTGGAAAATGGCAAAAGAAACTCTCCGTAGTTGAAGGTATTACTGTCAGACTAGTCATACTTTAGTCTACTTCGTACACTGTGGCTAAGTGAGAGCTACTGGTAGAGTCATTCTCCACTACTGAGAAACTACTACTGGGCTTCTGAGAAAATTTTTTTATTTTTTTATTTCGAAAATATCGGCTAAAATAAGAAAATAATTTTGTTTTTATCAACTAAACAATACTAGTTTATAAGATATTCATGTTTGAACATTCCAATCTATTATTTTTGTGATACGTCATTATCACTACTAGTAAAGAAAACGGGCTGCTTTTTAAAAAAGAATATATGATTGAAAGTTCATATGTCAAAGTCACAAGCAAGCGTTTCTATTGGTTGCCGCGAAGTGATATGAAAACGTCTTTTAGTCTATTACAGCGTGTACATAGTACTCTATTGTAATCTGTGATACCGTGCTTGTGATGTCACGCAGATTTTTTATAAATCAAATTTTAATATCTCAAAAACCAGTTAATTATTTAAAAAATAAACTAAATTAGTTTCTTATTATAGGCTAAATTTTAGATTTTTTTTTAATTTTCGACGGAAGCCCATTTAAGTTACTAAGAAGGTCGCGCGATTTTACGCTATTAGACGATGAATTGCCCACATTAGGTTAACAAGATTTGTACACATTTTAAATTTCAAGTAAATCGGTAAGGATTATTTCATGCTGAAAGTAAGTCGTAAGATCTGTGGCTCTACCATAAGGTTTTGCTTATGCTGCTGCTGGTGTCTACAGTTTCGGCTCCACTAATAATAATAGTAATGATCTCTTTATTTTACAAATAAACCTAACCTAACGCGGACCCCTTACTGTAGACACTAGCATCTGTATTAAAATCGTATAGCTAAAACTTACAGTAGAACTACTGTTACGTATCATTAAAGTCCATTACAAACAGACAGCTCGTCTGTCAATAATCTGGAAATAAATCTGTTTCTCAATAATTTGACCGCCTCCGTGAACTAGTGGTTGCGGCTTTGACGATGTATCCGGAGGTCGTGGGTTCGATCCCCACTCAAGGAAATATTAGTACGTTTTTCTGTACATGTTTATCATGGTCTGGGTGTTTATAGAGTATAATATGTAGTATTGCTGTCTCTGGTACACATAGTACAAGCCTAGAGGTTAGTTTGTGATCAGAGCAATATGTCTGAAATGTCCTGATGTATTATTATGGATGTATGACTAGTATTATAATGATTTTTATTATAGAAAAAGAAGACGAAGCTGATGGTTCAGAAATAGAAATAAGTGATACAGACACCCTCACGGATCCAGAACTAGAGGATCTGGAGCCAGAGCAACGCAAGCAGAAACGACGACTCAGGAAGGAAGAAAAGGTAACTGCTTACATACTCCACTGTTGGAGTATGTAGCTTCCACTATGATCGTGCACAAATTTCGGGGTATTAAAAGCATTAAAACACGTCCTGTCCAGCACACTCATACAAGAATAACACTTAACCGTTAACTTTCTAAAAACTCTTTAAGACAATTTAAATTACTGTGCATAATTATGGTATTCAATATGCTGTTGTTTTCTTCTTGCTGTAAACAGTGCATCAAAGATCTTTAGTTTATTTGTTACAATCAATTAATTAAATTTTCAGGAACTGGAAAAAAGAGAAAAAGCTCACCAAGCAAGGAAGGTTCTGGAAGAAAAGAGAGCAGAACTGCAGAGGACAAGGTACATAATAAATTTTAAGAATTAAATAAAATGGTTTATTGTACAAGAGGACAAAATACGAGTGGTAACCGTGCAAGCGACTTGTCCAATGGTCTTTAATATCTATTGGAGCACGGAATGTGTAGACATATAACATCTACCCGGTGGTAAACAGACCTGCAACAAAGTCCACGAATAATCCAGTATTGGTCACTTCCTCTGTCCTTAAAAAAAAATATTTTAATTGCAGTTTTAAAACGGGACCGATAAAGACTTTGTATTACATGTTTTTCTTTTATCCACATTACGCGAGTTTGTACTACCTGATGGTTAGCCGACCTAAAAAGAAAAAGTTAATGAATGCGGTCGATCAATATATTGTTGTTTAACAAATTGATCGCTCTCACTATGCCGGCTAAATGATACAAAATATACGGCTACAAAGATTAATTTTAGTTTATTTTAATATACTCACTGCTTTATTGTCCAAACAACTGCCCGTTGCGCAAACGCACAATGAATGTAGACTACCACCTCCACTATCAAAATGAATGCAGTAGTCTCATGAAAACCAATGTACTCATAGACTAAAATCGAAACATGATCACATCGCCACATCGACAAACCGATCGGCGCGCTCGATTGAAAATTGCCTATGGGTACAACTCGATCGACGAGACACGTCAAATCACATACAATTGATTTTCAGTTTCGGGATCGACACGTTGATCGTTATTTGACTTTATGCATATGTATTGGCATTTGACGATTTATGCATATGTATTGGCGGTAACTTTTTTATTATTACAGAAAGCAACAAGAAGAACTAGCCGCGAAACTCCATCGTCTAGAGTCCAAGGTCCTGGTCGGAGGAGAGAACCTCCTGGACAAGGCCGACGCACAGAGGAAGCTACTCGAACAAGTGGCCAACGAACTCGAGCTTCGCACACGGAACGAACTCCGGCTCAAACAGGACTTGATGCTTAAGGAGGTACGTAACACACAATTTTTTAAAACCCTTCACTAACCTTAAATCAAAACAAAATGGCGGATGGCAGACGCCATCTTGGCTAAAAAATTAAATGGTTAGATAACAGCATTGAGAAATGAGACAACGTTGTTAGCTATTCACGGATTTTCCGTGCAGCTGCTAGGTCTATCGCGTGGTTGGGAGTGTAAGAATAATATACGAAAATGCCCTAAGGCCTCAAATAGTCATGTCAAACATGTTCGCTGCCGCCATATTTTGTTCTCACGAATTCGCTTTTTGTTTTCCTTTCACTGTGTTCACTACCCTCTCTACCCAATAAAATGACCGAAGACCTGATCCGTGGGTTCGATTCCCACCCATGACAAAAAAATATTAATACGTTTTTCTGTACAGTTTGTTATGGTCTGGCTGTTTGTATAATATAATATGTATTAGTATCGTTGTTTCTGGTACACATAGAACAAGCCTAGAGCTTAGTTTGTGATCAGGGCAATATGGGTGTAATGACCCCTTCATATTATTGTTATAAATACTATACGATCCTATGATCCCTATTAAATGTGTTTATTTTCAGGCCGAACGTCTGGATATAGAAGAGCGGTATTCCAGTCTTCAAGAAGAAAACGCGGCCAAAACAAGGAAACTTAAGAGAGCGGTACAACTACTCAATTCTGCCAAAGTAAGTTCAGACCAATTATAATTAGTTTGCGGGGGAAGGTCGCGCAGAATACCTGCCATAAAGCTTAGGTCTGTTCAGGGGTGAGGAAAAATGCGCGGGGAGACATTTACGTATTTTTTTAATAGTGTTTATTGGAGCGCGGCTTGTGAATTTGTATTAACAATGGGCGATTGTTGCAAAAAAAAAAACAATCGACTGAATCGAAAATTGTGTTTTGCGCATTCGTTTGTCGATTTAGTAGTTCCTTTCCATTATTATTTGAATAACAGAAAATGGGCAAACTACTAATTTACGTACCGCTGCAATTCGCTAGGCGAGTGTACGTGTCTGCTGTATTTTTATTTTATTTTTTCATTTTTAAACAATACATATAAAAAGATTAGATACGAAAATAATTGTTTTTTATTTCCTTGTTCTTAAGAATATTTTTTTGGTATGTTTATTAGCTAGTTGATTTGAAAAGAGAATTAAAATTTTGTTTCACTTAATAAATACCTTCTTAGTTAAGTAAGTAGATAGATTAGAATTAGATACATTATCTAGTTACTCATTGTTCTCTTAGTCATAGGTTTAATGACTAATTTATGTATGTATATTCTAAAAAACGTAATTTGAATAAATTAACTTTATTACTTAATCCTTATGCTACTAATTTAATCTTAGTTAGAAACTTTTTACTTACTCATCTATTCGTAGTGTAGGTAAGTATCAAATCAACTTACAATACGAATGGACAGACTAATCTAGACACAGGGTGGTCACTTTCTGGAAAAAATGGAAAACCGGGAAATGTCAGGGAATTTTAGGAGACTGGTAAAGTCAGAATTGTCAGGAAAAATATTTAAAGTGCACACACAACTTGCTATTGTAAACGACTGGCAACATAAGCGGGTGATTCCATCTAAGTTCAATATATGCTTATTTTTTTAAGAATGTGAAATATATTTTGTTGCTCTATATTACCAAAAATATTGCTTAAAATAATTGTTTCTATTTTCTAATATTTTTTATCAAAAATACCTTTTTTTTTGGCCAAAAATTATTTAAGATAACCTAATAAAATTTGTGAACCTAAACCGAAGAATTGTTAGAGATTACGAAATAATATAATCCACACCGCGGATAAATAAAAAAATAGTCATGTTCTTTATATTTATACACTTCCATACATATTTATACACAGTTACATCACACTTGGTACTTATACCCATATAATAATAATACCCTAATACATAATCAAACACACTCGCACACACAAATACACGCACGCATATAGATGTCTCACAACTTTATTATAAAAACACCAATAGTTATAAACCCGCAAACGTTTTAATTTTTTTATATTCTTTTTTATATTCCTTCAGTGGTAGGAACTGATTCTCACGTGAGGAAAACCTAGTATGGGAATCAGGGACTCACCCATTTTTGTTTATTTGTATTTCTTCTGTTAATTTTTAAATAAAATATTTAAAAATATCTGTTTAAAAATAAATCAGATTGAAAATGAAATGCTACTGGTTTTTATTCGTTAAAAATAGAGCTTTATATCTGTGAAATCTTTTTTTATTATCGGCTTAGTAGTTTTTGAGTTTATACAGGACAATAACAATGTTTTTTTTTAACAAAATTAGTATAGATTTTTTTGTTTGTTTTTAGGCAGAATTAGCGGATCAACAGCGGGAGCAACAGCGTGAGATGGAGGGCATACTGGACAGCGTGCGGGCGCTGAAGCGGGAGATACAGCTCGCGGACCTGGTGCTGGACTCCTACATCCCCAAGGAGTATCAGGTACCCACTATTCCTGCAGGACAACGCCCTAATGCTACTACTTTAAATGCTACTCAAGTATTTCTTGTTTGTTTCTAAGGAAGCTGTCAAATCAATGTCTTATGTGCACGCGAATGGATTTTGACTCTAGCGTCAAAAAAACATCTAAATGTTGTTTACAGTGATAATAAAGATTTTTTTAGAAAAAAACATGAACATGGAGGTGTAGATTTCATTTACTCGGTCCTAATTATATAATATCTTTATAAAAAATCTGTTAAATTTTGAAATGACAACTAAAGTAATATTTTTACAATAATAAATCAAACTTTTCAAAAATTTCAAAGTATAGATTTAATAAAAAGACTATCTAATTAGGAACTAGTAAGTAAAATTTACACCTCTTAAGTTCTTTTTTCTTAAAAAAAATACCTTGATATCACTGAAAACAGCTGCGTTTTGTTAGCTAACCCATACCAGTATTTCGCTCTAGCATGAAAATCAGCTGTTTTGGCGTTTTATTTAGATCATGTTAACATTTGTTAGTATTTTTAGCAATGCAAACAAAACGACAAAATTACCACAAAATACTGATTTCTGACATCTGCCATTTTGACATTTAGCTTAAACGTAAAAAAAGCTAAAAATATAAATAAAAAAAATCTATCATCATCATTATCATAATTTCTTCCAGAAATTAATGTTTTTATAATTTGTATCTCCAAATTTTTCTTCTCCATTATTCAGTAAAGTAAATATAAAACTATAATCTACAAAGTAATTAAACACATAAATTAAACAAAAGTATATTATAAAACCAAATATTTATAGTTCGAAAGATAATTTTAAGATTAATAACCTAATACATTCGCGGAAAATACGGATTGTTTGACATCTGTCAAAGATTAACAATAAAAATTCACTTCTAACGCTATGCTAAAAATGTTAACATTTATTGGTAACATTTCGCAAAAAAAAAAAACGACTGTTACTAACGTCGGATGTTGGTATTTATTGATATTTTTTCCAAAAAAACGACCAATGCTAGCGCCGCGCTAACATTACCAGCTAAGAAAACGCACCCAATATATACAAGTTTTTAGACTTTCGAGATCCCGAATTCTTTTCCTGGCTTCTTAATATCAAAACGTGAATAACTTGGAGCCATACATAATTTCACATATTAGTGGGAGGGCGGAGTATGACATTGTGAGGCAAGGTGTCAACTTGTCAGTCTCTTTATGTACATTGGGCATAAACCAGTAGGCTACAAGCATTCAAGCCAAAAGCACCTGTAATACAAATGATTTCGTTATTTTGACAAACTAACGTTTCTGTTACAAGAAACATAATATGGCCACAAGGATATTTAAATATCCTATTCATTTGCTTCTCAAGTACTGTAAATCTTTTTAAGAACACTGCTTTTGTAATCGCGACCTCCGTGTTCTCCATACAAAATGAACTTTCGCACTTCCAGTAATACTTAATTACTGTTTGTCGCAGAATTAAAATAATATTTTTGTTAGTTATTGTATTAGTTTTTTTAAATCGAAATAAAAAAAAATATATTATAATACAAAAATATATTACCCGCAACAGAAAGATTTTTGCGTTTAATTAAGAATATACAAAATAAAATTTACTTCGACCAACAGCCAAGTTGTAATATTAGAAGTACGCTTGTATGGGCGTCAAGTCGACTACAGGCCTCTTAATAAAATGTCCTACATATTGTTATACAAATATTTCAGGCTCTCATAGACCAGTTTGTTCACTGGAACGAGCAACTAGGCGAGTGGCAAGTGAAGTGCGTGGCCTACACCGGCAACAACATGAAGTCCCGCAACAAGCAGGGCAGCGGCAACAACAGGCCTGTAAGTATGCATACAGAGCGGCTGGTGGGTGCGTGGCCTACACCGGCAATAATATAAAGTCCCGCAACAAGCAGGGCAGCGGCAACAACAGACCTGTAAGTATGCAGCTCTATAAACAGAGCGGCTAGTGAGTGCGTGGCCTACACCGGCAACAACAGGCCTGTAAGTATGGAGCCCTATATACAGAGCGGCTAGTGAGTGCGTGGCCTACACCAGCAACAACATGAAGTCCCGCAACAAGCAGGGCAGCGGCAACAACAGATGTAAGTATGCAGCCCTATATACAGAGCGGCTAGTGAGTGCGTGGCCTACACCAGCAACAACATGAAGTCCCGCAACAAGCAGGGCAGCGGCAACAACAGATGTAAGTATGCAGCCCTATATACAGAGCGGCTAGTGAGTGCGTGGCCTACACCAGCAACAACATGAAGTCCCGCAACAAGCAGGGCAGCGGCAACAACAGACCTGTTAGTATGCAGCCCTATATACAGAGCGGCTAGTGAGTGCGTGGCCTACACCAGCAACAACATGAAGTCCCGCAACAAGCAGGGCAGCGGCAACAACAGATGTAAGTATGCAGCCCTATATACAGAGCGGCTAGTGAGTGCGTGGCCTACACCAGCAACAACATGAAGTCCCGCAACAAGCAGGGCAGCGGCAACAACAGACCTGTAAGTATGCAGCCCTATATACAGAGCGGCTAGTGAGTGCGTGGCCTACACCGGCAACAACATGAAGTCCCGCAACAAGCAGGGCAGCGGCAACAACAGACCTGTTAGTATGCAGCCCTATATACAGAGCGGCTAGTGAGTGCGTGGCCTACACCGGCAACAACATGAAGTCCCGCAACAAGCAGGGCAGCGGCAACAACAGGCCTGTAAGTATGCAGCCCTATATACAGAGCGGCTAGTGAGTGCGTGGCCTACACCAGCAACAACATGAAGTCCCGCAACAAGCAGGGCAGCGGCAACAACAGATGTAAGTATGCAGCCCTATATACAGAGCGGCTAGTGAGTGCGTGGCCTACACCGGCAACAACATGAAGTCCCGCAACAAGCAGGGCAGCGGCAACAACAGATGTAAGTATGCAGCCCTATATACAGAGCGGCTAGTGAGTGCGTGGCCTACACCAGCAACAACATGAAGTCCCGCAACAAGCAGGGCAGCGGCAACAACAGACCTGTAAGTGTGCAGCCCTATATACAGAGCGGCTAGTGAGTGCGTGGCCTACACCGGCAACAACATGAAGTCCCGCAACAAGCAGGGCAGCGGCAACAACAGACCTGTAAGTATGCAGCCCTATATACAGAGCGGCTAGTGAGTGCGTGGCCTACACCGGCAACAACATGAAGTCCCGCAACAAGCAGGGCAGCGGCAACAACAGACCTGTTAGTATGCAGCCATATATACAGAGCGGCTAGTGAGTGCGTGGCCTACACCGGCAACAACATGAAGTCCCGCAACAAGCAGGGCAGCGGCAACAACAGACCTGTTAGTATGCAGCCCTATATACAGAGCGGCTAGTGAGTGCATGGCCTACACCGGCAACAACATGAAGTCCCGCAACAAGCAGGTCAGCGGCAACAACAGGCCTGTAAGTATGCAGCCCTATATACAGAGCGGCTAGTGAGTGCGTGGCCTACACCAGCAACAACATGAAGTCCCGCAACAAGCAGGGCAGCGGCAACAACAGATGGAAGTATGCAGCCCTATATACAGAGCGGCTAGTGAGTGCGTGGCCTACACCAGCAACAACATGAAGTCCCGCAACAAGCAGGGCAGCGGCAACAACAGATGTAAGTATGCAGCCCTATATACAGAGCGGCTAGTGAGTGCGTGGCCTACACCAGCAACAACATAAAGTCCCGCAACAAGCAGGGCAGCGGCAACAACAGACCTGTAAGTATGCAGCCCTATATACAGAGCGGCTAGTGAGTGCGTGGCCTACACCGGCAACAACATGAAGTCCCGCAACAAGCAGGGCAGCGGCAACAACAGACCTGTAAGTATGCAGCCCTATATACAGAGCGGCTAGTGAGTGCGTGGCCTACACCGGCAACAACATGAAGTCCCGCAACAAGCAGGGCAGCGGCAACAACAGACCTGTAAGTATGCAGCCCTATATACAGAGCGGCTAGTGAGTGCGTGGCCTACACCGGCAACAACATGAAGTCCCGCAACAAGCAGGGCAGCGGCAACAACAGATGTAAGTATGCAGCCCTATATACAGAGCGGCTAGTGAGTGCGTGGCCTACACCAGCATCAACATGAAGTCCCGCAACAAGCAGGGCAGCGGCAACAACAGACCTGTAAGTATGCAGCCCTATATACAGAGCGGCTAGTGAGTGCGTGGCCTACACCGGCAACAACATGAAGTCCCGCAACAAGCAGGGCAGCGGCAACAACAGATGTAAGTATGCAGCCCTATATACAGAGCGGCTAGTGAGTGCGTGGCCTACACCAGCAACAACATGAAGTCCCGCAACAAGCAGGGCAGCGGCAACAACAGACCTGTAAGTATGCAGCCCTATATACAGAGCGGCTAGTGAGTGCGTGGCCTACACCGGCAACAACATGAAGTCCCGCAACAAGCAGGGCAGCGGCAACAACAGACCTGTTAGTATGCAGCCCTATATACAGAGCGGCTAGTGAGTGCGTGGCCTACACCGGCAACAACATGAAGTCCCGCAACAAGCAGGGCAGCGGCAACAACAGACCTGTTAGTATGCAGCCCTATATACAGAGCGGCTAGTGAGTGCATGGCCTACACCGGCAACAACATGAAGTCCCGCAACAAGCAGGGCAGCGGCAACAACAGACCTGTAAGTATGCAGCCCTATATACAAAGCGGTTGGTGGGTGCGTGGCCTACACCGGCAACAACATGAAGTCCCGCAACAAGCAGGGCAGCGGCAACAACAGACCTGTAAGTATGCAGCCTTATATACAGAGCGGCTAGTGAGTGCGTGGTCTACACCGGCAACAGACCTGTAAGTGCGTGTGGAACGCCAGAGTTTTTTACTTGCCTTTTTCTCTGGGGTGACTCTGGGGGATCAACATGTCGCCTCGGTTGCAACTTTTCAGGGCAGATAACGATTGACAGGTCATTGGAATTAGCTAACCACCTAGTCTTACACCTGTTTGTTTTTGTGGTGTGTGTGGTGACGGCCTAACCAAGTACACACTTAGACCTTATACTAAATATAGTTTTTTTTGACTATGCATAAATACCTGTAAAAGTTTACATGAAATAAATATTTTCACGAAACCGTCATTTTCGAACAACAAATTTAAACGGATACAAAATTACCAAACAAATGACATAGACAACCTTCCCCTACGAGCTCAAAGACCCTCCTTAAGACTTGGTTTTGAGGTTATTATAACATAGTGACGTATACATTACAGCCTCAAGTAGCAGACATATCGTGTCGCTACCTCTCATACGGTAGCTATACGGGCAGCACTCGGCCGGCGGCGTCTCGACTGGCCCGGCCACAATCTGCGTACGCACACGACCATTGATTGTTAGAACATATTGTAAGTGGCTTGCTTTATAAATTACGACTTTTGTATGCAGCAAAATGACAGTTCTAGAAGTGCACACATCTTGAAAAAAATCAAAATATTAACCTGTTTCGTTCGCACCCGATCAAATCTACATATAAAAAGGAGATATAAACAAACATGTATATTGCCGCCATATTATATGTTCGGGCGGCCATCTTTTATTCTCATGTTTAGACAAGCTATTTTAGGCCTTGGGGCAGCTCCTTATTATTCATACTTCCATTTACATTTCAGAACGTGAAATGTATTGCTTGTGGCAAGTAATATGTCCGTGAAATTATTACTTTTTTTTTACAAATATTCCCAAATATACTACTATAACTATTATTATTAATATCGTTTTTTTTTTAACATTTGGAACTGCATACAAATAAAAGTTTAAGAGGTGTGTTTTAAAATTTCCATATTATTACCTGCTCTCTAACGGGGAAAAGAAAGAGATGGAATATGCTCAAATTACTTATCTCCATCTCTTAACTTTTTTCTTGAAATTAATATTAAATACAAGAGTGCCCTAAGGCCTAAAATCGCATATAAAACGAAATGTTAAACATGTTCTGCCGCCATATTGTGTTCTTACTTGAACATTGATTGGTTATAATCATTTTTATTTTGGTTTTATGTCGGATTTAGGCTTTAGGACACTTCCCTTTAATAATATAGTTAATATACTTTTTCCGAGAGATAATACGGGTTAATTTTTAACTCCTTTTTTTGGAATGAGTTCCAATATTCATGTAAATAATAAAATAACATTCCTTCAAAATATATTAGCTTATTTTTGTCGAATTTATTTACTTTATATAGTTCAAATAAAATGAAATTTTATTAAAAATGACTGGATCTTTTGACTCATCATTTTGAATATGTTTTATAAGTATTAATTTAACCAATTGCTAGTCGAATTCAAGTGATTTTTGTTTTTGTTATATAAATATTATTTAAATACACCTATTTATTTTGTTGTGTTTTAAAGGTTTTATATTGTTTTATTATATAGATAGATAAAATTATTTAGTAACACGCAAGTATTTTACTATTTATATTGAGAAAATAAAGAGGTAATGCTTAATTATACAATATTATATTACATACATTCATCCCAATTTTTAAAACAATGATCATACATACGATAGAAGAAACAGTGTTTCAGCGATTATTCCGTGAATATAATTGACTGAAATATCAAAGAATATAATTTAATAAAGAAAAGGCGGTTTCTAATATTTTTTTATTTATTTATTTTAACATAGGTTTCTAATCATTAGAATTACATATTTTTTTATTAAACAGAAAATTGGCCAAGATTTGCATTTATTTCCTATAAAAAATCTACGGCTCTCTATAAGAGGCTTTAATATCCACAAAACTCTAATTCAGAATTTTTCTTTAAAAACAGAAAATGAGATAAAAAAACTATTTGATTAATTTTTGTATTTCTATAAATGTTTTTTTAATTATTCTATGGTTAACAAAAACTTTTTCTTTTATTTCTCTTAAAATAAGAAAATCAAAGCCTCTGTCTTAAAAATAGGCTATAGTATTTCTATGGAAATAATTCAAGTTAAAATTGTATATATAGGTATATTGTTTTTTCAATTTTATTTGATGTTATACAGGGTGAATTTGAATGGATCTACTTTGGGCTAATATGAGGTTCTGCCGATCAAATCGAACAACTTTTCCCATAGAACCATATGTCGCAAATAAAACTAAATTTTGGCTTCCCCATACAAATTGGTCATTTTAACATTACTAGTTTGTATGGAGAAGGCAATTTTTTTTTTCATTTGCAACACATGGTTCCACGGGAAAAGTTAGATTTGATCAGCAAAACCTCATATTAGCCGAAAGTACATCCTTTCAAAGTCACCATGTATATTATATTTAATGATAGACAGAGTCTGCGTTTGACCTTAATCTTGCCTGATGAAAAAAATCTATATTTAATGTTATTTTACATAGGATAAGTACTTTCGATATTTGCTTACCCCCGTATTCTAAGCCGTTTCCACTCCAATTTCACTCAAGGAACAGCTGTCTCTTTCTACAAATAGTAAATTAAGAAAGATAGAATGAGACAGACTATCCTTGAGTGAAAGTGGAGTTTTAAAATTTTCATAATATTACCTGCTCTCTAACGGGGAAAAGAAAGAGATGGAATATGCTCATATTACTTATCTCCATCTTAATTTTTTTCTTGAAATTAATAATAAATACAAGAGTGCTCTAAGGCCTGATGAAAAAAATCTATTGTTATTTTACATAGGATAAGTACTTTCGATATTTGCTTACCCCCGTATTCTAAGCCGTTTCCACTCCAATTTCACTCAAGGAACAGCTGTCTCTTTCTACAAATAGTAAATTAAGAAAGATAGAATGAGACAGACTATCCTTGAGTGAAAGTGGAGTGGAAACGGCTTAGAATACGGGGGTAAGCAAATATCGAAAGTACTTATCCTATGTAAAATAACAATAGATTTTTTTCATCAGGCCTTAGAGCACTCTTGTATTTATTATTAATTTCAAGAAAAAAATTAAGATGGAGATAAGTAATATGAGCATATTCCATCTCTTTCTTTTCCCCGTTAGAGTGCTCTAAGGCCTGATGAAAAAAATCTATTGTTATTTTACATAGGATAAGTACTTTCGATATTTGCTTACCCCCGTATTCTAAGCCGTTTCCACTCCAATTTCACTCAAGGAACAGCTGTCTCTTTCTACAAATAGTAAATTAAGAAAGATAGAATGAGACAGACTATCCTTGAGTGAAAGTGGAGTGGAAAACACGACTGAATACGGGGGTTAGAGTCGTTTTAATATCTTTTATATTTACGGAATAATCGCTTTGACATTAATATTGTCATTACGAGTGTAGAAACTCTGTCACGACATTTTGTTGAAAGTTAAGTTGTGTCGCCCAATCTTGGTCGATTTTTTTTCAAGACCAAGACCCCTATGTTATCGCGACCATTACAAGTCGATTGCCCGCATTAGCAACAATGAGTTATAACTAGAATTCGGGCACCCGATTTAGTTACACCAGCAGCGTTGGTCGTCAACCCTAATTCAATAAAATTGGTGTCTATAAAATTTAAGTAGCTGAAAATATGAGGCTAATTGATTCTATATATATATATATTTATTTACACTTGGTCATTATACCAAACTAAAGACGAATTAGGGTTAACAACCAAATCCTATATCTATAATATTTTCATATTTATTAGCGTTTTTCATTACCTAAGTATTTTATTTTATATCAGTCAGTATTAAAGTTAGAATCAAACAATACGTTATAAACATAATATAATGATAAATACACTTGCTTTCTATTACTTGACATTGTTTTATTTTCCCTTCATTTTACTGCGGCCCAAGAACTATACCTGTTAAATTACAATGTGTTGGTCCATTTCATTCATGGACATTGTAGGTCTGCTTACCACATGTAAAGTCACATGCCGTGCTCCTATAAAAATCTGACCTTTTTATATCCGCATCCTGTAGCCCTAGCCCCAGAATGATCAGGGGCCTTACCGGGAAGCCCGTCGACAAACCAATCGACGCGTCGATGGATAAAACATATAGGAAATATTGTCTATGGATAGAACTCGATCACCAAGAAACGTCAAATCACCAGAGGCGTAGCTACCTTGGGGCTAGGCGGGGCAGTGCCCCGGGGCCTTCAAGCTCTGGTGGGCAATTCTTGTGCTTTCGACATTCATCTCGATTCGAGATTTTAAAACGAAAAATGACTAAATATGTCATTTTTCGTTCAATATTTATATATTTATTAATTAATATTTATTTCGTTTAATGTTCGATATTTTTAAACGAAAAATGGCATATTTAGTAATTTTTCGTTTAAAAATCTCGAATCGAGATGAATGTCGAAAGCGCGAGAATCGCCCTTCAAACCAGAAAATCTCGAACGAACTGAGTTTTAAAAATTTCGCCTATTTTCAAAATAAATATGATTGGTTGCAACCCGACTTTAATCATGGCAACTCAGTTGAGAAAAATTTAAGTTCTACCTAGGGAACTCCCCAAAATGATTTTTGTGAGTTGGCAGTGTTATCAATTTGATAAAAACTAACCAGTTTAGATAGCCGTGGTGCCCCATTTTTTTATTTGGGCCCTAGGGCCCTTAATTACCTAGCTACGCCACTGCAAATCACATACATTTTATATTCACTATCGATCGATCGACGTGTCGGTCGGTATTTTATGTGTCTTCCCGGTAGGGGGGCTGGTGCCGCCAACCCCAGGGTTTTGAGTTACCGATTCTAAATTATACGTAGGACATTTAAATAACTTCACAACAGTTGGGGAGATCGCACGGTTAATATTTGAAATGAAATTATTGATTTGCTTCGTATCTGAGTAAAGGTAGATGTTAGTACGTTAATACATGTCCATCAGAAACTACCAAGACAACATGGCATGCAAAAGTTCAAGAATATAAGCTAAATAAAACTCTATAGTACAATCAACTTAATATGACTTTGTTTTCAAAAATTGAATTGGAACAGCCTAAATGCTCATTTAATAAATAAAAGTGGTCATTTACAGTGTGTGTACATTTTCCAGGGGAGGCCTGCACCCTAGCCTTAGATACGTCCATGATTTTCGCCAATCACACATTCGCATTTTTAGTTCTTAAAATTTCCGCTTGGGGGCTGAACTAATTCCCATACAAATTTTCGTTAACTTAAACGCAAAGTAATAGTTAGAAAACTCACACTAGGGCTACTGAAAGGAGACTACAATCAGATAAATTGGAGTAGGGTCCTACAAACCATTGAAGCCCAGGTTACTTGATAGTTTTAACGTCTATATGGACTAAACCGGTCGGTCGGTCGAGCGAAGTTGTAGAGATGAATGCTTGGGTTGAGAGATTGATCACCTCCGTAGACTAGTGGTTGCGTTGTATCCAGAGGTCGTGGATTCGATTTCGACCCATAGCAAAAAAATAGTACGTTTTTCTGTAAGGTTTGACATGGTCTGGGTGTTTATAAAATATAATATTATATTTTATAAAAACCTTTTACGTGGCGTGGGTAGGTGTTACACCTTGAGAGGCTCACGGTCTTTTTTAATTTATTTTATTACCCTATAACGAAAAGGAAATTTAGATAAGGTATATACAGAATAGTTATGATGTGTAAATGTGAGAAAAAAGTGTATGAAAATTGAACACTCGTATCGTTGTTTCTGATACACATAGTCCAAGCTTAGTTTGTTACCAGCACAATATGTGTAAAAAAAATATCTACACTTTATTATTATTCATATTGATTATACAACTGTCCTGCCTGATGCTTAACAACTCATTTTGCGAAGGTACAGAGAACGGCAAGGAAATGGTATTCCCCCATGCACTCTATGCCTTTGTAATAAGGGTCAATTTACTTTAAAAACGTATACTATACCTTGCCGTTGGCTGTGCGACTTCCAAAAATAAACATGAGGATTGAGGGGCCACATTTTGATAATACGAATTGGCTATAATTCTTATGCCAGTAGTTAAAATCGAGCTTCAATTTGTAAAAAAAACTCAAGTTTGTAAAAGTTAAAAGTCAATGGGTTTTAACTTTCAAATACTAAACGGATTGAAGTGAGATTTGCGTGGTTCAGAAGTATATTTTTTTTACGAACTATGTAATTATATATTTTTTAAGTTTGTAACTAGTGTAAATTTGAAGATATTGATATTTGGACCACGGGGTATATACGAGAATACTGATGTATAGGAATAGGTTTATCTTTTACCCGTATACATAAAATACCAAGCTTTATTTTTCGGGAAATTAATGCCTAAAAAAACGAATAGAAAAAACTAATTTTAAATATTTGTCATTTATTTTAAAGTTTTACAATTTGGTACGCCACGACACCATTTTCCGTTTTGTTGGTACTTGGCACCGCTGAGCTCCACGCACGGATAGGAGCTCGTCGGGGAACCAAGCTCTCTCATCTTGTTCCATGTTGCAGACGGTCTGATTACCTGAAAAACATATGAATATCATTGGACGGTGCAGCCACTTTAAGGCATTATTATTGTATATTATAAAATAGATTCTTACACAATACAGTAAGGGTACAGCGATCTCAGCAGAGTATCACAACCCGCGAATTTTCGCACATATTGGGTTTTCCTTTCACATTTTATAGATCTTAAAAAGTTTAATTCTGCGACAAACAGTACCTAATTAGGTATTACTGGAAGTGCGAAAGCACATTTTGTATGGAGAACGCAAACTTCGTGATTACAAATGCAGTGTCCTTAATTTTCTTGTGCAGCAGTTATTCCAGTTTTAGATCTCTACCTGCGTACTCATTGAACTGGCCCGCTTGCACTCGTAAGTAAATAATTATAATTTAATAATAAAAAACTTGACTTACTCTACCAAAGACGACATTTCCGGAATCTAACTGCGGTAGAGGCTTGAATGTAATGTTAAATATTCCACACACTTCATCGTTTTGAGTGACTCGCATAGACAATAAACCTGCAACATACTAATAGTTCTGTAGGTTCTAACAACGCAAGTTCGTAATTTAGCTGACATAAAGGGAAAGATTAATATTTATGTCTGTCTGTCCAAACTCCAGACCCATATCTCGACGAGTAACAAAGTAGAAATTTAGAAGAAGAGGGGAAAATTTGATTTGAAACATTTGTACATAATACCTACGTAGGTAAATCTATACTAATATTACTTATAAAGGTGAATAGTTCGAACTGAAAAAATATTTTAGTGTCACGCTACGATCAATGGAGCGGAGCGTTGAAAACATGCAAGTGAAATCGTAACAATTTCACTGTAGACGGGGCCTCGATTCCCTTAAATTAACTTACTCCAACAGCATTGTACTTGCGTCGTAATAGAATGCTCACATTTTTAACAGTTTTCTATGGTCAATTGGTTACCAGAATACGAAATTAAACAATTGTGATTCTATTACGATACGATTATGACACGATAAAGTTAATGAGAATAGATGCCCTGATATAAAAAAAGGGTTTTCTACCTGGTATAGAATGTGAATATTTATAATTTTCAGCTTCTATAGGTTGAGTATGTCCTTTTTGTGCATAACAGCCGAACCCGTTGTTGTAGATGACATCACCACCAGACCAATACAGATTTGGTACCTTTCTGTTGACAAAATTGACAATTACGTAATAATCTTAAGTTCCAAAACAAATATATAGACGGTGATTTTAAAGAGTTGTACTTTAGGTACTATAGCGCAGGTGGAACGGCCCCGCCGAACCCGTCGTCTACCAGCGCGATATAAGTAATATAAAATAGACGCGGCAGTCACGCCATCTAGTAGTAGCTATCTCAATCCATGCATCCTCCCCGCCACCCGCGCGCTTAGGTTAGTTTAATAAGAGAATAAAAAATGTTTGAACTATGTGCACGTGATTTTAATTACTTGGCTCCTTTCCGCTATAAAATGGCAGCCCAACGTGGAGCCCGAGTATATTTAGTGTGAAAAACTATTACTGTGCAATATAAAGTGTTATAAACAATAGTAATGTAGTTTTGTATTAGATAAGTGTAAATAATAATTCGAGTTTGCAAAAACTGTTTCACCAGAATGGCGTCAGTAATCCTGCGTTGTGATTGGCTGACAGTGGTCATACGATCATCAGTATCGACACAGAACAAGAAAATAGAAGTGTGAAGTGAACTTAAGCAATGTCGATATTTAGTTTTAATGGTGTTTTGGATTTACTATTTAATAATTTATTAGTGTCAAATAGGACTCAAGTGAGATATTAAGTGATTAAGTGCAATTGACTAGTTCCGATATATATATTTGGCGTCGCGTGTCCATACTCAACACTTGTCATGCCCTGTTCTATCGCTGCGGCATTTCTTCGTTGATGTACACTGCTCGCCGGTTGCACTTCTAGTACTTCTACGCAGTTATACGTTTTTTCACAACAAGTTTTGGTGAATACTACAATTAGTTTTAGGAATAAACATTGTACTTATAGTGTTGTGTATAACTTAATGTGTAGTGACATTTAAGTAATAAATAATGAACATTTTAAATAACATTTTAAAAAATAAATAAACTTTAATATTAACTATAAAATAAAATGGTGTTAACGAGGTCGCGTGCGGATAGCCCTTCTTTCCAGGCGCCTGCGGGCCCTGATGCGGAGCTTGGAGCTGCACCACATGCAACGCACGTCCAGCCGGTGTTAGACACACCTGCCGCGATGTTGTTGCCCCCCTCGCCGGCGTCTTCGGTTCCTACTTCGGTAGAGGCGCCTACACAAATTATTATGACGGATCAGCAACTGGCCGCTCTCTTGTCCAGAATAGGAAGCGCTACACCTCGTTCGCCGGCTCCTGCAAATCCTGCGATGAGTTGTCTCAGCAACTTTGTGGGGTGCACGTCCAGATTTGATGGAGACAGAGGCAACGACGTCAATGCGTTTATTGACGCTATACAGGTATACAAGGAGTGTGTCGCCATGAATGATGACATCGCATTGCGCGGATTGCCTATGTTGCTGACAGGCATGGCAGCCACTTGGTGGCTAGGTGTAAAACAGTCGGTGTTGTGCTGGGAGGAAGCCATTCTCCTACTAAGGCAGACTTATGGGCCTAGGCTACCGCCGCACAAAGTATACCGACAGCTTTTCAGTGTTGAACAAGCAAATGAAACTACAGATATTTTTGTAGCTAAAGCCAGAGCCCTGCTTGCCCAGTTGCCACCCAGGACTATACCCGAAAATCCTGTGCAAGTGGATATGGTGTATGGATTGCTGCATCGGAGGATCCGAGAGCAAGTCCCAAGGGGCACGATAACATCATTTTCGGAGATGTTACAAAAAGCTCGTGCTGTAGAAGATATGTTGGAAGAAGGACGTCCACATACCATGGGGTATGTGCGCAAGCCTGCAGCTGCTCCAGCACAGGTTCCGGAGTCATTGGGTGCCTCCTCAAGTTCTTCATCTTCAACTTCTGCAGTTCCAGTCGCCAACTCAACAGTAAAAAAACCTAAAGTTCGGTGTGGATACTGTAAGTCTATTGGGCATACTAAAGAAGAATGTCTAAAAATGAAAAAGAAAGAGTCTAGTTCCAATACAACTCAATCTCTTGTCAGCTGTTTTGGATGTGGAACGCCTGGAGTCATTCGTTCAAATTGCCCGACGTGCAAGGTTGCAACTGTAGACTTCCAAGCGATTGCTGCACTGGGTAGCAGTCTGATGGACCCCCGAGCGAGACCAAAGCTGATGGTGGAGATCTGCGGTTCCCGTGGCTCAGTGTTAGTGGATACAGGTGCTAAACAATCTGTGGCTAGTGATAGCTTAAGTGCAGTGTTGGTGGCTAAAGGCCAGAAATTAAATTCAGTGGAAACTATTATTAAGTTAGCTGATGGTTCTAAATTGTGTAAGATTGTCCAAACTACAAAGGTGATTGTAAGGGTGCATGGAATGGAGATTCCAACCTTATTTATGCTTTTGCCTGGGGCTACGGAGTCCCTCTTAGGTATGAATTTTATTAGGGATGCTGGAATGAATGTGGATTTTAGTCATAATGTGTACTCCTTCCATTCTGTCTCTCCATCCTTTAGCCTCACCTATGAAGACACAGATCCTGTTGACTGTGTCGTATCCTCTGTAGACCTTCGAAAGGAGGAGGGAGCAATTCTTCAAGAAGAAGACCGATCGCTTCTTAATAATCTTCTACGCAAGAATGAGGATATCTTCAAGCCAGGGGGAGTCCCTACAACGTTTGCTGTGCATCGCATTGAGACTGGTGAGCATAGTCCTGTTGCGGTGCCTCCATATCGTGTTTCACCGGCTAAGAAGGAGATCATGAAGAAAGAAGTAGAGGCCATGTTAGAGGATGGAGTCATTGAGGAAGCTGAGTCTGAGTGGGGATCTCCTGTTGTGCTCATACCCAAGAGCCAACCAGGTGAGTGGCGTTTCGCTGTAGATTATAGAAATCTTAATGCTCTCACTAACACTGTTAAATATCCTTTACCAGTTATCGATGACATCCTGTACTCTACAAAGGCTAATGCAGTGATGTCCACAATAGATTTAAAATCTGGATATTGGCAGATTGAGGTACATCCTGCAGATAGAGATAAAACCTGCTTTGTAACACCATTTGGGACATATAGGTTTTGTCGGATGCCCTTCGGTTTAAAGAATGCTCCGGCTACCTTTCAACGTCTGATGGACCGTTTCAAGGTAGGGTTAGGAAATATTAATATGGTTACTTATTTGGATGACATTTTGGTCATTTCGCCAGATTTAAGCACACATCTACGGGACCTCGAACAGGTCTTTGACAGGCTGCGTATGTACAACCTGCATGCCAACCGTAGGAAGTGTCTATTCGGGAGAGAGAAAGTCACTTATTTAGGTCATATAATCTCTGCAAAAGGAATCGAAGCCGACCCTTCTAAGGTCAAAGATATATTGACTCGTGAACCACCCACTAACATCAGGGAGCTGAAGACCTTCCTGCAAACTTGTTCGTGGTTCCGTAAATTTATTCCCGGATTTTCTAAGGCAAGTGAACCTCTAACTAAATTGACCCGTAAAAATGAATCCTGGAAGTGGGAGGATCCGCAGAAACAAGCATTCGAGGACTTGAAAACCTGCTTAGCGAGCACGCCCATCCTCCGCCAACCAGACTTTAACCAACCCTTTGTTTTAAGGACTGATGCTAGCGCCTACGCGCTAGGTGCCGTATTAATGCAGGGACCTGATATCAAAACGGAACAACCCATCGAGTATGCAAGTAGGCTGCTGACTGGTGCCGAGCGGAACTACACGACTACGGAGCGTGAGGCCCTGGCTGTTGTGTGGGCCCTTGATAAGTTCCGAGGATATTTAGAAGGCGCCCAGGTTAATATAGGTACGGATCATCAACCACTGAAGTGGTTATTATCGTTGAAGACGCCAAGCGGACGCTTAGCCCGCTGGGCCTTGAAGATTCAATCCTTCAATTTGAATGTTGAATACACCCCAGGTCGTATCAATGTTATAGCTGATACTCTTAGTCGACCTGTGGACTCAACAGACACTACTTGCGACGTGTGTCCAGTTACTCTGGATTTGCCTCACCGTGACCCCACGGAGATCCGCGATGCCCAATTGGGAGACGCCGATTGTGCTAAAATCATCCAGGCTTTTGAAGCAGGAGATTCCGAGCCTTGGACGGACAAAGGTTACTACATGACTCAGGGTGTTCTGTATAGGGCGGATCCTGAAGGCGACAATGAGGAACCCTTGCTCGTACTACCAGAGTCAATGCGACTTAACGTCATGAAGGAGTTTCATGACGCGCCTACGGCCGGTCATCCAGGCATCGACCGCACCTATCAAAAGGTAAGGGAGCGATACTATTTTACAAACATGAGACAATATATACAACAATATGTCCGGGCCTGTGAATTATGCCAAAAGTACAAGCCCACAAATCTGAAGCCAGCTGGTTTACTACAAACCCCAACCCCGCAGCAGCGCTTCGAGGTCTTATCCATAGATCTATTTGGACCTTTACCCGAAGGTCCTCAAGGAGAAAGGTGGATACTTTTAGTTGAGGACGTGGCTAGCCGATGGGTGGAGATATTTCCCCTTGCGGAAGCCACGGCTGGGACCTGCAGTAAAATCCTGATTGAAGAGGTATTTCTTCGTTATGGATTGCCGCGCAGAATTATATCTGACAACGGTGTCCAATTCGTTTCTACGGTGATGCAAAGAGTTTTGTTTGGATTCGGGATTCAACAGAGTTTAACACCCTTCTATCATCCTCAATCCAATCCAGCAGAGCGCAAAAATAGGGAGATGAAGCTGATGCTCTCCATCCTCCTACATGCAGACTATAATCATCACGACTGGCCCAGTAAGCTACCTCTGGTACGCTTTGCTCTCAACAGCGCCCCAAATCAAGGGACAAGTAAGTCCGCCGCATATTTAACTTTCGCACGCGAGATGAGAGTGCCTCTTCACCTCGTAGATGACATTCGCAGCATTGTCTCTTCGGACAATTACGAAGGTCAATTTAACCCGTATTTACGGCGTTTCGCCGATAATCTGGAACAGGTAAATACGAAGATCAAGGAACAACAAGTACGAAGGAAGGAATACGCCGATAGAGGCCGCCGTCCTGGACCTGCCTACCAGATAGGTGATCGTGTGTTGGTAGAATCTCATATGCATAGTAATGCTGAGAAGGGTGTCACCCATAAGTTCATGGCGCGCCGTGAAGGTCCTTTCGCCATCAGCAAGCAGGTGAGTCCCACCACCTATGAGCTAATTGGAATTGATGGAGTGACAAAAGGAAAATATCATTCCAGCACTCTAACGCCCTACCGAGGTATTGAGCCTACTTTGGCTATTAAACGTAAAAAGCGACTTAAGGTTGCCAAGTCACATCCGAGACGTGATAGAGACTTGGAGGGGGAGACTATAGCGCAGGTGGAACGGCCCCGCCGAACCCGTCGTCTACCAGCGCGATATAAGTAATATAAAATAGACGCGGCAGTCACGCCATCTAGTAGTAGCTATCTCAATCCATGCATCCTCCCCGCCACCCGCGCGCTTAGGTTAGTTTAATAAGAGAATAAAAAATGTTTGAACTATGTGCACGTGATTTTAATTACTTGGCTCCTTTCCGCTATAGTACTTGTACTATTATTTCTTCTGTGCTTTAGGTTAATATGAGGCTCCCTGATTAAATCGAACAACTTATCCCACGGAACCATGTGTTGCAAATAAAAAAGTACAATATTACAAATGTATTAAATTACAATTCTTAAACAGTAATTGGTGTTCACATGTTATTTTCTTAAGGCAAATAATAAGTACACCATGCATCGTTTTGAGATAATATTTTTTTATTATATATTACAAATGTATTAAAACCATAAACAATAACAAAAAATATATCTTCAAAAACTCTTAGACCCTCTGCACACTGAGCCACCGGCAGCGGTTTTTTATACATTTTGTATGGTATAGGGCACACTATGGGTTCGAATGGCCGCGTCTGAGCCACAAGTTGCGGGAGTGATCTTGTGGCCGCGCTTGTGGCTTCCTCCTACTCAATACTCAACCAGTCACCGGCTTCTACCCGCCTGCATCAATACTACAAGATAGTGGCGTTGATTAATGACCATATCCAGGCACTAGTGGTCGTATTAGTAGCTCAGTGTACAGATTCTTAAAAACTCTTCATCTTCTTTGCCCAGAAGTGGAAGGTGCAGCGTCGCCATGACGGTTATCAGAAAATTGGTTAACAGCCTGACAGTATTTCTCAGAATGATAAGTCCTCGAGATATGCGTCAACAACGGATTCCCATGAGGAGAGTTAATCCACAGCGACGCGCTCGTGTTCTGACCCACGATGGCAATAAACGCAACTAACATTCTCGTATTCAGCAAGCCCCTCTGAATCTGAGGTTGCTTCAGTAGTTGTTGTAATATATTCCCTTCAGGTAACCCCTCCACTAGCTCAAATATACTCGATCCTCTTTCCCCTACAATCCACGAAGCTGCAGCAGGGATATTATTTCCAGTTACTCTCAAAGCTTTCTCCGCATCGTCCACTGGAAACCCCAATTCTACTAGAGCCAATATATCTTCACTAGTCGGCGGGTCCGCTACTCTGATGCGCCATTCACGAAATTTTTCTAAAAATATTCTCAATAATTCAGCTCTTTTATAAGGCTCTACACTTTCAACTTCGTTTTCAGTTTGGATCGACTCGGATACTGCTGAATTTATCCTGCAAGCTAATTCTTCAGGAGTCACTACTTGTGACACTATGTTAGGTTTATGTTTCGGTTCTTCTAAGGCCGCCGTCAGCTGCTTCAGGGTTAATTCATAGTGTTTACCAGCCGCTGCTATTCGGGCACCGGCTTCTACTAAAGAAATTAATATTTTCTTCAACTCATACGTTAATTCATTAGTTGAGAGTAGTGATAGTAAGTTTGGTTGTTGTACTGTGTTTTGTGGTATGGGTAGGGTAGCTGTGGCCTCGGCTATGGCGGTAGCTTGAGGAGCTCTTATAGCGCCCAAGTCCCACAGACAGCCTCCGTCTGAGCTCCTTCTTTCTACTAGTAAGAGTTCTTCATTACTTGTTATCTGCTGCTGTTGTATAGTTAGAAATTCATGCAAAGTTGTCATATCACCAACTCTTACCATTTTGTATAAACCCGGGTGAGGTTGGCCGGCGTTCGGGTAGAAGTGTTCCACTGCCTTATTTTTGACTTCTTCAATTTGCGTGTCTTCGGAAAAGTAAGCTGTGAGTAATTGGCCTTCATTGTCAATTAGTTTCAGCAAAACATTATTAATTGCTGATGGGAGACCTGTGTCGGAAACTAACATTTTGTTGACTTTGACAACAATTTTTTTTTAATAATCCAGATGGCATTACAATAAAAAAAGGTTGAAGTTGATAATTTATGTAATTTGTAATAGTCCACGGGCCCACATATAAGGGATTTCAGTTATTAATAACAGGCTGAAAGTTTATACACAGCTTCGTTTTGACGAGACACCCAACTTTTGTCATTGGACCAAATTCTGTAGTGGGAGGAAAAAGCGCGATAGGGAGCGAAACACGTCGATTTGATGAGTGTCCCAAATTAAATAATAACAGTTTCTAAAAATCAATACTTCGAGAAAATACGACGAATAACTTGTGGCATACAAAGTGAACGGTACCTTGGGTCAAAATCAAAATTATTATTAATAAAAATATTAGTATAATATTATTATTATTACAAAAATGAATAACGTTACAAATATGAATAATGTTACAAAAAGTAACAAAAAGGAATTGTAAGGGCTTCTTCACACTATGGTAATTAAATAAAAACATATTTAACATTTATTACTCAGAAAGTATGCAAATAGCAAAACTAATCATCTTTTAGAGCGAAAAAATTCAAAAGAAAAATGCAAAGTTACCATATATCATTACAGTTTAATGTAGCTTTTTTTTATTACATAATCTTGTAAAAATTAAAACTTATTTTTTACGTTCATTAACCTAATGTGAAATGGCCTTTATTTCATTTTTGTTACATCATTTTTGTAACGTAACAAATAAACGTAACGATTTGCTACAAAAAGGAAAACAAATCACATGTTTAAAATATAACCCTTAGCGATAAAGATACAAATAAACTTCTAAGATTAAAATAATAATCGCACAACCATTTCACGCCATCAAAATGGCTGATTGCGGCCTCAAGACGGATGCTATTGGTCGTCCTTATGTCGAAAATATTACCTGTGTGAAGTTAGCAGCCAAAGTTAGCGGCCAATTATAATCCGACTAGTTTAAAGAGTCATTCATAAAATAAATAAATTTAACTAATCAAAGCGTCTCCTCAGGTAAGGTTATTACAAATAATTAAACATATTACCATTGACTTTTTCCTAAAAAAAAAAACTTGACTGAAAAAAAAAATGTGGGAAAAATTAAATTTAATTTGTGGAAGTAATTTTCACTATACCAATTCTTTAGAGGACCCCACTGCCCTTTGCCCATATGAATTTCCAGGTGGCTTCTCGAGTCTTTCATGACTAAACAATTTTTTTTGTAGATCGTAAAAACTCACTTTAAACTTTTTAAAATTCGTCTATGGGTGAACGTTAGCTAAGTGATTTTCACTATACCTATTCTTTAGAGGACCCCAATGCTCTCCTCTCATATGAATTTCCAGGTGGCTTCTCGAGTCCTTCATGACTAAACATTTTTTTTTGTAGATCGTAAAACTCACTTTGAACTTTTTCAAATTCGTCTATGGGTGAACGTTAGCTAAGTGATTTTCACTATACCTATTCTTTAGAGGACCCCAATGCTCCTCTCTCCTATGAATTTCCAGGTGGCTTCTCGAGTCCTTCATGACTAAACATTTTTTTTTGTAGATCGTAAAACTCACTTTGAACTTTTTAAAATTCGTCTATGGGTGAACGTTAGCTAAGTGATTTTCACTATACCTATTCTTTAGAGGACCCCAATGCTCCTCTCTCATATGAATTTCCAGGTGGCTTCTCGAGTTCTTCATGACTAAACTTTTTTTTATGTAGATGGTAAAACTCACTTTGAACTTTTTAAAATTCGTCTATGGGTGAACGTTAGCTAAGTGATTTTCACTATACCTATTCTTTAGAGGACCCCAATGCTCCTCTCTTATATGACTTTCCAGGTGGCTTCTCGAGTCCTTCATGACTAAACATTTTTTTTTGTAGAACGTAAAACTCACTTTGAACTTTTTAAAATTCGTCTATGGGTGAACGTTAGCTAAGTGATTTTCACTATACCTATTCTTTAGAGGACCCCAATGCTCCTCTCTCCTATGAATTTCCAGGTGGCTTCTCGAGTCCTTCATGACTAAACATTTTTTTTTGTAGATCGTAAAACTTACTTTGAACTTTTTAAAATTCGTCTATCGGTGAACGTTAGCTAAGTGATTTTCACTATACCTATTCTTTAGAGGACCCCAATGCTCCTCTCTCCTATGAATTTCCAGGTGGCTTCTCGAGTCCTTCATGACTAAAAATTTTTTTTTATAAATCGTTAAACTCTCTTTGATCTTTTTAAAATTCGTCTATGGGTGAACGTTAGCTAAGTGATTTTCACTATACCTATTCTTTAGAGGACCCCAATGCTCCTCTCTTATATGAATTTCCAGGAGGTTTCTCGAGTCCTTCATGACTAAACTATTTTTTTTGTAGATCGTAAAACTCACTTTAAACTTTTTAAAATTCGTCTATGGGTGAACGTTAGCTAAGTGATTTTCACTATACCTATTCTTTAGAGGACCCCAATGCTCTTCTTTCTTATGAATTTCCAGGTGGCTTCTCGAGTCCTTCATGACTAAACATTTTTTTTTGTAGATCGTAAAACTCACTTTGAACTTTTTCAAATTCGTCTATGGGTGAACGTTAGCTAAGTGATTTTCACTATACCTATTCTTTAGAGGACCCCAATGCTCCTCTCTCCTATGAATTTCCAGGTGGCTTCTCGAGTCCTTCATGCCTAAACATTTTTTTTTGTAGATCGTAAAACTCACTTTGAACTTTTTAGAATTCGTTTATGGGTGAACGTTAGCTAAGTGATTTTCACTATACCTATTCTTTAGAGGACCCCAATGCTCCTCTCTCATATGAATTTCCAGGTGGCTTCTCGAGTCCTTCATGACTAAACATTTTTTTTTGTAGATCGTAAAACTTACTTTGAACTTTTTAAAATTCGACTATCGGTGAACGTTAGCTAAGTGATTTTCACTATACCTATTCTTTAGAGGACCCCAATGCTCCTCTCTCCTATGAATTTCCAGATGGCTTCTCGAGTCCTTCATGACTAAAATTTTTTTTTTGTAGATCGTAAAACTTACTTTGAACTTTTTAAAATTCGTCTATAGGTGAACGTTAGCTAAGTGATTTTCACTATACCTATTCTTTAGAGGACCCCAATGCTCCTCTCTCATATGAATTTCCAGGTGGCTTCTCGAGTCCTTCATGACTAAACATGTTTTTTTGTAGAACGTAAAACTCACTTTGAACTTTTTAAAATTCGTCTATGGGTGAACGTTAGCTAAGTGATTTTCACTATAGCTATTCTTTAGAGGACCCCAATGCTCCTCTCTCATATGAATTTCCAGGTGGCTTCTCGAGTCCTTCATGACTAAACATTTTTTTTTGTAGATCGTAAAACTCACTTTGAACTTTTTAAAATTCGTCTATGGGTGAACGTTAGCTAAGTGATTTTCACTATACCTATTCTTTAGAGGACCCCAATGCTCCTCTCTCCTATGAATTTCCAGATGGCTTCTCGAGTCCTTCATGACTAAACATTTTTTTTTGTAGAACGTAAAACTCACTTTGAACTTTTTAAAATTCGTCTATGGGTGAACGTCGTTAGCTAAGTGATTTTCACTATACCTATTCTTTAGAGGACCCCAATGCTCCTCTCTCATATGAATTTTCAGGTGGCTTCTCGAGTCCTTCATGACTAAACTATTTTTTTTGTAGATCGTAAAACTCACTTTGAACTTTTTAAAATTCGTCTATGGGTGAACGTTAGCTAAGTGATTTTCACTATACCTATTATTTAAAGGACCCCAATGCTCTCCCCCCATATAAAATTCCAGGTGGTTTCTCGAGTCCTTCATGACTAAACATTTTTTTTTGTAGATCGTAAAACTCACTTTGAACTTAAAATTCGTCTATGGGTGAACGTTAGCTAAGTGATTTTCACTATACCTATTCTTTAGAGGACCCCAATGCTCTTCTTTCTTATGAATTTCCAGGTGGCTTCTCGAGTCCTTCATGACTAAACATTTTTTTTTGTAGATCGTAAAACTCACTTTGAACTTTTTCAAATTCGTCTATGGGTGAACGTTAGCTAAGTGATTTTCACTATACCTATTCTTTAGAGGACCCTAATGCTCCTCTCTCATATGAATTTCCAGGTGGCTTCTCGAGTCCTTCATGACTAAACATTTTTTTTTGTAGAACGTAAAACTCACTTTGAACTTTTTAAAATTCGTCTATGGGTGAACGTTAGCTAAGTAGAGGTGAGCGTTACGTAACGTAGATAGTTACAGTAAAGTCGATATTTCTTAAATAACTAATAACGGTTATTATATTTGTAATAACTATTTAATTAAAAAAACGTAATTTAAAAAAAACACAAAATTTTGATTTTTGAGTATTAAAAGGGTTAGATCTCATTATTTCCTTTTATTAGAGTACAAACACGATAGGCTTACGACCGACGGTTGACGAGATAAATTGAAAAAAACATTTTCGACCTTAATGACATTGATCGAGTACCTTTTTTTTAAATTTCATTCGACTTATTAGATGGCATACCATCGAATTCTACCAATAAAATGCAATTGTCAATAAGGTCGAAAATCCTTTAACAACACTGAAATTACTTTCATTGGCTAGATATCATCGATACCTATCGTTTAAGTACAAACACTTTGGGTCTAGGGCCAGGGGTTAATAAGTTATAATAAAAAAACGTTTTGACATGACATATCGTCAGATTACACCAATACCATAACTATGACTCCAAAATCAAAATATAAGCCATGTGGATATAAGACTTATTATCAAAACAACAATTTAATACTTTTATTAAAAAAAAAACAAAATAAAAACTAAAACAAGATAATTTTTAAATACAACTACAAAAAACCTAGAAAGAATGCGACACGGAACGTACCGCAACCAATCACAGCAATAGCGTGAACATCATTAACCACCTCGTCGGAGTGCAACGACGATATTTTAAAAACCGATACAAGAAAAAGAAACTAAAACGAGGATAGCAACAATAACTCAAAAAAAAACACAACGTCAAAAAACCTTAGAACGAATGTGCAACCAATCACGAAAAAACTACTATAACAAAAATCACTAAATATCACAATCACGTGAAGTAACAATAACCACCACGTTACAAGAGTTTCCATCGTTACAAGTTACAACCGTTACAAGCGTTTCAAAGTGATATCCATATAGATAGGTACATTTGTTCCGTCCGTTTAAATCACAAGTTGTGGAATGTCGGCGAGCAGCGACATAGCGCAAAGCGGTGATGTAATGAACTAAGTAAACCAATTTATAACAACTACTACAGAGAGATGGCGCTAATAAATTAAATAATGCAGAATATAAGTATTTTGTGGTCAATAAAACTTTAGCTGTCTATTGGATGTTAAAGATAAAAATTGATTAAAATAAAAGAAGCGGGGATGGAACTGGCGTTCTGTGGTTGTTAAGTTATTTAGATAGAATAGAATCATGTCGCCATTAAAAAAATAAAATAGATAGAAAATTTTAAATAAAGAAAATGTGTTAAAGAAATAATTGTACAATGTAGATAAGTTTTCTGACTGCTGTTATAGTGAATAAGTTTTTATATTAAAAAAATATTCGTGTACCAATATTTTTTTAGTGGTAGAAAATAATTTAAAGCAGTGATTGTTTAGAGATTTATTTGAGAGTAAAGTAGGTACATAAAATTAAAATTATTTTCGGCTTCTTGATTTTTTTTTTTTTTTTTTTTTTTTTTTTTTTTTTTTTTTTTTTTTTTTTTTTTTTTTTGCTTATAATTAGATTTTGTAATAATAACTATAAATAGTTACATAACGGGTGATTAACAAAAAGAAACGTAGCCGTTACGTTACAATGAAATCACGTAACGACCCACCTCTATAGCTAAGTGATTTTCACTATACCTATTCTTTAGAGGACCCCAATGCTCCTCTCTCATATGAATTTCCAGTTGGCTTCTCGAGTCCTTCATGACTAAACATTTTTTTTTGTAGATCGTAAAACTCACTTTGAACTTTTTAAAATTCGTCTATGGGTGAACGTTAGCTAAGTGATTTTCACTATACCTATTCTTTAGAGGACCCCAATGCTCCTCTCTCATATGAATTTTCAGGTGGCTTCTCGAGTCCTTCATGACTAAACTATTTTTTTTGTAGATCGTAAAACTCACTTTGAACTTTTTAAAATTCGTCTATGGGTGAACGTCGTTAGCTAAGTGATTTTCACTATACCTATTCTTTAGAGGACCCCAATGCTCCTCTCTCATATGAATTTTCAGGTGGCTTCTCGAGTCCTTCATGACTAAACTATTTTTTTTGTAGATCGTAAAACTCACTTTGAACTTTTTAAAATTCGTCTATGGGTGAACGTTAGCTAAGTGATTTTCACTATACCTATTATTTAAAGGACCCCAATGCTCTCCCTCCATATAAAATTCCAGGTGGTTTCTCGAGTCCTTCATGACTAAACATTTTTTTTTGTAGATCGTAAAACTCACTTTGAACTTAAAATTCGTCTATGGGTGAACGTTAGCTAAGTGATTTTCACTATACCTATTCTTTAGAGGACCCCAATGCTCTTCTTTCTTATGAATTTCCAGGTGGCTTCTCGAGTCCTTCATGACTAAACATTTTTTTTTGTAGATCGTAAAACTCACTTTGAACTTTTTCAAATTCGTCTATGGGTGAACGTTAGCTAAGTGATTTTCACTATACCTATTCTTTAGAGGACCCTAATGCTCCTCTCTCATATGAATTTCCAGGTGGCTTCTCGAGTCCTTCATGACTAAACATTTTTTTTTGTAGAACGTAAAACTCACTTTGAACTTTTTAAAATTCGTCTATGGGTGAACGTTAGCTAAGTGATTTTCACTATACCTATTCTTTAGAGGACCCCAATGCTCCTCTCTCATATGAATTTCCAGGTGGCTTCTCGAGTCCTTCATGACTAAACATTTTTTTTTGTAGATCGTAAAACTCACTTTGAACTTTTTAAAATTCGTCTATGGGTGAACGTTAGCTAAGTGATTTCCTATTCTTTAGAGGACCCCAATGCTCTTCTTTCTTATGAATTTCCAGGTGGCTTCTCGAGTCCTTCATGACTAAACATTTTTTTTTGTAGATCGTAAAACTCACTTTGAACTTTTTCAAATTCGTCTATGGGTGAACGTTAGCTAAGTGATTTTCACTATACCTATTCTTTAGAGGACCCCAATGCTCCTCTCTCCTATGAATTTCCAGGTGGCTTCTCGAGTCCTTCATGACTAAACATTTTTTTTTGTAGATCGTAAAACTCACTTTGAACTTTTTAAAATTCGTCTATGGGTGAACGTTAGCTAAGTGATTTACACTATACCTATTCTTTAGAGGACCCCAATGCTTCTCTCTCATATGAATTTCCAGGTGGCTTTTCGTGTCCTTCATGACTAAACATTTTTTTTTATAGATCGTAAAACTCTTAATTAATTTTTTTTGTAGAGTTTTACGATCTACAAAAAAAAATTTTTAGTCATGAAGGACTCGAGAAGCCACCTGGAAATTTATATGAGAGAGGAGCATTGGGGTGCTCTAAAGAATAGGTATAGTAAAAATCACTTAGCTAACGTTCACCCATAGACGAATTTGAAAAAGTTCAAAGTGAGTTTTACGATCTACAAAAAAAAATTTTTAGTCATGAAGGACTCGAGAAGCCACCTGGAAATTCATATGAGAGGAGAGCATTGGGGTCCTCTAAAGAATAGGTATAGTGAAAATCACTTAGCTAACGTTCACCCATAGACGAATTTTAAAAAGTTCAAAGTGAGTTTTACGACCTACAAAAAAAAATGTTTAGACATTAAGGACTCGAGAAGCCACCTGGAAATTCATAGGAGAGAGGAGCATTGGGGTCCTCTTAAGAATAGGTATAGTGAAAATCACTTAGCTAACGTTTACCCATAGACGAATTTTAAAAAGTTCAAAGTGAGTTTTACGACCTACAAAAAAAAATTTTTAGTCATGAAGGACTCGAAAAGCCACCTGGAAATTCATAGGAGAGAAGAGCATTGGGGTCCTCTTAAGAATAGGTATAGTGAAAATCACTTAGCTAACGTTCACCCATAGACGAATTTTAAAAAGTTCAAAGTAAGTTTTACGATCTTCAAAAAAAAATGTTTAGTCATGAAGGACTCGAGAAGCTACCTGGAAATTCCTAGGAGAGAGGAGCATTGGGGTCCTCTAAAGAATAGGTATAGTGAAAATCACTTAGCTAACGTTCACCCATAGACGAATTGTAAAAAGTTCAAAGTGAGTTTTACGATCTACAAAAAAAAATGTTTAGTCATGAAGGACTCGAGAAGCCACCTGGAAATTCCTAGGAGAGAGGAGCATTGGGGTCCTCTAAGGAATAGGTATAGTGAAAATCACTTAGCTAACGTTCACCCATAGACGAATTTTAAAAAGTTCAAAGTGAGTTTTACGACCTACAAAAAAATAAATTTTTAGTCATGAAGGACTCGAGAAGCCACCTGAAAATTCATAGGAGAGAGGAGCATTGGGGTCCTCTAAAGAATAGGTATAGTGAAAATCACTTAGCTAACGTTCACCCATAGACGAATTTTAAAAAGTTCAAAGTGAGTTTTACGACCTACAAAAAAAAATTTTTAGTCATGAAGGACTCGAGAAGCTACCTGGAAATTCATAGGAGAGAGGAGCATTGGGGTCCTCTTAAGAATAGGTATAGTGAAAATCACTTAGCTAACGTTTACCCATAGACGAATTTTAAAAAGTTCAAAGTAAGTTTTACGATCTACAAAAAAAAATGTTTAGTTATGAAGGACTCGAGAAGCCACCTGGAAATTCCTAGGAGAGAGGAGCATTGGGGTCCTCTAAAGAATAGGTATAGTGAAAATCACTTAGCTAACGTTCACCCATAGACGAATTTTTAAAAGTTCAAAGTGAGTTTTACGATCTACAAAAAAAAATGTTTAGTCATGAAGGACTCGAGAAGCCATCTGGAAATTCCTAGGAGAGAGGAGCATTGGGGTCCTCTAAGGAATAGGTATAGTGAAAATCACTTAGCTAACGTTCACCCATAGACGAATTTTAAAAAGTTCAAAGTGAGTTTTACGATCTACAAAAAAAAATGTTTAGTCATGAAGGACTCGAGAAGCCACCTGGAAATTCATATGAGAGAGGAGCATTGGGGTCCTCTAAAGAATAGGTATAGTGAAAATCACTTAGCTAACGTTCACCCATAGACGAATTTTAAAAAGTTCAAAGTAAGTTTTACGATCTACAAAAAAAAATGTTTAGTCATGAAGGACTCGAGAAGCCATCTGGAAATTCCTAGGAGAGAGGAGCATTGGGGTCCTCTAAAGAATAGGTATAGTGAAAATCACTTAGCTAACGTTCACCCATAGACGAATTTTAAAAAGTTCAAAGTGAGTTTTACGATCTACAAAAAAAAAATTTTTAGTCATGAAGGACTCGAGAAGCCACCTGGAATTTCATATGGGAGGAGAGCATTGGGGTCCTCTAAAGAAAAGGTATAGTGAAAATCACTTAGCTAACGTTCACCCATAGACGAATTTTAAAAAGTTCAAAGTGAGTTTTACGATCTACAAAAAAAAATGTTTAGTCATGAAGGACTCGAGAAGCCACCTGGAAATTCATATGAGAGAGGAGCATTGGGGTCCTCTAAAGAATAGGTATAGTGAAAATCACTTAGCTAACGTTCACCCATAGACGAATTTTAAAAAGTTCAAAGTGAGTTTTACGATCTACAAAAAAAAATGTTTAGTCATGAAGGACTCGAGAAGCCACCTGTAAATTCATATGAGAGAGGAGCATTGGGGTCCTCTTAAGAATAGGTATAGTGAAAATCACTTAGCTAACGTTCACCCATAGACGAATTTTAAAAAGTTCAAAGTGAGTTTTACGACCTACAAAAAAAATTTTTAGTCATGAAGGACTCGAGAAGCCACCTGGAAATTCATATGAGAGAGGAGCATTGGGGTCCTCTAAAGAATAGGTATAGTGAAAATCACTTAGCTAACGTTCACCCATAGACAAATTTTAAAAAGTTCAAAGAGAGTTTTACGATCTACAAAAAAAAAATTTTAGTCATGAAGGACTCGAGAAGCCACCTGGAAATTCATATGAGAGAGGAGCATTGGGGCCCTCTAAAGAATAGGTATAGTGAAAATCACTTAGCTAACGTTCACCCATAGACGAATTTAAAAAAGTTCAAAGAGAGTTTTACGGTCTACAAAAAAAAATGTTTAGTCATGAAGGACTCGAGAAGCCATCTGGAAATTCCTAGGAGAGAGGAGCATTGGGGTCCTCTAAAGAATAGGTATAGTGAAAATCACTTAGCTAACGTTCACCCATAGACGAATTTTAAAAAGTTCAAAGTAAGTTTTACGATCTACAAAAAAAAATGTTTAGTCATGAAGGACTCGAGAAGCCACCTGGAAATTCATATGAGAGAGGAGCATTGGGATCCTCTAAAGAATAGGTATAGTGAAAATCACTTAGCTAACGTTCACCCATAGACGAATTTTAGAAAGTTCAAAGTGAGTTTTACGATCTAAAAAAAATATGTTTAGTCATGAAGGACTCGAGAAGCCACCTAGAAATTCATATGAGAGAGGAGCATTGGGGTCCTCTAAAGAATAGGTATAGTGAAAATCACTTAGCTAACGTTCACCCATAGACGAATTTTAAAAAGTTCAAAGAGAGTTTTACGATCTACAAAAAAAAATTTTTAGTCATGAAGGACTCGAGAAGCCACCTGGAAATTCATATGAGAGAGGAGCATTGGGGTTCTCTAAAGAATAGGTATAGTGAAAATCACTTAGCTAACGTTCACCCATAGACAAATTTTAAAAAGTTCAAAGAGAGTTTTACGATCTACAAAAAAAAAATTTTAGTCATGAAGGACTCGAGAAGCCACCTGGAAATTCATATGAGAGAGGAGCATTGGGGCCCTCTAAAGAATAGGTATAGTGAAAATCACTTAGCTAACGTTCACCCATAGACGAATTTAAAAAAGTTCAAAGAGAGTTTTACGATCTACAAAAAAAAAAGTTTAGTCATGAAGGACTCGAGAAGCCATCTGGAAATTCCTAGGAGAGAGGAGCATTGGGGTCCTCTAAAGAATAGGTATAGTGAAAATCACTTAGCTAACGTTCACCCATTGACGAATTTTAAAAAGTTCAAAGTGAGTTTTACGACCTACAAAAAAATAAATTTTTAGTCATGAAGGACTCGAGAAGCCACCTGAAAATTCATAGGAGAGAGGAGCATTGGGGTCCTCTAAAGAATAGGTATAGTGAAAATCACTTAGCTAACGTTCACCCATAGACGAATTTTAAAAAGTTCAAAGTGAGTTTTACGACCTACAAAAAAAAATTTTTAGTCATGAAGGACTCGAGAAGCTACCTGGAAATTCATAGGAGAGAGGAGCATTGGGGTCCTCTTAAGAATAGGTATAGTGAAAATCACTTAGCTAACGTTTACCCATAGACGAATTTTAAAAAGTTCAAAGTAAGTTTTACGATCTACAAAAAAAAATGTTTAGTTATGAAGGACTCGAGAAGCCACCTGGAAATTCCTAGGAGAGAGGAGCATTGGGGTCCTCTAAAGAATAGGTATAGTGAAAATCACTTAGCTAACGTTCACCCATAGACGAATTTTTAAAAGTTCAAAGTGAGTTTTACGATCTACAAAAAAAAATGTTTAGTCATGAAGGACTCGAGAAGCCATCTGGAAATTCCTAGGAGAGAGGAGCATTGGGGTCCTCTAAGGAATAGGTATAGTGAAAATCACTTAGCTAACGTTCACCCATAGACGAATTTTAAAAAGTTCAAAGTGAGTTTTACGATCTACAAAAAAAAAGTTTAGTCATGAAGGACTCGAGAAGCCACCTGGAAATTCATAGAAGAGAGGAGCATTGGGGTCCTCTAAAGAATAGGTATAGTGAAAATTACTTAGCTAACGTTCACCCATAGACAAATTTAAAAAAGTTCAAAGTGAGTTTTACGATCTACAAAAAAAAATGTTTAGTCATGAAGGACTCGAGAAGCCACCTGGAAATTCATAAGAAAGAAGAGCATTGGGGTCCTCTAAAGAATAGGTATAGTGAAAATCACTTAGCTAACATTCACCCATAGACGAATTTTAAAAAGTTCAAAGAGAGTTTTACGATCTACAAAAAAAAATTTTTAGTCATGAAGGACTCGAGAAGCCACCTGGAAATTCATATGAGAGAGGAGCACTGGGGTCCTCTAAAGAATAGGTATAGTGAAAATCACTTAGCTAACGTCACCCATTGACGAATTTAAAAAAGTTCAAAGTGAGTTTTACGTTCTACAAAAAAAAATGTTTAGTCATGAAGGACTCGAGAAGCCATCTGGAAATTCCTAGGAGAGAGGAGCATTGGGGTCCTCTAAGGAATAGGTTTAGTGAAAATCACTTAGCTAACGTTCACCCATAGACGAATTTTAAAAAGTTCAAAGTAAGTTTTACGATCTACAAAAAAAAATGTTTAGTCATGAAGGACTCGAGAAGCCATCTGGAAATTCCTAGGAGAGAGGAGCATTGGGGTCCTCTAAAGAATAGGTATAGTGAAAATCGCTTAGCTAACGTTCACCCATAGACGAATTTTAAAAAGTTTAAAGTGAGTTTTACGATCTACAAAAAAAAATGTTTAGTCATGAAGGACTCGAGAAGCCACCTGGAAATTCATATAAGAGAGGAGCATTGGGGTCCTCTAAAGAATAGGTATAGTGAAAATCACTTAGCTAACGTTCACCCATAGACGAATTTTAAAAAGTTCAAAGTAAGTTTTACGATCTACAAAAAAAAATGTTTAGTCATGAAGGACTCGAGAAGCCATCTGGAAATTCCTAGGAGAGAGGAGCATTGGGGTCCTCTAAAGAATAGGTATAGTGAAAATCACTTAGCTAACGTTCACCCATAGACGAATTTAAAAAAGTTCAAAGAGAGTTTTACGGTCTACAAAAAAAAATGTTTAGTCATGAAGGACTCGAGAAGCCATCTGGAAATTCCTAGGAGAGAGGAGCATTGGGATCCTCTAAAGAATAGGTATAGTGAAAATCACTTAGCTAACGTTCACCCATAGACGAATTTTAAAAAGTTCAAAGAGAGTTTTACGATCTACAAAAAAAAATTTTTAGTCATGAAGGACTCGAGAAGCCACCTGGAAATTCATATGAGAGAGGAGCATTGGGGTTCTCTAAAGAATAGGTATAGTGAAAATCACTTAGCTAACGTTCACCCATAGACAAATTTTAAAAAGTTCAAAGAGAGTTTTACGATCTACAAAAAAAAAATTTTAGTCATGAAGGACTCGAGAAGCCACCTGGAAATTCATATGAGAGAGGAGCATTGGGGCCCTCTAAAGAATAGGTATAGTGAAAATCACTTAGCTAACGTTCACCCATAGACGAATTTAAAAAAGTTCAAAGAGAGTTTTACGATCTACAAAAAAAAATGTTTAGTCATGAAGGACTCGAGAAGCCATCTGGAAATTCCTAGGAGAGAGGAGCATTGGGGTCCTCTAAAGAATAGGTATAGTGAAAATCACTTAGCTAACGTTCACCCATTGACGAATTTTAAAAAGTTCAAAGTGAGTTTTACGATCTACAAAAAAAAATGTTTAGTCATGAAGGACTCGAGAAGCCACCTGGAAATTCATATGAGAGTGGAGCATTGGGATCCTCTAAAGAATAGGTATAGTGAAAATCACTTAGCTAACGTTCACCCATAGACGAATTTTAAAAAGTTCAAAGTGAGTTTTACGATCTAAAAAAAATATGTTTAGTCATGAAGGACTCAAGAAGCCACCTGGAAATTCATATGAGAGAGGAGCATTGGGGTCCTCTAAAGAATAGGTATAGTGAAAATCACTTAGCTAACGTTCACCCATAGACGAATTTTAAAATGTTCAAAGAGAGTTTTACGATCTACAAAAAAAAATGTTCAGTCATGAAGGACTCGAGAAGCCACCTGGAAATTCATATGAGAGAGGAGCATTGGGGTCTTCTTAAGAATAGGTATAGTGAAAATCACTTAGCTAACGTTCACCCATAGACGAATTTTAAAAAGTTCAAAGTGAGTTTTACGATCTACAAAAAAAAAAGTTTAGTCATGAAGGACTCGAGAAGCCACCTGGAAATTCATATGAGAGAGGAGCATTGGGGTCCTCTTAAGAATAGGTATAGTGAAAATCACTTAGCTAACGTTCACCCATAGACGAATTTTAAAAAGTTCAAAGAGAGTTTTACGATCTACAAAAAAAAATTTTTAGTCATGAAGGACTCGAGAAGCCACCTGGAAATTCATATGAGAGAGGAGCATTGGGATCCTCTAAAGAATAGGTATAGTGAAAATCACTTAGCTAACGTTCACCCATAGACGAATTTTAAAAAGTTCAAAGTGAGTTTTACGATCTACAAAAAAAAATGTTTAGTCATGAAGGACTCGAGAAGCCACCTGGAAATTCATATGAGAGGAGAGCATTGGGGTCCTCTAAAGAATAGGTATAGTTTAAATCACTTAGCTAACGTTCACCCATAGACGAATTTTAAAAAGTTCAAAGTGAGTTTTGCGACCTACAAAAAAAAATGTTTTGTCATGAAGGACTCGAGAAGCCACCTGGAAATTCATATGAGAGGAGAGCATTGGGGTCCTCTAAAGAATAGGTATAGTGAAAATCACTTAGCTAACGTTCACCCATAGACGAATTTTAAAAAGTTCAAAGTGAGTTTTACGATCTACAAAAAAAAATGTTTAGTCATGAAGGACTCGAGAAGCCACCTGGAAATTCATATGAGAGAGGAGCATTGGGGTCCTCTTAAGAATAGGTATAGTGAAAATCACTTAGCTAACGTTCACCCATAGACGAATTTTAAAAAGTTCAAAGAGAGTTTTACGATCTACAAAAAAAAATTTTTAGTCATGAAGGACTCGAGAAGCCACCTGGAAATTCATATGAGAGAGGAGCATTGGGATCCTCTAAAGAATAGGTATAGTGAAAATCACTTAGCTAACGTTCACCCATAAAAAATGTTTTGTCATGAAGGACTCGAGAAGCCACCTGGAAATTCATATGAGAGGAGAGCATTGGGGTCCTCTAAAGAATAGGTATAGTGAAAATCACTTAGCTAACGTTTACCCATAGACGAATTTTAAAAAGTTTAAAGTGAGTTTTACGATCTACAAAAAAAATTGTTTAGTCATGAAGGACTCGAGAAGCCACCTGGAAATTCATATGAGAGAGGAGCATTGGGATCCTCTAAAGAATAGGTATAGTGAAAATCACTTAGCTAACGTTCACCCATAAAAAATGTTTTGTCATGAAGGACTCGAGAAGCCACCTGGAAATTCATATGAGAGGAGAGCATTGGGGTCCTCTAAAGAATAGGTATAGTGAAAATCACTTAGCTAACGTTCACCCATAGACAAATTTTAAAAAGTTCAAAGAGAGTTTTACGATCTACAAAAAAAAAATTTTAGTCATGAAGGACTCGAGAAGCCACCTGGAAATTCATATGAGAGAGGAGCATTGGGGCCCTCTAAAGATTAGGTATAGTGAAAATCACTTAGCTAACGTTCACCCATAGACGAATTTAAAAAAGTTCAAAGAGAGTTTTACGATCTACAAAAAAAAATGTTTAGTCATGAAGGACTCGAGAAGCCACCTGGAAATTCATATGAGAGGAGAGCATTGGGGTCCTCTAAAGAATAGGTATAGTTTAAATCACTTAGCTAACGTTCACCCATAGACGAATTTTAAAAAGTTCAAAGTGAGTTTTGCGACCTACAAAAAAAAATGTTTTGTCATGAAGGACTCGAGAAGCCACCTGGAAATTCATATGAGAGGAGAGCATTGGGGTCCTCTAAAGAATAGGTATAGTGAAAATCACTTAGCTAACGTTCACCCATAGACGAATTTTAAAAAGTTCAAAGTGAGTTTTACGATCTACAAAAAAAAATGTTTAGTCATGAAGGACTCGAGAAGCCACCTGGAAATTCATATGAGAGAGGAGCATTGGGGTCCTCTTAAGAATAGGTATAGTGAAAATCACTTAGCTAACGTTCACCCATAGACGAATTTTAAAAAGTTCAAAGAGAGTTTTACGATCTACAAAAAAAAATTTTTAGTCATGAAGGACTCGAGAAGCCACCTGGAAATTCATATGAGAGAGGAGCATTGGGATCCTCTAAAGAATAGGTATAGTGAAAATCACTTAGCTAACGTTCACCCATAAAAAATGTTTTGTCATGAAGGACTCGAGAAGCCACCTGGAAATTCATATGAGAGGAGAGCATTGGGGTCCTCTAAAGAATAGGTATAGTGAAAATCACTTAGCTAACGTTTACCCATAGACGAATTTTAAAAAGTTTAAAGTGAGTTTTACGATCTACAAAAAAAATTGTTTAGTCATGAAGGACTCGAGAAGCCACCTGGAAATTCATATGAGAGAGGAGCATTGGGATCCTCTAAAGAATAGGTATAGTGAAAATCACTTAGCTAACGTTCACCCATAAAAAATGTTTTGTCATGAAGGACTCGAGAAGCCACCTGGAAATTCATATGAGAGGAGAGCATTGGGGTCCTCTAAAGAATAGGTATAGTGAAAATCACTTAGCTAACGTTCACCCATAGACAAATTTTAAAAAGTTCAAAGAGAGTTTTACGATCTACAAAAAAAAAATTTTAGTCATGAAGGACTCGAGAAGCCACCTGGAAATTCATATGAGAGAGGAGCATTGGGGCCCTCTAAAGATTAGGTATAGTGAAAATCACTTAGCTAACGTTCACCCATAGACGAATTTAAAAAAGTTCAAAGAGAGTTTTACGATCTACAAAAAAAAATGTTTAGTCATGAAGGACTCGAGAAGCCATCTGGAAATTCCTAGGAGAGAGGAGCATTGGGGTCCTCTAAAGAATAGGTATAGTGAAAATCACTTAGCTAACGTTCACCCATAGACGAATTTTAAAAAGTTCAAAGTGAGTTTTACGATCTACAAAAAAAAATGTTTAGTCATGAAGGACTCGAGAAGCCACCTGGAAATTCATATGAGAGAGGAGCATTGGGGCCCTCTAAAGAATAGGTATAGTGAAAATCACTTAGCTAACGTTCACCCATAGACGAATTTAAAAAAGTTCAAAGAGAGTTTTACGATCTACAAAAAAAAATTTTTAGTCATGAAGGACTCGAGAAGCCACCTGGAAATTCATATGAGAGAGGAGCATTGGGGCCCTCTAAAGAATAGGTATAGTGAAAATCACTTAGCTAACGTTCACCCATAGACAAATTTTAAAAAGTTCAAAGAGAGTTTTACGATCTACAAAAAAAAAATTTTAGTCATGAAGGACTCGAGAAGCCACCTGGAAATTCATATGAGAGAGGAGCATTGGGGCCCTCTAAAGATTAGGTATAGTGAAAATCACTTAGCTAACGTTCACCCATAGACGAATTTAAAAAAGTTCAAAGAGAGTTTTACGATCTACAAAAAAAAATGTTTAGTCATGAAGGACTCGAGAAGCCACCTGGAAATTCATAGAAGAGAGGAGCATTGGGATCCTCTAAAGAATAGGTATAGTGAAAATCACTTAGCTAACGTTCACCCATAGACGAATTTTAGAAAGTTCAAAGTGAGTTTTACGATCTAAAAAAAATATGTTTAGTCATGAAGGACTCGAGAAGAAACCTGGAAATTCATATGAGAGAGGAGCATTGGGGTCCTCTAAAGAATAGGTATAGTGAAAATCACTTAGCTAACGTTCACCCATAGACGAATTTTAAAAAGTTCAAAGAGAGTTTTACGATCTACAAAAAAAAATTTTTAGTCATGAAGGACTCGAGAAGCCACCTGGAAATTCATATGAGAGAGGAGCATTGGGGTCCTCTAAAGAATAGGTATAGTGAAAATCACTTAGCTAACGTTCACCCATAGACGAATTTTAAAAAGTTCAAAGTGAGTTTTACGATCTACAAAAAAAAATGTTCAGTCATGAAGGACTCGAGAAGCCACCTGGAAATTCATATGAGAGAGGAGCATTGGGGTCTTCTTAAGAATAGGTATAGTGAAAATCACTTAGCTAACGTTCACCCATAGACGAATTTTAAAAAGTTCAAAGAGAGTTTTACGATCTACAAAAAAAAATTTTTAGTCATGAAGGACTCGAGAAGCCACCTGGAAATTCATATGAGAGAGGAGCATTGGGATCCTCTAAAGAATAGGTATAGTGAAAATCACTTAGCTAACGTTCACCCATAGACGAATTTTAAAAAGTTCAAAGTGAGTTTTACGATCTACAAAAAAAAATGTTTAGTCATGAAGGACTCGAGAAGCCACCTGGAAATTCATATGAGAGAGGAGCATTGGGGTCCTCTAAAGAATAGGTATAGTGAAAATCACTTAGCTAACGTTCACCCATAGACGAATTTTAAAAAGTTCAAAGTGAGTTTTACGATCTACAAAAAAAAAAGTTTAGTCATGAAGGACTCGAGAAGCCACCTGGAAATTCATATGAGAGAGGAGCATTGGGGTCCTCTTAAGAATAGGTATAGTGAAAATCACTTAGCTAACGTTCACCCATAGACGAATTTTAAAAAGTTCAAAGAGAGTTTTACGATCTACAAAAAAAAATTTTTAGTCATGAAGGACTCGAGAAGCCACCTGGAAATTCATATGAGAGAGGAGCATTGGGATCCTCTAAAGAATAGGTATAGTGAAAATCACTTAGCTAACGTTCACCCATAGACGAATTTTAAAAAGTTCAAAGTGAGTTTTACGATCTACAAAAAAAAATGTTTAGTCATGAAGGACTCGAGAAGCCACCTGGAAATTCATATGAGAGGAGAGCATTGGGGTCCTCTAAAGAATAGGTATAGTTTAAATCACTTAGCTAACGTTCACCCATAGACGAATTTTAAAAAGTTCAAAGTGAGTTTTGCGACCTACAAAAAAAAAGTTTTGTCATGAAGGACTCGAGAAGCCACCTGGAAATTCATATGAGAGGAGAGCATTGGGGTCCTCTAAAGAATAGGTACAGTAAAAATCACTTAGCTAACGTTCACCCATAGACGAATTTTAAAAAGTTCAAAGTGAGTTTTACGATCTACAAAAAAAAATGTTTAGTCATGAAGGACTCGAGAAGCCACCTGGAAATTCATATGAGAGAGGAGCATTGGGGTCCTCTTAAGAATAGGTATAGTGAAAATCACTTAGCTAACGTTCACCCATAGACGAATTTTAAAAAGTTCAAAGAGAGTTTTACGATCTACAAAAAAAAATTTTTAGTCATGAAGGACTCGAGAAGCCACCTGGAAATTCATATGAGAGAGGAGCATTGGGATCCTCTAAAGAATAGGTATAGTGAAAATCACTTAGCTAACGTTCACCCATAAAAAATGTTTTGTCATGAAGGACTCGAGAAGCCACCTGGAAATTCATATGAGAGGAGAGCATTGGGGTCCTCTAAAGAATAGGTATAGTGAAAATCACTTAGCTAACGTTTACCCATAGACGAATTTTAAAAAGTTTAAAGTAAGTTTTACGATCTACAAAAAAAATTGTTTAGTCATGAAGGACTCGAGGAGCCACCTGGAAATTCATATGGGCAAAGGGCAGTGGGGTCCTCTAAAGAATTGGTATAGTGAAAATTACTTCCACAAATTAAACTAAATTTTTCCCACATTTTTTTTTTCAGTCAATTTTTTTTTTTTTGGAAAAAGTCAATGGTAATATGTTTAATTATTTGTAATAACCTCACCTGAGGAGACGCTTTGATTAGTTAAATTTAGTTATTTTATGAATGACTCTTTAAACTAGTCGGATTATAAATGGCCGCTAACTTTGGCTGCTAACTTCACACAGGTGAAAATATTTACCTAAGCCCAAAAATTTAGAAATCTTCTAAAATTAATGTTACAAAAGGGAATAACCAAAATGAAAAATAATGTGGACACGTGTTAAATTGTAAATAATTAATGTATCTTTGTGTTAATTTTATAAGAATTACGTGGTAATAATCATAATGCAGTTAGATAAATTTAGAATTATCTAAAATTAAATAGATTTTTTTTTTTATTGCTTTTTTGTAACACACGTGTGTCTGGAGACATTATTATTTGTATGAACCAAGTACGATGTGTATATAGCAAAACAGTTTTTTTAATACTTACCGGTATAATTTCTTTGTTTATGAATACTAGAGGTATTAATTTGGAAAACCTATATTTAAAATATATAGATCTTATTTAAAAAATATTAACCATTTCAACACTACTCACAAGGACGTTTTGAGATGTAAAAATGTACAAAAATTTTGAATACGACCCCCTTCCGAGTGACCCCAGCTCTAACATGTCAGAATGGTGACATGAAAAAATATATTATTAACAAGCTGATTTTTGTTTCGGGGCTTGCAAAATATATTTTTTTTTTATAAAAAATGCATCGGCATACAAATACCAACAGGTATTTTTTTTTGGGACCTACACTCGAAAGTCAAGATTATGTTAATCTTTTTTTTATTAATAACAACTTCTTTTTAATTTTTTTCTGTTAAGAATCAAACGTATAACGCCATGAAACTATTGGCATCATGAAGGTAAAAACCGTGCCCGTCTGCGCGCCCCTGGGCGCGTTTTTTTAGCTTCATGATTGGCATACAAAAAAAATGGAAGCGATTAATTACAAACAACAACATAACATGCTGAAGTCCTGTTTTCGCCAGCTTTTGTTTAAAATTGCTTAAATGGAAATCGTATACAATATTACAACTTATTTAGATCCTTAATTTTTTATACATGGTGACTTTGAAGGATTGTACTTTAGGCTAATATGATGTTATACTGATCAAATTGTTATTGTTAAAGTTGAAAAATCAAATTTACCCATGGAACCATGTGTCGCAAATGAAAAAATCAAATGCCTTCTTAGTCATCTTAAATTGACCAATTTTTATATGGAAGCCAAAATTTGCGCGAAAAGTTTTTCGATTAGATCCTCAAACTAGCCCAAAGTACAACCTTTCAAATTCACCCTGTATTAATAACTTGTGATACACACCGGTACACTCGTGACCTAAAAACTACAGTGTTATAACAATCATTAACTACATTTGATACAATAAATACTGACCTATAAAACTTGGTACCGACGTAACCAAAGCCCGACGGACGTCCAGCAAGCAGCTCCAGGAACAACGCGCACGTGTGGGGACAGACATCCGTGAACAGCTCTATCTCAATCTCTCCTATTACGTACCAATTCTTTGTTTTCAATTCCAAATACACCCTGTAGATAGAAACACTTTAATCCCCAGTTTCTATAAAGATGATTCCAGGTACAGTCGACCAAGAAAGTGGTCTATCAAATTTTACACAACTTCCTGTCCAACTTTCTGTCTGTCATGAAGAAGGTTGAGCGTAATGCAAACGTCACTACAATAAATGATAACTGATAGTATTAACTGTCAGAGTATTCTTCAAGGAACGAATCTTATTATTTTATAAAGTGAAAATGAACTTCCAACTCTAGGGTGGTAGACCACATTCTTGACCGACTGTACTTTAATCCCCAGTTTCTATAACGTTGACTCCAGGTACACCCTGCATATATAAACACTTTTATCCCCAGTTTCTATAAAGATGAGTCCAGGTACACCCTGTAGATATAAACATTTTAATCCCCAGTTTCTATAACGTCGATTTCAGGTACACACTGCATATATAAACACTTTTATCCCCAGTTTCTATAAAGATGATTCCAGGTACACCCGGTAGATTTAAACATTTTAATTCCCAGTTTCTTTAACGACGATTTCAGGTATACCCTGCATATATAAACACTTTTATCTCCTGTTTCTATAAAGATGATTCCAGGTACATACTGTAATATAAACATTTTAAACCCCAGTTTCCATAACGAAGATTTCAGGGACACCCTGTATATATAAACACTTTTATCCCCAGTTTCTATAAAGCTGGGTACCCTGAGGCCGTTTAAACGGTTCTTGGGGGCCAAATAGGCACCCATGATGGAATTATTATTATATTTCTATAAAGATGATTTTAGGTACACCCTGAAGATATAAACATTTTAATTCCCAGTTTCTATAACGACGATATCAGGTACACCTGTAGAAATAAAAAATAATAATCCCCAGTTTCTATATAACGTTGATTCCAGGTACACCCGTAGATATAAACATTTTAGCGGCTACGACGAGGTGGGATTATAAAAAATCCCCTCCGCTGGGTACCCTCGGGCCGTCTAGGCGGTCTCGGGCGCCATATATATATATATCATTGGATTTTTGAAAAATTCATTCTTCTAACCGTGAATCGAACTGTTTTTTTTTTTTAATTATATCAAGCGGCAAAGAGAAAGTGGTCATTAAAAAAAATATTTAATTTACGAATCATGATGTTGATGACTTAAAACAATCTGTGGAGAATACTCTAATCGAAATAAATAATCTTGTTTTGAGAAATGCAGTAGGTACAAACCTTGGGACGTCGAATTCAGCTGTGTAAAAAAAGGCTATCATTTCGAACAATTTATTAGTTAAGCCTTTTTTTTTTTTTTTTTTATTCTGTTTTTTTGGACGGGCTTTGGTCATATTAATTGACCATGTCAGCCCCATTGATAAGTTGCAGTTTACACTGAAACTTTTTACATAATTATTATAAATTCACATTATTATTATATATACATTTTTTTAATATTATATCTAGCTTTCTCTACTTTCTCTATATATATTTACAAAATTGTAAAGCATTCTCGCCGTATTAGATGTTGGTTCGGCGAGAATGCTATTAAATGCACCAACATCCCAAATATTTACATTTAAGTCTGCTATCAAGATTTTCCTTTCTGACTCACACCTGACACATTCCCACAATAAATGCATCGCATCTTCTATAAGACCACACCTATCACAGGCTGGAGAGTCTATTTTCTTCATTAAGTATGCAAATTTATTGTAAGGAAGATGTCCAGTACGAAGTCTAAAAGCGTTAATCAGTAATGTTCGATTTAATTTCGTCGAGGCAAACCATGGTATACGAGGAGGCTCACACTGCATAGTCTTGTACCAAATGCCTTTTTCTCGCGATCTTTCATTAAAATACATTTTCCAAAACTCGTGACATTTATTTCTATATTTCGGCAAAAATTCAGAGTAGTATGGGACAACATGTACTACCTCCCCCTCAGTTATCCCTGACTTAGCTAACCGGTCAGCCTCCTCGTTACCTTCTATACCGATATGTGAAGGGATCCACTGCATGTGCACAATATATTTCTTGGACCAAAGCTCAATTATCTTCCTCAAAATAGAGTAGGCAACGGGTGTGCCACCTCGACCAGAGCCACAATGAAGTAAATGCTGAAGGGAACTCTTGCTATCGGTCAAAATTACCGCTCTCCTACAGCCAGTATCAATTATATAAGATAAAGCTTTTGAAATGGCGATAAGTTCTGCGGACATTATTGACAGCCCACTATTAACTTTAAAACACTTTCCACTTCTACGTACTGGGTCATAATAAGCGGCTCCCAACCCAGAAGGGTTCTTAGATCCATCTGTATAAACTTTATACCATCCTTCATATAATATATGTAACTCTTGCAACACGTTACATTTAAGATTACATATTAAGTTTTTTTTTTTTTTTGATAACACCACACTATTTAAATTTATATTTACAATATCATTAAGATTTAAGCTAGACACCCAAGTGTCTAAACTGTACAATTCCAACAATGCTGCGGAAGCAACATTTTCTTCTTTCATCTCGTTATATATTGTTACAAGAAAAGGGATCTTTTTTTTTGACCAAAAACTATTACTACTCATGTTATTTAATTGATCACATAAATCAATAATTACATTATTTTGAACTGATTTTGCTTTTAGGATAAATTTACTTGCTAAAAATCTTCTACGTACAGTCAACGGAGGGATACAAATCTCGCTTTCCATTGCATGAATTGGAGTACTTTTAATAAATCCACCAACAATCCTTAGTGCCTGATTTTGAATTTTGTCTAATTTAGACACATGGGTTTTTACACTATTATGATACAAAAAACTGCCGTAGCCAATTCGGCTTCTAATTAAAGCTATATACAATCTGCGTAAGTACTTGGGATGGATACCCCAGGAGGAGCCCGCCAATACTTTTAATAAGTTAAGAAATTTTTGTGTTCTTTCACAAATATTATTAATATGACATGCCCAGCGTAGAGGCCTGTCTAGCCAAATACCTAAGTACTTATATACTTCAACTGTGGGTAAAGTAAAACCGTTTATTTCTAAATTAATTAGGTCTTTACGACGTCCTCTGGTAAAATTGCAAACTTTAGATTTATTGGCTGACAATTCTAGACCTAATTGATCTAAAACTAAATTAACTTTATTTAGTGACCTTTGCATTTTGGATACATTATTCTGTAATGTTTTTCCAGAGGTATAAAGAACAAAATCGTCCGCATATTGGCATATATTTACATGTAAATTTTCATGGCATATACTTGATGTGACTATGTTGAATAATAGAGTGACAATGGATCTCCTTGAGCCAGACCTTTATTTGTCCATCTAACAAAATCATTACTATCCTTAAAATCACAAAAGATTTTAAGTCTTCTGTCACTTAAGAAGTTCCAAAGGTACTTACAAATTTTACTACCAACATTCAGTTTGTCTAAACATTCAACTACTTTGTCAATTAATACATTATTATATGCGTTCTCTATATCCAAAAAACACGCCAAGGTAGATTGGTTTTTACCCAATCCAATCTGAGCTTGTGAGACTAGGCGCGACACACCGTCAATACTCGACTGGGCTCTCCTAAAACCAATTGTATTGGAAGAAAGAATTTTATTTTTTTCAATAAACCATTCAAGGCGTTTTGTTAACATGGTATGGAAGATTTTACATATAACTGAAATTAAAGATATCGGTCTAAATTTGGACACTGCATTTTGATCTACTATTTTTGGAATTAATAAAATGTGTATATTTCGCCAATGTATAGGAATAAAACCAGAACTTAGTATTAAATTATATAAAGACAGTAAATATTTTTTTCCAATGTCTGGAAGGTTATAAATCATAGAGAAAGATATATCATCTTCCCCAGGAGCAGTATCTTTCTTTTTTATACTATTATTTAGTTCATGTAATGAGAATTCTACTTCAAGAGTTTTGTTTAAGGAGTTAAACATTGGGGTAGCAGGTAAAACTGAAAATGGAGCCAAATTATTTAGCAAGTTCTTTTTGGCTTCTGGTGATGCGTAAACTCTCGGCTTTTTATAACCTTTCATCCATCTCATTTTATTCCACATTTCAGAAACGGAGGTCGACTCGTCTATGGAGTTACAGAAATCGTACCAACTCTGACTCTTTTTCTGCCTAATAATTCGCTGGGTCTCAGAAATTCTTTCTTCCAACACACTTAAGTTGTGAGGGGTGGGGTTGCGTCTAAATAACTTAAGGGCTTGTCTACGCTGGGCCACTAACTTGGATAGTTCTGAGCACCAATACCTTTTTGGTTTAAATTTACTTTTAGGATCAGAACATGTTTTGGTCAAAGGAATGCAATCTTTGGCAGCATTATTCATGCAATCTAAAAAGTGGTTATATTTTTCTTCTAGGTTATTTATGCTAGGTTCATTGGGTAATAGGTATTTTATAATTGATTGGCGAAAAGCCACCCAGTTAGCCTTTTTAAAATTACGTTTTTGTATAAAGTGTTGTGTATCAAAGTAATTCATATAAATTTTTAAAATTAAATGGTCACTACCTAAATTTTCATTAGTTACTTGCCAATTAAGGTTTATTACTATATCAGAAGTTACAAATGTAATGTCTGGGGATGATTCCTGAAGGGTATCGTTTACAAGCTTAATTCTAGTAGGTTGGCCATTATTTAAGGAAGTATAACCACTTTCTAAAGCAGAGTCCATTATTTTGACGCCTCTAGTATCATTTTTAGTAGACCAATTTGTGTGGTGACCATTAAAATCGCCAGCAATCATAGACTTTTCAGAAAACAATGAAAACAAGTCATCCCAGTCAGATTGTGTTGTCTGAATAGAAGAAGGACAATATACAGATATAACATTTTCAAGATATTTACAATTTAAGAGTTTAATATGTACAATTTCTATACCTGAATTTTTAACCACAGTTGGATATAAAATAGATTTTAATGATTTATGTACCACAATTGCTACTCCCCCATAAGAGTCCATCCTGTCGTTTCTAAAAATATTATAATCACTCATTTTCAACGAAGATTCCGGTTCGAGCCAAGTTTCGCTTATAACAGCTATATGTATTTTATCTTGAGCTAACAGACATTCAAATGAAAGAATTTTTGGTCTAAAACTTTGTGCGTTCCACTGAAATATATTTAATGTGAAGTCTTTACTCGCCATTGAATATATTAAGTATTTTCTGTAATATGTTACCTTCAGAATTAATAAAATAATGCGTAATTTCGCTAAGTATATATTTAAAAATAGACTTAATCTTCTCTTCAAAATTTGTTTCAGAAAACACTATTTCTTGATTTTTTTTTAATATTCTCAAAAAGTTAAAACTATAGTCTGATTTTTTTTTAATTTTCTGTTTTGGGCTCTCTGTCTGTGTTTGTATTTGTTCTTCCTGTTTATTGACCAATATTGTTTTATTTCCACTTTGAACTTTCTTCTTCTTTTTCTTGATTTTTCTCATCTTCTGTATGTCGTTCTGTACATTATTATCTTCTGAACTATCGACTGAGTTATTAATTGTCTCTTTCGTACATGAAAGGTTGTTCAGTAAAGCGTCCCTATAACCCCGTGATAAGGTAGGTAGAGGTATTGAAAAATTTTCATCTTCGTCAATAAGCGATTTCTTTATTAAACTCTCATCACTAATTTCAATTGCCTTTTTAAAAGTACAATTTTCTTTAGACATTATTTGGCGGATTTTCTTTTCTTTTAGAAATTGCGGACAAGATTTATCTAATGACATATGTGGTCCATTGCAGTTGATGCATTTAAAATTAGTAATTTCGCAATTGGGGCGATTTTCCCCACACTTTGGGCATAATACTTTATTAGTTGGACAAGCCCGTCTTGTATGTCCGAACTTCCAGCAACCTGAACATTGCGTTACAGGGAATACGTGTGGTTCTACTTTAAATCTGCAGCCAAAACCATAAATAAAGGCTGGCAGATTTGAACTTCTAAAACATACACGAACAGTCTCACACTCCACCCATTGGCCTGAGCTAAATTTTTTTAACCTTTTAATATTTATAATTTCATATTCGCTCTTTAAATTATCAAGTAACTCCTGTTCCTCAGTCTCAATATCTATCTGTTTAATTAAACCATATGAGAAACTAACCTCGTTTGCCCTTTTAATCCTGTAACCGCGGTTACATAAGTTTTGATTATTTACCAAATTTGTGGCATCCTTTTCATTGTCAAATTGGATAAGTACTTTGTATTGGCTTTTGTACTTGATTTTTATGATATTTTGAATACTTTCCTCTCTCAAAATTTTAGCCAGCGCAATCTGCTTAGGTAATGTATCCTTTAATGATGTTATACAGACTTCATTTTTATTTTCCTCTTCATTATTTTCATTTTCCGTGTTTGATTTGCTAGGTAATAAAGCGGTGAAGCGATTACGCTTAGTGCCTCTTTTATTGGGGATGGAATCCATATTTTCTTCGTTATATAAATCATTACTCGGGGCCGATTGGATCCCCGTAATATTATAAACTTTGACGCCTAAATTGTCCCACTCATATTCGGTATTTTCGTGTAACAACACGCTCACCTGCTCACATTCCATCACGTTTCTATCGTCACCACTAGATCCAGCTAAATCAGGATCGTTCACTTTCTTTATTTCACTCATTTTTTTTTTTCGAAACTAAAGGGTAGAAATGAAAAAAAGACATCGCGAGTTAATACGTGCGTCCGCAACAAAGGTCCGCGCGCGACTGTAGTTAGGCCTTAAAACAATAAACATATTTTCTTTAAAATAAGTAGGTACTTTCATTTAGATTGATCCTTATAAGCGGCATTACTCGTACTAACTATTATTTCTTCTGTGGCGACACTATCAGCTGGTGCAATAATACAAGATTTCGTTTCTGGTAAGTTAGGAAGGGACTAAATTTTATAGCAACATACTCACCTAGGTCGTTTAACACCACAAGGGCATCTAAACAGTACATCTTCACAAATATCCTCAGCGGGGAATAGGATAAAGGGTTTTTGAGCCTTTAGAAGTATTTCTTTTCTATTCTTCTTCCAGCAATCAAGAAGTTCTTTCGTGGTTACTACTTTTGGGCCCTAAAAAGGAAACATGTTGTTAACACTACCTTACTTTTTAGTGAAAATAGAGTAATCTAGACATTTCCAACAAAAAAATATCCACCATAGATTTTACCCTACCCTTTAAAAAAACATGAAGCAGTGTTTAGTTGACTTAAAAAAAATATATAATCCAGTTCACTTACAAAAAAACTGCGTACCTTGGCCTAACTAAACAAAAACAAAAATACCCACAAAATAGCTCCCGTAAGTACCTATATATTTCCCATGGACAGTAGGATATCGACATCCTAGGTCAGAGGCTCCATGATAGAGCCTCTATCATGGGTTTGCGCATTGTATCAACGTAACGTATACGTGAGCAACAACCAATAGGATCGCTTTATTCAATCCTGTTACCAAAAATAAAGCGATCATATTGGTACGTATACGTTTGCAAATATACGTTACGTTCCTACAATGCGCAAACCCATGGTATAAACCCATCCTCTGTGGTATTTCCGTACTTGTAGCAAACCACAGTAAATTGTAGCAAGATATGGCGGACTGGCACTACTACCAATGCAATGCACCTCTCCATACCCTTTGAGTATTTTACGCAGTAGTACCTATAGTTAAGTGGGCAGGAAAAGGATTCGCGAACTAGAGCGTCAAAAAACATCTAAATGTGGTTTTCAGTTATAATAAAGTATTTTTTTTGGAAAATCAGAACATGGCGGTGTAGATTTTATTTACTCGATCCTAATTACATAATTTCTTTATAAAAAATCTGTCTAATTTAAAAATGAGAACTAAAGTAATATTTTTAGAATCATAAATCAAACTTTGGGTGTCTTTTCAAAAGTTATTATATTTTTTTTTATAAAAATACTATCTAATTAGGATCGAGTAACTAATATTTACACCTCTACGTTCTTTTTCTGTAGAAATAAACTTTGATATCACTGAAAACAACATTTACACGTTTTTAGACGTTCGAGATCGCGAAATCTTTTACTGGCTTCTTAACGCGAAAGAAAATGTTAAAAAAACTCAACTAGGGCCACCGTACCTAAATATGTAGGTATATTCCCAAAATGAATAAGTGTTTGGCGGACTTTTAATATAAATAATAGGTAGGTAGGTACTTACAATTCTTTTTAAAAGTAAATATAAAGCCAAGTTACTTTTGTTGATTCTGTTCCAAAAATCCTTCCTTTTATAATAATAAAGTACGTTTTGTTTTGGCAAGGTGTTCCAACGGTTATCCACTTTACCCTGTTGGGATAAATTAACGATAACAAAAATAATTTTATCTATCCTTGGAATGGCGGGTTTTGGGAAAAGCCTGTACAGCGATTTTAAATGCGATCTATGCATAAATCTATTTCAACAAGTAAATGTTTAATTTAGTTTTTTAGTTTAATATCGGGAAAATTACCTTTTCCTTAATTTTATCTCAAAATATTTGGTACAGAATTTGTATTTTTTAATTACCCAAATTTTAATGTAGAACAAAATAGCTTTGAGAACAAAATAAACCATCGGTGGGCAATTAAATTTTTAATGGAGCACGGGATGTGATTTTGTACTAACACATGGGAAGCAGACCTACAAAGTCCATGAATGGAGTCGATTGATACATTTCTGTTTAAAAATATCGATCGCCACTATGCCGGTTGAATGATGCGGTTACGAAATGGGCGGCGACATGGACGTATTTGCATTACGAGTCTATTTTAATATCCTCGCTGCTTTATCGTCAAATTAATTGGCAATTTCGTAACCCCTCATGAAACGAGACTACACCATCGACAAGAAATCGATGCAGTTGTCTCCGGAAAGTTCTCACACTTATCGGATTTTTATATGAATCTGAGAATGCAATCCCGAAAAATTTTGTTAATTCATTGTCAGTCTAAAAGCGATTTCCTATGACTATTGGCGAATAAGGTCCTTGGTCTCTTTATCACAATTTTCCACTCTATACCTAGTAGTTTTAGATAATGATAGATCATTAGTATAAAAAACTAGACCCGCAGTTTCATCCGCAGTTTAATTTATAAGAAATCGGATCGAAAATAAAATTAATCCCATAATATGTTACATATCTTTCTATTGGTTTCTCTTGTTTTTTAGTTTATCCGGAACGGTTATAAACTATCAAATGTTTTTTCTTTATAATAATACTATTATTGACTAATAAACTCACCCCAATCAAATGGTAATACATAATGGCATTCAATAATTTGATATTTTCATTCATAATCTTAGTCGAACGATTTGAGTATGATTCTAAATTTCGATATCTAACATTGGCTTCCAGGCGAGGCGACTGTGCGTCCACTTTTGACTTTACATTTGGAAACTATAAAAAATATACTATAAACTATAAATAATATAGTATTTGGTTGAGTAGAGAGGGTAGTGAACACAGTGCAGGTGAGAGTTAAAAAGCCTTTAAAACTACTTCGTGGTCTCAAAGCCGGGAACGCTGAAGTTCATTCTCCTGCCTTCCAACCACGCGATGGACCGCACCCGCACGATGAATCCATGGATAGCTAAGAACATTCTTGGCTGGAATATAACTCCACCGCTGGGGCTGTCTAGGCGGTCTTGGACGCCGTAACGTAAGGCACCTGTGATGGTACATCATAATATAGAGGCTTTGGGATAATATGAGGCTTATTTATAACACATGGTTCCATGGGAAAAGTTGTTCGATTTGATAAGAAGAACCCAATAGTCTGTGTATGCATCGACCAGAAATACTTGACCAAACATTGTTTGCTATTGTAACTACCTGGTGGTAAGCAGACCTAAATAGTCCGTGACGACGAACGACGAAACCTTTAATAAAATGTTATGTAGATACGTATACTGATGCGTAAAACTGAAGTTCGCCTTAGAGTAATGTAGGTTAATTTCTCTAGGGTCCCTGGGTAATTACCTACATTAAACTCTAGGATCCAAATTCTAGGATCCCAGGGTAGGTAATTATTATTCGTCTATGTTTTTATTTTAAATGTAACGTTAGATGTTAGTTTAAACTTGTCATTTAAAGAAAACATTTAGGTATTGGTTCAATAGCAACGACACAAAATGATGAAAACCTGTAATACTTACCATGTAATAGAGTAAGTACCTACATGACTAAACCTTTCCTATTGAACGTAACGTTTCTAACTTAATACGATAGCAGTCTCATAGTAAAGCTTCAGAATATGGTCGAATAGGTATGTACTTACCTTAGATTTTTTTCTCTTAAATTTCATTTCTTCAACTTCCGGTGGAGGAGAAGGTTATTGAACTAATGTTACGGATTTCTTTAAAACTAGTTTTCCTAAAGCCATGTTTTATTGTACAGATACTTACCCACAATTTTGATTAATATTTAGTAGATATAAATAGTTCTAGTAGGCCTCGATTTCAGTTATCTACTCGTATAGGTATGTTTTATACATACAAACATATCATCACGGGTGCCTTACGGCCGAGACCGCCTAGACGGCCCCAGGGTTACCCTAGCGGAGGGGTTTTAATCCCACCTCGTCGTAGCCGATGGTATGAGTCTACACTGAACAAGTGGCTAGCTCGTCGCGATGTTTTGAATAGACTCAATAATCCATCTGTAATCAGTTTCACAATTTGGTATAGTGAAACCGGAGTATAGTGAATTTGGTATATGTACATTTTTTTTTAATTAAAAACTCATTGGTACACACCGGGATTCGAACCAGGGACCTTAGTGTTTTTAAATCCAAGGTCTAACCAACTCGGCCACCATGTATATTTTATCTTACTATTATTTTGACATTATTAAGTATATTTTGGAAGGTTGTATATACATGGGCTGGAAGCCCTACCAGACTGACCAATTCAAAAAACTTTCCCATTGTGTCGCAAAAGAAAAAAAAATGACTTAGGCATGATACAATCTATTAATGTTAAAATATCCAATTTGTATTTTGTACACTCATGTGATGCTCGAAAAGGACAAAAAACACGTTTTTTTAGCATAAGTCTGGAATTTGACCTCATTCGCGGGTCAATCTTGGCACAAGGTATGTATAGGATCATATCAACCCATAACATAGGAATTCGAAAACTTTATCCAGGGCTTTTCTACTTGGAACGACATTAATATAAGGAAGGAAGGTCTCAATAACTTCGCCAGGCCGACCGGCCGATCTCGTTACCACCGCCCATACAGATGCAAAAACCGTCAAGTGACCTAGTCATGTTTCTGTTTTAGTCTGTGGGTTTACCGGTTTTCAGGAGATTACTACAACGATTTCTTGTTGAGGTGGTAGTCTCCTTACGGTTACAAATTGGGTGGTTGAATTGATAATAAGTCAGCGAGTATATTAAAATATACACGTAATGCAATTCGTCTTGTCGTCGCCCAATTCTTTCGTAATCGTATCTTTAGCCGGCATAGTGGGGGCGATGTTTAAGAACAATTATTGATCGACCCCATTGTTGGACTTTGTAGGTTGCTGACCATCAAGTAGATACAAAGTCACATGCCGTGCTCCAATAAAAATATAAATAAGTATGATTATACCCAGCAGACGGTTTCTTTAGCAGTCAGTAAATCAATATCATATTGTAGGATAGTATTGTATTTAGCTCTCTAACTATAAAAGGGTAACCGTCATCAGAATTCAAAATTAAATAAAAATGCATAGAATTAATAATACTTAAAACTTTATTTTTATAGTAATTTTCCTAAATAATATTAGTATACTAAAACCCAAGTAAATGGCTGTCTGATTTCGTCTTATTTTTTAAATGGCGAAAGATTTTCCTGAAACAATGTATTTTAAAATTAGATATTTTAAAAGTGAAATTGCAATAAATAAAATCTTTGTATGCGGGACTCGAACTCACGACCCTCGCTTTTGCGGCAAGGTCCACTGAACCAACCAGGTACCAGTCATCCATCATAGGTAATTTATAAAATGTATAGTTCAGTAGCACAGAATGGATACCGAAACATAACTACTAGGTCACTTAACGGTTTTTTCATGTTTTTCATAATGACACAAACTAAGCTCTAGGCTTGTACTTTGTGAACCAGAAACAATGATATTAATACATATTATATTTTATAAACACCCAGAAAAACGTACTAATATTTTTTTGCCATCGGTGGGAATCGAGCCCACGACTTCCGGATACAACGCCAAAGGCGCAACCACTAGTCTACGAAGGCGGTCAAACGGAAAGTCATGTGTATGACAGTATGACATTTCTTCTTCTCTTTTGATTTATGGCACTCTCTCTCTATTAGCTTTGGGAGAGAACTACTGCCAAAGTTGCGTGCGTAAGGTACATGGTAGTGTACTTGCATTTTAGTATTACTACAAAGACAACCTATTGTTGTTCTGTAGCTCTACCACATTTTTTTGCTAACAATTTCTACTATAGTCGCTAGTAACTATAGATAGGAATCAACCAATAAGAGAGGTGCATTAGAAAAATAAAGCGATCCTATTGGATGATCCCTATCTATATTTACCAGCGACTATAATAGAAACTGTAGCTTTTGGTCAGTACCCCTAGTGTGAATTTTCTAACTATTACTTTGCGATTGAGTTAACTAAAATTTGTATGGGAAATAGTTCAGCGCTCCAAGCGGAAATTTTGTGAACTAAAAATGTGAGCCTTTTTGACCAATCACATATTGGTCAAAATGTTAAAGCGTTAAAGCAGTAGAAAAGTTAACGCGAAAGTAAATGTTAAAAAAACTCACACTAGGGCTATTGAAATAAAAATGTGAAGTAAGTATGACCCTTACCACAAAGTATTAGGCACATGTCCCCAATCCTCGGGTATCTTCCCCACCACCTTCCCAATCTCCCCCTCCCTGAGTTCCTGTTTGGTCATCAGACACTTGACCCGAATGGCTCGAGCTATAGGACGTGACGTCACATCCGTCTGAATCATCACTTCCCATACTGTGCGGAGTTGGGTGTTTGCAACCTGCAATAATAAGTTTTTTTTAATTGTGGTTAAGTCACTGCGCAACTGATAACAAGGTTAAGCAGATGACAACAAGGCTGGACCTGGGATGGGTGACCGCTTTGTACAACGAGGCTATACCATCATAAACACCGCAACATTCTCGTCACTTGTTAGGTGTTGCCTCCGAATACCATCGGCGAAATGAGGATGGGTTAATCCTTCCGCTGTGTACCCTGAGGCCGTTTCAACGGTTCTCGGGAGCCAAATAGGCATCCGTGATGGCATTTATTATTATTATTTTATTGGAGCGCCGGCATATGACTTTGTATTCACCTGATGGTAAGTAGACGTCAATCAACACATTGTGGTTTGTGTAGTTTTCCCACTGTGTCGACTATAATGATGTGGTTACGAAATGGGTGGCGACAAAAACGACTTTTACGAACCTACTTTAAAATCCTTGCTGCTTTATCATGCAAATCAACCGCTAGTTTCGCAACCGCGGCCTGAAAGGAGACTCGTCAGAAAATTGGTGCCCTAGTATCTTGAAAACCTGAGAACCCACTGACTAAAACCTAAATATGACTAGGTAGCTTGAAGGTTTTTGCATCTGTATGGATGGCGGTGGATATAAAGCTAAGGGATGGGTTAATTTTATTTTATATAATTACCTTAAGCATAAGATATCCATCAGGAGTAAATGTATAAGCCAGCCGCAGTCTGCAGTCTTCCATCACCTGTCCCCACCGCTTGGTCTGGTATAGAGTCACCACAATCCTCTTCAGCAGCGCGGGGATCTCTGAGGCTGATACCGAGCCTGACACCTTCATGTGATGGTTAATGCAGCGGTAAGCCACCTGTATGCATTGGTAAGCCACTGGGTTTTCATCTGGAAAATTAAAATTACTTGGGTAAAGAGGATATTTAGATTTTTTTTTATTGGAGCAGGCATGTGACATTGTATCTACCTGGTAGTGAGCAGACCTACAAAGTTCATGAATGGGGTCAATCAATAATTGTTCTCAAACAACATTGATCGCTCCCACCATGCCGGCTAAATGATGCGTTAACGAAATGGGTGGCGACAAAGACGAATTGCATCACGAGTATATTGTAATTTACTCGCTGCCTTATCGTCAATTCAACCACCCATTTCGTAACCACACCCTGAATGGAGATTACCACCTCGACAATAAATCGATGCAGTAATCTCCTTAAAACCGGTGAACACACAGACTAAAACCGAAACATGACTATTTCACGTCACTTGACGGTTTTTTCATCTGTATGGGCGATGTATCATGATCATGTACTGAAGATGATAGTACTGAAGAAGATGATACTGAAGATGTAGACTACTGCTATATATAGATATGAACCCACGGATAGCTAAATGACATGTGTCGTTTTTTAAGAGTACATTGTGATTCTTGTATCCATGTGTAGCTAATAATATTATCTTGTCTTTTCCAACACGGTCCGAATGGCGATAAAACCGTTTTTAGTTCATAATCACCGGTCCGATTCAAAAATCGCGAAGTGAAAACTCACTTTGTAATGTCAAATAAAACGCCAATAGTTTCATTAATTTTATTATATTTTTAATATTTGTTTACATAAATACCAAAATACAACACTATTTAATAATTATTTTGTAAATTTTATTACTTTCCTCAAAAATATGTTTTTAGATAAATGTCATTCTGACAGCGCCCACAGGGATTACATACAGAAGCAAAATCCAATATGGCGTCTGTAATGGCGTCACTATTAATGTCAAATCATGTAGATTCGGACCGGTGCTGAGAGGGTTGACATCGATTTTAGCGTGCATCGGAACGCAAGGTTTATGAGTACATGGTATATGACTGTTGTATCCATGCATAGCTAATAACATTTCTGACTTTTTTTACATGATTACATGGGATGTGGCTCTCGCGTCTGCTTGTTGGTAAGTAGGTCCTGCAGACTCTATTAACGGGAACGATGAATACAATGTGGTTTAACAAGAGTATTAATAATTATTCTCACTATGACGGATAAATTATTAGGTTACGAAACTAAATACAAATTTCGCATTACAAGTATTAATATCCTCGCTGCTTTATCATCAAATCAACCGTCTGTTTTGTAACCGCAACCAATTGTATAAGTAATTTATGTAGTAGTTATCCAGAAAAAATATATTATACATTAGCTGCGCCCGCGACTTCGTCCGCGTGGAATTTAACACAAAAGTTATTTTATTATTATTTATTTATATTAATAAAAATAAATATAAAATTTCAAAAAAAGAAAATAGCTTAAGTTACTTATTATTACATCAGCTATGCCAGTGAAAGTCCCGTCAAAATCGGTCCAGCCGTTTCAGAGATTAGCCGGAACAACCAGAAGACAAAAATTAAAAGAAATTATGGTATATGTATCATGTATACATGCATATGCATTTAGTAAAAATCGGTTATTTCAATATTACAAACAGACACTCCAATTCTATTTATTTGTATAGATGTATAGATTAGCTTTTGCTTGCAGGTTCGCAAGTAGATGGAAGACCTCTTAAGTTTTTGTGTAGAAAGCTAATTATGAAACATTATTTTGACATATCGCCATTATCTTCGTTCCTAATCAGATCTGTGATAGCTTTTAATTAGAAATAATAATTATAATAGTTCAAATTTCGAATCTTAAAATGAAAGAAGGCTTCCTTTAATAAAATAAATACCATAACGGGTGCCTTTTTTTGACTTTCGAGAATCGTAAAATTGGCCTCAGGGTACCCAGCGAATGGATTAACTCGTCCTCATTTCGCCGATGGTATTCGGAGACAACACATAACAAGTGGCGGACTTGTTGCGGTGTTTATGATCTTAAAGCCTTGTTGTATAAAGCGGTCACCCATCCCAGGTCTGGCCTTACTGTCATCTGCTTAACCTTGTGATCGGACAGTGACTTAACCACTAGGTTGGGTTGCTATATCCTTAGTTTCATAATTATTCTTTAGGTTCTGATTAGATTTTGTTTATCTAGAGCACGGCATATGACTTTGTATATACCTGATGGTAAGTAAAATCCATGAATAGGGTCGATCAGTACATTGTTGTTTAACAGCATTGATAGCTTCCACTATGCCGGTTAAATTAAAAAGAATAAACACCTACCTTCCTTGACAATCTCCAAGCCGATGTCTCGAATAAATGTATCGTGGGTGACTTCAGTATTGTGCTTGTTGAAGCTTATGGTCAGTCTCAGGCGAGAATGAAACAACAGGAAGCACCACGAGCTAGGCGTCTCACTCTCCCATTCGCACATTTTTGATCTAAAATAGAGAAGAAACTTATATTTTAGTGGGAGGAAGGCCCACAAATAACCGGACACGTTGCCACCGCCCCATGAAACTAATAATAATATATGGAACCGCCTTAATGCCTTAAATGGCCTATAAAACAAAATGTCAAACGAGTTCGTTGCCGCTATATTCTGTTCTCACTTCAACCAATCAACGCTCAGTGATTTTGTTCTCACTCTTTTTTAATTGTATGGTGGCCATCTTCTGTTCTCATAACTAGAAAGGCGATTTAAGGCCCGTGGGTGCCTGCCAATCCTTATCTCCATGCACCGCCCATACAGATACAAAATCCGTATCCTAGTCATGTTTCGGTTTTAGTCTGTGGATTCACCGGTTTTCCGTGCATTATCAATTTCTTGTCGAGGTGGTAGTCTCCTTTCATGGTGCGGTTACGAATTGGCGATTTATTTGACTATAAAGCAGGGAGGGTATAAAAAGGACTCGTAATGCAAATACGTCCTTGTTGCTACCCATTTCGTAACCGCATCATTTACTAGACATAGTGGGAGTGATTAATATTGTTAAACAACACATGTGTTGATCGATTCCATGGACTTTATGACCTACAACTTGCTTAACATCAAGAAAATCCAAGGCACATTCCATGCTCCAATAAATAATTAACAATAATAAAACAGCCCTCAATAACTTTCAGGCGTTAAATAAAATAGCATTTAGTTTTACATTACATTGTTCTGAGGCCTTGTTCTACTTAAATCACTGCAAATCTAAGTTAAAATTTGACATATTTTCCATACAAAATATGTCATGTCAAAAATCGATTTTCAATGTTTTATGGTGTGAGCGTTAGATTGTCAAAATAGCATGTGGCCGCAGGGATCCTACCACCTTCTCTTAGAGCAGTTCCATTTACGAAAGAACACTACTTTAATGCAAGTTTAATTAACAGAATGCTCAGTTTTTTCTTTTTACTTTATTATTTACTGGAGCATGGCATGTGACTTTAGTGTCTCACTAGCAATTTAAACATAAATAAAAGTAGTAAAAACTCACCCTATAAAAGGTAATTTTTTTACTGTATGAACTAATTCAGAATCTTGTGGCATATAATAATCACAATCTGTGTCCTGCACAGACTTCTCACCATCTTCAATCATAGACACATCCTCTTCATTAATAGCTTCCTTCTCTTTAACATAAATTATTTTTTCAGTTTGATTTTTAGTTTCAATCTGTGATTGTTTTAAAGAATCCATAACAATATTCTTAGATTTATCATCCATTTTATTCACACCATAACATTCCTTTATTAATTCAGTAGTAATTGATTGGTCTACTTTTTTTCTATCTTTAATATCAATTAATGAATTATTGTCATTAAATTTAACACATTTCTCGTTATCTACACAAATAGTTAATGTTTTCTCGGGACTTTGTACGTTTAAAGGACTATTAGACTTTCTTAAAATTTTAATTTGAGGTTTAGGAGTAATGTCAACTTTTATATATTCAGTTGGTTCATATTTATTAGGACTATAATTTCTTTTTCTAGAAGTAGTTTCGAGTTTTTCTTCGTTCTCATCAGTTTTTATACATTTATCAGTCTTATTTATTTTGTAACTGTCTACAATTTCATTATTTATTACAGTTAAAGATTCTTCAGCTAAAAGTTCTTTGTTATTTTTCATAATTATCACAGTGTTAACTTCAGTTTCCTTAATTTTTGTATTTTCAACACCATTTGAATAAGCTAAGGACTCTTTTATAATTTTCAGTTCAGCCTCATCTTCTATTACAATAATATTTTCTTTTACTGATTCAAGTAGAGCAATATCATTTGTTTTAATATCAGTTGATGTTTTATCATCAATTGAAATTGGATTGTACTTATGTGCTTCTATATTACCTAATGACGGAAGTGAAACATTATTTAAAGGATTTGTATGATCAAATGTTAAAACTTTTTTCGACGACACAAAAGTAGTATGTCTTCTGTTTTCTTTTTTTGTCTTTTTTGGGCTGTTTGTTTTAGCCACGGATTTCATTTTATTAAGGTCAATCTCCATATCTATTTGGCTTGAAGCATTTAAATTAGCTTGGATATTTATATCAACAGATTTTACTTCTTCATTGTTAATTTCACAAGGCACATCAGCCATTGGTTTAACTAAATCATTCATTAATTCTTTAATATTATCAGCATCTATTATATATGGGGGAATTACAATAGATTTATTTGAGTCTTTAATGACAGACGATTCAGCAACAGCAGCTTTCTTTAAAGGTGTTGGTTTTAATTTAGAATCAATGTCATTTTGTTCGGTTTCTTCGACGTCATCATCAAATTGTAATGTTCTAGCAACATCATTACTATTTCGTATTGATATTTTACGTGGTTGAGCAAATTCTTCATGAGACGGCTCCATTGAATCGTCGACAGTGTTATCGAAATTTATTCCAGATTTCCTTAAAATGGCATGGGCGAGAGATATATTGTTTAACATTGCTGTAGTATCCTGAAATGAAATATAATATATACTTACACACACTGGCATCTGCCCCCTAATATAAATGTGATAAAATAATAGTTTTGTCAAATTTCAAAATGTTTTAATAAAAAATATTGCAATAATATTACCATATTAGTTATCTTGGACTCTATATGCTACGAATGCTACTTACATTACTGCCAATAACATATCCTTTAAAAGTTATTAATGTTAATTGATATTAAATTAAAAAAAAAAATCTATACCAATATATCTATAAAGAGAAAAGATTCGATTGTTTGTGTGTTCCCGATAAACTCGGAAACTCCTAAAAATTTTTTTAACAAAAAGCTCTATTTTTGTGATTAACATGTCCTGTATTTCATTTTCGATCCGATTTCTTTTAAATCAAACGGCGGAGAGATCGCGGGGCACAGCTAGTAACTCAAATTAAAAAGGGAGGCTAATAAATCTATATACAACTAGGCTTTGTTAATAATATTTTTAATGCTATACAATTCTATTGGGTAGGCCTTTTACGCCGTACAACGTTAAGCTAAACTTTAAGTCTGACAATTTTCAATGTGTCCAGTTGGCAATACGTCAGAATTGCATCATATCGATTTAAGTTTAACTTAGCGTTTTGCGCGTAATCACCCTACTGGACCCAAATTCTGATGCTTTCGACTTACGCATCGGTTCGATATATTATAATGTAAAATGACAGATAACCATAACTTTCAGCTTCATTCGAATATATCGAGGCGACGCCCGACATACATGTCGTATGCTTGGGCACCGGGCCTTATTAACTTATTAATGCGTGAGGAGCAGGTAAAGTCTAGTCTACAATAAGTCTAAAGATGCGCGTCCCCAATTGCACTAAAAGTAGGCATGTATGTGTACAGACACAATAAATTTAGTGAGTATTGGTCACACACACCACACTCACCCACCGGCCGGGTAAGAATGTGGGAGATCGCATCAACCAACACCTACGCATCACATAAGTTATAAATTAAAATATTTACATCAATTTAATGAAAAATGTTGTTAAAATAAAATACCTTACCTTGTTGTGGGCACTAAATGTAGGTTCCAGTGCTTGTGTCATAGATACATCTGCATCAATATCAGATTCATTAAATATTTCAGTTTTTCCTGTGTCAGGCTTATCCTTAATTTCTGTCATAGAAATATCCAAATTTTCTTCATATTGGTGTAAATCAGCAGTATCTAAAGTAATATTCGACTGTATAGCATCCTTTTGCAACTGTTTCATATTTTCAACTTCAATGGTTTGTGACAATTGTAAATTCTCTTCTTGATGAAAATTATTCGGTAAATTTTCGTTGACATTTAAAACAAGAGTTTGGATTTTATAAGGGTTAGTTATATGAAAATTAGACAAATGTAAACTTTTGTTTGTTTCAGTTTTGTTAACCATATCTTGAACTTTTGATAATTCATTTTTAAAATCTGTTGTTAAACTATTATCAACCTTTTCTATAAAACTGTCACTTAAAAATGATTGAGAGTCTTCTTTATCTAAACCACTATACTCCAAAAGATCAGGTTTAATACCAGGAGAATTTGTGTTAACATGATTAACATTAGTTTCACATTGAGATTTGGATATATCAACATTTTCACAATTAGTTAATAATTTAGTATTAATTTCATTATTTGATATACAAATTTCATTATTATCGAATGTAGACTCGTTACACATGTTTTGAATATTTGTTTCGTTTAGTTGTACAGCGCTAGATTCATTACCAAAATCATTAATGTTTTTTGTTATATTAAAAGATTTTCCACTATCATTAGAAATATCAGCTTTAACAGGTAAAGCAGGCGTCATTGATATGTCAGCTCCAAAGTCGCTAGATTCAAAAATAATAGATTTCCTAATTTTTATTTCATTTGGTTCAATTAAATTAATTACAGGTTCGGACAAAGTAAGTTCCGGCATTGCTTCATTATTGTCAAAATTAATAATATTTCTTGATTCACTTTCTATTCCATCCCTCGTATTCTTTGTTACAACTTTAACTTGCGTCGTTGATATGGCAGCCTTAATATTAGTAGACTCAAAAATAACTGTATCTCTTTTATCAGTTTCATTATGTGTAATTAACCCCATTATAGGTTTAGTAACAGACATATCTGCTATTATATCATCTTTATTAAAATGTATAGTATTAATTTTTAATGCATTTTCTGTTTTACCTATTGTAGTTTTAGATACAACTTTAGCTGGAGTCATTGACATGTCAGCTCCAATATGGCTAGATTCATGAATAAGTTTGCGGTATGTTTCGGTTTCTTCAGCTTCAATCAACCCAATTATAGTTTTAGTTACAGAAATATCTGCCATTGTATCATCTTTATCAAAATTAATTGTATTTCTCCTGAAACAGCTTTCTATTTTGTCTGTAGTAGTTTTAGTGACAGCTTTAGATTGCGTTATTGACATATCAACTCCAATATTGCTAGATTCAAAAATAACTGTTGGCCTTGTTTCAGTTTCTTTGGTTTCTATCAACCTAAGTATTGGTTTAGTCACAGAAATATCTGCCAGTGTATCATCTTTATCAAAATAAATTGTATTTCTTTTAGCAGTTTGTATATTATAATCATTATCTGTAAGATTTTTACGTGGGTCTTGGAATGTTTTCGACATACAATTGTCTGTATTTTGTGAAAATTCATCGTCAATAAAAAGCTTTTTCGGTACAGCATCTGTATTTTGAATTTTTTTATTAATATTTATGGTTGCAGGCAAAGCGTTTGTCATTGAAATGTCAGCTCCTATATCACAAGATTCGAATATAATGGTTTTTCGTTTTTCATTATGTGTATTTATTATTCCTTTTACGGCTTGAGTCACAGAAATATCAGCCATTGCATCATCGTTATCAAAATGTAATGTCGTTCTCCTTGGTTCAATTCTACCTAACAATGCTTTTGTAACTGACATATCGCCATCAAATATTTTACTTTTTGATGCATCTACATTTGTAACTAAAACTAAATTTTCACTAGCAGTATATTGTCTAGTAACATTACAATTTGTAGTTTCTTCAGATACAAAATTAGGCAAATCATCGTCTACATTAAGTATAATTGTTTTTCTTTGCACTTGAGGTTGGTTATTTGCCAATTGCAATTGGTTTAAAGATTTTCTAGTACTATCTTGATCATGAGATGGTAAAACATTCCCAATTCTTATCTCTGGTGAAACGTCGTGATATATGTTATCTTCTAACAACTCTACTGGTAATATCTTGTTAATTACAGCTTCAGTGACCGACATATCTTGATTTGCGTATATTGATTTTCTTCCAGCAGCTTCAATGCTGCTCTTATTAGTAATACATTGTGTCATAGAAATATCTCCTTTGTTGTCGGCTTGATCAAATATAATTGTATGTTTGTGATAACATTTGTTACCTTCTAACAACTCTACTGGCATTCTCATGTTAGCTTCAGTGACAGACATATCTTGATTTGCATATATTGATTTTCTTCCAGAGGCTTCAATACTGTTTTTATTAACTATACATTGTGTCATAGAAATATCTCCATTGTTATCTTCTTGATCAAATATAATTGTATTTTTTTTAGAAACTAGGTTTATTTCGTCTGTTGATAAACTAGTATTTATATTTTCAAGACGAACTTGAAAATCATTGTTGGTATTTATCGCACCAGGCAATGCTTGTGTCATAGATATATCCACTCCAATATCACTGGGCTGAAAAACAATAGTGCTTCGCTTTTCGGTGTTAGTGGACATTACTCCAATAACACCTTGTGTAACAGAAATATCTCCCATTTTATCATTATTATCAAAATGTATTGTAGTTCTTCTCGGAGGATGCTCAAATCCGCTAATTACACCTTTTGTTACAGACATATCTGCGTCAAAAATTTGACTTTTTAAAGGTTCTGTACAATCACTAATATTTAACGGAGAACACAATAAACCTTCTTGTTGATGTTTAGTATTACTACTTTGAACTATAAGTGGTACATCAGAATCAAAATTTGGCAAGTCGTCGTGCATATTAACTTCAATGGTTTTTCTTTGTTGAATTTCATCTCTAATTTGCTGTATTGGAACAATATTATTATCTTGAATAATTGTGGGTATAATGTTTTCAATATCAATTTTATTTGCATTAGATAAATGCATTCGTTGTTTAAAGGAAGTGTTATCTTCTAATACTGAAAACTCTCGTTTTTTAAAGTCAAGATCATCCTGGACTTGAATGTTACTTAAAATAGACATATTAACAGATGCGCTATGAGTTTCACTAACAACTCTTTCTATTTTAGTGGATGTTGAAGGCTGATCATCATAATCAGCCATCAACATATTAGATAAAGATCCTTTGCTCTTAGATTTGTTCACAGTAGGATCCACAAGTTCATTTAAATCTGCGTCTATACTAGCATATTTAAGTTTTTTACCATCAAAAACTAGTACTTTTTCTGGAGCTTCTTTTATTATAAAATTGTCACTGTCACGTGTAGCAACATATGGATTTACAATAATATTTTCTTTATCAGTGATCCAATCTTTGTCTAAAGTAGAATTCCTCTTAGTTTCCTGATAGGAAATTGATTTTGAAACTTCTTGCACTTTAGGGTCTGTAATAGTATCTGTTATTGACATATCTGACTGTTCATTTGGTCTGTGTGTCATGTCTAAATCAACTTCGATATATTGGGAAACATTTCTACCCCTAAAAGGTCCACCTAGTAAATTATTATCTACTCTTCCAAGATCATCTGTTATTTCATCCAAATCGTCTTTAACAGGCCTGTCTGTTACTATAGTTTGTATATCAGAGAAATCAATATTTATCCTACCAGAAGTTTCTCCAAAATTGGGATTAATAGATTCAGAACCAAATACTTTACTAGCCTTTTCTGTAAAGTAACTTAATTCGAAATTTTGAGTAGGGGCTTTAACTTTAACTTCATCAGTTGTGTGTTCCAAATTTATTTGATTTGTTACATTTATATCATTATATGTAGAATTAATTTGAATTAAACTTTTTGGATTTCCAAATGTATTAACACAGTCAGTTTCTATTTCTTGAAACTGATTTTCAAATATTCTGACATTCTGGCTGACAATCACAGCTGATCCTTTTGGATGGACATCTGACTCATTACCTAAGGAATCTGACTTATTATGCTCTACATAAATGCTCTTCCAAGTGGTTGTTGCTTCGTGTGTTACAAACTCTCTGAAATAAAAAATAATAATCTTTTATTGCTCTCCATAGTACTCTCTCAATAAAATATCATAAGGGCCCTGTAGTCAACTTCACGCCCATACAAAAAAACTTTCAATATATAGGTTAAAATTAACATCCAACACAGAAAGATTAATAAGAGTGAATTTTTAACCAACTTAAAAAAAGAGTTTATACAAGATGATGCATATATTGATACTGGGTGATTACTTATTTTTTCACCCATGCCACTGAAGAAATAATAGTACAAGTACAGAAGCTCCACTCCGAAAGATCAATTAAATAAAAAGCTACTCTTACACCGACACAATAAAGCTCAGAGATTGCAGAGCGCTAATGGCCTACATTTGTATTCACCTAAAGTTGCCTCTCTTTCTATCGCGTTATTTACTTTTCTGACGACGTTAGGGTTGTCTTCTTTTAAACAAAACCTAGGTTTACTTACTTACTACTAAGTACCTATACTTAGTAGTAAGTACGTAGATCATTTAAAAAAAAATTAAGATGTCTGCTCCATAGGAATTTTAACCTAAGAAGATACAGAAGCCATAAGGCACACTACATTGTCTATGCAACTAAATATTAATTTTCGGTGACAAAAGAAATAATAGTAGGTACAAGTAGTATAGGTAGATTATGTGGAATGATATAAGTGCAAATAATACCTCACAGATTGTAAGTTGAAAGAAAAACAAAAACATTGCCTCAGTATACATATTTGCTTAGTCTATGTTATTTATTATTGTAGATAACTATAACAAAAGACAACATTTGGAAAGGTGGCGAATAAAATTCGCATTCTTATAATCAGACTACTAGACACACGTTATTTTTTTTAGTGTACCTGCCTAATAATAACGTATTTGGATTTATTTACCTGTTTGGGTCTTTTGAAAGTTTGAAAAACGTAAGGTCCGATTCCTTGTTACTATTTAAGCAACCGAATGTGGCACAATAAGCTTTAGACCTCATTTTAGTTAATATTAAATATCGCGACGAGGCGCGTTAGTGAGTATCATACAAACGTGCGACTCGGCCGGTGCGCGGCAGCCCTCAAAAATTAAACCCATCCGTGGGTACGACCGGGTACTTGTAGCTTCATACCTAAGCGCGGAGTGGAACATCCCTGCCCATGCCAAAAATTATTTTAGTGCAGAACTTAATTTTGAAAAAAAAGTAACAATATTTCTAAAAAAAAAAAAAAAAATCTCATATTTTAATCTGATGGTGGAAACCTAAGATATTTGATAGAATTTAATACTCTTAAAGACACTGCATCTGTTTTTACGAAGTCGGCTTTCCCCATACAAAATGAGCTTTCGCTCTTCCACAAATTCTATACATGGTTTATTATTTTTGTATTATTTATTGTTAAATTTTATTTTAGGTATTTTTTAATTAGTTTATAATTTTATTTCTTATTATCTTAATAGTAGGTATTATTATTGATACACCCTTGATTTGATATAAGCACGCTGCTCGCCTAATATTTAATATTAATAATAACCAAAATATTATTACATTCAATTACCAACATAAAAATAATAATTTATCTTCAACTAACTGCCTAGTTGTAATATTGTAGAAGTGGGTCGTCGACGAAACTTACAACGTTTACGAAAAATGATCAACTACTCTCTGTTCACAATGAGAAAGGTCCCCTGAAGGTTGACATAGACTTTATTTTTAAATAAACTTGTTTGTTTAATAAATATAGCTTCTGTAAAAAAAAATAGGCAGAGATACTAAATGTTAATTTAAGATTTAGAACAGATTATGCAATGAAAAATGTTTTAAATAGAAGATTTATGTAAAATATCTTTATATATTGTTGTAAAATAACTATGTACATGAGCGTAGCCAGGATTTGAAATCGGGGGGGGGGGGTTTAAGATTAAATTTTAAATTGTTTTTTGGGTAATATTTTTGAACGATAAAAAAAAAAGTCACAATATTTGAGCATAGAAATATTTTACCAATTGCGAAATCGGATTGTTTGGATGAAGATTGTTTTAAACAAGCGTAAAATTTTTCGATTCAAGATAAGATCACTCTATAATTTGGGATGAATTTCGGATAAATGTCATTTCTCTGAAAAGTATCCTCTTCATACATGAAATAAGTAAAAAGATCGATGCAACTTTTAAACATTTACCGTCATAATAATAATTACAATAAATTGTGCGTAATTTGAAATCACGGAAAAGTGGTATTGAATTTTCACAACATTATCCCAAAACTTTCCACCATCACCAGTCATACGAGGGGCGCATGGCAATTTTCGCAATTTTTTTTTGTGATGGAAACTTTAATGTTTTACACCGGCATGACAATGCACGACATTAAAAAACCCGAACAGATCAACGGTATGTCTAGTACATTAAAACAACCAGTTGACGTTTTTAACTTATTTGAAAAAACGTCAGTGTGAGTATTTTTAACATTTACTTTCGCGTTAACTATACTACTGGGTATATATGATCAATCAACGGATGGTACACTAAATTAACCTAAATAGTTATTTTAAAACCGCATCGCTGCTTTTTAACTTTGTTTGAATTTAAACAAAGTTTGTCATTCATTTTATGTACAAGAATAAGTTGTTTTTAACATATATTATAGTGAAATTGATCGCTTGACATGTCGTCTTCAGTCGCATTTTTTTATTTATTTATAATAAAATTATGATGTATTTAGGTATAAATACACATTAAAACCACAATATACTATTTATATTGTTTATTCATAAGTCTACAAAAACGACCTCTCTTGGTTCGGCTCACCAATTCTCAACTACCCTACGTAGTCTCAAATATTACATCCCTCCCCCAATAATTGAAAGAACACAGAGAATAAGAAAACATAATTAAAAAAACTATAATGAATAGCTACTATTACGGTTAAAGCTAGAAGTCACTAGGTTCTAGAATAGATCCTGAAGGTGATTCACCGAACGAGTACTCATCTGTCGATATAGCTGTACCATCGGGTGTCAAGAACTCTGCGCGCTCCGACGATGTAGAATGAGTTGGAGTAGTGCACGCCGACGACATGGGAGTCAGGTCTTCTGTCATCACGCCTGTCGTGCGGCGCCCATTCGGGAGACTCCAATGTCCCGGGGGACTCCGCGGTGTCAGGTGACTCCACAGTCACGGGTGACTCCACCGTCATGGGTGACTCCACCAACCTGGGGAATTCCGTGGTCACAGGGGACTGTACAGACACGGGTGATTCCATTAATGTGGGTGCCCTAACAGCCACATTACCACCGTCACCATGGTTGGGGATCGTCACTCTTCCTTCCGGCGAAATCATTAGGTCCGGTATTTTTATAGGCCAAAGCTGATTGGCATGTTTCTTCAGGCGCTGGTCAGTCGCTGACACGTATACTTCGTAAAGCCTGTTCCCGATCAATTTAGTTATTGTTCCTTTTTTCCACTCGTGCTTTGTTCCGTTATTATAAAAAGATTTTATCAAAACATGGTCATTTAAACTAAACTTAATATTTCTTTTGCCTCCAAAATATTTATTCTGTAAGTTCTGTTTACACAAAACATTATCATTAGCCGTAGATGATACGTCCCGACCGTCGGGTTGAGATAAGATGTGCGCGCCCCCTAGCGGATGCATCAAGTCGAGTCTGGAGCGCAAAGGCCGGCCCATGAGAAGTTGCGCCGGGGAGAACCCGGTGGTACAATGAACCGTATTTCTATAATCAAATAAAAATTTGCTTAAGGATGCATTAAACTTTGATACATGCATGTTTTGTAATAAAATAGCTTTAATACCATTTTTGATAGTTTTAACGCCATTTTCCGCCTGACCGTTAGATTGCGGATGATACGGTGCAATCGTTAAATGTTCAATGCCATTACTATTACAAAAAATTCTTAAAATCTACAGAAGTAAAATTTGAAGCATTATCTGATACTATAGTCCGCGGTAATCCGAATCTACAGAACAAATCATTCAATTTAGTTAAAATAGTTTTTGTATCAGTGCTACTCACGACATAACATTCTAACCATTTACTATTAGCGTCGACGATCAATAAAAAGTTTTTAGCATTAATAGTAAACATGTCTATGTGCAACCGGTCCCACGGACGGGCCGGGTGCGGCCACGACGCGAGCGGCGCGCGTGGCGGGGTGGTGCGCAGCGCCCTACACGTACTACAATTACCTATTATCTGTTCTATGTGTTGGTCGATGCGCGGCCACCACATATATGTTCGCGCTATAGCTTTTGACTTAACAATACCAAAATGAGAACTATGTAACTCATTTAACAAGTTCTCTCGCAATTTTTGCGGAATAACAACTTTGTGACCGCGTAAAATACACCCCCGCTCTTCGGTTAATTGTAAACGACAACTAAAATAAGGCAATAACTCTTTATCGGGTGTTTTACGCGGCCATCCGTGTTTAATAAAATATAGTACTTTGATTAGTAAAAGGTCATTTGAAGTCTCAAGCTTAATATCTTCTACCGACAGCGCCGGGCTACTATTTGCTATAAAATTTATATAAACGGCTCGATCCGTTTTATTATCATTAGCAAGACTATTGTTATTACAACGAGACAAAAAATCGGCCACATTATTAGCACTTTTTATGTATTCAATAGTAAAATTATAGCCCGACAGAAACAAAGCGTAACGCTGCAATCTGTTGGCTGCCAGCTCTGGGACTCCACGTTTGTTACCAAAGATAGATACGAGCGGTTTGTGATCCGTCCGCAATATAAAAGGAGTCGAACGCCCATATAAATAATGGTGAAACTTTTTAATGCCGAAAATGATGGACGTAGCTTCCTTCTGAATCTGAGAGTAATTACATTCTGACTTGGTGAGTGATCGTGACGCGTAGCACACAGGCCGCTCGCTGCCGTCCGCCTGCGCCTGCGCCAGCACCGCGCCCAGCCCGCACGGGCCGGCGTCCACGGTCAGGATAGTGGGGCCTCGGAATTCCAGTGCGCCAGCACACGGTCACTTACAAGCTCATTTTTTATTTTATTGAATGCGTTTATTTGAATGTCGCCCCACTCCCATTTTACTTTAGCTTTTAGTAAATTATGTAATGGATGTAAAATACTAGATGTATTAGGCACAAAAATCCTATAATAATTGACCATCCCCAAGAATGATTTTAATTCGGACACATTTTTAGGGTATTTACTATTTATTATATCCAGCACTTTACTGTTAGATTTATGTAAACCATTTTTATCAATTTTAAACCCTAAATATTCGACCGATTCCTTAAAAAGTTCACATTTATCTTGCCGTAACTTGAACCCCACTTCTTGTAACTTTTTTAAAACTGCTTCCAATCTTTCCAAATGTATACGTTTATTAGGCCCCGTGATTAAAATATCGTCTAAAAATACACAAACCCCATCCAAATTAAATAAATTTTCTAAAGTTTTTTGAAAAATCCCCGGCGCACTCGACAAGCCAAACACTAACCTAGTATATTTAAATAATCCCTTGTGAGTATTGATGCACGTCAGGTTTTTAGAGAACTCGTTTAGATAAAGCTGATTATATGCCCGGGAAAGATCTAGTTTAGAGAACTCTTGACCGCCATGTAATTTTGAAAATAAATCCTCAATTTTTGGTAGTGGATAGTTATCTAAAAATAACACTTTATTTAGGGTAACTGAATAATCGCCGCATATCCTTACATTACCGTCCGGCAGCAATACGGGGACTATCGGTGTAGCATATTGTGAAAACTTCACGGGCTCTAAAATACCTAACTCTAATAGCCTATCTAGTTCTTGTTCTACTTTGGGTTTCAGAGCAAGGGGTACTGGTCTAGGCTTAAAAAATATCGGTTCACATTTAGACTTTAATGTTAAATTTATTTTATATTTATTGAAACAACCTAATTTATCTGAAAATACATCTGAAAACTTAGTCTTTAGCTCGTCTATTTCTTCAGCGTAATTACAATAGTTTACGCGACATAACTGTAAATTAAAACCGCTAATAAAGTCGCGACCTAACAACGGCGCCTGAGGATATTCACACGAAATAATAAAAACATTTAAACATTTCTCAATACCCCCATAGATTACGCTTAGTTGTACATATCCTATAGGTATTATTTTACTCCCATTATAACAGTTTAATACAATTTTACACGATTTTAATAAATGCCTATCTAAAAAATATTTATTATAGGTATTAACTGTGATCGCAGAGACGGCGCTGCCACTGTCGATTTCACACATAATATCGTAGCCACCAATCGAGGAACGCCACGAAGATGGCGGCTTTGTTTTTACCTCAGCTTTAATAATTGTTTACAATTAATTATAGTGCCTTTGATTAATTTGTGTTAATCGTAAAATAATCGTTACCATCTGCGGTTCATGTGGATATAAAAATAACAAACTTTGGAAGTCCGAAAATTTAACAAAAACATATTGTTTTGTCGTCGTTCTTCAAATTCTCTCGTTCCTTCTACTCCTATTCCTATCTTTTTATTCATATATTTTTTCTTATAATTAGTAGTTTATATAATATTAGTATTTTTTTTTTTTTTTTTATTTGGTTGAGTGCGTAAGTGTTTTCTGCCAACCTCCGGTAAGTTTATGATTTTAAGTAACAATGGATATAGCTAACCTTAATCCCGACCCTCCAGATCCTAATCCCGATCAATATGTCCTTATGGACTCAGATGAAATTTTTCCTACGCCTCCTGTTGGAGCAAATGTTATTTTAACCTCTTCCTTTGTTGATACAAAAAAGAAAAAAGAAGTAAAAAGCATTACAATTAAAAACAAAATGAAGGAGCCGATTCCCTGCTCCTCATTTAAAAAAGCTTTAATAAATTCCGATTTAAGACCCACTCCTAACTTCTCCCTCCCATCCCTTCCCCCTAAAAATACTAACAAACCAATATTTTCTCAAAGCCTAATCCTAACCCAAGATCCAATCATAAGCACAGACCCAGTCCTAACCGATCTAATACCTTCTCAAGTTCCAGCCTCACCTTCCCTACATTATCGTCAATTATACTCTAAAACTGATTCTGGCCCATTCATAGTTTATGCTGAGTTAATAGGTGAGCCAGCCTCTCCCAACTCTCTCCATCCGGTAAAATTCGGCGCCTTTCTATATAAAAATAATTTTAGACAAATTTTGCAGGACGGTGTTAAAAAAATTGGGCGTAACAGGTTGTCCATAGAATTTAAACATTTTGAAGATGCTAATAAATTCATATCTAATGATATATGGTCTCACCATAATTACAAAATTTACATTCCATCTTTTAATATAAGCAGAATGGGCCTGGCTAGAGGGATTCCTTCTGAATATTCACACGAAGAAATTGTTAATGAAGTTTGCCTGCCCCAGGGTTGTGGCAAAATTATAAAATCAAGACGTCTTAGTCGTAAGGTCAAGAAAGGTGAGGAGATCACTTGGGTTCCGACAGAGACGGTCGTTTTAACTTTCGATGGCCAACTTCTTCCAAATAAGATTTTCCTTTTCTACACGTCTTTTGAAATAGAACCTTATGTTTACCCAACTATACAATGTTTCCGTTGTTGCCGTTTTGGTCACACAAGGTCACAATGCCGGTCCTCCCCCCGGTGCTTTAAATGTTCACAAGATCATGATGGAAACGAGTGCTCCTCTTCACAATTATTTTGCCTCCACTGCCACGGAGCCCACACTGCAATCTCCAAATCATGCCCAGAAACAATGAGGCAATATACTATTAAAAAAACTATGACGCAAGAAAACATTCCATATTTTCAAGCCAGCCAGAAAACCCCCCTGGCTAAAAAATTATTTTCTGAAGTCTCCGCTTCCCAGCAGGATCCTATCAAAACGGTTATTTCGTCTCATCCTTTCCCCCCAATTGTTCCGTCCCGCAAATCCAGGTCTCCTTATAAATCTAGGGGTCGTTCTCCTTCCTCCCAGGGCTATGACATGGTTGCCCATCAAAATATTTTAAAAGAATTTGCTATTCCTTCACCTGTGAATGGTTGTGGCTATCCCCCCTCGTCCTCTGTAACTCCGCCACAAGACTTTGGTCTTTCTCTTATTCAATCTCTTCTCCATTCAATCATTGATATTGTCTCCAATTCTAACTTACCGAACGACGTTGCCCTCATCATGGTCCGTAATATCTCATCAGCATTCCAAAATGGATTTAAAAATTATTCAGTGGAACATAAGAAGTATTCAGCAAAATAAAGCTGAATTACTTCATCTCACCCAAAAAAAAAAACCTACTATTATCTCTATCTGTGAAACTTGGCTAAAACCCAGCTCTAGGTTCTGTCTCTCTGGTTATATTTGCCTTAGAGATGACAGAACCGATGGCTGGGGAGGTGCCTGTTTACTGATAAAGAATAACATTCCTTACTCTCTCATCCCTACCTCTTCCTATTCTAATTTTAACATAGTAGCAGCCAAAGTAAATAATATTTCCTATATATCTATCTACATACCTAAAAGAGACCCTTCAGTAATCCCCCACCTAAAAAATATTATACAAAATATCCCTCCCCCTATTGTCTTATTAGGTGATTTCAACTGCCACCACCCCCTTTGGGGGGCTCCTAATTCCCACCCTTTCAGTAACCTCCTATTAGATAATATTATTGACTCATTCAATCTCTGCATTCTGAATGATGGTTCTCCCACCAGAAGAACAATACCCCTGGTTCTAACAATAGCTTTGTTGACCTTTCTATATGTTCTGCTAATTTAGCCTCGCTTCTATCTTGGTCCCCCCTTCCACTTACTTTTGGCAGTGACCATTTTCCAATTATAATTTCTTCTCCGATTAAGACTCCCAACCCTGATCCCCTAACTCCCTTGATCCCGTATGTAATTAATGACTCTTCGAACTGGGATCTCTTCAGCTCCACTTTGGAAGAGTTAATCACATCTCTCGATCCTCCTTCACACAACAACATTCTACACTGTTATTCAACATTTTATGAGGCATTAATTTCTGCCGCGTCTACATCCCTTCCTAAAAAGAACACATTCAAAAGTCATAAATCATCTCCTCCTTGGTGGGATTCAGAATGTTCTGCTGCTATTAAAAAACGTAAAGAGGCAGAGATTAAATGTAATTCCATTGTAAATATTACTAATTATATTGATCTGAAAAATATTCAAGCCGCCACCAAACGACTCTTTAAAAAAAAGAAAATATTAGGTTGGAAATCCTTTTGCTCTTCCTTAAGTCCTGATACGTCTCCCTCAATTGTTTGGAAAAACATTAGACGTTACCGTTCCTCCTACAAACATTCATCTCCTTCTGCATACTCTCTTGAATGGGTTGATGAATTTATGGACTCACTTTCATTACCTTTCCCTTCCTCCAATCCTAGCACTTCCTCCGTTACCACTCAGCCTACTATTCCCCGTGATGCCCTTAATCCTAAAAATAGATCTTCTCTTACTCCCTCTTGCTCTCTTTTTGGATTTCCTTTCTCTTTAGTTGAACTAAAATTTATCCTTAAACGAGTCAAGCCCATGTCAGCTCCTGGGCCGGATGGAATTCCCTACATCCTTTTATCTAAATCCAAACATAACTCTCTTTCCTATTTACTAAATTTAATTAATATTATTGTAGACTCAGGTGTAATCCCTCCATCCTGGCAAAATCAAACTATTATTCCTATTTTGAAACCACACAAAGATCCCAATCTCGCCTCTTCTTTCCGGCCCATTGCTCTTTCCTCATGTGTCTCCAAGATTGCTGAGCATCTCATAAAGAACAGACTTGAATGGTTCCTCGAACACAACGGTCTGCTTGCTAAATCTCAATATGGCTTTAGGAAGGGCCGTTGTACTCTTGACAGTTTAAGCCTCTTCTCTACTGACATCTATCTATCATTTTCCCGTAATGAATCTGTTGTAGCTGCATTCCTGGACATTTCCGCGGCCTACGATAATGTAAATCTTTCTACTCTCAGGCAAAAACTGCAACAGCTGAGAGTCCCTAGTAAGATTACAACTTTTCTTTTTAATCTATTCTCCGAAAGACATATTTCTCTCCGTGTTTCGGGTAAAATTGTTCCCCCTAGGACTGTTCGTAGAGGTCTTCCTCAAGGTTCTGTCCTTAGTCCCCTTCTTTATGACATCTACACACATGACCTTGATTGGGGGTTGTCTGATTGCAGAGTTCTGCAATATGCGGATGACCTACTAATTTACTCTTCAGGGCTTGATGTTTTGGATGCCGCCAACAATCTTAATCTATCTCTTTCCTCTCTCCACTCTTGGCTTGATTTAAACTTCCTTTCCTTATCTCCCTCTAAAAGCTCGGTAGTAGTGTTCTCCAACAAGCGCAAACTTCCTTCCCTCAAAATCACTTATAATAATCAAATATTAAAAGTTGTAAAAGAAATTAATTTCCTAGGCAAAACATTTGACTGCAAAATGTCTAATGTTTCTCACATCAATAAAACTATTAGTAAAACTGAAAATTGTATTAACATCATTAGAGCTTTGAGAGGTGTCTGGTGGGGAGCCCACCCTTTCAACTTAAGATTAATATATAATGCTATTGTCAGAAGTGTAATTGACTATGGTTCCTTCCTTACTCTCGATTCCCAAAAATCCATAAATAAAATTATATCGGTCCAAAGTAAATGCCATCGCGCCATCCTAGGGGCTATGAAATCTACACCTACAAATTCCCTTCAAATCGAATGTTCTGACCCTCCTTTTAACCTAAGAAGACAATTTCTTTCTGATCGTTATTTAAGTAGAATTAAATCCTTTCTTAACCACCCTCTATTTCCTAAATTAAAGTTACTTAGTGAATATATTTCGTCGAAACCTTTTTGGAAACACAAACCCTCTCCCTGCTTAGTTAAAAGTCTTCTATTCCTAAATGGTATTAAGTCTATTGTTAAACAATTTCCCTGTCATCCTCTTTTCCACTATGATTATGAATCTATTATATTTACTCCCTCGTTATATTCATTAGGTCTAAATAAAGATTCCGTAAATCCTAATTCCACCCTCAACAAAATTATTTCCAATAAATGGCATAATCATGACATATTTTTCACCGATGCCTCCAAATTATCGGATCTTGGTTCGGTTGGGACTGCCTTTCTCCACCATAACTCTGGCTACTATAAGCAATTTAAATACCCTTTTTATAACTCAGTGTTCTCAGGAGAACACCTGGCTATCCTGGAATGTTTAAAATTTATCCTCGAAAATGAACTTAACAATGCCCTTATTCTCTCTGATTCATTAAGTTCCATTCAATCAATCACCTCCAACCCTTTTTCCAAAAATTATATTTGCCCCATATCTCTTGAAATTAAACACATAATTAGATTATGTTCCCTAAATGGAAGCAATATTACGCTGGCCTGGATACCCAGCCATATAGGTATCTTAGGTAATGAATGGGTAGACCAACTTGCCAAAGATGCCACGATTCACGGTCAAAAAACGTCATTCTCCACATATCCTCATGACCTCCTGTCGATCCCAACTCTAACACTCCAAAAATCCTGGAATACCTTTTGGAAAAAGTCCAGCCTTAAAAAAGGTAAACATCTCTTTGAAATTCAACCTTCTATTAAATTCAAACCCTGGTTTTCTAAAATTCGCCTAAATAAATGCTCTACTTCTATCATATCGAGATTGCGTCTGGGTCATTGCTCATCGGCATCCCACCTAGCCAGGCTCAAAATTGTGGATTCCAATATTTGTGAATGCGGCACTGATATCGGTGATCCTTCCCATATCTTTTTCCAATGTCCCAAATATGACTCCTCTCCCATGTATAATTTCCTAATATCCAACAAGGCCCCCCTCCCAGCTAATCTAAACTCTATCCTATCCCTTGAAAACTTCAACTCTGTTAAAGCTATGTCTCAGTTTATATCTCACCATAATATTAAGTTGTAAACGTACTTATTTGGTGTTTTTGCTCGCCTGGCGCCGCGCCGGCGTACTCAGATCATGACGACGCCAGGTTTCTTGCACATTTTTCATATAATTATTATATTTTTTTACGATTACCGTTTGGTTATTTTTTGTTTCTAACATTTACCCCGTTTTATTTGTTGATAACAAATTATCATTCTCATAGTCTATCAATTTATTATAATGTGAATAATTTATTTATATACAATAATATCTATTATAATTATTATCCTCATACATCGCTTTTGGCTTAATATAATTTACTATCATATACCTATATTAATATTTATTTATTATATATATATTTCCTTTTAACTATACCATACCCCCCTTACAGATAGTTCCTCTTGGAACAACACACCGTCCCAACCCTAACAATACGACACTGGCAGTAATACCTTCACTACTGAGGGTTCCTTTGCCATTCCTCAAAAAAGAAGAAGAAGAATATCGTAGCCACCTAAAGACACGACTTGTTGCATCGGCTGTCCCACAGTACAACGAATATTTAAAAAATCATAAGTACCTTGAATCGGGTCATCATCACCTACGGCTAAAAAATTACTTCGATTCGATACAACATTGCACATTCTTTTTAAATGTCCTTTTTGTTTACATTTAGAACACGAATAGTTCACAAAACGACACTGATCTCGATTATGACTCTTATACCCACACACCGAACACTTAAAAGAATGTGTCTCCTGCTGGACGCCGGCGGCGGCGGGCGGGCGCTTCAGGGCAAACACCGCGCGAGCCTCCGCGGCCCTATGTGTGCAACGCACGCTCTGAGCCACCTCCAGCGCCTTGGCCATGGTCAGCTGGTCGATGTCCTCCCTGAACAGCACCTCCCTCTCCTTGGCATGCTGTAGGCCGAGCACGAATCTGTCCCGGAGCATGGTCTCCAGCTCGGTTGTGAACCCGCAATGCTGTGCCAGGCTGCGCACGCGCGCGGCCCACTCCGTCAGCTCCTCGCCCGGGCGCTGCTCCGCCTGGTAGAAACCATACCTCTCTGCGAAGCTGTTCCTTTTAATAACGAAATGTTCGTCGAGCTTCGCGATTATATCCGAATAATCAACCTCCTCTAAGGATTTCGGAGACAGTAGATCTTTGACCACTCTGTAGGTATCTTCGGTCAACGACGTCAGCAATATGGCTCGGCGTCGTGATCCGTTTTTCTCCGTCACATTATTAGCGAGGCAAAATTGTGAAAATCGACTCCTGAATATGCTCCATTCCTGAGTGCGATGATCGAAGCACAAATTCCCTCCGAAAAGTGCGTTCCCGGTAGCCATTACAATATGCCTTTTTTACGCTATATTGCCACTATCACCGACACGGGTAGATTCCTCGTCGCCACTATGATGTATTTAGGTATAAATACACATTAAAACCACAATATACTATTTATATTGTTTATTCATAAGTCTACAAAAACGACCTCTCTTGGTTCGGCTCACCAATTCTCAACTACCCTACGTAGTCTCAAATATTACAAAAATAAATAAATATTTTGATTTATTAGTAATGAGTATGTATGTTAAAAAATATACACATAGATACATACTCATTACCTTAGCCTAATAAAAAAAAAAATTCGCAAGGTCAACTGTCAAGAGTACATAAAAATGATTTTTATTTCTATTAATTTAATTATTAACATATACGAATAAATCGTAAATAAAAACAATATAAATATTTATTAATAATTAATTTAATAATATAATAAAATATTTATCATTTTATTTAAAATTAAACTTGGGCACATTGCACTGTATTGGAATCCGTTTTTTCTTTGTAGGTTTTTTTTTGTCTGTTAGGCATTTTTTGGTAGGTATTATTATTATTATTTATATTTGTATATTATAAGGACTTATAGAATAATTTCTTTTAAGTATGATTTATATTTCTAAATAATAAATAAAACTAATTTTCGAAATAAAAATTATAATAATATTTTAAAGTAGTTTAATATCATTATATGTAGGTATACATATAATATTTTCTATACATTTTCTTTCTGCATTTTTCCGTTTTTGTTGTGGTTTATTAAATTTAAAAAAATTAAGGTTGATTGTTCGTTTTAGTTGGATCGACTGTAGTTCGTCGAATTTCATTTACGTAGTGTTTGAAAAAAGGTTATGAATTCAACTAGTTTTGCAATGAAGAGAAAACGGTTAACTCGTTAACAGTAGAAAACGGTTGAAAAACAGTTTGTTCATTCAACGCCCACTCCTAAATATTAGAAGTAGGTATGTTTTCTTGGGCAACAAAACAACTGCAGAGCCCTTAAGCACAAAAAGTATTAAAAATAAAAAACTTTTTAATAAAAAGGACTAACTAAAAGGGGAATGAAAAAACAAATTCTAGTAATGTTTTGTAAGATAATAAATATGCATTTAGTTACGGAAGTAAATAACACCACAATAGTTACCTCAAAATAAAATTAATTTACTACATTTTTTTTGTTAAAAAGCTAATCTTTATTTAAAGAAGTCCAAACTTACGCCACATCAGTACGCCTTGAGAAGCTCACCCGACGACTTTTATCACCCGGTGTTGCAATATTAAATTCTAACTCAGAGAAAGGTGTGCGGGGTGGTCTCTGACTCTTGAGTATAGATGATCTGCGTTTTTTACTGAAAATAATAATATTGTGGTTGGGTCAACAGGATGTCACACAACTCAGGGTGTGATTACTGTGTGATGTCAGGTGCAGGCTTTGTTTCCTTCATGTTACTTCCATCCCTGGACTTACTGCTTCCCAACAAGAAACAGTATCATATAACTGCAATGGTAATTGTAATGGGGTTTATTTTGACATTTGAAGTTTTAATGAACATCAAAACATCAATTCATATTGTAGAACACAATAGTAATTATCATTGTAACTTAATCCCATTGAACAAACAAAATGTGATAGTTCATACAGATTGGAGTGATCATGTAACCTTATTGACAGTTGAGAAAGGTATTCATTGCCATTTTAAAATGTGTAATGAAGCTGGTTACTCTTGTCCAATCAGAATCAATATTATTATTTTTTTTTACAAACAAAAACTTTGTATTTTTAACAATAAAAAAGTTTTATTTTAAAATAATAAATTAATAAGTAGGTATCAGATGCAGTGAATGTCATATATGTATGTACATTGCAATTAATAAAAATTAAATTGGATTCAAGAATAATAGATTGTTTAAAAGACCAAATTATTTGTATTTCATTTGTAACAATAATTAATAATAATAATAATCTGATAACTATTTATGAAAAACTGTAGCCAAGCAACCCAGTGCATTCAGATTCAACACAAGTTTTGTTTGAGATTCCCTATTACGATGAATAAAATCATAAACAACTTCTATGTGTTCTTATTCAAATTACAATGGGCTTCCGACGAAAATTTAAAAATTAAATAAATATTTAGAAAATATAGCCTATAATAAGAAACTAATTTCGTTTATTTTTAAAATAATTAACTGGTTTTTGAGATATAAATATTTGAAATCTAAAATCTAAAAAATCTGTGTGACGTCACAAGCATGTCAAGGATTAAATAGAGACTACATACACACTGTAATAGACTAAAAGATGTTGAAAACAAACTGTTGGATAAATGTGGTGTGATATGCACGTTTATTAATCAATGCGTAATATAATATATTGTTTATGTATAGTAATAATAATAAACTATTATTTTTAAATATTATTGCTATTCTTATAGGAAATGACAATAATAAAGCTTCACAAAATTTCTATTTAGAAGATAAGTTTCTATAAATACATATACCGTAATAAACTGTAGAGTATTATTGGACCCAAATTTTCATTTCACTTCTCGGTAATCAATAGAAACTCTTGGTTGCGTCAAACTCTACATTGACATATGAACTTCCAATCATTTTTTTTTTTAAAGCAGACTTTTTATTTGCTAGCATGATAATGATGTATCACAAAAATAATACATTAAAATGTTCAAACATGAATTTCTTCAAAACCAGTTTTTTTTAATTGATAAAAATGAAAATTGAACACTGTGATGAATATTTTAATAAATTTAAAGGTAATAATATATGTTATATATTTAATTTCAAATATCATGTCATGTACTTGATGAAACAAAACAAATGATTTAAATTTTTGAAGCCATTTCGATTCAAATATTTACGCAGTCACTCCTATTTGCTTCAATGGTAATGACAATGGCAATGGCGTTACAAATGAACCTCATTACTATCAAATTTACGAGATAGGCCCACTGATTCTACTAAATTAATTGGATATCAAAATCATGTTTTTTTAAGCATAATGTTCACATAAAATTTACCTATTTTTTGGAACCCTAAAAAACATTGACAGAAAAATTGTTTTATTTATTATTACTAATTAAGGCTGCAACATACAAACATTTTTGTCATTGTGTCCAAAAATCATTGATAGCAAAAATAACCTAATGAAATACAGGGATGTTCTTGGGTTAGTTAATGATTATCTAAGGCGGCATTTCAAAACCAGGGTAATAATTAACCTGAGAGATCTCTTGGTAAAAGAAAGGGGACAGAGATATTTATAATTTGTGTATAATCCATCTCTTTGAGACAATATGCTTAGCTATCCATGGATTCTCTTTGCGGGTGCGGGGTCCATTGCATGGTTGGAAGGCAAGGGGAATAAGTACAGCTTTCCCGGACTTGAATCACCAGCCAAAGGAAGGGCACAAGACAATGTTCTTATCTATCCATGGATTCTATACGCAAGTGCCATTGCTTGGCGATATTACTCCACCCTGTGTACAATACCCAATCAAATACTTTACAATCCTGTCAGTACCATCTTGGAAACCCAATTATTTTCTATAATAGTTCCAACGGCCGATCATGGAAGTCGAAAATCCTTCAAAAGACAATGCAGTCTGCATTGACTGTATTTCCTCTTGCTTAAACATTTTTAGGTGTATTATGTTTACTTACGCAGCATTGGACAATCGGTTGGACCGATTTTTGTCCATTGTGTAAATATAAACACAGTATTTCACAGACAATTAACTATTCACAAAACCACACATCAGAAAAAATATAAAACAAAACAACAATACGCAACCAACAAAACACAAACATAAATTTACTTTCCGTCCGTTATTATTTGACAGTTTTCAATTCAAATTTTGTGTGCTTAAAGGAAAAAGAAACTACACCATATAACTTACGTAGTACATATTACTATATAATCTGTGCTATACCTTAAATATTGGATCAACAAAATCGATGAACTTTATGTGAGTTCCTAAATAATCTAATATACTAATAAAGCTTCAACACAGACTAAATAGGGATATTACGTCGTATAACTTCAAATAATTTCGAAATGAGATTTGTTGTACATGTATGTCAGCTTTGCGTATTATACTATAATATGTAGTCGATATGAAAGGGTGCCTTGCGCTTTTGAAGGTACTTCTCGGTCCGATTTAGATTAACGCCATAATTACTTTTAGCACGGTCACCATATGCTTTGTCTCGTTCGATTTCTTGTGTTTAAATGGGACGAGAGTCTCGTCAGAGTGCGTCTCGTCACGAGACGCACTCTGACAGCAATCAATGTGATGTTATCTTGATTCGGACCGCGGCCTTATAGATGTTTCAACGAATAGAAACGCTTTGTTTATTTTTATTTATTAGGCAGGCAGTTAAAACGACTCATGTATCTTGTTATTTTTGGGTGTTAAATATTGGTTTAAACTTATCCAAATTATTTTTTAATTGATTGGTGGACTCCGCTGAGACAAATTGTCAAAAAAAAGAACCATCTTTATTATTATTTTAATGAATGGCTTTTCGCTTGACGCGTAACTTTGCAATGAAAACCCATCTTATTGTACCTACATTGTAAGCAAATAAATTATTTATTATTATAGCTTTTTTTGGTAGTTTATTCCAAGCAACTTAATAATTAACTCAAAAATTGCTTGCGTTAAAAAAAATACTTACCGACTTTTCGCTAAAGATGATATTTATTATAAAATAATATATCAATAATCCAAGCTCATAGAATTATTGCGACCCCATTTACCCTGGTCCCCGACCCATTATAATTTATTGACTTCATCGATACATTGATAACTTTACTTACAGAATAATATGTGTACTTCCGATTAGTGAGACAATAAACAATGTTATAAAAACAGCAATATTTGGATACCATAATAATGTAACAGTTTTAGTATCTTGAATTAATAAATTACACATTAATTTTGAGTACCTTTTTGTCCAAAAAATTATAAAAACTTTATTTTACTTATTTAGGTAAGCATTTTTAGAATTTTGTAGGTGCGGGTGTCATTTTTTTTTTTTAGAGTTGAATAGATGTTTTTTTAATCAAATCTACCTAAACATTGGCAAACAGTAATGCTTAAATACGTTTGCCATGCCAGATATTATAAAAAAAAACCGAAAGACTAAAGCCGAAATATGATTAGATCAATTGATGGTTTTAGCATCAGTCTGTTACAGTCTGTATGGGCAATGGTAAAGAAACCTAGGGAAGTTATAGAGACCTTGCACCCATTTATATATTTTACAGTTGATGTCGTTTGTGTTTTCATTCGTTTTCAATGAGGAGTTTTCCAGTAGTTATTATTTAACGCAACAGATGGCGTTTAGTCGCTATCTACAAAAACTGTCAAAATAGATAGCGGTAATATACAAAATATACCCAAAATTTAGGGTAAATAGGAAAACAAATACCTTGATACGAATAATTTATAAAATTTACTTAACTTTGTTTAACATATACACTAATATCCTGAGCACTTTGCCTTACATACCAATTTAAGCAATAATTTTTCTTTTAAATATCATCATATTAGTAATTAAATTTGAATATCTAAGGTAGGTACCATAGTCTTTTTTACGAAGTTTTTCTTGACAGGGAATCTACTAAAGATTATAAAGAGCAAGAATAACGAGTACGTAGATACATATTAAAGATGACAAAATATGGTAAAAACAATAACACGTCTTGCAATACCAAAATTTAGTTTTAATTCATAGAGAATTTAGAGTCTATATTTGAGTAGTCTATATAAAAATATAGACTACTCAAGTATAGAAACTGCCTTTTTTGACAGTTTTTGTGGATATCTCTCCTGCTGCCATCTAGTGGAATAATTTGGAACCGGCAAAAAGAAAACTCCTCATTATTTTATACGGCTTTTTAAAGATATAGCCTTTTTATGAAAACAGATGGCCACCGCCATACAAATTAAAAAAAACAGTGAGAACACGAACAATCACTAATGTCCGGATTCATTAATTATTATTAGTTCCATGTACGTAGTACTCTATTTTACTGTGGTTCCATGGTAGTAAGTGGAGGTCTATTACGGCGCACAATGTTAAGCTAGACTTTAACCAAAATGACGTTGTTGCCTGTCAATTTTAAATATTACCAGGGGCCTTACCAAAGAGCCAATCGATAATCGAATCGAAATACCCATCGAAAGCCAAATGTATGGGATTTGACGTTTCTCGGCGATCATGCTCTACCCATAGAGTAAAATTCCTATACATTTTTATCGATCGATGCGGCGATTCGATTGGCGATCGTGTTCTTTGGTTAGGCCCCGGGTATGCATCAGAATTGCGTCATATCGCTTAGCGTTATGCGCGAAATCACTCCGCAGTTTAGCGTGTGCTAGTAAGTAACTGGGGGGTAATTCCAAGATTGCAATCGATAAACGACAGACAGCCCCGTTCCGTTTAAGAAAATGTTAGCGTGAAAACTTAGTTTATTCGTTCCATTACCAAAAAATTTTAACATCTGAAGTTAACATCAAGCATTTCTTTACCAAACCAAACTGGAATTGCTAACATCAAAATCTAACAATTTCCACACGGCTTAAAATGTGTTTATTTCCTGTTAATTTTTGACAGAAGTTGGTTTACATGTATATATCCATCCAAATTGGATTTTCATGATTTTTTAAATAAATTATGTTTGATTTAATGATAAAATTGCGATGAAACCTAAAAAAGATGATTTGTAAGTAAATTCAGCTTTGATATGTTTAATTTTAGGTTATTAATAAAATTAATAATTTTTATATTATTATATTTATACAATAATTTATTTAAAAAAAAAACTTTTTACTTTATATATTTACGTAGTGAAAGCTTAATTTTAATTATTTAATATAAAAAATACTCCTTGCCCAAAATTAACGTCAATAAGTAGCCTCGGTCGTTTCAGAAGCTCATACTGACGAAGCTAAAAAATCTAGTATGGTTTAAATGAAACAGTGGGTGGCGCTAGTTTATGATGTTACTGCGTGAAGTTAGCAGCGTTATTAAATGGAACGCATAGGACAAGAAGTTGCGTAAACCACAAAAATGGAAATATAAGTTTTATTTCAATGGTTATACAGTCTGTATAAAGCCGCCATCTTGAAATATACGAGTTCTTCGCAAGTTCGAACATGTTTGGAGCATTGGAATTTCAACTCTATTAATAACAGTATAGAACGTTCATTTCAACATTTCTGTACCTCCGGTGCTAAATGATACATCTCAAAAATGACAACTTTACAGGAGAGCAAAAACAAACTTGTTTTTTATTTTTCTCATAAATTAAACTATGTACCAAAAGAAAAAAAAATGTTTTACTATTAACCTCAACGTTTATTTTTATACGGCATGTGCATTTCTTGATACTATCCAATTAACTCCATAAAAAAAAAAGTTGATTTGTACCTATAGAATTTTTTTAAATATGTGTTTTATTGTTAATAATGATACATTCTGTCCGGATTAATAATCGTTGCTAAGCCAGTGCTTAGCACGAGCCACTGCTTAGAACTGTCAAAGTGACAGTTGTTTCTATAATAGTCTGTGTTCCGAGCGGTGGCTCAGCCTAAAGCATAAGCCTTTGCTCGGCTAAGCATTAGTCACGATATTCCTGTACTTAAGTCATGCTCAGCGTTAGATTCTTCATGTTAGTCTGTTATTTCTTTAGTTTCTGTTGAATACATAATTATGAAATTTCTTGTCGTTTTAAAAATATTATTCCCTAGTTTTCTTTTATATCTTGAGTATTTTATAATTTAATCATACAAAATCTATGATTTCTTCTGTGCCAGTGCAAATTATAGATTTAATATTATAAAACTTCAACAGTAGAGGGTTACCTAACTCCATGGAAATGCAACTTCTCAATACTTTGAGGTTTTTTACACCAGGATTCAAAGTAATATACATATTTCAGCGAGCATTGGCTCGAGGCGTTGCTTGGCTTAGCTGCGTCAATTTACTCGACTATTATAGTGCGAAGTGGTTGCTCGGCTAAGCATCGCTTGGGTATTACTTTCGTGAGCACGACTTGAGTCAGTGCTTAGCCATGACTATTAATCCGGCAATCAGAGTTGTATCAAATAGCACTAAACATTATAATAAACTTTGGTGCATATCAATACAACTTTGAATACTTTATGTCATAGCGCTGTTGTTATTAGCAATACAAACACACTGTAATAACATGAAATGATGCCAGTTTATTGAATTATCTTTTGAAGTTACTTGTATAAATAATCCAAAAAAAACTACCATTTCATTATATGAAAAGTGAAGCAACTTGGGTTAGGTTACCAACATGACTTTAAAAAATAATGTGTGTTAAATAATACATGTTCAGTTTATAATTTTGACATTGTACTTACAATCAGATGAAAAACTGGAGTAAATAAAAGATGTATTCTACTTAATATTTTTGATTAATCTCAAATAAAAAAAAAATACAATTATAGAAGTCTGTAAATATGGCGAATTTGTTAAACATTAAATACCTACGTAATATGTAGCTAATACCTTTAAATTTACTCATAAATTATATTATAAGCATGTATTTATTCATTAAATGCTATAAGCATGTATAAAATTACTAATACCAACAATAAACAAAATAAATTAATAAAAAATCCTCTTTCCCCCGGAACGTATTATATCCATAGTCGGATTCTTCCGGCTCTGCAATGGAATACTTCGTACAGGCCATTTTCCCAGCGCATGGAAGCAGGGGAATGATCCACAAGCCCGGCAAGGACGCGGCGGTATAGCGGATACAGTGCAGACGAAATTATTATTTAACAAAAAATAAAAATCCGAGAAACGCCAACGAGATCCTGATGCTTGGATTAATAGTCGTTGCTAAGCCAGTGCTTAGCACGAGCCATTGCTTAGAACTGTCAAAGTGACGGTTGTTTTTATAATAGTCGGTGCTCCGAGCGGTGGCTCGTTGCTCGGCTAAGCATTAGTCTCGATATTCCTTTACTTAAGTCGTGCTCAGCTTTAGATTCTTCATGTTAATATGTTATTTCTTAAGTTTCTGTTGATTACGTAAAAATGAAATATCTTGTCGTTTTAAAAGTATTATTACCTATTTTTCTAATTTTCTTTTATTTTTAGAGTATATTTAATAATTTATTCATACAAAATCCATGATTCCTGTCTGTGCCAGTGCAAATTATACATTTTATATTATAAAACTTCAACTGCAGAAGTTCCATGGAAATGTAACTTCTCAATACTTGGAGTCACTAGAATTCCAAGTAAATACATTTTTCAGCAAGCATTGGCTTGAGGCGTTGTTTGGCTTAGCTGCGTCAATTTACTCGACTATTATAGTGCGAAGTCGTTGCTCGGCTAAGCATCATTTGAGTATTACTTTCGTGAGCACGACTTGAGCCAGTGCTTAGCAATGACTATTAATCCGAACATGAGTGTTTTCCCAAGCGTCAATAATTTCAGTAATCAATCTTTTACCGGCATCTGTTGTGTTTCTACATTTTGTGAACCTTATTGTTGATCATGTTACAATTTATGAGTATTAAAATGACTTAACAGCTGACCAACTCCGCGTTCCGTGCTTAACATCGCTGCCACGGATCGCTGGTTTTTTTAGCCAAGGTCGTTTCACCGCGCGGAAATGTTAGCAATTTAAGTTACCATCAATCGTTCCGCGACCAGAAATAAATACAATAATTTTATAATATCACAATATTATAAAATTATTGTATTTAAATAATAGTTAATTAAAAAATATTGTTTTATTATATAATGATAAGGTAGTAATATTTTTAATTTCAATTATTTAATTCAAAATAGTGCTTCTTGTCAAAAAGTGGCATCAAAAATCAACACCGATCGTTTCCGAGCTGCATTTTAGCATCGCTAAAAAAAATGACATGGCTGTGTTGAAACGGGCGGTCGCGCTGGTTTTTGAAGTCAGCACGAGAAACTGCCCGCGTTAGCTCTCGGAACGCAGAGCAGATATATTTTTCTGCCACTAGCGCAGTAAAAAACGTTACATCACTAGCCGCTATTCTGTGATGTCATTCGTGCTAAAAAAGCATATTAGTTTAAAGTTCTTCTTCTTCTTTTACTTATATGGCATTCTACGCTTTAAGCATAAACATGACAGTTGTGGGTAGATTTAAAAAAAAAAAAAATGTACGGTAAAAGTGGGATAATAGGATGGAGAGGGAGATTCTTTGAGGGTAGCCCGAAGACTGTAGACGCGTGTATATATTATATTTTTCAAATTTAATTTTATTGAATATTATTGTGCAAAAGTGTACTAATTTTGTAGAATAATCATTCTTATAATAACATTAAGTGTGAGAAGTGTAGCATTTACGCAGTGATCTCAGTGTTTGTGTTATCTCAAATAATCCCACAATCTTCAGTAAAGTGGCGGTAGCCATTTTACTGTCGATTTCTTTTTCCTCCTTCACTTGATATTGGCAAGACTATACCGTATGCTTTCATACGGTCATGTCGCCATTCCTTTTTCTACCCTAGTCCTTTCCCGGTTCCTTTCTATCCTATTATCCCACTTTTACTTTGTAAATCTTTATAAATCTACCCGCACCATCGCACTTGATATTGGCAAAATTACGCCTACACGGCGTAGAGGCCACGAATAAAAGAAGAAGAAGAGGAAGGATGGAGAGGAATAGGGAAAGGACTAGGTTAGAATTAGGAATGGCCACATGACCGTATGCAAACATACGGTATAGTGATGCCAGTGTCAAGTGAAGGAGGAAGAAATAATCAACAGTAAAATGGGTACCGCCATTTTACTGAAGATAAAGGGATTCGTTGAGATAGCACAAACACCAAGATCACTGCGAAAATACTACACTTCTCACATTTAATATTACTATACTAATGCTTATTCTACAAAATTAGTACACTTTTGCACAATAATATTCAATAAAATTTAATTTGATAACTGTAATAGACACACGCGTCTACAGTCTTCGGGCTACCCTCAAAGAATCTAGTTTAAAGTTATTGCACCTACTTTTTTTTTAATGCAAAATAATTACTTTTTATTACTTATTTATATTAACATTTTTATTTTTATTTTTCGTTAAATCAGGGGCTAAACACCTCGGAACAAGGCTCCAACTGGTGGCCCTTTACCGTAACTTTCCTTCTATTTTTTATGACCGCACGTATCGCGCCGCGCGACATAAAATGTTTGCGTCACGTTCGCTCAACTTAATTCCCAAACAGTGTAAAAACCAAACGCATACTGTCATATGATCAAAAACAGTACTACCAACCTCGCAGTTTTGTCCACCATTTTGGGGCAGCTGACATTTTCGCTTGTTTGTGAAAAATATAAATAAATTCCTTAAAATCCTTAAAAATGGGGTACTCTATGATACCTATTATAGTGTTTACTGTCCTGTGGGGTGTTATTGGCATTGTTTGCCCCTTCTTCGCTCCTAAAGGTCCCAACAGAGGGTAAGTAAATCGTCATTCTCAATTATCATTTTAGTGGTTAATTTACGTAAAATACAGTGTTTTTAAGTTAATTATGTATTTTCAGGATTATCCAGGTGGTGTTAATGTTAACAGCAGCAACTTGTTGGTTATTGTAAGTATCTTGTTGAAGTTTTTGTATTTGGTTAGATACCTAGTAGTTTTACAAAAGAAATCTTGGGTTCCTGAGGATTTAGTCAAGACCAGTCAGTACATTAATTTGTATGTACCTAAGTACTAACCAGTGTTTCCTATTTTGAGTTTACCCTACATTATATGGATATTATCTCTAAAAAACCTTCAGAAATTCCCAGTTTTAGGGTGCGTAATTATAATGAAGAACAAATTTCAAGCGTTTTATAATATAAAATACAAAACACTTAATTGATTAACAGGATCAAAAGCTTTTATGCTTTACAAAAAAAATAATACTTGCCTTTGTTTAAACCAATCTATGAAATATTCATACCCGAGGCCCTCTTCTATTCACAAACAAAACTTAGGTACGCTCTTTCTCACTTTCTAACATTTCTATAAGTGTGACTAGGTAGGTCAGTAATTACCAAATTTTAGGAGTACTAGATCAGGAGTAGCTACTGATCTGTTATAGTCTTATGGCATTTAGTAGTATTTTTATATTATTATTACAAAATCACCATAAACAAACGGTGTTTACATACAATTATCAATACAAAATAAAAATGAACTAAGAAACCCAGAAGAAGTTTAACTATTAGCTTAACTATTCTAGAACAAATGATAAACAGTTTACAGATGGATGAGCATCAGGATTGAGGGGCCACATTTTGATCATACAAATTTTATAATAATTCTTATGAAAAATCAAGCTTATTTTTATTAAAAAAAACCTTAAGTTTGTAAATGTTAAAATTAAGAGTTAAATGGGATTTTTTTTTTTCAAATACTTCATTGATACTAAATGGATTGAAGTGAGGTTTGCGTGGTTCAAAAAATATATTTTTTTACTTTTGCACTTTAATAAAATCATCAACACGGAGGGGCCAACTATAATACAAGGAATCGTTTATTTTAAGTTTTGCATACTTGAGGATTTTTTTACAAACTAACTTGATTTTTGCTAACTGCGGGCATAAGAATTATTAGTAAATTCTTATTATAAGTCCTGATGCTGACTACAAACAGACCGTTGATTTTGAAAATTTAATATGAATGAGGGGCCATAATTGAATCTTATAATATTTATTCTAGCTGAATTTATTAAAAAATATAATCTTGTATGCCTCTATATACATGTATATATATATATAGGTTACCTTAAAATCTGAATTCAGGATTTACCCTTTGTTTTCATAACAGTTTTAACCATAAAGAAAGTGATTGTAGCGAGTCTACTTATAGAACTTTTCTTATATTCCTAAATGAATATTTAATACAAAACTAAAAAAAAGTTTGTGCAATATTTTCTATAGAATTAAAGAAAATTCATTAATTCTATAGAAAATATACATAACATAATATTTAACAAATAATATAAGTAAATTGGTATTATTTTATACTAAGTATTATTATTTAAATTAAAAAGTTGTTATTAAACATAACTTTTTTCCTAAAATCTTAATAAATATACAAATAATAATTATAAATAATTACAGTGTTGCATTGAATATAAATAAAACACACTATTATACTATAAATTAGTATTTATTTCAACTAAATCCATTTGGTAGATATCAAGTATACACTTTTAGTATGTGAAAAACTAACCCAATATGAATTTTAAAATATTTACTAGATAAAAGTATAATATACTTACATGTAAAAGAGCTGCTCCAATATTACAATTTATTGGTGAATCATTCATTGGGTTGCAAATTTTGTGTATGAATCATTATGATCAATTACTAATGCTATTCAACTTATTAAAATTGGGTGAATAAACTTGGTGTTCATTATAATGTGAACTAATTAGATTAAAAAATCATAACATTGTGATTTTACTTTGGAGAGAGAGAAATTTCTGGTGTACAAATTAATTTCAACACAAGGGACAGTTTTAATAAAATAAAGGAATTGTATATTTCTATTTAATATATTGGCACTGTACTAGGTTGCATCTTATCTTAACTAATTTATACCAACTTGAAAATAATTTTTATTTTTATATATTGAGTAAGAAATTGGTAATGGTAATATGGAAGCTGCTGACATTTGTTTTTTACAATCTGTGGTGTGGACACATCATGTGTGTCAAATATAAATACCTAATAGATAATTATTGTGGTATTTTTAAGTGACAGGTTTAGAGCAAAATAACTATTAAATTAAACTTTTTTTTTATTGGAGCATGACATGGACTTGGTATTTATATCATGTTAAACAACCCTATAAAGTCCATAATAGGGGTTAATCAATACACCATTATTTAACAGTGTAAATCTCTAAATGATACAGTTACAAAAATTCTACCGCAAGATGTTGTATGCTCAATTTTGAAAATGGTGATCATGCCAGGGGACTACCACCTCTTTTGTCAGAATTAAAAGTCATTGCTTAGCAAGCACTAAGTAATGACAATGATGAGTGTTTGTGGTCTCAAGTCCGGGAACAATGCATTTCACTGCCCTGCCTCCCAACCACCGATGAACCCAGCACCCGCATGGAGAATTCATGGATAGCTAAGAACAATGTCTCTAGCTATTGCTTTGGACTGTCAAACTGCATATTAAAAAGGGCTAAACAACAGCTACTAATCCTGTCCTTAGAGCAGTGTGAAAGAAACAGTAATACTTCAATGCAATTTAGACCAATTAAAAGAATGGATATTATTTTTCTTTCTTTCCATTAATCTAAATTGCAATGTAAGATTCCTTTTGCTCTAAAATATGGCATATGGGGGCAGGTGTCTTTCAGGGTAGGTAGAAAGAACTGAGCATCACTTGCCTCTATTTCACTTGTCTTTATTTTTTTTTCCACAGTGTGGAAGATAAAGATCTTTTGACCATGCAGCCTTTCACTTGCCTCTATATATGCCTATCATAGACATTTTTTTTAGTTTGGTTTTCTCAAATATAGAGAAGGCAAAGGCCTCTATGGACCATACAGCCTAACTATGTCCTTTTCCTTGTACAGTCATCTTTTTTTTTTCCACAGCTGGCTGTGCGCGTACATGGCGCAAATGAATCCCCTGATTGGACCTAGACTCAGTAACGGCACATTGATCTGGATTGCACGCACTTGGGTAAGTACCTACATTTGTTTTTAATTTAGACGCCATTTCCATTGGTTGTTCGATTAAGGATGGTCGCCGTATGCACCAACTCCGATACCGTGAGTTCTCGTTTGTGTTGAGATCAAAAGAAACGAGGTAACTCATACAAATGATATTTCCAAAATTCTTAATATTACATATACCTCGGAGAGCACGTTAAGCTGCCGGTCCCGGTTTCACTATACCAACTTGTGAAACTGTTTATAGATGGGTTATTGAGTCTATTCAAAACATCGCGACGAGCTAGCCACTTGTTCGGTGTAGACTCATACCATCGGCTACGACGAGGTGGGATTAAAAACCCCTCCGCTGGGTACCCTGGGGCCGTCTAGGCGGTCTCGGGCGCCGTAAGGCACCCGTGATGATACATACATACCTACATTTTTTGTAATTAATTAGGCATTGGAACTAGTTATTCAGTGGTCTATTCAAACAATAATGTTTCACTTTTGACCAAAATCATTTCATCAACATCATTTAATCGTTCTCGATCTCAACTCGAATATAATCTCACTGTATCGGAGTGATTGGCCCTTCAGTGAGGTATTGACTCCTGACTATTGACTAATTTTATAGATAAACTAAAGTCAGCAGTACAACTATACAGCACTGATTCAAAGTGCATGAAAAATAAATGAAATTTTGAAAGTACGAACAATCATTTCCCCTTGAAAACACCCAGCTAAGGAAAACTACACGGATAAAAGTACCTACTATATAATCATGTTTTGCCTTGAGAGGGATTCGAATCTACAACCTCCGGATGCAGTGGCCACGGTTACTTAGATCATTATTTCCTACTTTGGACGTCTTCAAACGTCGCAAAATAACATTGTGCCTTCGTGGATGCGACGACATCGTGACATGGTAATCAATGACGTCACTGGGCGAATTAAATTAACGCTATTTCGATAATTACGTCAGTTTCTTAAATCTCAAAATTTAATAAATTTTGGTACCTATATAAAATAGCTACCGCCTCTATAGACTAGTGGTTGCGCCTTTGACGCTGTATCCGGAGGTCGTGGGTTGGATTCCCACCCATAGAAAAAAAAAAGTTTTTCTGTAGTTTGTCATTGTCTGGGTTTTAAACAAATATAATATATATTATAGTTTCTGGCACACATTATACAAGCGTAAAGCTTAGTTTATGGTCAGATCAATGTGTAAATTGTCCTACTTATGCAGGAACTCTTTAGCCAGTGATAAGCAAAACTAAGTCTGTGAACACCTAATAAGCCTTTCGAGGGATGCATCCAGGAATGCTGCAGCGTCATCTGCCGATATAATTCGTAACGTACACTGGATATCTCTTTATAATAATAATAATATGTAGGACAACTTCCAATATTGTTCTGGTCACAAACTAAGCTCTAGGCTTGTACTATGTGCACCAGAAACAACGATATAATACATATTATATTTTATAAACACCCAGACCATGACAAACTGTACAGAAAAACGTACTAATATTTTTTATATAGGTATTACGTAAAATTCTGGATGCGCGCGCAACACTCTGAAATTCAATAACTGTAAACTGAGTTAAACTCTCGCGGTCGCCGCTAGGTGGCAGCAGTGAGCTAGTTGCATAACACTGCAGCTACGAATTTCGGATCAATGACTGAGTCTGTACTATTTCGCTCGTATACCAGTAAAATATTACCTTACCTCCTTCAAATGAATGTACCTACGTAGGTACATTCATTTGAAGGAGGTAAGGTAATATTTTACTGGTTACTCTCTTAACCAATAACATATTTTTGTTTTATGTTATTCTATTAAAATCGAAAGCCTATCTATACAATAATCTAAGGCTGATTAATGTACTTGTACCATCACGGTTGCGCCCACAGCGCCCGCTCAGGGTACAACCTAAACCTCAGACTTACAAACACTACAAGTTTTTGGTCATCAAATAGGTTGTGATAATACACCATTATTATTAAGTTGAGACACACATACACATATATCATCACGGGTGCCTTACGGCGCCCGAGACCGCCTAGACGGCCCCAGGGTACCCAGCGACAAAAACTATTATTAAGTTGAGACAGTCATTAATACGGGCAATAGTGTACTTTATCAGAATTATGCAAATAAAGACTCATTAATTCGTTCAGACATTGCTAAATCCTATTTTTGCCAAATTTTGTTGATGAAAGTTCTCTGATGTTGCGTCATTTTCGTTTAGGTATTTAGTTAGGTACCCACACCTACACTTTATATCCTAAACGTTTAAAATCTTAGCCAAATAGGTCAAGTAGTTTTCAGCGAACAAGACATTTTATGATATTTATTGCGGGTTCTTAATTTCGCATTGTTATAAATACCTACTTGGGAACGAATACTAAATTTACTCGACAGACTTTTTACATAACATTTCGAGACTATTTTTGTATTGCTTGGGTGAAGCGTATACTTTCCCGGCTGTTAAAAAAACCGGCAGCACGAAAACTTGCCAGTGGAAGGCTCCGATGTTGTTAATTATTCCCCGCAAAACCTTTTTCGGTTACCTATCTTAAGTTTTATTTTTTGTTTCTTAATTTATTAAGGTAATTAAAAATTAGGTATTGCTTTAAATAAATATATTTGCTTTGGAGATAAAGAATTGATCTAGTTTCAGTAATTTGTATAAAATAATAAACCAAATTATTAAAAAAATATATAAGTAAAGTTATAGCTTTCTTTAGATACACGGCTTAGGTTTTTGTAGCATCTATTTTTTTCTTCTTTAGATCCTTTTTCACTCGAACCTACATTTACTACCTGACTAAACCAAGCGGTCGACTTTAATAACGACCCACAATAGACACTAGCTATGCTTTTTAGTCAGAAACCTTTTATTAAACCCGTGCTCTAAACCGTCCTCTGTTCCTTCCCTATCACATTGACATAATACATTTAGATCATGGATCATTTCTCTTGTTAAGCAAAACAGTTGGTCATGGTATGGATGCAGATTATTAAATACATATAATATCTATTAGTATCTTTGTTTTTGGTACACATAGTATAAGCTATTATGATTTCTATTAATGGTACTCATTGACAATGGTAAGACAGATAATACTAACCTCTCATTTCTATATCGTACGAGGCGTTGCCAATTAATACCATTTCGTTATTTTTCATATCTGAAATTACGTCCTCAAACCTATAACGCCTAAGATGTCGGCATCGCTTCAACAAATTGCAAATGGAGTCTAAAAAATGTCTTACATATTTGCAATAATTTCTATTGAAATCTAATCTTTGTCACCTGGCGTTTAGATAAAATCGTAATGTGTAAAGATTATTAATATAGATAAATTACGCATTCAATGATACTCGCCACAAACTACCGCGATAAGATAAATAATTTAGGTTTTATTTCAACTGTCTGGCGAGCTTGTGTGAGTTTTTACCTCATGAATGAACATTATGAATGTATTTGGCTTCTCAACTCTGACAAATCGATACCTTGGTGCCGGTCTCAGTAGCTTTTGTGAAAACGCTTTTGGTTTGCTAAAAAATCTATACAATAATGATAAAATCTCAATAAAATTGCATACGAATTCAATATGAAATGCAACTTTTTTTCGGATAAGGAACCTAACTTGCTGAAAATAAAACATACAGTGTACAGTTTCTAAAATAATAATTTATTATTTTGATCAATAAATTCCAATTTTCATGGTGGTTTTGGAAGGTTGTTGTACAGAAAAACGTAGTAATATTTTTTTTGTTTGTCATGAGTAGAAATAGAACCCACGAAACAATAATTTAAAAGTTGATCGTTTAAGAAACTGAAAGGCTGAATAGACCATACTAGCGTAATTTCAGTCGCGTATAAATTTCCCCTATATACAGTTTTGAAGCATATTATGTCGCTAAAACCGGCCTTTCAAAAGAACTAAAATGTGGGCAATATTAATTGACCCAAATAAGGGTTGTCTGCAGGGTGATCTGATAACGCACACTAATTACCATCGCACGCGAATTGTTTTGATGTCATTATTGCTATGACGAATTATTATCAGAATTTTAAAAGGAGGGCGGCCACATTCTGTTTCTTATAACGTGATCCTTAGATTGTCAAAATAACGATTTCCGCTATTAGCGCTCTCTCCTCAAATCAGAGTAGTTTTTTAACCTTCGCTGATTGTAGGAGAGCGCGTTTATAACAGAATTCGTTATTATGACAATCTAGCGCTCACGTTCTAAGCAACAGAATGTGGCCGTTGTCTGTCTTACATTAATGTTGTTTTCAGTTATAATAAAGTTTTTTTTTTGGAAAAAAAGAACATGGAGGTGTAGATTTTATTTACTCGATCCTAATTACATAATTTCTTTATAAAAAAATCTGTTTAGTTTTAAAATGAGAACTAAAGTAATATTTTTAGAATCATAAATCAAACTTTGGTTGTCTTTTCAAAAGTTAATATATTTTTTATAAAAATACTATCTAATTAGGATCGAGTAAGTAATATTTACACCTCTACGTTCTTTTTCATTAAAAATAAACTTTGATATCACTGAAAACAACATTTAGACGTTATTGGACGTTCGAGATCGCGAAACTTTTTACTGGCTTCTTAATGCGCATAATCACCCAACTGGAGTCACCACAACCCCTTTTAAACTAAAGCTCTGTACCAGATACAAGGCAACAATAAGTAAAAATATATAGCAAATATAGTTTTGGCTGCCAATTTGGTGTCATAACTTTAGGACATTAAAACAATTGACTTGGCTACGTTAGTACCATTATTATAAGTCTTCTGTGAATTGGCACTGAACTGAAAATAATTTAATATTGTCTTCTTTCTTTCCAGGGCAACATGTACACAAAGTAAAGAAAATACTTAGCAACGCCAACATCTTCAAATCTATAAGAATTTAGCATTTTTTTTGTCAGTTAACTACGAATTGTTATATAATTTTAATGTATTCTATTTTATAGCTGAATCTATCAAATATATCCCAGGTCTTAATAATAAAAACGTGGAGTTGTTTCCTTTTCCTTCTAAAGCAGCTTCAAAAACAATTTTTGTCTTAGATACCAAGAACTTTATTCAGCTTTTTTAAATATTAATTGAATACATAAACTATTTTAAAAGTTATAAAATGTACATTAATTAAATAATAATTAAAATCATTCCAGTACTTTTTAAAAATTACCTTTATTAATTATTTTAATCAAATTAGATTTGTTATATTGCTTTACAAATTATGAATAAATAAATATATATTCTCAAATAGAAAAAAAATACTATTTTAATTAAAAAATACTGTTGTGGATGTAAATGTAAGATAGCTCATCAATGTATTATTTTATTTGTAAGTTATTAAATGTAGATACATATTTATTTCAATAAATTACTGTAAATAAATCTTTTTCGTATTTCTATTATATATTCCCTAGCTATAATTGGCCATGCTGACGCTCTTCTATGGATATTCCGTGGTGTTCTTTTTAATATGGCAAAGATCTTAGCAGGTAAAACAGGGTAGTTACCTTATTTTACCTGCTAACTTGTAATAGAATTGTCGGAAAAAAGGTTACCTGGGTAACAGTTACCCTGACAGGGTTGCGGTAATTTAATGTGTAGGTACTTCGACGTTTAATCCCATGCTGTAAAATAATAATGGATAATAAGCCAAAAAGCTAATTCTGCACCTGTAGCTTGTTCCTAAGATAATGTGATGAAATTTCTTGGATAAAATTTTAACGTACCAAGCAATTTTATCAGAATAATTTGGGAGCTAGTTACAGGGTCTGATCCTAAAATTATTTTATGTAGGTAATGAATCTATAGCTAGGTTTTTTAATATGTTGGAGCACGGGATGTCATGTTACCTTGTATAAGAATTGAGAGGCCACATTGTGATAATACGAATTTCCTAATAATTCTTACAGTAGTTAGTGAAAATCAAGCTTATGTTTGTAAAAAATCCTCATCAAGTTCGTAAAAGTTAAAATAAAAAAGTCAATGTGATTTAACTTTTTCAAATATTTCCGTTAATACTAAACGGATTGAAGTGAGGTTTGCGTGGTTCGACAGTACTTTTTTTAAATTGAAAGATATTGAAGATCACTATAATAGAAACGCCGGCACGGAGGACCCAACTATAATTCGATTTGCTTTCTGAGGGCATAATAATTATTAGCAAATTCTTATTATAAAAAATGTGGACACTCAATCCTGATTTATGTATGGGATCTCAATGCTCTTCTATGTATGGGATCAATCAATATACTGTCATTCGTATTATGCAGTTACGGCAAAGATGAATTTGCATTACGAGTCAGTCTACTTTAATATCCTCGCTTGTTTCTTCAAAATAAATAATCAACGAAATCAGTAAGTTATAGAGACCTACGTAAGTAATTATGTACCTATATAAAATGCATGATTATCATGGGGTCAATCAATACATTGGTCGCTTGTATAATGATGCGGTTACAAAATGAGCGGCGAATAAGACGAATTTTTAATACCAAAGCAGTCCACTTTAATATGCTCACTGCTTTATCGTCAAATGAATTGGCCGTTTCGCAATCGCACACTGAAAGGCGACCACCTCGGCAAGAAATCGGTGCAGTAGTTTTCTTGAATTTGGCGCCTGTGCGTGGCAGACGAGCACACTACCCAGTAGTCTTAGCACGACCAAACCAATACACTACTTGCAGTCGCGAACTAACGTCAAATAACTGACAAAAAGGTGTGGTGTACCGGCGTGCGGTCCATATAAGCCAAGAAGCCATGCAACCCTAAAATGTAGGGTATAAATAATCTAGTGCCTAATTATTATTATAAATATACAGGATGACTTTGCAAGGATGTACTTTGGGCTAATATGAGGTTCTTCTGGTCAAATTGGACAACTTTTCCTATGGAACCATGTGTCGTAAATGAAAAAAAAAATGTTTTCTCCATATAAACTAATAATTTTAAAATTACCAATTTTATTATAAATAAAAAACTTAAAAAGTCAAATACTATGCATAAAACAAATTTCTAATGCGTTTTTGTTTTTTTTTTCAGGTTTTAGTGGATTGGCTTCGCGATTAGATGGCGATGTTTCGAAAATCTGTGATTACAGAATAATACTAATTTAAAAAAATCGAACAAAGACTTCTTCAATATAAATAAATCACTCTTCCACTATTCGTCTAACAACACAGACAGTATTGCTTGCCGCCTGCAAGCAAGATGCTAGCTAGTTCTGTAGTCTAAATTTTTCTGGGGGGTTAGACTGGCGCCCCAAAACGGCGTTTTGGTATATAGGTAGAACGAGAGACTGAAAACGATGACATCTATGAACCCAAGTGACAATTAATAAGCGCAATCGTTAACGCAATCAGAGGAAAAACAGCGGTTTCCTGAAGAATCTAATGCCCCTGAAGCTTTTTTTAGTTTGTATGCGCTATCATAGTTTGACGCTCTGGAACTTCCAGTAAATTAGAGCCTTAGGAGCCGTTTTATTGTAGTCAGAATTTTAATCCCTTACGTTCGGAAATATTAACTTACAAATATCGAGACACTCGAATTAGTGCGGTCTAACGCATGGTCCCAGTCAGAAAATGTTACTGTCTATATAAATCGATTTACTTAAATCCATACTGCAGTGGCGGATTTACAGATTTGCCGCCAGTAGGCTATTCAAATTTAGCCATCCCTACCGGCCTTTTAGCGAACTGTCATGTCATACCAAATGTTTATGTGGACCTAATAACATTTATATAATATAAATCTTCTTAATTTCTGTAAGATATAAAAAAACATGGTACCCAAATTTTTCACCCTAGGCTCCAGCCTTTTCTCAGCCTGTTGGTCTTTTCTCAATCCGCCACTGATACTGCCGAATACTGCGGCAAGCCGGATAAAACAAAACGAGTTAGGTAGTAGATATAGTTACTATCCTAACTCGAATTACAAATCTATATTTTTTTAAATACAAATATATATACGTGGTAGAGCTTAGGTCCCTGGTTCGAATCCCGGTGTGTACCAATGACTTTTTAATTAAAAAAAATATGTACATTTGTTTGACAACACCACTATAGCTTAGGAGAGCACGTTAAGCTGTCGGTCCCGGTTTCACTATACCAACTTGTGAAACTGATTATAGATGGGTTATTGAGTCTATTCAAAACATCGCGATGAGCTGGCCACTTGTTCGGTGTAGACTCATACCATCGCGGCGGGCCGTCTAGGCGGTCTAGGGCGCCGTAAGGCACCCATGATGATATGTAAGTTGTTTATACAGGGTGAATTTGAAAGAATGTACTTTGGGCTAATATGAGGTTCTGCTGATCAAATCGAACAACTTTTCCCATGGAACTATGTGTCGCAAATGAAAAAAAATGCTGGCTTCCTCATACAAATTGATCATTTTAACATTACTAGTTTGTATGGAGAAGGCAATATTTTTTTTCATTTGCGACACATGGTTCCGTAGAACCTCATATTAGCCCAAAGTACATCCTTTCAAAGTCACCCTGTATATATCTATAGACTAGTTGTGCCCCACAGTTTCCTCCCCGTTTACGTATGTACCATTCCATGCCGCAGGTGGTAGGATTTTATTCCCACTTCATCGTATTATAGCTTATGGTATTCTGAGTCTACACCGAAGAAGTGTTCAGCTTGTCGCAGTGTTTGGATATTCTCAGTAATCCATCTTTAAACAGTTTCACAAGTTGATATAGTTTAACTGGCAAATTCAAAATTAATTTTTCAAATCCGCGATAGGTACCTATACTAACCTTGCGGTCCGATTCACGACAAAATCGATGTCAGCGCTGTCATCACCGGTCCGATTGGGCGTAAGCGCGCTAACGATAGATGATTTGACATAGATAGTGACGTCACTACAGACGCCATATTGGACTTACAGTGATTTTGCTTGTGGGTGAAATCGCTGTGAGCGCTGTCAGAATGACATTTATCTAGAAACATGTTTGGAAGGAAAGTGATAAAATTCCTTAAATAATTATTAAGTAGATAGTTAAAAGTGTTGTGTTCTCATTTATTTTAATATTAATGTAAACAAATATACAAAATACATTAAAATTCATTATTTTTTTATGGCGTTTTATTTGACATTCAAACAGAGTGAGAAGAGCATATGTTTTAGTTGCGAGATAGAGGGAGATAGAAGTGATGTTCTTGTGAGCGCGCTTAATACACTGGTCCGATTCATTATTAAGCTAATAGAGCCGTGAGCGGTCTCATCGCGCTTTTTGAATCGGACCGGTGATTATGAACGTCAGCGCTGACAGCGGTGTCATCTCCATTCGGACCGTGAGGTAAGTAGCGCTACTTGTACTATTATTACTTTTGTGGTAGCGCGTTCAAAAAAATGTTTGTTAGTATAGATATTTTCAGATAATATTGTCTGAAAGTTGTCATTATGTAAAAGGGGAAAATGCTTATTAGGCGTTATAGGAAAGCGGACTTATGATAAAATGGGAATTGTGAGAAAATAAGCATTATGTAAAAGTGGGAATTATGGGAATGTGGAAACAACTTCAAGCTATTTCACCATATTGCCTCGTAAGGTTGTTTCTTTGCAACGTGACTTTGAAGTCTTGTTTTGGGCACTGTGCTAGCAAAAAGTCACGTCACATCCAGTGACGTGCGGTCCATTTACACCAAAAAGTCACAAATACCCCAGAATATAGAGTATATTATATATTATTTTTAAGTATTTAAAAATGTGTTTTATACAGGGTGAATTTAAATGGATGTACTTTGGGCTAATATGAGGTTCTGCTGATCAAATTGGACAACTTTTCCCATGGAACCATGTGTCGTAAATGAAAAAAAAAATGTTTTCTCCATATAAACTAATAATTTTAAAATTACCAATTTGGATGGGGAACCCATTTTTTTTTTCATTTGTTACACATGGTTCCATGGGAAAAGTTGTTTGATTTGATCAGCAGAACCTCATATTAGCCCAAAGTACATCCATTTAAATTCACCCTGTATAAAACACATTTTTAAATACTTAAAAATAATATATAATATACTCTATATTCTGGAGTATTTGTGACTTTTTGATGTAAATGGACCGCACGTCACTGCATGTGACGTGACTTTTTGCTAGCACAGTGCCCAAAACAAGACTTCAAAGTCACGTTGCAAAGAAACAACCTTAGGAGGCAATATGGTGAAATAGCTTGAAGTTGTTTCCACATTCCCATAATTCCCACTTTTACATAATGCTTATTTTCTCACAATTCCCATTTTATCATAAGTCCGCTTTTCTATAACGCCTAATAAGCATTTTCCCCTTTTACATAATGACAACTTTCAGACAATATTATCTGAAAATATCTATACTAACAAACATTTTTTTGAACGCGCTACCACAAAAGAAATAATAGTACAAGTAGCGCTACTTAGTATAGGTACCTATCGCGGATTTGAAAAATTAATTTTGAATTTGCCAGTTAAACTATATCAACTTGTGAAACTGTTTAAAGATGGATTACTGAGAATATCCAAACACTGCGACAAGCTGAACACTTCTTCGGTGTAGACTCAGAATACCATAAGCTATAATACGATGAAGTGGGAATAAAATCCTACCACCTGCGGCATGGAATGGTACATACGTAAACGGGGAGGAAACTCTGGGGCACAACTAGTCTATAGATATATACAGGGTGACTTTGAAAGGATGTACTTTGGGCTAATATGAGGTTCTACGGAACCATGTGTCGCAAATGAAAAAAAATATTGCCTTCTCCATACAAACTAGTAATGTTAAAATGATCAATTTGTATGAGGAAGCCAGCATTTTTTTTCATTTGCGACACATAGTTCCATGGGAAAAGTTGTTCGATTTGATCAGCAGAACCTCATATTCGCCCAAAGTACATTCTTTCAAATTCACCCTGTATAAACAACTTACATATCATCATGGGTGCCTTACGGCGCCCTAGACCGCCTAGACGGCCCGCCGCGATGGTATGAGTCTACACCGAACAAGTGGCCAGCTCATCGCGATGTTTTGAATAGACTCAATAACCCATCTATAATCAGTTTCACAAGTTGGTATAGTGAAACCGGGACCGACAGCTTAACGTGCTCTCCTAAGCTATAGTGGTGTTGTCAAACAAATGTACATATTTTTTTAAATTAAAAAGTCATTGGTACACACCGGGATTCGAACCAGGGACCTAAGCTCTACCACGTATATATATTTGTATATAAAAAAATATAGATTTGTAATTCGAGTTAGGATAGTAACTATATCTACTACCTAACTCGTTTTGTTTTATCCGGCTTGCCGCAGTATTCGGCAGTATCAGTGGCGGATTGAGAAAAGACCAACAGGCTGAGAAAAGGCTGGAGCCTAGGGTGAAAAATTTGGGTACCATGTTTTTTTATATCTTACAGAAATTAAGAAGATTTATATTATATAAATGTTATTAGGTCCACATAAACATTTGGTATGACATGACAGTTCGCTAAAAGGCCGGTAGGGATGGCTAAATTTGAATAGCCTACTGGCGGCAAATCTGTAAATCCGCCACTGCAGTATGGATTTAAGTAAATCGATTTATATAGACAGTAACATTTTCTGACTGGGACCATGCGTTAGACCGCACTAATTCGAGTGTCTCGATATTTGTAAGTTAATATTTCCGAACGTAAGGGATTAAAATTCTGACTACAATAAAACGGCTCCTAAGGCTCTAATTTACTGGAAGTTCCAGAGCGTCAAACTATGATAGCGCATACAAACTAAAAAAAGCTTCAGGGGCATTAGATTCTTCAGGAAACCGCTGTTTTTCCTCTGATTGCGTTAACGATTGCGCTTATTAATTGTCACTTGGGTTCATAGATGTCATCGTTTTCAGTCTCTCGTTCTACCTATATACCAAAACGCCGTTTCAATCCACTAAAACCTAAAAAAAAAAAAAAAAAACGCATTAGAAATTTGTTTTATGCATAGTATTTGACTTTTTAAGTTTTTTATTTATAATAAAATATTATTTTCTTTCAGAAAAAAATCCTTTTGTCAATGTTTAAAACATTTCCCTTCCTTGTGGCATAGCAGTAGGATGCCCTGTATAGTGTATACCTATAGGTTAGTGGTCTTGAGTATTGATATGACTCAATACACGTTTAGGTGCTGAGTGTAGGCGACACGCTCATGTGACTAACAATTAATACAATCCAATAGCATCCAATTACGTCTGGTCAACTTGACCGGTTGCAATTCATACTAAGTTCAAAGACTCAGTTCAAATTTCATATTATGAACATTATCAGTTGAAATGAGAGTTGATTGGTGACAGGAGCGGATCTATAATAATTTTTAATTTCTGGCATTGGTAAATTTTGTATTTAAAGCATTTGTTTTCGATTTCTTGTGTTATTAGTAAATCTATACAAGTACCCACTTGTATAGATTTACTATTATTTCTACTGTGCTTTGTGTGAGCTTTATATAAGTACGGTTGTTATGGCTATAATGTATTGCCATTAGTAGCATATAACCTTAAATAATTTAGAATTGTAGGGTTTTATTGCATTTCACAACGGCATGTGACTTTATATCTACCTCATAATAAGCAGACCTACAACGGCCACGAATGGCGACCCATTCGTGTCATCAATAGGATTGGATTGGTCGTTTCCACTGTATCAGCTACGAAATGGGTGGTAGACGACAAAACCGAATTTGCAATATGATTTAACTGCTTTATTGTGAAATCGTTTCGTAACTGCATATTTATTTTTAATAGTGGCAGTGACCAATGCAGTTAAATGTGGTGATCTACCCCATTAATGGAATTTTACGTAGGCTCCTGATAACCCACAAACTAAAACTGAAACATATACTCTAAGTGACTTGACGTTTTCTGCATCTGTATAATCTATTTGGGCGAGGTAAGTCAGTTGGCCAGAGAGTTCAGAGTATTAAATTGAGACCAGTTTTTCCTCTGAATAATACAACATGTATAAGAAAGGTGTACACAATAATAGATTGAAGGCGTTTTGCACTTGCTGGTTTTAAAACATAATAAAACCAATGTACAGTTTTTTTTGTAATAGGTACTGCTTAATTTATTAGTTATATTTTTTTTTTTTGTAAGCACTTTACAAATATTATTAGTATCCATATATTTCTCTAAAAACTTTGATATTCCACCAATTACGCGTAGTTAATGTCTTTGGTTGTCCTAAAAATAAGCCAACAATTCTTATTCTTTCTTACATAACCAACGTTTTATCTATTTTTCTTTGACCTATGTGAAAAACCTTGGACTATATGCTTGCTCTTGTACGTTTGGCGCCCGGCCAGAACTTCTCGTACGCACTTTATGGGCCAAAATTTGACTTTGCCCTTTCTTATATAATTGGAATGTCTATTTATACTAAATTTTAAACAGTTCCTGACGTTTATTCATAACAAATTAGCGTTAACTCTGAAATCAGATACAACGTTACGTTTTACGTAAGTATATAACAATTTATACTTGCTTTTATTATTTGTGCTTGTTCCTACATAAAAGTATGGAAGTGAACGCTGGGTATGACAGAAGAAGCATAAAAGTAGGATTAATGCTGTAGAAAGGTGCATGTGGAGTAACAATTCCGGATAGAGTGAAGAATACAGCTGTGCGTGAAATAAGGATTGAGAAAGGAATGTTACGGTCGTTTGGGCACATTGAGAGGATGAATGAAAAGAGATTGACGAAAGAGATTTATAAATCAGAGGTGAATGAAAGGATAAGGCAGGGATGACCCAGAAGAAGGTTTCATAACCAAATAGAAGACATTCTTAAAAAAGCTGGGACTCGCAGTGTTCATAACCCTAAAGCTATGAAGAGAGTTGTGGATGTGAAGGAAGCCAGAGGCGTAGCTATCTAGGGGCTAGGCGGGGCAGTGCCCTGGGGCCCTCAAACTCAGGGGCTTCCCTCGAATACTTACCAAAAAATCTCGTTCGAACTAAACTTTTGAAAATTTCTCCCGTTTTCAAAATAAATATGGTAGGTTGCAACCCGACTTTAATCATGGCAACTTAGTTGAGAAAAAATCGAAAGTTATATCTAGGGAATTCCCCTAAATTCCAGTTTAGATTTTGATTCGCCCCATTTTTTGATTTGCCCCAGGGCCCTTGGTTACCTAGCTACGCCACTGAAGGAAGCGGAGAGTTATGCCAGGATCGTTGTATGTGGCCTCTGGATTCATCACCCGCACCGTCTCCGTACAAGACTAAAAACACTTGGCAAGAATTTAGTTCAGCTTGATTCGCACAGAAAAATTCAACCGGTTTATTTATGAATATATGTAGATTATATTACTATAGAATTATATACAATATACTGATTCATTAAACCTGCGCCTGAAACAAAACTGAGGGCCGCGATCAGCGCGCGGTATGATTTTATTCCTACTTCATCGTAGCTGATGGTATTCTGAGTCTACACCGAACAAGTGGCCAGCTCGTCGCAGTGTTTAGATATACTCCATCTATAGTTTTACAAGTTGATATATTGAAACTATAAAAAAAATATACATATAATTATAGTTGATATATTGAAACTATAAAAAAAATATACAAAATGTCATACGACTGAAGACGCCAATGAATTTAAATATAAGTTTAATTTATAAGAAATCGAATTATTACTTCGTTTTCGCTTAGCTTTTTTTTCTCGGCCTGCATGAATCAAATGCGTAATTGATGATGCAAATGAATTTTCTATCCTAATTACTAGTTCCAGCGAGATTAGCACGTTCAGAAAAAATCTCCAGCTTTACTAGTATAGACACAGAAGAAAACATAGTACAAGTAGTAGGTATAGATTAAAAACCTATTATGAAGTAATTAATTAATAACTAAGCAAATAATTATCAAAATATACCTAGACCTTAGAAATTTATTTTTTCTAAGACCTGGACAACATGTACTCCAATAGTTGCAGTGCAAGCTGTTTGAGAAATTGTTAAAAATCAAATGTAAAATAATTTTAAAATGTACCTAATTTACCATATGGACTCAGCTGTGCTCTGTACCTACCCTGAGATCGTCTTGGTGGTTTGAACGCCGTAAGGTACCCGTGATGAATTATTTATTTAAATCCGGCACTGTAACTACTGCCGCACCGTAACAGGCACAGAAGAAATAATAGTACAGTAGTTTGTACCCTCCGTGGTCTGGGACGGACTTCAAGTCACTTGGTGGGTTTCATGGTCACTAGTGGCGCACTTCATAGTCACTAGTGGTGGACTTCGTAGTCACTAGTCACCAGGATGAGATAATAGTTAGGTACTCGTTCTACTTGCTAGTCTAGTTTTTATTACGAGACACGGAAAAATCTAAATATGCATGGTTTGTTTGTTTGAGTGTCACGCGGCCGCGTGTACTTGAGATTGTGTTAAATTTAGTAAAGGTTTTATTAATATCTACTTATCACCGCCTTCGTGGTCTAGTGATTGTGCCGTTAGCGTTGTATCCGGAGGTCGTGAGTTCGATTTTCACTAATGGCGAAATAATATTACTTAGTACATTTTTTGTACAATTTATCATTATTTGGGTGTTTATAAAATATCGTTATTTTTGGTACACAAGTTACCAGACTAATCCCAGAACCCCTGAAGAGAATTTTGTTCTGAGTATTGAGAAGATAGTGAAGATAGAGGTCTTTAGTCAAAACTTTACTGATTATGTCCAAAATTGTATCATTTCATATTCGTTCGATGCCCGTTGGTCCGACTAATCTACATGTCATATAGGTATACACAATTCTCGTCACAAACTCTGTTCTATAGGCATATAGGTACTGTTTGTACCAAAAACAATGATACATTTTATAAACACCATAGAAAACTGTACAGGAAATCGTACCTAAGTACTTTTTTTTTCCATGAGTGGGAATTAAACCAACGACCTCCGGATACATAGCCAAAGCCACCACTAAACCACTGAGGCGGCCAAGAAATGGCCCCTGAATTATCTACCAGCCCTTTAGAGATACAAAATCGGTATTCAGAATTTGCACTTGATCTTTTAGAGCCAAGAATGCAATGTTGTATGTTACAATGTCCGAGTTAATTTTGTCTTGGTAAGTCCTCTAAAGAACGTCTAGGCCAATCGATTGACTGCCGCATAGAACGTACATCTCTATATCGCTTGTATATGTAGTACGAACTACGGAAGTTTATGTACTTTGAACCCATAAGTTAGTGATATATAAGTGTAACAAAGCGACATCGTGTTCGCTAATGACGTTATATAACAACAAGACTTATATCTTGCTAATGTAATTTCGTAAGCAGATAGAGAAGCTACAGTTTTTAGATCTACTGAAGATTTTGCCGAAATTTCCGACCGAAATGTTCGTCTATAAGATTGGACAGCAGTGGGCTATTTCGACATCGTTTAAATATCTTTATATGCTAGAAAAAAGTCATAATCATTTTAAATTATATTTGTGAAGACCTTCAATGGTCCTTAGTTTTTTTGTGCTATTTTCCTAATCTGTTTTCTTGTTACCAATGGTCTTCCTATAAATAAATAAATTCACAAAGACAGTTAAAAATATGTGTATGTGTGATCGCTCTGAGCAAGATTCTTTAGTATTTACCCCCTGAATCTTTCCACTATGGACGATTTGCCGATTTCCCTATATCCTTTTTTGATAGTTATAAGTATAACAAAGTGACATTCATGTTCGCTAATGCCGTTATATAACAAGACATTAAATTAAGATTTCCAAGACTTATATATTATAGGTACCTTGGTAATGTAATTTTGTAGATAGATAGTTGCATATAAGTACGTGGTGGCCGAGTTGGTGCGACCTTAGACTTTATACTATATACAGTTTTGGTCCCCTAAAGATTTCGTCATCTTTCTCCGAAATTACTGACCAAAATTTTTAAAGTGTCTTGGTATTAGCGATCAAATTTACTTTCCTTCTTTATAATAAATAAAGCGGCAAGCTGGCTCGCCATTTATTTGTACAGAGGGTCAGCATTCAGCGCGGAAACGCCGCCAGTGTCATGGGCATAGAGTACTATGTTCCTTGGGCACATGCCATGCCGCTTATGATACCTATTACTTTAACCCGTATTTAACATATTTTACGTCCTACCCTTTTTAGATTAGGTATATTTTAGTTTTAATTTTTCTTGTTACTTTTTATACTATTTTCCTGAATAAATAATTATTGTTTACCTACCAATTTACTTGTATATTTGACATCGTTTAACTAACATTAACGTATGAAATGAGGCTCTAATGTCGATTGCGATATGCAAGAAGAAAGTCATAATCATTTTAAATTCACAAACTGAGCAAGATTCTTTAGTACCCACTGAACCTTTGCACTATGGACGATTGGCCGATTTCCTATCTTTATAGCTATTAATTATCTTTTATTTAGATTTTATTAGTTATATGTTTTTAATGTTGTATTTGCTGCCATAAAACTACTGTAAATCTTTGTAATGGGGCCTAGCCTGCTGTAGGGTTCAATGATAATGCAGCGTTTGGTAACCCCTAACCCCTTGACATTTCCTTACCCTTATATAACTATTTAGCTCGAAAAAAAATGGCCTAAGTACTGTTGTAGAGAGTGGCCCTTTTAGCGTATATTTAAAAAGGTATAGGTATTATTGGATAAATGAATGTTTTAGTTAGTATGGAACAAGCATGTGGTAGGCGTCATACATCTGATAAAGAGCGACTGAACTTTGACCCAAGTCGGTTAAATTGTTATAATGAGTCAACAGTATATTTCATTTCATAATAATTATCTGATAAGGAAAACAGTTACCCACTGACCCACTGAAAGCATGTCTTTGTTTAACATTAATAAAAGAAACGACACTTCGGTTAAATTGATCGTTAAAGCCAAAATCTCGGTTAAATGTGTTTTCATTAACAATCGAAGTTTTGAGCGTTTTAATATTATAAAATAAAGTTTTAATTAATATATAATTTGTTGCGCCTTTGGCGTTGTATACGGAGGCCGTGGGTTTGATTCCCACACCATGGCAAAAAATGTTTGTCATGGTCTAGATGTTTATAAAATATAATATGCATTAATATCGTAGTTTCTAGTACACATAGTACAAGCTTTGGGCTATGTGAAAAATATCCTAGGTACATATAAAAAAAAGACGAATATTGGTCCATTTGAGTCACATACCTATTTGTCTTTTAAACTAGTGGGCTTACCACTTATAGCATTATTATTTTAATCCTTCATTGAAATCTTTTAGTTTAAAATTGCAAAGTATACCTATTTAAATTATTAGAGTGCTTTTTTGTAGTACAAATATATTCAATGTAGTATAAAAATATTAATGCTGTAAGAGGTTCAAACGAAATAACTATGATCGAAGGTAAGAGGTGTTGCTTGATGTTGACTTTGACGCGCAGTTTAACCGTTACCATGCTTTTATCAACTCAGCCTTAAATATAGTAATACGCTAGCGTGCTTTTTAAAAAAATCAAATAAAAACAAAACAATAATAATTTTCAAATTTATAACCCGGCTAACGTTGTATTCGGAAGTGAGTAAAGGTCCCACTCATGGCAAATAAAATTTTAGTCCTTTTTTACAGTATTTGCCCTGAAGCTCTACCATGGGTTTGCGCATTGTAGAAACGTAACGTATTCATTTACGTATACGTGAGCAACAACCAATAAGATCGCTTTATTCAATCCTGTTACCAAAAATAAAGCGATCCTATTGGTTGTTGCTCACGTACCTATATTCTACAACGCGCAAACCATGAATGTCTCTAATCAGGTGGGCAATTCTCGCGCTTTCGACATTCATCTCGATTCGAGATTTTTAAACGAAAAATGACTAAATATGCCATTTTTCGTTCAAAAATATCGAATATTAAACGAAATAAATACAATGTAATAAATATATTAATATTGAACGAAAAATGACATATTTAGTCATTTTTCGTTTAAAAATCTCGAATCGAGATGAATGTCGAAAGCGCGAGAATTGCCCACCAGAGGCTCTACCAATCCTGTTATTATTATTCAATCCTGTTACCAAAAAATACGTAATATATACGTGGTGGCCGAGTTGGTTAGACCTTGGACTTAAAAAAGCTTAGGTCCCTGGTTCGAAATATGTACATTTGTTCGATAACACCACTATAGTGCCTCGGAGAGAACGTTAAGCTGTCGGTCCCGGTTTCACTATACCAACTTGTAAAACTGTTTATAGATGGGTTATTGAGTCTATTCAAAACATCGCGACGAGCTAGCCACTTGTTCGGTGTAGACTCATGCCATCGGCTACGACGAGGTGGGTTTGAAACCCCTCCGCTGGGTACCCTGGGTCCGTCTAGGCGGTCTCGGGCGCCGTAAGGCACCTTTGATCATGTATGTATGTATGTTACCAAAAATAAAGTACCTACAAACTTAGAGCTTAGTAAGTGACCAGTGATATTACAGAAAAAAAAATGGTATAAAAACTTTTCATTTCAATTACTTAATATGAGCGAAGCCGCGGACATAATATAGTGGTTGTAACAAGCGATTGGAGGATGGTAAATAATATATTATATAGGTCACGCTGAAGCGCTGGCCGCTGAGTCGAGAATGTAGGTTTTCACTGAAATAGCTTGGTTCGAGCTACGGATCAATACTACTTGAGCGCTGAGAACTGAATCTAGATAGTTACTTAGGTCATGAAAATATACCTACGAGCATGTATTTTTTTTTTTTATTCAAAAAGGGGAACTTAATGCCTCGTAGATTAGTGGTTGCGCCTTTGCAGTTGTATCCGGAGGTCGTGGGTTCGATTCCCACCCATGGCAAAAAAATATTTATAAGTACGTTTTTCTGTACAGTTTGTCATGGTCTGGGTGTTTATAAAATATAATATGTATTATATCGTTGTTTCTGGTACACATAGTACAAGCCTAGGGCTTAGTTTGTGACCAAAGGCTCTACCATGGGTTTGCGCATTGTAGAAACGTAACGTATACGTAAATGAATACGTATTCATTTACGTATACGTGAGCAACAACCAATAGGGTCGCTTTATTTTTGGTAACAGAATTGAATAAAGCGATCTTATTGGTTGATGCTCATGTATATGAACCTAAATGAATACGTTACGTTTCTACAATGAGTAAATTGTCCTACATAAAAAAAAAGTTATTATCAATGTTATACGGAGTTGAAGTTAGAAATCCTATCTCAGAGGCTCTACCATGGGTTTTACTTTGTAGCAACGTAACGTTAATACGTGAGCAACAACCAATAGGGCAGCTTTATTTTAGGTAACGCGATTGAATAAAGCGATCCTATTGGCGGTTGCGTTCTCACGTTTTAACACAACGTTTGATACAAACCAAAAACTCATGGTGAGCATCTGGTGGGTAGAAATCGAACGCGTGAGTCCCACCTATCTGTAAAAAAAGATTTCACTAAAGGAAGATATTGAAATATATATTAAATTTACCTAACTTTTTTATTTTACCACCCATGGCAGACAGCCTCCGTAGACTAGTGGTTACGCCTTTGGCGTTGAATCCGGAGGTCGTGGGTTCGATTCCCACCCATGGCAAATAAATATTAGTACATTTTTCTGTATAGTTTGTCATGGTCTGGGTGTTTATAAAAATATAATATGTACTATATCATTGTTTCTGGTGCACATAGTACAAGCCTAGAGCTTAGTTTGTCACCAAAAAAACAATTTGTGTAAATTGTCCTACATATTATTATTATTATTTGTTTTTAAACCTAAAGTTTGACTTAAAAAAATTATCTTAACAATTAGCTTTTAAATTTTAAGGAAATCGGACTAGTGATTATTAAGACTCGCATGCGGACATCTCTCGCATTTGAATTTCTTCTTAAGGGTTCTTGTTGATTTTTTTTTTCACTCACTAAGCTAAGTAGGTACCTACCTATTTATTTTTAAAATAGTCATTGAAATACTATTATTTATCTATGAATGAAAAATATCAAGGTTACAGACACAATATTATCACGACATGTAGGGACACAAAGATAGATCGATGTGAACTTGTGAAGCGCCGACTACGTAACATTATGACGTAAGAGCCAGCGGAATTTTAGGTTATGTCGCCTTTTTAAAGAGATAACAAAATGATCTTATTATTACTTTTTTAATTATACCTACCTACCAAGTAAAGTATTACCTAACTATGACCTTGACGTTGAATTAAAAATATCATACATCTTAGACTTAGAAAAAGTCAGGTATTCTAAGATCTAAGAGGGCGGTTACACGCTCAGTATTTTACCAGTCTGGTGAAATTTTGACTGATGATGGATTGACGAAAATTAATAAAATAATTCAATTTTATCAGTCTGGACCATCAATCCGTCAGTTAGACGATCATTCCCAGAATGATTGACTGAACTGACGCCAGAATTAGTGTGTAACCGCTCTCGGAGTAGGTACATGGGCGTAGCGATATACAGGTAGGACCTTGAGTAGGTATCTATAATATATGTAGCTAGACAGGGGCCTTAGATGAATTTCGTCCCATTGGCCATCAAGCCTAGGGTAAGCCGATCTTCAAAGTGCATCTAGCCTATTCTTTTGACCGCCTTCGTAAACTGGTGGATGCGACTTTGGCGTTGTATCCGGAGGGCGTCGGTTCGATGCCCACCGGTAAATGTACAATAACTATATATCAAATTCAAAATACCAGAGGAAGTTACTTACCTATAAGTTAGAGGTAAGATAATAATGTATGCTCAATGCATTGAATTACAAATTAATGCTCCTTCCTACCTGCCAACACCCATAGGGAAACCCCCGTTTCAATGGAATACGGTTTTGTCTACGAAAACAGCCATAATATCGCAACAACAAAACTGTAGCAGCCGTCGTAATGTGGGAAAAATTCTCCTGTTTAGATGTAATTTTTTTGTAACACTTAGTTATTTATATAATTTTTCTCGTTTCATGTTCAAGTCCAATCTCAATATCTATTTTTCCAAAAAAAAAACCGTCAGTAAAGTACCTAGTAGGGATATAAGCATAAAGTTTTGACAAACTTTTAGTAATAATCAAGCTTTTTTATGGTTATCTCAAGAGACCTATTAGTCTCACTCAACATAATATACCTAGGTATTTACTGTTTTTGATTTGGACCCTTTTTCACCTAATATCATAATATATAATATGAATATGGGTGCAATGATTACAGCTTGTATGTACCAGAGAAACAACAATATAATGTACAGAAAAACGTACTTATACTTTTTGGCCATGGGTGGGAATTAAACCCACAACTTCCAGATACAACACCAAAGTCACAACCACTAGACTACGGAGGCGGTCAAAACAAAAAACATACCTATTGTGTGTTGCAATGTGTATAATTGTAAGATCTTGAATAATTCCAAATTATAAGTAAATTGGAAAGTTAGTGAGATATTTGATGCAGACAAACAAACAAACAGACACCAGTCTACTGTAAGTTAAAAAAAGTTTTTCTTCTCACAGACTGATGCTCCATATTACCAAGCGTACAGTAAGAGTATTAGGTGAGTACAATTAATAGCCATAAAATAACTTCAAACCTTTCTTCTTCAGCTGTTGTTGTGGTGCTGGACCAATGTCATTCTTTCTGGCTGGACCAATTAACTTCGAGAGTTCTTACTAAAAAGTACAGATAAGTTGAGCTAATGTACCCACAGTAGCTATAGGGCAATGTGGCCACCATACCATAGTGATAGGAGGCGACTTACTAAAGCCTTTAGTCCACATTATAATAAATCCATCTTTATACAACTGAAAAGCAATTTGTTGAATTAATAAAACTTTAAAATTTTTTTAGAGGCTAATTATTGGTCTTCTGAAAAGCTAGATCTGGATAGTACTTATAAAAGTGGACTTAGGGCCTAAAGCTGTCCATAAAAAGAGTAATTACCATTACCACAAAAAAAAAAAAAATCTGATGGAAACCTGTCAGACATTTTATTCCTTTCTATTTTTAAGATTATTGAAATTTATAAACAAAATATCATTATTTTATTAATAATATTTTATAACTATTTAAAAAATAATTCAGAATGTTTAAAGGTAAGATGTAATAAATAATGTAATAGAAAATGAAACACCAAACTCAATTTTATTATTACTATATTTTCTCTTCAAAGGTGGATTTTCATCAAGAAAAACTCACTGCTGAGAATAAAGGTGGAATTTTCACAAGTGCTTGGAGGATCCAGCAAGCACAGTTTATTTGCTACTTAGAACATTCAATTTCAATGCACTACTGTGAAAGTGAGTCGTTTACATTATAAGCTTTATACACCCTGAATCACTTTTATAAGTGAAAATTATAATAAATCAATGAACATAATTTCACTAATTTGCAACACATGCATACAATTTTTTATACTGTTACATAAGTTTTTTATGTATCACATGATGTTAGTTTTTTGACTTGTTAAGATTACATAAAAATATAAGATGAAAATGATTTAGTACCAAGGTCTCACTTTCAATGTCATACTTTTTAAGGTTATGGTAACCAACCACTTTACAACTTAAATATGATTTTTTAAGATCACTCAAAATCACAACACTTTCATATCTTTACTCTTAATAATAAATAAATAGAGCAACGGTTATAGTACAATAAATTATCTAACCCAACCTTGGCATGAATATAACAGAAATAAGGTCATTATGTAACCGGCACACTTGTCATGCGGCAGCCATGTTTTTTAATAGCAAACTTGAAAAGGGAATCTTTAAATTTTAAAACAATTACATAATACTCGAGTTATGCAACACTATAATAAAACAAATACGTTAAATGGAATAGTTTAACGATTTATTAAACTAATAAATAAATTACTAGTCATATTCGCGTCTAATAATACATGATCAGGGAACGGCTATTACTCGTGACACACATTATCACACACTCAGGCGAAGGAATAATTTACAGCAAGTTCTTGATCTCATCGTACAGCACCAGCACAAAGGCGCCTCCGGTGCCTCTGAGTACGTTGGAGAAGGCTCCCTTGAAGAAGGCCTTGGATCCCTCTTGCTTGGCGATGGTGGACCAGCAGTGGATGGTGCCGGTGTACAGGATGTCTGCCTTGGCGCGACCAGACTGCATCATCATGCGCCGACGGACGGTGTCGAAGGGATAGGACACGATACCGGCGACCGTGGTGACCGTCTGCGCGATGGCCCAGCTGATGACGAGCGGGGTGTTCTTGGGGTCGGGGAGCATGCCACGCGCGGTGTCGTAGAAGCCGAAGTAGGCGGCGCGGTAGATGATGATGCCCTGCACCGACACGCCGAAACCTCTGTACAGACCGACGAGGCCGTCCGCCTTGAAGATCTTAGACAGGCAGTCTCCCAGCCCGTTGAACTCTCGGTTGCCGGCGCCCTTGCCCACGTCGGCGGCCAAGCGGGTACGCGCGAAGTCCAGCGGGTACACGAAGCACAGGGAAGTGGCTCCGGCCGCGCCACCGGAGGCGAGGTTACCGGCGAAATAGCGCCAGAACTGGGTCCTCTTGTCGACTCCTCCCAAGAACACCTGCTTGTACTTGTCCTTGAAGGCGAAGTTGAGCGCCTGGGTGGGGAAGTACCTGATGACGTTGGCCAAGTTTCCGCGCCAGAAGGACGCGAAGCCCTGCTCCTTGGGGATGCGCACGAAGGCGTCCACGATGCCCTTGTAGCGCTGATCCTCGGTGATCTGCTTGCTCACATGCTGGACCTGCAGCAACAGCTTGACGCGCTCAATGGGAGCCACCACGGTCTTGGAGACGGCGGCAGACACTCCTCCCGCGATGAAATCTTTCGCGAACGCGACCGGATCGGCGATATTCGACATTTTGGATTTGGGGTGTCGAGGTAGAGTTGAAAGGGGCACACGCGGATGGGAGAATCACAAAACACGAACTCTTGGATTTACAAGAGTTTCAGTAATTTTGTGATCGCGGGAGCACGGGGAAAGGTGTGTGCCTTTTTTGAAATTCGATCGATCACGTTCTCACACTGTTCTGCGAGGCGGAGCGGCGCAAAAGAAGGAGGAAGGGGCGCAGGCTGCCAACATAGCGAAATTAAATACCACGAGGTCAATGTGGCCAGTAGACTAACTTATTTACCCGATTTTATATTTTATAAAACCGATACTATTTTTTTATAGTTAATAATATCATAGATACTATTGCTCAACAAATTAATTAACACGTTCGTTTTTCAATTTGTCGTCATTATAATCAATCGGTTAAATAAGGATCAATCAATATTACAATAACACAGTTAGTTTTTAACCCATTAATATTTTCCAAGCTTTTCAACACCCAACTGCTGTCTGCCTGCACCATTGAAATAGAACTTATATTTTAATATTTATAGTTTACGCAACGTCGGGTAATAAGTGATTCTGGGCCTTTACCACGTTTATCGCAACGAATTTTGAGCACTTTTTTTTGTTTTCGACTGTCTCCTTTTTTATGGGCTTAACCACACTGGTAATGCCGATAATGCATGCAAGTTACGTAAAAGCGAACGTTGTACACTTGATGAGGCCTCTGACTTACTACCAAGGCCCTTGTATTGTAAAATCATCAGCCCCTCGTGGCATTAAAAGCAGTGATTTTGATTGTCATTAAAAGTCGAATTGAAAACTTACTGAAATGAGACAAGTGTGTTACTTTACAGAACGAGAAACTTACAGGGGAGGGGGGGCGCATCGCTAGGCCCCAGCATATAACCATCATCATTTGTCCTTCAGACCCGGTTGTTTGGAGGGTCCAAGAAGCGGATAGGGCTTGATCCTGTAGCCTGGACAGGGAACGCCCTACGTGTGGCCGCATCGCTACCCTTCAAGATATAACAAGTAACTTTATGATAATTATTCTATTACATTAGTTTTTTACATCAATCGAAGTGCCCTAAGGCCTTAAATCGTCTGTCTAATAGATGAAAACAGAAGATGGCCTCAATACAAACCGATAGCAATAAGTTTTATTATTAAACTACCAATCGATACTTAAAAAGTAAGAACAGAATATGGCAAGTGCGGACACGTTTGACATTTAATTTGTAAATTTAACGAAAGAAAAAGTTTCAAAACAATATATTTTTTTCCAATTGCAGATTTAAATGAGTGCGGGAGTTATATTTTATGACTTTGTTGGATCTTAAATATTTTTAGAGCTCTTCCATATTTGTACTTTTGGTTTTATCTTTAAAAAATTACCCTAAAATTATATTTTTATTAAAACTGGCAACCTTGCTACTTCCGGTAAGGAAAATAGTTAAGATATTTGTAGGTTGGTTTTACTGTTATAAACGCACATATTTTGTTAAAAGTTTTATTATTCAAGTGCCTATTTTATTTGTTAATACACAGTACTATTTTTTATATTATATACTCGTTAAAAAATGTTTTATTTATTTATTGGCGAAATTGAATAAGTCCTTAACCAAAATAACAAAAAAAAAAAACTATCGGTAATAATGATCGATGTCCGTTGCTCATCGTATTTAAAATATCGATGTTTTATGCACACAATTTCGAAGAAATGTGAAATAATATAATAATAATATGTCGGACAAATTACACATATTGCTCTGGTCACAAACTAAACTCTAAGCTTGTACTATGTGTACCAGAAGCAACGATATTATATTTTATAAACACCCAGACCACGACAAACTGTACAGAAAAATCGTACTAATATTTTTTGCCATGGGTAGGAATCGAACCCATGACCTCCGGATACAACGCCAAATAACTAGTCTACGGAGGCTGTCAAAAAATAAAACATCGCTATAGCGATCATTGTAATTGTCATAGACTTTATTGCATTGGAAATAACAGCGATGAAAATTACTAACCCAATGAGAAATCGCGTTCGTGTTTTATATAGTCCATAGTTCTGTGGCTCTACCACAAGTTTTTGCAAACAGTTTTTAATATAGTCGTTACTCGCTATTAACTATAGATCGGGATTAACTAATAGGATCGATTTATTTTTCAAATAAACCTCTCGTATTGGTTGATTCCTATCAATAGTTACTAGCGACCATATTAAAATTTATGGTAAAGGTACTGTTTGACTGCAGACAAAATTTTCACAAAGTTTCTGCTTCCGCACTTTTTTTTAATGGAATTTTAAACGGAATATTTAGATAAGAAGCGGCGTTCAGCAGATATTATTAACTAGGGAGTAGGTAGTCACGAGCGAGTGATTTACTTGGCTTTCGCGGTGGGGTACGCGCAGTATGAGTGTTTCCACAAATTTATAATATCATTAAATTAATACATTTAATTATAATACTTATATTTCCGCTAAGATTGTATTTACCATCTCAACATTTCACTATTTCCATAGTTGTAAAATGTTTACACAGGATTTCGTTTTTTTATAATTCGAACTGCGGATTAAAATCACGTGTCAATTGAAATCCATGTTTTATTAATAATAATAATACCTACAAACATCAATATTAAAACATCGATGAACAACGAACATCCCTAAACTAACTGTCACTTTGTGGTGATTAACTGGAGGAAGAAAATAATTACAAGCGTTTTTTTTTATTAAAGTTCAACTAATTGTGAAGCTAAGAAACTTTTATAATTGTATTATATATTTTATAAGTGATAATAACTGAATGGAATACAAAGTTAATATGCAAATGGGGCGCGTGGCATCACCAGCTAGCACAGACGATGAACCAGGAGTAGGTCATGCTTTAAATGATTTTTTAATGCAATTGGAGAATTATAATCCTTCAATACCGGATTCTGTAGTTGCACATTACCTTAATATGTCAGGTTTTGAGTCCCAAGATCCCAGGTGAGTGAAGATTTTGTTTATCCTTTGTTTACTAAAGTTTTTGTAAAGGTGATGCAAGCTAAAGGCAAGTATTGTCTTTCCACCTTTTGCTTTACCTCAGGGATTAAGTGCAGTCACATAGTATATCTTATTCCAGTGTCTAAGCACTGCCTATTGTCTGAATTGGGCAGTTTTAATATAGTAGAATAAGTAAATTTTAATATATATATTTACCCTATCCCGGGGACCGCACCTATATCCCCTTCAGTTTTTGAATGGGTTTTTAATAAGGGTTTGCTTACCAAACCCGTTGCACCTCAAAAGTCAATTATAAAGCGCTAACCTATTGAATTCAAAATAAGCATTACAACTATCAAACTTTACCAAATGAGGTAATCAAATGCCTTCAGTGTTTGGTGGTTTACTGTGTCCCAGAATGGTGTTCTGTTAAACCCTCAGGCATGCACCTGAAGTTTGTAACTGTTTTTTATGTCTACTGTCGATAGTCATAGGCTACCCAAATCAATACAAAATATATTCAATGTTTTGTAAAAACCAGGCAGGGGATTTGTAAAATAGTGATTTTACTTAAACTTCCATTTTGACACAAAATGTGTGAAATTTGGACATTGATATGCAGTTCATTTCAAATTTGTTTTGTGAAATAAGGGCCAGGGCCCATTCTACAAAATGTATTTTTAATTTCACGGACCTATGCAGTACCACTAGCAGGTTAATGACTTCAATACAGCTGAACCAATTTATATGAAATTTTGTATACAGGAAGGTTTATGTCTGGTGTGACATATAGGCTATAATCCTGGTAAAAAAAAATCCCTTGGACTTTAGATCAAACTCAAAATTACAGGCGGGCAAAAGCTATTGATGATATATTTTCCACCAAATATTTTATTTAAGTGTTGTAAAAGTCAAAATATACTACATAACTACGTATATAATACCTATCAACAAAGACAAAATATTACTACCATGATTTTAATTATATTTGTATACATATAATTTCAGAATAATTAGACTAATAGCTTTGGCATCCCAAAAGTTTCTCTCAGATGTAGCCAATGATGCTCTACAACACTGCAAAATGAGGACATTGAGCCAAAGTAATCAAAACACAAAAAACCCTAAAGGACCCAAGGAAAAAAAATATGTCATGTCCATGGAAGATTTGGCACCTGCTTTACAGGAATATGGAATCATTGTTAAAAAACCACATTATTTTGTTTAATTTTTTGTTCATGTTCAGGTATAAGATGATAATAATATTATAATCATCCTGAACTAAAACTGGGGCCCATTGTATAATACTTAAACAACAGTCACCAATTATATGGTTGTCAGCTTTTTTTGTGAAATTGCCCTCAGTGCTCTGTCGGTAACTGTTGTTTTTTTGGTATATACAATGGTCAGCCAAGGTTTAATGCACATTAACAAAGGTAAATAAACCTCACCACATAATAATATTTTATGTATATATTCTTTTGGCCTTATCCATAAAAACTTATTGAGTACTTGATGAAGACTTTAGTATGATACATTGTTCTTAGCTATCCATGGATTCTCCTTGCGGGTGCTGGGTCCATTGCGTTTATGGAAGCCAGGGAAATGAACTGCAAGGTTCCCGGACTTGAGACTGCAAAGTAGGTTTATTCAAAGGCCTTTTAATTCTCACCTGCACTGTGTTAAAATAGTGTGCTACAATAGGTTTTGTCTCTTTTGTTTATAAAAAAGGGAACAAAACTTTCTATAAGTGTTCTTCAAGCATCAGTGAGTTTTTATGAATACCAGAAATATTGTATATTATTATGTTCATCAAACGTAGAAGTGTGGCATTCATTCCTTGTGTCTGGAATGGTGATAAATTTAAACTATAATCAAAATTAGCTAACAAGACACATGATTGGTGTAAAGTCATATCACATAAATGTTACACCTATCATGTTCCTTGTTAGCTAAATAAGATCATAGATTAATTTAATCAACACTTTAGAAACTCGAGGTCTGTATAGGGTGGATATTATAAAATAATGTAATTTTTATTTAAAAAAAATACAAGAATTAAACCTAAAGAGACATTAATGAAATATGTACAATTTACTATAAAGTGTATGCTATGCATTAACATCTTTTTAAATGTTGACCATTGGATGGATGGCATTGCTTTTAAAGAACTTTCATTATATTTTATTTTTTAAGTTTAATGATTATTATTTTAAGTAGCAAGTCACTGGCTACTCTCTATTTGAGATTATAGCCATAAAGATTTGAATGTATAAACATTTATTAATAGGGATAATTTCCAATGACTTATTATTTTTTAGGGTTTCTCTTTAATGAGCAAAATCTATCACTAAAATAAAGTCATTTGGGATTAACTGGAATTTTTACCCTTTATAGTTTTTAATGAAAAATAAATAAGTAAACTGTTAGATCAAATGGGTAATTATGGGTAGATGTTATTTTATAATAAGATAATTTTGTTATTAGTAAGTTTAAAAGTTATTTACTTGTATAATGGGGATGTCTACTACCAATTTTATTTCTAGAAATGAGTTTTGTAGATATTTATTTTCCCTACCTGTCAGTAACATGATTGACTATAGTTAATTAAAATATTAGTATCTCATTTTAAAGTTTAAGCTGTCGTTTTAGTTCATAGGATGGGTTAAACTTTTACATTATTTAACAAAATAAAAAATGGGTAATGTCACCTCTATTGATCAAAGTTAAATTAGTTACATTTTGAGTGCAGGGCAGGTAAAGCGATAATTGTTAATTTTAAGGCAGGCGGTTGAAGCAACTGACAAATGCCTTTAACTTGTGCTCTTGTATTAATTTTATTATTGAGTATTCAAAATGTCCAGTATTTTTTTAATTTATTGTTAGACTCTGTTGAGTGAGGCCACTTCTTATGCTAAATTAATGCCATTGATGTGCTTATAAAAAAAATGTTAACAAAATCTATATTATATAAATATTCTAACAAACAATTACTTATGTTATTTGACAACAAGATGTAAATTATACTAATCAGCTTATTATATTATTAATTCAATAAATGTTCTAAAATACATGAATAAAGGAGCAGAAACATCTCATCCATGCATTGGAAAACCATTTTATATTTTGATAATGATGGGTCACTTGACGCTGGATTGCTCATCAATTAAATTCATTTCTGTAAAATCTACTGAACCCATGAGGGTTCGAGTCCCACCCAGGTTTGTATATTTTTCATTGCAGTATATTGTTATAATTTGTAAAATACAATATTGGGGGTTATTGTTTTCATTGGTAATTTAATACAAAATTAACCATGCTTATTATACAGTCTAAGGTTGGATGGTTATAGCAATGTACATTATTTATTGGATAGTATACAAATAGTCTATAATGAAATCACTTTTTATTATTATGGTTATATATTTGTATAGTAATAACTAGGTAGTAGTATAGTTTGACCATTATAACTTGAATGTGAGGGGGGGGGGGGGGGTCGCCGAATTATACCTGTCTCATTTATTTTAACATTTGTTACTGAACATTTTACCATTTCATTTCTACTGTCACAACCAGCAGAATAATTGGTCAAACTATTATAATAACATCAATGTAGTGTCTGCTAAGATAGATAATATAATGAGAAGACAGACGCATGCATTTGTAAAACACCAAATGCTATTTCTTGACAGAATAAAAAAAAACTGGATCTTCCATAAATATATTTTATTTTCTGTAATAAATAATAATGGTTGCTCTGAACTGATAATTTATTTTTACCTTGCTTTCTTTACTTACCTATTTTTTAATTAACTAAAAAATATTTATTTTTCTAGACTAACTTATTACAATATTGAGACAAAAATATGCACTTGGTTGTAATAAATACAACCAAATTACTAAAAACAAATTATTTGTTACAGAAAAATAAATATGTTGTAATACAAAAGATGTAACATGTAATTTAAACAATTAATAGAATAATATAATAAATGACTATACATATATAGGTAAATGCTTATTATTTTCACAACCAGTGTATCTTATTATTCTACCTTAGAAACCTTTCACCTATGTCTACATTATACCTTATTTTATATATAGAGTGAGTGCTCCAAGATTCAAATAACCAACCAGAAAAAAAGAGTACACAAATAACATCTTCATCTCCTATTTTTACTGTTGCCATCCTAGATTCTGTATAAAATTGTGAAAAGTTTTAATGACAAAACATAATATTGTTAATAATACTTATTATAATATTCGAAAAATAAATAATACATAGTAATACCCTGTTGAATTAAATATGCAATAACTAATTTTAATTTACACCACAATAATGATTTTTATGATACAAATTATTACGATTCCTTTTTATACCATGCTTATCCTTTTTGTGTGTATTATTAGTAGTGATCAGAAATTTGGGTGCAAATATATTTTATTTAAAATTCTTTATTGCAAAAATTTTACATAGGCGAGCTTAATGCCTTAGGCATTTTCTACCAGGTAACCTTTGAGAGAGTGAAATATGCTTAGGGTGCGGAACTTTTTGTAAAAGGAAATAGATATAATGTTAACAATGTTGCATAACAATACTTAAATATTGTATATAATATATTATACTTTAACTTTACTTTTTCCTGAATATAAAAAAAAAGTTCAGAACCACTTAAAAAGTTTAGGTATAATTGAAACTGAATTTCTGATCACTATTTACATATTAGGATATTAATGATTGTCTTACATTATATGAAAACTTAAACATTATGATTACATACATATTTTTGTGCATTTTCAACCATTATATTTTTGTTTGAGTGAACAATTCTTGCACTTTTTCACAATGAGTCATAATACTTTTTAATCAAAGCGCTTATAGCAAAACCCAAATAAATAACAATCAACCTATTTTAGAATTTAAAATCATTTGTCTCTGGTACACTTCACTCTAGAGTGAATTTTAAAGTTACTCCTCCACCTTTTTATAAACAGCTGTCAAATGCAATGTTAATGGAGTGTTACTGGTCTCCATAGACATAACAACCTCCAAAGTATCTGGAGAAATTAGTTTAAAGCTTCTCTCAAAGCTCTTTACTGCTGGATCTTTTGCAAATGGTATGCGGGAAATAGATGTGGACTTTAAGACAATTTCTTTAGTGTCTAACTTGCAAATACCTTCCTCAATAGATGTTAGTCCAAAGTTGTGACTGACAATGAATGCTAGCTGGTCTGTGCCAGGTTTGATCCGGAGAAATCCCCTTTCTTGATGCATGAATGCTTTTGTTTCTGGATGGTTTGATGTTGATTGGAAATTTAGCATAGGTTGACCTGGAAAGTTGGTTATAAATTAACTAACATTACAAACTATTAAGATAAATATCTAAGGGTCATTATTCTACTAAATGACTTATATAACAACTGCATATCAAAGCTAAAATTTGATATATAAAATATGTCAAATTATGCCTTTCTTTGGTATCAAATTATTTTAGTAGAATAAGCCCCAAACTCAAAGTTTCAGATTAACTTATTATGAATGGTTCAGATTATCTTATTATGAAGTATTTGAAGAGTTTTTTCAGTATAAACTTGCCTTTGATTTTAATACTTATAAAGGTTTTTTTAAAGGAGCATGACAAGTAACTTCGTATGTACCATCTTATGGTAAGCAGACCTACTTACAGAATATGAAAGAAGTCAATCAATAAGCTGCTTTAGATACTTATATTAATCTGGTGAAGTGCTTCATATTTAATAGAGCAGAAACAACATACTACCTATATACAAAGGTAGTATGTATATACCCATGGTATATACATAGTTTTATACCATGACGTAATCGTCGAAATACGTACTTAATTATTAAAACTTACCAACTGAGGAAAATTCCAGTTTTTCATGATATTTAAAATTTTTCATGGTAGGATATGAACCATATCCCTCAGTGGTTACCCAGTTTCCAATTAACCAGGAAATTGGTTTTATTACGTCATGTACTTTTATTCCTTGCATATTTTTTATAATAATCACTTTAAATTTATGTGTGATTGTATACACACAAATATTTCGATTGTAGTTAAACTTGTGAAGTTACTAAAAATACTTTACTGATAAGATTAAATGAAGTTAATTAAAAATAACTCTGATTGACTTAAACCTCAACGCTAGTAACGGGACTATTATAATAATCAAATATAATAATTTAGCATTAATACTTTATTCGGAACGCAATCCATAAAGCCGGCGCAAGGCGAAACAAATTCTAAAGTAAAACGTAAACACGTTTTGTTTGATTTTATTGGATAAACCGAATTCAATGAGCGAAAATTAAATTTAAAATATATGAGTAAATAAAAAACAATATATTGTTAGTAATATATATTTTGATAACATTAACCTAATTAAAACTAAAGACTTTATTTAATTTTGAATTTGCCGGCTCATAGCACTGTCAAGTTTATACCACGTGATTACATAATTTCCGGTAATGGCGCCGCTGCCTTGCCCCTGCATTTCCTTTGCCACTGTGCGACAGTCGCCGTTGCGTGTGTAGTGACAGTTTATTATATATTCACACAAGTAAGTGATAGATTTTTAAAATTATAATTAAACCAGATTTAATATTTAAGAGTTATAGTTTAAAAAATAAAAAAATGTTTAAAATATAATTTTTACCGATTACCTTACGTAACTGAAACCGTACGTTAATGAAATTATTTTCACGTGACCTTGCCCTATTTTATGTTTCATGTCTTTTACAGTAATTTCATAACTATTTGTTATAAAATAATGTATTAGTTTTGTATTTGATGATTTGACATAACCTTAAAATATCTGTACAATGGGGCAGGTTTCCTTCAGCGCCTTCAACGTTGATCGATATCGGTACTAATGTCAAATTGCTGATATATTAATTTATATACCTATAACGATATTATTACAATAGACAATTTTAAAGAAAATTTATGTTTTTTAAGAAATTAATTGTATCTATCTATAAATAAAGTATAGCTCTAAAACCATGGGGTTAGGTAGGACGGACCCAATTATAATTTTTCTAAAGAGGGTATATAAAGGCAAATAAGGAAAAGATGCTTATTATTACGGGAGTAAGAGTGAAATAAATTCTCACTCGGAATTACTTTTGCTATAAGAGACCTCCGTAGACGCCGTTTGTGTTATATAGGTAGTGGGTTTGATTCCCACTCATGGCAAAAAAGATTAGTATTTGTTCTGCATGGTCTGGCTGTTTATAAAATATAATACATTGTATATTAATATAATTGTTTCTGGTAGAACAAGCATAGAAGTTACTCTGTGACCAGTGCAATGTGTTATGTCCTTCATATTATTATATATTGTATAACTTACAAAATATTCAAAATAAGCAGGTTTGCCACGCAGTAAATTTTATACATAATTATAATATAATAAGTAGGCTTTATAGTTATTTCCATATTGATATTAGTGTTTTTTGTAAACTTCCACAAATATGGAGTCGGATAAAATAATTATAGTCAGTGGAGGAACAACTAGCTTTTCCATTATAGCCATAATTAAGGGGGAAAATGTTACAATCCCAAGAATCTATAGAAAAATTTGTTCATAAATAATTTAATAGATGGCAAAGGTTTTAAAGATTAGGTGGCTTGTATAAAATAGCAATAAGCTAAGATGTACAATTTTGTAAAATATAGAATTTAAAGTAAATAAATGGCATCCTAGTTGCAAACATAATTTTGTTTTAATTTCATAATACATGGATTAAGAAATTTCTTATAATTTAACCGAATTGTCAAAATTAAAATATTGGTATGGACAATAATAATAAATGTATTGTCTCTTATGTTATTTGTAACTTAGATATTTTCACTAAGTATTGTTTTGTTGTATTTTCAGAATGTTTTCGTCTCTGGTTGAGGCGGTGCGGAACTCCCCGTTCAAGGGGCCCCTGTCTCCCGCACAGTGTGATGCTGCCAACACAAATGCCTTCGCACAGCCTGCTTTGCCACAAGTAATTCCCTGCTTATTTATTTTTATGAGCAGAATCACTTGTCTAATTGACCACAGAAGTTTTGCCATAGTTATGTTTACATCAATCAACCTTCCACCAATATATAAGAGAAAAAGAAGAGAATAATATACACAAACATAAATACATCTTTTTTTTTTTTTTAAAACATGGTTAAGAAAATCTTTCAATGTATTAGAATATACACAATGATAAGTATACAGGTAGACTCATCTGCAAAAGCTTATTGTCTCTATACAATAACAATAATAGCCTTATTCACATTCCCAATTATTTTTTCATTATTAAGTTATTTTTATTGTTAACCAACAACATTGTTTTTTGATTTGGTTGTCCAATGATGAAAACTCATACTGGAGGGATGCTGCACTGGAGCTCTTGCTGCGACGCCGATAGAGTCTGTCTCTGTTCTACTTCAGTAGCGTGGCTCGTGGCTGAGGGAGACAGTGTAGAGATGCCCCGTGACTTTCAGATTATGAGATCTGAGGACTAATTTATGCAGTACTACCTATACAAATTCAAAAGAGATCTTTGAAGTATGCCACTTTGCCCATTGCTAGGTTAATTACTACTAAAATATGAAACCATGTGCATTAATATGGATTGAGGGACCACAATGGAAACTGCCAAGAGAGTACACACTGCCAATCTATATGATGTCATTTTCTAGGAAAAAAATATGTCAACAGCTCTGAAATATGTCAAAGTTTCTCTAAGGTATTAATATTATAGGAACATAATAGTTTACATGTTTCAGTTATTAACAGTGTTACTGTTGTTAACAGAGTGGCATGGCAGCATCGGCTCCAGTCAACACCAACTCCTGCGAGTTTGGCTCCAACAAATACTTCGCCCTGTGCGGTGTTGGAGGCGTCCTCTCTTGTGGTAAGTCCAAGCCATCGGGCCTATTATGACAGATTCCTAAAAGGTACCAAGAGTAAAATATAAAACAAGAACCTAATATAGGCTATATAACCATTGGAATAGAACTTATATTTCAATATTTAGAGTTCACTCAATGTCTTGTGTTTAGCGATTGCAAACTTGGAATAAGGCCCCTGTGGCCGCATTCTATTTCTTATAACGTGATTCGTTAGATTGTCAAAATAACGATTTCCGCTATTACTCTCTTCCAATCAGAGCAGTTTTTTAACCTTCGCCGATTGAAGGAGAGAGCACTAATAACGGAATTCGTTATTTTGACAAGCTAACGTTCACGTTATAAGAAACAGAATGTGGCCGCTGGTCTCAGTCATGATTAGCTGTAGATGTCCAATGATGAAAACTCATACTGGAGGGATGCTGTACAGGATCCCTTGGTGCGACGCCGACAGAGTCCGTCTCTGTTCTACTGCAGTAGTGTGGCTCGTGGCTGAGGGAGACAGTGCAGAGATGCCCAGTGACTAAGAGATTATGAGATCTGAGGACTAATTTGTTTACCTTAAGGCGCTATAAGAAAGTTACGTATAATATAAGCGTGTAGCTTAACTTAAGTTCCCGTCTAAACAGCTCTTAACGGAAGCTACGCAAGTGCATAATCAAAAAATTAAGTGTTAAAATACTAATTTAGATTAGAACAAATACTTATATAAGGGTCTTCAAAACATATTTTGTAATTATTTTTTAAGTAATAATTTATGAAAGAGGATTTTATCATGGCGGTGGCACATTATATTTTATGTAGTAATTTAGTGCGAGGTCCTAAAAGGATATACAATATGTGTTACCCTGTTTAAATTACGGTAAAGTGAGTTAAAAACAATGACCCACATAATAAGTCATCATGTCATTGATCCTACATATAAAAAAACAGTCACCATTTAGCGGATAGTATAAAGATACATATACCAACTCCAGACGTATTAAAATATTGTATCAATCTATCATAAAAAATGCCTTTCCTTTTTACCTTTATTTTTAAGTAGTAAAGTATTTTTTGTCAGTAGTTTGTTTTTGTTATCAGCAGATAGTAGGACTATGTCATCTTGATTGATATAAATAATTATAGTCTTCAATCATTACATGAGCAAGGATTAAGATTATTTATATCTTATTTTATATAAATAATGCTGGGTTTATAATGCAAATGTCACAAGCAAATTTATTATGCATTGGACAATATTTTAAAATAGTTGAGTGCAAGCATAGAATATCTTATATACATGGAGACTTTAAAAAGTTGTACTTTGATCTAAGAGGTTCTGTTGATCACACCAAACAACTTTTTTTCCATGGATGAAACCATGTGTTGCAAAAGAAAAAAAACTAGTACCTAATGTTAAAATTACTAATTTGTATGGGAAAGCCAAATATATTGTTATTTGCTTTACATGGTTCCATGGGAATAGTTATTTGATTTGATCAGTAGAGCCTCATTATTAGCATTAGCCCAAAGTATAACCTTTCAAATTCAACCTGTATAGTTGCCCAGTGCACTATTTCCTTGTCCATTTTACGGATATTCATTAATAGTAAAAAAAAAAAAGAAGTAAATAATTTATATAAAGGCGTGTGTGCTAAACCGGTTGTTATCCTTACGATTCACGACACTAAAATTATTTTTAACTAGCCGACCCGCACATACGTCTGCGCTCGCAATGGAAGCTCACAAAAGGAACCAATTTTCCCCGTTTTCCCAACATTTTTCATTTGGAACTCCGTTATATATATATTGGTCGTAGCGTGATGTTATATAGCCTTTCTAGATAAATGGGTTATCTAACACAATTTTTTTTTAAATCGGTTCAGTAATATTACCCCCTACATCCTCACAAACTTTACCTCTTTATTATATTATATAGTATATATTATCTTGTATAAATATAATTGATATAAAAATGAAACGGCGATGTAGAACTGCAACTAACATTGTATGAGAAAATATTACCCAAATAAATCATTACATAACTAACTAGTGTAAGACTAGGTGGTTAGCTGGTTTCATTGACATGTTAATCATTATCTGTCATACAAAATGCCACCGAGGCGACTAACTTTACCTTAGAATCGCTACACAACTAACTAGTGTAAGATTAGGTGGTTAGCTGGTTCCATTCACATGTTAATTATTATCTGTCATACAAAATGCTACTGAGGCGACCAACTTTACCTTCTCTTCCTTCACTTCAAATATTTCTTATATCTAAGTCATCATCACCAGTAGCAAGGAAAATGGTACCCAGCGGAGGGATTAACCCGTCCTCATTCGCCGATGATATTCGGAGGCAACACCTAACAAGTGGCGCGCTTGTTGCGGTGTTTATGATGGTATAGCCTCGTTGTATAAAGCGGTCACCTATCCCAGGTCCGGCCCTGTTGTCATCTGCTTAACCTTGTTATCAGTTGCGCGGGCTGATGCCGCTTTTATATTTAGAGGAGCGCATGGTAATAATTTACCTATGCTTATAGTATATGGTAGAGTACTCAAAATGATCTAATTAAATGATATTGGATTTTTTGTTGTCAATTGTGATATAGAAAGTTACCATTGGTAACAAGATTATGTAATTTGTCAAATCCCTTTCTAATAACGCAATCTTATAATAGTAGCCAAATGTCTAAACGAGTAAATAATAACTAAGATAATTATTATTATTGCTAAAATTCATGCATCTAGCTAGATAAATAGGGGTTTAAATATATCTTCTACGCTATGTATTAAAAATATATCTTCTACGCTATGTATTAAAAATATATCTTCTACGCTATGTATTAAAAATAATTATATTGAATCTCTAAAAAGTAAGAAATATCTTATATTTCGTCTTGAAGATGCGAAACGCTTGCCGACAAGTGTTCTTTTTTTATATAGGAGCACAGCATATGACCTTGTATCTACCTGGTGTTAAGCAAACCTACAAAGTTCATAAATGGGGTCGATCAATAAATTGTTGTTTAACATTATTGATCGCTTTTACTATGCTGGCTTAACGATGTGGTTACAAAATCGGCACCTGTTAGAAGAATACCACAATAAAACGATGCAGTAGTCTTCTGAAAACCGGTGAACCCAAAGACTAAAACCGAAAGATGACTTGACGGTTTTTGTATCTGTCGGCGGTGGTAACGTGACCGGTTGGTCAGCCTAGCAAAGTTATAGAGGCCTTCCCAACCTTAAAGTGTACCTTTAAACGTGTTCTTCAAACGGAATTAATTATAAAGTAAAAATAAATAACACCACGGGTGCCTATTTGGCTCCCGAGAACAGTTTAAACGGCCTCAGGGTACCCGTCCTCATTTCGCCGATGGTATTCGGAGGCAACACCTAACAAGTGGCGAGCTTGTTGAGGTGTTTATGATGAAATAGCCTCGTTGTATAATTGTAAAGTAATATAATAGTTTTACAATCAATTGTATAATGTTAAGTTGGGTGTTAAATATTAATTTATTCATTCAGAGCATTGCATTAAAAGCAAAACTTTACTTATAAATTTTCTATCAGGTAGATACAGAGTATTTCCCTACAAATCTATCTATCTATCGTCCGTAACCTCAAGAATTGAGGGTCAACCAGCTGAGCGTGACGCGCGCTTATATAACGCCCGGCATTGACGGGCGCTGGCGCTGCTCCACATGCTACTCATTCATGTATAGATGATGCGCTACTACGTGGATGTTGTTTGTTTAAATTGTTTAGATGAAATGTTTGGCGACAGCAAACAATATCTGTTTGTCAAATACTTACAGTTTACTAGCCTTTTTATGTATAAGGTACATAATTGTACAATATTGTACATACAAAATGTGTTTTTGCACTTTCAGTATTTCTCCACTAGGTACTGCTATGTCGCAGAATTAAAATGAAACTTTTGTCTGCCATTGTATTTATCTTTCGGGTGTGGACATTTTTTTTTAATTAGTAAAAATGTGTTTTAAAATATTATTAATAATACAAAAGTATTTATTACAACTAACAGATTTTTACATATAATTAATTTCCAACATTACGGTTGGATGGGCGTCAACGCGACTGGCGAAACTGCCAGACCTCCGATGACGTTATTAATCGTTGGGATAATACTTTTTCGAAATCCAGAATAAAAGTTTTTAATATTATAATTTACCTAATACAAAAATATGTATTATCCACAACATAAATATTTTAACTTAAAAATAATAAATGAACTTCAGCAAACAGCCAAGTTGTAGGTAATATTGGAAGTACATTTGTATGGGCGTCAAGTCGACTACAGAGCCCTTAAATTGGAAATTTGTAAAACAACGTCTTGTGTTTTCAAAATCTAGATTATTACTTTATGTTCCCTTGGGATTGCAACTCTCTGGTGACCCTAATAACAAAAGCAAGCTACTGCCCAATTTAGAATCGTGCTTCAGCATTTTCTGCTGGGCGATTATTAAGCCATACAAGCTCTTGTCTAATCTTGTACACAACGTTGTTATGTAATTTATCACTAATGAAGGTAAGCTAACGTCATAATCAGCTGATACAAAAATGTATTTTGTAAGGTTGAAATACTTTTGGTTGAGACATCTATTTATAGTTAGGAATTTTAAAGATGTATGACAAACATTCTGCGCTTACAAGGAAGTTAATGTAGTACATACTCGTACCTACTATATTGTATTGGTAAACAAATGATAAAAATAGGTTCTTTAGGCGTTCTATATTATAATGATGGTTAAGCAGAAGACAACAAGGCTGGTTCTGGGATGAGTTGACCGCTTTACACAACGAGCCTATACCATCATAAACATCGCAACAGCTTTACCACTTGTAAGCTTATGCCTCCGAATGCCATCGGCGTAATAAGGACGGGTTAATACCTCCGCTGGGTACCCTGAGTTCGTTTAAACGTTTCCCGGGAGCCAAAAAGGCATCTGTGACGGTATTTTTTTATTATAATAATAGATGGGTTTATTGAGTCCATCCAAACATCGCGAGGAGCTAGCCACTTGTTCGTTGCAGATAGATTCATACCATCGGCTACGGCGAGGTGGGATTAAAACCGCCGTTGGGTACCCGAGGGCCGTCTAGGCGATCTCGGGCGCCGTAAGGCACCCGTGAAGATATTTATTTGCTATTTAATCTCAAGTTATATTCCAAATTATCAATAAATTTACTGAAACGACCACTGACAATATAAACACCCAGACCAAGCAACCAAGGTTGATGAAATAATAAGATAAACATTTTGTTTCAGTCCTCGCCTTAAATAAAAAAAAAAAAGCACTAAAATAAAAAATTCTTGATAATACAACTGATACATGTTTGATATTTTTATATGAGTTTTTTTTATTATATTTTATTATTTAATATAACAAAGATACTACGAAAGACGAAAACTTATTGGAGCGTATGTTTCTGATAAAAATATTAACGCAATCATCTTGTTTTGAAGACCAGAAGCTGTATTTCTTGTAATCTAAATTATTATTTTTTTTTGAGAAGAATATAATAAATTATTGATTCTATGGTATTTACGACGAGGATTTATTAATATATAGTATTTTGTCGTCCTTCATTGATTTTTGATTTTGCGCTTGTCCTGTCTATGTCTATATATGTAAAAGGAATAAACCATTTTGTAACACGTATTTTTTTTATATAGCACCTACCTTTTACGTAATTTCTTATTACCACGATACTGAAGCAACTGTTTCCTCAATCAGGTATCACCCACACTGCCGTAGTACCCCTAGACTTGGTGAAATGCCGTCTGCAGGTGGACCCCGAGAAGTACAGGAATGTGGTGAACGGCTTCAAAGTGTCCATCAGGGAAGAGGGCATGCGAGGCCTAGCCAAGGGTTGGGCCCCTACCTTCATCGGATACTCTCTGCAGGTAAATTAACACTTATTAATACAGGTGAAATTACGTAGCCACTAACATTCTGGTATTATTTTATTACCCAAAAATAATAAATAATAATGTGTACCTAGTTTGTCGAAAACTCGTGATATTGTGTAAGATCTTATTGTATTTACATATATATTAAAAAAAACTTTTATTAAACACGTAAAACAAATCCTAACATTTAAGTTTAAAATTATAATTGAAAGAAAATTCATAAAATATATGGTATTGCTTTCAGGGTCTCTGCAAGTTCGGTTTCTACGAGGTGTTCAAAGTATTTTACAGTGGTCTGTTAGACGAAGAGGCCGCGTATAACTACAGGACAGTCATATACCTGGGAGCGTCCGCCTCGGCTGAGTTCATCGCCGACATCGCGCTGTCTCCCCTCGAGGCCGCTAAGGTAACTATCCCTCACAGCTGTTAGACGAAGAGGCCGCGAATAACTACAGGACATTCATATAGAAGCGTGTACCTCGGCAGTTCTTTGCAAATATTGGTTTATGAACAGTCAAAAACAATAAGGTCGCAAGTGTGAGGTTAGTTAAGTTGCCTTCCAACAAATATTTACATCTTGTTTTTGAACAAAAAAACAACCGAATCGAACGCACGCCACATAAACAACTAATGTAAAACTAGGTGGTTAGCTGGTTCCATTGGTCTGTCAATCGTTATCTGCATACCACCGTGGCGACCAAAGTTTTTATCTGTTTTAACATTGTCTATTGATTCCAGGTCCGAATCCAAACCATGCCTGGTTTCGCTGGCACCCTGCGCGAGGCGTGGCCCAAGATGGTGCAGAAGGAGGGCTACAAAACCTTCTATAAGGGTCTGGTGCCTCTCTGGGGAAGACAGATCCCCTACACCATGATGAAGTTCGCCTGCTTCGAGAAGACTTTGGAACTTTTGTACAAGGTTAGTACATCTTTTTTTATTATTTCAGAATTTGAATTCTAATTAATTTAAAAACATATTTTATCAAGTATGTCTATCATTTATTCTTGTTTCAACGTTTTATGGACTTATTTGAGTAAATATTAATTTTGTAAAACTGGAATTATACTTTTTACATGCACAGTGACAGGCGGCGACATTAATCTTGGCCTAAATCTTAATTAAAAAAAAGATTATTATCATTCAATGATTAAAATTTATTTATCCAATTGTTCCTACTGAATTATAATTTCTGTAGACAAAAATGTACAATGAGAATGATATAATCAACATTGAAACACTAGTTCACAAACAATAATGATTATAAACAATCAAATGGTAAAATTAATTAATTTTAAAACTATACACCTTTATATTGTGTACATACATACATACCATCACGCATGTATCCCAGTTATGGGGTAGGCAGAGAGCAATGTACCACTAGCTTCCTCAACATTCATACATCTTTTCATACAGGCGCGTCTATTTTGGAGACTGCGACTGTGTTAAGAGAGAATATAGCTGACTGACCTCACAGTGTCATGTCTGGCATTTACGCCCTATTATACTGCCGACTCACTCTCAAGCCAATTCTGTGTGACCAAGTCAATTGTTTGTAATAGTACATTGGTGACTGACAGAAGAACTGCAGTTTTTGCAACATCTTTCTCTGCATCTGTACTATAGTAATTTTACCCAAAGAAAATATTTACTCTCTTATTCATAAAAAACCTTATTGAGCATTTTAGTTAAAATAGTGTTTTATGACATTTCTGTAAAAGAGATTTTTATTGGCAAAGAAAGGGACGAAACATCTTTTTAAATAACATATTCAATAAAGTTTTTATGAACTAAAGAGGCTAAACATTTTTTCGTTTATAATTATTTTTAGTGCAGATCCAGAGAGAAAGGATTTCTTTCATCAATAGCTTTTATGAATAAAGGGCTTACTCTTCATATTCATGACTGGCTCGTTTTCCGCAACTAGCCAAGAGGTTAGCCCATTGTACGTAAGTCGGCTGACTATTCTAGCCAGCCCAGGGGCTCTAGAGAAAAAGCAGGCGAGGCGACATGTCGCGTCGCCTCAGTCAAAAACGTATATATTTTGACAGTGACAGTAGGCGTGAAGTACGCTGTCACCTGTCAAAGTCTATACAATTTTGATTGAAGGCGACACGACATGTCGCCTCGCCTGATTTTTCTCTAGAGCCCCAGCTCCTTCCAGAAGGCCACAAGAAGTCCGGGTCTTCCACAGGCCTCTAGGAGCTTACTCTTTTGGCTATTCCTAATCACTGCCACCATATATTTGTTACCAGTATAGTGTGTTGATAAATGTTATTAATTAATTTTACCGATCCATTTTTCATTTCAATAATAAATGCAAGCCAATTTTATTTTAGACTTACCTTATAATATAATTATTTGCATGGATGTAATGTGTAAAATGTTTCGTCTGCAGCACGTAGTTCCCAAGCCCCGCGAGGCTTGCTCCAAGAGTGAACAGTTGGTGGTGACATTCGCCGCGGGTTACATCGCCGGCGTGTTCTGCGCCATCGTCTCCCATCCCGCAGACACGGTCGTCTCCAAGCTTAACCAGGTGGGTCATTAACATCAAATGTAAGGAAATATACATGGGTCATCAGAATATATATCGAATAATCATGGACACAATTATGATTATAAAATCTGACTCAAATTTGCTACCTTAATTTTTATGTCCCAATTTGGGACCAGTTAGGCTCAGTATGGTGTTCTACCTTTTTTGAGCTTTTCTATTTTATAGTATCAACTATAGTTATTGCCGGGGTTGAAACTGGTCAGTTAAATCAGACAGTCATTTTTTTTACATTGAACAGAAAAAGTAGTTTTTTTGCGAAAAAGGATTTTTTCCGGTTTTTTATGTGAAATGTGAAAGGTCATTTGGTATGGAGAAAGAGTTCTTGGTTTTTATATTTCGAAAAAAAAAACAACAAAGATTAATTAATGCAAGGACTGATAAAAATATTATTTTACATCTGCGACAAACAGTAGTCAAGTATTACTGGAAGTGCGAAAGCTCATTTAGTATGGAGAACGCGGAGTTCTCTTAAGCGGCCTGATAGGTCAGGAGCCAATTTCAGTCAATTTTGTATTGTATAACATTTTTGTGTTTTCCAGGACGAGACTGCCACAGTTGGGTCCATCATTAACAAGCTTGGTTGGGCTGGAGTTTGGGGGGGCCTGGGTCCCAGGATCATCATGATCGGTACCCTCACCGGGCTGCAGTGGTTCATCTATGATGCCGTCAAGGTATGCATCAACAGAGTGTAACAGTTATGTTACAACAAAATCAAATTTCTTAAATTATTGAAGAATTTAAATATTGAAAATTTCTTTTGAAGATTTTATAAATATTATAAATACATTATTTACCGCCTTTGTGGTGTAGTTGGTCGCGCCTTCGGTGTTGTATCCGAAGGCCGTGGGTTCGATTAACTCATGGCTAAATTGGTAGGTTTTTCTGTAGTTAAATGAAATTCGTCATATTATAAGATGTTATTAGTATTGTTGTTTCTGGTACGCATAGTACAAGCTTAGCTTAGTTTGTGACCAGCAAAATATGTGTAAAAATAACCTACATATTATTATTTTTATAAATTTCAATGATTAAAATAATAAATCCAATTGTTCCTACTGAAAATAAAATTCTGTAGACAACCCTAAACTTATATGAGAATCTAATTTCGTCAATCTTTGCCTTTAGTTTCACAACAATAAAAATAACTGTCAAAATTTTTTTTTAATTCACAGGTATGGCTTAGGATGCCCCGTCCCCCACCCCCAGAGATGCCAGAATCTATGCGCAAACGATTAGAAGCTGAGGAAGCCGCCAAAGCAAAGTGAACTAGACAAATTACAGAAATTAAATAGCATAGAAGGAAACCACCAAAATGTATTAAAAAGCCATTTTAGATGTTTCATGTTTAAGTAGTGCTGTTACTTCCAATACTTGTGTATCTGTTATTTTCCGTCACAGTTATTTAACTGTTATTTGATATTAACCGTTATTTATAACGATAACTATTATTTTGTAGGTGCCCGATATTGTGATTACCGTTATTTTAAGTGAAGTTAAAAATAATCATGTTTTAATTTATTTTCAAATAAACATTATTTTTATTTATTTTTTGGTTTATTTTATTTTTATTTATTGTAGTTTTTGCAAGCAAGAATGATATTTTAGGCGGAGTTATTTAGTTAAAAATGTCATAATAAATATTCCAATTAGTAGTAATGTATATTGTTTTAATTTTAAATCCATGACATTTATCCCCCTTGCTTATTAAGAATGAATGAATGAATGATTCTTTATTCACGGAATAAGGTTTACATTAGTTGTTTTACAGATTTTTAGGATCTCACTCCACCATTTGTGGTATGTGAATATATTTAGGTAGGTAGGTACATTGTTATTTATCTAGAAAAATAAGTATCTGATTTTCACTGTTATTGAAATGTGGGGATTTCCGGAATAACCATTAGATGGATACCATCAACCTTCACGGGTGCCTTTTTGACTCCCGAGAACCGTTTAAACGACCTCAGGGCACATGAGTAAATAAACGGATCAGAGTTCAAGCTCTAATAACCGACGTATAAAACTTATACCTATTGTCATAGGGTTGTATGCGTGACACCAGCAGGACTACCACGTGTTATATCGATTTTGATTATGCCAGGTTTTAGAACGTAATTTGTGCGATTTTTTAGCTAAATACAGATTTTGTTATCATTTCGTTCAAAAGTTATAGGGATGTATTTGTGGTACCACCATAGAAATAATGCACTTACGAGGTGAGGTTAGTTCTTTCGCAGAAATTAGTTTTTTATTTTGTGCGACTTTGTTAGCCAATTTTCATGACCGCTTGGTTCAAAATTTACAGTGGTGGTACTGCTGATAAAACGTGACATCGGCAGGATCACCTTAGAAATAATGTACTTATGAGGTTAGTTCTTTCGAAAAAAATAGTTTTCGATTTTGTGAACCTATTTTCATTTCGCTAGACCGCTTGGTTCAAAAGTTACAGTGGTGGTCCTGCTGATAAAACGTGATATCGGCAGGACCACGATAGAAATAATGCACTTACGAGGTTAGTTCTTTCGCAGAAATTGTTTCTATTTTGTTAGCCTATTTTCATTTCACTAGAACGTTTGGCTTAAAAGTTATGACGATCTCAAAGTTCTACGGGTACAGTCGCGAAGAAAAGTTTAGACACACGTAGTAGTTTCATAATCTGCTGGATTATGATTTATGGTCAATTTGAGAGAGTACGGCTTGCTCTAAACGCCATGATAATTTGGAGTCCCTAGAACAATACATACGATTGTAAAAGTCGTTTATAAAAGTGAGTAGGTACTGCAAGTACCACTTACGTAGGTACCTAATTGGGCAAATAAATAAGTATGTAAGAGCAAGTATGTATGTTGTCTACTTATCAATACTGCATATTTTCTAGTAATAGTTCATGGTAGTGCACTAACTATTACTACATATACCTATCAAACAAAACTATATACTATAGTAATTAAATATCTAACAAAGTACGTAAATACGAGAGACTTAGATAACTATAACAAAGGACAACATTTGGTACATATGAAAGGTTTAGTGTACCTGCCTAATAATAACCGTGGTGGGCGTGGATTTATTTACCTTTTGAGGTCTTTTGGAAGGTCCGGATTCTTGTTACTATTATTTAAGCAACCGAATGTGGCACAATAAGCTTTAGACCTCAGTTTTAAATAAAGAACCCCTGCTGCATAGGTAATAAAAGAAACTACATTGAACATATAATTTTTAGATGACGTGTCCGATAGAAGATGGCCGTTTGTATTTTGACGCAGCGCATAGCGAATTCGCTTGAAGCGTCGGTTTCGTGGCCCTCGGGTTATGCTACAAAGTAGGGACATACTCATATACATACGCTATACATCGTCGTTGCCGTCAGTTTCTTAACCGCATCAATGCAGTTAGACAATATGTATTTCATTTATGGACTTTAAGGTCTGCTTACCATCAGGTAAAATAAATAGTAGAGAAATTCCGAATCTTATCTGAAAACTAAAAAAGCCCGTTTAGAATACTAAATCTTTGCATTTTGCATAGTCATATTAAGAATCCATAAAGCCACCAAAAGCCATAAGAGTAAGTCTGTTGATTGCTTCCACTATGCCGGTTTTAAATGCCAATTGACGCTTTTTTTTAATGGAGCACGGTATGTGAATTTGTTACTGCCTGATGGGTAGCAGGGGCCTTACCAAAGAGCCAATCGATAATCGAATCGAAATACCCATCGAAAGTCAAATGTATGGGATTTGACGTTTCTCGGCGATCAGGCTCTACCCATAGAGTAAAATTCCTATACATCTTTAACGATCGATGCGGCGATTCGATTGGCGATTGTGTTCTTTGTTCAGGCCCCGGGCCTACAAAGTCCATAAATAGGGTCGATTATTGCTCTTTTTGATCGCTCCAACTATGCCGGCGAAATGAGCGGCGACAAGGACGTATTTGTATTACGAGTCTATTTTAATATCCTTGCTGCTTTATAAATAATAAAATAAACACCATCACGGGTGCCTATTCGGCTCCCGAAAACCGTTTTTAAACGGCCTCAGGGTACCCAGGGATTAACCCGTCCTCATTTCGCCGATGGTATTCGGAGGCAACACTTAACAAGTGGCGAGCTTGTTGCGGTATTTATGATGTAATAGACTCGTTGTATAAAGCGGCCTCCCATCCCAGGCCGGCCTTGCTGTCATCTGCTTAACCTTGTTATCAGTTGCGCAGTGACATAACCACTAGGCTGGAGCCGCTTTTTTATGAAAGGAGACTACCCCTTTGCCAAGAAATCGATGCAGTAGTCTCCGAAAAACGGTGACCCCACAGACTAAACCGAAATATGACTAGAGGTCACTTGACGGTTTTTGCATCTGTATGAGCGGTGATAACGAGTCCTGTCGGTCGGCCTAGCGATAGAGACCCCGCCCACCTAATTAATCAGCTTCTTTGGAAGGAGTCTATACCTAGGTAAGACAGCCTAGGAAGGTAGATCATTCCACTTTTATCTATGAGGGAATAAACAAATCTTTATGGAAGTCAGACATTGGTATGTCAGGATAAAGATGAAAGCAAAATAAATGCAGTAGAAATGCGCTCATTGCGACGAATGTGCGGTGTTAAAATAAAAGACCGAATGCGCAATGACGTAATTCGAGAACGAGTGGGACTGACAGAAAATATAGGCATGAAAATGAGAAAAGGTATGCTCCGCTGGTTTGGGCATATAGGAAGAATGAGTGATGAAAGACGAACCAGATATATAAAAGCGAGGTGAAGGGTAAAAGTGGCCGAGGTAGACCAAGACATACGTACCATGACCAAATTGAAAAGGTTTTAAAGACGGTGCTATTAAAAGTTTTCGAAATCGGCGTGCATTTATGAGAAGAGTTATGACTCTGAAAGAGACGAAAGGAGTATGTAGGGATAGGGACAAGTGGCGCTCGGTTGTCTCTGCCTACCCCGTAAGGGACCAGCGGGGTGAGAAGGAACTTTATTTAACACTTTCGCTTTCGTCAGTGGAATCGTTTTCGTCTTCTCTATGGCCAGAACCTGTATGAATAATATACGGAAGTGCTGTGACAGATCATGTAAATTATTAAAACTGTACCATAATTCTTTTGATTCAACTTTAGAAAAGAGATAAAGATCAATTATTCGTTTCTTTGAAGAATTCAATCGAAAAATCATCAACCTAATAATTTTTAAGATGCATTACAGCACTTCCGTATATTATTCATACAGGTTCTGACCATTGACAAGACGAAAACGATTCCACTGACGAAAGCGAAAGTGTTAAATAAAGTTCCTTCTCACCCCGCTGGTGTGAAGATAAATCATAAAAAAATCTTTGTTTTTAAAATATATTATATTTTACATAATTTAATACAACTTGCCTCACTACCACGCTTTTTCGGTCCAGTGACTCTTTGATAAATAACAAATAAAATTATAATTTTATGTTCAACATAAAACCAGAATTTCCCCAACAATTACCATTTAAATGCAAAGGTAGGTCGTATTATATTTTAGACATTGTAAATTCAGTGTTTTTAATATAGGTAAAACTATCTTCATTGATTTTACTTCTTTTAAAACACTTTTTAAATATTCCACCAAATTTTCTCTTCTTTTTAGATACTTTGTTATCCTTAATTTCACTACTAGTGTCTTCGAGAAAATCTTTATTCTTTTGGTCAATAATAACTGATTTATTTAAAGTGATATTTTGTTCGAGCGATTTTAATTTAATTCTAATTATATTTAATTGTATGGCTAATATTTGTGCCTTTAATTTAGCAATGAGTATTTCTGTGGATAACATCTGCTCTATTATTGCTTCGATTTCCTTTTTCCTAGTTTCTTCATAAATTATTCTCGCGTTTAAACTTTCAGTTGTAAAATTTACTTCATAGCTATAAAAACTTCCACCGTTCTGTCCAGTAATAATATTATCACCCATTTTATTAATATAATCATTTACTTTTTAACTTATTATGATAATCTGAGACACGAATATATATAACTACCCTCGTTGTATTTCATTTAGGTGATTTAGGTACAAGTAATAAAATGCTTGCCAATAAAATAAATTATCATTTTTATAGTATTTTCTTTCGCCATCTACTAGGTAAATAAATAATAAATTATTTTGTTTGCACAAAATATGTAATATTGTAAGCTATATATTTTATAATTAATTTGCTATGAGTGGGAATCGAACCATGCCCTCCAGATTAGGGTTGTTACGGATGCAAAAATTTAGGCATCCGCGGATGCAGATGCGGATGCGGATTATTAGAAGTTCACATCCGCGGATGCGGATTTGATGCAGATGCGGATGCGATGCAGATGTGGATGCGGATTGATTTAAAAGGATAATTATTTAAATTTTAAGTGCATAAGTAACTGAAAATCAATTTAAGTTTAATATTTTATTTATTTAATCATATTTTTAGAACAAAATCACAAGTTTTAGTTTTACTTATACAACAGAATTTTAAGCTTCGAGTTACCAAAAATCTTTGTTTAATAAATAAGCTTAAAAATTGGTGAATTATATTTAATAAATAGCGACATTGCAGCCTTCTCAGCTTCCAATCTGTTTCTTAGTGGATTCAGCTACACTAAATAGTTGCTCGCTGGGAACACTGACTGGTGGAGGTGATAAATATCTGCATGCTAATTTGGAGAGAATTTTAAATTCACAACGGTTAACTTTCTGGTGGAAAGTTAATTAAGTGGATTTTCATCTAAATTCAGTCTTTTTTCCAAAACAAACGCGAAGCACGTGCCACTCTGGCTCCGCCCACTTTCTTTACATGTAGTTACTTGTTGATGTGAATCTGCATCCGTAAAAACTCCGCATTGATTGATGCGGATGCGATTGCGGATGCAGATGTCTGAATTAATGCGAATATTCCGCATTTACGGATGCGGATGCGAATATCCGGAGACCCTTGCTCCGGATACCATGGGATACCCTTAATACAATGGGATACCTTTGCGCTATCAGTGAACGAGACCGTTTTTTTCTGTCTACCTACAATGTTTTACGCAAATTGACGCAAATTGTATTTATATCTATGTTTAATAGTTTTGTTTTATTGCATATATATATTATTTTAAATTCATAAATTATAATACAAATAGAAGTTTTAATGTCTGCGTACACCTACTTCATACATTAAGGTTTCTCAATTAAAAACCATTCGCAATAAAATAGTTTTTATATTTCAGTTTTGATTACATATAACATAACAATGTGGGTAATAAATATTTGTTATCAATCAATATGAAGTTTTGTGTGTTTTGTATTGTAAGTTGTTTTGAATTATAATTGGGTATGGAGTACTTACCTACCTATTAGATTCATTTCTTGGTACGGGATTCCCGAAAAAAAAACGGATTGTTCGCAATGGTTCCATTGCCTTGTTTCATGATGGATTAGTAACATACATGTCATGAGGCCGTAAGGCGCCGCCGTAAGGCACCCGGCCTTACGGCGCCCGAGACCGCCTAAACGGCCTCAGGGTACCCAGCGGAGAGGTTTTTAATCCCACCTCGTCGTAACCGATGGTATGAGTCTACATCGAACAAGCGGCTTGTTTGTCGCGATGTTTGGATAACCTCAATAACCCATCTATAAACACTTTCATAATTTAGTATGGTGAATTTGGGACAGTGCTCTCCGAGGCACTATAGTGGTATTGTTGTTAAACAAATGTAGGTACCTACACATATTTTTTAATTAAAAACTCATAGGTAAGTGCTATCATGGAAATAGTGCGAACCATTTTATTATTTTTCGCAGTAGCTCCAATATTATATACCATTATACTAAAGAAATGGAACTAGTGCGAATTTCAATGGAACTACTGCAAAAAATTCAAAAAACGAGATTTTTTTAATAAATTATATTTGTTGTAAAATAGGCGTTATAATATACAAGTTAATATTTTGTAGTGTAATAATTTTACGGTTTACCTTTTGATAATTATATTCAGTCTGATTACAATTTACTTTAAAATGTGAGCCATTTCAGGCAAATGTGTACCTAATTACCCACTAACCATTTCCTACTTAACAACATTTTATTCAGAATTTTGCAAATATTTATTTCAGTAGGTAGTGGTAGATAGGTTTATTAAAACGGCATTTTTTTATTACTATTTTAACTAACTATATTAAATAAGTAGGATTTTAATAAAAATATAAGTTAGAGATATGTTTTGAATACTGGTACTGTTTTTAGCATGAAGCTAAAAAAACGCGCCCCGACCGCAGACGGGCACGGTTTTTACCTTCATGGTTTTTAGTGATAAGTAAACATTTCACTGTTATGTATAAGAGCCGGATTCCCACAACACAGGGAAATCTAAAGTAGAGACTGTGTTCAACGCAATTGTATCATTCACCTAATAAAGATTTATTAGTCCCTTGTGTGGTATGTATGTTCCAGATATTGATATATTTAGAATTATGTGTCTGCATAATGTTGCGGGTCCCAGAAGAAGTCAAACAGCAACAAATGTACGAATTACTTAAAACAAAGCATTTGTTGGAGATACAACTAGGAAATAACAAAGGTAAGGAATATATATATATATATATATAGATAATTATTATTATCTAAATACCTGACTGCAGTTGGAATTGTAAAAAGCTTACAATTCCAACTGCAGTCACTACTAAACTTTTTTTTCTATCTATCATATTTTTCTATATATCTCGTGTGTTTGTGGTTTTGATAATGTTAACAAATTATTGTAATTTTTCTTTTATATAATGATGGTGTAAAATTTTATAAGTAGATAAATAACAATGTACCTACCTACCTAAATATATTCACATACCACAAATGGTTGAGTAAGAGATCCTAAAAATCTGTAAAACAACTTATGTAAACCTTATTCCGTGAATAAAGAATCATTCATTCATTCATTTTAACGTTACTAGTTTGTATGGAGAAGGCATTTTTTTTTCATTTGGGGCCTTAGAGAAAAATCAGGCGAGGCGACACGTGTCGTATCGCCTTTAATCAAAACTGTATAGACTTTGACAGGTGACAGGACATGTCGCCTCGCCTGCTTTTCTCTCTCAAGCATGTTCCATGGGAAAAGTAGTTTTATTTGATCAGTAGAAACTCATATTATAGCCCAAAGTACAATCTTTCAAAGTCACTTTGTATAGCAAGTTATATGGACATTTGGCCCCAATCTTAGTAGGAAAAATAACACAATTTAGGTTGAATTCAAATCCAAAAATATGAATGATAAAACTCGTGTTGTCAGATTTTTTCCAGACTAGGTAGGTATATGGGACAAATGTTTAAATGGGCAAAAAAAAATTAGAATTTAATATTTTTTATCTGGGACATATCTTTTTTTTAAGTGAGATTTCTGATGGGTAACAAAAACATTTTTGTTGGATTTAAGAAAAAATAATTATTTAAGAAATACCTAAATAGATTTGTTTTTCTTAAACATGTTAAAACTACAAAAAGTTACTGATTAGAACTGATTTTTTTTTAATTACGCCCGAAATACGGGGCGTTTGGCAACACCCCCTTGAGAAAACCCCCTCTCCACGGTCTCTAAAGGACTTGTATCCAGCGCCGCTAAATAAATTAACCCCCTCTCCATTAATTGGATAATTGTACTTTTGTGTGCATGTCGTGCCAAGGAGTAGGTATTTTAATTATTTCACCACCAGCAGAGATATGGAGTAAGGGGTCAGCAAACTAAATTCCTTGTTTTCCGCGACCGTATTATACTAGGATACAGTTTTTTATACCTACTCACAAATACATTTATTTTTGCAGATTTAACTTACATACAACCTGGAAAATCTAACAACCAAAAGAAGCGCATGAAAAGATCATTCACTGTCCCAAAGAGAAGTTTAATGAAAATATTTAGAAACCAAACGAATAATAAAGTTAAATACATAAAATCATTTAGGGATATGCGAAGTTATTATAATCCAAGATAATGTAATAAAATTATTATATAAATAAAATATGTTTATTACTAAAATTTTTATCTAAAACCCCCTCTTATTGTGAGTATGCATTCGAGTATGAGTTGATACAATTTTTTTTATTGCACAAAATTGTATTTAGGCGAGATACTGTTAGCTGCAAAACTGTTTTGTAAAAAATAAATAGAATATCATCAATGGTGGGTACATAACAATACTTAAACACGGTATATATATAATATATACGCCATACATAACTTATTATCATGACAAACATAACAAATTTAATGAATTTGGTAACAATGCTTGGCCAGTGTTGGTCACTCAAGTCAAGTCACTATTACTCATACTTATGTATCATAATTACATTGACTCATACTTATGTATCATAATCATATGTATCTAACATACATGAGGATCACACATTGACAATCGTTACACATAAATCGTCACATATATATTTTTTTTTTAATAGCACTGGATACAAAGTCCATCGGCCTCACATTTTGTGAATCTTACTTTTTTTTTTATAAGATGTAAGGCTTGCACAACTGCCAATGTGTATATAATCTTTCTATCTATAGAAATCTTTAAATAAATAATTAAGAAAAAACCAGAAAAATACTATTTTAAATTAAATAACTTGAATATGAATTTCAAATTAAATATTTTAAACAATACAAATTATTAGTGATTAATCAGTAGGTACATAATGAATTATTATAAACATATGACTTCGTATTCGAGAGAATTTCATAAATATATGCGTGTTTTACTGCATTTTTTTCATTATTTGTTTACAAAAAGGGGGCACATCAAATAATAGGGAATATGCATGAGACCCACAGAGTTATCTCTGTGGTTAGACCCTAAAACAAATATTAAACATTTTTAAAGGGAAATAACACAAAAAAAAGGGTTTAAACTTTATCTGCCACTACCGCAGTAATAAACGGTACATCACTAGCCGCCATTCTGTGACGTCATTCCTGCTCAAGAAGCATATTAGTTTCATGTTATTGCACCTCAAAAGTTAGTCAAAAGCTTTGTTTCTAACAAATTATCGTAATAAAGGACAAAATACCCAAGAAAACAAGAAACTGTAGACTACAGAACACACGTTGACATTTGTTTGGACACGAATGACGTCACATGCAGTGTTTGCTAATGTCGGAGCGTTTAGAACGCGTTCCGTTTCTACAAAAAAATGGATTTTTAAAATCGTATTTATAAAACAAAATTGCTTATCGAAATAAAATAGATTACTACAATTACAATGTAATAACGAAGATGGATAGGTATATACTTCCTTTTTTATATATATTTTTATATACGGTTACGAGTAGTTAATTTTAAATTATTTTTTTAATTCATACGAAATTATCCATTTAACAGTTCCCATCTTAATTTAGGATATAATACACATATAATGGGGTCGATCAATAATTGTTGCTCACATTGATTGATATTATGCCGGCTAAAAATTGCGATTACAAAATGGGCGGCGACAGAAACAAGTATATTTTAATATCCTCGTTGGCTTATCGTCCAATTAACCACCCATTCGTAGCCGCACCCTGAAACAATACTAGCACCTCAACAAGAAATCGATTCAGTAGTCTCCTGAAAATCGCGCGGTGAACCCACAGACTAAAACGGAAACATGACTAGGTCACTTGACGGTTTTTTTCTATCTGTATAACGAGACCGGTCGGTCAGCCTATTTACTTATCAGGGTCGTATTCAAAATTTTTGTACATTTTTACATCTCAAAACGTCCTTGTGAATAGTGTTGAAATGGTTAATATTTTTTAAATAAGATCTATATATTTTAAATATAGGTTTTCCAAATTAATACCTCTAGTATTCATAAACAAAGAAATTATACCGGTAAGTATAAAAAAATCTGATTTGCTATATACACATCGTACTTGGTTCATACAAATAATTATGTCTCCAGACACACGTGTGTTACAAAAAAAGTAATTAAAAAAAAAAATCTAATTAATTTTAGATAATTCTAAATTTATCTAACTGCATTATGATTATTACCACGTAATTCTTATAAAATCAATAAAATTAACACAGAGATACATTAATTATTTACAATTTAACACGTGTCCACATTATTTTTCATTTTGGTTATTCCCTTTTGTAACATTAATTTTAGCAGATTTCCAAAATTTTGGGCTTGCAACATTTTGATATAAGGACGACCAATAGCATCCGTCTTGCGGCCGCAGTCAGCCATTTTGATGGCGTGAAATGGTTGTGCGACACGTGTGTTTTTTTACGTATTCATTTATTTAAACAAATATATATTCCTTTTTCTTGTTTAGCCTGTATATTTTACGATAAGTAAATGATAAACTATTACTATACTGTGTAAAATGCTGTTTATAATACATTTGAAACTGATTATTATTTTAATCTTAGATGTTTATTTGTATCTTTATGGCTAGGGGTTATATGTTAAACATGTGATTTGTTTTCCTTTTTGTAGCAAATCGTTACGTTTTTTTGTTACGTTACAAAAATGATGTAACAATAATGAAATAAAGGCTATTTCACATTAGGTTAATGAACCTTTAGTTTTAGTTTTAATTTTTACAAGATTATGTAATAAAAGTAAAGTTACATTAAACTGTAATGATATATGGTTGTTCTTTTGAATTTTTTAGCTCTTTTAGAAAAGATGATTAGTTTTGCTATTTGTATACTTTCTGAGTAATAAATATTAAATAATGTTAAATGTTTTTTTATTTTATTACCATAGTGTGAAGAAGCCCTTACAATTCCTTTTTGTTACTTTTTTGTAACATTATTCATATTTGTAACGTTATTCATTTTTGTTTCTTTTTTGTTAATGTACAATAATTTTGATTTTGACCCATCATGAATCATTAATCATGAATGCTGATTTCGGCAACTTGATTTCATTAAATTAAATACTTTTATATAGGGTGTTATAAAAACCTTATATACCTACAGCGCTACAAAATGTTCTACTTACCAATGTGATCAACTTTCACAGCGTGACAAAACTATCATAGTGCGAAAACAAAATTGTTCCATACATTTTAGTCAAATAGGTACCTACTTACTAGAAAATTACACTTCACTACATATCACTACATAGTATAAAATAAAGTCGCTTTCTCTGTCCCTCTGTCCCTATGTCCCTTTGTATGCTTAAATCTTTGAAACTACGCAACGGATTATGATGCGGTTTTTTTTTAATAGATAGAGTGATTCAAGAGGAATGTTTATATGTATAATAAGAAGGTTTATATTTAGTATCAGCATTGCACCCGTGCGAAGCCGGGGCGGGCCGCTAGTGATTAATAAAATCACTGTAAAGCGCTGTAGGTATATAAGGTCCTGTATAAACCTTATATACCTATTACCTGATTATGAAGGGTTGTACTTTGGGCTAATATGAGGCTCTGCTGATCAAATCAAATAACTTTTCCCATGTATATAAATGTCGCAAATGAAAAAAAAAATTTGGCTTCTCCATACAAATTGGTTATTTTAACATTATTAGTTTGTGAAGCCAATTTTTTTCTTTTATTTGCGATAAATGGTTCTGTGCCTCATATTAGCCTAAAGTGCCTTTCAATGTGACCATGTAAAGTATAAAAGCGTGGAAAGGAAAACCCATAGTTCGTATAAGTAGATGGACGAATCCTCAGTCTTTATTAAAACTGTTTAGTTCAGAACTACTGAAACTTTTTATTTCCTAGTTCATTCTTATTCACTAGTTCAACAGACTGCATTTTTGTTGCAGTTCAACAAGTCGGACGGAGTTGTTAAATTAATGGCGAAGAAAATCAGCGCTAAATTTGGCTGTATAAATATGCCTACAGTTTTAATTTTTCGGTATAAATGTTATATTATCGACAATCTGGTAAAAATAGAAACGTGATTATGTAAAGTTGCCTCGATAGAATTAATTACCAAAGGTACCTCTGATTTTTTACATATTTATATTTTTTATATTGGTAACTTTTTTATATAGGTACAATTTTAGCATATTGACTTTGTTATTTATTGCCTTACTTTTTGATTTAATAGCCATTTATTGATTTGGCGCTTACTACTTTTTAAATATGAGGCATTTGTTTTGTTGTTTTCCCTGTTTTATACGTGCGACCGTCATTAGCGCTATCACTCTCGCTCAATCAATCAGTCGGCCGTGAGCCTTTGCTGGAGTGAAAGGAAGCTGGAGTCTAGGTAGTCTCGCTACAGTTTAATCTACTACACTTTACTGGACAAATAAATAAAATAACAATACTATATGTTTACAAAATATAATAGATAGTTCAATGAACAAAGAATTCGTTGCCCCTCTGGTTCTGGTTGTGCCTCCACTTGCACACGAAGTTCCAGCAGGACATACCAGCCCACGGCTCGTCTGTGTAGAACGCTTGGCCGTTTTGGTACATCTAAAGCAATACAAATATTAACATTTAAGGACACTGCATTCGTAATCGCGAACTAGGAGTTCTCCATACAAGATGAGCTTTCGCACTTCCAGTAATAGTCGATTACTGTTCGTCGCAGAATTAAAATAATATTTTTGTCGGTTATTGTTTTTATTAATCTTGTGTTGGGTTTGTGTTTTTCGAAAACAGAAAAAATACTTACAAAAATATTATTTACCCACACCAGAAAGAGTTTTACATACAATTAACAATATTTCAAAAAATATTGAACTTCGACTAACAGCCAAGTTGTAATATTGGAAGTACGTTTATATGAGCATCAAGTCGAATAATGTACCTGGAGATTTTTTTGACAATACGTTCTCAAATCTCTGACTTTTTTCCATTTTGTATTTGTTAGAACTATTATTGCTGATATGTCCTAAATAGTAACCGACTGGAATTGTCTGTTATCCTCTGTCCCCATCGCTTGGTACATCAATGCCTTTAATCTATACTAGTATTATAAAGAGAAAAAAAAAAGTTTAATAGTTCATAACTCAAAAACTACTGCTCTGATTAAAAACAATTTCTCCATTAGAAAGCTCTAATATCAGCGAGTAATTTATTTACGACCTGATTTAATTTAAATTAAACGGCGGATGAAACCGCGGATTACTGCCAGTACCTAATACAATAATTAAAAATATAACTTACAAAATTTAAGTCTGTGCTCTTATAAGTAACACCTTCATATCCGAATCTAAAGATGAAATTCATGGAGAATATGGAGAATATACAGCGCACGTCCGTCGTGGTCGGAATGAAATACCTGTAGGGACCACACCGGTACGATACCTTGGGCTCATACTCTACTGATTCTGGGAATTCTTCGCGGGGATTAATCCTGTGAGGAAAAAAACTTACTTAATTAAATATTCCTTTGTTGTCCAATTATCCATACTAAACTCCTAAAGCTGTTTCAACACACTATTTTAATATAATTTTTAATGCACACGATTACCTACTATAAAAATAGAGTTTATTTTTTATAAAAGTCAGATGTTGACTGTGAAGCAGGGGCGGATCCAGGATGTGTTCTTCATTTTAGGGCGCGACTCCTCAATATTCACTCTTACGGTCGGATTAATAGTCGTTGCTAATCAATTGCTAATGCTTATGAAACTAATGTTGACAGTTCCAAGCAATGGCTCAGGCTAAGCAACGACTATTAATCCGACCATTAGATTCGCAACTGGTACCTTCCTTGGATTCTAATTTGCATTCCACCAATAAATACCTACAATGACCTACATATAATATAAAATATTTATTTTTCATAATTGTCTTTTACCAAAGTAATGAAATTTTTTTTAATACTCTTTAATTTATAAACAGAGGCTCTACCATGAGTTTTTGGTTTGTACCACCGTAACGTTAAAACGTGAGGAACCACCAATAGGATCGCTTCATTCAATCCTGTTCCCAAAAATAAAGCAGCCCTATTGGTTGTTGCTCACGTATACGTATACAAATACGTTACGTTAATACAATGCGCAAACCCATGGTAGAGCCTCAGGTGGACAAAAATAAAAATAGGTATAGGTATCTCCCACAAGTATTCACTAGAATCTACACAAGTATTAATGGCCAGTAACAAAAATAAATTTAAGTACCACTATTATTACTACAACTGCACGAGTATATTAAAATATACACGTAATTACGACGAATTGCATTACGAGTATAATAAAATATATACTCGTAATGCAATTCGTCTTTGTCGCCGCTCATTTCGTAATCGCATCATTGCCCTGTATAGTGGTTGGCTCCGCGGTTGAGCGCCTTGCCGCGATAGCGAGGTTCGTGGGTTCGAGTCCCACCCACCAGGATTTTTTTCAATACATTTTTATCTTTAAAAAAAAAAAAAAAAAATTTATATTATTATACCATATTAATATAGTGTTTGTGTGTCAACTTGCTATATTTTGTAATCCCCTTTAAGTCTCTTAGGGCTTGAGCTCCGGAATTCCGACATATTTCGGTATCGTTTGTTTTGATTCATCAATTCCGGTAAATTGATGAATCAAAACCGGAATTTATATCGGATATCGAAAAAAAAAATTGTACCGGTTTGAAGCGTAGCGCGTTATTGCATAGATTGAACGCATTAAGTTTCACTACCAATCAAATTCCTAGGACTTCATGGACAAGGGGCCCTACCGGGAAGCCCATCGACACACCCATCGACGCGTCGATCGATAGAAATCGAAACTAAAATATTGGATTTGACATTTCTCTTCGATTGAATACTTATAAATACATTTTCCTATACATTGGAACTGAATAGTCCGATATTCAAGCCCTAGGTCTCATCTTATCATTTTTCGATTGAACCATTACACAAGATAATCTTACTTATAAACACATTGCGTTTCGCTCCAAGTGTCATCAGAATGGCAATACAGTCCTTGGCTAGGATTGTTCGTCTGAAACTGTTCCGCATGAGGACCCACGTAGATGTTCTCTGAGTGACGATGGTAGTATCCACCGAAAGCAAAGGCTCCTGGAAATATAACATGTAACAGCTCCCATGTTTCAATTAAACAAATCCTAATATTTATTACATGCATTAGCATTAGTAGTCTATTATATACTCCGGACTGAATAAAAACATATGTCACACTGTCAGTAGGTACTAGATTTTTATAACAATTTATGAAACTGTTTATAGAAGGGTTATTGAGTACATCCACACATCGCAACTAGTTTACCACTTGTTCGGTGTACACTTAGAATACCATAGGTTACGACTGAGGCCATCTCGGCAGTTATAGAAATCTGTCAGTCATTGTACAGTTTATTTAAACCTTCGATAAAATAAAGCGATCGTATTGGTGTACGGGAAGCCACATGAAATACCGAAAGAGAAAATAAAATGTATGTCATTTGACGTTTCTCGGCGATCGAGTTCTAAGTACCCATAGACAATATTTCCTATACATTTTTATCCATCGACGTGTCGATCGGTTTGTCGATGTGGCTTCCCGGTAAGGCCCCAGTGGGTGAAAGATTGGTACAGCTACTAAAAACAATACTGTCTACAGTTGCTTTGAACAATATTTCGTACAAGACTTTACACTGATTTATTATTCATAAAGATAAAGATAGTTTATTTGCGAAATATGGTTACAAAGATGGACATAATCATTTATAAATAAAAGTTCAGCATATTTTACCACAATTGGCATGCAAATTTTAAATTAATACAATACTAAGCCTAAACACAATTTCTCCAGTTATTCTATAGATTTGCTCTAGACACAAAACAATCAATTTAATAATACCTAGTAGAATTTGATATTATAAATTAAACAATTCAGTAATGATCAATTTCATTAATATGGCAATAATTTAACAATTTAATTGATTTAATAGTAAAGAATTAAAAAATCGTAATTTCAAGTAAACAAGGTACTAATAATCATTTAACAATATAATTTCATTAATAAATACTTTTAATGGCATTTAGTTATTATACCTCTTTTTATAACAAGTTACAATTATACATCCATATACAAGTATTAATAATAATAATAACAATATATTATCAACAACCAGCGTTTTTCCCCCATTTTAGTAACAAATAATAAATCAACCTTAACACTGCAACAATATCAAATTCAACGGGTTTAAATCACAAAATATCAATTTCTAAATTATGTCAAATATTTATTTAAATAAAAAAAGTTTACAATGTCTCATCATTAAGAAATTCGTAACTGTCATAATAGGTTTTTATAATTAAAAAATTAAACATTTCCTTTTTAAACTTAGTTATGTTATAGCATTCCCTTATCGAATTAGGTATTTTATTGTACAATCTTGGTTCAGATGGCGAAATCAAACGCAAATGAACTACAGCCAGTTATATGTATAAGGATCATAAAATATATGTAAGTACCTCTAAATGTATGGCAATAAGGCTTCTTCTCGCTTGACAGTATCATTTGTACATCTTCTTGGTTGTGAGCAGATACGATATAATATGAAGTTCCCAAACATTTAAACTCTGGAATTATAGGAAAACGAATAAACTATTATTATTAATGTATTTATTACATATTAAATATGTTTATTTATGTAATGTTTAATAAATAAATGATTAAATTATGTTTTAATTCATTTGTTTACAACTGCGGCCACATTTGTGTGGTTGTTTTTTATGACGTGAGCGTTAGATTGTCAAAATATCGATTTCCTATATTAGCGCGCTCACCTGCAATCAGTTAATACGAAGCAAGACCTTATGGTAGAGCCTGAGACCAGCGGCTACATTCTGTTTCTTATAACGTGATCGTTAGATTGTCAAAATAACGATTTCCGCTATTAGCGCACTCTCCTACAATTAGAGTAGTTTTTTAACCTTCGCTGATTGGAGGAGAGTGCGCTAATAACGGAATTCGTTATTTTGACAATCTAACGCTCACGTTATAAGAAACAGAATGTGGCCACTGGCCCCTTACCAAAGAGCCAATCGAATCGAAAGGTATTTCGATTCGTATAATCGCATACATTTGGCTTTAGATGGGTACATCTAAATGCCAAATGTATGCGATTTAACGTTTCTCATCGATCAGGCTCTACCCATAGAGTAAAATTCCTATACATTTTTATCGATCGATGCGGCGATTCGATTGGCGATTGTGTTCTTTGGTCAGGCCCCTGGGGTATTTCGATTCGATTATACATTGGCTCTTTGGTATAAGATAAAGTCAAAGTCAAAAGTCAAAAATATTTATTTCATGTAAACCTTTACAGGCATTTATGAAAAGTCAAAAAAAAAAAAAAAAATATATATACATAAGGTCCTGTGTGTACTTGGCCAGGTCGCCATTTCTCCCACAGACAAATGTTGAGAATATAATACAAAATAAACTAATCGTAAACTATTAAACTATTGTCCTTGCGGGAAGAAAAAAAAAAAAAAAAAAAAAAAAAAACAACCCAACCGAACACACACTACATAACCAACCAGTTTAAGACTAGGTGGTTAGCTGGTTCCATTGACCTGTCAATCGTTGACTGCCCTGCAAAAGTGCCACCAAGCCGACCAACCCAACAGACCATAGCTACGCCCCAAATATACATACTTAAGTATAGGTAATCAAAATATACCTACAAGTAGATAGATGAAAGGTATCTTTTAGGGCGCAAACGCTGATCACAAGTCGATCGCCTCAGAGACACCCTGGAGAAAAAGGTACCAGCAAGTAAAAAACTCTGATGTTCCACATGTACCGTATCATCGGAGGAGCATGGTCCTGCATGGTTATTGACTTAAACCTATGCTTATAGCATGTGGTATATACTCTCATCCTACTGAAGAGCACGCGTAGAACACCCCAAGGCAGATATACTATCTTACAATATTGAAAGTACAGAATTACAGAACACAACATTTCTTTGATGCCAGCGCCGGTCTATCAGCAGAAGATTTTTCGGGATAGATATTGGGCCCCAGATAAAAGATTGTTTGGAGGAGATCGTTAATAACGGAAATCGTTATTTTGATAATCTGACGCTCAAGAATTTATTTTATTACATTTTATTTCAGTGGTTAGCAGCATGTGGCCGCTAACCAGTAAAATAAAATGCTAATTGTGAATAAAGAATTTCCAGTTTCCAAAGGTAAAAATATGAGGTATTTACTTGCTAAGACATAATAATGAAGAATGCAAGCTTCTGATAATATATCTTCGGCCTAGGGGCGCCACAATAATTGACCGATGACACTTGCAAGTGTTTCTAATACAAGAACATAGTTCCAGTGATAATCCGCAATATGGCGAGGTTATTTATTTTATTTGTCAGACCCAGAAGTTTGGACTATATCTACGCTGGAGATTGCAATTTCATCAAGGAATGGTTCTACTTTTAACAACTTTGCCGTGGCCCAATACACTTTTGCTAGTGTTATTATAAACTCAAGGCTGTATTAAGATAAAGCATTTTAGGTATGTATAATTTTATTTTATGCGTGATTTACATTGATTGAATATTTAATAAAGTTGGTACTTATGTACACGATGTACATAGTAAGTACAACATATATTGTGGTGCATGGTATAACTGTACCTAACGAGTATTTTTGGTAAGTATTATTTATGAATTAAATAGATTTGACAATGTCCAATATATCTATTTCGACTACTGTCTTATCTTCAGAAATATATAAACACCTTGAAAGAATGCGACTCATACCTAAGTATAAATATGTACGGTACGGCCAAAATAAACAAAATAAGTATGTAATATTATGATTCGATTGAGCGTAAAAATACTCATAACTCGCAAAACTATTTTTTTTTGCCTTTTTTTTCTCGTAAATCTTTGTTATTTAGTTTATTTTTCTTGTACCGCACCTTGTGGTGCAATGACGAATTTCCGTCGTGTCTAGATATTCCCGACGGGTAGGTATCAGACTGAAATAAATTTACCAACTGTGTACTAACCAGGACTAGTGTACAATCCAAAGGGTATTTTAGCATTGGTTTGAATAATCTTTTGTTCGGATGTAGCCATTTTTTTGTTTAGTTTCAACAAAACCATAGACATAAGAGCCATATCTGTTGCAAAGAGCAACCTTTTCAAATCTTTTAAATGTAAATCTATGAACGTCCTTAACTTCTTCTCGGAATTCGTTAATGATTCTTTTCTTTCTTCCTGAAAAAAAAAATATATATTAGAGGCGTTCGTTTTATACTTAAATAAGCTTCTGAGCTCAGATTATATGTCATCTGACGGATAAATAATGGACGACATTAATTGTAAACTGTGAATTAGGGAATTAAAGATTTATTTATGTTAGATTTATTCATGCGTAAGAAGATGCAGTGGCAGCTAGCCGTCGATGTGTCAATGCATTGTTAAACACAAATATCAAATTATTATTTGATTGCAATCACTGTATGCGCCCTCAAACTTTTGCATTCATCACAATATGCATATGCATACAAGAAATTAGTTCCAATCCTATCCGCAATATGGCGACGTGTTTACTTGTCTGTGGGTTGGGTCAGTCTTTACAAAGTCCTCTGCATATTGTAACTGTTAAACATAATGTTTATCTTTCTCTTGGCTACGATATAGCAATTTTTATCGCCCTATATATTTTAAAGGTTTCGGACGTTCTTAAATTCTTAAGACTTATTTGTAAGCAACTTGGTTGTAAGCAGTATGCGGAATAATTAATGAATAATTCCGACCTGAAAACGTCCAATAATAAAATAAGAGGTTGCTGGTTGCCTCCACATTATATCGAAATGCCGATAATAGCGTAAATGAATACATTACCGGATTATGAGGTTCGCGTATTCTTGAGTTCATGTAGTGGTAGTAGTCGTTTAGGGCTTGGAATTTTTCATCAGAGTAATCGTACTTAGGATCAATTATCTTCGCACTTGGCATGTTGTACGGCTTCTGTGAAAATATTGCAGAACAAAATCTTAGGGTATATAGCAGTTTTTTTCCCCAGCTCGTCATATATGGTATTTTGAATCTACCTGCAACCCCTTATTCGGGTTGCCGCTTGACGCAGTGTTTGTATAGACTTAGTAAAATATACATGATACCGTATGATAATCTGTATATACCTAATATAATAATTCGATATTTATAAATGTACATCAAAATCTGGAGTATAATTTGGTTCAATAAATTATTATTGTGTAGATAGGTATGTATAAAATAAGAACAAATAGGTATGATGTTAAAAAAAATATGACCAAAGTTTGAGTTGAGAGGGCTAAGAAAAATATAGTATTTTTTTCTCGATCTCAGTTACGTCTTCAAATGTTCACTTAAGTGTTAGCTATTATCATACCCCCATGTAATACAAAATAGGTATTACATGTAACACCAAGAAACTTAGAATAATATATGGAACCGTCGTAATGCCTAAAATCGTCTATTAAACGAAACGTCAAACGTGTTCGTTGGCGCCATATTGTGTTCTCATTTCAACCAATCGACGCTCAGTGATTGTTTATTGTAATTTTTATTTTGAGTTTGTATGGCAGCGGAAATCTTTTCACTTTTGGAAAGGCGATTTTGAAGCATTAATTAGGCTCCCTATACCTATATACTTACAAAATTTATTGAAACGGTATATAATAGTTAATTATTAGGCTGATGTGTCCGTTAAAGTAATGCTAAAAAATCGCGCCCCGTAGCGGCGCGCGGACGGGCACGGTTTTTACATTCATGAATTGTAACGATTTAGGTAAAAAATGGCGTTGAATTTACCAGCTATCATTCGACTTTCAAAATAAAACTGGGGCATTCGAAGCCGTTTTTAACTTTAATCATTATATTTACAGGGTTTATTATGGTGCAGCTCAGCCTAAAAGGCAACCTGTACCTACCTTAAACTATTTATTCAATTACACAGGCGGACTTATGCCCGATTTCACCAACAATCCCTAACTCTAAAGGAGCCCCTAATTAAGATTGAGAAATCGGGCATTAATGTCGCTAGACATTCTTTCATTTAACCTTCAAACGCAGTAAGTATAGTGCTATAACTAAATTACAGCGACACAGTAGAAAATACATTTTTATACTTACGGCTTCTATGCTGGGGAATGAGTATCTTGCGTACTGTAAATAAAATTACTTTTTATAAAATCGAAAAATGTGGGAAATATCACCAATTATAAATAACCGCTTCGTTTCAAAACTTTTTAATTATAATGAAACTCAATTTCAAAGTATTATAATATGTGATAGAAAAAGATGGCAACATTTATCGTTGCCAGCTGCAATTATTGTCTTTTAAGAAAGGATCAATCAATGTTGCCAGGTAGTATATTCTTTGGCACGAAATTTAGTCGCATAAACCTAAGAATCCAAGAAATTACTTACAATTTGTATAGAAGCCAAAATAGGTTTTATTCTGTGAAGAACTATTACCTAAAAGAAAGCGAACGATTAGTAGATCTCTCTAAGGGCCAGTTTCTTGATGAATAGTTTACGTTACTATAGTTAAAAATGGCGGGTGTTCTATGAGATTTTTGTCAAAACATATTTCAAATTCATATAAAAGACGCCATTACTGCCATTATTTAACAATTAGTCAAGATGACTATCCATCAAGAAACCGGGCCTAAGTGCGATTACGACACGCGACTGCAATTGATTTGATAATAAAGCGCAACGAGGCTAGTTTAGGTCCTCCATTCGTCTTAAAGTAGACTTATAACGCAAATTCGTCACACGTTTCGTAACAGCATTTTTTAGCCGGCATAGTTGGAGCGATAATAGCAGTAACAATCTATGGATCGCCCGAAATCATGGACTGTGTAGGTTTGATATACGAAGTGTTTTTCTATTGGAGCACGGCATCGCCAAAAACAAAAATTAAACACTGTATCAGTCGGCACTGGCTGATATAGTTATAAAATTTATTTCTTCATTTTTTTTATTATAAGATTATGCCACCTAGCTATAGGCGTACAACTCTACAAAGTGCCAGACAGACAAACTCCACCTTTCAATGCGCTGTTACATACAAGCACATCATAGAGTCGGATGCACCAGTCCGATAGGCGTGGCGCTTCTGTAGCACTGTCAAACTAAAATACCAATTTTTTTGTTCCAGTTTTAGTCACAGGACTTGAGTTGGTGGTCCTGAATCCGTGGTCCGTAATGCGCTTAAATCGAATACAGTGAATTACGTTCATGATCGTATTTCACCTCTGGTCCAAATTTATTTTAATCGAATACACACGTTTATTTATATATTTAATTTGAACCAGATGGTATACATACACTGACAGCTGAATAAAATATTATTCGACCCAAAGACAGTAATATAAGCGGCGTCACTTAAAATATGTTCGAATATAATAAGAGCATCTTGAACCAGCGGTGTTTACAGAGTATACAGGGGCCTTACCAAAAGGTCAATCGATAATCGAATCGAAATACCCATCGAGCCAAATGTATGGGATTTGGCGTTTCTCGTCGATCAGGCTCTACACATAGAGTGAAATTCCTATATATTTTTATCGAATGTATGTGGTGGCCGAGTTGGTTAGACATTGGACTTAAAAACACTTAGGTCCCTGGTTCGAATCTTATTAATTAAATAAATTATGTACATTTGTTTAATTAACAACACCACTATAGTGCCTCGGAGGGCACATTAAGCTGTGGGTCCCGGTTTCACTATACCAACTTGTGAAACTGTTTATAGATGGGTTATTGAGTCTATTTAAAACATCGCGACGAGCTAGCCACTTGTTCGGTGTAGACTCATACCATCGGCTACGACGAGGTGGGATTAAAACCCTCCGCTGGGTACCCTGGGGCTATCTAGGCGGTCTCGGGCGCCGTAAGGCACCCGTGATGATATGTATTTTTATCGATAGATGCGGCGATTCGATTGGCGATCGTGTTCTTTGGTCAGGCCCCAGAATACAACGTAAGCGCAAATCGGAGCGCCCCTATAAATCAAATGATTATTGGTTAGCTGTCACTGTATCTGCCAAATACCTCTCTTCCTCACGCGTGTCGTCACAAGGATCTCTGTATAGTTGTACACCTATAGTATAAAGTTGTACACCTTTAGAATAAAGTTGCTTTGCAATATCATATGCTTAGTCAAAAAGGCTTTTCAATTTTATTTTAATAACAATATTAATTCCAAATGATGCCTAGAGATGGCGTAATTAAATATATTTTTTATAATATATATACCATCCATAGTGAAATAATCCATTTTTTATCCATAACAGTCCACAACACTAAACTACATAAATAATATATAAAAATAATAAAATAACGAACTAATTAAGTTAAAAAAATATTTTATAGTCAATTTGTAGGTATATAATTGGATAAAAATATTGTGTGTATTGAAATTAATTGTTTTTATATTCGCATAGTTCACTATTAAATGTGACGCCACATAGAAATAACGTGCAAACAAACCTATTGGGTGTTGTCTCCTTGCTAGTAAAAAGCAATGACAATTCTCGTGAGAGTGAGTTCTACCTAGATCTTGAATCCACGATCCTCGCTTTCGCCGTAAGACTTGGCCACTGAGCCCATTGGCCAAGTCTTACGGCGAAAGTGAGGATCGTGGATTCAAGACCCACCCTCAAAGTTACAATTATTTTTTAATAAAAAAAAATGTACATTCATTTGACAACGCCAGTATAGTGCTTCGGAGAGCACAATAATCTGTCGATCCCAGTTTCACTATACCAACTTGTGAAACTGTTTATAGATGGGTTAGCCACTTGTTCGGTGTAGACTCATACCATCGGCTACGACGAGGTGGGATTAAAACCACTCAACTGGGTACCCTGGGACCATATAGGCGGTGATATATATTTTATTTATTATAAGTATATCGTAATAAAAAAAAATGTCCATAAATTATGAGATTTATCATATCATAAATTATAATAAAATCGCATAGGTACATTTAAAATATACAGGTAGGTAGATACATAAAAAAACATTTTTTTTATATACTGAATATTTATTTATTTAATCAACATTATCTATGTTAATGCTATGACTTATATTGCTACATTTAATAATCATATTAATTCAACTATAATAGGTAATAATATTAACATCGAGACAAACGAGATTTTTTAATCAAGTATAATAATAAAAAAATAACAAAGAGTAAAAAGTCAACAATTGATGGCAACACTGGAATATTTTTTATTCTGCATTTTTTTGTTCTAAATCATTTATTTAAAAAATATTTTAAAATAGGTTAAATACCTATAAGTATGTAATTAAAAAATGCATTGCCAACAATAAAAAAACTTTGGTAGTAAACAAAAAAAAATAGCTAAAGTTAAATTTTAAATTACCAATATAATTTTAGATATTTTCTATTAAACAATAATTCTTTGGTCATCTTCTAATAATATTCGTAAGCGCGAATAATTAGTAAAGGGGACTAAAAATATATCCGCCATTTTGTTTTTCTGACAAATTTTATGGATGTTTGCTAACATTACAATGTATGTATGACGGAATATAAGTCATGCATGATGATGACTATAAAAAATATGGCGTCTATAAATATATCCCTTAAAAATGAAAGAAGAAAAATATTAAAAGAATCATAGACAATAAACTACATTTATGGAACGTGTCCATACGTGTACGGTGATCGGCAAACCTTGGATTAGGAGTGAAATAAGCAATCGTACTTCAAATATTTGTAACTGTATTTAATAATATTCCGGTTATGTAAAATTACCATGGAAGTATGAATAATATAATGGACTCTAACACCAACGTAGAGTACTTTTAGACGCGATGACGTCACTATCAGTTTCGGTGAAATAGACTTTAAGTTGTAATACTACAAGTATGTTGGATATGTTTGTATGGGGAGTAAATAGTCAATTTGCCTTGCCGACCATAGTAGTATGAATATTATTTTTAGTAGTTCCGTTTAGATTATACCTGTCAATTAATATTTAATTGATTATACCACAATAAAATATATTTTATAACCTATAAAACTTATAAAAACAAAAAAAAAATAATGCAAAACAAAATTAAAGTAAATATTTAACTGTCTTTTATAATATTTGTTTATTCTTAAATAGTTACAAACTACTTGTATAAAAAAAACATTTACTGTTTCTAAAATAAGTTATTTAAATATGTATATTACCCATGAAGCTAAAAAAACGCGCCCCGCGCCATCGCGCGGACGGGCACGGTTTTTACCTTCATGATATTACCTATATCTAAATTAAAAACAAACTAATTGATACAGTATTTTTTTTAGTGAGTTATAAAAACTAAAATGATAATAAAAATAGGGTGGGATTTAGGTGGTCCTTGGATATATTTTTTTAAATATAATAATTAACGAGTATAATTTATTTCAATAAATTATTAATAATCATATTATTTATATTAAAATTAATAGGTATTTAATTTTAAACGCCATACAGCACCTATTATGTACAGACGTTTTTTTTTCAAATCACTCCCACATGCAAACTCAAATATAATATATAAATGTACAATAAATAATACCTAAGTAAAAGTAATTTATTTTAAATAATAAAAAAATGTGACCATAACTAAAACTCCTATCAAAAAAACATTTAACAGATCTATTAAAAAACAAACTGTAAAGTAATATATAAATCCTAATTAAACAAAAATATATCTAAATACCTAACTATTACTTATTACTGTAATAAAAACATACTAAAAATATTTTTATTCTATGTTTATTACTTACTTACATTTATTAATATATCTTATTTTATTTCAATATTAAAAATATATTATAACATATTTTTTATTTACAATAAATATTTTTTAGACATTTTTACGCATTTTCTGTTAATTTACATAATATAGTATATTATTATACAAAAGGTGTTCTTTGGACGACATTAAACTATAGTTGGCTATAAGAAAATTATATATAATTTTCCTTACTAGCTTATAATTATTATAGTCAGATTATAGTAATTATTTTATATATATTATAAGTATATCTTCTGGGTTTAGCCTCGCCCACTGACCAACCAGACCAGTTAATTTATTCTATAACCAAATCTGTTAAAAATACATGATTGGTAGAATATAACGACACTCGAATTTTTCACCAATCATGAGCCCTGTTAAGTTTTTTTTTTATTGTAGCACGACATGTGACTTTGTATCTACCTGGTGGTGAGAAGACCGACAAAGTCCATGAATGGTGTCAATCAATTCAGTTCTTAAACAATATTGATCGCTCCCACTATGCCGGCTAAATGATGCGATTACGAAATGGGGGGCAACAATAACGAGTAGGTATATTTTAATATACTCGCTGCCTTATCGTCAATTCAACTACCCATTTCGTAACCGCACGCTGAAAGGAAACTACCACCTCAACAAGAAATCGATGCAGTAGTCTCCTGAAAACCGGTGAACCCACAGACTAAAACCGAAACATGACATTTGATGATAGAAAGATTCATCAAAGTTTTAGAACCTGCCTTACTCAATCATATCTATGCAAGGACTGAATGTATTTTTTATAAAATCTATGTAATAAAAAAAAATATATGTACATATATTTAATACATAAAAAATGACGATTAATACCTAACACAAAAAAGCTGGTCAGTTAATTTTTGAATTTTTTTTTTTATTTCAAGAAATATTTATGTATGTTAAATTGAATTATTAAAAAATAGGTAGGGTCAGCCCGTATAGGGAAATCAATTAAGCCGTACGGTATTGTTTGAACAACTGAAATAATCAAATTTATATTCCTAACACTACAACAATATTTTCTATTGAAAATCCATTCCAAACAACTAGGGTGAATAACAAAATGGCCCATTCTCTCTAATATTAGAAGCGATTTGTCGCTAAGCTTATGAATCTTAATTAATTTATAAATAAATGTGGTAAAAACCGCCATTTTATTTTACTATATATACTAGTCAGGCTTTACTATTTTAAAATAATTTTCATAACAAAAAACTCTTATAACTTACTAATTTATCAGTCATACAGAATATAATAATACCTATTATCTATTCTAAGGAGTAATAAACATTTTTAATATTAAATTCCATATGATATTTTATAAATTCATAAAAGAAAACAATAATCACTTACAAAGTAAAAGTAAAAAGTGACTCTGTAGTCACTTTTTATTGTTGTCCTATGCTGTATTTCATTTAAAACATAATATATTTATGAAAAAAAATATTATTTTATTTTATGTTGGACATGAGACACTCTACCTTATGGTAAGCAAAACCAATCGACTCTATTTTAATTTAAAAAAATATTCTATAGTGACAAATTTGCCCACATAAATATATTTTCTTAATTTCGTAACAGTGTAACAAACACTCAGTATAAATATGACAGTGACAGCAATATTTCTATCGTCTGTCATCAATTTTGCAATGAATCGGCACTTTACTATAGTTTATCTTACTTTTGACTGAAGACAATTCTATTGATGGTTTAATTCTGAAATGTCTCTACAGCACGAATATTTAAAAGTATCATTCATGCTATCAAATATCATAAATACTTCATTTATATACCTTTTAAAGTTTATATTTTCACATGTAGGTGCATAATTAATAATAACAGCAATATCACGTGCCGTTTTCGTCTTCTAGGCTGGAGTCAGATTTTTTAGCAGCGACTATGGTGAGGTCTGGTCTGCTCTTCATGAGAAGCGTTGGAGAGGTGGACTCGTTCGATGATGATGAGGAAGTGGAACCTCGAAGGCTGTCTAGTGAGGCTACGCGAATGGCTGGCCACTTACCTTTTGAAGGAAAACGAAAAAACTGTTATTGATTTGCTCCTCAGTGCCTTTGTTCATTGTAAGGAAAGATTAAAAAAAAAAGAAGTTTACTCGGTAAACAATGATGAAGAATAGATCCTCGTATACAGGGTGTTTGGTAGAGGGTTAGCTAAACTTAAGGGCCCAGTAGGTACGCCTATTTAAAAAAAACTAATTCAGTATTACGACCATTTGGTCCGAAATTATTTTAAACTTAAAGTTACACTTTATTAAACTTTAACAGCTTATTACTAAGGTTGAGTTTTACCAAAGTGCCTGTTAATGTAATGTAACGATTGAAATTAAAATAGCCTCGAATGTATCAGCAGTTATTCCAACTGCAAAATAAAATTGGTACATTCGGCGCCATTTTTAACTTTAATCAGACAGAGAGTTCATTGTGCCCAATAAGCACAAAACTGCATTATAGGATGTCACAAAAGGTCCACATCGGTAGTTTTAGCATTTATGAAGACTTATTAGAGTACACCTAACTGCAATAGCTGAAAATTACGCTTTCGCCTGAATAATAACGCTATTATGTGTAACAGAGACAATACTGTAATGTTGCAAGCGTTATTATAGGTGTACAGTTCAGTATTATACAGCTTATAGCAATCAATAGTACTATAAGCTGCAATTAGGCATTTCTATGGACTTAACATAAGCTATATTCTGAATTGAAGGCCACAAGCATACCCTTAAATCGCTTGCATTTTATGAAAGAACATGTGAACTAATATAATGCAATCAGTTATTCTGTGACTTTAATTAACAATAATATAATGCATCTTGCTGCACATAGTTGAACTTTAATAGTATTAATCAGCTTGTTACACGCAATCATATAATAGCACTTTTATAGCCCACATGATCACTATGGGTGAATTCATATGATGCTGAATCACAGTAAACTGATATAAATTAGATCACATGTAACCCATGATCCCGGTTAGACCTGAATACTTGTACTAGCGTCGGCAATTAGTCTACTAATGCAGTTAAATAAGATCTTGAAGATTTATTTTTTCAGCGCACCATATGTATATTATCAGTTAATTGTCGCAAGTATTGCGATATTGTGATATGTGGAAATATAAACGAAGTACTGGCGGAATATGCCGAAAAATTAATGCAGAATACTTGAGAATTCTAAACAGAGACACAAGGAACACTGAACAAGCTACACATTTTATAAAGAATGGTTCAAGTGGGGATGTAATTTTAGAATGGGAGGGTTCCGTGTCCGAAAATGTTGGTGTAGAGATAGCCAAGACAGATATTTATTCTCAGTACATAATGACATTTTCGAAATAAGTTCGATATCAAATCTTCTCGTCTTGGTATATACAAATGCTTACGAATTGGCGATACTACTCCGGTTGATTTAGATCCCAAAGAAGTAAAATGCAAATTAGTTTGTATTCCTCATAGAGAGTATAACTACTTTATTCCATTAATATATACTATGTAATTTGACAGCCTCCGTAGACTAGTGGTCTTGTGTGTTTGGCGTTGTATCCGGAGGTCGTGGGTTTGATTCCCACCCACGGCAACAAAATATTAGTGCGCTTTTTCTGTACAGTTTGTCATGGTCTAGGTGTTTATAAAATATAATATATACTATATTGTTGCTTCTGGTACACATAGTACAAGCCTAGAGCTTAGTTTGTGACCGAAGCAATATGTGTAAATTGTCCCATATATTATTATGTCAGAAAATAAAATACTTGAGTTACTAATTATTTTATTCATTATTGATGTCCATTCCACATAATATGTGCATAATTAGGAAAGAAAAATCACATCTCAAACAGAATAAACGGTCAAAAATAAAGGTAAATGTAATAATCAAACATTTAATTCTGTTACATCTTGAAGTCAGTATCCGTATTTTGCGCCATTTGACTTAATTCTTTGTTCACTTCTTCGTAAGTCGGTACCTATATAATTTCTTTTGAGCACACATTCAAATGAGTTCCACTCTGGTCTGGTCTTGAGTTTCTGTCCTTTATATTCATATTTGACGTTTTTTGGCCAGCGGATAAACCCTTTCGTTTCCCACAGCATTGGAACGATGGTCAGCTTTGGTACATTATTCTCTATAGTTTGAACTATATTAAATGCTATTTCTCTGAAAAAGAAAAGAATTAATAAATTAATAATTGAGTAAGTACAACATTATACAACTAAATGAATTTATGACCAATTAATCTAAATAAATTAATATAGCGGTCGTAGCCAATTCGGCAGCTCGGTTATTATTTTGCAGATGATAACAATCTTTGTTATCATCTTGCAGATGATAACAAAGTTAAGCAACGTCAAGCGCAGACAATTTATGAATGGGTGACCGTTTGGTTCTATGAGGCAGTATTATCTTAACACCGCATCGAGCTTGTCACTCTTTAAGTGCGCCTCCGAACAATAAATAACATCAGCTAAACGAGGATGATCTAAGGTCTTCCGCTGGAAACCCTGACGCTGGTAAAACGGTCCTCGGGTGCCGTAAGGCACCCGTGATGTTATTTATTTTATTTTTATTTTAATGTATTAAAAAAATATTACGAAAATCGGATGAGTGGTTCTCGGGATGATATAACCAAATAACATAAAGGATAGACAAATACTAGACGCTGAACTTAGTAAAAAATAATCCAAGGATCCCTAAAATTCCTACAGAAAGTCTATTATTATAATACAATATTTGCCTACATGTTACACACTATTAAGCTTCACATGAATCTGTGACTGACTTGTTACACACATGAATTATTCGTGTCAGCTCGTTGCTGATTTATGTACCACGAGAGGATACTTAAACATCCCTTAGCATTTAATTGTGATTAATACAGTGCACAATGCGTGTCTGCCATTTTTTACTTTTTACCTATGTAATATAATATAAGTATTATCAATTTATCTTTATTTAGTCAACGAAAATTACAATTGGATTTGAATAGACAATCTAATTATTTTATAAGTGCAGCTTATTGTCAAATTATAAGTACTATTTTGCAAAAATATTTTTTTAAATATATATCAACAACTTCTTTTAAGCTATAATTTTCAAGTAAACAGTGATATCTTGAGAGCGCATGAAAATTTTCGTCTATATTCATATAGTATTTGACAATAAACTTTCTTTCCCATTCGAATTTCACACACATGGAGGAAAAAATCAATGTTTTTACTTACCGAAAACAATATTTACTTTTACACCAATTTTACACTCACAAAATTGTTCACGCAAACAATATATAAAAATAATAAAGCGAGTAAGAGTGAAAATTATTCACAATTTTGCCACCTCCAACTCCATAAAAGCGGTGAAAAGATCCTGATGTGTACTTTATGCTGAAAAATAGGTAACACGGACTCTATTAATCAGGCCATTGTGCTGTATATAGGTAACACATACTCTAATTATCAGTCAATATTCAGCTCTTGGGGTGACTGTTACTTTTAATAATGCTCAAATAATGCTGATATAACGCAATTCGTTACTGTTATTCAGCTAATAGCTGCTTAATTTGTGCCCAAATTAGAGTTATATCAGCTGAGACAGCGCATCCGACGCTCTTATTCAGCAAGATTGTACAGCCTAGGATTCTATTGTGGACAGTAATTCAGCTAATATACAGCTCTTCTGTGTTACTTGGGTGGTGCCACTCAGGCTAAATGTTTTAGTCATTATTTTGGTCTAAAATTGCATTAATTAGATTGAACATTTATTAGACAATAAATGTATTTACCGGCCCCAGCCTAGTGGTTAGTCACTGCGCTACTGATAACAAGGTTAAGCAGATGACAACAAGGCCGAAACTGGGACGGGTGACCGCTTTATACAACGAGGCTATTTCATCATAAGCACCGCAACAAGCTCGCCACTTGTTAGGTGTTACCTCCGAATACCATCAGCGAAATGAGGACGGGTTAATTCCTCCGCTGGGTACCCTTTTAAACGGTTCTGGGGAGCCAAGTATCCCGTGATGGTATTTATTTATTATTATTTTATAAGAAAAAAAAACATTTGGGATTTAAATTTAAAAAAAATGGCTAAAACTAAATTAATATTACTGAATTAGTATTTTCTAAATAGGTGTCACGTAGTCGGCTCCTAAGTTAGGCTAACCCTCTACCAAACACCCAGTATATTAGTGCCACTACGGAATACCTAAATAAGCCTGTAAGTGACTTTGAACGATGTTAATATCAAAACAACTGTCGCCATACAGTAGTGGCCGAGTTGCTTAGACCTTGGACTTACAAACACTTGGGTCCCTGGTTCGAATGCCGGTGTGTACCAATAAGTTTTTAATTTAAAAAAAAAAATTATATTTGTTTGACAACACCACTACAGTGCCTCGGAGAGCACGTTAAGCTGTCGGTCCCGGTTACACTATACCAACTTGTGAAACTGTTTATTGATGGGTTATTGAGTCTATTCAAAACATCGCGACGAACTAGCCACTTGTTCGGTGTAGACTCATACCATCGGCTACGACGAGGTGGGATTAAAAACTCCTCCGCTGGGTACCCCTGAGGCCGCCTAGGCGGTCTCGGGCGCCTATGTGTAATGTCGCCACTATGCATACATTTGAAATTGCCTACCGAATACAACACTAAAATTGAAATTTGTAATGCTGATTGGTTTTTACACAACTAAAGAAAAAAAAAGCAAGCGGAACTAGTTTTTATCATTAAGACAAACGGTTGAATGTTAAATAAAATTAATACCACAATGCAATATATTAGTAATACATAAATATACATATATTTGAATAATGGTAAATTAAGATGAAACATATCTACTCACCACTATCCTGGGTAGTGATGACGGTGGCGGGGATAGACTCCTCGTCGTTGACGCTGCCAATGAGTATCTTCTTGGTGTTCTTATCGCTGGGAGTCTTCTTCTGCGGCTTGGCGGGGTACGGCAGCTTCTTGCGGAGAGACGGGTCTACCTCGATCGGTATCGGTTCAAAGTCTGAAACATATTATATAAATAAATCTATTAATTACACATTACAATTTTTCTTTTACATACACTGGGTGTTTTTTCTTAAAGTGGAAAAAAATACCTAAAGTATTATTTATAGAACGCATATTTACCTCTCTATCTATCTATATCTCCATGTATTTGAATCATGCCCTTATATTTGGTGCGTGATAGTCTGTGACACATAATCTGTTTCATCAGTTGTTATGAACTTGTTGTGAGTCTGCAGAATTTTAACTAGAAAATGTTTATAGTAACTATTAGTGTAACTATAACAGATTATGTGTCACAGACTATCACGCACCAAATACAGGATGAATTTGAAAAGCTGTACTTTAGGCTAATATGAGACTCTACTAATCAAATCGCAGATCTTCTCCCAAGGAACCATGTGCCGCAAATGACGAAAAAAAAATGGCTTTCCCCTTTCCCATATAAATTGGTCAGTTTGATATTCCTAGATAGTATGGAGAAGGCATTTTTTTCATTCGTTACACATGATTCCATGGGAAAAGTTATTTGATTCGATCCGTAGAATCATATTCATATTAGCTCAAATCCATGGAGATAAAGCTAGGAAGGCACCCAACGGCCTTAAATCACTTTTCCAGTCGTGAGAACAAAAGATTGCCGCCGCCAACAAATAAAAAAAAAGTGACAACAAAAGCAATCACTGAACGTTGATTGGTTGAAGTGAGAACAGAATATAGCGTGACTCGTTTGGCATTTCGTTTAAAGCATTAAGGCGGTTCCATATTACTATTAGTTTCATGTATATACTTGGTGGCCGAGTTGGTTAGACCTTGGACTTAAAACACTTAGGTCCCTGGTTTGAATCCCGGTGTGTACCAATGAGTTTTTAATTTAAAAAATTATGTACATTTGTTAGACAACACCAATATAGCGCCTCGGAGAGCACGTTAAGCTGTCGGTCTCGGTTCCACTATACGAACTTGTGAAACTGTTTATTGATGGGTAATTGAGTCTATTCAAAACATCGCGACGAGCTAGCCACTTGTTCAGTGTAGACTCATACCATCGGCTTCGACGAGGTGGGATTAAAACCCCCTCCGCTGGGTACCCTGGGGCCCTGTAGGCGATCTCGGGCGCCGTGATGATATATATATATATGTTAAAATACTGAACATTATTATTTAAAAAAATACTCACCCAGGTTCATTTTGCCGAATCCCTCGTGAGGAGGCACCACGAAGTCGTTGCTATCGTCGTGGGCATTATTTTCGTCTGGCAACGTGTGCGTGTTGGCAGCGATCTCGGAGCAATAGGTCGCTAACTGGGTCACAGGTACTCCGAGAGCTTGTGCCGCTATTTTGAGAGACACTTCGTTCTTCTCTAATTTATCCAGGACATCAGCTTTGGGCAGCCAGAGATCTCTAACGTTTCTGTGTTTAAAAAAAATGCATATTAAATCTTATATTTTTATCAGATATTTCTGAATAAGCAAAATAATCGTTTTTAACAAAAAGGTCTAAAGATGATTTGCGCCAAAGTGAACTGCCTGTAATTGTAATAATAATATGTAGGACAATTTACACATATTGCTCTGGTCACAAAATAAGCTTTAGGCTTGTACTATGTGTATCAGAAACAACGATATAATACATATTATATGTACAGAAAAACGTACTAGTTTTTTTTTTCCATGGGTTGGAATCGAGCTCACGACCTCAGGATACCTAAGGCGCAACCACTAGTCTACGAAGGCGGTCAACATACATACCTATAGGGCCGGTTGATACAGCCGTACACGTCGCGATATCTTCCATAGAGCGTCCCGTAGCTAACGCCCAGGATTTCTGCAGCTTGCTTCATTTCCAGTTCCTTCAACCTTACGGCTTCCATTACCTATAAATAAATATCATTTTTTCAACTTCATATTATGGGTTTAAATAAACTATTAAAAAATTACGGCATTATACAGGGTGAATTTGAAAGATTGTACTTTGGGCTAATATGAGGCTCTACTGACCAAATCGAACAACTTTTCTCATGGAACTATGTGTCGCAAATGAAAAAAAAATTACCTTCCCCATACAAACTAGTGATGTTAAAATTACCAATTTGTACGGGAAAGTAAAAAAAAATCATTTGCGACACATTCGGTTCCATGGGAAAAGTTATTCAATTAAATCAGCAGAACCTCATATTAGCCCAAAGTACAATCTTTCACCCTACACGAACAACCCCACACCACACAAACATACATGTACCACATTTTCATACCGAGACAAACACCTTACCTTATACTGACTTATTACCCCGTTACCAACTACATCATATGCACCTCAGCTTAAACACACACCACACAAACCATACACTCCACTTACCCTTAAAAAGTCAAACTTTCACCATACACGGCCTTTCTACCCCGCCACCAAGAACATAATATTAACATACATGACACACACCTTACAGACACTACTACATTCAGATACCACTTATATTAAGCGTTAAAACGCTTTCTTCTTCGTAATACCACGCATAGTACGTACACATAGTTTGTTATATGTAATTATTTCAATAATTGTAAACCGAATATCCATAGCACAGGTTTTTCCTAGTATGGGATCCGGTAAATTAAATTATAAATTGTAAACATTAATTATGAATAAAGTTTTTTTTTTTTTTTTTAAAGTACATACTTTCTAAGTCACCCTGAATATCTATTATCTATAAAGAATAATATGTCAAGAAGAACATATTATTGAAGGAGATAATACCGAAGAATATTCGGTATGGGTGATGCGGGGATGTCACCCCAAATCAGTCACTGACTGCAGGTGTATAACTTAACGCAATAGTATAGTAAACACAAAAAACTCATCAACACTATGGCTAATGTATGTTTGCTCGCCTTCACTTAAAAATGTGTACAATTTATTGTAATAAAAATTAGTCTTTTTTATTATACGAGTAACTTACCCGTTTAACATATTCCTCTTCCCAGAACTGCGGTCGTCGACCATGCAGCAGATAGTCGTTCAACTTGATGACGTCTCCGAACCGCGGGTCGTTGGTGCTCTTCACACCCGACTGTAATGCTGAAATATTCACACCACTTTACAAAAGGGCTTCGAACAAATACAAAGAAAAACGTTTTGGCTAAACTCTATCATATCTATGGTAAAAATTAAATACCATCACAGGTGCATTTTTGGCTTCCGAGTTGGTTGTTTTTGGTACACATAGTACAAGCCTAGAGCTTAGTTTGTGACCAGAACAATAAAGTAAATTGTCCTACATATTATTATTATTAATTATAGTTCTCGGATCTATTTTTTAATTTTTATATGAAGTTGTGTAAATTTTATTTTATTGATTATGCTGGTAATATGGCTATCCATAGCACAGGGTTTACCTAGTATGGGAGTCGGTAAATTATAGACATGATTACTGAATAAAGATTTATTTATTTATTATTATATTGCTGGTCACAATCTAAGCTCATTACGTTTACCAGAATCAATTATACTAATAAATATTGTAATTTATGCTCACACAGACCAAATCAAACTGTACAGAAAAACGTACTAATAATGTTTGTCCATAAGTGGGAATGGAACCCACGACTTCCAAATACAACACCAAAGGCCAAATCACTGGTCCAAGACAAAGTTGTATAAAGATCAAGATGAGTGAACAGTTTACTGTTTTTTTTTTATTAAGTGGAAAACAAACATTCCTATGGATAACACCATAAATTCAAAAAACTATTTTGATCTTACAAATTAAATTGCTAGAAACGGTTTTAACTCAATCTTATGCAGTGGAAGTCGGTGCAAGAGGAATTCCAGCAAGGTCTTTGCATCGTCTATTGAAGGATCTTGGCCTTCCGAGATCAGCCGTCGAAACTTTTATGGAACGTGTTTCCAAGATGGTGCTAACAGGATCATATAGTATTTGGTTGAGTAGAGAAGGTAGTGAACACAGTGCAGGTGAGAGTTCAAAAGGCCTTTAAACCTACTTCGCGGTCTCAAGTCCGGGAACGCTGCAGTTGATTCCTCTGCCTTCCAACCACGCAATGGACTCGGCGCCGGCACGGTGAATCCATGGATAGCTAAGAACCTTGCCTCTCTCTCTACCATATTATTTTAATTCTTGTTGCTTTTTTTTACTATCAATTTCATTTGATTTTTTTATTACAACAAAAATCTTGACTTTTCCTAGAATTATAAAATTGAGGTAGTGTTCTAGCAACATGCCCGCCATTTTGCGCCGTCAGTATTCCTATTTTATTTCCTTGATATTTATGTCCTTACATATTTATAATAATGGAATAATTATACTCACGTTTAGGCAATAATTTGGGTAACAAAACACCTAAATTGGAAATGGTTTCCTTTTTAAGTTCCTTTTGTAATGACGGCGATAATACAGGCATGGCCGAATGGCATTCTTCTATTGATCCTTCATCTGAAATGTAAGACAGAGTTAGACACATGTTTATATACCAAAAAATACATATTAGTACATATGTGATTTAACATTATACTATGCCTAAGTACCTAAAGTTAGTAGGTATAAAATAAGTACTAAACATTCATAGATTTTTATGACTTTTGGAGGCGTTATACATGACTGATACCTAGGCTCGTACGTTTTCCTTATTCTTAATGGCATCGTTTATTTTCTCTTTAAATAAAACGAGACCATTTTTTTCAAATCCATTAAAGTTTAGGGGCAGAAAATAGTTTTGGCCTCAAAGTCGTTTTGCTTTTATAATCTCATACGTTTTCTTTCTTTTATTGAGGGTCGGGGGAAGGTTTACAATAGTTTACATACATATGTATGGTAGTGTTACCGACTTCATCGTCATCCGCGGGGAGAGGTAATACTTTAAAGTTGATTCAGCGTGACCATCGCTGAGTCTCATCAGACACTTTTCTTAATACATATTATTTTTGATAAACACCCAGACCATGACAAAAACGTACTAATATGTTTTTGCCATGGGTGGAAATCGAACCCACACCTCCGGACACGACGCCAAAACGCAACCACTAGTCTACGGAGGCGGAGATGTTATTATATTGGTCAATAGACTATCCAGGGCCGTGTTCGGAAACTAATACTTTAACACTGGGTAATTTTACTACACTATATGCATCTCTTGTTCTCTAAGCATTTTTCAATATTTTTATCGCACTCTGTGACACTACCCAGTGTTAAAGTGTTAAGTTTCCGAACACGGCCCAGAGTCACGTGGGTTGTAGTCACGGAGATACGACCATCTAAATCTTGTCCAGCATTTAGTGACATGAGTTTACATTGGTGTAGTAACGATCCATCCAACGCAGTTAGTTTAAAATGCTTAACCAGTCTAAATTTGTATTTATACGGTATGAAAACGCTCTTAAAATATTGTTAATGTATAAAACATATCAGTAGGTGCCCAAAGGCCTAAACTCGCCTTTCCAAACAAGAGAACAGAAGATGGCCGCCTACTATTCAAAAAAATACGTACCTTCGCTAAGATCACCATCCACTTTGAGGTTAGTATGCAAAAAGGATCCGATGTCTGTTGGTGCATCAGCCCACTCTTCATCCGACAGGTCATTGGTTCGATCCCACGCAACGGTATTCAAGTCTTGTTCACTCGGACCCCAGTTCACTACGCGTTCCGCCGTTATATCCTTGAAGATACAAAAAATATGTAAATCTAAAATCCGACTACAAAAAGCATTATTTTGCCACTAATTAATTATAATGGTGTGTTTTTGTATAATATTACAGCCTTCGTGGACTAGTGGGTCCGTCTTTGGGGATACAACGCCAAAGACGCAACCACTAGTCCAAGAAGAAGGAGGTCGTGAATTCGATTCCCACCCATGGCAAAAAAATATTAGTACGTTTTGTCATGGTCTGTGTGTTTATAAAAATATAATATGTATTGTATCGTTGCTTCTGGTACACATAGCATAAGCCTAGAGTTTAGTTTGTGACCAGAGTCATATAATGTGTAATTTGTCCTACATATTAAAAATATTAAACATATTGGGTGTGACTTTGTATATATATAAATAAATAAATACCATCACGGGTGCCAATTTGGCTCCCGAGAACCGTTTAAACGGCCTCAGGGTCCCTGCGGAGGGATTAACCCATCCTCATTTCGCCGATGGTATTCGGAGGCAGCACCTAACAAGTGGCGAGCTTCTTGCGGTGTTTATGATGAAATAGCCTCGTTGTATAAAGCCACCCATCCCAGGCCGGGCTTGTTGTCATCTGCTTAACCTTGTTATCAGTTGCGCAGTGACTTGACCACTAGGCTGGGGCCGCTTTTTTTGTATAATTTTGATATAAATATAAGTACCCAAATAACAATTTTAACGGTGAGCATGTTTTGTCACTAATCTGTGTTAAATACTTATTTATAATGGTTTTAGTATTTCCTCTAAATTATTTATATGTAAAAATGTTGCATGCCAATACTGACAGTATACATGTGTCTAATTAATATTGTGTTCAACCCATGTAACCATATTCTTGCAAAATAAAGAAATTTTATTTATTTCATGTAAGTTACCGACTGTAAAGAAAAAACGACAAAGCTCAAAAGTGATTTGTTGTTATTTACTGTACAAAGAAATTAACACATGTTTTAAATTAAAATACAATTATTTGGATACAATGGCACTCAAAAAAAATTTAACATGCCTATATTTTTTTTAGTTATTGTTATGTCACCTCGTCAACAATAATAAAAATGTATAATATATATAATAATATACGAGTATGTAGGGCATACTGCCCCGGTCACAATTTGAACTGAACTTGTACTATGTATACCAGAAATAACGACAGAAAAACATACTAATATTGTTTTTGCCATAAGTGGGAATCGAACCCACGACCTCCAGATACAACGCTAAAGGCGCCACCATTAGACAACGGAGGCGGCCTTTCACCAATAGTAGAAGGACACGAAAGTTTGACAGGTAGAGAAGGTCTAGCGGCATTAAAAGTGGATTCCTATAATGAACGATAACGGTTTGTCTCATATAAAAATGACAAATCAAGCTATTGAAATTGTCATTTTTGTTTGGGAATAACGGGCCGTTAGCTTTGATTATAGGAATCCGCCATTTATTATATAGTATTAAAATTATTAAAAAGTAAAAAAAAATACGTACACTTACCATGTTTCCATGGTGCCATTCGTTATCTTTGTCTCTGTAATAAAATTAAGTATTTATACACTTAAAGTAGAATTTTAAACTTACTTTTCTCTGCCAATTTGATATTAAAATCTCTGGTTTGTAAGTATGAATTTAATTAATAAAATAATACAATAAAGTAATACTTCTAACGAAAGTTCCGCACCCTAAGCATATTTCACTCTCTTAAAGGTTAGCTGGTAGAAAATGCCTAAGGCATTAAGCTCGCCTATGTACAATTTTGTGCAATAAAGAATTTAAAATAAATAAAAAAATAATATAAGTTATCTAACTGTTTTTAAGAGGAATGTCTGATACAGGTTTCCAATAAAAAAGGTAGTGACTATTAACCCAGCCCCTGATAAATATTTATAGATTTTATGATTTTTGGAAGCGTCTTAAATATGGCCGATATCTAGCCTCGTACATTTCCCAACATTCCTTTAAAGCCAAATTAAAAAACCGCCATCACTCATATTAACATAATTCCTATAAAAGTCATTGTTTTTTAACTCTTTCAATAAAATGAGACTTTTTTTTCAAATCCATTATTTTAGTGGTTGAAAATAAATATTTATGCCAGTTGTCTATGGTCGCCATCTTGTGTTCCCATACTCTACAAAATAGGCAGTTGTCATTTTCTATCGTGAAGATTAAATAGAGAGGTGCCCATGGCCCTTAAATAGCCTTTCCAGTTTTTAGAACAGAAGATAGCCGTCGCAATACAAATGATAATAAAAAAGAGAGAAAAAAGCAATGACTGAGAATGGCTGTATGGTCGAAAGATCTTTGCCTTTCCACACTTGTGGAAGAATCATAAAAAAAAGCAATCACTGAGCGTTGATTAGTTGAATTGACAACAGCAACGAACTCGTTTGACATTTCGTTTTAACGGCCTTAAATGGCCTATGGCGGTTCCATATATTATTATTAGGTCATGTTTTCTGTAGATGCTCATTTGTTATATATTTTAATACAATTTTCAAGCCTCATGTCGTCTTTACTTTATTGACTAAATGAAAGAGTTACAAATGGTAACATTACCCTATTAGCTGGCAGATTAAAAAACAAGTACTTACTCATCGTCTGAATGTATTGTAACACTTGCAAAACGTATTCTTTTTGGACTTTGTGTATCTCTGAAATGAACAAACAACATACTTATTAAGAGTTTGTAGAAAGAAAAGGTGTCGCGTCCGTTGTGTGGTAGAAAAGCAGAGTGAATGCAGTATTCCGGGCTTGTGAATGCAGTACACCAGACTTGTGAATGCAGTACACCAGACTTGTGAATGCAGTATTCCGGACTTGTGAATGCAGTACACCAGACTTGTGAATGCAGTACACCAGACTTGTGAATGCAGTATTCCGGACTTGTGAATGCAGTACACCAGACTTGTGAATGCAGTACACCAGACTTGTGAATGCAGTATTCCGGACTTGTGAATGCAGTACACCAGACTTGTGAATGCAGTATTCCGGACTTGTGAATGCAGTACACCAGACTTGTGAATGCAAAGTCCATGAATTGGGATTCATGGACTTTGTAGGTTTGCTCACATGTCTTGCTCCAATAAAAAAAAACGTTTTCGTAGGGCAACAAAAATCAACTGTCAATATGCTGAACGTTACTCATGTATTCAACGATTTCAAGTTGTGCATTTTTTACCTAAAATTCTATTTAAAATCATGAATAAAAGAATCTTATCAACAATCTCACCCAAACAATCGTTATACATTCAACGTTTGTCGTTACATCTTGTTTTTTACCTTGAATTATTATTTAATAAAAAATGGAATCTACCAACATGGGTTACAATGATTGAAAAATATAATTGTTACAATGTCGAGAAACTGGGATTATTGTCATTATACAGGGTGACTTTAAAAAGGAAGTACTTTGAGCTAATTTGAGGTTCTGCTGATCAAATCGAACAACTTTTCCTATGGAACCATGTGTCGCAAATGAAAAAAAAAAATGCTCTCTGCATATAAACTAGTAATGTTAAAAATACCATAAATTTGTGTGGAGAATCCAAAAATTTTTTTCATTTGCGACATATGGTTCCATAGGAAAAGTTGTTCGATTTGAACAGCAGAACCTTAAATTAGCCCAAAGTAATAGTAAGAAAATATACTGGACGCAGTTACCTACTCAGGGGCCTTACCAAAGAGCCAATCGATAATCGAATCGAAATACCCATCTAAAGCCAAATGTGTAAGATTTGACGTTTCTAGTCGATCAGGCTCTACCCATAGAGTAAAATTCCTATACATTTTTACAGATTGATGAAGCGATTCGATTGGCGATCGCAGTCTTAGGTCAGGCTCCAGTACTATCAGTATTAACCAATATCTATCAATAACTACTACTAAATAGATACAAGAAAACTACTATTATTATATTATCTTGAATGATAAAAAAATGTGCAAGTATCAGGTAATTTTTTTTCTAATATAATCTGGGTTGCCATACATTTTTTTTTTAATTTACTGGTATTTTTTAGTCTTTACTATCCTTGGCCAGACTCTATCTATCAATACAAGAACTTGCAACAAAACTTAAATTTAAATTTGACGTTTCAGGATGACGTCACCATAGTCAATCAAAATAGGATTTCCATTCATTGGGTATCAAGATATTTGAATGACAACTTTGTCATGTGCAAAGGGACCCTCAATTTTTTTAATGATCTCATTTTAATCGTCATAATAGAATCGCACGCATATTTTTTTTTATTTCTTAGCGATTGTGTATCTACTAAGAAGCAATTACGACCTGCAGGGTGATTACGCGCACTAAGTTGGCTCGCGTGACTATATGACGCGTATTCTGAATATTTGCAAACACGACAGGATTGAACTACGTCAAAATAATTCACCCTGCTGAACTGAATTAATAATGAACCTGCTGGGTGATTACGCGCACAACGCTAAGCTAAAACTTTAATCAATATGATGCAATTCTGACGCAATGCAAACCTGGTTTTTGCCTATACAAAGGCAATACCTATAGATAGAAAAAGTAATGATAGTAAAAAGAAAAACAAAATGGGAATTGCGTTTTTCTTTTTTTTTATAATAGGAATACAAATATACTTACGAATCTGCATGGGCCTCTCTTTTCCTTCCCGGACTAGTTTTTTCTTTTGGAGATAATTTTATTAAAGGAGGTGGTCCACCTATAATACATAGTTTATTAATTAAGGCGCCATATGAAAAATATACGAATCGTAATGTTGTTAAATATTTCTACTAAGTTTAGTCAACCAATTAAGTTACTTATCTTTCAGTAATATGATTTTAAATCCAAACAAAAATTTAAATTCTAAAAATATTTTGTATCTTATTTAAAAAAAAAAAAAACTAATTAAGATAAAATAAAATCCTCAAGAAACTGATATAGAAATACTCTCCGCTTTTTGCTACTAGCGTAATTAATTTAAATTAAATATTCCCATATTAATAATTGTAATAATTTAGATAATTGAGGAGAAATAGAGAGGTCGTATCCCCATTTGATATCCTTGTCGATCCGGTTTTTCACCCCAGTTATCTAGTTCTAAAAAAATCTATGTATGGATGAGACATTCTTACAAATTGAATACTAACCATTTACATTCACTTTTTCTTTAACCTCTTCGCAGTCATTACGATCTTGCTTAATTGTTTCCTTTTTAGGTTCCTTGTGATTAGCATTTATTTCTGGTTCTGTTGTTGTTGTTATTGAGCCTGAAAAGAAAAGTGTGTTATTACTATACAGGTGAGTTTGAAAGGATGTACTTTGGGCTAATATGAGGTTTTGCTGATCAAATCGAACAACTTTTCTCATGAAACCATATTATTATGTCGCAAATAAAAATAAAAATTACCTTCTCCCACAAACTAGGAATGTTAAAATAACAAATTTTATTATGTTATTGTATGGGGAAGCCAACATTTTTTTCATTTGGGATACATGGTTCCTTGGGAAAAGTTGTTGGATTTGATCGGCAGAACCTCATATTAGCCCAAAGTACATCGTTTCAAATTCACCCTGTATATAATAATAACAAAATAAAAACTGTGCCAATTTACCTTATTCTACTAATATCTTAGTTGTTATAAAGCTATACACATTGAAATAGGAATATTATTATTTATAGGGAAGTGCCAAAGCCTAAATACATATCATATCATCACGGGTGCCTTACGGCGACCGAGACCGCCTAGACGGCCCAGGGTCCCAGCGGAGGGGTTTTAATCCCACCTCGTCGTACCCGATGGTATGAGTCTACACCGAACAAGTGGATAGCTCGTCGCGATGTTTGGAATAGACTCAATAAACAGTTTCACAAGTTGGTATAGTGAAACCGGGACCGACAGCTTAACGTGCTCTCCGAGGCACTATAGTGGTGTTGTCAATCAAATGTACATTCATTTTTAATTTTTAAAAATACATTGGTACACACCCGGATTCGAACCAGGGACCTAAGTGTTTTTAAGTCCAAGGTCTAACCAACTCGGCCACCACGTAAAGCCTAAATAGTTAAACAAAAGATAAAGCAAAAAGTAAGAACATAAATTATTTTAACCAAACAATGCTTAAGTGAGAGTTGAATATGGCGACAAAGAATATGTTTGACATTTCGTTCGATAGACGATTTTATGCCTTAGGCTACATCTATTTATTCTTACTTTCATGGCAATCTATTCAGCTTTCGTGCGATTCCGTAAAAATACAAAAAAATAAACCTTACCAGTTTGACAATCAGGAGGCTCATCCTTATTATTCCATCTTATATCAGAAAGGCCTTTGATTCTTAGTTCTTCAGCTGTCTTTAATAAACTTGCTAATTGGGACTGTAAAGAAAAAAAAAATATGCCACAATTTTTAATGGTTGCCATGGTTGTTGTTTATTGTCGCACATGCTTTAGTAGATCACTTCCATCGATTACTAAAGCTGGTATCGGACGGTGCACTTTTAGTTCATTTCTGTCTTTCATTCTTTCAAAGTAAAACGTCCGAACAAAAAATGAATCCATTAGTGAACCGATACAACGATGTTGGATTTGTTCACTCGGCATCTTTCGCTCACGACGAATGAATGAGAAATGAAACATCTGAACCCGGAGAAAACGTTCACTCGGGTTTGGCATTTACAAGTAATATGTGCTGTTGTTACCCAGCGCATATATTACTTGTAAATGCCAAACCCGTGTGAATGTTTTCCCAGGGTTCAGATGTATGACATTTTCGTTATAAGGGTAGGTAAATGAACGTTCAATATAAACAGACAGAACAACTTACATGATGTACATTCATTTCCCCAGTGTACATATAGTCCAGAAGCTGCCGCACGTGCTTTGGATAAGCTTCATCGATTACCAACACCGACTCTCCTTGGGTCTCATGGGCTCCTATACCGTCGCCATTAGTTCAGAACAACTTACATGATGTACATTCAATTCCCCAGTGTACATATAGTCCAGAAGCTGCCGCACGTGTTTTGGATCGGCCCCATCGATAACCAACACCGGCTCTCCTTGAGTCACATGGGTTCCTAGTAGCGTCGCCAGTAGTTCAGAACAACTTACATGATGTACATTCATTTCCCCAGTGTACATATAGTCCAGAAGCTGCCGCACGTGCTTTGGATCAGCGCCATCGATCACCAACACCGGCTCTCCTTGAGTCTCATGGGCTCCTAGTAGCGTCGCCAGTAGTTCAGAACAACTTACATGATGTACATTCATTTCCCCGGTGTACATATAGTCCAGAAGCTGCCGCACGTGTTTTGGATCAGCGCCATCGATCACCAACACCGGCTCTCCTTGAGTCTCATGGGCTCCTATACCGTCGCCATTAGTTCAGAACAACTTACATGATGTACATTCAATTCCCCAGTGTACATATAGTCCAGAAGCTGCCGCACGTGTTTTAGATCGGCCCCATCGATAACCAACACCGGCTCTCCTTGAGTCACATGGGTTCCTAGTAACGTCGCCAGTAGTTCAGAACAACTTACATGATGTACATTCATTTCCCCAGTGTACATATAGTCCAGAAGCTGCCGCATGTGCTTTGGATCAGCGCCATCGATCACCAACACCGGCTCTCCTTGAGTCTCATGGGCTCCTATACCGTCGCCATTAGTTCAGAACAACTTACATGATGTACATTCAATTCCCCAGTGTACATATAGTCCAGAAGCTGCCGCACGTGCTTTGGATCAGCGCCATCGATCACCAACACCGGCTCTCCTTGAGTCTCATGGGCTCCTAGTAGCGTCGCCAGTAGTTCAGAACAACTTACATGATGTACATTCATTTCCCCGGTGTACATATAGTCCAGAAGCTGCCGCACGTGTTTTGGATCAGCGCCATCGATCACCAACACCGGCTCTCCTTGAGTCTCATGGGCTCCTATACCGTCGCCATTAGTTCAGAACAACTTACATGATGTACATTCAATTCCCCAGTGTACATATAGTCCAGAAGCTGCCGCACGTGCTTTGGATCAGCGCCATCGATCACCAACACCGGCTCTCCTTGAGTCTCATGGGCTCCTAGTAGCGTCGCCAGTAGTTCAGAACAACTTACATGATGTACATTCATTTCCCCGGTGTACATATAGTCCAGAAGCTGCCGCACGTGTTTTGGATCAGCGCCATCGATCACCAACACCGGCTCTCCTTGAGTCTCATGGGCTCCTATACCGTCGCCATTAGTTCAGAACAACTTACATGATGTACATTCAATTCCCCAGTGTACATATAGTCCAGAAGCTGCCGCACGTGTTTTGGATCGGCCCCATCGATAACCAACACCGGCTCTCCTTGAGTCACATGGGTTCCTAGTAGCGTCGCCAGTAGTTCAGAACAACTTACATGATGTACATTCAATTCCCCAGTGTACATATAGTCCAGAAGCTGCCGCACGTGTTTTGGATCGGCCCCATCGATAACCAACACCGGCTCTCCTTGAGTCACATGGGTTCCTAGTAGCGTCGCCAGTAGTTCAGAACAACTTACATGATGTACATTCATTTCCCCAGTGTACATATAGTCCAGAAGCTGCCGCATGTGCTTTGGATCAGCGCCATCGATCACCAACACCGGCTCTCCTTGAGTCTCATGGGCTCCTAGTAGCGTCGCCAGTAGTTCAGAACAACTTACATGATGTACATTCATTTCCCCGGTGTACATATAGTCCAGAAGCTGCCGCACGTGCTTTGGATTAGCCCCATCGATAACCAACACCGGCTCTCCTTGAGTCTCATGGGTTCCTAGTAGCGTCGCCAGTAGTTCAGAACAACTTACATGATGTACATTCATTTCCCCAGTGTACATATAGTCCAGAAGCTGCCGCACGTGCTTTGGATCAGCGCCATCGATCACTAACACCGGCTCTCCTTGAGTCTCATGGGCTCCTAGTAGCGTCGCCAGTAGTTCAGAACACGACGCCAAAACTACCCTGAAATAATTTGACTTCGATTAGATATTTTTATATAGCATGGCATGTGTCTTTAAAGCACACCTACAAAATATATGAATAACCACCATAGAAATTGAAGAAGTGGAATCCGTCGTTATAACATTATGACAATATTAATTAGGTCAACCGGTTTTTTTTTTTAATTAACGTTATCGTTTTTGTTTTTTTTCAGTATTACTTAACGGTCAAATATTTTCAAATGGCGGACTTTACACAAACAGCTCTCAATAACATATTGCCATCTCCTAAAACAGCACATTTAAATTGTTACCATTACTTAAAACTCTTCTGAAACCAGCCGTAACTCTAAGTCGTATATTTAAATCCATTTATTACTCAAGGAACTTTTATCTCTCTCCAACAAATGTCTAATCAGGTAAGATAGAATAAGCCAGACGTTCCTTGAGTGACAATTGGAGCTGAGGATACCACTTAGAATACGGTGATAATTCCATCATAACAACAATAATATGTAGGGCAATTTACACATATTGCTGATGCTAAACTAAGTTCTAGGCTTGTACTATGTGTACCAAAAACAACGATATAATACATATTATATTTTATAAACATCCAGACCATGACAAACTATACAGAAATGGTACTAATATTTTTTTGCCATGGTTGGGAATGATACCCACGACCTCCGGATACAACGCCAAAGGCGCAACCACTAGTCTACGGAGGTGGAGGATTGTGTTTTGTAGATGTGACGTAATTAATGACGTCATACCTGTGTGCTCTTAACGAAACTCCTCTGATGTGATCTGCCTGAACAGTTCCATTTTCTGCAAGCTGCGCCGTGAAGCTCGGCGAACAGTACAGGGTGACATCGCAGAACCTTTCTGGAAAAAAAATACAAAGAATTGTGAAAATATCTGGTACGGCAAATACTTTCAGTATCTGGTACGGCATATACTTTCAGTATCTGGTACGGCACATACTTTCAGTATCTGGTACGGCATATACTTTCAGTGTAAAATTTCGCGCTCTCTAAATGACGTCATTACAATTAATGATAAATAATGTACACTAATTATTTATTTATCAAACTTTATTGCATAATACAAAGGCGGACTTAATGCCGTTGGGCATTATCTGACAGATTCCTTGTATGGCAGATGATAATCGGAAGGTCAATGGAATCAGCTAACCACCTAGTCTTACACTAGTTGGTTATGTAGCGTGCGTTCGGTTGGTTGGTTTTTTTAATACTTTTATTTATGACACCTTTTATTAATTAATCTATAATAGCAGCCTAACCAAACGCACTCTAGACCTTATTGTTAAAACTTTTTTTTTTTGACTATTCATAAATATCTGTAAAGATTTACATGAAATTAATAAGATTTGATTTGATTTGAGATTATATAGGAGCACGGCATGTGACTTTGTATCTAACTGATGGCGAGGCAGACCTAAAAATCCGTGGATGGAGTCCATCAATGCAGTTCTTTAACAGCATTAATCACTTTTGATCGCCTATTTTTTTTTCCATTTAATATCTAGGACAAATTTTCACATATTGCTCTGGTCACAAACTAAGCTCTAAGCTTCTAATATGTGTACAAGAAACAACGATATAATACTTATTATATTTTATAAACACCCAGACCATGACATACTGTACAGAAAAACGTACTAATATATTTTTGCCATGGGTGGGAATCGAACCCAGGACCTCCGGATACACCGCCAAACGCGGTTACGAAATGGGCTGAGACAAAGACAAATTAGCTTTGTTCGCTACCCCATTGACAAATCAACTACTCGTTTCGTAACTGCACCCTAAAAGAAGACTACCAACTCTACCAGAACTCGATATAGTGAAAGTTACGACCTTTGGTATGATACATTTTACATCAGACGCTCCTCTTTAACCGCCCTAAACAGGGGCGGATCCAGGTTTTTTTTTGTTTGTTTGGGTCCAGGGTATTTTGACAAACTTCTTAGCCTGGACCCGCCACTGGCCCTAAATGAATTTATTTACTTTTAGCATGAATAGAATTAAATTAAAAAAGCCACATTAACTAGGCTTCATACGATAGTGTGGTTAACCGCAAAGCTGACAACTCAGTATTTTACTCATCAATGAATGGCATTAGGGTGAGTTTGTACAAAACAATGTCACTGTTATATAAAGCGATAATAGCCGGTCACAAACTTGGTCATAATAATATGATTCAGAGGTAATTAAATACCAAAAATAAATGCTTATGTTTATTTTTCAACCATTGGAACTGTTACAGAACTATCGGTCATGTCCGAACTATCTCCATTTTACATATGGGCGGGGTCTGCCGCATAATTATTAATATTTATATAATTTGCATATTTATTTGTTAAAAATATAGCTACTTGTTAGAAATTATATTTTTAAGTATACCTATTTGTTTTTTTTTACTGATTATTATATTATAATGGGGAACTGATGCCAAATAGCTAATTTCGTATGAGTTAAAAAAAATAACGAAACACACACACTCGCACTTCGTTATTTATTATTTGTTTGTATTTATTATTTGATGTGCCGACTTTTTGTAAAAAAATAATAAAAAATGCGTATACCTAAATATGAAATTTGAAAGATATGTTTACAATAACTCTTACCCAATTATGTATTAAAAAATCACTAATAATTTGTATTGTTTATAATTTTTAATTTAAAGTGGTATTTTTCAATTAATATAATTTTTCACAGTATTCTATAGACAGTTAATATTGGCAGTAGTTCAAGCCTTAATCCATGTAGTACATTTACGTATAACCTTTGACAGATTGCAATAGCCCTCACTAGTAATTTGATTTGTCATAGCTCGTATCTCAAATCCAATATATCTAGCTATCCATATTGCTGTGACAGATCAAATTACGCGTCAAGTAGGATCGCCTGTCAAAGTTCAATTTTATAATAATTAGGCATCAAACAATCATATATACTTACATATTCTGGGTGTTTTTGTCACTACAGTAATTTTTTTATATTGCGTTCTATAATGAAAATGTATATGGTGGCAAAATTGGTTAGACCTTACGACTTAAAAACACTTAGGTCCTGGTTCTAACCCCGGTGTGAACCAATGAGTTTTTAATCTAAAAATATATGTACATTTGTTTAACAACACCACTATAGTGCGTCGGAGAGCACGTTAAGCTGTCGGTCCCGGTTTCACTATATCAATATGCGAAACAGTTTATAGATGGGATGAATGAACTGTTTATATTAAGTCTATCTAAACACTTGTTATGATATTTATATTTATTTTGTCTAAATACCCTTGTAAGTTAGATACCTAAAATAAATCTATGTTTAAAAACAAATTACCAAAAAATATATGAAAAAGTTTTCCTCTACGTCCACAAAAACCTAAACCGATAAAAATTAATTAAAAAATAAAGTCCATAAAAATATATGAGGATAGGTTTTTTTCATAAAAAGAGGATATATTTATCCGCACCCCCAGACAGGGTGGTGGGGAGAGAAAATAAAAAACGGAAGGAGGGGGAGGTGAAGCGGCATAAATTCAAAATGGTTGGACAATTTTTCAAATATTATATCGATTTTGTGTTTTTTTTGTAGCCTAACATTGAAGCTTATAAACGCGGGGTAAAAACTCAACGTTTTTAAATCGAGTTTTTAATTAAAATAAGTAATGTATTAAAATTTAGTTTCTTCTTATTATTATTATTATTATTATTATTATTATTATTATTATTACTAAGGAATTGTGTATATATATGTTTAGGTATGCTAGCTTATGCCTTAATGTACTAGTTATGTATAGTAATGCATTATGTCATGCTACTGCGCCATATGGTAAAGGTACAGTAGCTCTCCCATGAATTTTGCCAGTGTATTTTAACGTAACGTTAACATGTTTGCTTCGTATGGTATTTTTATGTTCGATTCAAGCAATAGGTAATGATTATTTTAGTGGCGAACTAGGGGGTTTCCCTCCCCCTAAAACCATCGAAATTTGTTAAACTCTACTAGTATCTAATCCCCGTAATCTAAGTCGTTTTTTCCACACCACTTTCGCTTAAGGATCGTCTGTCACTTTATACCAAACATAAAATCAAGAAAGATAGAATGAGACAAACTATACTTGAGTGAAAGTGGAGTGGAAAACACGACTTAGAATACGGGGGTAAGTATTTATAAGGACAAATGATGAGTTTGACCTGCCGCTCGTCTAACGAATTGTTACAATTTCGCACTTAATCAGTACCTAATAGTTCTGACTAAAAACCTTGACAGAAAGCACTTTCCCACAAAAAAATAAAAGAGATTTAATAAGTTATTGATTTATTAAGAAAGACAGTACCTATATATTCTATTGGTCTTATTGATAAATACTTATTGAGTCCAAAATAGGTTTTGTTTATCTTTTACGCATATTCATTTTTGTTGCTAAAAAAGAGACAAAACCTTCTTGAAGGACTCAATACATTTTAATGAATTACGGTATAATTCTATTTTCTGACGATATTATTTCATTATCATCTTTTTAAAATGCCACATATTTTTAAGTCAGTTAATTACAAAAACAAATGCATTACGAAGACATACTAAGGTTCGGATTAATAGTCGTTGTTAAGCAATTGCCTTAGCCAATGCTTCGGATTGTCAAACTGCATGGATTTTTTTTACAGTTCCAAGTACTGGCTCAGGCTAAGCCACGACTATTAATCCGACCCTAAGTTACGTTTTATCTTTAAAAACGTACTGAGCCAGCTGACCACCTAGTCTTACACTAGTTGGTGATGTGGTGTTCGGTTTGGTTTGTATTTATGTTTATGTATGTGTGGGAGGAATGACGGCCTAACCAAGCGCACACTTTGACCTTATACTAAATAGTTTTGTTTGACTATGCATAAATATGTTTTTTGACTTTGACAAAGCATTTTATATAGGTACAGAAGCGATTTGTAATGTTAGCAACTTGTACCTAACGAGTAACCTATTTAATTTTCCAGAAAATCAATTATCCTCCCTTTTTACACCCTGGGGATGTGAATTTCCGAAAAACCCTTCTTAGCGAGGCCCTACAGGGTAATAGGAAGCCCTTTTTTAAATTACATGTTTTTTTACCTTTAGCGGATTTTATATTACTATTCAGCGCCAAAAAAAAAACTATCGTGAGTGTCTTACGTCTAATATTCATCTAATAACGCAGATATCATTATTGATTTGTATTTTTGTGTCTACATACGTATTGATAACACCGTTTGACAACACCACTATAGTGCCTCAGAGAGCACGTTAAGCTGTCGGTCCCGGTTTCACTATAACAACTTGTGAAACTGTTTATAGATGGGTTATTGAGTCTATTTAAAACATCGCGACGAGCTAGCCACTTGTTCGGTGTAGACTCATACCATCGGCTACGACGAGGTGGGATTAAAACCCCTCCGCTGTGTACCCTGGGGCCGTCTAGGCGGTCTCGGGCGCCGTAAGGCACCCGTGAAGAGATATATATATATATACGTATAGATAGCCCCGAAGATTTAGAACATTATGAAAAAGCCACACTATTCAAACGCAATTAAAAACTATTAATGGCCTTATACATAAAAACTTATTGAGTATTGAAAAACACTTTAGTTATAGGTTTATGCCAATTTTCACTAACTCTAAGGGAGCCCTTAACAAAGTTAAGGCACAGAAAAAATAATAGTACAAGTAAAGGGACAATAGGGAAGAAGCATGTAACGCCAATTATTATAATACGTGGGCGGCACTGAAAATTTCGGGAATCAAGGTAGTGACACAACATTACTATTTAAAAATGTATTTATTGCTTTTCGAAGTATTGTACGCGAAATCATTGAAGCAACCATTCCATTCGGAAGTTGGGGTCTCCAAAACGGCCGTTTTGTAGGCTTCCACAGCTTCTTCAGGTGATGAAAATCTCTGACCACGCAATTTATTCTTTATTTTAGGGAAAGTATAGAAATCATTAGGGCTTAGGTCGGGGCTGTACGGCGGATGGTCTAATAATTCTATGTTTTCTTGCTCCAAAAACTCTTTTGTTCTGTGCGCGGTGTGAGAACTCGCATTGTCGTGATGGAGGATAATGCGGCGATTGCAGTTCTCTTTACGAAGTTCAGAAACGACCTGTGGCAAACAAATGCTAGCATACCATTCTGCATTAACCGTTCTTTATCCCTCAAGAGGAATAGTCGCAACATGGCCGGTTTTGGAGACAAACGTGGCCACCATTTTTTTTGCAACACTCCGTGAACGCATAATTTTTGTTGGCTTTAACTCATTTTCGAACACCCAAACTCGTGACTGATTTTTTGTTTCGGGTTCGTACGCGTATATCCAGGATTCGTCACCTGATACGATGTTGTATACAGCATTTGAGGATCCTGCGTGGAATCTTTTGAGAGTTCTGACGCACCAAGTAACGCGAGCCGCTTTTTGCTCTTCACAGAGCGAATGCGGTATCCATCGGGAAAACAACTTTTTTACACCTAATTGTTCATGCAAGATTATTTGTATTTGACTCATGCCAATGTCTAAAGTTGCCTGAATTTCGCGGTATGTCACATGTCGATCTTCCACAATCAGCTTACGCATCAACGTTTTCTTGGGTGACTGCAGTTTTTGGACGACCTTGATCATCACTGAGCTTGACACGTCCACGTTGAAATTCAGCAAACCAGCGATAAATTGTGGTTTTGGATGGGGCTTCATCACCAAATGCAGAAAGCATCCGATCAACACACTGTTTTTGTGTTAAACCACTTCGAAAGTCATAATAAATCATCGCTCTTGAATTTTCTCGAGTCAATTCCATTTTCTCAACGACTAAACAAGTTTGACAAGTCTTTGTAACAAGATCAAGAATCTTTTTTTAAATAAATAAATGGTATTCGATTTTTAAAACTAAGGAGTTTTCAATTAAAAAGATTTTAATATGACAGGAACAGTGGAAATATTCCATTCCCGATATTTTCAGTGCCGACTACGTATTAATATATAATGTTCCTTTTATGTCTTTGAACATATTTACAGTTATCTATTTTATTTTGATTAGCTATTTTTTTTAAAAATACGATTTAAAAAATCCATTTTTTGTAGAAACGAAACGCATTTCTAAACGCTCCGACATTAGCAAACACTTCATGTGACGTCATTCGCATAAACAAATGTCAACGTGTGTTCTGTAGTCTACAGTTTCTTGTTTTCTCGGGTATTTATTGTCCTTTATTACGATAATTTGTTAGAAACAAACCTTTTGACTAACTTTTGAGGTGCAATAACATTAAACTAATATGTTTTTTGAGCACGAATGACGTCACAAAATGGCGGAGAGTGATGTACCGCTTTTTACTGCGGCAGTCGCCGCAGTAAAAAGTTTCGCGCAGATAAAGATTTTTTATTTTAACCCTTTTATTTTTGTGTTATTACCCTTTAAAAATGTTTAATATTTGTTTTTAGGGTCTAATGTAGTTACTCTATCAAGTAATGAAATTTAAAAAAAATATGCATATTCCCTATTAATGACAGTTGTTTCATAGCAAATATGTCAAAATTCTTATTTAGGGTCTCCTTTAGAGTTAGGGATCGTTGGTGAAATCGTGCATTACTCTCTTTTACGCGTAATCATTTTTGTTGCTAATAAAAAGAGACAAAACCTTCCATAACTAAAGTGTTCTTCAAGAACTTAATAAGTTTTTATGAATACCGGTGTGAATCTTTAAACATCCTTTAAGGTAAGGTCGAAATGGGGAAAGAATTTCGTACACTGACTAATCGCTGTCGTTACCTACAAAATACAAGTGACTCGTAAGGAATGAGCAAGTGACTATACAATAAACAATGCACTAAAGGGGTTTGCCAATGAGAAACATACAACTTGGTGGTCAACTCAACAAGGCCTAACACACTCCAAGAAATTCATTGGTACAAAGGCAATTGGTCTGGATAAGATCTGGAAGTTTAACAAAACACAAATAAGGCTACTGGTGGGCATCTTCTCGGGACATTACACGACATATAAACATCTACATACAATGGGAGTTAGAGACGATCCCAGATGCAGATTTTGCTCTGATGAGCTAGAATCAATGCAGCATCTACTGTGCCAGTGCGATGCAAAGGCCATACACAGAATAAAATACCTGCAACAGGCTTACCCGGAACCGGAAATCTACAGGCTCCTCAAACTGGAGGACGTCCTCAAATATGTCTGCAGCATATTCGAGGATGGGAAGGACGAGTGAGGGGTAAACAAAAGGGACTGGGGAATACACAAAAGATCCCACTGGGTCGAAGTGTCCTGACTGATGTCAGCCCCAAAAACTAATAAGATAAGATAAGATACATGTAGTGTAATGTTGTTATTATTCTTCCTATATTTTCATAGGGAAGAGAGAGAATACAATGAGTTTTCTTTTTGATGGTTCCAAAATATTCCACTAGACAGCACCAGGAGAGATATCTACAAAAACTGTCAAAAAGGCTGTTTATTTACTTGTGTAGTCTATATTTTCATATAGACTACTCTAAATTCTCTATGACTTACAACTAAATTTTGGTATTGCTAGACGTGTTATATTTTTTACCATATTTTGTCACTTTTGTATATATCTACTTACCTACTCTATATTCTTCCTCTCTATAATCTTTAGTAGATACCCTGTCAAGAAAAACTTATAAAAAAAGAACAAGATACCATAGAAATTCAAATTTAATTACTCATATGATAATATTTAAAAGAAAAAATATTAATAACTACTGGAAAACTCCTGATTGAAATTCTAATGTCTGTAGGCTGACCGTTCAGATGCAAAAACCGTTAAATGTCCTAGTCATGTTTCATTTTGTGGTTTCACCGTTTTTCAGGAGACTACTGCATCGATTTCTTGTCGAGGTGGTAGTCTCCTTACAGGGTGCGGTTACGAAATGGGTAGTTGAATAGACAATAAGGCAGCGAGTATATTAAAATATACTCGTAATGCAATTCGACTTTATCGCCGCCCATTTCGTAATTGCATCATTAAGTCGGCATAGTGGGAGCAATCAATGTTGTTTAAGAACAATTATTAATTGACCCTATTCATGGACTTTGTAGGTCTGTCACAATCTGGTATATTCAAAGTCACATGTCGTGCTCCAATAAAAAATATCTTAGTCGCCGCCCATTTCGTAATCGGCATAGTGGGAGCTACCAATGTTGTTAAACAACAATGTTGTTGATGTATCCCATTTATGTACTTTGGTTGTCTACCTTCCATCAGTTGAAAACAACGTCCCATGCCATGCCACAATTTAGAAAAAAAATATACAGTTACTCACCTTTTTCTAGAAGTTGTGAAAACATACTCTGGACGTTTGTGTGGTGATGTTTCCATCTTAAGCAATATTGTTGTGGCATCATCATTTATATATTTATTTATCAAAATATATATTTATTTTATTCTTCTTATTATTAATCATAATTTATTTTATAACTTTGGTCTAATAAGGCAGGCTTAATGTTTGGTTAAACAATTTGGTCAAATATACTTTATTTATCAATAAATAGCAATTTTTTTATAAATTTTTACTATTTTTTTATTTGAACACTTTTTTTTAACTGGTGTATCAGTCGTTATTCTAGGTACCTGTAACAAAACAAAACAAATTATATATTTAAAGAGAGAGAGAGAGACAATATTCTTAGCTATCCATGGCTTCACCGTGCGGGTGCCAGGTCCATCGCGTGGTTGGAAGGCAGGGGAATATCCTGCAGCGTTCCCGGACTTGAGACCGCGAAGTAGTTTTAAAGGCCTTTTGAACTCTCACCTGTACTGTGTTCACTACCCTCTCTACTTAACCAAATTGTTAAGGGTTGGCGAAAAATTTACACGCGCAGTCAGTTAGCCTTTCTTGGCGAGTTCCACTGCATTGCATTCGTGGTTATATTTTTTTAATAACTTTCATGTTGTCTGATGTCATCAAGGCTAATTTATATTAATTAATTTGCCCACGACACCCCTGAACGACATCATCAGTGGTGTCGTCAGGCGAATAGTGATGTTCTTGTTAACGACACCAGCCGCTATTCGCCAGTGGTGATGTAAATGTTAAAATATATTTATAAGAAGCAATTTTTTTTTTAATTTTACAGGTTCTGGGGACTCCCATTAAGTATTAATACTTGTGTCGGGAGTCACCGCTCTTCACTTATCAAAGCATTTTTAACCTTAGTGATACATACCTAATTAGAAAGGTATTAAGTTAAATATTAGTTAGTTAATTTTAATAGTTAGTCAGGTAAGTTACATGTGTCAACAACACCACTGAAAATGTCTAGTTTATGAGTGAATTTGACTAGTAGAGACGGACTTAATGCCGCTAGGCCTTTGTACTCTATTTGTCCAATAAAGTTTTATATAAATAAAATAAACAAATAATAAGATTTTTTCAGTCCCCTAAATTAGGTAGACCTGTAATATATAGTAATAAACAAAAATATAAATAAAATACCAGATATTAAAATTGAATCTGTTTTATATTATACAAATTCTACAATTCTATTTTTAGTAATAACCACAGACAAGGAAATAATTAGTAGATTTTCTTTGTGGCTTCTATTCTAATGCATATCATAGACGGCTCTTACCCAGCGGAGGGGGTTTGTACTTATTTCGTAGTCGCTGATGGTGGCCTATATAAATAACAAGTAGAGCTCGTTGACGTGTGCTTATTTGAGACCAGAAAAATAAAACAAAATACACGAATAAATAAATAATATAAAAATAAACCAGTGATGATATAAGACATAATAATAAATATGTTTATACCCATTCAACATTATACCGACCTTAAGCATTGAAAAACAAACATGAATATAAAATATACCTAACTACGTATTTATTTTGAAATACAAATAATATTTTTGTCACAGTATTTGAGAGTGTTATCAAAAAAAAGTTCCTACAAAAATAGGTCGTGAATGAAAATTTAAATCATTACAATTTACATTGAAGTTTGAAATTGTAATCATAAAAAATAAAATAGAAAATACAGAGCAATGAATACAAAACTAAAACCAAATAAAAGTAAATAAACCACGCCAATGACCGAGCGTAATTACAAAAAATTCCAATACCCTGTTTCCATTGTAAATATTGCGTCGAAATAAATATTAAAAATAACTTGGACCAGTAAATGATATTCGATCTACGATTTCATTATAAAATTCTCAGAATGTGGTCGTCGTTTCACAGCTAAACTAATATGTTTGAGCTCTATGAGAGGACTCAGGACAATTATCGCAATTTTGCTTTACTTCTCGGATCGATATATATATTCAAAAACCATAAAAATGATAGATCTCTATAGATAACCTTTATTCTCATTAGAGTATTTTACGAGTATTTCGTGCCGGCACGGAAGTTTAAAGTTTGGTATTTTGAACTTGCATTCTATTCGAGATATTTGAGTGAATATGAAGCTTTAATTCAAATCGATAAAGCAAGCCGAAGGCGCTGTTATTATATGTAGGACTTTGTTATTATATGTAGGACTTTGTTATTATATGTAGGACCGTTACTTTTATTAAACCTTCGCGTTTAAACATTACTGATTTAGACTTGAACTTTTAATGTATGCTTTAACGTCAAAACGAGACATAATATATAATTAATAGTGGTGTCATTCATGCATTTATAGTTTCAATAAATAAAATTAACGGGATTAAACTAAATTAAAAATTGAATTAATTTTATTATGGTATTTCTTGGGAACAAAACTTAGGATCAGTTAAAAAACGCTTTTGGTAGTGATTGTAAAAATGACGTGTGCCGGGCCGCGTTGGCTTAAGTTGACAATGGACACGCGGTTTCGGATCTGTTTTCGTCAATTTGAAAACCAGAGATAGGCGGGTTTTATCGTTCGTTGTGTAATATTTTGGAAATAGATAAGGAGGCATGTCAGGGGTTCATTACTTATCTGGAGACAAAATTACTATTTTGTTTGTCTAGCTCACAGACTAGACTTAAGGCTCACAGCTCGAAAAGAAATCAAAATTTATGAAAGAAATCATTATCATATAAAAAGCACCCATAAGTAAATATATTTGTAGACTGATAAAAAAAAGATTTTATATTAGAGGAGAGGTCGAAATGTGTTTCTGCATCCAACTAGTGGTAAGCAGGTATACGACTGCTTGTCTCCACTATGCCGGCATAAGATCCTCATTCACGCTTATTTTTAAGGACTCCATCTTATAAGAAGCAAGAAATGCACAGGAATGTCCAACTTAGTGCGTGAAACATAAGGTTTAACTTAACACAGGATGTGTGAGCACATGATCTGTGTCTAAAGATTAAAAATTTCTTCAAAGCCGTCATCGTTTAAAGTCTACGAAACTTGAGTGGTTCTAGTGTTCAGTGTGTAGTTGCAAACATATTTGACCGCCTCCGACTTTTTTTTACGTTTACTTAATATTAGTACGTTTTTTTCTGTATATATATACAGTTTGTCATGGTCTGGGACCTGGGTGTTAATAAAATATGATATGTATTATATCGTTGTTTCTGGTACACATAATACAAGCTAAGTTTGTGTTCAGAGCAATGTATGTTTATTGTCCTATATTATTATTCTTTACTAGACCCTTTCCAAAAAGGTCTTATAAAATATAAATTTAGTTAAATAGTAGTGTATGTACGTATTATGATTTGGTTTTTCGAATTTTAGACTTACTTACGAGTTATATATACCAAAATATATAAAGAACAAATACGTACAAATGTTCAAAATTCCATCAATACCTCAAATGTTGTACCGAGATAATAATTATGGATATTTCTCTATTTAAAGAAGAGACAAAGGCTTAGTTGCGCCAAAATGAACTCTCTGTAATTATAACGATTAAATTTAAAAATGGCGTCGATAGTAGCAGTAGTTTGAACTGCAGGATAAAGTTGTTACTTTCGACTAGGGTTGCCATCTCTAAAATTTGGAAAACAGGACAAGACGCGTGAAAACCCCGGATTTTAGAGTCCGAAAGCCGGACATGTCAACAAGATCTTTTAAACATATTCAATGTAATAAAAAACAGTTGAAAATGTCATAAATCACCTTTTTTATTCATTCATTATTTTAACAAAACAGAATCATATTACAATTTGTTACAAATTGTTTATATAAATCAGCTTTTTTAATTCTTAAAATAAGAAAACAAAACCTTATTAAAATATTAAACAAAAACATATATTTAATTAATTAGTTCATTTTAGTATTTAGTCTTACAATTTTTGAGGTAACTCTTTTAGCTATACTATAGTTCTATAATTATTATCTGCTTTACTTTTTATCAGCAGTCGTTTATATAACAAAATATACCTATTTTAGCAGAATATAAACTAAATTCAGTCTTCTTAAATATTAAACAACAAAACAGAACATTTTTAAAGTTTAGACCTACAGCAATGTAAGTTACATTATTAAAATTTTAAAACAGAGTGCGGGACGCGGGTCGCGAGTTCGAACGAACGAATGGCGGACCGTGGCAACCGTGACAGGAGGGGTGGGGGAACGGTGAATAAACTTGGTTCGTCGGTTGATCGTGGTGTGCGAGCATAGTGCCTCGCGGGCGGCCCAATTTTTTTTTATTTATTTATTTTTTAAAACCCGGTCTACAAATTAAACCTTCCCCGGACGCTCCCCGGATGTCCTCTAAACTAGAACAAATCCGGGGAAACCCGGACGGATGGCAACCCTACTTTCGACGCCATTTTAACTTTAATCGTAAGATTTACAGAGAGTTCGTTTTGGTGCATCTTAGCCTAAGATCTACTATAACAATTTTCAACTTTCCATCTCAACCTGTTTTCGAGATAATATCTGGACAGATAGACTGACTGAGTGACAGAAAGATTCCGTTTTTATTTACATACTATCACCGCCTGGACGGCCTGAGGGTACCCAACTTTTAATTCCACCTCGTCGTAGCCGATGGTATGAGTCTACACACAACAAGTGGCTAGCTAGTCACGATGTTTGGGCAAACACAATGACCCATCTATAAATAGTGTCGCAAGTTGGTATAGTGAAACTAGGACGGACAGCTTAACGTGCTCTCCAAGACACTATAGTGCTGTTGTTAAACAAATGTACATAAATTTTAGATTAAAAACTCTACTGCAATCAAAAATAATAACAAACCAATCAAGAACTTATAACTATAATTAGTCTTTGGAAAATATAAATATGTCTAAGCTACTAGCTATGTGTATGTAGGTACTTATATTATGTGCCTGACTCGGTAAGACTGGTTTTTATTCGCTAGCAAAGTTTCACTATGTCATTGTGTGCGTCGGCGAGTGCATTTAAATGCATTTAGTTTATATTTTTGCTATGAACCTAAAAAGCAACCTGTTTAGAAAGCGCAAGTTGCGTTTAGCCAGTGTAGTTGATCACCTCAGAGGCACCGTTGTGTGGCAGATAACGTTTTTTTTTTTTTTTTTTTCAACAAAAACATACCGAGTTTTACAAGTATTTCTCTGCCAAACTACCTATATAAATAGTTTGTCGGCAGATTGCTCTCGTTAATTTTTTTGGTATTGGCCTTAGAAAATACCTGAAAATACAGACGAAACATTATGTCACGTCTTTTTCTGTCGAAAGAGTATGTATTTTGTCAGATGACAGCGTACCTCATGCCTATAGTCCAGTTTATCAACTGTCAAAATCCTTACATTTTGCGTGAGGCGACGCAACATTTTTTCTCTCCTGTAGGCCCCAGGTCAAGGGAATCAGCTAACCACCTAGTATTACGCTAGTTGATTGATTATGTAGTGTGGTTAGATTGCATTTATTCACACAGAGACTTAAGTAGCAGTTTTATTGCGTTTAATTTCGATATAAAATATCAAAATTTAATCAAAAAATAACCGATATACTTGCAACTTACAACTGGGACCTAATTTATAAACGTGATAATTGTAATTTACAATACATTGCTTGTTAGTTAGTGCAAACTAAATTAAATAATGGATTATGAAATGTCATTGTAATGATTTTTTAAGGATTAAAATTGAAGAAATTTGACAAATCAAAGCAATTGGAAAATATGTGGGTCAATATTTGAAAATCGGCCGAAACAGGTCCCCATAATTATTTTGTAATTTTAATACAATATTTGAACTTTCTAGTATCTTCATACTGTAGTATTTAACTGTGTGTATACGTCCACACACTTTGGTGAATTTTTGTTTGATTTTCATATACCAAAAATAATAATAAAGTTGTAGATGTCATATTTCCTGCTGGGTGAATTTTCCATTTTAATGAGATTTTTTAATAATAACTTGGGGATTTAGTAATAAATTACAAAAGCATGACTATTTTTACCTTATATATTAATAAGTCTAATACTATTCAGTATTTTGTTAAACATAGTACTATATTAAACTCATAAATTTTCATCAAAAACAAAAGCGAATGGTCAAGACGTCATTAGTCTGCTTAAATTTAAAATTTAATTTGCCGCGCTTTAATTTATCGCGGAAAACATTTGAGTGAATTCTCGATATACGCCCCGTACGCGTTTGTTGTTGGTGGGAAGAAAGACGCCGTGTCGGCAGTTGCTCCGGAGTTTTAGACAGGTTGGGACATGTTCGTGCGTATTGTCGATACACTTTGTCATTATCCTGTGAAGCTATTATTAAGTGAAATGTAAGTAAATCATTTAAGTTTTCGGAATAAATTTTAATGAATTAAGGTATAATTCGAATCACCTGATGATTTTTTATTTATATTAGTCATTAGAATAAATAAATAAAAAAAATTGCATTTTTTGTCATTTTTCCTGTGGTCATTTTCCTGTTATTTTCATGACAGACAAATGACTATATGACAGGAAAACGACAACAAAAGGTAAGTCGTATTTTTTATTTATTTGAACTTTGTTTCAGTGTGCAATAATTATGGCTCCAAAGAAAAAAAAACCGAGAAGAAGTGTTAAGAGAAAGAGGGAATTGGGTAAAATAAGATATCAACGGATAAAAAATAATAATGAAAAAAGAAACATGCTGGAAATAAAGAAAAAAACATTTAAATTAAGTACACTACTTATGTTTATAATGTTTAATTTGTTAATTTTATTTACTTAATTTTATTTTGAATTACATTTATAGGAATTAGAGATAAGATATCTACATACCATACCATTACTTTAAGAAGAATTAATCGTTTTTTTATGATAATATAACTTTTTTATTTTATTTTTTTAACCTATTGTGTCCCACTGCTGGGCAAAGGTCTCCTTTCCCTCCCTCCATCTCTTCCTGTCTCTAGCTGCCCTGGGCCAATACTTTGAAATGCGTCTAGCTCGTCTCTCCATCTCCTCTGGGCCTACCGCGTTGTCTTTTTCAGGCCTGTGGCACCCACTGTGGTAATCCTCGCCCACATTTCGCCTGGCATTCGTGCCAGTACACGTGGCCGGACAAGTCCCATTTCAGCATGGCGGCTTTCTGAATGGCGTCGGCTATTTGCGTCCTAGAGCGCAGTATGCTGTTTAGTATGCCGTATCTTATCTATACGTTTGACGCCTAGCATACTGCGCTCCATGGCTCGTTAGCAAACCCCGATTTTGAACTTCTGTTGGGCAGTCAAAGACCAAGTCTGTGCTCGATAAGTTAGGATGAGAAGAATGCACATATCCATTCAGGGTTAATGGCAGGTTACCCTTCATCAACCCTTTCATTGACCAATAGCTCTTCTAGGTATTTTCGGTATGCCCATCTATCTATCTCCTTTTCTTGCCGTGCCTGGAAAAATACTATCTGGCCAAGGTAATACTGATGGACATATGCAATCGTCTTACCGTCTGTTTTTAACAGATGTTGTATGCTGTTAGTCATCAGCTTGTCTTTGTTCATCCTTAGTCCAACTTCGAGGCTTGCAGTGCTGAGCTCCTGGAGCATTTGTCCCAACTCAGTAGCCGTGGAAGAGAATAGAACAATATCGTCGGTAAAACGAAGATTTGTTAATCTGCTTTCGCTGATAGCTTATTGATTGGTGATTGACGCTATCATAGGCTTATAAATTAAAAACATTACTTATTTGTTTATTAATGCCGTAAGTTGAAAGTCCTAATGAGCCTAGTCAAATATGTTACTAGAGCTTAGTTTGTGGCCAGAGCAATATGTTTGTAATGTCCTATATCAGTGTTTCCCAATTAGTGGTACGCGAGGTTGCATCAAGGGCTACGCGCAGCAGGCCTTAAAGACATTAATAGGGTTAGTGAAGCAACAATTAAATATTTACTCCTATTTCGAAAGACATACCTTTGCGAGAGCGAATTCTCTGCAATGAAAAACTTAAAAACTAACAATTGTCACAGACTTCAACTCGAAGACGACTTGAGATTGAAGCTGATGAAAAAACAACAAGATTTTTCAGAGTTGTGAGCAAAGAAAAACGTGCACATTTGTCGCATTAATCAAACTGGTGTTTTCCGTCATTAGAATAAATGTATCTTGATGGTAATAAATGTAAAATATCTGATTATAATTTTTATTTAACGTCCCTGCAATAGGGGATAGTCGAGTTTGAGGTCTTTCTTGGAGTGGTACGTAGAAAAAACTAATTGGGAACCACTGTGTATATTATTACTAACTAAATATAGGTGAAAAAAATATAATTTTATGTTATTAAAAATATTACTATTTGTTGATTAACACAGTAAGTTTAAATTCCTAATGAGTCTGGTCAAATGTTTTAACCAAATATAGATTAAATTAATATAATTTTCTGTTATTTCAAATATTAAAAGAAATTTGACATTGTTTCTATCACATTAATAATTCTTAATTTCATATTAAATATAATAATTCATAATATTGATATATTTTTTCTGTTTTTCTGCTCATCTGTCATAAGTTTGACGATTAAATTCATTATCCTGTCACTAGTGTCATTTTCCTGTTCTATGTTTTTACAAAAATTGCTATAAAATCCTTTAAATCCAATAAAGTGTATGGGATTTAGCAGTTTTAGGTAGACTTTAACTTGACTCTATTATATTACACCATTTGTATATAAATTTCGACAAAAAATATAATTAAAATATTGTGGCCACTTTCGGCCGATTATCAAATATTGACCCATGTATAGAGATTAAAAGACAATGCATTCAAAAAAAACTACTAATCCTTCCAAAACAAGATTAATTATTTTATTGTTTTTGGGCAAATTTTGACATTCATGCCTTGAGGGTTTAGTATGAAATGCGGCCTCTATACAAATATTTTAAGCCAATATTTTTATAATAAAATATGTGTTGTATATGTGTGTGTGTCGTGGTTAATTGGCGTGCGTTCACGCTCTTGCAGTTTTGAATGCATTCTTTTTAGTTTTTGTATTTTTCGACTTATGACCTATGAGTTTTAAGTGATATGATAACTAAGCCTTCTAAAACATTATCTTACTAGGGTCTTACTGAACTTTACCAGTTTTCAGAAATTTCGGTAATAGTAAAAATATTCAAGGTGAGAATGAAACTCCTACGCTGGGCACCCTGAGGTGTCTAGGCGGAATTGGGCGCCGTCCGTGGTAAGAATAATAGTGTATCAATTAATAAATAGGTACGATCATTAAAAAAACGTTTCTGGGTAGCTGTGGATTAGGTGTCCACACTTTTCGTATTTTCGAAACATCTACAACAGTTTTGGGGTCACACAATGCCAGGGGATACCCTCTGATGAAAATAATGGAAATTATACATCGATGGAATAACCATATTTTTTGTGCCTTGGTTTTACAAAGTTGTGCTTTGGGCTAATATGAGGCTTTAGTGATCAAATCAAAAAACTTTTCCCATAGAACCTTGTATCGCAAATGAAAAATAAATTTTGCTGTGATGTACCAGGAGAGCAGCAGTTAGAGAGGGATGGCAAACGGTTTGTCAAGTTTGCCACAATCACAAGTGACGACCACGTCCGCTCTGTCAAGAGGGTACCGACTAAGAAGAAGTACCTGATTCACTCGTCACTATAGTTTTAGCGTGCTCACTGATGAATCTATCTATGGTTTTAGTAAAAAAAAAACCTCCACGCTGAGACTTTATTGAAGATCCGGTTACTGGTAACTAACCGACCGTTAAATTGACGAAACGGTTAAATGTTTTTTTTAATGAGATATCGTAATTTTGAGGGTTGCAAGAATATAAAATAAGTTAAATCTTACGTAAAATATATTAATACATGGTAAAATTAGAATTCTGGTTAATTTAAGCAACTCTTATAATCTTTGCTAATATTGACTTTGACAAGCGTTTCATATATATATATATATATATATATATATATATATATATATATATATATATATATCAGGACAACATATAGCTATCGTAAAACATAATTTTTGGATGCAATAAAGATTTGTATTATTATTATTATTTAACCGCTACCACGCTTTCAGCAGCTCGGCCTAAGTTGGTGTTAAGTGGGTCAATGGTTTTGTGTTGAGTGACAGAATCTAGTTCGATTGATAAATTTTCCATCGAGCCTTTTTTGTTTTGCGTAAGATTTCTAATTCTAAAGCGGCCTTCAAACAAGGGGCTAGTTAGTTTTCTCCAAAACTTCATCTAATGTTTTCTATTATTAAATTGCATTCAGTGCAATTAAAATACCTTACTAATGACACCCCAAGTTTATAATTATTTTAGAGTATCGTCCACAAAATAAATTGTTAACGACACCACTGGCGAATAGGCTTGTACTTAATAATATAGTCAGTTGGATGTGCGATTAACATTACATGACAACATCACCCCTAAAGAAACTCATAAGTGGTGTCGTTGACATAATAAATTGTTAACGACACCACTAGCGAATGGTATCTGCCCATATGATTTACTGACTGATGAAGACCGTCTGCTGGGCATAAACTATCATTCTTAGTATTGCTCCAAATTGCCTGGATAGATTTAGAATTACCCCAGGTCAAGGTCTGGGAGGGACGAGCTGCGCGACTGCTGAAAGTATTTTTTCATACCACTAGCACAGCCCAAGGTTTTAAGTGGTTTCCGGATCAGTCACCTCACTCATGTGATACTAAAATTACGTTTTTTGGGCATAACTTTGAATCTTGACCTCATTCGCTGATCAAACTCGGCAGAAGGTATGTCCAGGATCACATTTACTAAAATATCTAACCAGTGGACGTTTCCGAATCAGTCCTTGACTAGGTTGCCATTCCTCCCACAGAAAAATCAACAGAAACGAACACACGTTACATAATTAACTAGTTTAAGACTAGGTGGGTAGCTGGTTCCATTGACCTGTCAATTGTTGACTACCCTGCAAAAGTGCCACCAAGGCGACTAACCCAAAAGACTATATTTACGCCCCAAACATATATTATAAGTAATCAAAATATAGGATAAATGTCTAATAGTAGATAGATGTTAAGTATATTTTAGGGCGCAAACACTGATCGCAAGTCCAAGGCCAGTTCGGAAGCAAGACCAAGACTGGGTTAGTCTTGGTCTTGCTTTGGGCAACACTATTAATCGTAAACAAACGGCTGGTGTAAATAATCGATCTATCTTTTTTTGTTCGTTAGTAAAGAACTACCGAAATCTGTACTGAAGTAGCGGTAGTTAAGTATCGCGGTTACTCTGCGTAAAAAAAGATAAATTTATTGAGACCTGTAAGAAACCCAACGTCATTTTGCTCGTTGTTCCCAGAACGATCGTCAAGTTATTCAATGATCTAAGGTACTTGGTTGGTGGAAATCTGACGTGACAAGCATCAATCTTGTGCCATGTATAGCTAGTAGTACCTTAATAAATTAAGGTACTACTAGCTATACATGGTGGCCGAGTTGGTTAGACCTTGGACTTAAAAACACTTAGGTCCCTGGTTCGAATCCCGGTATGTACCAATGAGTTTTTAATTAAAAACTCAACACTACTATAGTGCCTCGGAGAGCACGTTAAGCTGTCGGTCCCGGTTTCAGTATACCAACATGTGAAACTGTTTATAGATGGGTTATTCAGTCTATGCAAAACATTGCGGCGAGCTAGCTACTTGTTCGGTATAGACTGTAGACTCATACCATCGGGTACGACGAGGTGGGATTAAAACTCCTCTGCTGGGTACCCTGGGGCCGTCTAGGCGGTCTCGGGCGCCGTAAGCTCCTCGATGACATGTGTATGTACTATCTGGGGCCAGAGAAATTCATAGGCGAGGCGACATGTGGCGTCGTCTCAGTCAAAAACTGGATTTTGACAGTTGATAGTCTGGACTATATGTATGATATATGACGCTGTCATCTGTCAAAAACAATACTACTTTATCGTCTCGCCTGTATTTTGTCTAGGACCCCTGGTGCCTGCAACTTTGCGTGCGTATTATTTATTTCAACAAAACACACGACTGTCAGCTTGATACGTGATATCTTTTGATTTTGTAAGCCAATTTTAATAAACGCTAAATGTTACCCCATAAAAACTTTTAACTTTCAGTCTTTCGTTATTTATTTCTTACGTATTTAAGCACTTTTTTGCGAATAAGTCAAGGTGGGTAAATGTAAACAGAGGTAAATGAAAACGCTTCCAATTATTACTCCAATAACACGTTTTAATACTGTTTTCTAACATTTGACACTGGTAATTAAAAATGGCCGTCATAGACCATAAACTATGCAGATCCGATGCATGCAGAATGTTCCAAATGTTATATTAGAACAGGATTCCTTGAAGGTAGCTCGAAGACTGTAGACGTGTGTTTAAGTTATATTTTTCATAGTTAAGTATATAGGATATTATTGTGCTTAAGTGTACCAATTTTGTAGAATAAGCATTCATAGTGATTTTAAGTGTGAGAAGTGTAGCATTTCGCAGTGATTTCGGTATTTGTTCTATCTCAACGAATCACTTTCTTCAGTAAAATGGCGGTACCCATTTTATTGTTGATACTTTCCTCCTTCACTTGATATCTCTGTTTACATTTAACCACAATGATCCTATATTATCTTTAATAATAAATTGAATTAACAATCATTTTAGAAACCAGTATATATATATAACGTACCTTCCATATAATACCGTTTAGTTATAGTATAGCTACTACCTACCTACATCGCTAGGCGAATCACGTATAATTACTTTTATACAAGTTTTTTATATTGTATACGTGGTGTCCGAGTTGGTTAGACATTCGACTTAAAAACACTTAGGTCCCATGGTTCAAAACCGAGTGTGTACCAATGTGTTTTTATTCTAAAAAAAGTGTACATTTGTTTAACCACACCACTATAGTGCCTCGGAGAACACGTTAAGCTGTCGGTTCCAGTTTCACTAGACCAACTTGTGGAACTGTGTATAGATGGGATGAGTATCTGAGGCCGTCTTAGAATTAAAATAAATTACTTTAAGGTACATGTATGTATGGTTAGTGCGGATATAGATTTTAACTCTATACTTATTATGAATAAGTAAACGACTCGTTATATTGTATACTTGAGGTAAGTGAATTATAATTACTGACACAATTTTTATTTTTTATTTTTTTATTATGGCTCATATCAAGTCCATCAGCCATACTGACACAATTGGTGAACAAATTGCCGACCAGAAAATTTAGAGCATAAGCAACATAGAGAATGAAGAACTAACCCCCGTATCCTTAACTCCACTTTACACTCAAGGAACGCTGTCTCTTTCCACCAAATGTCAACTATAAAAAGCAAGTTGAGACAGACACTCCTTGAGTGAAGAGTGGAGTTAAGGAAACGTCTTAGAATACGGGGGTAAGTATATAAAAATATAAAATACAGAATACTGGTTTTTAAACGTACCCCGTCCCCCTCAAGAAACCTTGACCTGGGGTAATTCGAAAACTATAGCTACTTGGGGCAACACTAAGAATGATATTTTTTTGTTATTTTTTTATTGGAGCACAACATGTGATCTACCTGGTGGTGAGCAGACCTACAAAGTTCATGAATGGGGTCACAATCATTGTTCTTAAACAAAAAATAATCGCTCCCACTATGCCGGCTAAATGATGCGTTTATGAAATGGGAGGCGACAATGATAAATTGCATTAAGAGTATCTATACTAATATTATAAAGCTGAAGAGTTTGTTTGTTTGAACGCGCTAATCTCCGAAACTACTGGTTCGAATTGAATAATTCTTTTTGTGTTGGATAGTCCAGTTATCGAGGAAGGCTATAGGCTATATAACATCACGCTACGACCAATAGGAGCAAAGATATAGTGGTAAATGTGTAAAAAACGGGAGAAATTATTTCATCTTTGAAGCCTTCCGTTGCGTGCGCCGTGAAAACGGTTCAAGATACACAAAAAATATGTATTAAAGAATAATCTAAATATATATAACTCAAAGGTGACTGACTGACATAGTGATCTATCAACGCACAGCCCAAACCACTAGACGGATCGGGCTGAAATTTGGCATGCAGGTAGATGTTATGACGTAGGGCATTCGCTAAGAAAGGATTTTGATAAATTCTACCCCCAAGGGGATAAAATAGGGGATGAAAGTTTATATGATAAAAAAATAACTATTCCACGCGGACGAAGTCGCGAGCACAGCTAGTATTTTAATATACTCGCTGCCTTATCGTTAATTCAACTCTCCATTTCGTAACCGCACCTTGAAAGGAGGCTACCACCTCGACAAGAAATCAATGCAGTAGTCTCCTGAAAACCCACACAGTAAAACCGAAACATGACCAGGTCACTTGACAGTTTTTCATCTGTATGGGCGGTGGTAACGAGATCGGTCGGTCGATATTTGCTTAACAGGCGGTTTCATTACCAGTCAGTAAATCAGCTCTCTAACTATTTGAGTGCGTCTATGTCCTCTTAATTGAACCGGACGCGCCTGTGTAGAGAAGCTAGGGAAGTTAGTAGAGATTGGGCGAAGTGACGTTCTTTTTTTTTTTGGAGCACGGCATGTGACAATGTATCTACCTAGTAGTAAGCAGACCTACAAAGCCCATAAATGAGATCAATCAATAATTGATCGCTCCCACTATGCCGGTTAAATAATGCGATTACGAAATGGGCGGCGATAAAGACGAATTCCATTAAGTAATAATAATAATTTGTAGGACAATTTACACAAATTGCTCTGGTCACAAACTAAGCTCTGGCCTTGTACTACATGTGTACCAGAAACAACTTATAATACATATTATATTTTATAAATACCCTAAAATTACGAGTATGATTTAATATTCTCGCTGCCTTATCGTCAATTCAACCACCCATTTCGTAACCGCACCCTGAAAGGAGACTACCATCTCGACAAGAAATCGATGCAGCAATCTACTCAAAACCGGTAAACCCACTGACTAAAACCGAAACGTGACTAGGTCACTTGACGGTTTGCATCTGTATGGGCGGTGGTGACGAGACCGGTCGGCCTAACGAAGTTATGAGACCTTCCTCCCACCTAAAAAAATTGCCCTCTGCTTACCCCTTTTAATCAGGGATAAAAGCGTGATGGTAATAGATGTAGAAAATACTCAGTTATTGATAGGAGTACACTACCTACCTAGTTCTAAACTGGGCCGGAAACGTTTACAAGTGGGGGACATGCATTTTAGACTCACTGAACAAACCAGTAGTTTAACGAATCGTGTATTGTATAGGTTTTTAAAAAAATGGAGCATGGCATTTTACTTTGTATATACCTGATGTTAAGCAGACCTACAAAGTCCATGAATAGGGCCGATCAATACACTGTTGTTTAACAATATTGATCGCAGTATCAGGGGGCGGATCTAGGATTTTATTTGGGGAGGGCTATGGGCCTAAATAACTGAAATGTCCGAAATTGTAACATCATCCGCCACTGCGCATTATTCCGGCTAAATGATGCGGTTACGAAATAGGCGGCGACACACTACCCCCTCGACAAGAAATCAATGCAGTATTATCCGAAAAACCGGTGAACCCACAGACTAAAACCGAAACATACATACATATCTTCACGGGTGCATTACGGCGCCCGAGACCGCCTGGACGGCCCCAGGGTACCCAGCGGAGGGGTTTTAATCCCACCTCGTTGTAGCCGATGGTATGAGTCTACACCGAACAAGTGGCTAGATAAACAGTTTCACAAGTTGGTATAGTGAAACCGAGACCGATAGCTTAATGTCCTCTCCGAGGCACTATAGTGGTATTGTCAAACAAATGTACATACATTTTTTAATTAAAAACTCATTGGTACACACCGGGATTCGAACCAGGGACCTAAGTGTTTTTAAGTCCAAGGTCTAACCAACTCGGCCACCACGTATATTTGACTAGTTCACTTGACGGTTTTAATGAGTAGTATTGAAAAGGCAAACAAATAAGTATCACACCATCCTAGATGGTATAGAAGCCAAATAACGAAGCTAAATGAAGCCCGGCAAGCCAGAAAAGTTCGGTTTTGTTGATATGTATAGCACTATACAGGGTGACTTTGAAAGGATGTACTTTGGGATAATAAGAGGTTCTGCTGATCATCGAACAACTTTTCCCATGGAACCATGTGTCGCAAATGAAAAAAAAAAACGTCATCGTCAATATCACCTATTATCATCTAAACAATCATATCCATACCAATCATTTCTTATTTCATACATTTCGGGAGGTTACGCCCGTGAAACTTTTTTTTTCATTTGCGAGTTTTGCGACACACGGTTCTATGGCAAAAGTTGTTCGATTTGATCAGCAGAACCTCATATTAGCCCAATGCACGTCCATTAGAATTCACACTGTACATAAGAAGCTGTCAAACTTGACTTTTACAGTTGTGTTCTAAATTATATCTCTTCAACTTGCAACTTTAAAACCGTCAAGTGACTTAGTCATGTTTCGGATTTAGTCAGTGGGTTCACCGGATTTCCGGAGACTACTGCATCGATTTCTTGTCAGGTGGTAGTCTCCTTTCATGGTGCGATTACGAAACGGGCGATTGATTTGACGATAAAGAAGCGAGGATATTAAAATGACTCGTAATGCAAATTTATACGTCTTTGTCGCTGCCCATTTCTTTCTTCTTCCTTTCTTTCTATTAATATTTATTTGTTAAGTTTGCGTGTACGTAATAACAATTAAAAACTGAACAAGCGCCATTATTCGATATTTCTATAAAATAACAGAAAGTCGAATAGATTGAACTTTTAGTACTTTTTATTATAATGGTTACCTATACCCGGTTAACTGTGTATCACCTACAAAGATGATGGCTTTGTGGTTGTATGGTCGAAAGGTCCTTGCCTTTCACACTGGTAGAAGAATAGAAAAAAGGAACACATAACAGATCAAAATAAACAATCACATCACAATGTTTAGTGATTCTTTGAGGGTAGCTCAAAGACTGTAGTCACGTGTTTGTGTTATATTTTTCATATTAAAGTTTATAGGATATTATTGTGTAAAGTGTGCAAATTTTGTATAATAAGCATTCGTGTATCATTAACGCAGTGCAATTTGGTTTGGTGTCAATCTCAAAGAATCCCATAATCTTCTGTAAAATGGTGACCCGCTTTACAGTTGATTATATTTTTCCTTCTTCACATGACATTGGCATAACTATACCGTATGTTTGCATACGGTCACGTGGCCATTCCTAATCCTATCCTAATCCTTTCCCTATTCTTGTCCATCCCATTATCCCACTTTTACTTGAAATTTTAATCTACTCACACTAGACACTGGCAAAATTATGCGTAAGTCAGCGTAAGGCATTGGCGTACCATTATTTAAAAGAAGAAGAAAGTGTACCGTTATTTTACATACAAAATTACTTAATTTTATTTTTTGGGTTTTGTTTAGGGTTTTCTTTTTCCAACCCCTGCCCTGTATTAAAGAGAACAAAATAAAATAAAAAATATTTAAATCGGCCAAGCGTTTTTGAGTTTTAGCGAGACTAACAAATGGCGTTTCATTTTTATATAATACATAGATATAGCAAGGGGCAACTTTCAACGTTTTTTCTATTGCAATAAGTTACTTAATTATGTATGTATGTACATAATTAATTAATCCTATTTTATTACGTTAAAATAGCTATATGATTACTAAAATACAAATGGCTTCTTTTTACAGAGGTAACTGATACAAAACATGGCTGCATCTAAGGAAATGTCGACACTACAGTGTTTAGTATTTAAAATTTGGTTTTCTCCATCAAGGGTGGGCAAACGATTGCCTATAACCGTTTATGCAATAAAGTTAAAGTTTTAAGCAATGACTCTATGAAACCATCGAAGCTCCAAGATAGTCTAAGATTATTTTCAATCAAACATTGAAAAAAAAGTAGCAGAAGAGACCCACCCTGCGCAATAAGTACGTTTCAACGTCTCAATGTAACAATGACGGTTTGAATGAATCTTACTATATCTAAGGGTCTGACTAATAGTTGCTAAGCAATTGCTAATGCTTAGCCAATGCTTCGGACTGTCAAACTGCATATGAAAAAACTAAAGTTTGACAGTTCCAAGCAATGGCTCAGGTTAAGCAACGACTATTAATCCGACCCTTACAATATCTCAATGCTTATAGCGAAATCTGGAAAACCGTACACCACCGTAGAACACCGCTGTTAAAGGGGTTTTAAAACTGTTCTGCACAAATCTCCTATTGGCGTACTAAAAGAATTCCTTTGAGTAACAACACTCAGTCGCATAAATACCTACGTATGGGCCAACTGGGCCATTGCCCAGGGCGGCCCTGGCCGGTGTCAAAAATTTCACTCTATTTACCTTACTCATTGATATTATGTACTAGTTGTTGCACTAAATTTAACGAAATACGGCCTGGGCCATTGCCCAGGGCGGCCCTGGCCGGTGTCAAAAATTTCACTCTATTTACCTAACTCATTGATATTATGTACTAGTTGTTGCACTAAATTTAACGAAATAGTTAACTTTACTTAGTAAAGAAGCATTATTATTGACATATATATGTTCGATTTGTTATGGACGAAGAAAAAATCTATTCTAAAGGCAAATCAATATTTAATGTCCTGAGTGATTATTTTAAGAAAAAATGGATTCGATTTACCAGGATATCGCCGGAGAAACATGGCAGGAGCATTTATGAGCTCCTGCCATGTCCGAACGATACCTATTGTGGCTATATAATATAATTATATCTTTAAATAATTATACCAGGAGTAACTGCAATTCACTGTGTCATTTACCGACAACACTTAGAGGTACTCTTACTTTACCTTTGAAGGTATGGTTGAGATTAAGCAAGTGTGAAACCACAGGCCACAGCTAATAACTTACATACATCACAAAGAATAGAGACGCCTTGATTATTAATCCTAACTATAGACGCTAACTTATTATACTTAAAATAGTATAGGAAAACTTGTGTAGAGTTACTGGGAAAGAAAAGTTTCTAAATAGCAGATAAAGTCTTCCTCAAGATTAATCTAGAGTCCTTTAAGCAAGGAGTGAATAAGTTTCTCAAGCAAACATAGTGGAATCAACCAGTACAAGCATCAGTGCTATTATTGTTTAAGAACATTCTTGTATGTTACATTGCCACTTACCATAAGGTGGATGTAGGACCTGTTCTGTTAAAAAAAAAATGGCACGAACTATGGCTACTCTAGATAGGTTCAACTTACTAAATTAATTACATCCACTGAAATAAGTGTTTCCACTCCCTCGATAGACAATGCAACATATTGACAGACTAAAGGCAGGATCATAGTCATTGCTTAGCCCAAGCCATCTTTTTATTATTTTTATGTAGGAAAATTTACACATATTACACACTGCTCACAAACTAAGCTCTAGGCTTGTACTGTGTACCTACAACAATATAATAAATATTATATTTTATAAACATCCAGATCATGGAAAACTGTACAGAAAAAGTACTGATTTTTTTTTGCCATACACCATCAATTTTGCAACCTTAAATGCAATTTGCACTAATCTTAAGGTAGATAATGCAACAAAAAAATTAAGCTGGTCTATGCACATTTTTATACCTATGTTCCATTAAATATTAAAATATCTAAGATATAAGTAAATAATCTAAATAAGTGGTTTTTAATGAAATAAAAAAGACAAATCTATCTGTAGGTATATTTTATTGGGTGTTTGGTTGATTGGAATATTTCGACCCATCAATTTATTGAAATAATTTTAATGAAAAGTTTAAACAAAAACAACCTGTTTTCCTTCAGTGAGTCAAATGATAATAATTTCACTCTTCTGACATAGTTACTATATGGAACCATTGTATTCAAATTCATTTTGTATAATATATATAATTTTATGTAGGTTTATGTAGCATGTATGTGCTAAAACAGACCTACTACTAAATGTAGCTGGCAGAACTTGTAGCTCATTATCTACCAGATATCTGGCACACACAGAGTTTGAGTCGAAAGAATTACAAAATCAAGTGCCATACACTAATAGTGAAGGTGGAAGGAAGGTAATGTAATCAAGAATGTTATACATTAATTCTAGTTGATAACACATTGGGCAGTGCTGGTTCTAGTACATGTGCATTTGTCAATTTTCATTATTTTTGATATGCAAAATATTTTAAAATGAGGCTAGTGCGAAAAATGTTTGAGGGTCCAATCTATTTTTTTAAATATGATATATTATGACTTATTAGTTTTCAGCAACCATATGATTTTTGGTTTCAAATTGAGAAATATAGGTGCCACCGAGCTATTTGAAAAAAAAAAAAACTCTCATTCACCATTTTATAGCTATATGTGGGTCAACAACCATTTCAAATGTCAAATATATTTGATACAGACAGACAAACAGATGGAATCATAACAATTCCCATCCCAATGTATTTTTCTATAAGAATATAATTCCAATCTTCAATAATCCTGTTGTTTATATTTGAGTTCTAATACCCTTCTTTCATTAAAAAAATAATAGGTAACTAAGTTTTTACCAGAAATAAAATGATATGGTTATAAAATAACTTGACCACAAAAATGTAGATGAGGGATGAAAAATAATGACAGGGCGTCCCTAATAAAAAAAAAAAAATAAACCAAGGCTAGCTAAACCTATGTTTTCTCTTAAACAAAGCAGGAAAACTATCAAATCACAATAATCTATAAATTAAGACGTTTTCTTCTGTACATTTTCTTGTCAGAAATACTGAACTTGGTAAGCCTGATGTTGTTGACAGTGGTCTCAAGACTTATGCTACATTTAACAGAATATAACCAAGCAATGGATAAATATTGAACCATGAAATAAACACAGTAGCAATTCTTAAGACCTAAAAGTAAACATTTAACTCTCTTTATATTTTTAATATTAACCTCCACTGTATTAATAAAAAAAAATCATCAACTAGTACACAAATAACATCAACAGGAGATTTCATATGCAGCTTTTAAGTAAGTATTTACATGTGTTCGCTGACCCCACTCTTTTAAACATTGGTTTATTTGGTACACAAAGCTTAAATTATGTTAACAAATATAAGTACAAATTATGGTATGGTAGTGTAAAGAAAAATATTTTAGATAGTTGAATTTAGCTATATATATACCTTTAAAATATGTTTGAGAGTGTTTGTATTAGTGTATTTTAGTGAAGGTAGGTGTACACAGTCTTGGATCCATGGGGAAGGGGAAAGGGATTTCGGCAATACTATAGTTAATCTACTTTTGTAATACAAAAAATCCTCTAAAAAGCTTGTCAAAAGGCCCTAGGGCCCACCCCCAAAATGAAAAAAAAACAATCCTAAATCCACCCCTGGGTGTTACTATGTGAGCTTTGATGTGTGGCATTCAATTCACCATGAAAAGGTGAGTTTTAATACTGCTAAATTCTACTAAATGAGTTGGATGTCAGCTTTTAACTTTTATATGCAAATCATTTAGTAGAATCAGGCTCCAATATTGTTAGAATTTGACATGACATTCATATGTCGCTTAAAATAACAAGAATGTGATGTTTTTTTCTCAGATTCCTTATAGCATATTTCTAACACTAACATACCAACTAGTAATATATAAAGAGAATGAGTAGGTCAATAACATCTCTATATAATCTCTGGATATGCTAGTAAAGGTCTCATTCTGGTTATTAATAAATATTATATTGATAGAGTACTTAAAAGTTATATTTAGTATGAAATTTGTTAAAGCTGCATTTTGTTTTACACAAGTTTCTTTACATCTATGTAAGGTCAAAACAATGTAGTCTAGCTTAGAAACCGGCCATGGTCACAAGTACTTACGCTAACTTTCCAGTAAGGTTGGAGCGCCGCCGGACGAACACAAAATCAATCCAAAAACAGCTGTCCGCGACTAATTAATAACTTCACTATTAGGTATTAGGAAAATATCTAAACTTTCACGCAAGGAATGCACCACTGTTACTTACAAAACAAAACAATTAGAAAATTTATCACAATAGTTATTCTCTTTCAAATAACATTTTTTCACATGGTGTTCACTTCGGTGTCGCACGGTCTTGAAACCCACAACACGGCACTAACCCATATTCGGGCACTGAATGTATATTAACTGTTTAATGAACAGAATTATTATCAATTTACGGCAGAGCTATACGTCCGTTCGCCGCTATGAAAATACAAATAAAAATGATTTTCGAAAGCGCCCAGACGTACGGTCGTGCACCTTTCGAAAATGTACAAAATACTAGCGCTTAGTAAATAGGAAAATCGATAAGGCCGCAGGGTTCTCACCGAATACAAACTAGAATAATAATTTATCAAAAAATGTAATAAAAACGACATTATTTTCTCGTGAGCCGTCACGAGCTGTCATAATTTTTCTATGTATGTAATACGACTGATTCAAATATAGGGATAGAATCGTATACCGGCTGTCTATTTCCTTTTTTTCTGAAATTCGTCGGTTAATATTACCTGCTACTGGAAAATGAACTCTATTGACAGTTCGAGTCAAGTTAAGAATTTATTTTTATTAGCGTAACTCGCGCGAAATAATGAAACGGATATGAATTTGTAAAAGTTACAAGCAATAGTTAATGAATCGGAAAATTCCAATAAAAATAGTGGCGAACGACACGAGGAGCCCGTTCACAGAAGCGCGAGCAACTGTTTTCGAAACGTTTGGCCGCCGACGTCATTTTTGGCGTATTTTGAGTTGAGCGTGAACGGAAAAACTCGAAACCGTTCGGCGGAATGAACGGGACAGATATTTAAATGCAAGGGATTTAAAACCTTATAGTTTATAGGGTTATGTCTATTATATATTTCAATATTTCATGAAACCATCATGGAAAATTGTGATGTAGTATTTTGAAGTTTTTATAATATTTATATCTATAGGCACCTAGAAAGGCTGGCTAGTTACGTAGCCTTGCCTTGTGAACTGCTGTTTTTCTATAATAGACACAGTCTTTGTGTGCGTTGATTTTCTATAGGTGTGTGAAAAATATCATATTTATAGGGCATTGCATTTGTGTGGAGTTTTGAAATAGCTTTCGATAAAAAGTATAGGTTGTCTGTACCTAACTAGCTGCTTTGTAATCGATAAGTCTAAGCTATTTTAGAATTTTCAGAACGTTAGCTCACCTATCGACCTATTTAACTTTATTCTAAAAGGTATAGGTTTTTACTTAAGTTAAAATAAGAAGCACCTTTAGGTAGGTATGGGGTACGTAGGTATCTAAAACTAATTAGATTACCCGTTTATTTTAATTATTTTACCTACCTACCTAGATACTTAGATCTAACTAGATTATTCTAATTTACCTGGTTAGGTAGGTAGGTATGGATAATCAAATTATTAGGTTTAGAGGTTTAAGAATATTTGCCTAAATAAAAAAGTAGGTAGGTAACAAATCATGATTTTTAGGTAGGTAAGTAACTTTTTACTTACCAAAGTTTAAACCAAGTTAATCGAGTATGTGCTAAGCTAGCAAGGACTGATAAGAAATACCTAATCAAAATCGTTGTAAGTATATACATAATACCTATACAGTAACTAATAAATAAGTGTTCTAAACCCTAAACCTCTTAGAGACGGGAGGAGTGAAGTAGAGGTGTGGTGAAAACTCCGTACACTCATACTTAATACATACATTCATACTTACTTACCTACTTATTGTTTGTTTATAAAACCTACATAATATTAATAAATTAATTAATTAAATATAGCTTCCTACGTAGGTAAGTCGCGTACCTACCTACCTAACTATTCTATTTTTAAACATAGAACTGTTTAAAATTCCGAAAACTTGTTATTTCCTTGTTCCAAAAACAGACAGACTTTTTATAATTATTTTTGGACTTTTAAATCAAACTGTTTCCATTTGGTCTAATAAAAAAAACTTGTTCGTTTTTGAAATTCTAAAATTAAACTTGTTACCGCGCTTGGGCGCACGAATTTTTAATATCATAATAGGTATCTATATCTAGCTGTAGCCGACATACATGATTTAAAAACAGATTTTTGGACTTTTAGTTTGATTTAAAAGTCCAAAAATCTGTTTTTAAATCATGTATGTTTCCATTTGGTCCGAAAAAAAAAAACTCTATTTTCAAATTCTAAAATTAAACTCGTTAGGTACCGCGGTTGGGCGCTCGAATTTTGAATATACATAGGTAATATCTATAGCTGTAGCCGACCTACACGATTAAAAAAAATAGATTTTTGGTTTTAATACAATATTTTGTAAAATGAGGTTTTGTGCAAAGTTACAGTTCAGTCAGAAAATGATAGCAGAATTTTAGGGTGGTGATCAAATAAAAAACCTAACCTATATTCTAAAAAATATATTTAAGTAACCGTTTTTTTTAAATAGTGGTACCCATGTAGACTCATATGAATAAATACTCCAAAGTAGAAAAATAATTTAATTAAGTTGTACCTAAATTTTTACGAGTACATTCGCTAAAGTGAAATGGCATTCTCCTTTTCAGTTTACTTTTTTTTTGTTTTTGTAATAACTAGCATCGAATTTATGTTGTACATTATTGTGTTATCTATACAATAAATGCCAATGAACCCTACTCCTTTCCGTTACTACTAGAATGTTAACAAAATTTATAGTAAAATAACTCGTAATGCTAGGAAATAAATGTTAATTTTCTATGGATATCGTAAACTATATCCCGCCCGCGTTCGTTCGCGGCGCGTTTCTTGTCTGACCAATAAACAGTTAAAAAATAAATAAGGGCAAGAACATTTTTTCGAAAATGTTTTTTTTCCTATATTGGATATACTTTAAAGCTTTTACAAGTAAGGTAGAGTACGAGTAGACACTGTTTGTTATCAATAAGTTTTTGGACAAACTATAAGTTTATTGTTACTTACCAAAGTTATATTGTTATATTATACATATAATAATAATAATATGTAGGACAAATTACAAATATTGCTCTGGTCACAAACTAAGCTCTAGGCTTGTACTATGTGTACCAGAAGCAACGATATAATACATATTATATTTTATAAACACCCAGACCATGACAAACTGTACAGAAAAAACGTACTAATATTTTTTTTTGCCATGGGTGGGAATTGAACCCACGACCTCGATATATATCATCACGGGTGCCTTACGGCGCCCGAGACCGCCTAGACGGCCCCAGGGTACCCAGCGGAGGGGTTTTAATCCCACCTCGTCTTAGCCGATGGTATTGGTATGAGTCTTCACCGAACAAGTGGCTAGCTCGTCGCGATGTTTTGAATAGACTCAATAATTCATCTATAAACAGTTTCACAAGTTGGTATAGTGAAACCGGGACCGACAGCTTAATGTGCTCCCGGAGGCACTATATACACCGGGATTCGAACCAGGAGGATTTGTTATATTATATTTGTTATGCATTGTTACCTACCAAAGTTAAATTTAAACATTCAAACGCCGCGACGGAACTAGCTGCCACCTATATATTTTGATATTTGTACAGATTTTGATCGAATGCCCTGCGCGAACGCCTAGTCGCGAAGTTTACTTCGAACAAGTGACGAGCTCTAACTCAATATAATAAATAATTAATTTTATTATACCTATACAACGAGGCTGTACCATCATAAACACCGCAACGAGTTCGCCACTTTTTAGGTGTTGCCTCCGAATACCATCGGCGAAATGGGGATAGGTTAATCCCTTCGCTGGGTTCGAGGCCGTTTAAACGGTTCTCGGGAGCCAAAAAGGCACGTGATGGTATTTATTTATTTATTTTTATTCAAAATACTTTATTGCAAAAAAATTCAAAATAAAATTGTACATAAGCGAACCGCCTTAGGCATTTCCTATAAGCTAACCTTTGAGAGAGTAAAAAAATAATATTATAAGTATTTATTTATTAACTACCTACATACTTTCATATTGTTCCTGGTCATAATAATCTAATAAAAGCATGAGAAACAATTAATATTTTTATTATAAGTAAAAAAAATAACTGTACTCACCTAAAATTTATATAGCTGTGGGCTCAATGGAAAATTTTTACTGGTATACTTTACTTACACATACCGACCCAACGCCTAACTGATTTTTTTTAAAAGAGCGTCTGCGTTACTGTCTACTTAAAGTACTTATATGGTTGAGTATTCGTAGATAACTATAATAATGCATTTCTTGGATATTGAATAAATTTCATTTATAAATAAGAAAATATGTTTTCCAATGTTCCGTTCAATTTATAAGTATTAGCTAAAACTAAAAAGGGTTTATTTCTCTAATCATGGACTTTTTCTACAAGTTTTCTACAAGGTAGATAAAGGGTCACATTTCATAAGTTTTTGTACCTACCTTTAGTGTTCAAAATATTTGCACAAAGTGAACGAGAATTTACAAAACAAGAATTTAAAATACTTTGAAAAACCAAAAAATATTCGAAAAATAAAAACCAGTAAAAAACCCATTTTATTTTAGGCAACTAACTTGCGGTAGCGTTTAAAAATAGAATCATTAAACGAACGAATTATGTATAAAAAACTTTACATTCTATTTTTGAATTTCGAGGTCGTTTGGTAGGTTTTTTGTTCATTTAGTTTTTGGTACTATCTACGTCACTACGGCAAAATGACTAATGTAACTATGAAGTTAAATCAAAGTTATCACTGGGCCGTTAGTATGTCAGTCGATAACCGTGTAAAGGACCACATTTTTTTAATAATTAGATATATTTAGCCAGGATTTAATATCGAGGGGTTCAAGACTTGCTCAATTTTCTGCATTTTTTTGCCCAAATTGGTAGAGAACAAAAAAAAATCATATAATCCTGTGTAGTGTAGTTATCCATCAATAATCATAATAATATACTATAAAAGTCTAGCTAGATATATTTATCTTACGGCTGAACACATCAAGCGCTAACGCCAGATGTTTGGACATTTTAGACGTCATAACGGACTTCGGTGGTTTTTCTTCTGCTTAGAACCCTGTGAGAGCTGCCAGAGGCTCTACCATGGGTTTGCACATTGTAGAAACTCATCATTCACTTATACGTGTGAGCAACCTATAGGATGGCTTTATTCAATACTGTTACCAAAAATAAAGCGATCCTAATGCGCAAACCCATGGTGGAGCCTCAGATTTATATTTATATAAATATATATATATTTAAAAAAAAAAGAAACCTCCTATCATAATTATTAAGGTTTACATTTTTAACATAATATTTAAGGTGTACATTGTATGTACGTTATCATTTATTTTTGTAGTTTTGTAAGCAGGTATAGAAAATATGGGTGTTACCCAATTATTTTTTTTAACGTTTTTTAAACTACCTATAATTGTGGAATCGGACCGTAAGACTAGATACAAAAACTTTGCTGACTTCTAAATGCACTTCACCTTCAAAAACGAAACAGAAATAGAATAATTTAAAACACCTATAGTCAACAACGGTTGGCTATAGATCTTACTTGATAGGATAAGCTAACTGGCCATTCTCCTTTATATATTCGATACTAGCTGCCTATCCCGACTTCGCACGGATGTACCTATGTGACCAAATCTTCCTCGTTATTTTTACTACTTTTTTCACAAATCAACAAGGTAGTTTTCCCATAGATTTAGCAAATTATAACAACAATTTTATGATTTCTCCAGACAAATTGATTAATCGAGATAACATATAATAGAGAAAACAAAACAATGTAAGAAAGTAAACAACCGAACAATCAAAATTAATCTGTCAAAATTAATTGAAGCCCCTACTACTACTACTCATACTGTCTTCTGTCTCACCTCACACAATAGGTCAATGTTTACAGAAAAAAAAAAATGTTAATTTTTGTTATTTTGTAATTTTTACAAAATAAAATCCTGGAGGGTCTCAAAATCATGACATTTGCTTTCACAGCAAAGTACCGCTGTCTGAGCCATCCCCAGTAAAAAAAAATATTAAATTTTATCTTTATAGGTAACTAGCGGCGGCCCGTCCCGGCTTCGCACAGGTTTGTATAACTTTAACTATATGCTCAGCGCACGCCACGGAAGGCCTCAGAAACGATACTTTTCCCCCGTTTTTAAAACATTTTTGGTTACTGCTCCACAACTATAGGACCTAGCGTGATATTATATAGCCTATGTTACTTCTGAATAATGCAGCTTTCTAATGGTGAAAAAATTATTGCAATCGGTCCAGTAGTTTTTGAGTTTATTCATTACAAACATACAAAAATACAAATCTTTCCTCTTTATTATATTAGTATAGATTAGTATAGATTTTAATATTTTGATTTTTATCTTTTTAAATTTTGTATTACTGCCTCCGTGCTCTATTCCACCGTTGTATCCGGGCTTCAATTCCCACTGATGCCAAATAATATAAAAAATCTGTACATTGCACCGGTTTAGGTACGTTCGTACTATTACCTTGCGGTGCCTAAACGGTCTGGGTACCATCATTTTATTTTAATTCATTTCTCGCCTTAGCCGATAATAGACCAAACAAGTGGCAAGTTCGTTATATACCTACTTATTAACAGATTCACGAGTTAGCATAGTGAAACTGGAACTTACAGCTTAACGTGCTTTCCGAGTAAATAAAATGGTCAATCAAATATTATCAAACAAAAAACAAATTCTATAGTGGTACATGGGACTTTGAAAAGCTGTACCTACTTTGGGTACTTGTACTATTATTTGTTCTGTGCTTTGGGCTAATATACTAATCAAATCGAACATCTTTTCCTATAAAGCCATATGAGCGCAAATGAAAAAAAATTTTGGCTTCCCCATACCAATTGGTCTTTTTGTATGTAGATGTTTATTTTTTCATATGCGACACATGGAACCATGGGAAAAGTTCTATAAGTTCGAGATTTTATTTTGGTTCACCTTTTATGGAACCCTAATTATTTATATAATACCTATTTACACATAAAGTTACCCCAAATGGGAATCAAACCCAATAAGACCTCAACACAGAACCACTAAACAACGAAGGCAAAATTGAAACTAGTAAATGTAGTAGGTATAATAAATCTTAAAGTATAAAAGCGAACGAAGCAACAAAACTGAAAAACCCAAGATGAAAAAAGTTGAGAAAAAAACGAAAAAATATCGGGGCGGGGGAGAACCGGGTGGTAGGCGCCAAAAGGGGAAGCAGGGGGGACTAACTTTACGGGGAGCGTTTCAAAAATCAATGCTTTTTGTGTACATGTGTGCCGTTTTGGTTTTTCTGAACGTGTCTGAGTGCTTTTTTGTACGGTGTCCATATATTACCTTTTTTATTTTTTTTTATTTTTATTTTATAGGGATAAAATATTCGTCCGATTTCATTAATCGAGTTTTTCGTTTAATGTGGTTCAGTCAATATAGAATACATAACATAGTGACTTTGGTAGATTGTACTACCTGGTGGTGAGCAGACCTACAAAGTCTATGAATGTGGTCAATCAATAATTGTTCTTAAATAATATTGATCGCTCCCACTATGCCGACTAAATGATGCGATTACGAAATGGAGGGTGACAATGACGAATTTACTTTGACTAGTATATTTTATATACTCGCTGCCTTATCGTCAATTCAACTACCCATTTAGTAACCGCACCCTGAAAGGAGACTACCACCTCGACAAGAAATCAATGCAGTAGTCTCCTGAATCGGTGAACCCACAGACAAGCTAATGTTAAAATAATCAATTTGTATGGATAATTTTCATTTTTTCTAACACAGTTTACCTACTAAGCCGTAAGCACTTTTTAAAAATTGTAATCTATTGAAATTAAATAAACGATTTATTTATTATTTATTGCAAAAGTTGTTTGATTTGATGAGTAGAACCTCTTATTAGCCCAAAGTACAAGCTTACAAAATCATCATGTAGGTGTACAATCAATGGCAAAGTAAAATATACGTTTTTAAAATAAATTGTCCCTTAATACAAAGGCATAGAGTGCATACCTTGCCGTTGACTGTACGAGTATAGTCTCTACTATCCCAGGTAGCATTTTGACGTCCCTATGACGTCAATTACGTCGAGAATGACACTAAGTTGACGTCATAGGGACGTCAAAATGCTACCTGGGTAGTATGTGACGCTTCTTGACTTTGACTGACGACGTGTTTTTAGGGAATTACAGGTCACTAGAGTTATTATGGGTAGAGTCTGCTAGAGACAATCATACCGACGCGCCCCATCAGTTTCTTAGGACGCATTTTGTAGCACCCTCCTCAGTAACATCTTCAATAAACCGAGTTAGATAAGACTGATGAATTACAATGCCGTTCTTCATTAACTAAATTAACCTGTAACCTATGTATGGTTTTGGGACTGTATCTGGACATTTCAACTTTAGCAACGTTGTCTTTTTTTATAGTGCCTCGGAGAGCACGTTAAGCTGTCGGTCCCGGTTTCACTATACCAACTTGTGAAACTGTTTATAGAAGATTAATTCAGCAGTAAAAAAGATATACATTATACATATCATCACGGGTGCCTTACGATGCCCGAGACCGCCTAGACGGCCCTTAGGTACCCAGCGGAGGGGTTTTTAATCCCACCTCGTCGTAGCAGATAGCTCGTCGCGATGTTTTGAATAGACTCAATAACCCATCTATAAAGTTTCACAAGTTGGTATAGTGAAACCGGGACCGACAGCTTAACGTGCTCTCCGAGGCACTATAGTGGTGTTGTCAAACAAATGTACATAATTTTTTTAATTAAAAACTCATTGGTACACACCGGGATTCGAACCAGGGACCTAAGTGTTTTTAAGTCCAAGGTTTAACCAACTAGGCCACCACGTATATAACCTATCACGTGTGGCTCTTAAACTCAAACCAACTCGTTGATTTGACGATGAAGAAACGAGAATAAATTATTACAATAGACTCATACCTAATGCAAATTCGTCGTTGCCGCCGATTTCGTAAGGACATCGTTTAGCCAGCATAGTGGAAGCGACCAATATTGTTAAACAACAATTTATTGATCGACCCCATTGATGGGATTTGTAGTGTAGGAAAGGATGGTGAATTAAAGTAAGAAATAGAAAATTAATAAAAAGGTTTATTATTTACACTACTAAGTCACTTCCTACATTTATTTACATTGTTAATAAGAATGAATAAAGAATCACATAAAGGATATTATTAGGGAGCGCGAGGACATATTAAGTAAAGGTTTTAATACGTTAACACTTGGGATAAATATTTTGGTATAGGAGCGTGTGTTGCCTATAAGAAAATGCAATGGACTGCTAGGGTCGCCGAGCTACTGCGGGAGCTCGGAAAATAACAAAAGAATAAATAATGTTCTGGAAGGATTTGAAAATTTTGACTTTAGTTGAAAGAAATCGGGTTGTTCTCGTTCAGGACGATTCTCAAGGGTTGTTCCCATTGAGGTGTATTTCCCTACAGTAGGTCTGCTTAACATCAGATAGATACAAAAAAGCCACGTGATGAATAAATCTCGGATTACATCTACTATTCGGAAAACTCGGAAACTCTAATACGAATATGTTAAAAAGTGGCAAATACTTTTAACCGTGGTAATCGTAATGTCAATTTTCTTTATTCTTACAAGAATAAAGAGCCCGTTTCGCAATTGCATTGCCTATTTAGCCGGCATTATCCAAAAAGCATGGCAGGTAATAGCTAATTTTAATCAGAGAAAAACGGCTTGCAATTTTTTCATTCGCCTATTTTTTTATATGTATTTAAAATCATGCCCACCCTAGCGTCTGGCGCACATCAAAATTATATAAAATTGAATTTGAGGGCGTATCCTATCCTATCCTATAAAGTTGCTTATTATTCGTTGAAATTGGAAATATTTCAGATTTTCCCTAAGTATAACAGTTGTTATGAATGTTCCATCAATTTATTTAGTGTTATAGTTACTTATAAGTACGGATACTTATGTAATCTTAGGCTGAGCTTTTTAGGCAAATTCTGTACATATACTAATGGTTATGACAGCCTCCGTAGACTAGTGGTTGCGCCTTTGGCGTTGTATCCGGAGGTCGTGGGTTCGATTCCCACCCATGGCAAAAAACATTAGTACGTTTTTTTCTGTACAGTTTGTCATGGTCTGGGTGTTTATAAAATATAATATGTATTATATCGTTGTTTCTGGTATACATAGTACAAGCCCAGAGCTTAGTTTGTGACCAGAGCAATATGTGGTAATTTGTCCTACATATTATTATTATTATTATTATTATTATTATTATTACTAACCCCTAACAACATTTTATTTAGATTTTTTGCAAATTTCATTTCATTGAGTTTTTTAACTAAATTAAAGAAGACTAAAGTTTTTATTTTTTTGGTTAGATAGCTATAGACCGTAGACCGTAATTTTTTTTTAAATCATTTTTGCATGTGCGGAGAACATGTTGATCTGTCGGAACCAATTTCACTATACCCACCTGTGAGTGAAATTTCTTTTATAAAAATATGTAGAGAAAACGCCGTGACGAGCTAATCATTTGTTCGGTGTAGGTCCAGAATGCCGTAGGTCGGGAATAAAACTCCTCAGCTGGGTACCCTAAGGCCATCTTGACGGTCTCAGGCGCCGTAAGTATATCGCACCTAGTTCAGGGGGGTTGTGGGAGTTTGGAGTTTCAGCTATATAATAATTTATCTGAAAGCACTTGCGATGCGATGCAGATGCGGAGATAGAGGACACACGCCTTGGGAGAGTCCTATGTCTTGCAGTCCATAATGATAAATATGAAATACTGGAACTGAGGCTCTACCATGGGTTTTCACATTGTTAAAACGTATTTCAATACGTATACGTGAGCAACAACCAATAGGATTATTCAATCCTGTTACCAAAAATAAAGCGGCCCATATAATACCGGCGCAGTAGAGCCTCTGTACTGTATCTTGGTGCGGTTACGAAATAAACGATACGTAGATTATGAATGGATTGATCAACAACTATCCAAAGTGGAAAGTTATATAAAAATAATAGTCTCTCAACTCAACTAATTTCTCAACCATGTAAAATTGTCCTATACGAATAAAACATTGTATATACACGGGGCCCCAAAACTATGCCGCACAAAGCAGAAAAAAAAGAAAAGTACCTAATAGGACTCTGTAATTAAATAAGAAACATTTCATTAAAAAAATCACATAAAGTTGGTAAAACAAGACTTACTTAATATAAAAGGAAAATATTTCTTACTCAAAATTTTACGAGAATATTTCATGGAAAAAGATAAAAAATTTACGTCTTCGCGACTGCGCGTTCCAAGATTTATGTAAAATTTTGGAATCAATAACTTTGGAGCGTTGAACGAAGTTTTTGGAAAAGGTTTTGAAATCAATATAAAACTTTTATTTAAGGATTTTCCTATTTGATTACTGCAGATGTCTAATGGCCGGATTAATAGTCGTTGCTAAGCAATTGCTAATGTTTAGCCAATGCTTCGGACTATCAAACTCTCAGATCAGTAAAGTATAGGTTAAACTGCATATGAAAAAACTAAATTTTGACAGATCCAAGGAAATGCCCAGGCTAAGCAACGACCATTAGACTCACACCTTCCTTGGATTCTAATTTGCATTCCAGCAATAAATACCTACAATGACCTACATATAATATAAATTATTTATTTTTCATAATTGTCTTTTATCAAAGTAATGACATTTTTTTTAAATACTTTTTCATTTATTAACAGGTGGACAAAAATAAAAATAGGTATAGGTATCTCCCACAAGTATTCACTAGAATCTACAGAAGTATTAATGGCCAGCAACAAAAATAAATTTTAGTAACACTATTATTACTACAACTGCACGAGTATATTAAAATATACATGTAATTACGACGAATTCCATTACGAGTATAATAAAATATATACTCGTAATGCAATTCGTCTTTGTCGCCGCCCATTTCGTAATGTCAACATTTAGCCGGTATAGTGGGAGTGATCAATATTGTTTAAGAACAATTATTGATTGACCCCATTTGTAGATCTGCTCACCACCAGGTAGATACAAAGTCACATGCCGTGCTACAATAATAAAATAATAAAAAACTGCTACTGTTTGATATTAAAAAAAAATACCTATATTATTAACATATTTAAATAGCAAAATGCAATTAGAGCACCTTCTCCGAATAAAAAGAATATAACTAAATATATATAATATTATTAATTTATAGTTTTTAATTCGTCATCTTATCATTAATTTTGCGATTTTGTAATTTGTTAGTCGTGTACTTCCACGTGTTAAAAGAATATACTCAAACATTGATTATTAAACTTAAGCTAAGCCCTTTTACGTTATGTTTGCGTATAGCGCCTTAAGAGGAGTGTCTGATGAGGGCTCTTCGATGCTCATGCTGATTCAACTGCAAAGTGTTACCTCTCCCCGCGCATGACGGTGAGTCGGTAACGCTAGCATACATTTATGTAAATCTTCCCCCGACCCTTAATAGGAGAAAGAGCACGTATGAGATTATTCCTACAATTTAGGCAGCTAAAACTACTTTCGGGCCAAAACTTTAAAAGATTAAAAAAAAATGTTCTCATTTTATTAGGGAGAAAATAAACAATCACTGTATGTTATCCTTTTTTTTAATTTTCAGCCTTGATATTTCATAGGAATTATTTTAATGTGAGGTATTTTTTTGCGAATTTTTTCGAATTTCGGGGGTTGATATTATTTTTCCTACACCAAACTTTAAAAAAAGGAAAACTTACGAGCCTAAATATAGGTCTTATTTATTCTCTCTCTTACCAAAACTCATAAAAATCGATGAATGTTTAGTGGGGGTAATAGTTAGGACCAAAAGATCGTGAATGTATGGGAAATGTTTGATCAGACTCCGCTCTTAACGCGTACGTTGACCGCTATAATATAAAATTTTAATTTAACGGCCTTCTTTGTGCGATTATGTTATTTTGGTATCTATTTTTAGAAAGTCAGTTTTCAAATTAGTTTATTTTTAGAACGTGAGTATACGTTTTATAATTTTATTCTGAATTCAAAACCAACTTTCAAATTATTTTGAAATAGGTATACCTAACTATATATAACTCGCATCAAAAAATCATTTAAAAGTATTTCGAAATGTGTAATATTAACTAAATGTTAAAGCATTGGTTACAATGTTTTGCTTATATACTATCAGTAGTAGTAGACAATAATATAAATATATATTTATGGATGGTATATTTTGGGCTTTGTACTGATCAATCCCATACTTTGTAGAGATCTTTAGTCACAAATGAAACAAAAACTAGTACCTAAGTACATACATACATACATATCTTCACGGGTGCCTTACGGCGCTGAGGGGTTTTAATCCCACCTCGTCGTAGCCGATGGTATGAGTCTACACCAAACAAGTGGCTACCAGTTCCACAAGTTGGTATAGTGAAACCGGGACCGACAGCTTAAAGTGCTCTCCGAGGCACTATAGTGGTGTTGTCAAACAAATATACATACATTTTTTAATTAAAAACTCATTGGTACACACCGGGATTCGAACCAGGGACCTAAGTGTTTTTAAGTCCAAGGTCTAACCAACTAGGCCACCACGTATTATATACTAGTGGCCTTATTCATAAAAAACTTATTGAAGCCTTGAAGAACACTTTAGTTATGGAATGTTTTGTCTCTTTTACACATATTTATTTTTGTTGCTAAATAAAAGAGACAAAACCTTCTATAACTAAAGTGTTCTTGAAGGACTCAATAAGTTTTTATGAATAAGGCCGTAAGTAAGTAGTACCTAAGTAGGTTCCTAATAATACCTATATACATACCATCACGCCTATATCCCTGGAGTAATCAGAGAGAAATGTACGTCACTTCGCAAGGTCTCTACTTCCCTAGCTTCCTTCCTCCACATCCATGCACCGATTCAGACAGGCGCGCCTGTTTTCTAGACTGCGCATTTGTCCTTTTTTGTTCGTAATAAAAATAATAATAATAAACATGGTGGCCCAGTTCTTTAGACCGTAGATTTAAAAACACTTGATTACTGTTTGCAAACCAAAAAAAAACTTACTAATAAAAGCAACAAACTTTTGTTTCTTGAAAGAATTTCTTTGGGCGAGGTGCTGCAATCCCATTACCGTGCTGCAGCGCGCGAAGGGCTAACCTCAGTTTTAAGAAGAAGCCTTGAAAATATTTTTATACATTACAGTGAAATCGATTTATTTTATTAAATAACATTTATAAGTAACTAAGAAAACTTTGTTGAAATCGTTTTCTACTCTCAATTTTATTAGTTCCACTTTTTGCCGCGGCATTTCTTTCGTGAAACTGTACTATTATTTCTTCTGTGGTAATTTACATAAAAACGTCCAACTCTTGTTGGACAAGAAGTATGTATTTTTGGTTGTACCTAACTTTAGTCATAACGTTATTTTTATTTATTTTTCTATTTCAAAATTCTAATATTTTTACCTGATCTCGGTGGAAAAAAGAGATGAAATACCTACACCGATTTTTTTTTCCGAATTGTAGTTATTTACTTTTTTAATTTGGAAAACTCCATCAAAAAAATATGTAATTTAATACATGCTTGTCATGTGTCAAAAGTGAGAAAAATTACCACTGACTGTAAACTAATTCTGTTAAATTAAAATACATTTTGTAAAAACAACTTCTTGAGTTCTAATATTAGAACTCAAATCCAAAATAGCATTACCATTAGAAATAAAAAAGCAGACCGGTTCGCAAAATATTCCACGGTAATATTAGGGTGACCAAAGATTGAGAAAAAAAACTTTTCCCGGCTTTTGAGGTTCTACCATGGGTTTGCGGATTGTAGAAACGTAACGTATTCATTTACGTATACGTGATCAACAACCAATAGGATCGCTTTATTCAATCCTGTTACCAAAAAAAAGCAATCCTATAGGTTGTTGCTCACGTATACGTAAATGAATACGTTACGTTTCTACAATGCGCAAACCCATGGTAGAGCCTCTGATCGGGCCCGTTTTGCACGGATTGTCAAGTAAACAAAATTTTTTTTTAACCAAGGAAAAAAAAATAGTTACCTTACTAACTATTAAAATATTATAAATCCATATAATATTTTATTAGTTATGTATCGTAACAGCTCTTTTCGCTGCTGTTACAATACCTAACTTTTGGGAAATAACTAAAAAACATTCTTTATTTTGGACTTCTTTTATTGGGTTTATCTTCCAAAATAAATTATTATATATTATTTAACACAAATTAATATGTAACCTATCTTGAGCGATGCCAAACTTTTAGACTTCGTTTACATGTCCGTGGTCCTTCAAATTATTTAAATAAGGAAAAGTATTTATGAAGATTATGGTCAGCTTTCTCCAGCCAGTACCATAGGTAGCTTCGTTCGAAATAGGGGGTTACAGTATTATTTTAATAAAATAACATTACAATGACAAATACACATAAATTAAATAATAATAAAAAACTGTCTTGTTATACATATTCCACCTCTCCGAATCTCTCGTAAACGATTTATAAACTAATTTACGTATTTATACATTTTTGTCATATACGAGTGGCATCATAAGCGAAGAAATATTATTATGCTTTCAAACTTTATTATTTCTGACTTGCAGCACATAAATTATTGCAAAACCGGTTACTTAATATAAACAATACGTTTTTTTGATATCGCCGCGGATATGTTTGTAGAACTATCTATCTTTTCAACATTTGCTATTTTAATAGTCTCCGTAGACTATTGGTTGCCTCTTTGACGTTGTATCCGGAGGTCGTGGGTTCGATTCCCACCCATGGCAAAAAAATATTAGTACGCTTTTTCTGTAGTCTACAGTTTGTCATGGTCTGGGTGTTTATAAAATATAATATGTATTATATCGTTGCTTCTGTTACACATAGTACAAACCTAGAGCTTAGTTTGTGACCAGAGCAATGTTTAATTGTCCTACATATTATATTATTATTATTATAGACCAATTTAACCATTCATTATGTTTAGACGCTTGTGTTCGTTAAAGATCAAATATTATTTAATTTTATTAAAAATATATTGCCATTTAGTCATCCACCTGTTCTCCTCAACACCCAAACATTTAGTCCGGTCGGTTTGATATTAGTTTCATATTTAATTATTTTCTCCTGCACGAAATTAAATTGTTGTTTTTTTTTGCCTTTAAAAAAATCCAATATCATGGTCGCCGTACTTTTGCCTCCAAATTGACACGGTACCGTTTTTTGACGTAAGCAAGACAGGTTTGTTCGCAGCATAGAAAGTAAAACATAAATAATTGCATGCCTACCTCGGTCGAGCTATAAATAGAATATAATAGCTTTACAGAAATCTATTTTTATGTTGACAAATCTAAATGTAATAAATACATAATGATGGTATTTTTTAGCTCTAGCTAGCGATGCCTAAGTCAAAACATTTACTTACTATGTTTGAGAATTCATTAAAATTTGTCGTTTTAAAATACTATGCTATTTTATAGTTGTCACAAATAATAATTTCAGTAAATAAAGGCAAGAATAATATTACTATTATCTCTCTATTTATACCTGTCAGATTTATGATTTTTGGAACGCGGACTTTTGAGGGTTAGGAACACCTGTGAGGAACACGTAACAAAAAAAAACTACATACCTTACGGCCTTACGGCGCCCGAGCCCGCCTAGACAGCCTCAGGGTACCCAGCGGAGGGGTTTTTAATCCCACCTCGTCGTAGCCGATGGTATGAGTCTACACCGAACAAGTGGCTAGCTCGTCGCGATGTTTTGAATAGACTCAATAACCCATCTATAAACAGTTTCACAAGTTAGTATATTGAAACCGGGACCGACAGCTTAACGTGCTCTCTGAAGCACTATAGATGGTGTTGTCAAACTAATGTACATATTTTTTTAAATTAAAAACTCATTGGTACACACCGGGATTCGAACCCCTGACCCAAGTGTTTTTTAGTCCAACGTCTAACCAACTCGGTCACCACGTAAAAAAAACTAAAAAGGTAGGTATTATACCATTAAATCTCACTAGATTTGGGTGGCCGTCAGTCTGTCTTAGGAGCGGATGTATTATTTAGCTTTACGGAGCTTGATTTTAGATATATTACTTGAAAATAATTATTGGACTCGGATGGAAAAGGATCCGAGTGACAAATATTATAAAATAAAGTTGGGACATTTTTGATTATACTTAATAAAAATCGTATAGGTAAATTAAAATAAACACTGTTTATACGTTTTTATATTTTTTTACTAGACCTTTTCACTTGAGTACCTATTTAGGGATCAATCAGTAGCCCTAGTGTGAGTTTTTTTTACGTTTACTTTCGCGTTAACTATACTACTGCGTTAACATTTTGACCAATCACACGACCGCATTTCTAGTTCTCAAATTTCCGCTTGGAGCGCTGAACCATTTCCCATACAAATTTTAGTTAACTCAAACGCAAAGTAATAGTTAGAAAACCCACACAGACCATGCAAGGTTTTTAATAGATACCTATGGGTACATAATATGTATTTTAAAATATTGACAAGAGCGAAACTTCTCATCTTGTCGGGTATACTGGTTGTTTTTTGTCACGGTGATAAAATGTTTATATTTTACCTATTCTATGATGAAAATAATGAAACACGTATTTTTTTCCTTTTAGTGTCGCCTATACAAAAACATAAAGATAAATAACTTAAAGTACAAAAAAGATCTACAAATCACGTTAACTTCCATAAAAAAATCACAAATTAAACCCTATCACTTGTCTAATTGTGTTTTACTTGTTAGATACGAAGACTATTATGTATTTGTAGGAGAAATTTTAAGCATTAATAGACGTTTGTTCATATAATAATTTATTTTTCAGACCTTTTCTTTTTGAAGAAAAAAAAACACTTACCTACCTTTTTTATTTTAAAATGGATTCTAAAAGTGATACTGGAGGCATCAAAAAAATATTATCATTGTTAAAATAACATCCGTATATACCTACAAGATCAGAAGTTTTACCTGTTTTTTTTATATCGAACGGTACAGTCGAACATATAAATGATATAGATACGTAATACATTCCATAGGAACAAAAAGTATTTTGTTTCGTAGTAAGACCACATTTTATTTATTGTTTACTCCATTATTTTTCTGGTTCATAACATTTGAAAAATGTTTGCACTATGATTCTTACCTCAAAATATACGACCGTTGTTTTCGCACAGGACGTCATGAGTTTCCGTAGTGTAGCGGTTATCACGTGTGCTTCACACGCACAAGGCCCCCGGTTCGATCCCGGGCGGAAACAGTTTTTTTGTAAGTTCTTTTTTTTTCTATCATTATGCTAATTATTATCGGGCCCTAGTTTATTTTATGTAATTAAATTAATTAAAGTATTTTAAAAAAATAGGTTATAATATTGTGCAAATAAACGAGACCGAGGTAATTGAATTCGGGCGCTGCTGTAAATAGCTAGTTATATTTTCTAATATAACCATGTCTTTGAACCCCTCGTAAGTGTATAGAAATATAAACCTAGAATAACCTTAATCCCCAGGATTCAATTAACTCACAACCAAAGAGGAAGACTCTTCAAGATCAATATTAGACGTGAAACGTCCACTTTCGCATTATGTGAATCAGAGATAATATAAAACAACCTAGGTCACGGGCGTAGCCAGGTGGGCAATTCTCGCGCTTTCGACATTCATCTCGATTCGAGATTTTTAAACGAAAAATGACTAAATATGCCATTTTTCGTTCAAAAATATCGAACATTAAACGAAATAAATAATAAATATTAATTAATAAATATACAAATATTGAAGGAAATATGTCATTTTTCGTTTAAAAATCTCGAATCGAGATGAATGTCGAAAGCGCGAGATTTGCCCACCAGGGGGAGTTTAGTTCCCCCGAAATCTATGAAAATAGATAAACTGTAACGGGGAGTAGGCAGGGTGCGGTGTTGGAGGGTAATGAAGGGTACTCGCAAAATTATTATGAAGACGTAGGTATCTCACTAATTTAAGAGACATTATATGCGATATTGTGACGACGGCGTTTTTTTTTCATCAAAAAATCTGGACTACATAATAGGTGATTATGTGAGGATGGCATTTTTTTTTTGCTCATCAAAAATTTGGCACAAGAGATATTTACATATAATAGCGATGTATTGTGGCGATGTCGTTTTTTTTTCTCTTTTTTTTTGCCCATTACAAATTCTGGGCAAAAAATAATACAGAAAATTTAACGAAGCTTAAACCCCTCCCGATATTAAATAAATCCTGGCTACGCCGGCCGGTGACCTAGGTAAATAGTACGTATCTCGTAATTTATTATTTTATAAATTCCTTAACAGCAGTACCCCTAATGTGAGTTTTCTAACTATTACTTTGCGTTTAAGTTAACTAAAATTTGTATGGGAAATGGTTTAGCGTTCCAGGCGGAAATTTTGAGAACTAGAAATGCGGTCGTGTGATTGGTCAAAATGTTAACGCGGTAGTATAGTTAACGCGAAAGTAAACGTTAAGAAAACTCACACTAGGGTTACAGGATATTACTTTTCTCAGTGGTCACCTTGCCGCGAAAGCGAGGGTTACGGGTTCCACTCAACAGGTTTTTTCAAAGCTAATAATCATATAAGAATAATCCTAAAAATTTAAATATATGTAACAGTAATCTTTTTAGCCTCTTTTTTTTGGCTTATATTATTATAAAAATATTTTTTTTATATTTTTTATAGGTTTAGGTAAGTACTGACTTGACTTAAAATATTTTACAGTCCTATAAAGATATTGAATTTGGCTCAGTGTTACCTTGCCGACTGCTGGCAAGATTACCTAGTCAAAACACGGTGCGGATCAAATTGGGCGACAAAAAAAGAAATCCAAAAATTTTCCGTCCGCCTCGCCTACTTCACAACTCGCCGGTAAAATTCAAAAGGTCATTCGCGTAAAAAACAAACAAACTGACGCAATTCCGCTTATAACACTTTGAATTATTCGAAAGTCATTTTTTTTTTTAATTTCATGGTTGATTTTGTTTTGGAATTAGATTTTTTGAACATTTTTTTTAGGTAGGTATAAAATCGATCGGTATTAAGTGGTACCTAACAAACAAAGTTTAATTACCATTTAATAAAAAAAAGGTTGCTAGCTGAAAACTGTTTCAGAAGCGTTCGCAGTATGTAACTCTGCATTCGTCTGTTCGTAAGGTTAACTTGAAAATCTTATGATGTGTTGGTTTACGGCAACCTATTTAAAACATGGCACACATCTACACTTAGCAACCTGAGGCTCTATATAGGGGTTTTGCCATCGTATTTTATTTATTTATTAACGTTTATTTATCGATAATTACTAATGATATATTAATCGACAGCCTCCCTAGACTAGTGGTTGCGCCTTTGGCGTTGTATCCGGGGGTCGTGGGTTCGATTCCCACCCATGGCAAAAAAATATTAGTACGTTTTTCTGTACAGTTTGTCATGGTCTGGGTGTTTATAAAATATAATATGTATTATATCGTTGCTTCTGGTACACATAGTACAAGCCTAGAGCTTAGTTTGTGATTAGAGCAATATGTGTAATTTGTCCATATTATTATTATTATTAATAAAAAAGTTAAATTAAATTTGGTAATATTGTCATTGGTAAATAATGTTGTCATCTAGGGAAAGATTATGAATTTGTAAGATTGTAGGGAGTAACCTCTAAATCTACTGAACCGGTTTTAAAAAATATTTTAGTAGCTGAAGAATGTTGGGAAAACAAGGATTTTTTCCTTTTGAAAGCTTCCATTGCGCTTGCGCTGCGTAAACGGTTAAAGTAACGCAGACAGTAGCGCGTGTCAGCTATAGTTGGTAAATAATGACAAGTATGCATGGCCTTCGAAGAATTAGATATTTTCCACTTTTTCTCATCCTAGGCTAATATCTTATCCATGTTTTATCGCCCGTTTCTCTTTCCATTATCAACATTATCGTCCTCATTTTCCGGTTCCATCCCTAGAGGTCAGTGTTTTTGTCTATTTTCTCTTAGCATATGTCCTATACTTCTCCGCTTTAGTGTTCTTACTTTTCTTATAACATCTGTTATGTTTGTGTTCTTTTGTTAAGGTCTCTGCAGTCGACTTGACGCCCATACAAACGTAGGTACCTCCAATATTACAACTTGGCTGTTAGTCGCAAGTTCAACTATTATTTTTATTTTCGTAATTGTAAGTAAAAATATAATTTAGAAAAAAAAACCCAACACAGAAAGATTAACAAACTGTAATCGAGTACCTATCTATTCTGGTGCGAAAGCTCATTTTATATGGAGTAGGTACGCTAATTTCGCGATTACGAATGTGTCCATTAACTAGCTCTACCATGAGTTTTTGTTTACTGTGTATACTAAAGTCAAGTAACTATAGAAGACAGATTTAATTGGAAAATAAACGTAAAAATAATAAAACGATGCTATTGGTTAATCCCTATCTATAGTAGAGTTAAGTATCGCTTTATTTTATTCTTTTAGTAGAAGCTAATTTAATTAACTTAAAAAATCATAGTAGGAGCCTCTGCCCCCCCCCCCCTTTAATTTTAAGAAAAACCGAATAAAAAATAAAAAAACTACAGGCTCTGAGTCTCTACCATAGGTTTGCGCACTGTATTAACGTAACGTAACAACCAATAGGTACGCTTTATTCAATCTGGTTACCAAAAATAAAGCGGCAAACATGGTAAAGCCTCTGGTGATAAAAGAGATTCTATTGGTGATTTTTTTTAATGGGCTCAGAAGTTATTGATTTTATTGAACGACAAATAGTCCTAGTCGTAAGGTTTAAATGAACTTCCTTTTTATGCATAGCTCTAGCACGTCGGTCACCTGATTTCTCAATTAATAATTTACCCAATAAGTAGATTAGAAAATGCTAGCATCACGTGACCAAGAGCCTAAAGTTTCCACTGAAAAGGTCAGTAATTAAAAGTGGTCTGCGAGCTGGAAATATTTACCATGTTTTAAATTTTGTGCTTTAAGAGCTGCGGCCCCAGAGGAAACAGAGGTGAGCTGTAGATTTGATGAAGCTAATGTGTTCGTGCAGGTGGCGTCCCACACTAACGATCGGCCCCTACACCATATTGAAATAATTGTATATACCTATCCAAGCCAGGAAATGGATTCGCAAACTTGTACGTATAAAAAGATTACTTACTCGATCAATTTATTTTACCAGATTTACTTTAAAAAAAACTTTTTTTTTACATCACTGAAAACAATATTTATATAGTTTTTTTTTAACGTTTGAGTTCGCGAATCCATTTCCTGTGCACTTAAGCAAGGCCATTAGACATATAGCCCTGAACTAAGCTCTAGACTTGTATTGATTGTATCAGAAATAACGAAACTAATTCATATTTTATAAACACCCAAATCATCACATATATATTTTGCCATGGGCGGGAATCGTACCTGTTATTATTGAGTGGATTAAAAAAAGTAGAGTACTTATATTTATTTAATATGATGTAGGAAAACCATTTTTTTATAATGACTTTATTCGAGGCTTAGGTTGTGTACATACAAAATCCTCAATAGTACCCACGACTTTCGGATACAACGCCAAATGCGCAACCATTAGTCTACGGAGGTGGTCAATGAATACACTTTGCATGTTACTTTAATTCAGGAGTTATTTATCTCACCTGCCGTTTAATAATTACATTGAGCTTGTGACTGGCATATAATATAGTTCTATTAGTTAAACATTTTTGAGTGTATTCAGTAGTTTTTGACTTTATGCGGAACAATTTTTTTTTTTTTTTTTAATATTAGTAAAATCTGAGAAAATTAGTAAGTTATTATATCTTTTCAAACTAGAGTCCATTCACATTAATAGGTACATCGCCGAGTACATCGGCATCCGAATCACCGAGAAAAGCACTTTGCCAACTCGTCTCTTCTACTGCCGTTTGAAACGCAGCCACTGCTTCCTCTGCGTCCTTTAAACGTTTACCTCGAAGTTCTTTTATTTTCGGGAATAAATAAAAATCGCAAGGGGCTATACGGCGGGTGACCAGTAATTCCACGTGTGCGACGAGGCTTTGTCGTGGTGAAAGAGGTCGTTTCTCCCGAACTTTTTTAAAGACAAGTGGCAAACAATTGTAGTGTAGCACTCTGCAGTAATTGTTTTTGAGCTTCTAAAACAATTGTCGCGTAATGACGAAGAACGAGGCCACCATTTTTTTCCCCCACACTTCGACCTCTCTTCACTTTAGTTGGCTACTCCTCGGAAGGAAACGCCCACTGAACAGACTGTCTTTTAGTTTCCGAATCATAACAGTAAATCCAGCTTTCGTCACCCGTATCTAAATATGTCGAACACAGCATTTGAGTCACCTCCGTTAAATCTTTGAAGCATTTCCCGGCACCAATCAACTCGACAGAGTTTTTGGGCCTCGGTCAAATTATGGGGTTCCCACCGGGCACAAAGCTTCCTGACCGCTAAATGTTCATGGAGGATTTTGTGCACTGACTCATACTGATGCCTAAGCTTGTCCGAATATGCTGATAGGTCACTCTTTTGTCAGTATCTATCATGCGCCGCACAACACTGATGTTAGCTTCAGTCGTCGCTGTAGAAGGCCGTTCCTCACGTAGATTATCGGTGAGATTAGTGCGGGTACGTTTAAACTAATTAAACCAGTTGTAAACAGTGGCACGAGATGGGGCATCGTGAAAGACCAATCGTCATGAAGCTAAAAAAACGCGCCCAGCGTGCCAACCGTAGTCTTTTATAGCTTTCTTGTTGACTTAAATGACATCGATTCTTAGGTATAATTTCTCTTCTTTATTTTTAACATAAAAGTTATTAAATTTTTGAAACAATTTTAGATTTTTGTATTTAATTAATGATGTGTATTTTTGTCTGTTTTTGTGTACCTATTACCACAGAAGAAATAATAGTACAAGTACAGAAGCTCAACTCCGAAAGATCAATTAAATAAATAGCTACTCCTGCACCGACACAATAAAGCTCAGTTCAGATCGCACAGCGCTAATGGCCTACATTTATATTCATCTAAAGTTGCCTCTCTTTCTATCGCGTCATTCTTTACTTTTCTGGCGACGTTAGGGTTGTCTTTTTTAAACAAAACCTAGGTTAGGTACTTAGTAGTAAGTACGTAGATCATAAAACAATTTTATTTTAGGATGTCTGCTGCATAGGTAATTTAACCTAAGGAGATACGGAAGCCATAAGGCACACCACATTGTCTATGAAACTAAATATTGCTTTTCGTGTATAGGCACAAAATAAATTATAGTAGGTACAAGTAGTATAGGTAGATTATGTGAAATGAATAGTGCGAATAATACCTTTAAAGGAAACAGATTGTACCTACCTACTAAGTTGAAAGAAAAACTTACAAAAACATTGCCTCAGTATATTTGCTTAATAATAAATAACATAGGTACACGTAGGTACTTAATTGGGCAAATAAATAAGTATGTACGAGCAAGTATGTATGTTGTCTACTTATCAAAACTGCATAATATTTCTAGTAATAGTTAGTTCATGGTAGTGACAAGCACTATTACTACCTATACTTATCAAACAAAACTATATACTATAGTGATTAAATATCTAACAATGTACGTGATAGATAACTATAACAAAAGACAACATTTGGTACATAGGAAAGGTTTAGTGTACCTGCCTAATAATAACCGTGGTGGGCGTGGATTTATTTACCTTTTGAGGTCCTTTGGAAGTATGAAATACGTAAGGTCCGGATCCTTGTTACTATTATTTAAGCAACTCACACACACAACAAAATATCGCGACGAGGCGCGTGAGTATCACACAAACGTGCAACTCGGCCGGTGCGCGGCAGCCCTCAAAAATTTAACCCATCCGGCCGGGTACTTGCAGCTTCATACCTAAAGCGCGAAGTGGAAAACCCCTGGTATAACTATAAGGAAAAATGTTTTTGTAATTTGGTTGGGGCTGATTTCTCATGAACATGACCTCTAATAAAAAAAAAATGACATCGAAAATCATAAAAATTATTACACGAAAATTTTCTCGCGTTAAATTCATGCTTACGTGGCAATTTTCAATTTGCCGCCAAATCGTAAAACAAATGATTGAAATACATATCGATAATTTTGGCAAAAAGTTTATTTTTTTTAATTATATTGTTTAAAAGTGGCTAGTTCTAAAAACATTAAGTTTACCCTACATATAGATATAAATTAAACTAACGCTTGCGGCTTAGCACTCATTAATAAAATAATACGAATGTTATTCACCAAACGATAGGGTCATACATATTTCTTTTAAAATAAACGGGCGGGTGAAACCAGGGTACAGCTACTATTTAATAATTAAAAAAATAACCTTTAAAAAAGCGGCCCCAGGCTAGTGGTTAAGTCACTGCGCAACTGATAACAAAGTTAAGCAGATGACAACAAGGCAGGTCCTGGGATGGGTGACCGCTTTATACATCGAGGCTTTACCATCATAAACACCGCGACAAGCTCGCAATTTGTTAGGTGTTGCCTCCAAATACCATCGGCGAAATGAGGATGGATTAAAAGGCACCGGTGATGTTTTTTATTTTTAACCAATAAAATAAAATTTCAAATGTTGCCATAAATAAAAATAAAACAAATATTTATATGTACATATTTTATTGTTGTTATTAATATGTTTAAGTAACAGTTTACACTTTATAGGAAGAAATATTTAAATAACAAATACGGTGGAAAACAAAAACCAACGGGAAGCTGCGGTCACTATAGCATAGAAAATAAATAATGGACTAAAAACATTTTCATTTATATTTTATCAATTTTCTTATTGTATTGTAAAAATGCAATATAAGTGTATTTAAAATTAATAAACACTAATAATTTTGACCACAACTTGAAATTAGCTAATATACACAACATTAAGGCACATTTGATATATTTGAAAAGACACAAATTTTGCGTTTTTTTTTAAAGTATTAAATTTATATATAAAATTTGTATGTTTTTCACAATTTTACTATCATTAAATAACATTACTATAATATCAAAATGGATCTAATTTTATAATTGACACAAAACGAATCTTTTCATAACATATTTTTTTATTGTTGGCAACACTAACAATTTGACCAACATAAAAATACAAACAAATTCCTTTATACAATATTCCAGTAAAAAGGGAAAAAATGGAATAAGTATTATTTTGTGATGACATATCCTACCTAAATTCACTTTGCAATAGGTAACAATGGAGACTAAATTATATACCCATTAAATTTCATTTACAATTTATATTAAAAAAAAAACGAGATCGATATTTTCAGAATCAGAAACAATATAAAATAAAACATGTAAAATATTTGTTATAAAGAAATGAAAATATTTTTTTTGACATTTTTACTTGCAAGACGTAAAAAAATACCCATTGCAAAGTGATAAAACCTCATAACTGTAACAGCTCTTTAGGGCCGGTATACCAAAGCAGAGGCCAATCACCATTGGTTGGTTTTGTACGACGTTTCTGGACACCGGCTCTTAGACTAGGCGTATACCAGCTAGGACATAAGAGCTTAAAGACCTACGTGATTTTAGCAAAGGATTTTTAATCGACTTCAAGAAAATAGAAGCCCTTTTCATTCAATTTTCAGTTCAAAACTAAATCGTTTAAAAAAAATATCTTAGAACTGTAAGAGTGTATCACCAAATTGTTGACTTATTTTCTCAAGAACCGATGATAGTCTTTCGGAGCTATTCTAATCAGAAAAACTACACTCAGTGTCTCCCAACTATTTGTGTCAAAAATATGGTGTTGTTAGTTTAAAAATATAAGGTAAATGCAATTATATTACTAATCAAATTGAGAGTAAAAATTTGTGATAAATACCTATATTACCTTCGATATTAACAAGTGTATTTTTTAGTTATCTTAATTTTTTTTACTAAAATCTATGGAATTGACCGTGAAATTATGTAATAAGGATTCTGATAAAGTCCGATGTATACATATGAAGTTACGGTAGTACGTGGTACCGTAATCATATGTACGGTAGGTAGTAGATCTATATAACTTACGGCAGATCTACCGTAATTACGGGTTGGAGACACTGACTACACTACACACTAAAGCTGTTTATATAACTCCTTTTCGCCTGCTTAACATTGGCAGAATTATGCATAAAGCGAAAAGCCATTATAGAAGAAATAAATAACAGGATAATCTTTATAAATTTGAATATTTACAGTTACCTAGATTAATCGGGTACTAGATAAGCAAATATGTATGCGTTCCTCTACATAGTTGAAAAAAAAAAATACTTTGCTAAAATGACGTAAATCTTTTGGATCTGGGCTCTTAGACTATTACCTAATAAGACTCGGTTAAGATGAAAAATATCATTTGACAGCATCGATAAATCGTCAATATAGACATCGTATATCAATTTTATGCATGAATGCGTCATTCATAAACTTTACTTAGGGTGTTTACATAAATGTCGTCGAACGTTATTTTTTATTATCATCATCATCATCATCCAATAATAATTTCGCAAGCAAATTATGAGAATATACTTAATGTTAGCACAAGTTCTAGGAATGGGGGAGTTTTGATGGTATGGTATAACCAAAAGTTCTAGGAAAGATCTCATGGTATAAATCCTTTTTTTTTTAAAGATTTTATCGGTTTGCCTAAAAAACATTTAATATTTCTTTGGAACACGTCATTTAGTGACCAACTGAATTTCGTTCCAATATACGCCTAGAATTTAGCAACGTCGTTTATTACGCTAAAGTGTACGATAAAGGACGCATGTAGTGTATCGACTCCATACTATTTATCTCTATCGTTCGCAAACTAATATACTGCAGATTCGGTCGCATGCCAATTCCATGCGACCAAATCAATTGTTTAATAGTTCGCGAGTGAAAGAGATAAAACGTGAGCTGTGATCGTACAAAACTCGTCCTCTTTCGCGTCTGTACTTTATCCTTAAAGCATGTCGTTCTATTGTTACCTAATAAACGACGTCGCATGTTTTTATCAGTATTTGGTTGTCTAATAATCGTCCATATCGTAAAGATTATCGATTTCTTCGTCGTCGAGTTGCATCGATTGGAAATCGACCTTGTAACGCAGGAGTCCTGTGAAAAAATAACAAATATTAACACAAAAATCACGTAAAAATAATATTATGTCTAATTACGAGTTTCATAATTGCTTTTTACGAAAATTACGTTTCTCTTTTTAAAGTATTAAGAACTAGCGGCCCGTCCCGGCTTCGCACGGGGGGGACTTAAGATCAGCGCACGCCACGGAAGGCCTCAGAAACGATACTTTTCCCCCGTTTTTAAAACATTTTTGGTTACTGCTCCACAACTATAGGACCTAGCGTGATATTATATAGCCTATGTTACTTCTGAATAATGCAGCTTTCTAATGGTGAAAAAATTATTGCAATCGGTCCAGTAGTTTTTGAGTTTATTCATTACAAACATACAAAAATACAAATCTTTCCTCTTTATAATATTAGTATAGAAGTATAGATTAGTATAGATAGATAGGCCTATATAGTACAATATGCACATTCATAAGTACTTTAAACGCTACGAAGTTTTCGTACATTTTGACGTATTATATTTATACGATATTTGCGCAATTAGTATTGCTTACAGCCCGTAATTAGACATTAGATGACAAAAAAAAGAAATTTCTTTTTTTTTTGTGATAAAGTGAATATCGGTGAACTTTTCGGATACTATCATTTTGTATCTAATTTTAAAACTTGGTGATTTCATTTTCCAACTAACTGGATTCCAAGGGGATCTAGAAAAATAGCTGACAAGCTTAGCGCAGTTTTCAGTAATAATTTATTATGCAATTTTCATATTTAATATTATAACAATACACTTGTAATCCAGCTGGTTGGACAACAATCTTTCTGAATCGAGGAATAGTCTGCCCAATAAATTGTGGTAAATAGAAGACCATAACACTACTAGTAGTTTTTTTTTTCATAGTGCGTTTTTTTAGACATTCAGATATACATATAGAACCAAGGGCAAGTGTTGGGGTATGAGACGTGGGTATTTTAACATTACTAATTTGGAAGGTATTTTTCCCATGGAACTGTGGGTTGTACTTGGGCTCTACTAGAGCCTCATATTACAACCACCAAAAATCACCATGTACATAGCTTCTAACTGTATATATCTATGTACCAACAACAATACAATGTAATGATAATACCTATTGTAAAGTGACTCCCCGTACTCATATAAACCTTAAAGGTTTTCGAGTATGGGTGATTACTAATATTTGTGTATATGTAATATGTAGTAAGCATTACTAAAAAAATAAAAACTAAAGTGGGTGATATATTTATCGCAAGTTAATTGGTATAGACTCTATACTATAGAGAACAGTAAGGTAGGTAATACACATTGAACTAAGAGTTTATATTAGGGCCGGTACCCATTAAAGTGCAGAAGAGAGGTTAAATCGCCCTATAGGATCGAGTTCCGAACGAAGAACGGAATCCTATTGGTTGATATAACATTTCTTATTTGGTGTACCTTACCCTAGCGCCACGCTCAAAGCGAATTCGCTCGCTTTAAGCCGTTTTGTGGACGTTAAATGTTGAACACATACATTTGTTTTGGTCGCTCGACGTGTTGCTGCAGGAAGCATAGAGCGAATTTATTTTGAGTGTGGCAGCTCGAGACTACAAGGATTACCTACCTTGCTGACCATGTTAAATTAGCACTTACATTAAATAATAACACAAAACATTACCTCAATCCAATATCATGCATGTAAATAACTAAAGTGCTGTACATAATATATTAGTAATACCTATCATTTTATGGTGCATCCACACCGCAGTTACATTTCTTACAGAACGTTTTGTTATTGAAGCACGGCAGGTTTGACTTTATATCTACCTGATAGTAAATGAATGGGGCCGATCAATATGATGAAGGCGACAAAGACGAAATTGCTTTACGATCTTTTTAATATTCTCACTGCTTTATAGTCAATTTCCAAAACTCAAACCGTCTGTTCGGTAAATGCATAGTGAAAGAAGACTACCACCTCGACAAATAAAATCGATGCTCCGGTGAACCCAAAGAATAAAACCGAAACATGATTATTCCACGAAAACTGATAGTGACGTCATCGCGTCAAACGTACTCCGTTATACACAAGATTGATAGATCGTTTTGATGTCGCTAATTGTCTATAGGAAATATTGTAAACTAGCTGTGCTCGCGACTTCGTCCGCGTGGAATAGTTATTTTTTTATCATATAAACTTTCATCCCCTATTATATCCCCTTGGGGGTAGAATTTATCAAAATCCTTTCTTAGCGGATGCCTACGTCATAACATCTACCTGCATGCCAAATTTCAGCCCGATCCGTCTAGTGGTTTGGGCTGTGCGTTGATAGATCACTATGTCAGTCAGTCACCTTTGAGTTATATATATTTAGATTATTCTTTAATACATATTTTTTGTGTATCTTGAACCGTTTTCACGGCGCACGCAACGGAAGGCTTCAAAGATGAAATAATTTCTCCCGTTTTTTACACATTTACCACTATATCTTTGCTCCTATTGGTCGTAGCGTGATGTTATATAGCCTATAGCCTTCCTCGATAACTGGACTATCCAACACAAAAAGAATTATTCAATTCGAACCAGCAGTTTCGGAGATTAGCGCGTTCAAACAAACAAACAAACAAACTCTTCAGCTTTATAATATTAGTATAGATTTCATTTAAATGAACAAAGCGACATTTCAAGGTACCGGTCGGTGTTTAGCCATGCGTAGTACACCTGCATTGTCTGATAAAACCTGAAGACGTCACTATCAGTCCTCGTGAAACAGAGTATAGGTTACTAGACGGTGTTCCATAGACTTCCCTCCTACCTAATATATGTATACCTTCATATATTGCTGGCAACATTCGATTACAAAGAGTTATTGCCGTGCAAAGTTTTTTTTTTATATGTAGGACAAATTACACATTGCTCTGGTCACAAACTAAGCTCTAGGCTTGTACTATGTATACCAGAAGCAACAATATTTATTAGTGTTATTTATAAATACCCAGAACTGTACAAAAAAACGTAGTAATATGTTTTTGCCATGGGTGGGAATCGAACCCACGACCTCCGGATACAACGCGCAACCACTAGTCTACGGAGGCTAGTCTGTCGAAGTTATACATTATACCTAACGCTCTGCAAAATAGAATAATAACTGCAGTGTGGACGCAACATACATATTTAATACATAACCGTGCCATAAAAAGCGATAACTTCAATAAACGCCTATATTAACTTAGTACCTAAGAATCGCAATCCTCTGGACTACCTCCAGATTAAAGATGTTAAAGAAAATGCAAAGTTATAAAAATAATAGTGGAAACTGTAGGTATGGATGGATCATACGACTTTTTAATTTCTATTGTATATTATTTAATAGAAAGGCAGTGATTGTGTAGATGGTTTGAATATGTTATGTTTTCTAGTAAAATACAATTAATGGCATAAAAAAAGTTTTTTATAACACCAAACTTACATGGTTTTCCCAAGGCATGGCACTGGTTGTATTTGGATATATATTTTTTTGCAAAAATGTGTTTTTTATATTTAATATTTGCAAATAGTTTATTAATTAATATTTATTTTATTTTTGATTTTTTTAATTATTATTATAGTTTTAGGTACATTTTATTTATCAATTCGCTATGGGAATATCTACACATTTTGCAATGCAAATATATAAGTTATTTTTGGGCTAAGTATTATTTAATTATTTTTAAGCCAGGTCCTGAAGGTAGCATTTTGATGTTGGCGGCCTCTACAGGGCAGACAGAGACCTAAACATTTATATCAAGATACTAAATATATCTAAGGTAAAACAATTGGACAACAAAAAACAATAAAAATATACATTATCGTTGCAAATCTTTATACTATAAAAAGCATATAATTATATACACCCTGAAGTCGTGTGTTTCCTTACAAAATAACTTAAGTATAATAAAACTTGGAAGTCTTCCTAAATGTTCACATTATTTTTGACTGCAGGAAAAATATCTGTTATATAAGGTGTAAGCGATTATGACTGTATAAGAATCATCATGACGCCAGAAATATTTTGTTTTCTTCACAAAAACGCCAAATATATATATATGAATATACGTTTATCTCTATACTTATTTTTTTTTTTTAGAAATTTCCATGGTTTTAGATGAACAGTTTTGACAGCACACAGGGATTTCAGACAAACAAAATCACTATAAGTCCAATATGGCGTCTAATGACGTCAACATTAATATCAAATCATCTGCCGTTAACACGCTTACACCGATTCGGACCGCATTTGTGAGCGCTGCAATGGGTTATGAGCCGATTGGGACCGCAGTCCTAAGTAGGTAACATGACATGTATGGAGTAGGTACACAATTTTTTAAGCGACTATATCTGATGGGAAAATTCACACTTAAAGTATGAATAAATACGAAAGCGCTGTAACACACCTTATTTAGTAAAATTACAGATATTATTTATCAAATTTGATGATGAATTTGATTGCTCATACTCATTAAAATCTACATATAGATAATAGTTTTTTTTTTTTTATATTTTCGGACAAACTGTCAAATGTGGTTGCCGCCATGTTCTGTTCTCACTCCTTAAGCCAGGAAATGGGTCAAAAAAATCACTAAAAAGAACATTTAGATGATTTTTGGCGTTCCATTTCCTGTGCACTTAAGCATTATTAGTTGTTATTATTTTTTGTTTTGTATGGCAGGCGGCCATCTTCTGTTCTCATGTTTAGAAAGGCGATTTTAGGCCTTAGGGCACTCAGTATTTTATTCATAATTTCACATGGGAATGGGATTTTTTATTTTTATAATTATTCATTCTAAGTGATGATAGGCAAGAATATAAATTAAAAAATGTGTGTATATCGGTACATAAACTGAACATTATTATTTAAATGGTATATATCATAATATGCGTTCTGAATTATACGATACTAAATACGTTAAAGATTTGCATATAGCGCCTTATACATAATTCGTTTTCGTAACGTATTTCGTTTTTATGTAATATATGGGCCCGATTACATTCTACGAATATAAATATTAACAATACAAAAATGTTTACAAAGGCATCAATCATAAATACTTTTAAACATTACATTTAATTGTGTAAATATATAATATATCTTTTATTGCTTATCAGTTTTAGAATTTAATAACTTATTATATAATTCAAAATTTCAACATTATAAAATATATATAATATAATATGTATATATTGCAATAAATGTAAATATTTTATATGTATAATAATATTTAAGTAGTAAGTATGTAGATAAATATAATATATAAAGTTTCTTTTCAACCTGTAATATAAATATATAATATGTTATTTTATTCTATATTGAAATGGAATTAACACAATATGAAGGAATTCATAGAAATATTTGGTTACAATGAAGAGATAAGCGGCATGTTACTTATAAGTCAAATCGGACCACACTTTTAGAGAAAAATTAAAAGCAAAAAATTATACAAAATTAGAGTTGAAACGAATCATATTTTAATAAAAAAATATACTTTTGATTTTGCTTTAAGATATTTTAATACTATTAAGAAAACACACGACCTTAACACGCTTATGTCTAGGCACACTAAAATCCAACAAAAGGAAAATAATATTTTCATCTACATCTAAGAAAAACGTTACAAAAACACTTAAATACATATTTTTTTTTAGATCTGATTTAGGTACCTACATTTAATATTGCAGTCAAAAACAAATATATTATACTTATATCGATTAAACATTATTGCACTCATTTTTTTTTATTTTTTTTGTATTTTTTTTTCTAACTTCTCTTTAAATATAATATAAATAGAAAATTACTATATTATGTTTTTTATAATGTTTCTCTAACAGAGGTATATTAAATTTATATTTGGTGTATATGAGTTTAATATTACAAACCGTTTAAAGTATAATTTTTTTTTTTTTACTTATATCGCCTAAACTAAATCGTTTCTTTTGGCGGGGAAAAAAACATGTCGCCATTTTGTTTCTGCTGTGATGTTATACGAATAGTAAATGAGCGGTAAGTGTATAGGATTTTCGTTTGTTCACTATTCAAATGGCGTCACATATAGAACATGGCCCGGGTAGTATTAAAGTTGCAACTTTAAATCTGAAAATAAATTGGTAAATTCCGATTTTTTATTATTTATATTTTAGTAAAGTATTTTTTATAGTCACAAATACATAAATTATTTAGAAAAAAATATAATATTTATGTGTTAAACGCGGGTAAACGAAGGCGTTTTATTAAATTATATAGGTACTTACTTAATTAATATCCCACTTATTTTTAAAAACATTTTTAGCATTTTAATTAAAGTAGTATTTCGTCCTTTTCTTGACCATGAAAATCATTTTTAACAGAAAAGAGATAAAACACAATTTTCACTAAAACTCTCAATAAAGTTTTTTTTTATGAATAAGAGGGTGAGTAAGTTCTTTAAACATAATGTTATTATTATTAATAAAAAAACTAAATTAAAATTTATTTTTAAACTAGAACATATTTTGAGTTAATTAATGTCAAAGTTAATTATATTTTAAACGGTTTGTATATTTTATCCTTAAAACTATAGCATTAAGCATTTGATCCATTTGCGGGTAAAAAATGTTCCCTATATAAAGATTTGCATGTCTTGGTCAAAATTACTCGCAAACCGATCAAAATTTTTATATTTAATAGAAATCTACATAAGGCATACGGAATTATGATTATCTTTGGTATTTTTTTATTATTTAGGCTTGGCACAACTCAACAGTTATAAATACCTAGCTCACCCGCGCAACTTCGTCTGTGTAACTTTAACCGTCTACGCAGTGCACGCAAAAATGAAAACATCTACCCAGTTTTTGCTACATTTTTCATTGATGCTCTGCTCCTATTGGTCGTAGCGTGACGTTATATAGCCATCCTAGATAATGGGCTATCCGACACTAAAATATTTTATAATTATTTAATATAATTCGAACCATAAGTTCCTGACATTAGCGCGTAACTCTTCAGTTTTATATATTAATATAGATAATACTTTCTTCGAAGGATACAACTATAATCGCTAGTAACTATAGTCAGGGATCAACCAATATGACAGGTTTAATTGAAAAATAAAGCGACCCTATTGGTTGATTTTTATCTATAGTTACTAAGGACAATAGAAAAACAGTAAGCAAAAACATACGGTATAGCTACGGGTCAGCACGCAAAAAATTACTCTTGTAAATAAGATCTCACATAGCAAGCGAGTTCTTATTTTTAACATAAAGCAAAAACTAGCGTGGTTGACACGTATGAATACCGTAGTGAGCTTTTAAAATAATAATGGCCTATAAATCTGTATGTCGTATATTAATGAGCGAAAAAAACAGCACGTGTGTAGAATCCTGTGTGGATAGTTTTTCGCAGAAATTTTGTATGACACCTTTATCAAAAATATGTGTTTTCTTTGTTATATAAAAAAACATATGACTAATAGTACCTTTTTTCTAACGGCAAGCAAAACTATAAATTTCCGTTGATGTTGTTCATTCCAGTAATGTCAGATTAGGAGATTTACTAGTGTTGCCAATTAAAAAATACTACCTTTAATTGTGTTTCACTTTATTTAAAACTATTGAACTGTGCCAATGTTATTAAAATTAGAATATTAGAATTGTCACTCTATTTATTTACTTTACCAAAATGTAAATTTTTAGTAAGTATGTATACTTAAATAATGTAACTTAATGGTATTCTTTTATCACAACCTAATCGTTTCGATACATTTATTAGTCAGTTATTTTATTTGTATTTATCTGTATATTGTTATATAGATTTTTTTTTATTTTAAAACCAATTTGTATGACAACTTAGGATCAAAATAAATCTGCAATGTATTATATAACTAATCAATAAATTATTTGTCATTGTAAATTACAAATGTCACTTATATGCAATCTGGAAAGGTCCAGGCCCTTTTACTTTTTTCTTCAAGAAGAGTGACAACCCTAATAAAAATAATAATAAAATATTTAAATTAAAATGAGACGCGAATATGTTTTAAAGGATAGCCACAGATATCGCGTCAATAATTTAAAACCTTTCGTAAAATATTTAGTCTCATAATTTCGGTCATTTTCATCATGCAAATAAAGATTAGGACGGTTTTTAATTACTGCTCTTGCGTCCGCCATCTTGGATGTGGTCCGATAATGATTTAAGAAATATTGCTATGCTAAGTCGGATTGTATTTTAAAATTTACTTAATATTCAAAGTTTTTAAAGGCAGATTTCGTATTTTTTTATTATTATTAAATACAAATAATTTTATCCATGGCTTTATTAGGAATTTTGCAGCAAAAAAAATTTTTTTTATTAAGTTGTTAAAACTTTTAATGAACCCTTTTCATACTGATCTCTTATATCGTACAAGGCAGTGAAATATATTAATATTATTTAATTAAAATAGCCTGCTTAATGAGAATATAGGAACATTAAAAAAACATCTTGGTTGAATTTGTTTGTATAAGATGTATTGTAAGTAGGGATGGGCAATTGAAAAATTTCATTTCAATGAAATTAAAAATAAGTGAAAAATTTCAAAACTCCTTGAAAAATTTCAAATCCAGTGAAAAATATTTTTGTTCTATTAAACACCGAATTTTAATGATTTTACGAATGTATTAAAGTTACTTCCATTATTTTGTACTAAGTAAATATGTTTTATATTATGAAAATTCATTATTTAAATTATAATTGGAGTTTATTGCGATATTGAAAAAAAGTTAAGAGTCTTGCTTTTTGGACATAGCTTGCTTCCGCTAAAAAAGAAAAAGATATTTACCTATATATTTTTTTTTTGTTGGGACACGACATGTGACTTTGTATCTACCTGGTGGTGAGCAGACCTACAAAGTCCGTGAATTCAATGAATACTTTGTTCTTAAACAATATTGATTGCTCTCACTATGCCGGCTAAATGATGCGATTACGAAATGGGGGGCGACGAAATGCATCATAGAAAATATTATCAATGATGCATAACAATACTTAAACTACTACGGAAACATGGTCATACTTGAGCAGGCCAAAGACAAAACGTCTACTTATCACAAACGTGTTTAGTAGATCTTTTTGAGTAACACCAGGGTAGCAGACATCAGCGTAATCTATGATAGGGAGAAGTAAAGAATTGACTAACAGCTTTGCCTTAAAAGGTATAAGATACTGGGAGCGCTTCAGCGAATGCATACTGGCGAAAATGTGTAAAGCAACATCCAGGAAAGATCGGAGGACATGTGTAAAGCAACGTTCTTAGCATGTTGGCAAAAGAGAGGTGGTAAATTATTAAATAATACTGGAGAGATGGCTCCCAAATCCAATCTGCTCACCATGTGTTTAGAACCAATGATCATGACCTGAGCTTTGCAGGGGTTGACTAGAATACCGAGATTTTGCAAACTTACCTGAATAGCCTCCAAATCGCTATTCACATTGGTAATCGCGGCATTTACGTCGCTAATTTCAAGCGACAGTTGCTAGTCATTGGCATACAGATGGTAGGAACTGAAGTTTATTACTTGAACCATAACATTTATGAAAACCGAGAAGAACATAATACGCCATCCTGCGGGACACCTGCAGACAAGGAGCACCAATCCGAAAAGACGTCTACCTGTGTCCGCAAAGATAGGTATCGAACCACTGTGCCGCAGTAGGAGTAATATTTAGTGAACGAAGAATAGCAATGAGGATATCATGATCTACACAGTTAAAGGCGTTTTTAAGTCCAAAAGAACAAGTAGTTTTAATTGTTTTCTCATCTATAGCATAGCGTATGTCGTCAGTAATATTTACAAGAACCGTGTTGATGCTATGAGACAATCGAAAGCTAGACTGCGAGTTCATCAAATTATTTTTGTTTAGAAAATCAGTGAATTGCCTGTGGACAACGTGTTCAAGGACTTTAGATCATGTCTCATCTGAACCATTCGGACAAGGATCATAATACTTGCATTCGGACTTAAGAATAGCAGGAAGAGAAAACGATTGTGTACGACTGGGGTATAGGTGACGTGCCGTAAGGCGTGCGTGCAGTCACTCTACCCAGTAAAGTAATCTGCAACGATTCTGATTTAGACTGAAATTAGGCAATGCTATATTTACAAACTTCTTGTATCTAAATCAGAATCATCGATAAATAGCACATTCCAACTCTATTGTGTTTGGAATTTCGTGGTTAGGATTACGGGCATATAGAGATTTACTTATTATTAAAAATAAATAAACACAATAAATCAGTACCTACAAGTAATTTTAAGTGTAATAGTAATCAATGACTCGAGTTTAGAATATGACAGAATTTTTTTAAACCTTTTCACCAGAATAAGTCCTTTTTATGTTATTATGTTCCTCGTTGATTATGTATTTTTTTAGTATAGTTTTAGAAATATCTGAAATTATATATTTTTATTAATTCGATACATTTAACTTTTAATAAATCAGACTATTGTTTTATTAAGAATTAGATTATTATATTCATTTTTATAAGAAAAATATTTTTCACACTGAACGTGAAATTTTCAACACCAAATGAAATTTTTCCGAAAAATTTCAATGCTTGAAAAATTTCACGAAATTTACCCATCCCTAATTGTAAGATATAAAGCAAGCAGTATATAGAATCCATAAATGGTGGCGACCAATTTACTGACTAGTTATGCCATTACCTCGATAGTTTTCTGAATGTTTTTTTTTGGCTATCCAACAATTAGATTTTATTATTATTATTATTTTATACAAGAGAGTAAATAGAAAATTAATGAATTAGATCAAGTATATGTATTATATGTAAGTTAGCATTAGTTGCACTTATTTAATGTTCAACCTACTACTGTATAAAGCTAGAGAAAACGCAGGCGCAAAGTCATAGTCAAAAACGTATAGAATTTTGACAATTGTCAGTCTAAACTAAAGGAGTGAGGTTCGCTGTCACATTAGATTTCAAATAATAATATCTCTAAAACCTGTTTTTTATTTCAAAAAGAAATGAAATTAGTTTATTATTTTAGGCTATAATTTTGAAATGTTTTTTTTTTGTCGGAAGAAAATATTAAATGTTTATGCCACTTTTTAGCTTTGCACAGCATTATTTAAAGTTTGTGGTGTTTTTTTGTTTTGTAAAAAAAATAAGAAGAACCTTAAACGTATAGGCTCTGTAATGCAAATTAATCTTATTTGTTTGTCACATGTAAAAGTGCAACTATAACTAAATTTCATATAAGTAATAAAATTATCATAAATGAAGGGGTTTTAGCTAAAAGATCGTATCTGAAAAAAACTTTTTTCGAACACACGAACCTTTAGCTAGGTTCCCTCGATAGTAAATAGAAAAATGAGTATATGTAAGATAGTATTAAAAAGAGCTGATTAAAAATAAGTCTAAGTTAATATAGAGAAAGCATAGTAAATATACATAATAGTTTTGTTTAAACAAAAGCGTGTGACAATTGTATAAGTAACATAGGTTAGGACAAATCTCTTAAACTGACCCAAATGTGATAAAAGGACTTTAGTAAGTAATAAATGGTCGAAAATTACTTTCGTAAAAAATACTTTACTTTTATGTACCTAAAGTACATTTATCCCCGCTTATTGGCTGTTGAGGGGGCTGCCCCTGATAAGTAGTCTAAACACTTTTCAAATTTAAAGGGTGTTTTGTTTTATTTCTCAGAGTAGTATTAATTTTATTTAATGAGAGTGAAAGTTACAGAATATTTTGAATAAAATGGTTGTGTCGTTTTAATTATTTTTTTAACAAATAAAATATAATAGTTAATCAATAAAATAATAAACTACAGTTATTAAAAAAAAAATACTTATACAAAAATCACACGCATTATTATTTTTATAATTAAGAGAATTAACTTGAGAGAAAGCACTTAAGTTTTATCATCATTATTATAACAATTGTTGGTTTTAAGGTTTTTTTTTCATCCATTTTTTTAATAATCATCCAAATCCACGTCGTCCAAAGGTTCATCCAGCTGTAGAGATTGGAAATCCACTTTGTATCTTAGAATTCCTATATAAGTTTGTATATATTTTTTAGTTTAATTATTTATATTTTTTTTAGATTATTTATTTATGTCCATCGAAGATTCCGTAATGCAGCAAGGGAAAAGAAAAATATTGTATTAGTAAAAAGCTTATTAAAATTATTATTTCAAACATTTTAGCAACTATGGGTACTAACAAATTATAGTGGAACTAAAGAAACCCATCTCTAATTCCACCAAATCCTCACTCAACTCTTTTTTTGTGGCTTTTGTCAGATTTTCTAGTGTAGCTCTAAACAATTTGTAGTTGTTAGATAACCACTGGAGAAGCAGCTGACATTTAAGGCTCCGCCAGTTGCGTTGACGACCATACTTCCAGTGTTACAACTTGGCTGTTTAATTATTATTTTTATGTTGGTAATTGTACATGAAAATCTTTCAGATGTACTTTTGTCATATTGGTCACAAACTATGCTCTAGGCTTGTACTATGTATATCAGAAACAACAATATAATACATATTATATTTTATAAACACCCAGACCATGACAAACTGTATAGAAAAAACGTACTAATAATTTTACTAGTTTACGGAGGCTGTCTGTATTATTTATAGTATTCAGTTTTTTTCTGATTAAACAAACCAAATAATACAGGAAGATTAATAATTACAATGGTCGACAAAAAAATAACAATTCTACAACAAACAGTAGTGGAGAAACACTGAAAGTGTAATAGCTCATTCTATATGGAGAACATTATTAAAAGGCTCTAAAAATTTTGGGTTGAACAAAAAATAACTCACCTCCAATTCCACCAAACCCTCGTACAAACTGACTCCCTTCCTGACTTTTGTCGGTGATGATTTCCAGTGTAGCTCCGAACGACTTGTAGTTATTGGCTAACCACTCAAGAAGTGGCTGACATTCCACCAGCTCCAACTCTATTCCGCTCTGTGAGATAAAATACACTCATAATTAGTACCATTGGTTTTCAGTTAATTCTACATCAAATTGCATTCAAATGACTGAGGTATATAATAGAAATTGCAATCAATTGAGGAATATATACGTGGTAGGCGAGCTGGTTAGACCATAGACTTAAAAACACAGTTTTTAATCTAAAAAAATATGTACATTTGTTTAGTCTCTGGTTCAAACCCCGGTGTGTACCAATTAGTTTTTAATCTAAAAATGTATGTACATTTGTTTAACAACACCACTATAATGCCTCGGAGAGCACGTTAAACTGTTGGTCCCAGTTTCTCTATACAAATTTGTGAAACTGTTTATAGATGGGTTATTGAGTCTATCCAAACATCGCGACGTACTATCCACTTGTTTGGTGTAGACTCATGCCATCGGCTACGACGAGGTGATATTAAAAACCGCTGCACTGGGTACCCTAAGGCCGTCTAGGCGGTATCGGGCACCGTAAGGCACTCGTGATATTTATTTATTTATATAATAGAGAACCGCGAGAAAATGCCCGTTCTCCGTACAAATAAAAAAAAAGCGAAAACAAAATATTTATAACCAATCATTGAACGTCGATCAGTTGAAGTGAGAACCTTTGTTATGAAATTGATTTACCTTAATAATTATGTAAATGAATATATATATATCTCAATATAACAAGTGTGTAAATGCATGAAACTAATTATTCATACATACCATCACGCCTGTCTCACTGTTAAGAAGTAGGCAGAGAGCAATGTGAGCACCTCTCTCTAGCTTCCTCTACCTCCATACATTTCTTCATACACGCGCTTCTATTACGAAGACTACGTATTTGTCCCTTTTTAAGTAGTCATTTAATTGATCTGCATAGGCGCGCCTTGGTCGTCCATGTATTATTATTATTATTTTCATTAATGGCGTCTTCGCATTACGCGAAATTTTGCCAATGTCAAGTGGGTAGTTTGAAAATCTTTTTTATTATTACATAGTGAAAGAGGGATAAAAGGATGGAAAGGAATTAGGAAAGGACTAGGGCAGAAAAAGGAATGGCGACATGACCGTATGTAAGCATACGGTATAGTCTTGCCAATATCAAGTGAAGAAGGAAAAGTCTACAGTAAAATGGGTACCGCCATTTTACTGAAGATTGTGGGATTATTTGAGATAACACAAACACCGAGATCACTGCGTAAATGCTACACTTCTCACACTTAATATTACTATACGAATGCTTATTCTACAAAATTAGTACACTTTTGCACAATAACATTCAATAAAATTAAATTTGAAAAATATAATAAAAACACGCGTCTACAGTGTTCGGGCTACCCTCAAAGAATCTTCCATGTAATCCACTCACATTCTGAATTCTTACAGCATATATTTGTTTAGTTATTCATTCATCACACATGCGTTCAACATGGCCGACCACCTTAACATTCCTCTATCAATCTTTGATACAACATCGTCATTCGTTCCACTTCTTTCCCTTAACACAGTATTTCTAATCAGATCTCTGAGGTTGACTCCACACATTTTCCTAACAACCCGCATTTCAATTGCAACTAATTATATAGTAGGTATATTAAATCACTCTGAGACATGGTGGTTGCCGCAAAACTCTGTTCTCACTTCAACCAATCAATGCTAAAAGATTGGTTTTAATACATGGTGACTTTGAAAGGATGTACTTTGGGCTAATATGAGGTTCTGCTGACCAAATCGAACTTTTCCCATGGAACCATGTGTCGCAAATGAAGAAAAACAATGCCTTCTCCATACAAACTAGTAATGTTTAAATGACCAATTTGTATGGAGAAGTCAACAATTTTTTTCATTTGTGACACATGGTTCCATCGGAAAAGTTGTTCAATTTGATCAGCAGAACCTCATATTAGCCCAAAGTACATCCTGTATATTGTTTATAAATATTTTTTTGGATTGTTTTTGGCGGGCGGCCATTTTCGGTTCTCACTTTTGAAAAGGCATTTTACGCCTCCATATTATATACGTTCATGAGTAAATGGGACAACAGAAGACTTACCTCTTTATCAGTAAAATGTGACTTGTCCTTTTCTTGTTCCGGGGTCAAATGTAGGATTGTTTCTTGGTTGGTAGAATGTAACTTCAATACATATCTGAAATTATTTAACGGGCATTTCATTGTTAGGCTTCCTAAAATATTAACCTGTAAGCCTATATTACGGCGTACAACGTTAAGCTAAACACTAACTAAAATGACGTAATTGTCTGTCAATTTTGAATTGGCAATTGAAAGGTTTGCTTACGTCAAAGCGCAATCATATCGATTAAAGCATAACTTAGCGTTGAGCGCGTAATCACCCCGCTGTACTGTTTCATTGCAGTTGTTTATTCATGCATGAGAAAGAGACAATATTAGCGATGGATTTTTTGTGCGGGTGTCGGGACCATCGCGTGTTGGGAGGCAAGAGGGAGATTGCAGCGTTCCCGGTCTTGAGACCGCAAAGCACGGTTAAAGAAATGCCTTTTAACTCTCACCTGCACTGTGTTCCACTACCCTTTCTACTCAACCAAATCCTATTAGCTATTATTATGATTCTGTTAGCGCCATCTTAGAAACACGTTCCATAAAAGACGGCCAAGGGCGACGTAAAGTTATTTACATTAATTAGCACTATAAGTGTCCGTGAGAACATGTGTCATAGCACAGGGAAACCTAATTTAGTATCCAACATACAATGTTCTTTTTTATATAATAAACAAAATTTTTACTTGATTGTATAACTATTTTTTGTGACATTTGTGTCAATAAATTTATTATTATTAGTTTTGCTAGAATACCAAAATCTCTGAACACATTTGAATTTTGGTAACTAAAAAATATTGAAAAATTTAAATATACATATAAATAAAATTATAACTGTTGCTTTTAAAGTATGGTCAATCAAAGAATGAGAACCAGTGGTACAGGATATTTGTTAGTGCGGCAGGCATCTTTTATTATTTGATCTATAGTCATTTTATAATAAAGCTGAAGTTTGTTTATTTATTTGAACAAGATTACTTGGAACTAATAACAGTATTAAATGCAAAAATAAGTATTTCAAATATATTTTTTGTATTTAATAGTTTAATTCTTGCAGAAAGTTACAGGCTATTTTAGATTTAGACTACAACCTTTAGAAACCGAGTAAAATTGTAAAAAGTCAGAAAGATTGCTAACTGAAAATTAACACTTAAACACATTTAAAATTTATCAACTCATTATTTACCCGGCATTAAATGAGGAGTTGATAAATTTAAATGTGTTTTAACAATATTTATCCTTCCTATTATGAATATTGTTAAAAAACAATGTATTGATCAACCGCATTGAAGGACTTTATAGGTCTGCTTAACACCAGATAGATACAAAGCAACATACCATGCTACAAAAAAAAAAACACACCTGAAGGGGAGGAACAAATGAAAAATTATAAAAATGAGGGCATGGTATGTAACTCCATACCTGGACATTGTTTAACGCACAGTGCTCTACCACAAGTTTTTGCAAACAGTTTCTACTATAGCCGCTAGTAACTATAGATTGGGATGAACCAATGGGATTTTTTCATTTTTCAAATAAACCTCCCGTAGAGCTACTGGTCACAAACTAAGCTTGTACTATGTGTACCAGAAACATACTATATTTTATAAACACCCAGACCATTGTACAGAATAACATACTAATATTATTATGCCAATAGGGGGAATCGAACTCTTAACATCTGGATACAACGTCAAACAAGGAGGCGGTAACCATAATATCCCTACTTACCTCTGTATATCCAGGTTCTCCCAACAAATGAGTGTCTCCACAGCCCCAAGCTCCAGTGCTCTTAAAGTGTCGTCTACGCCGAAGCAGAACTTCCCTGTGTCCTGAAACATCATCAACATTAGTACCTTTTTATTATTACCTTAAATATGCCCAGTAGTGGGGTTTGTCCCCACCTCGTAATAGCCAATGGTTTGTATTTGGTGAATTTATAATTATCTATTACTTACTTAGAGATAAATTTCTCTTTGTTATATATTATATTTTATTGTATATCACGGATACAGTATGTCAGGAGAAAGATAAAGCAAAACAAATGCAGTTGAAACGCGGTCATTGCCATGAATGGGCTGTGTTTAAACACCAGACCAAATCCATAGTCTTTGTTTCAATCAATGGATATCAAAGAACATTATCTCTCTGTTTTATAAGGTTGCCAAATTCTTATGTAAAACTTAATATATAGTAATCAATACCTGTGAAATCTCATCAAAGTATCGGCCAATAAGTTTCTTTTCTTGTATAAACTTGACATTCTGCAACGACTCTGCGGCCAGTTCGATCGCTTGGTTGAAGCCATTTTCTCCACCATACGATACATCTACTAGTTTAATGATTTTGGCTTGAAGTCTCTGAAATAAACAATAAATAATTAATAATCAAGTGATTTAGTAATGTTTTGGTTTTAGACTGTGCGATCACCGGTTTCAGAATTGTCTGTTGCCACCTGTTTCATAACCACATCAATCTGTCAGCATAGTGGGAGCAGTCAATGCAACAGTCTATTGATCCAACCGAATTCATGGATTTTGAGGCTACTCACCATCAGGTAGATTATTGCTGCTCAAATAATTTAAAAAAAAATTATATACTTACAGGATCAAACATATCAGACTGAGACAGCTCTGTCTTGAAGTCTGCTGAACCTGCCAGGATAAGCCCTGCCACATTAGGTCGGTCAGCGCTGATGAACAGCTGCGTAGCCACTTCTGCAACTTTACGGACATAGTTGTGACGCTTCTCCATTCTCAGACGGGCAAACCGGAGAGCTGACTGACCTCCTCGACCGTGTTTCTTGGGAAGATCTACTGTGAACTTGTGGAGGACCTGAAATTAATAAATTAATGATTAATAAATTATTCCCTAATATTTTTTTTTCCTAACACAAGAACTATTTAAATGCCAGTGGGGTGCATTCCATATAAGCTATTCCATATAAGGTACTGCCTACCCCAGAAAAAAATGCAAAAATGCAATGCTTTGTACTATTCACTCTGTATTTTTTTAGTTTCCTAAATTTTCCATTTTTTTATTTATTATTATTATTAGATTATGCTAAATGTATGCACCTCCAAACATCATATATGACTAGGAGCGCAGAAGCTGTAGGTAGTAAGTATGTAAGCACAGTAAATGAATGAAAGAACGAGAATTTCTCTATACATATCTATATTAAGAGTCCTTAGCGGTAAAATTAGAAAACTATACATGTGTCCTGCTCACAAGCGGCATGCATGCGATGCATGGATGGAGTTTGAAGTTGTGAGTATATTATCCTACTAATTTTCACTGTTACGTAATGCTAATAAAATTTACCTAAGTTGTGATATTTCTCTTTTGTCATTTATTAATTTTAAATATATATATTCTTTGCTTTAATTAATACCCCTAAAACCCTGTGCATGCCACTGATAAATGCTTAGCTAGTTTTTTATCTATATTTCAATATTATATTTTTTGGAAACCAAGACCAGTATGTAACTTTTTTATTAAACACCCTTACTTGTTGGCAATAGCTATAGGAAAATGCTCCTCAATTATTGAATCCAATCAAGAATTACATTAATGGCAAGAAAAAAGCTGCTGATTATAGACTTTTCCTGCTAATGATAACTTACTAAAAACTATATGTAAGGCTTTCAAAAATTTTGGTTATATTATTTTTGGTTTATGAATAGTTGTTTCATGCTATATAATTTTCTAAATTAAACTCATAAACAACAATAATTAATATTGGTTTTTAATAAAAGCACAACACAGTCAAACAGGCTTTTATTAATGCATTTTGAATAGAAAAACTTTTGAAACTTATTTCTTATATACTGAACAGGTCTACTGAACACATTACAAAGACCACAAATTATTCCAATTCACATAGATACATTATAATTGGGTGTATATTAACTTAGTATTAAAAGTCTACTGGTATTTACCTCTCGAGTGTTTCCTTGCAGAGTACCAAACAAGGCTCCGTTACCATCCATAACAATGAAGCCAAATTTGTTGTCATCAGCCAGCAATGCTGTCAGGGCCTCTGTGTGAAACTTGTTATCACACAGGTACAGTGATGTGTTGATGGGTTTGAACGGCTCAAAATCTATGTTCACCTTCTTTTCTTTGCCTTCTTCTGTTACTATTGTACCGCAGTAGATTACCAGACCATTTGGTGGAACTGTAAATAAAAAAAAAAGTAATCATAAAAACTTATTTAAAGAACACTTTAGTTATAGAAGGTTTTGTCTTTTTTTTTATTAGCAAGAAAAATGAATGTGTACAAGAGACAAAACCTTGAGCATATTGAGGGCTTAAAGTGTTCTTCAAGGCCTCAATATGCCCAACTATCTTCTATTTTTCTTTATGTATGAGTGAACAGGGATAATTATAAATTATATCTTGATAACAACTTACCTTTAGTATAGAGTTTAAGTCGATGTTGTACAGAAGTAATAGCTCCCAGAACAGATAGGCGATTAACTCTGGACTTAATATTGGAGGCCGTCCCAAATTCATCAGCTAACATCTTGGAAACTCTTGAGATTTGATCCTTTGGTGGTATTATAAGGGATATCATTGATGTGCCATTCCTGAAATAATATTAAACAATAATTTAGTCCTTATTCAAGAGTTGTATGAATTTGAGGCCAGTTTGCAAAATAATAATAATATGAAGGACATTACACACACATTGAAATAGTCACAAACTAAGCTCATGGCTTGTGTGTGTATGAGAAAGAACAATAACAACACGCATTATATTTAATAAACACCCAATACAACAATTACAATGTTTTAATAGTCAAAACAAATTTTTTGGCCTTTATTTGGCCACATAGTGTAACATTTTAAGAGGTTTCTTTTTTCTGAAATTAACACTAATTAATTTGAGGTAAATTTAGATAGATTCAGGGAGGGGCATAAACCACTGGGCCCCCATTGGATCTGCCGCTATGGTAGCCACATATGTGATAAGTTAATGAAATAATTGGCTCATGACTTTCAAATTATAGTGACCATGGAAGTTGTACAAGTGACATTGATGAATTGCCAATGACATTGTACTTCTAAACTTCCTTGTTTGTTTTAAGAGTTTTACTTTGTGTTCTTATGTTTAAATAATAAAAATAATATATATCTTTACCTCTTTCTTTTCCTTAAGAGATTATACAAGTAAAGGTTTTCTAGGCAACATTATATTCTTTAATATGATATCTAAAAAGTGTGACACAACCTATAATATATTTACTATAAGATTATTGCGCTGCACAATTTTTTTATTGCACTAAAAGATTTATACAAAGGCAAACTCAATACTTTAGGCATTATCTACCAGTTAACCTTTAGGAGACTTTTAGTTGGTTTCTTTGTCTATCTCAATTTTTTTTCTGTTAGGGTAATTTTGAATAACTCTTTAGGAGTTTATTCTAAATTAAAAGTAGTAATTACAGAGGTGATCAAACAATACCACTATATAGTGCCTCGGAGAGCACGTTAAACTGTCGGTCCCTGTTTCACTATACCAACTGTTTATAGATGGGTTATCGAGTCTATTCAAAACGCGACAAACTAGTTACTTGTTCGGTGTAGACTCATACTATCGGCAATGATGAAGTGGGATAAAAACCCCTGCACTGGGTACCCTAGGGCCGACTAGGCATACTTGGGTGTCGTAAGGCACCCGTGATGATATGTGTGTGTATATCAACGGGTCACTTAAAACTTTGTGGAATTAAAAAAGTGTTTAGCTTAACAAGTGTAATTTTTATAAGTGGTTTTTATTTAGAATAAAGATTAAACTGATAATAATAATATGTAGGACAAATTACACATATTGCTCTGGTCACAAACTAAGCTCTAGACTTGTACTATATATACCAGAACCAAAGGTATAATGCACATTATATTTTATAAACATCCAGACCATGACAAACTGTACAGAAAAATCATACTAATATTTTTGCCATGGGTGGGAATCAAACCCACGACCTCCGGTTACAACGCCAAAGGCGCAACCACTAGTCTACGGAGGCTGTCAAAGGCTGTGTTGTTGGTAAAAACTGTGGAAAAATTGCCTTTCTATATATTATAAATTAATGCTGATATTATTTTGTTTGTTATAGGGGTCCACAAATTCACAAAATACATGAACCCGCTAGTTTACTATAGTAATACATAGATTGTGATATTTTTTGATAAATAAAGTTATTATTATCTTTTACATTTAAAAATGTAATAAAAACACAAACTATATGCATGTATTGTGAGCTTTAGCTTTGTGACAAACTTTAGATTATAAGTGTTCCAGCAGCCATTATTTTTTTAACTTGAATTATATTGTTGCTATTGGGTCTTTATTCATCTAACCATAAATTATTAATAATATGTTACCATAGAGTCAGGCAGGTAATTATATCGATTGAAAGTCGTCTACAGTTTTATCCAAAGTAGGTTAAAAAAAATGTTTTTATTTATTGAAGACATTGCCTTGTCTCTATTTACAAATTCATAACGTGGATGCTAGGTTATCCTCACAGCATGCATCAACCTAAAAGCGCATGCTTCTCCAATGACGCAGACGCGTTGGCATTTTGGCTATTGCACCAACAATACGACAACGCGACGAACATACTTATATGTAGACAGAACACAATATACAGCAATTACTCACCCCCTGGCCATTTCCAAGCTTTTTATGAGCTTCTTTATCTTCCATATTTCTACATTGCGATCGGCTGACGATTCTTCAGACATTTTGAAAACTCAAAGTCAAATATAACGTCACAAAAAACTTCAAATAAACGGGGTTTAATAAATAAAAACTACTTTAAAACGCGACTAAATGCCTAAATAAAGAAAAAACACTGGGAAAAGGAGCTAAACTAGTGATTATACTGCTTGAATCCGGATCGAACCGGACGGACGACACTTTAAAACTTTTCACACTTTCTAGTTCACATTTACACACGCGAAACTTTTACTTTTCTTCTTGTACGGGGGTTCTTGGATTTTTTTCTTATTCGACTACCCCTAAGCATGTGGGACACAGAAATTAAACATTTCAAAGAAAAAGATGACGTGACCAAAAGGATCGAACAAAACGCAAAGCGCACGCCTCGCGCTACTCAAATAAAAAAGAAAAAAAAACATCGGTGTTACTAGTGTTGCCACCTTGCCGTAAACATTTTCACTAGTTTTGGTCTGAAGTTTCCCCAGATTTTGGGAAATTTTTAAGAAAAAAAATCAGCAGAATTCACTAAATAATTTTAAATGAAATCACAGGTAGGTAATAATATTTTAATTTTGAAAATAATAAATGAAAATAATAAATGAAAATAAACATTATAACATAAGTTAAAAATCGACATCAAATACTTCTACTGGTATTTCTTCATCATTTTGATTGATCGTTATTTCAGATGTAGACGGTTGAGATGGATCATCAGTTTCGTCAGACTTTTTTGATTTAAAAAAGTATTTAGAATTGCTTCCAATAGCAGTAATTACATCAGCCGGGAGCTCGTAATTGTAACAGTTCTTCTTCATTATCTTCAACTGATTTCTTATAAAAAGAATGCTATTTAGAGTGTTTACAGCCATTTTGTTTCTTAATTTGTTTTTTACGATATTCATAGCACTAAATGCCCTTTCCACTTCAGCATTTGAGTGAGGAAGTGACAATACGGATATAGCGAGATCAGATATCTCCCGAAATGTATTTATTCCAGCAGCATTCGTATATTTTCGCACTTCAGCCCAAAACTCAATGACGTTATGTGTAGCATTCCATTTAACATAATTTATACCATGCCACTGCTGTAACAGTTTGTCTATTGCTTCTTCATCAAATCCGAGTTCCGCGGCAAGGTCTGCTATTTTGTTGTCTTTGCCCTGGCGAAGAGTATTTTCCACACTCAATAGACACATTTTCTCCAAAATAATGTAGTTAGATGGAAGTCTTTGCTGAATCTCTTTTCCTAATTTGACAGTAAAATCAATACAACGTTTCCTGACTGCATTGATGACATCATTGGGTAAAGTGGTCTTTTGTACTTGTGATTCAAAAAGATATCCTAAATACGGTACCGGATTCAAGTTGGCTTCTATTTGAATGGACAAATAATCTTTGTCAGTCGTTGCAGCCGACGGCATCAGTACTCTATTGCAAATGGAGCGAAGCAATGTCATTAGTGTGTTCAGTAGGGCAACTGGATTTGAGTCTTCACTTTCAAAACTCTTAATTCCAATTTGGACATCATTTAAGATGCTCCTTAAAAAGCATATATAAAGGCGATTCATCTCATCGGCATACATCGAATGAAGCAAATCTGCTGTGTAGCAATTATCTCTGTTCAAGGAGAAATGCAATTTGAGTTCTTCCCATTGAGACAATATCCTGGTCACAGTTTCTTCAATGGATAGCCAACGAGTATCACAAGAGCGCAATATTTTTAAAGGCTTCTCGCCACAATTTATTGTCTCATATATATATTTGTACTCATCACAGCGTTTGGGTGAATGTGAGAACCAATTATAGGTTTCTCTAATGAGAAACTTTATATTTCGCGGTAACGTTTGTTCTGACGCATGTGACACCGCCAATTGCAATGAGTGGCATACACATCTGACTAGAATTAAATTAGGTATGCCATATTCCGTTTTTAAAATATTATGTACGCCATTATTGATTCCAGTCATGACAGAGGCATTATCCACCCCAATTCCAATTAAGTTTTTTATTAGAAGACCATGTGCCTGTAAACAATTTACCAAGGCAGTAACAATACCACGAGCATCCGCGCTCTTCAGTGGTTCTAATGCTAAAAATGCAGATACAACTTTATTTTGCGTGCAAGAAAAATATCTAATTACTATGCCCAATAATTTTGATACACTGAGGTCAGTAGATTCATCTAATAGTGCACTATACTTTTGTGATCCAACATCATCCAATAGCATCTGTTTGAAATGTGGTGCACATTCTTAATTACTGCACTGCATTTCGTCCTGTGCATTTTTATATCCATAACACTCTTTGAATCAGTAATACATTTTTTTAAAACTTCAGTTAAGTGGTCAATTTGTTGTATGGATGTGTGTTCTGCAATGAACAGACACAATGTTCCTTCAACTTTTAATGTATTTGTATTATTTTTAGAAGCGGGCAGAAATTCAATTTGTCGGTTTTTAGACACTAAGTCATATTTACCTTTATGTTTTTTTGTTTCTCTGTGTTTCTTAATTTCACCAATTCTTGCAAATATTTCACAATGACAAAAAGTACAAAAGGCCTTTGTAGGATTGTTTACTACAGGTCGTAACCAAGTCTTGAATTCTTCTTGAGTTTCCCATTCTTTTCGATATTTTTGGGGATAACCAGTCTTTTTTTTCAGTGGCACTTCCATAGTAAGGCGAATAATAGACCACAAAAACTTTAGATTAAAGCTTTAATTTACTTGATTACTTTCGCGAACGAAGACGAGCTAACTAAAAACAATTAAACAAGCAATATTATACAACAATCACTTATACACACTTTACATGTACGTGTAAGGTTTTTATTAGTCGGGGAATCCCCAAGGTAGGTTAGCATAATGGGAGCCGATAAATCGCGGTCAGATAAAATGCAGACAAATATTACGCACACAGATAAACTGCAGACAGATAATCCAAGCCTCGGGTTTGAATTATTTGACCGTCGATTATATCTGTCTGTATAATGTCTCCTTGCGCAATGGCTACACTACGCAGACGGATAATCCAGGGACAAAATTAAAGTCACGCCCATTGCTTTGAAAATGTTCGTTTTATTGGTCAATTAGTTTTCATAAATAATGGAGCGCTGTTATTGTTATTTTTATTGGGTGTTATTAGGCCGTGGGGGTGGTATGCTAATAGTATAATACTATGGGAACAAAAATTATCTCCTGAGTCGTCCCGGCGCAATCATATAAAACGCGGACGGATATTTTGAGGTCGGGATTGAATTATCTGTCAGCGTAATATTTGTCTGCGTTTTTACCTCACCACGATTTAACAGCGGGGTGAGAAGGAACTTTATTTAACACTTTCGCTTTCGTCAGTGGAATCGTTTTCGTCTTGTCTATGGTCAGAACCTGTATGAATAATATACGGAAGTGCTGTAATGCATCTTTAAAATTATTAGGTTGATGATTTTTCGATTGAATTCTTCAAAGAAACAAATAATTGATATTTATCTCTTTTCTAGAGTTGAATCGAAAGAATTATGGTACATTTTTAATAATTTACATGATCTGTTACCGCACCTCCGTATATTATTTATACGGGTTCTGGCCATAGACAAGACGAAAACGATTCCACTGACGAAAGCGAAAGTGATAAATAAAGTTCCTTCTCACCCCGCTGCTCACGTAGCACGGCCACATCCAAGACAAGACATGAGAGCGTGTCCGTTGACAATCTTTCACATCAGTCTTATCCTACAGTCGCAGCACGGCCACTTCAAGACAAGACTCATGTCTTGTCATGAGTTTTATCTTGCTTGAGGTATTGGGTGTAATAAATCTTTAGCGCCGCCCGCGACAATGTTTAACTTTTTTTAATCCTTTAATTTCTAGTAATATAAAAGTGGGAATTACGGGAAAATAAGCATTATGATAATGAGGGAATTTTGAGAACATTTTTTTAAAAAGTAGTGTAAAGGTGGGAAACTGCTTATAAGAGAAAGTATGCTATGACGTGGGAATTTTGAAAAAGTAGTCATGTAGAAATTGAAAATTCTAACTTTAAAAGTAGGAAAAAGTCCCACTCGACGAAGAAATGATTTTTAGTAGGATTTTTTTAGGTCCCACTTTTTTAAAAAGTAGGAAAATGTCCCACTTGACAAAAAAATGATTTTTAGTGGGATAAAAATCCCATTTTATGTAAAGTGAAAAAAAATCCCACCTAATGAAAAAGCGGGGAAAAGTCCCACTTTAAAAAAATATTTTTCCCCACTTTTTTATAAAATGGTATTTTTTCCCCACTAAAAAATATTTTTTTCGTCAAGTAGGACTTTTTCGTTAAGTGGGACTTTTTCGTTAAGTGGGACTTTTTCCTACTTTTTCGAAAAATAGGCTACTTTTCCCCGCTTTTTCATTAGGTGGGATATTTTCCCACTTTTCAAAAAATGTGATTTTTGTCCCACTAAAAATAATTACCCACTTTTTTTTAAAGTAATAAAAAGTCCCACTTGACGAAAAAATGATTTTTAGTGGGACAAAAATCCTATTTTATGTAAAGTGAAAAATATTCCCACCTAATGAAAAAGCGGGGAAAAGTCCCACTTTTAAAAAATAATTTTCCCCACTTTTTTATAAAATGGTATTTTTTCCCCACTAAAAAATATTTTTTTCGTCAAGTGGGACTTTTTCGTTAAGTGGGACTTTTTCGTTAAGTGGGACTTTTTCGTTAAGTGGGACTTTTTCCTACTTTTTCGAAAAATAGGCTACTTTTTCCCGCTTTTTCATTAGGTGGGATATTTTCCCACTTTTCAAAAAATGAGATTTTTGTCCCACTAAAAATAATTACCCACTTTTTTTTGTAATAAAAAGTCCCACTTGACGAAAAAATGATTTTTAGTGAGAAAATAATCCCATTTTATGAAAAATGGAAAAAAATCTCATCTATACGTAATGAATAAGAGGAAAAAAAAAATTATAATAATATTTTTTTCCCAACTTTTTTATAAAATGGGATTTTATTCCCACCAAAAAAAAAAATTAAAAAAAAAGTGGGACTTAAAAAAATTCCCACAAAAAAATCATGTTTTCGTCAAGTGGGATATTTGCTACTTTTTTAAAAAGTGTGACTTAATAAAAATTCCACTAAAAACATTTTTTCGTCATTGGGACTTTTTCCTACTTTTTAAAAAAGTGGGACTTTAAAAGAATTCCCACTAAAAAATAATTTTTTGGTCAAGTGGGACTTTTTTACTTTTTAAAAAAGTGGGAATTTTTCCCACTTTTTATTAATGATATCTTTCCCCAATACCCATGTTCCTATAATTCCCACTTTCCCATAATAAAATTATTCCCTAATTACTACTTTTCCAAAATAATCAAACAATTTCATGCAAGATTTCTATGTCACCACATAAAGCCGATCGTGATAAAAACCCGCCATAATAGTCTTTATCGATGTGACAAATCTTTAAGTCTTGGGCTCCCATGCTGAGAAGAGTGAATGAAAACAAGACTTATACTTCATAGCAAGATTTTGAAGTCTTGTCTTGGGAACCCATGCTAGCAAAATGTCACGCCACACCGTTTTGACGTTTGCTCGCGACTTGTATCGCGTCTTGGGTTGGCCGTGCTAAGGCTGCTGGACTCAGTATAACCAGACAAAGACGTCTACATGTGAGACTATGGGTGCGTTTTAGTTGCTGGTAATGTTAGCTCGGCGCTAGCGTAGGTCGTTTTTGTGCAAAAAATACCGATAATTACCAACATCTGACGTTAACTGACAGTCGTTTTGAGAAATGTTACCAATAAATGTTAACATTTCTAGCATCGCGTTGGAGTAGACAGATGTCAAACAATCCTTATTTCTTGCGAAATTATTAGATTATTTATCTTCCGATTTGTATTTTTTATCTATTTTCTCTTTTACTTTTGTGTAATTTATTTAGTTTTATTTTATTTTAATAAGTAGTAGTAAGTGAAAATGTTAGAAATCAGTATGTTGTGGTATTTTTGCCGTTTTGTTTCAAAAATGTTAACATGGTCCAAATAAAACGCACAAACAGCTGATTTTCATGCTAGCGCGAAATACTGGTACAGGTTAGCAAAACGCACCCTGAGAAAAGGATAGGGCCATTTTGTCATGAACTTTACCGACGGTTAAGAGAAGCTTCTTGGTTAAGAGTCTAAAGAGGGTTGCCAATATGTAGTTTCGAAATTTTTCGAGATTTAATAAGGCCACGGTCCGAGACACGCTGAAATTACTTTTAACGCTGTCAAAATACGTCCCGTCTCTCGTCAGATACAAGAAAAGGAGAGAGACAACACATTCTGACAGATAGACAAAAGCAATTTCGGCGCGTCTCGGACCGTGGCCTAAATATCACTAAAAGTCATTAAATATTTTTTTAGTGATTTTTTTTTTGGAATATCACTCTATGACTCCAAAAATTCACTAAATCTAGTGAAAAAATCACTAAGGTGGCAACGCTGGGTGTTACCATAAAAAAATATTGTTATTTTCTAACTGCTAATAGACACACACACAACATATTATATCATACCCAAATTCTGTTTTTTAAAACTTTTAGATAATGTTAGCTTGTCAAAATAACGAAATCCTTTATAAACTACACTGAACCTGAACAATCAGCAATAACAATTACTAAAAAAGGCAAGTACGTTACAAGTTACCCTTGTGTTCTAAAAAAGAATTCATCAAATCAATGCGAATAAAACTGGCCTATATATTTCTTTCGCTCCTGCGCCAGACTTGAATTTATTTCGAAAATATAGCCTATAATAACAAACTAAATTCGTATATTTTAAAAATAAATAACTGGTTTATGAGATATTAATATTTGAAATCTAAAATAAAAAAAATCTGCGTGACGTCAGAACCACGCTATCACAAATTTACGTACACGCTGTAATATAAAAGATATTGAAAACAAACTACTGGATAAATATGATACGATATGCACCTTTATGAATGAATATATTACGCATTCATATATATATAATAAAGAAATATAATATATTCTTTATGTATCTTACAGCATGGTAATAAAAAAAAAAAGTATTATTGTTAAATTTTATTCCAATATACAGGGGCCTGACCAAAGAACACGATCGCCAATCGAATCACTGCATCGATCGATAAAAATGTATAGGAATTTTGCTCTATGGGTAGAGCCTGATCGATGAGAAACGTCAAATCCCATACATTTGGCTTTCGATGGGTATTTCGATTCGATTATCGATTGGTCTTTGGTAAGGCCCCAGGTAATGACAATAATAAAGCTTCACAAGATTTCTTATATAGAAGATAAGTTTCTAGAAAAACGTATACCGCTTAATAAACTGTAGTGTATTATCGGACCCAAATTTTCATTTCACTTCACGGTAACCAAAAGAAACGCTTGCTTGTGACCTTAGAATATATAGGAGATAGAATTGACCATAGCGTAGCTTGTGACATTCCTTGCGGTCCGATTCACACCAAAATCGATGTCAGCGCTGTCATCACCGGTCCGATTGGGCGTAAGCGCGCTAACGATAGATGATTTGACATAGATAGTGACGTCATTACAGACGCCATATTGGATTAACAGTGATTTTGCTTGTGGGTGAAATCGCTGTGAGCGCTGTCAGAATGACATTTATCTAGAAACATGTTTTCAAGAAAGTAATAAAATTCCTTAAATAATTATTAAGTAGATAGTTAAAAGTATTGTTTTCTCGTTTATTTTAATATTAATGTAAACAAATATATAAAATAACATTAAAATTCATTAATTTTTTATTGCGTTTTATTTGACATTCAAACAGAGTGAGAGGAGCATATGTTTTAGTTGCGAGATAGAGGGAGATACAAGTGATGTTCTTGTGAGCGCGCTTAATCACTGGTCCGATTCATTATCACGCCAATAGCGCCGTGAGTGGTTTCATCGCGCTTTTTGAATCGGACCGGTGATTATGAACGTCAGCGCTGACAGCGGTGTCATCCCATTCGGACCGTGAGGTTTGAGATATGAACTTTTATATGACTGATATTTAAAAATAAAAATATCAGTCATATAAAAGGGGGCCCTACCGGGCCGTGGGCTCGTAGATAGAGAACGTGGTAGTGGGTAGTGAAAACTCGTGGGTAGTCGACGTGTCGCCTCGCCTGATTTTTCTCTCATTTCAGAGCCCCGAGTTCGGAAATGTAACACTTTAACATTGGGCAGTGTCACAGAGTGCGATAAAAATATTGATAAATGCTTAGAGAACAAGAGATGCATATAGTGTAGTGACATTACCCAGTGCTATAGTGATAGTTTCCGAACACGGCCCCGGGAAGCCACATGAAATACCGATCGCCACGTCGATCGATCGAAAGCTAAAATAAAATGTATGTGATTTGACGTTTCTCGGTGATCGAGTTTAATCCCTAGACAATATTTTCTATACAATTTTATTAGATGACCACGATAAGTCGCCATTAATGAATCTCTTTTCTTTTTTTATGTCCTTTAAACCAGTTTGTTAACTGATGCGAACCCACGCTTCATACAAGTATTATTTATCCTTATGGTATTTGTGATGAGGATACAATAAAATAGGTTACATTTGGTATATTTCGATGAAAGTTTTAAGTCAAAGCTCATGTTGGTCAATTCTTTGCTTCTCCCTATCATTGATTACGCTTATGTAAAACTTGACCGCCTCCTTAATATGTGCATACGTTTTTCGGCCTGCGTAAATTTGATCATGTTACCGAATACTGCTAGCAGTTAAGGTGGCTTAATATCCGGTCTCGTAGATCAGTACATCTGATGTCCTTTTTATATAATATACTATATAACCCTAATACTCGTTGAAAACGAGTCTTAAGGTAAGACCTTAAGACTTGTTTTCATTTTCTTGGTGATTCGCATGATCGTCCCCTCCGTTCCTCTGTCAATAACCTTCTAAAAATCCCGTCACACGTCTCTTCCAAATATTCAGATTCGTTTACGGTGTCAGCTGCTCGCCATTGGTCGATAAAAAATGTATAGGAATTTTACTCTATGGGTAGAGCCTGATCGACGAGAAACGTCAAATCCCATACATTTGGCATTCGATGGGTATTTCGAGTCGATTATCGATTGGCTTTTCTCGAGAGGATCTCAATGACAGGTGGTTCTGTTCACTGACGAGTACAGAATATGTCTGCGTCGCAACGGCAGGAGAGGCCGGGCCTACAGGTGTTTGAGGGAACGATTTGCCCCATGCTTTTTTCTGAAACGGTCGCATCTGGCGGCGGGTCCTGCATAATGTCGGCTGGTATCTCAGTTAACTACGGCACCATAAAACCAGTTCTACCAGACAGAAACCTAACACTTAATTAGTTTTAACCACAATCAGCTCAGCCGAAACACAGCGCGCCTCACAACTGCCAACGGCTAACTGCTAACTGGCGGCGACCGTCACAGTGACGTCACACACTGAAGCCGCGACACTTGACGATCGGCACATTCATTTGATTGCTACTTGCTCATTTTTGGTCGTATGATAAAAATAATTACACTAATGTTTTGGATTTTTTATTGACTTTAATATTACATTCAAACCGAATATCCTCGTTGATCCTTATTGTTGTGCTTACAATATTTTAAAGATTAATCTTTAATAAATGTTTTTCAGATCTTTATTAACTATTTAGGTATTACCAAGTTAGTCATAATAATTAGTCGAGGTATATAGTTTAATAATTAAATTTTCAGTCTTAGTCTTAACAAAGACAGATTACAATAACTTGTATGACAGTTATGTACATACTTACAACTTGGTAAGTATAATTAAAAAACAACCAAAAATTATATATATATTATTAATTTCAAATAACGAAAGTTTCGTCTTATTTTTGGCCGAACGAATCTGGCCGCAACCGAAACCAAATGGTCAAAAAGGTCGGCCTCTAACTCGAAATAAGAGCGATGACAACTCAAATTATTAACGCATTGACAGACCGCTATCGCTTTCGCTGTTTTATAATTGAGCCCCTGATATTTTGGTATTTAATTTTTACTTAACGTCTTGTGGACGAAGACGATTGCAGCTAATGATGAGGCCCCTTACCTAAATAATTCTGTGTTCAAAACTGTTGACTAGACACGTGACAATCACAAAATTTTCAGGATTGATTCCCAATTGTTTCATTCGCGGTGGCGATTGGATTCCGAAGATTCTATCAAAAATGATCTTATCTTATCTTATTGGTTTTGGGGTTGACATCAGTCAAAAACACTTCGACCCTTTGGGATCTTTTGTGTGTTCCCCATTCCTATTAACCACAAACCTCAGTATCGTCCCAAAATATGTTGTTGACGTATTTAAGGACATCACTAAGGTCGGTTAGCCCGTAGCTTTCTGGATCCGGATAAGCCTGTCCTAGGTATTTGATTCTTTGGTAGGTGCCGCATGGATTCGGACTTCTTACCACATAATCTGCATGTGGGATCATCTCTTACTCCTATATATGTGTTTGTTGGTTGTATAGTGTCCTGAGAACACTCCCACCTTATTTGACTTCTGTTGACTATTATAGGATCATAGTCATGGACATCATATGGTTTAAAACCGACCACTCTAGTAATAGCAAATGCAGGTCACATATAAGTAGAATCTTACCTATAGTAGTAGCAGGACGTGCAAGTTCTATATAAGACAAATCATCGTCTTTTAATATTTTCGACATATAGTAGCTTTACCCAAAACGTTTACAGGAGAACTTTTCTTATAGAATATAAAACAAAACGTGAACATGAATAAGTAGTCTTATTAAATGAATTTATAGGAGCGATCGGTCCCATGTCGATCTTTATCAGTTTGCTTTTGTTTGGTCGGCATATTGTGTCTCAATCAAAAGTACCGAATGTTTTTTTTTATTTTCGAGAACCTTTATCTTGGTCAGTTGATAATACCATATCTAAATGATTGAATCATTCGCGATAGTCACAAGTTTACTGTTGACTCAAAAGGAAAACTCCTCATTAGTAAAATTACAGTCAAATAGTGTAAAAAAAAAAGTTAATATAACTTAACTGCAGTGTTCCTAAAATCGCCTTTAACTCTGTGCATTTAACCACGAAATAGTAGACGATTTTAGGTATAGGCCACTTTCGTATTTATCCATAATAAACCTAATGGTAGCAATTAACAAACATTTCTTATAATCTGTGCTGTATTAAAAAGTAAATGTCAATCAAACAAAATAAATAATCTTTTCGCAGGTTATTTTAATTTCGCAATCCATAATTTTCAAAAGAAATGTTATGTAGAAAATTAAAGCAAACATTCTTTGCTAAATCGGCAGCAAAACAACTGTTTTACCGTCACGAAATTCTATATCAATCTCGTGCAAGAAGAAGTTCATGGTTTAATGATGTGTTCATAGGAAAATCGCAGAATAGCATGTCTTCAGTGCACAAATTCAGGCAAATTTTTCGCGAATTTAACGTTACACGGCTGTGGAGCACTTGGTCAAAGAATGTTTTGATCGGTTCGGTGATAAGAAAATGCAGAAAAGAAAGGGTTGTGCGTGGAATGGTCCAATGTTTGCGTCAGACATTTTTTCGTCCAAGCCGAACACTTCTTCTTTCTGTGACTGCTGCATACAAAGCTGACGAAAATAATACGGGTTGTTTTAGGGATATAACTGATGAAGAACTCAAGGTAAATAATAATATTTAGGAAATTTTACACTTATTGCCCTGGTCATAAACTAAGCTTGTACTATGTGTACCAGAATCAACGCTACTTACACTTATAAACTTGGTTTAGGACTAAGGCAAACTACAGAAAACTACTTACTTATATTGATTTTATTTAAGTGGGGATCTATCCTGCAACCCCTTTTACTACACCATTTATGTAACCACAAGACCTGAATATACACAAATTACATGGATATATGTAATCTCTCTCTTTCTTTTTCCCTAGAGATTGCACAGCTTAATTAATACCCTGTTTCGGAACACACCCTAAAAATAAATGACCTAAACTGGTAATACATTCTACCATAAAAAAAATCTTATTATTCATGTTTATGATCCAGGGTTATGGCAACCATCTGGAGTTTGTGGGTTCAATTCCCACTCATGTCAAAGCAATATTAGTATGTTTTTCTATAGGGTTTGTCATGGTGAGTATATTAATAAAAATAAATATAGAATGTATAATATAAAATAAATATGCTTAACTGGTTAAACCCTAAATGGTACTGTTATGTAATCTTATAATAAATAAATTTAAGGAGTTTTGGAGACCTATTGTTTTTTATTTTATTTCTGTGCTCGTGGAAGATTGTAGTTAGTAAGAGCAATGACTTTTCATGATTTTGAGTTGCAAACTTTTTCTAAAATATTTTTATAATTGTTAGCCATAAGTTGTCTCATCATTGTAAAATAAAATAAAAATTGTTGATTGTTTCATGTAATAATAGTCACCCTAGAAAAGATTTAGTCAAATTTTGTATTGTTTATTTTATTGGAACACGGCAAGTGAATTTGTAATGATGATAAGCAGACCTACAAATTCCTTCATTAGGGTTGATCAAGTTGTTTAAGAATATTCATTACTCCCACTATGCCAGCTAAAGAATTGAATGAATTGTCTCCAAATTGTGCTTTATGCTGCAGTAATGATGACTATTTTACTTGTTTATTTATTTACTGTTTACTTGTCTTCTGTCAGTGAAGAATCATATACTCTTTTATGACCATGTTTCCATTTGTAAACTAACCTTGCAGTACAATATTCAAAACTACCTGACAATTTGTTTAAATATTGATTGCCATTAAATAAAACAAAAATAAATGAAGTTAAATATATGGACATCATTGTTTCAGAATGTAATATCAGACCTAGACAATGTAGACAATCTTTCCCTCAACACAGTATTTTGCACAAAATGCCACAGAAGATTAGTAGTTGATAAGAAATACAATGGCATAGTTTATTGCAGGTAAGTGATACATATTATACAAGCAATTTATATATTTAATTTTTCTCTGCCCTAAGACTGTAGACATGTGATTATGTCATATTTTTCATAGTTGAGTTATCCTAGTCCTTTCCCAATTTGTTTTCATCCTATTATCCCACTTTTAATTTACATTCTTCTTACCCACTTGTCATTTGCAAAATTTTGCGTAAAGCGGTGAAGGCCATTTACTAAAAGATATAGATAATATATACAATAGCATAGATACAGAGATATTCTTAGCTATCCAACTGTAGATCTTATTCTATCTAAACAATCTTTCACTTACTGTATAGTTTACAGTTGTTAGGGGTCCGCCAATAAAAAGGGTATATTCATATCCTCCGTAGACTACCAACCACTAGACTTTGGCGTTGTAATCAATTTCTACCCATAGCAAAAAAAAAGTATGTTGTTTCTGTACAGTTTGTCATGGTCTGGGTGTTTATAAAAGATAATATGTACTATATTGTTGCTTCTGGTACACATAGCACAAGCCTATTATTAGAGCTTAGTTTGTGACCAGAGCAATATTGTGTAAATTGTCCTACATATATTATAAAGTTTAAAAAAATTAAGCAATGCTATTTGTTGGTCTCTACAGTTTAAACTATACAGCTATTGAAAGATTATTCATCAAAAAACTCATGGTAGAGCTACTGGAGCCTCATTCTAATAAAAATATTGCATATCCAGTTGATATCAAATTTATTTTAGTAACCTTTGTTTTAAATTAAAGTCTACTTTAATATATTTCTTTCATCTTTATTTGCTTTATTTTTATCTACTACTTATTTTTCACAACTAGCTGGCAATGCTGGATGCTACTGTGTTATTGTTAAAAGAGGTTGATTATGGGATTAAATACCTTATTCTCTAAAATTCTTATTATATTTCATAATAATAAATAAAAAAGTAAATTTAAACAAAAATTTATATAATATGAACTGATCAAATGTGGGTGATAGTAACTAACAAGTGAAATTAAATATGATTATCTACAGATATGCACAATAAAATTACATTAGAAGTTAAAATGACACCAAGGGAGATTTAATAAGGAGTCACATTTGGAGGGGATACTTATTCCTAGGGATCATTTGTGCCAAAAATTAGAACAACATTATTTTGAGGTTGGTCTAAAACCCTATGCTTAATGAATGTGTTATCCACAGTTGCAAGGAAGGAGGACAACCTGCAGCAAAGTCTTTGGATGGCTGGATACCTTTCCTGGAAGCTGAGGATGTAATTATATGGAGGAAGGAATACAAGAATCGCTCTGGAGTTTATGCTTACAAAAGTTAGTATTATAGTTTCTTTATAAGAGTTCGTCATTAGTTCCTTAAATTTTGGAGCCGAATGGCTTGAGTCAAGATGATGTCTAGGCAGAATGACTTTAGGTACCTTGGAGGATGGATCTGTCTCTTGTATGGGTGTACTCTCAGTGCTACGTGCTGGGATACTTTAGCTCCCTCCCATCTTCATGGTACCTCTGTCAGAGCTGGTACTGCCGCGGAATAGGCACAAATAACCAAGCGCCGAAAATATGTTAACATTTGTGATGATTACATATTTTTGGCGTTTACTGTCAAAACATTGAGTCCGTGGGGATCAGAATTGAAAACTTTCCAAAGAAATTACGCCAAAGCTTGTAGACATCACTGGTCACTATAGAACTGGCAGCTTTTTTGCTCAGAAAATGAGTATTCTCATTCAGAGAGGAAATGCTGCCAGCGTATTGGGCACCATTCCGATAGACAGCGATTTGGATCACATATTTATTTATAATTAGCTTTGGAAATAAAAGGTATGATCGAAGAACTTCATACTGAGAGCTCAAAAGTAAGTTGTATTGCCTGACCTTCATATAATTTCTTAATTAAGCCTGAATTCAGCGAGTGAATTTTTAGAGTTCTGAGTCTGAAGTGTGTCAGATTTCTGAGTCTGATTCATGTGTTAGCTGAATTGTTTTCACCAGATTCATAAAATATGTGATCGTCCAATTTATTGAAGACGAGAAATAAGCCGTGATAATTCTGAAGTCTAGGTAAGGTTACAGAGTCTGTATACCTACCCTATAGATTCAAGATGTGAAATTCAGCAGGAAATTATTAGTAAACGATTTTCCCATCATTATTTTTTCTCTTTCGATAGTACTGTTAGGGGGCAGCCTGAAGATCATTAGCATACTCGGCTAAATTTTGATCATATTTTATTCACTAACAGACGCGCGCTTCAAACAATTCTTCTTGACAGCCTCCGTAGACTAGTGGTTGCGTCTTTGGCGTTGTATCCGGAGGTCGTGGGTTCGATTCCCACCCATGGCAAAAAATATTAGTACGTTTTTTCTGTACAGTTTGTCATGGTCTGGGTGTTTATAAAATATAATATGTATTATATCGTTGCTTCTGGTACACATAGTACAAGCCTAGAGCTTAGTTTGTGACCAGGGGCCTGACCAAAGAACACGATCGCCAATCGAATCGCCGCATCGATCGGTAAAAATGTATAGGAATTTTACTCTATGGGTAGAGCTTGATCGCCGAGAAACGTCAAATCCCATACATTTGGCTTTCGATGGGTATTTCGATTCGATTATCGATTGGCTCTTTGGTAAGGCTCCTGAGCAATATGTGTAAAAAAAAAAAAAAAAAAAAAAAAAAAAAAAAAAAAAAAAAAATTCGTGATATCTCGTTAAATTTACGTGCGAGATCAATCTCGCAATATGTATTGGAGATCTCGCGAGAACGTGATTGTATTTCCGCGGATGAATTGATCATATAATTTGGCTATTTAAAAAAAATCAATAATATGTTTTTATTGTCCTCTATACCTAACAATTCAAAGCCGATTTTTCAATGTACATAAATTACTACTTTAGTCTAAAAAAGATTTATATTCTTTACTCGCGAGTGTAATATATTTTTAAGTGAAATAGATTCTATAGATAACATTTTAGATACAACTCGTCCTTGGATTACATAATATAAAATTATACTCATCATTTTGTAATAAACAAAATCGTAAAAGATTAGATTAAAATCTGATATTAAATATTTATCAAACCAATTTCAGTCTTATTGTCTTTTCAATACTGCGGAAATTATGTTTTAGTTTTTGAAGTTATTTATAAAGTCTAGATTGACTAAGGTCGTGAGTGGAATGCCCCTTTTAGTATTAAAGACGTCTAAGGTCGTGCGCACACTGTTGTAAACAAATTATTATAAGACTCAATACATTTATTTATATAATTCCTAAGTATTTTTACTTTTTAATAATATGTAGTTTTTGTCCATGCCTTATAGACGAAACATATTTAATCACTCGATAATTATTAAAAGTCTAGTTTGTAGGATGTGAACGTCTTTAAAAAAAGTCCTCAAGTATGAGATGCTCCATTAAAATATATATTTATTATACTTATATTAGCTCTATTCCAATGCTCACACGGTTAATATTCATAAGGCAATAAAACAAAGACGCCATTTTGAAAACACGTATTCTTTGTCTTGATTAAACAAGTTGGAACTATGAGAATGACTACTCTACGGTGATACACTTCACAAGGAACACATTCCTAAGGACCACACCATCAAGTCAAACAAATACTTTGATCTCACAAAAAAACTAGAAAAGGTTTTAAAACTCAACTTTATGCAGTCGGTGCAAGAGGAATTCCAGCAAAGTCTTTGCATCGTCTATAGAAGGCTCTTGGCCTTCCAAGATGGCGCTAACAGGATCTTAGTATTTGCTTGAGTAGAGAGGGTAGTGAACACAGTGCAGGTGGGAGTTCAAAATGCCTTTAAAGCTACTTCGCGATCGCAAGTCCGGGATCGCTGCAGTTAATTCTCCTGCCTTCCAACCACGCGATGGACTCGGCACCCGCACGGGGAAACCATGGATAGCTAAGAACATTGTCTCTCTCTAAATTATAATAAAATTTAGCTAAAATCTTTATAATAACTTCTTTGAACTTTTACAGTTTATGGCAGATATAAAGAGATAAGGGCAGAAGACTTTGCAGCTATCCAAGTAGACGGTAACTATAGGATGGAGTGGGACACAGCTGTAGCCAGTCTCTTAGTCATTGAGGAACAGGCTAATGGATTGAAGGACCAGACAGTTTTGCATTGGGAGGTTTTATGGCCGGTGAGTAACATGTATAACTAACGATTTACGTAGATGTGATAACATCTACTTAAATCGTTTACTTACCTACTTAAGCCATTGCTTTGTTAAATTTTGAGTTTTTTTTGATAAGCAAAAAAAAAACGCGATCGTGACTCAATATCACCTATTATATATAGGAGCTCCTTGTCCAGGATTTACTATGAGCAAAAAATACGCCATCACAATATGACCTATTATATATAGTAAATTAGTAACTAACTCCTTGTCCAGATTTTTTGATGAGCAAAGAAAAAAAACCTCATCGTCACCATATCACCTACTATACTATAAATACTAAAGCCTTATAGATTTCAGGGTTCAACCCCCAAACACCGCCCCTGGCTACGCCGGTGAGAGCTTCTGTAGTGGATTTTGATAGACTTATGATAAAGTAGCAGCATCAATCCAAGTCCATTGAAGAACAAACGCTAAAGGGTTTAGGGCTTTTTAATCTATCTTAAGAGGGCGTATAAGGCGAATAAAGGTGGTGAAATAAAAAATGCCTAATGACAAAGAGTGCGAGTGAGAAGCTATAACTTCATAATATCTTGAATTTTACAAAAACGCTTGGCCATGCACTAGCTAGATCTTATACTTATGTATATACATAACTTATAAAAAAACATGGTTTAATATCTGCTCCAAATTTACCGACTTCAATTAGGAGCAAAGTAACTTTGCGTTTTTTTTCTATCAAGGCAACTTTATACTATTACGTTTTTCAAAAAGCCAGATACTTCTAAATATCATTTATTATTACTAAGTTTTTATTTATACATAGTTTGTTGGGTTTGAGGTATTTTCATAATTGGAGATCAAGATTTCTGAATTGCTTTATGCGCCCTCTTAAGTGGGCAGGAAAAGGATTCGCGAACTCGAGCGTCAAAAAACATCTAAATGTTGTTTTCAGTTATAATAAAGTTTTTTTTGGAAAAAAAGAACATGGAGGTGTAAATATTACTTACTCGATCCATATTACATATTTTTTTTATAAAAAATCTGTTTAGTTTTAAAATGAGAACTAAAGTAATATTTTTAAAAACATAAATCAAACTTTGGGTGTCTTTTCAAAAGTTCATATATTTTTTTATAAAATACTATCTAATTAGGATCGAGTAAGTAATATTTACACCTCTACGTTCTTTTTCATTAAAAATAAACTTTGATATCACTGAAAACAACATTTAGACGTTATTGGACGTTCGAGATCGCGAAACCTTTTACTGGCTTCTTAAGCTGGCATAATGATGGCAACCAACGGTTCACCTGTATGCATCCGCTATCATACCTGGACATTGCATACTACTTAACATCAGGTGGATGCAAGGTCATAACCTCTTATTTTTCTATCCCTGTGATGGAATCGCCGCCAATCGTTGAAATATTATGGATGCAGTCAAAAGTCCACCATGAGTTTTTCCCAACATATTTTTTCAAAATCCATACTATTTTGTCTTTTATATCTTACAATAAGGCACGGTTGCACCAAAGTGTATTAAAGTAATGTTAACGATTAACTTTAAAATAGCGTCGAATTTATAATTATTTTTAATTATTCATTCCACTAAAACAAAATAAAACTTTCATGCAACTGGAGCTTAATGTTTATAAGATCTGTTTTTTTTTTCAGAAACTATTTCAGAACCGCGACTATGTATATATAAGGCGGCACAAAGACTTTACATTAAAAAACAAACACTTTCAACACAAAGATAGATTATTTAATAATGATATGCCAAAGAATGAAGAAGAAGAGAAGTATAAGAAAATAGTTCCTCGATACAAGGACACTGAAAATGTCCACTCTAGGGCCAAAAGGTTATCCCAGGTGTGTATAATCAATGCCATCAAATTTTGAGAAGTTATTTTTTCTGGTTATAAAGAAAAAGTCCCCAACACAAAGATTAATAAATACAATTACCAACAAAAATATTATTTTTACGACAAACAGTAGATACTGTAAAAACACTGGAAGTGCGAAAGCTCGTTTTTTTGGGAACGCAACTGGAGTGGTCTTAATAATATATATTCTTTTACCAATAAGAACTTAAAAAATTCCAGCAACAAGATGAAGAAGAAAGGTCTCGTCGAATGGAGGAAAAAAAAATGAACGAAAATAAAGTATTTATAATACTTTCCCGGTCCTGTGACCACGCCGAAGCGCCGGACACCAAGACCGCTATCCGGGTCACCGAGTACTGGAGCCATATGGTCATCAGGACATTGGATGGACCCGATAAGGTAATTACCATTTATATCTCGGAAAGTATTTTATGACACCTTAAGGCAGTGTCATACCTCAAATCGCATAAAAGTAGAATCTTTTGACGCCGAGTTCTACCCCTTGGTAGCTATTAGATTTTATTCTAAACTTAAATAAAATGTTATTGTACGTTATTATCAGTAGGCCTAGTGTGAGTTTTTTTAACGTTTACTTTCGCGTAAACTATACTACCGCGTTAACATTTTGACCAATCACACGACCGCATTTCTAGTTTCCAAAATTTCCGCGCTAAACCATTTCCCATACAAATTTTAGTTAACTCAAACGCAAAGTAATAGTTAGAAAACTCACACTAGGGGTACTGAAACAAATAAAGTGTGTTAGATGTGTTTCTTATTAGGTAATAGTACATTATGATACGAGGATGGTAAGTAGGTTAGTTGACGTCTTGTGAGCCCGAGCCGGAGCCGAGGGTTTATAATCGGCACGAGTTTGTAAAAACCTTACCAAGCGTGTACCATACGACGTTTTTCAATACATTTGCGAGAAAATAGAATAGAATAGAAAATGATTTATTCAATAAAATACAATATACATAACAATCTTAAACTAACATTAGGACATTTTTATATTATACGGCGGAATAAATATTAAAATAAATTGTACATTTATTAAAATGGATACACACCCTCAAAATAGATACTTAAATAAAAAAAAACTAAGCGAAACCAATTTTTTAATTTTTTGACAATCAGAAATGTAATAACTATATACATATATTAATATTGACTAACTAATTGTTGAAATAGAAATTTTAAAAAACTGTAAACAAATCGCACGGCGTGCGTTAAAATCAACTTTCGAGGCATATGGAAAGAACTGTAAACAAAATCGCACGGCGTGCGTAATAATCAACTTTCGAGGTATATGTACTGCCATCGAAAGTACATCTTTTCGCGCAACTGTATTGAAAAATATATAAATTGAAGCTATAAAATTTTATTGACAAATATTTCGCCTCACTTTGGAGCGACGTCATCAGTGACAGATGTTATTGAATGTTGTTCCAAGCTTAAATAAAATTTAATAGTTAGATAAGAAATTACAAAATAATATTTACCGAAAGAATAAAAGACACTGATTCCATAAAAAAAACCTCAAATATCACAGGAAACAGCTTTGAAAATAAATTTCTTGTCGAAGTCTATATTTTGTGCGGTTCCTATATTTACTATATTTTGTGCGGCTCCTATATTTACTATATTTTGTGCGGCTCCTATATTTTGTGCGGCTCCTATATTTACTATATTTTGTGCGGCTCCTATATTTACTATATTTTGTGCGGCTCCTATATTTACTATATTTTGTGCGGCTCCTATATTTACTATATTTTGTGCGGCTCCTATATTTACTATATTTTGTGCGGCTCCTATATTTACTATATTTTGTGCGGCTCCTATATTTACTATATTTTGTGCGGCTCCTATATTTACTATATTTTGTGCGGCTCCTATATTTACTATATTTTGTGCGGCTCCTATATTTACTATATTTTGTGCGGTTACTATATTTATTTATTTTAGAATTAATGAGCTTTATTATTATACTATATTATTAATCAGTTACAATTTTTATTAAACACGTATTTATAATAAAAAATAAATAAAACTTGTAAAAAAAGAGTATTTTACTCCATGCTTTCACAAATACAGTATTGTTTTTTATACAACATTCAACCTTATTTCTCTTGGGCTTAGTGCCATATGTAATGGTGCAATTTGTGTTTTTATTCCTAGTATAACATTGCCTTAATACTTTCTTATTGTACCTCCCAGGATTCTATGCGCTCCTGGTACTGCAGAAACCCTCTTTCTTTTTTTAGAATAAATAGGCGCTGATGAATTTTAAGGGTTAATATTCGTAATTATGGCAAATGAAATAATAATAAACAAAAACCCTCTGAGAACCGTTTAAACAGCCTCAGGGTACCCAGCGGAGGGTTTAACCCGTCCTCATTGTGCCATTATGGAATGCACGCCACTGCTATTTAAATACCTAAGATACCCGCCCATGGCAAAAAAAATATTAGTATGTTTGTGTGTACAATTTGTCATGGTCTGGGTGTTTATAAAGTATAATATGTATTCTATCGTTGTTTCTGGTACACACAGTACAAGCCTAGAGCTTAGCTTATGACCAGAGTAATATGTGCAAATTGTCCTACATATTATTATTATTGAAATATTCTCATCTTGTAGGCCGGTATGGAGTTCGTACTGACGTACTTCGACGCCCCATCCACCGGCGTGTTACCTACAGGGGTGACGGCGTGGGCCACCGGCCGGGCTGCCCCTAACTACCTGGATACGATGCGCCGGGCTGCCGACCATTATAAGGATTGGTTGCAAACGCAATTCCCGGTGAGCTTTTTAAGTTTTTTATCATAACCATGACCTTTAATGGTCCTTAGTTTGTTGTGCTACTTTCCTAATCTTTTTCTTATTACCAATGGTCTTCCTATAAATAAATAAAATAAAATAAAGTCGGAAAACGCGCGTGTCATACATTTTAGTACAACCATAATGACTGGGCACAGGTTATAAACGTTAGGTTTTACCATTAGAAAAGTTGTATGTCCTGTTTTCAAAAAGAAAGCCACCCTATTGGTAGTTAGTTATTCACGTATTAACGTTACGTTAATATGATGGCAAAAACTTATGGTAGAACCTTAGAACTGTCCTATCAAAATTGTACGGTCTAACTAAAACATAACTTAGTAAAAGAGTAATATTGTCAATAAATGTAAACAACACTACAACTGTATTCACTAGTTTTTTTTGTGTTTGCTTCCAGTATTACAATATATGATTTAGGGTTTTATGGGATGCGTTTCCAAGATGGAGCTTACAGGATAATATAGTGTTTGGTTGGGTAGAGAGGATAGCGAACACAGTGAAGTCTGACGTCGGGGCCACGAAACTGACGCTCCAAGCGAATTCGTTTGGAGCGGTTTCGTGGGCCGGCCGTGAAAGGTCTCAAGTTCGAGAACATCGCAGTTCAATGCCCTGTGTCCCAACCATGCAATAGACCCGGCACCCGCACGGAGATAGAATAGCTGTGCCCCTCTTTTAGTTTGTGTGAAGCACTAGAGTTTTTTACTTGCTGGTTTCTTTTTCTACGGGGTGTCTCTGAGGGGATCGACTTTACAGTTAGTGTTTATGCCCTTAAAAATACCGATCCTTATACCTTTACTTATATGTGATTGGTTACTTAGCTTTTATTTACAACAAATATTTAAGGCATGGATATGGTCGGTGAAGTTGGTCGCCTTGGTGGCTCTCTTGTATGGCAGATAATGATTGACAGGTCAATGGAATCAGCTAACCACCTAGTCTTACACTGGTTGGTTATGTAGTGTGTGTTCGGTTCGGTAGTAATTTTCATATTAAGATTTCCACTCCATCGTGTCTAAGTTCAATTAATATTTGTCGTTATTTTGTTAATGAATAGCTGCCTAACCAAACGCACTCTAAGACCTCATTGTTAAACTTTTTTTTTTTTTTGACTATTCATAAATATCTGTAAAGATTTACATGAAATAAATGATTTTGACTTTTTTGACTTTTTTTTGAGAATCCATGGATAGCTAACAACATTGTCGCCCCAATTTATATATTCCCAGAATGGTTATAGTATATACGTGGTGGCCGAGTTGGTTAGACCTTGGACTTAAAAACCATTAGGTCCCTGGTTCGAATGTGTACCAATGAGTCTTTAATTGAATAATTTATGTACATTTGATTGACAACATTATAGTGCCTCGGAGCACGTTAAGCTGTCGGTCCCGGTTTCACTATACCAACTTGCGAAACTGTTTATAGATGGGTTATTGAGGTTCTGGGTACCCTGGGGCCGTATGGGCGGTCTCGGGCGCCGTAAGGCACCCGTGATGATATGTAGGTTTTAGTGGATGACAGATAACATTATTAAATTAATACACAGGTATACCAAGACGAAGAAATTAAAATGGATAAGGACGTAAAAAATACAAGCGCGGAAACAGGCAACCAACCTACAGAAGTATTATACAATAATAATAATACCATGAATGATATAAAGAAAGACGCCAAATGTAAGGTAAGATATCATAGTTCCGTAGCAACTTAATAAGTAAAGAAAAGGTACGTTTTTAGGGAAGGCATTTCGAAAATGGTTTTCGAGTACAGTACCCCTAGTGGGAGTTTTTTAACGTGTACTACCGAGTTAACTATACTACTACGTTTACATTTTTACCAATCACACGTTTAAATATTTAGTTCGCAAAATTTTCGCTTGGGGGCTGAACTTTTTCCATACACATTTTAGTTACCTCAAAGTAATGGTTAGAAAACCCACACTACCTACTGGTGATTACTAATAAATTTTATTGAATATTTTACCTTTCTATATTAAGAATAATAAATCTGTTGCCAAACTAGGTTAACCCTGTATTTCAGCATTTATTTCAGACTCGTCTGATTCATGAAAACAAATTTTTGAATGATAAAAATTTAACAAAATTTATGCATAGTTTTTTTAAAAATAATTATGTACTAGGTATTAATTAATACCTACTTACTACATAAATTTTAAAAACCTACTTACTACATAAAAATAAAATAAAAACAAACCCAAAATCCGTTACATGTAGGAATGGGTAAATTTCATGAAATTTTTCAAGCATTGAAATTTTTCGGAAAAATTTCATTTGTTGAAAATTTCACGTTCAATGTGAAAAATATTTTTCTTATAAAAATGAATATAATAATCTAATTCTTAATAAAACAATAGTCTGATTTATTAAAACTTAAATGTATCTTTGTATTAATAAAAGATATAATTTTAGATATTTCTAAAATAATACAAAAAAATACATAATCAACGAGGAACATAATCACATACAAATTATTAAGAGACTTATTCTGGTGAAAAGGTTTAAAATGAGTCTTTCATATTCTAAACTCGACTCATCGTTTGACTACTATTACACTTAAAATTACTTAGGTAGTAGGTACTGATTTATTGTGTGTTTATTTATTTTTAATGATAAGTAAATCTCTAAATGTCCGTAATCCTAACCGCGAAATTCCAAACACAATAGAGTTGGAATATGTTATTTATCGATGACTCTGATTTAGATATAAGATACAAGAAGAATGTAAATATAGCATTGCCTAATTTCAGTCTGAATCAGAATCGTCGTATGCAGACTACTTTGCTGGATAGAGTTACTGCACGCACGTCTCACGGCACGGTACCTATACTCCAGTCGTACAAAGTAGTTCTCTCTTCCTGCTATTCTTAAATCTGAATGGTTCAGATGAGACATGATCTAAAGTCCTTAAACACGTTGTTCGCAGGCAATTCACCGATTTCCTAAACAAAAATGATTGGATGAACTCGCAGTCTAGCTTTCATTTGTCTCATAGCACCAACACTGTTCTCGTAAATATTACTGACGACATACGCTATGCCATAGATGAGAAAAAAATTAACACTACTTGTTCTTTTGGACTTAGCAACGCCTTTAACTGTGTAGATCATGACATCCTCATTGCTATTCTTCGTTCACTAAATATTTCTCCTACTGCGGCACAGGGGTACGATACCTATCTTTGCAGACGCAGGCAGCGCATACGGGTAGACGTCTTTTCGGATTGGTGCTCCTTGTGAGGTGTCCGCAGGATGGCGTATTATCTTTTTCTCGGTTTTCATAAATGCCATGGTTCAAGTAATAAACTTCAGTTCCTACTGTCGATGACTAGCAACTGTCGTTTGAAATGAGCGACGTAAATGCCGTGATTACCAATGTGAATAGCGATTTGAAGGCAATTCGGGTACGTTCATAAAATCTCGGTATTCTAGTCAACCCCTGCCAGACTCAGGTCATGATCATTGGTTCTAAACACATGCTGAGCAGATTGAATTTGGGAGCAATTTCTCCAGTATTATTTAATAATTTACCACCTCCCTTTTGCCAACATGCTAAGAACTTTGCTTTACACATTTCCGCCGATCTTAACCTGGAACTAACACGTCGCATTTTCGCCTGTATGCATTCGCTGAAGCGCGCCCAGTATCTTATTCCGTTTAAGGCAAAGCTGTTAGTCAATTCTTTACTTCTCCCTATCATAGATTACGCTGATGTCTGCTACCCTGGTGTTACTCAAGATCTACTTAACACGTTTGTCATAAGTAGACGTTTTGTCTTTGGCCTGCGCAAGTATGACCGAAGTAGTTTAAGTATTGTTATGCATAATTTATAATATTATAAATGATGCATTTCGTCATTATCGCCCCCCATTTCGTAATCGCATCATTTAGCCGGCATAGTGGGAACGATCAATATTATTTAAGAACAATTATTCATTGACCCCATTAATGGACTTTGTAGGTCTGCTCACCACCAGGTATACGATACGGTAGGAGATATAAAGTCACATGTCGTGCTCCAATAATATATATATATAAAATAACTTATTAATATGTAGGACAATTTGCAATTTACTATTAATTATTATGATTACATTTAAGGAGGTGACGAGGGATCAGAAAATGTGCCCATAGCACTAACTGCATTTTCGCGTTGTATGGCCATTGATATTCGTTGGCCTAAAAGAAAACCTGAACGCTGATTCCCCTGTTACCTATTTAAGCTTTTTACCTAAAGACAATATAAAGGATTTTGCGGACTTAGACCAAGTACCCATTGTCTCGACAATGGGTACATGGACAAAAAAATAGGAATTTGAAATTTGAGTGTATTTGTTAATTTTTTTTTTGGCATAGGCTTCAGCGGCAAATCCGGCCGATTTGGAAGACCCTGAGGTATACGAGGGAGCCAGAGTGTCCACACATGCAGCGTCCCATAATAGACACTTTCCGTCTTGCCAAGGAATTAGAGAAATGCCATCGACGCGTTTTCCATCATTCCTGAACAAGCCGGAAGGCTCGAGGCTGCTCGGAATTTCTGCTGATAATAAAGCTGATTTTATAATAGAGTTGAGAGCTGCATGTCTGGATATTCTTCCTGCAGATCTACTGCAACTTAAACCGTGGTGGCCATTAGATTGCACTGCACTGCCACAGTTACAGGAATGAGGGTGACTAATTGAAGCACCTAGCCTGAGGCCTATGGCAATTCGAAGAGAGTTATTATCTAAATAAGAACCAAAAGAGGGAGATAGGATTGCGTAAAGCCAAAGGCCTGCTTCTGGCTGAGAAACTGCGCGCAACCTTGCCAGATCAGTGCCTAATGATATATATATATATATATTTCTTTTTTAGCGGAAGCAAGGTATGTCCAAACAGCAAGACCCGTAACTTTTTTTCTATATATTGGAGTGACGCAATATTATCCAATTATAATTTAAATAATGAATTTTCATAATATAAAACATATTTACTTAGTATAAAATAATGGAAGTTACTAATACATGCATAAAATCATTAAAATACGGAGTTTAATAGAATAAAAATATTTTTCACTCGATTTGAAATTTTTCAAGGAGTTTTGAAATTTTTCATATTTTTCACATATTTTTAATTTCATTGAAATGAAAATTTTCATTTGCCCATCCCTAGTTACATGTTATTATTTGTTCATGCGACTAAGTTCATTCGGGTTTATTAATAATAATAACATGCAGTTTTCGAGTATCAATAATGAGAAATTATTGATACTCGAAAACTGCATGTTAGTATAACACCTTTTAAATGTGCATGCCAAAATCATTCGTAGTGATCTTGGGTGTTAGAAGTTTGGCATTTACCCAGTGATCTTAACCTTCGATAAAATAGCGTACCTATATCGTTTGTTATTTTTAATTCTTATATTGGCTGGACTATACCGTATGTTTGCATACGGACATGTCGTCATTTTTTTTCTAGTCCTTTCTTAACTCCTTTTCATCCTATTATTCCTCTTTTACTTATTATATTTAAATATTTTTATACTACCCATGACATTGGCAATATTTCACGTAATGTGAAGAGGCCATTAATTTAATAAAATAAAATGTGTACTGGAGTATTTTTTTTTTTTCGGATATATTTCTCATTTATTTTATTGTTGTAGGCAAATCCCGATAAATAAAATAAGTCTCAAGTTTTAAATAATAATATTTTTTTATTTAAATTTATAGGACTCATGACAAAACAAAAGAGAAAAACATATACAAAATTTTATTATGAAAATTTGTAAGTAATTTTGTTATTGAAGTACATATTTTTGTATTGTAATTGTACTGTACTGCACTATTTTTCATTGGTAGTTTTAAGTAATTTATTCATATTCAAAAATCTTTTACCAAATCTGAAGTTAACCAAGTTTGATGAAATAAATATTGATAACTAGCTTCTGCCCCCGACTTCGCCTGACTGGTATTTTGAATTTGATCCATTGTAATTGCATGCGAACTATATATATAAATATATATTGATGTCCAGGTAATCAAAAAAGGTAACCTTTTACCCGGATGTAAACTATACCACCGTCCATATAGATGCAAAATCCGTAACCTAGTCTTGTTTTGGTTTTAGTCTGTGGGTTCACCGGTTTTCAGGAGATTACTGCATCAATTGTTTATCGAGGTGGTAGTCTCCTTTCAGGGTATGGTTACGAGATGGGTAGTTGAACTGACGATAAGTATATTAAAATATACTCATAATGCAATATTTCGCAATTGCATCATTTAGCCGGCATAGTGGGAGCGATCAATATTGTTTAAGAACAATTGATTGACCCCATTCATGGACTATGTAGGTTCCTACCTCACTCACTCACCACCAGGTAGCTACAAAGCCACATGCTGTGCTCCAATAAAAAAAATCATACAAAAATATTAGTACCTATAAAATATAGATTTATCTTTTTACAGGAATCGAACCCGGAAGAAAGTATTGAAAAAATAGAACAGGAAAGCAACGGTAGTTGGTGGAGGTACTTTTACCCATTGTACTATTTTATGTGACAAGAGGAAAAAAATTTACAGTGTGACAAGAACAACGATATAAAAAAGATGGCGTCGCTGTTGCATGTTAGACAGTTTTTCTATTTATAGAAGTAAAAATACATTAAAAGGTATATACTCTTTAAGACAGTGCATTATACCGAGTGGAATGTTAATTGTATCCAAGCGATTATGGTCTAAAATATTAGGAATATCAAATTACTAAAGTTAAATCGAAAGTACATTAATTTTTCCAACGGTATACAGTTTTTATTTTATTTTAAAGTACTAATAGTACACTTGTACTATGTTAATTTTATTAACTTCAAGTCTATAAAGCATAATACACATATATCTATAATTTTATTTGGTTAATATATATTCACCAAATAAATATCATTAATTCTTATAATAAGATTTTTTATTAATTTTATTTTAGTAAAATATATTATTTTTAATCCTTATTATTTTCCTTTAAAATACAATTTAATGGCGAAGATATATAATTTATATTTAAAATGGCATACACGTATAGATTTTTTTGTAACATTATATTTAAATTTAACGCAACAGATGGCGCTTTTATTTTTTTTTATTTTCTCAGTGACAAAACGTGTAATAAAGGTTAAAAAAGTGAAAACCTATAGTTATTGTGGTGGGTAATTATATATATTTAGGCATTTTTCCTGTAGGTGCTGCCATTTTTTTCACTTACAGATAATAAATTTGAGTATTTATATTTAAAAAAAAAGTTAATTAAATTAACCCAAATCTTTTTCAGAAATCATCTAAATTTTATTTATTATAAAATCGCCATTTAATGGAAAAAAAGTAACTACAGCAAAAATCCTCAGTTTTTAAAACAAGGATAGTGAAGCTCAAAATGGCTGACGTTTCTTGCAAATGGCGCTTACTATTTAAATCATAAACATATTAGCAACGTCTTTAAGATCATTAATGTAAGATTTTTATACCAAAACAAATATTTTCTTAAATTTTTAGAGGAAAAATCAATGCGTTAGTGGTTTTTTTTATATGTAGGGCATTTCACATATATTTCCCCCTGATTACCAGTAAGCTCTAGGTTTGTACTTTGCAAACCAGAAATAACTATACTAATATTATGTTTTATAAACCCATACCATGGCAAACTAGTCATGTTTCAGTCATTGGGTTCACCGGTTTTCAGGAGACTACTGAATCGTTTTCTTGTAATAGCCTCCTTTCCGGATGCCGTTACGAAATATGTGGCTGATTTGACGATAAAGCAGCGAGGATAATAAAATAATAAAAACACAACTAAATATATATATATATATATATATATATAATAAAAAAATAACTAGATAATTTCTGGATAATGGCGCCAACCGTAAAATAATATAAGCAGAGATTATTTTTTTGTTTTCTTCACCCAATCTGGGTAGGCAAAGGGAACTATGCCCATACAGCCAAGTCTTCAGTAGATTTTTTTATTGATATGAAATGAAAATTAAATTTAATGAGATGAAATGAAACCTAACCTAACTCATTGAATCAAATCATTAAATCTGATATTGAAACAAATTAGTAGCTTCTTTTTAGAAATATTTGCATGAATCATAAAAACTTCTATGAATTTTTTTTTAGTAAAAAATTCGTGGTTGGTTTTTTTCCATTTAATAGACATTATTTTGACAGTTGGAAAAGAGAACGCACGAGTTCGGAAAAGGTAAAAAAAAATGCTCGAGTATGTAATAGCCCACATCCCGAACGCTATACGTCCCTGCAATACGCCACTTTTTGAGCAACTGTATTAGAAAGAATATTATTTTACGACCTTCCCTGGATTTTTTCGCAAGCTTGGTTTTAGATAAACTTAAGCGATTTAAAGAACGCTCTATCCAGTGGTTGTAGTTTATGTGTAATGTGCGCTGGTAAAGATAACATGACGATTCCACATTCCCGTCCCAGTAGCGAAATGGTTCAGATATTATCTATCCACTATCAGAACAAGTATAAATTGTATTAGATGGGCCATCTGGTCATCTTCAGGTCATCTGTCATCCTTTAACTTTTAAAAATTAACATAGGAGGGATATATTCCCCTGCAGCGTTCATGCAACAAATACATGTAGTGTTTATACCACGCTGTTCACTGGTGACTGCACCGACCTGACATTTGCCTTTTTTTGCTAATATTTTTGGTGGTTTATGTACACTGCTCAGTCTTGTTTCATCCATATTAAATGTTTGAGAGGCTGTAAATTTTTCCTTATCAAGAATAGCTTCATATTTGTCTAAGAAGTCCATGACATTTTTTTTATAACCTTTGCAACGAACAATGGATGTAGGTCGTAGGGCGCGCAGACTAATTTCTGAATGATATTTAATAAATTTGTAGTACCATTTCCATCCAGCCATTTGTTTCTCTTTATCGAAACGATGGTTCAGATTATATTTTTCAGCTAATAGGTCCGCCAATTTTCGTAAATCTTTAATTGTCAAACCGAAAAAACACGATTCCTGGTCAAGTATATGTCGAACCAGCTCTTTTTCCATTTCTGCCATCAAGTCTTTCGACCTTCCAATGCTTCCATGTGTATTTAGCCCTTTTAATTGGCGACGAATTTTAGGTTTTGGTATTTTATAAAAAAACGACACATTCATTAAACTTCATGGATCCATCGTTGAATTTTTGGAGGGCAGTTTCCATATCAGCTTTATGCCAGGTGTTGTATTTCATGTTAACTAACCAAAAATACGACTTATATTAAGGGAATCTAAGTCGTATTTTTCACTCAAGGATAGTCTTATTCTTGTTTCTTGATTAGATATTTGGTGGAAATTAAATATTTCACATTGGTGTTAGCGATTTTTCGATTTAGTTGTCTCTCAAACAACTTTAGGATATCCCAAAATTTAATTTTAAATTAAATCTATACGGTTATTAATTTTAATAAAACTATTTTATTGCACAATAAGCTAACATGGTTTCAATTTATTAATGACATTATTTGAAGAGTTGAGGCTAAGTTATAACCACAAATTGGCTCTGAACACCCAAACTAGGATTCCCTGGGGCATTACCAAAGAGCCAATCGATAATCGAATCGAAATACCCATCGAAAGCCAAATGTATTTGATTTGACGTTTCTCGTCGATCAGGCTCTACCATAGAGTAAAATTCTTATACATTTTTATCGATCGATGCGGCGATTCAATTGGCGATCGTGTTCTTTGGTCAGGCCTCGGTACCTTTGGTTTCAGGGGATGATTGCTCTAGGTCTGATGTTAAGTTAAATGTATATAACACCTCGAGAGTCATTTTAGGAGGGAGGTGTATATTTCTTAGTAAATCCGTCAGGTGATCAAATCATGTTTCGGATTTAGTCTGTGGGTTCACCGATCTTTAGGAGCCTGCTTTATCGATTTCTTGTCGAGGTGGTAGTCTCCTTTCAGTGAGCGGTTACGAAACGGGCTTTTTATTTGATAATAAAGCAGCGAGATATTGCAATGCTATTTGTCGCTGCCCATTTCGTAATCAAATAATTTAGCCGGCACAGAAGGCTCCATTCATGCATGGACTTGCATGAATGGATCTTTTATTTTATGCCTGCTTATCATCAGGTAGATTAAAGATCACATGCCGCCATGCTCTAATAAAAAATAAAAAAAACCTAGCAATGCAACTGGTTTTAATCAAATGCAATATTATATAATATTAATTATACTACTAATATTAATTGTAAAAGTATTTTGGTGTATTCCTTTTCTCTGAATTTAATATTGTAGTATTATCTCAGAAATAATAATTAATATATGTTACGGTCAAAGACCGAAAACACTTCAAAAAATAGCTCACAAAGCGTTGTGGTCACTGTATAAATAAAAATGAGGTGAAGGGTAAACGCACGGATAAAAGGATTTTTTCAGAAAATTTTAAACTTTAGGGATCGACCAATAGGAAGCAGTTATTTGTACTGTCATAAAATAAATCAAGCCATCAATGGTTCATCCCTACTTACCCCATGGTCCAAATTGGTTTTAGACTAAAATGCATATACGCGTTTTCTATATTCAATTTGTATCGATTGGTATACATTAAGCCGAATACAGTGCTCAACCGGTCCGTGTGCAGTCGTATTCGACCCAAAGACAATAATATACGCGACGCAAGTGACGTCACTTGAAATATGTTCGAATATAAGGGCACCTTACCAAGCGTGTTTACAGCGCCATACAGAATACGTATTCAACGTAAGCGCACATTGGTCCGCTCTGAGTTTAAACTGTAAAGAAAGTAAGCAAACTGTAAGAGAAAGTTGTTTAACAAAAACTCTTGATAAAGCTTATTAATCTATGATTTTGGTATAAGGCTTAAATGGCAAAACTATTTTTTTTATTAACGCCATCCATGGATTTTGTAGATCTGCTTACTATCAGGGAGATACAAAGTCACATGCGATGCTAAGCGCAGTTTTTATGTCGTTTACCATATATTACCCGATATATATGTTTACGATATATATGTTTCGCATCTTTAACTGCCTATTAAAATATCTAAAATACACCACTATACTTCTTACAACCCAAATGAAATTATTAACTTTAGATTTAACTTGTGTTTGCCTAAACTTAATTTGCGATATAGAAATCTTTTGACAGTTACTGTCTTGAAATAAAAGTTCAAGTAAATACCTATAGGCTTCGCTTAACGTTATCTAATTGGTTTTGTGACTGACATCAGTCGAAACACTTCGACCCTGTGGGATCTTTTGTGTTTCCCATTCCTTTTCACCTCACACATTAGTCCCGTCCTCAAATATGTTGCTGACGTATTTGAGGTCCCAGGGGCTTTGCGCATTGTAGAAACGTAACGTATTCATTTACGTATACGTGAGCAACAACCAATAGGATCGCTTTATTCAATCCTGTTACCAAAAATAAAGCATCCCTATTGGTTGTTGCGTATACGTAAATGAATACGTTACGTTGCTACAATGCGCAAACCCATGGTAGAGCCTCAGGTATTTCGTTCGTTTAACGTTAAATTAAGTTAGTGCATCCCAACCTTAGGTAAAGTAGGTAACCAATTTTGTATTTAACCTATAATAACCTAAATATTATTTATCCAAACAAAGTAGCATTTGAATAAAGCCACGTGCCGTGCGGTACCTTTATAAAAACAGATAAAAATGTATAGACGCTATTTTTTCCCGTATTTTATTTTATTATACTTCATTAAAAACTAGCTGGTACCCGCAACTTCGTAAGCGTATTTATATTATAACAAAAAAAAAACTTATATTTGCTATTGTTTTTTAATAGATCAGTAATAGGTATATAGATACCTATTACTTAGTAATAGTACTAAGCTAAAAGTAAACACGTTAACCATGGCTACCATGCCCATGCATATTCCTCTTTATAATATACATAACCCCAATTAATAGGTATAATTTTGAATTTAAGTAAGTTAATTCTTACCTTAAAAGTTGACATAAAATGTCAACTTTTAAGGTAAGAATTAAAAAAAAAAATTTTTTTATAAAGTAAATATAAAATTGTTAGTTTTATGTCATTAAAATTTACAACTTTACTCCATAGTGAACTACTCTTAAAATATAAACATATCTGAACCCTGTATGTATATCGAAATATAATATACCCCATATTTGTAGAATAGCTATTAGCTCTGTGGATTATACAAATACAGCATATAAATCAGTCCAGTAGTTTTGAAGTGATGACCCGACAAACAAATATTATATATATGTTATAGATATACATTGCACAATCAAATATAATTATATTTTATTGTGAAATTGTTTGTTATCTATAATATTTTTTTGTAACAAAATTAATAAATAGGAAGCAACTATTTTGTACAATTCACATCGTTATCCACTGATACATTATACAGATTTGTAGCTACCATTTACAAAATATGTTAAAACAATATTCAATAGATCAAATTAATTAATTGTATAAAGTATAAGTATTGGCTATAGAGTCGACAAGTTTAGTTAATTAAGGTCAAATTCAGAACACATCAAGAAATTCTTTTACTATCAAACTGGGACCGACAGCTTTACGTGAATGGTGTTGCCAATAAAAATATCTATATATATTTCTGATTAAAAACTCAGTACACATCGGGGTCTAACCTTTGATTTCTAGTCTATTCTAGTTATTCCATTGATGAGTACTGTTATTGTTAATAAGTAACTGTAATTATTTGTATGGAATTCAAATATTTGTATCTAATTTATATCTCAAAACCTGACAGAAATAATGGCGTCCCAAAACTCTCTCAATTAAAATATTTATATTGTCTAATAACCGAAATGTTGTTAACTAAACCTATTGCGGTTGGATAATAATATTATATAATTAAGTATAGTTTTAAGAATAAAATGGCGGTGAAAATTGCCTATTTCTTCCGCTTGGAGCGCTTAAATTGAGAAAATAGGGAAAGTGCCTTTAAGCAAATTAAGAAAGACTTTTTCTCAGATGCAATATTTGAAATAAAAGGGCCTTGTTGCATTTCCTCCTTGAGGGATATTGCCCAAAATCGCCTTTCCAAAGTGAGAACACAAGATGGCCGTCCACAAACCCAAAACAAAACGTGTGAACGAAAAATATTATTCATTGGTTGAGGTGAGAACAGAATATGGCGGCAACGAACATATTTGACATTTCGTTCAATATGCGATTTTAGGCCTTAGGGCAGTTCCGCAAATAATTTTACTTTCATGCATTTCCTATAGTAAAGCGGTCTAAGCGGAAGACACTGGCAATTGTCATTCCCATTGAAACAATGCAATTTTATTACTTTAGTTAGACATTAGATATAGCCATAGATTAATATTATATATGCTTTTTAATTTTCTGTATCTGATTTGTATTTATGTATGTATGTATGTATGTATTTATGTATGTATGTATGTATTTATTGCCAATAAATCTAAGCAACATCTCGTGAAGACATGTCTCGTGGGTTCACCAGTTATCAGTAGCCGTAGTGTGAGTTTTTTAACGTTTACTTTTGAGTTAACTATACTACTGCGTTAGCATTTTCACCAATCACACGCTCGCATTTTTAGTTCTAAAGATTTCCGCTTGGGGCGCTGAACTATTTCTCATACAAATTTTGGTTAACTCAGAGTAACTCACACTATGACTACTGCATCGATTTATTGTCGAGTTTGTAGTCTCCTCAGGATGCGGTTACGAAACGGCCAGTCGAATAGATGATAAATCCGCGACGATATTAAAATAGACCCAATAAAAATTCGTCTCTGTCGCCGCCCATTTCGTAACTGTATCATTAAGCCGGCATAGTAAAGCGATCAATGTTGTTAAACAATGTATTAATCTGAACATTCATGGACATTGTAGGTCTGCTTACCACCAGGTAGATACGTCACATGCCGTGCTCTAATCAAAAAAAATTGAGATGTTACTTATTTCGTATAGGTGTAAACCACATGGCTTAAAGCTATGACCTTCAAAGCTATTGTGGTTGGAAGACGATATGCTTCTTTGGCTACTAATTTGAAACGAAACACGTTGACAAACCTTTGTAATACAATTTATATAGATAATTTATAGAACAGATATCTAACTTGCGCAAATGCAAAAAATTCTGGGGCCTATTATAATATATTAAACAGAAAGTTTGCAAGTACTTTAGAAATTAAACGGTCGACATGCTCTATCGACATAGATTTTTTTTTTTTTTTTCATAAGACGAATAATTCGTGTATTCAATATGGCGGCAAATGTATAGCCTAACTAAAACAAACTACTTATGGACCATCGAAATTGCTCCTTGTAGCTTAAATCGGTTTATATTTTGTAACCGCATCATTTAAGAGGCATAGTAAACACGACCTTCGACGTTGTAGCTGATCTGATAACGGAGTCAAATTCCTAGCTGTCATAAAAGCATTAAAAAAATAGAATCCCCCTAGCGGGAGAATATGTAAACTATGGCAGGAGTTTTGTTTCATTTGAGTAGCTGACTAAGCCTAATTATATTAGTTAAGTATGAGTACATAAGGATCGCAATGAAATGTTATTTGTTTACACAAGTTATATGAAATTTAATAAAAAATGTTTTTATAAAAGTTTATTGGTATTTTATTTTCAGAAGTTGTCGGCAACATTTCCTAACGATATTACCACTATAATATTTTTAGAACACATCAGGCTAAACCAGTTTTTGCTAAACGTCTCTAAATAGTCATGAGGCTCTACCATGGGTTTTTACTTTGTAGCAATGTAACGTTTATACGTGGTGGCCGAGTTGGATAGACCTTGGACTTAAAAACACTTAGGTCCCTGGTTCGAATCCCGGTGTGTACCAATGAGTTTTTAATAAAAAAAAAATGTACATTTGTTTGACAACACCACTATAGTGCCTCGGAGAGCACGTTAAGTATCGGTCCCGGTTCCACTATACCAACTTGTGAAACTGTTTATAGATGGGTTATTGAGTCTATTCAAGACATCGCGACGAGCTAGCCACTTGTTTGGTGTAGATTCATACCATCGGCTACGACGATTGTAAGGCACCCGTGAAGATATGTATATAGCAAAGTAACGTTAATACGTGAGCAACAACCAATAGGGCAGCTTTATTTTTGGTAACGCGATTGAATAAAGCGATCCTATTGGTGGTTCCTCACGTTTAAACGTTACTTTGGTACAAACCAAAAACTCATGGTAGAGCCTCTAATAATGTATCCGTTTAATGTACGACGCAGTCGCGTGCGTTGACTTCGCACACACAAATATTAATGATTTGCGTGCGAATTGAATGCGATGTGTCGTCGTAGCCACAGTAGGTCAATAGGCTATTTAACTACATTAAAAATATACTATAAATTGTGGTCATCCTATCAGACAATGGCGTAAAAAGACATATTTCACTTTTTAAACTAAATTATGTATGTCTTTTGTAGATTACACAAAATAAAATATAATATTTTTTACAATTTTATTTATAACAAAAACATCTTTGATTGGTTGATGACTGGTGACGTCACACGCAAGTAAACAAAACAATACACAGATTATAAATCATGTGGGTGAAATAGAATAGAGTATAATATATTATTTAATCTGGGCTTGTTTGTTCACTTGCATGTGACGTCACACTTGACGACATAGTTCATAGTAGAAATTCAAACTTTATTATTGATTTTTATTATTAATAGAGTAGACATCCCGGTAGAATATCAATGTAGTGTGCTTATTAAGTAATGAAGAATCATAAAACGAGTTTTAAAAAGGAGTCAAATACCCTATTGTAGATCTATATTGGCCTTGTGGCCCAAACCACGCCATAATCGATATTAGCCCTCTCAATAACGGTCCGAATTAGCATAAGCGCACAAACGACAGATGATTTGACATTAAAAGTGAAGTCATGGCAGCGCCATATTGGATTTACAGTGATTTTGGTTTTGCATAAAATCCCTGTGAGCACGGACAGATTGATTTAAATTTTGAAACATATTTTTAAAGTACCTATTTAAGTAATAAAATTCCTAAAATAATAGAGTTAAAAATATTGTGTTCCATTTTTTTCCATATTTATGTGATACAAGTAACATTTTTGTAAACGCGCTAAATCACTGGTTCTCTAATAGCGCTATGCGTTGTCATAACATTTAATTCGGTTGGATGATTATGGACTTCTTCGCTACACTAAAAGCGATGATAAAATGTGTGATTCGGACCGTACGATTGGTAGCACGGTCACACCGCTGTGTTAGGGGCTTAGGATTATTTGCAAAGGATTTATAAAAGAAAATAAAGGCAAAATAAATAACCTAATAATTTATTAAAATTAGTCATCATATTCAAAAGACTTCGGATCCAACCCCTCGGCCTTGATCTTGTCTGCTATCCAGGCCCTGAAGTCTGGTATATTGGCATACACCCCTGGTATACCTTCTTCTCCACATCCTATACCCCAAGCCACGGTGCCGATGATTGCAAAACGATCTTCGTTTGTCTGTGAGGGACAGTTAATTATTTTATAACTAAATTAATAAAATCTTATGAATTTGAGAGTCATTATTGATGATTTGAGATGTACATGGATTTTGCTTACATTAGTTTATTTACGTGGTGGCCGAGTTGGTTAGACCTTGGACTTAAAAACGCTTGGGTCCTTGGTTCGAATCCCGGTGTGTACCAATGAGTTTTTAATTAAAACAATTATGTACATTTGTTTGACAACACCACTATAGTGCCTCAGAGAGCACCAGCCAACTTATTGTATACCAACTTGTGAAACTGTTTATAGATGGGTTATTGAGTCTATTCAAAACATCGCAACGAGCTAGCCACTTGTTGGGTGTAGACTCATACCATCGGCTACGACGAGGTGGGATTAAAAACCCCTCCGCTGGGTACCCTATGGCCATCTAGGCGGTCTCGGGCGCCGTAAGGCCTCCGTGATGATATGTATGTAGTTTATTTATATACGTGGTGGCCGAGTTGGTTATACCTTGACTTAAAAACACTTAGGTCCCAGGTTCGATACCCGGTGTGTACCAATAAGTTTTTAATTTAAAAAAAATGTGCATCTGTTTGACAACAACACTATAACTAGTGCCTCGGAGAGCATGTTAAGCTGTCGGTCCCGGTTTCACTATACCAACTTGTGAAACTGTTTATAGATGGGTTATTGAGTCTATTCAAAACATCGCGACGAGCTAGCCACTTGTTCGATGTAGTCTTATATGCCTACTTGTTCGGTGCGTCTCTATAGTGCTACGACGAGGGGGGATTAAAACCCCTCCGCTGGGTACCCTGGGGCCGTACGGCACCCTTGATGATATGTATGTACGTAGTTTATTTATAATCATGATACGCAATGTTCAGTCAATGGCAAGGTAAAGTATACGTTTTTAAAGTAAATTGTAAAAGTATAGAGTGCATGGAGGTATACAACCCATACACACAGCCATACAATACATTATTCATAATATCCATACATGCAAACATGTAATTATTAATAATTTACAGGGTAGAAACTTGCAGCGGGATATAAGGCGAAGTACCTATTCCCAATAAACAAGACCGACGGCGATATATGTGTCACGGAAATAGCCTTACCAGCAACAGCAGCAGTTCAAACTGCCAATTTCCGTTAGTTGCTCATTCTAACACAGTGAATTCGCTTGACGGGAGCAAGAGAAACTAACAAAAATGGCTAGTTTGAGCTGTTGCCGACAGTACATCTCGTAATGGTCATAATTTTAATTTAAAGGCAGAAAGATTAATAAATACAATGACCGACAAAAATATTATTTTAATTCTGCGACGAACAGTAATCGAGTATTACTGGAAGTTAGAAAGCTCATGTTGTATGGAGAACGAAGAGTTCGCGATTACAAATACAGTGTTCTTAAGAAGCCAGTAAAAGGTTTCGCGATCTCGAACGTCTAAAAACTTGTAAATGTTGTTTTCAGTGATATCAGAGTTTATTTCTACAGAAAAAGAACGTAGGTGTAAATATTACTTACTCGATCCTAATTAGATAGTATTTTTATAAATAATATATTAACTTTTGAAAAGACACCCAAAGTTTGATTTATGATTCTAAAAATATTACTTTAGTTATCATTTCAAATATTTTTTTATAAAGATATTATGTAATTAGGATCGAGTAAATAAAATCTACACCTCCATGTTCTTTTTTTTCCAAAAAAAAACTTTATTGTAACTGAAAACAACATTTAGATGTTTTTTGACGCTCGAGTTCGCGAATCCTTTTCCTGCCCACTTAAGCGCAATTTGGACCACAGGTATTTTTTTTATTTTGTTATTGGAGCACGGCATGCGACTTTGTATCTACCTGGTGGTGACCAGCGGCCACATTCTATTTTTTATAACGTGAGCGTTAGATTGTCAAAATAACGAATTCCGTTATTAGCATTTCTTCTCCAATCAGCCAAAGTTAAAAAACTACTCTGATTGGAGGAGATCGCGCTAATAGCGGAATTCGTTATTTTGACAATCCTACGCTCACGTTATAAGAAACAGAATGTGCCCGCAGACCTACAAAGTCAATCAATGGTGTCAATCAAATCAATCACAAGCAACATACCCCAATAGGACACACGAGTGGGGACCCGCCGTCCCCGCTGCAGGCGTCCACCCCCGCTTCCCCTCCAGCACACAGGAGACTCTGGTGCAGCTGGAATCTGGACCCTAGGCGAGTCCCGCGCAGAGCATTCTGACATTTTGGACGGCTTTCCAGTTTCAATTCTACCTGAATTTTTTAATTACAATAATTGTAGGTACTAATATTGTGAGTAAGTTTGTATGGGCGTCAATCCGCGTCAACACGACCGCGGAGCCGTAGATTGCATTACCTACTGTAGCCATGCATGGGCGTAGCCAGGGTGGGGGTTCATATATATTGTATATTGTTGTTCATATATAATATATTGTGTAGTACTGTACATTGGTACAGTAACAAATAATCTGCCAAAGGATGTTTTACGCATGCTCTTTAGTGAGGGTGCATTTTGAGTATGCCGTCTAGGCGGTCTCGGGCACTGTAAGGCACCGTGATGATATTATATTATATTTTTTATTAGTAGTACAGCGGGTAAAAAAAACTTCCCATCGTACTACCGGAGCAGTTGGTAGTACTACGAGAAAATATTATTGCCCGTGTAACTACTGGTAGTAATAACGGTAGTACCACGGGCAATAAACGGACCCCCCCCCCCCCGAACAGTAATGAACGGTACGGTAGTTTAATGTAAGAGAAACTATTAAGAGCTGATATTTGTGACTGTGTATTTTTTTCGGCTAACAAAAACCTTCAATAAGCAGATACAAGAGCTACGGGCGTGCAAATGTACGTTTCTTGTATACCTTGCGGCTATTTAGTGATTTAATGACTGGACTCGTGGGTTCGATTCCCACCCAGGCCAACATAATATATTAGTAGGTATACGTTTTTTTCTGTACAGTTTGTCATGATCGGTGTTCATAAAATATAACATGTATTATATTTATTTCTTTATTTTAAATTCTTTATTGCACAAAATTGTACATAGGCGAGCTTAATGCCTTAGGTATTTTCTACCAACTAACCTTTAAGAGAGTGAAATATGCTTAAATATATAATATTATATCCTTTTTCTCTGGTACACATAGTAGGTACAAGTACAAGCTTAGAGCTTAGTTTGTGACCAGAGGAATATTTGTAAATTGTCTATTATTATTACTATTGACTTACCTTTTTTAGTACCACAGCATATTTGTCAGGGCTCTTAAAGTCTTCCAGGCCCCAGCCCATCGTTTCGCATTTAGTGTTAGCGATCGGCATACGGTGGGCTATGCAGGCTACCCCTATGTGAGGAGTCTCTGATGATATTATGAACGGTTGTTCTAGGACCAGGAGCCCGATGTTGTAGATTACGGACGCTGGAAAAATATGGAGCAATATACCATCACGTGGTTTATATAGGCGGTGGCCGAGTATATACGTGGTGGCCGAGTTGGTTAGACCTTGGACTTAAAAACACTTAGGTCCTTGGTTCAAATCCCGATGTGTACCAATGAGTTTTTGATTTAAAAAAGAATGTACATTTGTTGGACAACACCACTATAGTGCATCGGAGAGCACGTTAAGCTGTCAGTCCCGGTTTCACTATACCAACTTGTAAAACTGTTTATAGATGGGTTATTGAGTCTATTCAAAACATCGCGACGAGCTTGCCACTTGTTCGGTGACTCATACCATCGGCTACGACGAGGTGGGATTAAAACCTCTCCGCTGGGTACCCTGGGGTTGTCTAGGCGGTCTCGAGCGCCGTAAGGCACCCGTGATGATATGTATATGTATGTATACCATCACCTTTACAAAATAAATCTATTGGTTTTCTCAAAAAATACACTAGCGAATTATTACTACTTGTTCAGATTTAAACTGATCTGTAAATGTACTTATATAATAGGTATGTAAATAAATTAAACTATTATTAAAAAGTAAATTATTATATAAACTATATATATATATATATAAACTATTTTTTGTTTATATATATAAACTATATATATATAAACTATATATATATAAATATTTATCTTTAAAATTAAGAGATCTCATCATACAGGGTGAAATTTTCAAGTGTGCCTTCAAGGGTAAATCCTAAACTACAAGAAAAATGTTCAAGGGGGTCTCGGGGCCTATTTTGATAAAAACTAAAAGCAACACTATCAGCTGGTGTAATAATAGGCTTTATTCCGAGTTTTGACACGTTCACCGTCGCGCATTTTGCGTAAAGTACGGGTATTGAAATATAAGTTCTATACTGTTAAATTATAAAGTTGAAATTCCAATGCTCATAAGATGTTCAAACTTGCGAAGAATTCGTGTATTTCAAGATGGCGGCATTATTATAGCCAACCTAATACATACTATATAACCATTGGAATAGAACTTATATTTCCATATTTATAGTTTGCGCAACGTCTTGTCGTGATTAGCGGTTGCAGCTCGGAATAAGGCCCCAGGTGAGTTTTTTTTTCAAAATCAACTGGTTCGATTCCCGGCTAAGAGAATGAATTAAAAAATATATAATGATGCAGTTTTAGTTTTTATCAAAATCGCCCCGAACTCCTTTGAGCATTTTTCACTATTCCTTGTAGTTTAGGATTTGGCCTTGAAGGCACACTTAAAAAAATCACCCTGTATATTTTGGAACGACCTAAAAACCCAGTCATTGCAATTTATAGAAATAAAAAAAAAATTATATAAGTACTTAGTTGTGCTGTTACTTATTTCCTTATTTACCTACCGTTATCTAAATTGATTTTTTATATTAAATACACTATGTGAGTCCACGGTTTAAGCTGAAAACCACCTTCGTTCGGTGTGCATTTTGATAGTCACCGTCGGCAAAAGCTAGCCTTTAGCACATCCTTCACAGATAAAATTATATAGGAATATAGAATATTTATATAAGTTAAATGGGAAAATTGTGATGTATCAATAAATTATTTATTAAGAAAGGAAATTTACAATGAATTATAATGCAATTCCGACAGGTTTCGTTCATACAGTAAAGGCCATCAAATGCCTTAGTCATATTTTTTGGGACACTATTGCATCGAATTAATGTCGAAGCGGTATAGTCTACTTTCGGGGTGCGGTCACGGAACTAGCAGTTGATTTGTCGATAGAGCAGCGAGGGTATTACATTTTAGTAAACTCGTTAACAATGTAATGATCGACCCCATTGCCATTCATTTACTTTCCAGGTTTGTTTACCACCAGGTTGATACAATGTCACATACCGCGCCTCAGTAAAAATATAACCAAGAGATACTTACGCCTAAAGAAATCTTCATGTGTAATAATTTTCTGTACATTTCTCTCTTGATGCGCGTACAGTTCTAAGTCCGTTTGTGTGTCCCACTCGCCTGCTCGACATTTTAACTGAAAATTATTATTGAAAACTGAAAGGTACTATAGTTTAATAAAGTTTCGGATCCAAATAATAGGGCCGTAGTCCTATTATTTGGATCCGAAACTTTCTTTAGCAGCTAGATGATAAAAAGACTACAATAATACTAACCTAATACCATCATAAGACAATTACACTACTCTACCTACCTGAAAGCCAATCGATAATCGAATCGAAATACGCATCGAAATCCAAATGTAAGGGATATGACGTTTCTCGTCGATCAAGTTCTACCCATAAAGTAAAATTCCTATACGTGTTTATCGATCGATGCGACGATTCGATTGGCGATCGTGTTCTTAGTTCTGCTTTAGAAATCTTTTCAGCCAGCTTATGTCATATACTGTCAAATATTGTTGACCTTATTAAAAGTGCGTTGTCTGACTGACTTTCAGCATTTTCTAAAATATTTTTGTTTAGTACATAGCCTTCGTGTGCCTAGACATTTAAGCGTGCCTTGTGTTTCTGTATTTCAGAATATTACCTCATTAGCATCCTTGCCATCCACTTTATGCGCACCGGTTAAAACCACTTTTGGATGAATAATAGCTCCACCGCCGACGTAATCACCCTTGACCCACGGAGAATCTGGCGGTGAATTCCTGTAAACATATTTTTATTCAAATATCTTACAGTGAATAATTTGTTTATTTATTGAATACCACGTACGGATGCCTTGTGGCGCCCGAGACCCCTTAGACGGCCACTGGATACCCTGCGGAGGAATCTTGTACCCACATATTCATCATGAAAAGCCTGTAGCACCCAATAACTGCCTTGGTCATGTATAACGCAAAAAAGTTAACCGTACGAAGCTAATCAAAGGTTAAAATGCATCAGGATCATGTTCATGGGCGTAGCGAGGTACGGGCAGGGAGGGGAATCTGCCCCCATTAGAAGAGCGGTCGTTCGCTGGTAAACTGTAATTATGATGAGCTTCATAGCTTGCCGCGCTTCTTATAAAACCTGGCTACGCCCTTGGTCTTGTTTAAGAATATGGATTTATATTGATGGTAGATGATGATGGCGATGCACGATAGTGATGATTAAGTAACAAACATACTTGAGTACAGCAACCATCCAGGGGTATTCTCCAAATTCTGCCTTGGTAGTATCAGTAATCCTAATTTGCAAAGCCCCAGGATTGCTGAACCCACATTTGGGTAATGTTTGAGGTTTGTCCGATGGCTTGACAGGTTCTGGAACTTTGGGCTTGGCTTCTTTAATTTCTTCTAGAAGGCAACACCATTCTAGATAGTGGCATTGCCCTTGTCTTGAAATAAAATAATGTCCAGGTTATTAGATATTGAATCAGGTTTTAAGATCTTCTAGGATCTTTTAGTGAGGCCTATCAGTGGGTCTACTTACCTAATATCAATCAGTGTGTTACCATCGGTAATAACCTGTCGGTTCTTAGGGTCACATTGGTAGTAGGTGACGCATACCCCTTTTTGACCTTCTGGAGTTTCACAGTCTGCATTTGAGGCTTCTCCAGGTTTTACTGAAAAGATAAACATACTTGTATTGTCATTGTAGATTTTTTCTCAAATCGCGTCTTGCTAGATATCATCGACTTCTTTGTTGGTTAATTAAATCTGTTTTTTAATTGTAATTTTTTCAGTTATAAGGTTGTATTAGTAGATATAAGTTACTTAATTATAACTTGTAGAGCTCTCAGCTAAACTAGTATAATAAGTACGGAGCGATTTTTTATTGGATCACGGCATGTTACTTTGTATCCGCCTCATTGTAAGCAGATCTACAAAGTCCATGAATAAGGACGATCAATACATTGTTGTTTAACAATATTGATTACTCCCACAATGCCGGCGAAATGATGCGTTTACGAAATAGGTGGCGATAAAGACGAATTTGGTTAAGATTCTATTTTAATATCCTCGTTGCTTTATCTCAAATCAACCGTCCGTTTCGTAACACTCCCTGAGACTACCATCTCTACAATAAATCAATGCAATAGACTCGCTCTTAGTTAGACTTTTACGTAGGGTTTCACCTGTATGGGGCAGTAATAATAACTGGGTGGTTAAATTGACGATAAGGCAGCGAGTATATTAAAATATAACTCGTTTTGCAATTCGTCTTTGTCGCCCCCCATTTCGTAATCGCATAATTTAGCCAGCATAGTGGGAGCGATCAATATTGTTTAAGAACAATTATTGATTAACCCCATTCATGGACTTTGTAGGTCTGCTCACCACTAGTTAGTCAAATGTCGTGCTTCAATTAAAAAAAATATGAAGCCGGTCGGTTATACTCTACGTAAAGTTTGCACGAAATGAATTTTACTACAATATTGTCAAGCACTCTTAGGCTGAGTTGCACCAGTATATGTTAAAGTAATTTTAACGATTAAAGAAACGAAAAAATGGCGTCGAATAAACATTTGACGTTCAAAATAAACCTGCCCCCCTAGCCATGAGCGCAGTCGTAAATTACGCTAACAAAACTTTTGTATTAAAATGACATTTGATGATGACGTTACTTCGTTTTTATCGTTACAGAAATAACCAAAACGAGATGACAATATAGAAACACCAATAGGGTAATAAATTTGTTATCTCCCTCTTTTTCCCGCTTCTGCGACGTTCAAGCGTAAAAGGCGACCATGCTCTTGGCTAGGGGGCCTGCCCCTCTAGCCAAGTGCATGGGCGCTTAAAGCGCGCACGAAACTATTGTATGAAGATGATATTTGGTAATGACGAAACATTCGTTTTTATCGTTTCAGAAATAACCAAAACGAGATGACAATATAGAAACACCAATAGGATAATAAATTTGTTATCTCCCTCTCTTTCACGCTCTTGGCTAGGGGGCCTGGTGGTACATTAGATGCCATTTTTAACTTTAAACAATTACTTGAATGGAAACTTTTGTGAAAACTGAAGTGAGAACTAGTGTATAGTAGTCTTTATTAAAAAAAAAATATTCAAGTAAATACTTACATTTAGTAGGTGTCAATGAAAATCCCCCGTTGTTAATATTATTATTTTTGTTGGTGGTATCCTTGTTTGCGTCAACGTCTGCGGTTAGTTTGATAACGGTGGAGTTTGGTGGTCTGCCGAACACTTCGTATGCCAAGTTTAAAGTATCGACATTATTTTGTGCTTGGGACAGTGTCAGTACGAAGACATTAACAATAGCCAACACTTGTATATGCCTGATAAAATAACAAATAGCATAATAAGGTTACTTGGAGACTTAAAATCCCCCGTTGTTAATATTATTATTTTTGTTGGTGGTATCCTTGTTTGCGTCAACGTCTGCGGTTAGTTTGATAACGGTGGAGTTTGGTGGTCTGCCGAACACTTCGTATGCCAAGTTTAAAGTATCGACATTATTTTGTGCTTGGGACAGTGTCAGTACGAAGACATTAACAATAGCCAACACTTGTATATGCCTGATAAAATAACAAATAGCATAATAAGGTTACCTGGAGACTTAAAGAAAATGAAGTCGAGGCGACATTTGGCGTCGCCTCAGTCAAAAACCGTTTGGATTTTGGCCGTTGATAGTCTGAACTATAGGCGTAAGGTACTCTGTCATAGCTGACAAAATCTCTACTTTTATCATAGAAATAGATTATAAAGCCTCTATAGCAGTGGTTCCCAAAGTGGTCTGGGCTACGTACGACCCATCTAATACAAGTTTACAAACTCGGGACCTATCTCTAGAAAATTTAACTATTACAATATGAATAAATGGCCTTTTAAATAATAAGCAAAATTAAAATGCATTTTTTACGGCCGTTAGCTCGGTCTGTTGGTGTGTCGCGACGCGCGACCCATAGTTTGGGAAACCCTGCTCTATAGTATTTATTTATTTATATAAAATTATGACGTATGAGATATGCACGGTATGATGGAGTAAGTTACAATTACGTGCAAATTATTTGTCATAGAAAAGAGTTACTTGCGTTTCGTTTAAGAAGAAAATATTGTTTGCCGTTCTTGATCCTCATAATAAATACATTTCATAACAAACTGACTGTTCTATCATCGGTGACTTTATTTACGAGTGGTAAATATTCGTACATAGTGGTATTGATGATATCAAGGGAGTAACCACCGACTCCGATACCGTGAGTTCTCGTTTGAGTTGAGATCAAAAATGACGTCATTTCATACAAATCATATTTACAAACTTCATAATATTATATATATATATATATATATATTGTTGTAATTAATTATGTACTCGAACAGTTTATGCAGTGGTTAATTCAAATAACGATGTTTCACTTTTCGTAGTACCAAAAACATCCTTCTCGATCTCAACTCGAACGAGATCTCACGGTATCGGAGTCGGTGGTTACCCTGCTGGGGTATGATATTTTATTAAATTTGGTTGCTTTTGGTAGCCTCCCCAACCATTTTCAATTCTTTAAACTATTGTGTTAAAGAATTGAAAATGGTAATTTTATATACAGTAAACACCGTACCTTCTCGAATTAACATAAAACAAATAATTAAAGAAAAAGTTTAGATTAATTTAATCACAGCGGGCTTATCACCTAAGAGAATAACCATCTACTCATATGTACCTAACCGAACACTATTGGTAACAACGAAATTTAAATGCAAAATAAAACAATAAATCATATTAATTAATAAATTTAGCAACAAACAGATAACTCTAATTGCAAAACCAAACATCAAATAAGGAAAAAAAAAGAAATAATTATAATAAAATATGTCGCAACTTACCTCATTTCAAATATAAGATCACTATTATAAAATATTTAAATATCTAATTAATTATTTAGAGAACTAACTATATTACTTAACTAACTGAGTTTTATTAAAATATTTTGATACATGTTTTATCTGAGAAGCGTGGGCGTGCGCAGGCAACGTCTCAGTCGACTGACATTACAGGAAAATCAAGTTTCAATAATTATAAATGTTTATACCTATATCTGTTTTGTTGCATACAACATTAAAATTGTTGCAAAGTGGTAATCAGGCGTTCTGATTGGGAATTGAGTTTCTATAATCCATACATAGATATAATCCATATAATTTATTTATTTTTATTATTGATAACATTGCCACCGTTCTATTACATTACTGAAGCACGACATGTGAGTTTGTATTCACCTGATGGTAAGCATTTACGAAACAGACTGCTATAAAGAAGAATCAAATCCTGGATCCGTCCCTGAACCGCACCCTAAACTACTGGACTACTAACTACAATAGTCGTATCGTCAAGAAACCGATAAAGTATTCTCCTGAAAACCAGTGAACCCACAGACTAAAACCAAAACATGACTAGGCCACAAGACGGTTTTGCATTCGTTGCGAAAAACCGGTAGTGGCAATGAGACGATCAATAGACATAAGATATAGAGTAATGAGAGGAGGATGATGAGAAGACCTCTACACCGAACAAGTGGCAAGTTATACTGTATTTATAGTTAGCCCCTCCATGCTGACGTGAGTATCTTAATTTTTTTAAGAGTAAGTAGTAGGTATATACTAAATAGTCGGCTTTATTTATCTATAATTATTAAAAAATAAATAAAGTTATATTATTATTTGATATAGCAAAAACCAAGAAGTAAGTTTTTATTACTAGTGCGTTGTGGGTGCATTGAATGCGTTGTTAGGGTTTGCTATAGTCAGAAATTTAGGCGATAGTCGAAATTCTAATATTATACAAATATGTAATTGTCAATCTAATCTATGTATGCATTAATGAATGAATGTTCATTCATAAACTTCATTTTATCGACTGTTCAACTATATCGATGTGATTATGCTAAGCCCCATGGTGACTTTGAAAGGATGTACTTTGGGCTAATATGAGGTTCTGCTAATCAAATCGAACAACTTTTCCCATGGAACCGCAGAACCTCATCTTAGCCAAAAGTACTACTTTTCAAATTCACTCTGTGCACAAACGCAAGTTAATATTTATAACTAATATGTAATATTTGCTACGTCCTTACAGGGTTCACACATTGTAACCATTATGCAATAAATCTCTGAATATTTATTAAAAATGTGCAAAACAAAAATATTATACGTACAGGGAGATATTGCGATTAGTACAATCGTATAGACTATTGAGAGCAGGGGCCCTACCAGGGACCCATATGAAATACCGATCGACACGTCGATCGATCGAAAGTGGAAATAAGTTGTAGGTATGTGATTTGACGTTTCTCGGCGATCGAATTCTATCCATAGACAATATTTCCTATATATTTTTATCCATCGACGTGTCGATCGGTTTGTCGATGTGGCTTCCCGGGGCCTTATCAAAGAGCCAATCGATAATCGAATCGAAATACCCATCGAAAGCCACAGAGTAAAATTCATATACATTTTTTCAAACGATTAGCGATCATGTTCTTTGGTCAGGCCTCAGGTAAAAACCCAGCCATTACATTGTCTCGATTTGAATTAATAAGACAAGCGAAGAAAATAGAAGACTTTTCAAATGTTGCTTTCGCAGACGACATACGCTGTCAAAAATTTGGAAGACACTCTACCTCCACTTCCATTTTAAGGTAAACGCCTCATCATTTTCCATATGGGAACAGCAAGAGGATTTGTGCCTGACTTTAAACATGAGACTATAAACGAATGGATTTTCTGTCGCGATAGTAATACAATACAGGAAGAATTTTGTACCTTGATCAAACATATTCGTATTTATGTGCTTTTATACTTTATGAAATAAAATTGTAATTCAAGAACGATAATGAAGCAAGACACAATAAAACACCAGCATTTCAATAAAATCATAGTTCTTTATAATCAAATCCAGCTGCTCCATCTATGCCCTCTGCCGTCATCTGGTCAGTTATCCAGGTCCTGTACTCAGGCACGTTCATGTAGACTCCTGGCCTTCCTTCCTCCCCGCAGCCGATGCCCCAGGCCACGATGCCAAACACCGCAAATCTTTGTTGCTTAGGATCCTATGAAAAAAAAAACATGATTATTATGAGCGATCAACAATATCGAAAGAAAAGGTTTAATTCATTTGGATTTCCGCGCATATAATCACTCCATTGCCCCAACTGGTTAAATGCCCACCTTTGCCCTTACGGTCCCAGTAGATAAGGTACGGGCAAATTAACAACGTAATATACTCCAATAATTGAATCCATTTAGGAGGAGCCCCGTCTCCAATATAAATACGTATATTTTCCCTACAGTCCCAGAATCCTAAGAAACTACGTATCTTCCAATATGGCAAACAAGAGTATTTCTTCCCGTCTTCAATACGGTCCGAATTAACAATGTATTCTATACCGATATGTATAATGCTCATGCTAGGATTAACAAGATAATCCTGGAAAAAACTAATAAAGACTCACAAGAGAACAGTCTCCCTTCTCTAAAATACGTGTATTTCCACTACAGTCCTAGGATCCCAATTAACTATAAAGAATCTTACCCCAATATGACAAACAAGAGGAGAACCGCCGTCTCCGATACACGTGTCTTTCCCCTTGCTTCCCCCAGCACAAACGAACCCTGGATCCAGCTCAAAATCAGAACCCAAATCTGGTACTTGTCTGTATGAGTTTTCACAGCTTGTTTTGTCTACTATTGGTAGTATAACCTGGAAAGAAAATTACGAGTATATATTGTAATAATACACAGGTTAGGTTCACATCATACACTGAGCCGACGCCGGTATGGGTAGACTATACAGCTCAACAAATTCCAAAACGAGTTCTCCTTTAGAATCTTAAACCCACCTTTTTCAAAACGTTCACCCCATAAGTTTCCTCGTCGAATTTATTTTTCCCCCACCCCATGCTCTGACAAAGAGTGCCAGCGACAGGCATAGTGCGGCCCAAGCAGGCGATGGCGATGTGGGGCGTAGCTAGGTTTACTGTAAACGGGGTATCTACGAATAGCACCGCTACGTTGTTTATTGATAAACCTGGAAAAAGACGATGCAAAGTTTAGTAGAAGAGACACAGTTACTTTAGTGTGCTGATGCTATATTTTAGCATGCAAACTATTTTTCTAATTTGGATCTTCGCTATTTTTATTGCACTTACGTATATAAAAGTCTTGGTGTGTAACAATCTTTCGAACGGTTCGGTCTTGGTGCTGATATTCTTCTGGAACCAGAAGGTCCCACTCTCCAACTCTGCATGTTATCTATTGTAAAATAATTCTAATTAGTACCTATATTTTTTGCTATTGTTGTGAATGTTTTGCCTTGGGAAAAAAAAGTTCTGTCCTATTGGCCTTGCTTCGTCTTCATACATGTTATGCTTTTTGGCATAATATAGAGTTCCTTGCTTGTTGCTAGCTTTTTAGCATAGGTGCTAAAACTCGTATATCTCTGTTAAGTTTTTTAGTATATAGAGATCTTTGTTACTCTTTCTAACTTATTCAGTTCTTTGTTACCAACTTTCTAGCATACAAACGTCTTTGCGGATATTCCTTGCTTTTATCATTCTATACTTTATCTACTATTTTGGTAATTTACACATATTTTTATATTAGTCGGCAAGGCTAGGTTAGCCTATTTTTTTTACTTAGAAACGCTGCATTTTTTAATCAATATTTGAGTCCACTTACGTCTTGAGGATCCCTATCCAAGACTTTATGTGCCGCCGTCAGTACTACACTGGGGTGGATCAAGGTAGCTCCCCCAAGGAAATCAGAGAAATTCCACATGCTACCCATTTCTTGGGTCCTGTAAATGATTATATATTATTGGGACATTCCGATTACTAGTATTAAAAAGGATTTATATACGTGGTGGCCGAGTTTGTTAGACCTTAGACTTAAAAACACTTAGTTCCCTGGTTCAAACCCCTGTGTGTACCAAAAAAATATGTTCATTTGTTTAACAACACCACTATATATAGTGCTTCGGAGAGCACGTTAAGCTGTCGGTGGGACCGACACCTTAACGTTTCACATATACCAACTTGTAAAGATGTAATAAATATCCTTTCCTTATTATCGTTTACCTTTAGTAAACCGCTTAAGATAGACTACAATTAAATAGTCAAAATGATGTAAGTAGACCAGGGCGAGACTGAACCTAAATACGCCCCGGACTACAAGCAATGGAGAGGCGCGCAGTTTTAGATTATATATTAGACCATCTTTACCTTAATAAAGCAACCATCCACGGATACTCTCCGTACTGAGCTGTCTCTCCATCCTCAGTTACCCTGAAGGCATGGGCGCCGGGGTTGCTGAAGCCACACGCGGAACAGTCACGTGCTTCCGGGTGAGTCTTCTTAACAGGGTCCTTGGGTTTAGTGGTATTTGTTGACGTGGTGGTGTTAACTTTATCCATCTCGCAGCAGACGTGAGAGTAGTGAGGGCATTTGGGTGAGGTTGTTCTGAAACCGAGCGTACCTAAGTTTTATTTAATACTAGCTGACCCGCGACTGCATAACTTTAACCGTATAGCTCTACCACAAGTTTTTGCAAACAATTTGTACTAAAGTCGCTAGTAACTATATATTAGAATCAACCAATAAAAAAGGTTTATTCGAAAAATAAAGCGATCCTATTGATTGATCCCTAACTATAGTTACTAGCGACTATAGTAGAGACTCTTTGCAAAAACTTGTGGTAGAGCTACTATTTACGAGCACGCAACGAGAGCTCTCTAAAGGATTTTTTAACCATTTTTGTAACTTTTTTCATTGATGCTCCGCTTCTATAGGTTGTAACGTGATATTACATAGCCTATAGGCTATAATATACATCTTTAATAGCCTGTAATAAAGGGGATATCCAACACAAAAAAGTTATTTCAATTCGAACCAGTTCCTGAGAATAGCGCGTTCAGGCAAACAATCAATCTCTTCAGCTTAATACTAGTGTATACATTAGCATCTACATTTTCTAGTATATGTACGGGACAGCCGATAAACGCACCAAATACAGATTTGTTTAGTATTAAGCCTATAGATTGTTATTATAAAGTTTTATGAATTAATTAGTTATATAGTAGTTTTTAAGACTTTATTATTTGTGTACTAGGCTTAATATTATTAATTTGTTTTCTTTTTGTATTTAAATTGTGTATTTGTATTCCGTTTTATGTATTAATTTTGTATTCTGTTGTTTTTATTTCGTCTATTATAATGTGTTAGTTTTAGGATTTTTGTAAATATTAAAATAAATGGTTCCCATTACGGTAATGTTTCGCGCGGCAGCCGAAAAATGTTGTCGCCCCGCCCACTTTCGCAAGTAGCGAAACACAGTCGATTGCGGGCGCGGGTCGACAATATAACAGGCACCAAGTCTCAGGAAAAAGTTTTGAGGATTCGTTGTAATTTCCAGTTTTGCGCACGGGCGTTCGGGGATCCCTATCCCCACTCCGCGACCGGTACCAGCCAATCGCCGCGCAGGAGATTACCCCCACTCAACCCTCAAGCCGAAGATTGCCGAAGATGGACGAGGCTTCGGACGGCCGACCGCCGCCGCCTGCCTCGCCATCTCCTCCACGTGCTGTCCTGGAAGCGGCCGATGAATCGGAGTCTCTTTTGTTAGAAAGAGTCCGTTCATCGGGCCTGTCTCCGGACGCACTCGCCGAGCTCGTCGAGGCCATGTCCTCCGCGCCGGCCGACGATGACCCCACCCCGATGACACCTGCATCAGGGTTCTCCCAGCCTTTCCTGGACCCGAGGATCCAGGCCGTCTTGCAACGGGTCATGATCTCGGGGGCCAAAAGGCCAAGAACGAGCGACAGCAGCTTGTCGCCGGAGGGGAAGAGGGAGCGCCGGGAGCGTGTACGCGTCCCCGAGCAACACCCAGCCGACTCCGCCGCCGCCCAGCAGCTGACCCCGCACCGCCGAAGCCGTGATCCACGCCTGCATCGCAGTCACTCCATCGGGGTGCTGCCGACGCCGCGGACCATGGAATCTTCGGATGAAGAGTGCAGGATGCCGGCACCGCTACCGCCGCGCCAAACCAGACGCGCGCGGGTAGTAGTGCCCCCACCACCGCAGCCCGACATCGCTCGCCCCGCCCACTCGGCTATCCCCACCACCACCGCCGGTGCTGGCTCAGCTCGACACAGCATCGCAGCACGGACCGCACCGACCGCAACCGCAACTACGCGCCCGAACCCGCAGCCCGGAAGTTCCCGCCACGACCTCGTCTCGCGCCTCGCCTCCGACGCTCAACGGGTCATACCGCTTGGAGCCCGACCGAGTGCCCCGGACCAGCCGTACGCGGCAACCGCCCGCTCCACCGGACCAACCCGACCTGGTGCCGCCGCCCAACAATCGGGCGCCGTCCGCCCAGGTCCTCCAGCCCGCGCCGTCCCTTCGTCAAGCAGTGCCCGACCAGGTACCGCCGCCCGACCACCGGGCCCGCCGGCCAAAGCCGCGGCCCCACAACGCCCAGGACCCGCCGCCCAGCTGATGGGCGCTATCCGCCCTGCCCAGCCCGTGAGCACTGCTCGCTCCGGGTTCGCCGCGCAGCCCGTGAGCACTGCTCGCTCCGGGTTCCCCGAGCAGCCCGTGAGCAATGCTCGCTCCGGGTTCACCGCGCCACAGCCCGTGAGCGCTCGCTCCGGGCCCTCCCATCAAGCCGGGGGGCCTCGCCCTGGCCCTTCACACGCCGCAATCACAACCGCCGCGCCGCTACAGAGCGCCGCACCTCTACCTGCAGCCGCAGCCGGCGCGGGGCCGAGCCTGACCCACAGCCGACCCGAGACGACGCCTGCCAATGTCGCGCCAGACACCTCGGGGTCCGACCCACAAGGATTGGGCGGGCCCACAACCCATAAAGGTACCACTACCGTCTCCTACGCCGCCGCCATAGGCACGAAACCTTCAGTTTCACGCACCGGCGACGGCGAGACGGATTTCTCTGTCCCTCCATCGGGGTCGATGAAGGCCCCAAACCCCCGATTTCCTCCATTCGTGGTGGAGGTCATGCCCAACTGGGCAATACACTTCCGTGCGCTCCGCAATAAGCTGGGGCATATCGTCAATGCCAGGCCTTTTGGGAAGGGCATCCGTTTTATACCGCGCACCGAAACGGAGTTTCGGGTAGTTCAAAAGTACCTCGTGAATCTCGAGAAGGAGGAGAACATATCGTGGTTCTCCTACTCACTCCCGGCTGATCGCAGCTTAAAGGTCGCGATCCGGGGTCTTCCGGCCAACACGGAAGAGCGGGACGTGGCAGAGGCAATCCGGGAGCTCGGATACGAGCCCGAATTTGTTCGACAAATCCGGGCTCGGGTCGGGCGCGCGGGATGTCTATTCTTCGCCCAGCTCCGTAGGTCCCCAGATCTTTCCACCGCGGCTCTGTTCAACACCACCGAGCTGTTGGACATAGCCGGGGTAAAATTCGAGGCCTGGAGGGGAAAGAAGGGCCCCGCTCAGTGCCACAGGTGTCAGCAGTTCCGGCACTCCTCGCACATGTGCCACAGGCCCCAAGCCTGTGTCAGATGCGGCGGGGGGCACCCGGCCAAGGAGTGTTCCCGCTCTCGCGAGGACCCCCCTACCTGCGCCAACTGTGGTGGTGAGCACACCGCCAATAACACCTCATGCCCCGTCTTTCGCCGGGAAATCCGTAACAAGGCAGCCGGTACTGTGGCCCTGACAACCGCAGTCAGGGCCCCTGTTTCGGACCCGACCAAGACGGGGCGGAAGGAGGCGACGGCCCCTTCTTTGCCCACCACGCTCCGGCCCGCAGCTAACGATCCGAGGCCGAAGGATGCGCTTCCCAAACGCAAAGGGAAAAGGGGTCGAAAAGGCAAAAGCCGTAAGGCCCCAGCCGGCTCGGCCCCCTTAGCCCAGCGAGAGGAGCCTTCAGCTCCCCTGCCACAGGCAACTCCCAGCGAGCCTACTTTCAAACTGATGGATGTAGCCTCGCTTTTACTCGATATGATACGAGCTATCGAGGCGGGTGCAGACCCGCGTTCAGCTATGGCAACCGGACTAGCCGGTTTAGCTGTTAGCAGAGGCGAGTAGGTCGGTACTACGCGTCGTGCACTGGAATGCCCGCGGCCTGCGAAACCAGCGCCGTGCTTTGCAAATTTTCCTCAGTGATCAGCGTATTGACGTAGCGCTGATTAGTGAAACATTTCTCACTCCTTCTATCCAATTTCGAATCCCAAATTATATCATCTACCGGCGGGATGAACCTGCGTCCCGGTCCCGAGCCTATCGTGGGCTGATGGTACTGGTCCGCAGGAACATTATCCACCAACCCCTACCGATTCCTTCTTCCGAAGCTCCCTCCACACTGGGTATAGCGCTACATATAGGTGACAGCGAGCTGCACCTATATGCCGCTTACAAGCCTCCAAATGAAGCCCTCGACACAGGGGGACTGCGTCAGCTGTTCGATACGCAGGTCCCGATCCTCGTGGCCGGGGACTTCAATTGTAAGCACCCAGCGTGGAATTCCGCGCAAATAAACCGTGGGGGGCGCCACCTGCTGCGGGCCGCCGGGCGGGGGTGGTTCTGTGTGGACGGCCCGCCCGGGCCAACCTATATTCCTGAGAATCATAGGTTTGGCCCGGACGTGCTGGACATCACGGTGCACCGCAACCTGCCCGGCGCCCTGGAGCAGGAAGTGCTCAACGACCTCGATTCCGACCACCTTCCCGTCCTAATCACTCTGTCTTCCCTCCCAACGAAAGTTTCGCCGCCAGTGCCCGCCAAGCGCGTTGACTGGGGAAAATTTGCAGACTACCTACAAACCCACACGCCTTCCTTTCCGGTTTCGACGCCTGAGGACGTGGATAGACTCGCGTCCGAACTGTCTGTACAGTCACGTAAGTCTCAAGAGAGGGCCTCCTCGGAGGCGCCTCCGCGAAGGGGGCTTCCCCCCCTCCCCCATAACATCAGGGTCTTGCTGAAAAGCAAGAGAGACTTACGTCGTCTGTGGCAGCGCTCTCGCTGCCCGACGGTGAAGACCGAACTAAACGCGCTCTCGGCTCGGATTAGGAAAGCCATAGCGGATGTTTTCGCGGATCGTTGGCAAGCTCGGATTGAAGACGCGACCGGTGACCTGCGGGGGGTCCACCGATTGTGCGCTTCGATGTCCAGTGCACCTAAAGCGGTCTGCCCCCTCCTCGATACCGACGGATCTCCAAGATTTCGAACAGAAGATCGCGCCCGGATATTTGCCGAATGCCTAGAGGGACAGTTTCGTCCCAACCCACCCCAGTCCCACGAACATGTCGCACAGGTAGAACGCGAAGTGGAGACCGGTCTCCGCTCCGCGGTACCAGAATCCGAACCCCCGATAATATTCTCCCCCGGAATGGTGGCGCGCGCCTTCAGCCGCCTCAAGCCGAGGAAAGCCCCCGGCGCCGATTGCATCGGAAACATGGCAATACGGTGTATGCCGCCGCGAACAATCGCCGCGTACACCCGCCTTTTCAATGGAATAGTGCGTACGGCACATTTCCCGACTTCCTGGAAGGAAGGTCGGATTATCATGCTACCCAAACCGGGGAAGAATATTAAGCTTCCCGAGAGCTACCGCCCCATCACACTCTTACCGGCGATTTCAAAGGTATTCGAAAAGCTACTTTTGCGACATATCGTACCTAACTTTACTCCACGCGACGAACAATTCGGGTTCCGAAGCGAGCATAGCACTACTCTCCAATTGACAAGAATGCTGCACAGACTGTCTGTGGCCCTTAACAGGCGTCACTTCACCTGTGCGGTATTCCTCGACATGGAGAAGGCGTTCGACAAAGTCTGGCACAGCGGGCTTCTGTTCAAACTCTTACAAACTAGCATACCTCGTAGGATAGTGCGGGTTGTGGCCTCCTTTTTGGAGGGCCGTAGCTTTCACGTCACTGTGGAAGGTCTTTGCTCCAACAAGCATCCCATCGCGGCGGGCGTCCCGCAAGGCAGCTGCCTTTCGCCTGTCCTCTACTGCTGCTACACCGACGACATCCCACTGGCCGAGACGAATGTCGAGCTGGCTCTATATGCTGACGACGCCGCATACTTTGGTTTCTCTCGAGACCTGAGTATGTCGGGGAAGTACATGCAGAGACAGCTCGATCTTCTTCCCGCCTGGCTGTCGGCTTGGCGACTTAAGGTCAATGTCAAAAAGACCCAAGCAGTGATTATCAGAGGAGTGGGCATGCGAAAGGGCGGCCGACCTCTGCTCCCGCTCACGCTTTGTGGTCAATCTGTGGACTGGTCTACTACTGCGACATACCTCGGTGTGAAAATCGACTCAACACTCACCATGGGGCCGCACGTGAAAAACACGCGCGCTAAGGCTCTGGTCGCGCACCATAGACTGCGCCCAGTGTTATCATCCGGACTTCCCATCGAAACAAGACTGGCCATCTATAAATCGTACATCCGGCCCATCCTCACATACGCAGCGCCAGCATGGTGGGCGTTATGTGCGGATGCAAAAATCAGGCAATTAGAAGCCCAACAAAACAAGTGCCTGCGCACTATAACCGGCGCGCACTATTTTATGCGCAACGACTCGCTGCGTCGAGACCTCCGGATGGTAACACTGGACGACTTTGTTGTCCGTTTGGCTACCCGGATGTACTCGCGTGCAGATGCGTCAGACCACCCACATATACGGGACCTGGCCCCTCTGCACTCGAGACCACCGGATGCCATACGACGACTACCGCGCGACCTGGTATCGATCGCGAGCGGTGAGAGCGGAAGCGGTTCGGGGAGCGAAAGCGACTCGGACGGCTAAAGTAATCGCTGCGAGTGGTCGATTAGTACACAGATTTACCACAAAGTCCTCATTATCACACCTTCGACCAATAATAAGGTCACCAAAGACCTATCCGTAGTAACGGTTAGCGAATAGCTACTACTGTAAGGAGACCACAATCTCGACACAGTTGCCCATCTCCCGTTGGGGGGACAGAGAAGATTAGACTGCGAGGAAAAAGTTGAGAAAAGACTGAGAACATCTCGTGGTTCTCATATTCACTCCCGGCCGAACGCAGCCTTAAGGTCGCGATCCGGGGGCTCCCTGCCAACACAGAAGAGCGGGACATAGCGGAGGCACTCCGGGAGCTCGGATACGAGCCCGAATTTGTTAGACAGATCCGGGCTCGGGTCGGGGCTTCTGGGTGCCTTTTCTTTGCCCAGCTCCGTAAGTCCCCAGATTGTTCTACCGCGGCTCTGTTCAACACCACCGAGCTGTTGAACATAGCCGGGGTTAAATTCGAGGCCTGGAGGGGAAAGAAGGGGCCTGCTCAGTGCCACAGGTGCCAACAGTTCCGGCACTCCTCGCACATGTGCCACAGGCCGCAAGCCTGTGTCAGATGCGGCGGGGGGCATCCGGCCAAGGAGTGTCCCCGCTCTCGCGAGGATCCACCTACCTGTGCCAACTGTGGCGGTGAGCATACCGCCAACAACACCTCCTGTCCCGTCTTTCGCAGGGAAATCCGAAACAGGGCTGCCGGCACAGTAGCCCTGACAACCGTAGCCAGGGCCCCTGTTTCGGTCCCAGCAAAGACGGGGCGGAAGGAGGCGAAGGCCCCTTCCTTGCCCACCACGCTCCGGCCTGCAGCTAACGATCCGAGGCCGAAGGATGCGGTTCCCAAACGCAAAGGGCAGAGGGGACGAAAACGCAAAAGCCGTAAGGCCCCAGCCGATTCAGCCCCCCTAGCCCAGCGAGGGGAGCCATCAGCGCCCCTGCCACAGGCAACCCCTAGTGAGCCTTCCTTCACTCTGAAGGATGTGGCCACAATCTTTCTCGATATGATACGAGCTATCGAGGCGGGCGCAGACCCGCGGTCAGCTATGGCAACCGGACTAGCCGGTCTTGCTGTTAGCAGAGCTGAGTAAGGCGGAGCTGCGCATCGTGCACTGGAATGCCAACGGCCTGCGAAACCAGCGCCGTTCCCTGCAGATTTTCCTCAGTGAACAACGTGTTGACGTAGCACTGATTAGTGAAACACTTCTTACTCCTTCTCTCCAATTTAGAATCCCGAATTATATTATTTACCGGCGGGATGAACTTGCGACTCAGGGCCGAGCCTATCGTGGGCTAATGGTCTTGGTTCGCAGGAACATTATCCACCAACCCCTACCGATTCCACCATCCAAAGCTCCCTACACTCTGGGTATAGCGTTACATATAGGTGACAGCGAGCTGCACCTATATGCCGCTTACAAGCCTCCAAATGAAATTCTCGACACAGGGGGACTGCGTCAACTGTTCGAAACGCAGGTCCCGATCCTCGTGGCCGGGGATTTCAATTGTAAGCACCCAGCGTGGAATTCCGCGCAAATTAACCTTGGGGGGCGCCACCTGCTGCGGGCCGCCGAGCGGGGGGGGGGGTTCTGTGTGGACGGCCCGTGCGGGCCGACCTATGTTTCTAGTAATCATAGGGTCGGCCCGGACGTGCTGGACATCATAGTGCACCGTAACCTGCCCAGCGCTCCGGAGCAGGAGGTGCTCAACGACCTCGACTCCGACCACCTTCCCGTCCTAGTCATTCTGTCCTCCCTCCCAACGAAGGTTTCGCCGCCAGTGCCCGGCAAGCGTGTTGACTGGGAAAAATACGCAGAATACCTACAATTGCACACGCCGTCCTTTCCGATCTCGACACCGGAAGACGTGGATAAACTCGCGTCCGAACTGTCTGTGCAGTCACGCAAGTCTCTAGAGAGGGCCTCCACGGAGGTGCCTACGCGTAGGGGGCTTCCTCCCCTACCCCATAACATCAGGGTCTTGCTGAAAAGCAAGAGAGACTTGCGTCGTCTGTGGCAGCGCACTCGCTGTCCGACGGTGAAGACCGAGCTAAACGCGCTCTCGGCTCGGGTTAGGAAAGCCATTGCGGATGTTTTCGTGGATCGTTGGCAAGCTCGGATTGAGGACGCGACCGGAGACCTGCGGGGGGTCCACCGGTTGTGCGCCTCGATGTCCCGTGCACCTACAGCGGTCTGCCCCCTCCTCGATACCGACGGATCCCCAAGATTTCGAACAGAAGATCGCGCCCGGATTTTTGCAGAATGCCTAGAGGGACAGTTTCGTCCCAACCCACCTCAGTCCCACGAACATGTCGCACAGGTAGAACGCGAAGTGGAGACCGGTCTCCGCTCCGCGGTACCAGATACCGAACCCCCGATTGTATTCTCCCCCGGTTTGGTAGCTCGAGCCTTCAGCCGCCTCAAGCCGAGGAAAGCCCCCGGCGCCGATTGCATCGGAAATATGGCAATACGGTGTATGCCGCCGCGAACTATCGCCGCGTACACCCGCCTTTTCAATGGCATAGTGCGTACCGCACATTTCCCGTCTTCCTGGAAGGAAGGTCGTATTATTATGCTACCCAAACCGGGGAAGAATATTAAGCTTCCCGAGAGCTATCGCCCCATTACACTCCTACCGGCGATTTCAAAGGTATTCGAAAAGCTACTTTTGCGACATATCGTACCTCACTGTCTGTGGCCCTTAACAGGCGTCACTTCACCTGTGCGGTATTCCTCGATATGGAGAAGGCGTTCGACAAAGTCTGGCACGGCGGGCTTCTGTTCAAACTCTTAAACACTAGCATACCTCGTAGGATAGTGCGGGTTGTGGCCTCCTTTCTGGAGGGCCGTAGCTTTCACGTCACTGTGGAAGGTCTTTGTTCCAACACGCATCCCATCGCGGCGGGCGTCCCGCAAGGCAGCTGCCTGTCGCCTGTCCTCTACTGCTGCTACACCGACGACATTCCACTGGCCGAGACGAATGTCGAGCTGGCTCTTTATGCTGACGACGCCGCATACTTTGGGTTCTCTCGGGACCTGAGTATGTCGGGGAAGTACATGCAGAGACAGCTCGACCTTCTTCCCGCCTGGCTGTCGGCTTGGCGACTTAAGGTCAACGTCAAAAAGACACAAGCAGTGATCATCAGAGGAGGGGGCATGCGACAAGGCCGCCGACCTCTGCTCCCGCTCACGCTTTGTGGTCAATCCGTAGACTGGTCTTCTACTGCGACATACCTCGGTGTAAAAATCGATTCAAAACTCACCATGGGGCCGCATGTGAAAAGCACGCGCGCAAAGGCCCTGGTCGCGCGCCATCGACTGCGCCCAGTGCTATCATCCGGACTACCCATCGAAACAAGACTGGCCATCTACAAATCATATATTCGGCCCATCCTCACATACGCCGCGCCAGCATGGTGGGCGTTATGTGCGGATGCAAAAATAAAACAACTCGAGGCCCAGCAGAACAAGTGCCTACGCACCATTACAGGTGCTCACTACCTTATGCGTAACGACTCGTTGCGACGAGACCTCCGGATGGTAACACTGGACGACTTTGTCGTTAGTTTGGCTACCCGGATGTACTCGCGTGCAGATGCATCAGACCACCCACACATACGGGACCTGACCCCTCTGCATTCGAGGCCACCGGATGCCATACGACGACTACCGCGCGACCTGGTATCAATCGCCAGCGGCGAGAGCAGTAGCAGTTCGGGGAGCGAAAGCGACTCGGACAGCTAAGGCGATCGCTGCGAGTGGTTGAGCAGTATACGGATTTACCACAAAGCACTCTTGAATCCCTAGACCAATTACAAGGTCACCAAAGACCTATCCGTAGTAACGGTTAGCGAACAGCTACTACTGTTAAGAGACCACAATCTCGTCACAGTCGCCCTTCTCCCGTTGGGGGGAAAGAGAAGACCTATCAACATCAACAGGAAAAAGTTAGTTCAATCAGTTCAATTCGACAATCCGGTACGAGAAGTACACTCCTGAGGCTTGGTCCCGGGTCCCCTGAAATGGGACTATGAAGAAACGCTGCCCGAACATTGCCCGATGGAAAATTACTGAAGAAATGAAGTTTCATTGAACTCATCGGCCACCGACCAAAACGGTGATCGGCCCTCTTCCTCCAACCGGCGTCTCGTACATCGAGCTGGTCCTTCTAACCGGACACTGAGGAAGAACAGAAAACCGAATATGCCGATCACCAGGTCAACCAGTGGCCGACCAGCCATAGCACAGTCCCTGCCAAGTCATGCAGCATCATCGTCGCCCGCTGTCTCAAGAGACCAGATCGTTATTACGGACGACGTACAGAACCCCATGCCGCAGTTGGTTCCCACACCAACACCGCCGACTTCAGGGACCACCGGAGAAACCGATCCAGCATGGTCGACGGGAACAGATGTCCCGACGACCGAACGGACTACGACTACAGAAGCAACGACGAGAAGAAAACACCCCGCTCAAGCCTCGTCAACGAGAAGATCCTCAACCCGGAGCGGGACCTCCAAACGTACACAACGCATAGCTGAAGCGCGTGCAAAATTGGCACGCCTGAAGGTCGAAGCAGCTGAAGCGGAATTGGCCGTGTTGGAGGAACAGTTATCTAGTGGCGAAGAAGAGGAAAGAAGCAGCCACGCTTCATCAGCTGGATCTCAAGTCAGGGTGCACGAGTGGTTGGCCGCCAGCCAATCCGACGTGTTAGCCATTGAAAAGGCACCGACACCTACCGCTGTCCATTACGCCGTGCCGCTCCCACAGCCGGGGGCAGCAACTATTGAAGACAAAAATGAACAGCAGTACGCAGCCGCACCTTTGAGACCCAGCCAACGTTATGCATCGGCGCCGAGCCCCATCGGCCGGGAAAAGGCCTTCATGCAGACGCCAAGAACCCTCTTCAACCCACAATCCACGGCGGCGGGAGTCGTCGCCACAAATGAGCAGAACATTGACCTCTCCAAATTAGCGGCAGCCATAGCCATGACCGCCAGGGACGGGCACAGTTACCGATCGATCGACCTACCGACGTTCAACGGATCTCACCAAGATTGGCTGTCGTTCTACAACGCATACCGGGACTCTTCGAACAACTTCACAGAGACTGAAAACCGAGGAAGACTACGGAAGAGTCTCAAAGGACGAGCCAAGGAAGCAGTCGAGAGCCTGTTGGAATATGGAGTGCCAACGAACGAAGTAATACGACGTCTGGAAACAAGATTCGGGCGCCCCGATGCCATCGCACAGACGTACATAGAACGTCTGAGGGCCCTACCACGCCTCACAGATCAGCCGAAGGACATCGGGATAGCCGCGAGCCGCCTAGCGAACGTCGTAGCCACCCTACGCTCTCTCAAATGCCTCTCGTATCTACTGACACCGGAGCTCCTGACAAACATGGTCGAGAAACTGACGCCAGCCCAAACGTACCGCTGGTACGACTTCTCAGCAACCCAGCAGTCAAAGGCAGACATCATGACCATGGCACATTTTTTGCAAAGAGAAGCAGAATTAAGCTCACCATTTGCAAAACCAGAAATAATCCCAGCAGAAGGCATCGCAACCTCAAGACGCGCCATGCAGAGAACTCACAAAATCACTGAAGCCACGAACCTTTGCAACCACAAGCAACAGCCTGCTCCTATGGACAACGCCACAGCCTCGACAATAGAAACAGCGCAGTCCAGATGCCCCGTGTGTAAGGGCAACCACAGAATGAGCGGTTGTTCAACTTTCATTGGCCTGAACAGCGATGACCGATGGGACGTTACAAAGGAACATCGACTATGCTTCGGATGTCTACGCCCGCGGAATTCAAGGCACTTTTGTCGAAGACAAAAATGCGGCGTAGACGGATGCCTCAGAACACATCACAGCCTCCTTCACTATGCTCCGAGAACAGAGCAAAGAAAAGAAACCGTCGCTTCAACTTGGACGCCACATCGCCTCAGAACATATCTGAAGATAGTACCAATCTACGTTTCCGGACCGGCGGGAGAAATAAAGACTTTCGCGCTGCTAGACGACGGATCTACGATAACGCTCGTAGATAGCGAATTAGCCCGCCAAATTGGAGCCGACGGACCGGAGGAGTCACTATGTATTGAAGCCATCGCTAACACAAAGATACCTGCGCTGACGTCACGACGTGTTAACATCACGCTACGCGGCGCTACGAGCAACTACGAAATCAGCGCACGGACAATGGCTAACTTGAAAATATCGGCGCAATCAATCGCCGATGAAGACTTGAAAGACTGCGAACATCTCACCGGGATAGAAGACAGCCTGAGATACGAAGAAGCTCATCCTCGGGTGCTGATCGGCCAAGATAATTGGAATCTGCTCCTGGCCACCGAAACCAGAAAAGGGAAATCGCACCAACCTGTGGCCTCGATGACACCGCTCGGATGGGTGCTACACGGGACCCGAACACGCACCACCGGACAGCAGGTCCACTTCATCCACCACTTGTCGCCTGAAGATCACCAAATGGATGAACAGATGAAGAGATACTTCGCCCTCGAGTCCCTCACCATCACACCGAAGCTACCGCAGACCGACCTAGAGGAGAAAGCGATGAAAACGCTGACTACGGGCACGAGCCAAACGGATGACGGCTGCTACGAGACACCGCTACTATGGAAACATAGTCACGTCGTAGCACTTCCAAATAGCTACGAGAACGCCCGTCGCCGTTTACACAATATTGAGAAGAAGCTTGATAAAAACCCGCAGCTCAAGACTAAATATGAAGAACAAATGAACTCTCTCCTCTACAAGGGCTACGCTGAGCCTGCATCACCATCCGATAAAGCCGGAAAAATATGGTATTTACCTCACTTCGCTGTCTTCAACCCGATGAAACCAAACAAAATACGGATCGTGCACGACGCAGCTGCCAAAATCGGAGGAACATCTCTCAATGATCAACTGCTCACCGGACCGGACCTCCTACAGTCACTACCGGGAGTTATGATGAGATTCCGGGAACATCGAGTCGCCGTATCCGCCGACATTACAGAGATGTTCATGCAGATCAAGATTAAAGCTGAAGATCGCAACGCATTGAGATACCTATGGCGAGGGAGCCGTCGCGACAACAAACCGCCAGAAGAATTCAGAATGACTTCACTGATATTCGGCGCGACCAGCTCACCAACCACAGCTATCTACGTCAAGAATCTCAACGCATCAAAATACAAGACCTCTCATCCGGATGCAGCAAAGGCCATCGTTGAGAACCATTATATGGACGATTACATACAATCGTTCCGGAACAAAGAAGATGCCATCAGAATCGCCACCGAGGTTCGAGACATCCATCGGCGAGGCCACTTTGAATTGCGACAGTGGGCCTCCAACGAGCCAGCCGTCCTCAAGGCCCTCAGCTACGACGCTACGCCGCCACATGCTGTCAACATCAGCGACCGCACCAAAGCCGAGAGGGTCCTGGGTTTGATCTGGAAACCTACTGACGACAGACTCGCCTTCAACCTGGATGTGCCACGAAACCCGCATCAAAGGCTGAATAAGGCTCCCGAATTTCTCCGCCAACACCATGACCTTTGGCCTACGGAGCAGCCTACGATGACCGAACCAACAGGAGAGGAGAAAATCAACGTCGTCACCGCATCGACCACAAACCTCGCCGAAAGTATACCCGAAGCTACGAGATTCTCAAAATGGGAAAAACTTCTACGAACAACCGCGAGGGTGATAGAGTATATCATCGGGCTACGTCGAGCGGTGAAGATGAAGACCCTCTACCAGCGGGTCGACAGGAACAACGAAAAGGACCCTGACTGGCGCCACTCTGCGCGGAGAACGAGGAAGACGTTCTACGAGTTGGAGGCTAAGACCGCACCAAACTTCGTTGAGAACGAGTACCTACACCGCGCAGAACGACTCCTGATCAAAACCAGCCAGGAAGCAGCCTTCACCGAAGACCTCCGGAGCCAACGCGACGTCGGAGCCGCGTCAACCCACAGCCGACTACGAGCACTCGCCGTACAAGTGGATGGCCTCATCCGGCTGCGGCCACGCATAGCGGCAGCCGTCGATTTCACCGAGCGTGTGAAGAGCCCACCTGTACTGGACAACCGACATCGGGTGACGCAGCTCATCATCGAGCTCTCCATCACGCCAGCTCCGAGGCAGTAACCGGGGAAAAAGGACCGTGAGCCGCCGGGCTTTCTGCACGGAGAACGAGGAAGACGCTCTACCGACCGACCGTGCTGCATGCAGAGTAGGAGCGAGTACCTACACCGTGCGGAAGGCCCCCTGAACAGATCCGGCCTTTTCTCCACACCGAACCGGACGAGCATACTGGCGCACATCACAGCGGCTGGCAGACCCCTTCTGGCGCAGATGGATCCGCGAGCACCAACCCGAGCTGCGGTACCGGCGGGAGATCCACGGCAGCGACGTCACCATCAAGATTGGAGGCGCCGTCTACATTGCGGATGGCAGTTGTGAAAGCCCGGGCCCCGTCGAAGTCAGCCGAGACGCCGCGCTACGAGGTTGGGAACTCTGCGTCGACCCGCCATGAAGCCGCTGATGCTGCCTACCGAACCAGCCGTCCCCGGAGCAGTCGCCTACCGAACCAGCCGTCCCCGGAGCAGTCGCCTACTGAGCCAGCCGTCCCCGGAGCAGTCGTCTCTGAACCAGCCGTTACTGAACCAGCTGTGTCTGAACCGGCCGTCCCTGCACCGAAGATTACCACACCGAATCGTCGCGACATCGATGTGCGGCGGGAGGATGTACGGGACAGCCGATAAACGCACCAAATACAGATTTGTTTAGTATTAAGCCTATAGATTGTTATTATAAAGTTTTATGAATTAATTAGTTATATAGTAGTTTTTAAGACTTTATTATTTGTGTACTAGGCTTAATATTATTAATTTGTTTTCTTTTTGTATTTAAATTGTGTATTTGTATTCCGTTTTATGTATTAATTTTGTATTCTGTTGTTTTTATTTCGTGTATTATAATGTGTTAGTTTTAGGATTTTTGTAAATATTAAAATAAATGGTTCCCATTACGGTAATGTTTCGCGCGGCAGCCGAAAAATGTTGTCGCCCCGCCCACTTTCGCAAGTAGCGAAACACAGTCGATTGCGGGCGCGGGTCGACAATATAACAGGCACCAAGTCTCAGGAAAAAGTTAGTTCAATCAGTTCAATTCGACAATCCGGTACGAGAAGTACACTCCTGAGGCTTGGTCCCGGGTCCCCTGAAATGGGACTATGAAGGAACGCTGCCCGAACATTGCCCGATGGAAAATTACTGAAGAAATGAAGTTTCATTGAACTCATCGGCCACCGACCAAAACGGTGATCGGCCCTCTTCCTCCAACCGGGGCGTCTGTACGAGACGCCCCGGTTGGAGGAAGAGGGCCGATATAGAATAATTATTTAGTTTCAGTGTTATTTTATAATTATGTATTAGTATCTGTCTGATACAACATTTTTATCAATCTGATGTAGTGAAACGTTTCGAATTTGCGATAATAAATCGACAGTCGTTATTCCGAGACGTTATCATAATATATATCAACTTTCGGCGAACAAAAATTTTTGCGAAGCACCTATATATTTAGCCAATGTAATTTTAATAAAAAATATTTTTTGTATATTTTATTGAATAAAAATAATTTTTTATTCAATAAAATATACAAAAAATATAATATAAAAATAACTAACTAAATAAAAGATTTCTTGAAGATCTTCCGATGCTGCGCACGTGTTCAAAATACTCAACGCATTGCCCTTCTGAATTTCCAGCGATATTCGTTGGAAGAAATAAGACCTAGCGCGATGGTCTCCAGATGCATTAATTAATAATTTACTAAGTTGTTGACCATACGTTAATGCATCTGGAGACCATGGTCCTAAAGTTTCCACCGAAAACGCCAGAAATTCAAAAGAGGAGCAATGCGTTTTATATTTTTGAATATTTTTGTTTTGGGCTAAAAGCGCCGCAACACCAGAAGATACAGAGGTGATGTGGACGTAACTTGGAGCTAGGGTGTCCACACAAGTAGCATCCCATAAAAGTGCTCGACTTCTATGCCATGGTACTATGGTCACACCGTCCGGTCTTTTGCCATCGTACTATGTAATACCTAAATAGATTCTGGCAAAGTACCCATAGATTTAGGAAAATAACCTATAGATTGAAATGATGATGATGTTAACATTAACTTTGAATGCTACAGGTTTTAGTCTGTGGGCTCACCGGTTTTCAGAAGATTACAGCCTTTCAGGGTGCGGTTACGAAATGGGTGGTAGAATTAACGATAAGGCAGCGAGTAATAATAATAAAATAAATACCATCACGGGTGCCAATTTGGCTCCCGAGAACCGTTTAAACGGCCTCAGAGTCCCAGCGGAGGGATTAACCCATCCTCATTTCGCCGATGGTATTCGGAGGCAACACCTAACAAGTGGCGAGCTTGTTGCGGTGTTTATGATGAAATAGACTCGTTGTATAAAGCGGTTACCCATCCCAGGCCGGTCTTGTTGTCATTTGCTTAACCTTGTTATCAGTTTCGCAGCGAGTATATTAAAAAATTAATGTAATGCTATTTGTCGCCACCCATTTCGTAATCGCATCATTTAGCCGGCATAGTGCAATGGGAGCGATCAATTATGTTTAAGATTATTATATTAGAACGACCCCATTCATGGCTTGTAGGTCTGCTCACCACCAGATACAAAGTCACATGCCGTGCTCCAAAAAAAGAAAGAAAAAAAAAAGACGTATATTATTTGATGACTTAGGTACTCACTTACCTTAGACTAATAACTTGGTTTCCACGAGCATATTTGTTTTTGGTTTCGTCGTCACATTTAGAATAATGAACGCAGATTCCCTCCTTATCACTTTCGGTCGTACAACTTCTTTGATCATTTAGCCTGTCAGCTAAAAAAATAGGACCTTAGAAAACTATTTTTTGTAGTAGTTGCCCATGTTACAAACTAAGCTGTTAGTTGCTACGAGACATTATGCGGCTTTTCATGAACCAAAGATTTCCTTTGGCAGTATTAGTCCTTAGGACCTAAGGATTGATTAAGAAGTGGAGCCACCAAGATGTTTGATGTAAGTTTTTTTGGAAGGGATGGCTTTACCTCATTCCTGTATTTAAGTCTTCTTCATTTGCGACACATGGTTCCATGGGAAAAGTTGTTTGGTTTGATCAGTAGAGCCCAAAGTACAACATTTTTTATATTAAAAACAATTTTTTTTATATAAAAAAATAAAATTGGTCTGGGTGTTTATAATATAAAATATGTAGTATCGTTGTTTCTGGTACACACAGTACAAGCCTATACCTACTGGGTATTTTTTTTACAATGATAAAATTTTTTGATGCCTCCAGTATCACTTTTAGAACCTATTTCTAAAACAAAAAAAGTAAGTAGGTATTTTTTTCTTAAAAAAAAGTCCAAAAATTAACTATTATATGAGCAAACGTCTATATGCTTAAAATTATACCTACATAATAAGTCTTCGTATCTAACAAGTAAAACACAATAGGGTATTTGAATCCTTTTTGACACTCGTTTTATATGATTCTTCATTACATAATAAGCACACTACATTGATATTTCCGGGATGTCTATTATTAATAAAAATCAATGTTAAAGTTTGAATATCCACAATGGCGCTAAAAACCTCTGATTAATATTGTTAATCTGAGCTAAAAACGCTGTTTCGCAGTCTATGTCAAGTGTGACGTCACATGCAAGTAAACAAACAAGCACAGATTAAATAATCTCCTATATATTATGCTCTATTCTATTTCATCCACATGATTTATAATCTGTGTATTGTTTTGTTTACTTGCGTATGACGTCACCAGTAATCGCCAATCAAAGATGTTTTTGTTATAAATGAAATTGTAAAAAATATTCAATTTTATTTCGTGTAATCTACAAAAGATACACATAATTTAGTTTAAAATAAAGTGAAATATGTTTTTTTACGCCATTGTCTGATATGATGACCACAATTTATAGTATATTTTTAATGTAGTCAAATAGCCTATTAGACAAGGCTTTAATTCGTGATTTTAGTTACTTGTACTATTATACTATTATTTCTTCTGTGGTTTAGTATGAAAGTTAACGTGATTTGTAGATCTTTTTGCTATCTATCTTTGTTTTTGTATCGGCGACACTAAAAGGAAGAAATACGTGTTTCATTATTTTCATCATAGAACATAATATAAAAAAATTATCACCGTGACCAAAAACACCCAGTACCTACCTATAGTTGCGACTGTGTACGACATAAAAATGAAGAATACTGCGAAGTCCGGTATTCATAACGATATAATTTTAGGTACTGAGCCAAGTTTGGTATCATTTTGGCATAAATGGAATGTGTAGATTTTAATTCTGGAATAAGATTAAGTAAATACACAAGAAATTAAAAAAATAGAGATATTTTTCGAATATTATGACTAACTGTAACTGTAAATAGTGATGATTTTAGTGAATAAAAAAAACACTTTTCTGGTTTATACAGGATAACTTTGAAAACAAATTTTGGGCTAATATAAGGTTCTACTGATCAAATCAAACAAATTTTCACATACGTATGAGCCTAGGTATATATCATACTTATAACGCCTCCAAATAAGAATGTTTAGGGGGGGGGGGGGGGGGGGCAATAACACTTAGGACCGTTTAATATTATAAGGATATGTTTGATCAGACGCTGCTCTTAAATATTAAAAAATAAGGATTGTAATAAAATAATAAAATATTTACTTGCTGTAGGCTTCAAACTAAAATCGGGTTTGTTGACCGTAACAATAAGTGTCGTCGGCTTCATATGTATACTAAATTCCGATTTGTTTAAGAAGTCACCAAATATTTGGTTGACTACTTCCCTTTCTTCTGGCGTATACCTTTTCTCTTCCCGGGAGAGGGATATTAAAGCTAGTAATGTAATTGTATTTATTTTCCATCTGAAACAATTTATAGATATTTTTTTTTATATAGTAGCGCAGCATGTCACCAAGAGCTACAAAGTCCATCAATGGGGCCGACCAATAATGTTGAATGAATAATTATTTATTGCACAAAAACTTAATAACCAATAAGCTCGCCTATGTACAATACATAGGCGACCTTAATGCCTTAGGCATTATCTACCAGCTAACCTTTGGGTGATTGACCAATAACAGGCAGAGTGCTAATGCAAACATATAATATATACTAACGAAGATAATACCTAATATTTTAAAGTATGCATAAACATGATTTAATTAAAAATTAGTTAAATTGTTTAACAATATTGATCATTCTTTATGATGGCTAAACGATGCGAAAATTACGAAATGGGAGGCAACATCATGCTGATGCTCGTAAATTGACCCATGGCGAATCTGTCAGACTCGTCCAAAGAAAGCTCTCACAAAATTTGGTACTTGCATGTAAGTATCAGCGAAATTTTATACCGTTGGAAAAAGTGGTGTGGGGGACAAAGGATTTTTAATTCATACATACATATCATCACGGGTGCCTTACGGCGCCCGAGACCGCCTAGACGGCCCCAGCTGAGGGGTTTTAATCCCACCTCGTTGTAGCCGATGGTATGAGTCTACACCGAACAAGTGGCTAGCTCGTCGCGATGTTTTGAATATTTATTTATTTATTTACTTAAGGAATGCACTACGGTTAACAATCTAATAATATCTGTTATCATATATTTTCAAGTGAATTAATAATAAGTACCTACACACTACGCATGCACACAATTTTGTTACACATCTATTTACTATGGAAACTTAAAATCTAAAGCAAAAAAATAAATTAAAAAATAACAATAATAATCTGCAGTACAAAACTTTAAAAAAACCCAGACTTAATAACCCACCTATAAACAGTTTCACAAGTTGGTATACCTAGTGAAACCGGGACCGACAGCTTAACGGGCTCTCCGAGGCACTATAGTGGTGTTGTCAAACAAATGTACATAAATTTAAATTAAAAACTCATTGGTACACACCGGGATTCGAACCAGGGACCTAAGTGTTTATAAGTCCAAGGTCTAACCAACTCGGCTGCCACAATAAAAAAAAACGGAGGTAATGTAATAAACAAGAGAGGAGTCAGACAGACTTGCCATGGGTAAATTTACGAGCATCAGCATAAGGGCAATAGTTTTGATATTTCTAATAATTCGTATGCCAGTAGTTAGTAAAATTAGAGAACAAGAAAACAAAAAAATATACAGGGACGTGTCGCGTATAATGTTCTAATGGTGGAAAGTAACTTGAGTGAAAATTGAGTGGAAAACACGACTATACGAGGATTACGGCCGATTTCACTAATTCTAAGGCAGTCCGTAACAAAGTTAAAGAACAATTAATGACAATTGTTGCATAGAAAATATGTTAAAGTTCTTATTTAGGGATTGAGAGAGATCCTTTAGAGTTAGAGATCGTTGATGAAATAGAGCATAAGTCTCCTGAAAATAGGAACAAACTCTCTCTATGAATCATCTATAACAAAATTCTATTATAAAATAGTTCTGGTTTAACGATAAGTACCTACCTACTACCTATAGCAGAACAGGTTTGAATTCTTAGACCGAGCAAAATAATTATAATTAATTACAAAAATCAAGTTTCTTGTATTATAATAAAAAACCATAAAAAAATAACATTTTGTTTCATACTATTTTAGTTTATTGATCATGGCTGATATAGACTGAATATTAACTTTATAGTCAATTCTATTAAATTGCTACCAAATCGAACGCTAGCTGAAAAAAATATTAAAATGCGCCATTTCTTGGCCGCGCATTTTTGCTCCGCGCACTATTTTGATAATACCTACGGTTTTTTTTTTAAATGTGAATACAATTTTATCAAAGACAATATGGAGTTAAGTTAGGCATATGATTGGCTGTCAAATATCACCTATCAACTGCCTAATTTTTTAAACTGTAGCGGTCGCTTCGATCAACAATTCAACTTTTGATCGAAGAGCGGTAGTTATTTAATTTTAAAAACTAACCTCATTGCCGATAAAATATCACAAGTTTTAGATCCAAATATAAATAAAGATTATAAAAAATAACACAGAACACGTTTGTTGTAGAGACACTTGTAAGCGTGCAGAAGTTACTGTGTTGATACCGGTTTCGCGACTAGTATGTTAAGGGTCGGCTTGCAATGATTACCTAACTTTTTAAGTTATCTCATTTGCAAATAACGCTGCAGACGCGCAAAAAAGAGTTTGATATCAAGTATTCAAACAGATAAAACTTTTTTGATTACCAAGTTATCAAAAAAGTTATACTAGTGGTTGCGCCTTTGGCATTGTAACCAGGGAGGTCGGGTTTGATTCCTACCCATGGCAAAAAAATATTAGTACGTTTTTCTGTACAGTTTGTCATGGTCTGGGTGTTTATAAAATATAATATGTATTATATCATTGTTACAGGTACACATAGTACAAGCCTAGACCTTAGTTTGTGACCAGAGCAATATGTGTAAATTGTGCTACATATAAAAAAATCTAAGATGATTTTTTATAACGGGGTTATCTACGAAGAACTTGTAAACTGCAAAGAAGTCATATAACTAAATAACTAGTCATCTAGAAAGCATAATGATTTTTCAGAAACGCAGTTTTCAACCAAGTAATAGCCATTGTATTACCACGAAACTAATAATACAATATGGAACTGCTGTGTGCCTTAAATGGCTTATAAAACGAAATGTCAAACAAGTTCGTTGCCGCCATATACTGTTCTTACTTCAACCAATCAACGCTCACGGATTGCTTGTGTTCTCACTTTTTTTTATTTGTATACCGGCGGCCATCTTCTGTTCTCAGCACTGGAGAGGCGATTTAAGGGCCATGGGCACCTTCCTATTATATCTCCATGGGTATTACATAATCATTCTGGGGCCTTATTCCGAGTTTGCAACCGCTAAAGACGACAAGACGTTGCGTAAACTATAAATATTGAAACATAATTTTCAATTTCAACATTTCAATGGATATATAGTCTGTATTAGGTTGGCTATAATAATGCTGCCATCTTGAAATACGCGAATTCTTCGCAAGTTTGAGATGAGCATCGGAATTTCAACTCTATATTTAATAGGATAGAACTTATATTTCAATATTTATAGTTTACGCAAAATACGCGACGGTGAACGTGTCAAAACTCGGAATAAAGCCCCTGTTTTGCTTTAACACAAGTTTTTGCAAACAGTTGCTACTATAGTCGCTAGTAATTATAGATAGAGATCAACCAATAGGATCGCTTTATTTTTCAAATAAACCTCTATTATTGGTTGATTACTATAGGGACATTGTTTTTTAACAGGAATGACCGCTCCCACATATGCCGGCTAAATGGTTACGAAATGATGACCGACAAATGATGGCGACAAAGACCTAGTTAGTAGTTAATAACATAATAGCATTTCATTTTAGTCCTTTTTTTGACGAATAGTAACCAATACAACTGTAGAATTTATACTATAAGTATGTATTTTTTAAATGGAGCAGGGTATGTGAATTTATATCTAACTGATGTTAAGCAGACATACAAAGTCCATAGCGAACCATGGCTAAATGATGCGGTTAAGAAATGGACTACGACACGGGCGTATTTGCATTACGAGTCTATTTTAATCTCCTCGCTGCTTTATCGATGACTAGCGGCCCGTCCCGGCTTCGCACGGGGGGACTTAAGATTTTTTACATAGTTTTACGTTTTATTTATATTTAAAGATGAACTATTCATCCATAGAGCATTTTTGTATAACTTTAACTATATGCTCAGCGCACGCCACGGAAGGCCTCAGAAACGATACTTTTCCCCCGTTTTTAAAACATTTTTGGTTACTGCTCCACAACTATAGGACCTAGCGTGATATTATATAGCCTATGTTACTTCTGAATAATGCAGCTTTCTAATGGTGAAAAAATTATTGCAATCGGTCCAGTAGTTTTTGAGTTTATTCATTACAAACATACAAAAATACAAATCTTTCCTCTTTATAATATTAGTATAGATTTTACTTTGATGTCAGATGTAAAGCGGCTCCTTAAGAGCTTAACCTTTGAGCTATATATCTTTTGCACATACATACAATAGTAAACATACACAAAGGTAGGGAGAATCTCTGAGTATCAACATAGTATTAAATAACATATTATTTGCCTGGTCGACTTTACGTGGTAAGTTATAATAAATTATGTTCAAATTTCTTCAAAAACTAGTTCTAATAGCTTACTTATTTAGATAGTAATAGATATGTACTTATTAAATCTAAAACTAAAATAACTTGAGCGAGATTTGTTAAAAATACATAAAGTTTTTTTGGTAGCGGATTTTGTAACCTTTCTTTTCTAGTATATATATTTTTGGGCACATTTTTAGGGTTCAGCAAAGTCTGTTTCAAAAACTGCCCGTACTGAGAAACAATCAAAAACTCTTATCTCAGACGAAATAATGCGATTTAAAATTTATACCTTTAAAAATGTTGAGTCATTTTCATCTATTTTATTACTGACAACAATTAATAATATAAAATGGTCCTTCTACTAACTGTAATGGGTTTTGCAAGTAAAAAAATTATGTCATATTTTCGGTGTTACCTCAATTGGGGTAAAAACATTTACCTATTTATTGGTAAATTACTTTACATATCAATGTAGGGTAAAACTTGATGTGTGCACCCTAAAAAGATGACCTACATAATTGATACTTTACTTCATCAAGTTGTTTGTCACCATTTTAATATTCACAAAGGTTATCGTATTGTATGACCAGCACATTAAGAAATTATCGTTGGTTTATCTTTGCCCACTGCATTAATAATTTCCTCATTTTTATTGTTATGTATATATCATATACTAGCGGCCCGTCCCGGCTTCGCACAGGTTTGTATAACTTTAACTATATGCTCAGCGCACGCCACGGAAGGCCTCAGAAACGATACTTTTCCCCCGTTTTTAAAACATTTTTGGTTACTGCTCCACACCTATAGGACCTAGCGTGATATTATATAGCCTATGTTACTTCTGAATAATGCAGCTTTCTAATGGTGAAAAAATTATTGCAATCGGTCCAGTAGTTTTTGAGTTTATTCATTACAAACATACAAAAATACTAAATATAAATCTTTCCTCTTTATTATATTAGTATAGATATAGATATAATCTATATAGAATATAGTTTTTTATTCATCGGTTTTTTATTTAGAAATTTTCTAATTAATTTGTATTACTTTCCACTCCACCACAAATCCATCTTATTATTAGTTTGCAAGCGAGGGATTTGTACCTTTTCTGTTGAAACTTCAGGCGTATGGTCTGAAGAAGCAAAAACATTTGTGTGTGAGCTGGGCGCTATTTTAAAGGATACATCTGGTGATGTCCGGGCTCATTATCATTTTATTCAAAGAATTTCATTTATTATTCAAAGAAGCAATGTTGAGAGTATACTGGGTACTTTTAGCCACAGTTTAGCTGGGACATAGAGGAACATTAATTTTTAATTTAATTTTAGCTTAGATTTATTTATATTTAATTTCTTTTGTGAAGTAAAAAACAATTATGAGTCAAAGTAATATCAATTAAAAGCACTACCGAATGATGTTTGGCCATAGTAGAATAGAAACTCATCAAAACTAGTTTGTTTGTAAAAAAACCCTTCAGTTAAAAAAACTCACACTAGGGCTAGTGTGAGTTTTTTTAACATTTACTTTCGCGTTAACTTTACTACTGCGTTATCATTTTGACCAATCACACGCTCGCATTTTTAGTTCTCAAAATTGTGATTGGTCAAAATGTTAACGCAGTAGTAAAGTTAACGCGAAAGTAAATGGTAAAAAAACTCACACTAAGGCTACAGCTATCTATATCGTCGGTTAAACAGAAAAGTAGCATTATTCAAAAAAAACAAAGCTTACAATATGAGAATTTAATTGTTTTACCGTAGAATACCGAAATGACACTTGCGACACAAATGAGCTTAAAGTAATAATTTTATAAAGTGTCTTTTATCCATACAAAATTCGATTAATAATTCTCCGTTCTATTATTCCGTTAATTATCTTTTTTTTTAAATTTTGGAAAATGTCATTTTTCCATTTATCCGACGATATATCTTGATGATGGAACAAGATATTTAAATCAAATGGAGCATGCAAACATGAAATATGTTAATATTGAACTTGGCCACTATTTTTTTTAATTATTTTTAAGCCCAGATACAATTTTTTTTAGCCATTGTTTAGCTAGGAGATTTGCTACCTTAAGTAACATTTATAATTAAATACTACTCATGTTTATTAGTTGTTAATAAAATGCTGGACTCAACACATTTGATGGCCACCAAACATATATAGGGAAAATTATTTGTTTATTTATTTAGAAGCCCCACCATTAGTATCAGTAGTCTCGAGTCGAAACCGCGTCCGTCGCACGACTCTTGTGTCCGGCGCACCTACAAGGAAAACGTACAAAACCAGCAGTGATGTCAGTTTATTAAAAACTAGTTTTTTTTAATTGAAGTTTGATAAGTTTTTTTTTAATTTGGTGTTTTTAAGGTAAGTTTGTATTATTTATAATTAAAAACAGTAGTTACCTACCAAGTTTAACAAGATGTACCTACTTATTTTATTTTATAATAAATAACTGTTATGCCTAAGTTAACGTTATTAAGGCAACGGTTTCAGTTCCATTAATACCATCTTGTAGACAGATATTTACTTACATATATGTAAACATTTGCCATATACAATGTTTAGTTTAAGTGATTCGTAAATAATAAAAAAACACTTCAGTTTTGAAACTTGATTTCAACGTAGGTGGACATATTTTACTTGTTTTATACCTGGCTTTATTAAAGTACATATTATATACCTACGTGGTGGCCAAATTGGTTAGACCTTAGACTTTAATACACTTAGGTTCCTTAGTTCAAACCCCGGAGTGTACCAATGTGTCTTTTAATCTAAAAAAATATGTATATTTGTTTAACAACACCACTATAGTGTCTCGGAGATCACGTTAGGCTGTCGTTCCCAGTTTCACTATACCAACTTGTGAAACTGTAATAGATGGGTTATTGAGTCTATCCAAAACATCGCGACGAGTTAGTCACTAGTTCGGTGTAGACTCATACCATCGGTTACGACGAGGTGGGATTCAAAACCCCTTTGCTGGGTACCCTGAGGCAGTCTTGGCGGTTTCGGGCGCCGTAAGGCACCCGTGATGATATATATATATTATCTACTAAATTTCAAGTCAGCATCACCCATTACTAAAATGTAACTTTCCTGACAATTCATTATTCGCCCTTTTGGGATGCGAAATTGAAAAAAATACTTTTAGTTGGTCCCTGATGACTAAATTTGAACAGTAGTCAAATTTCACGTTTCTAGCTTTAGTCAGTAGTTTTGGCTGGGCAATGATGAATTAGTCAGTCAGCCAGTCAGGACAAGCTCTTATTTAAATTATATTCAATATGACTGAGAAATCATCAGTTTAATGCGTATCGCTAATAATAAAGCTAGGTATATATGTACCTATTATTACTATTAAATATAAGTAAAAATGGACCATTTTTTTCGGGAAATAAAAAAAATCCTAGGAACTAAAGAAAAAAAAAGATCCTAAATAATAAATTTAATTGCAACCTATTAGAAAAACATGCTTATGACATAATTTAAAGACGTCATTCGTTTTGAGCAAAAAGTACAAAAAGTTTTTAGTGTTTCGTAAAATAAGTGCAAAAAATATTTTAAAGATAAATTGCCTTATTCATAAATCTTATTGAGTCCTTAAAGAACACTTTAGTTTAGAAGGTTTTGCCTTTTTTTAGCTACAAAAATGAATGAGACAAAACCTATTTTAGACTAAAGTGTTCTTCAAAAACTTTATATTATTAATTTTGAACAAACTAAAAAAGAACAAGCAATGTGGAAAATAGTAAATAGTAACTTTTTGTTTCCAACGAAATTTGTTAGTTGAACCTCTTCATCTGCCTCGATCGCACTCTTTTAAATCTACATAGGTAATATGGAAAATAGTAAATGGTGACTATTTGTTTATAACGAAATTTGTTAGTTGAACAAATAAAAACATGTTATAATAGGTGCGGCCATATTCGATTCTTACTTCTAGAGCATGGATTGGTTATAATAATTTTTGTTTTCACGTTTTTTTCTAGTTTGTATAAATGTGCCCGTCTCCCTATTACTATACTGCCATGGTTTCTATACTGACTTCACCAGGAATTGTATAATATTCTTTAGTCGGCAGCAGGTGTTGAAGTTAAATAAAAAATCTCCAAGATCCTTGCCAAACTGGTTCATCTTAAACATTTTATGAGCAAGGTTTATGAGGGATGTTAAAGTCAATAACCGCTTAGCTATCGTTAAATTTGTTATTTAATATTATACATAACTCGTTTATGTAATTTAAACGTCTATTTAATATATAAGTTGTAAATCATATTAAATTAAACTAATAAAATAACCGACCTAATATAAAATATAAACTACCTAAAATTAAATCCTACAAAATTAACATAAAAAAATAGGCAAAATAATAAATTTCTTCCATATCGCTATGGATGGTTCCCAAAAGACTGGTTGCGTTACCCCGTTGTATAGCGATACTTATGCGCTGTCCAAGGAACGAGCCAGCCCTTTGGTCACCAGATGTATCGACCAGCCGTTTGGAAATATATTTAAAAATACAATGAGCCCCTGATCCCCACGGCCCCATGGTTGCAACCCCAAACGGTTCGAATACGTAGTCTCTACTGAGGACTGCGTATTTGCGCCGTTTGAGATTTTCTAATGTAGCAGCGGCGGCGCCAGCCTTGCCAAAGTTGTAAATTAACTTCTACATATGAAGAAGTTATATACCTAGCTGTGCTCTTTGAGCATTGTTAACAATATAGAAACAATTAAATCTGAATATTGGTTCATTTTAGCCACTCATTTCTCTTATGAACTTCGCTTTTGTTGACTTTGAAGAGCGATTTACCGAACTGTATTGATTTACCGAACTGTATTGATTTACCGAACTGTATTGATTTACCGAACTGTATTGATTTACCGAACTGTATTGATTTACCACTTTAAGTAACTCGGTTTTAGGTGAGTTTGGTAAAATAAAAGTTGACCGAAATCAATATAAGTATATTGTGTGCGGTCGTTTCACTGTATTCCACTTTCTATGTCAAACGGTTTGTGAGACAGACAAGCGAAGTGATCTTTTCAACAAAATTTCACAATAACATTTAGATATGACCGCGAACTTACTCGTACAATAAAGAGAACAAAATGTTAGTTTCAAACAAAGTAAAAAAACAAAAGATCACAATCTGTAGGATTCACCTACGCATAGACTAACGTAAGCTTAAAACGAGGTCATTATAGTTTTCGGTCTGTCCCTGGGATCTAATTCACTTAAATTTACTTACTTTAATACTCGTAATAATAATAATTGGTTAGCGGAATACGAAATGCCATAAAGACTGATTCTTTTACGATGGGATAGACTAAATTTAATTAAAGATAATTGAGGCCCTGTCCTCTAGCTTTGGCCCAATCGTCTAGCTATATCACAAAAACACGGTTCCAATCTTGTTTATTTTCGGTTATTATAATTTTATTTTTTCGTTACATATTTGGGTTTTCCCTAATGCACTACAAAAAGAGGGTGGAGGCAATGGTTTCTTTAAAAAAAACTCTAACTCATATACCTACATCATAATATATGTTTATATACCTATGACCAAATTAGGTTTAATGTTGAATTTCAGCCATAAACGGAGAGGTTTTCGTGCTCTCATCATCAATTATTTGTACTTTTCTTATTCGATTATTTTTACTGATATCTAAAATTGTATACAGCAGTAATATAAATAGGCCCTTCATTAGCTAAATAAGTATAGTTTTCTACTTGCTTTAACAAAGCTTTGACATCCAAATTATATCTTCATTTATCTTTTACTATATTCATCAGAATAAAATATATTATCTTTGACTAAAATAATATCATGTTTGTGCTCATAGTTCAATTACCCTCGCTACCAAATTTCATCGAAATCGATTTAGACCTTCTGCAAACAGACAGACTTACCTTCTCATTTATGATATTTGAATAGATTTATCTTCAGAGTCGCTTGACCTCAAGAAAAAGAATCAGTTTGTCCGTCTGCATGTAATAATGGATTATGTAACTTGGTGACCCTGATGTTTGGGTACTCACACTTGCACCTATGACATTCAATATCTTTTTTCGGCACTCATTTTCCTGCTCACGTGCCAAGGTCTTTTAAAGCAACTAAAGTGTGGTTTTGCCGATTTAGTTGAAGGTTCTGTAAATTTATTTATTTAAAAAAATCCAAGATATTTAGGTACTTTTTATTACCTTACTTCTAGCAGCATTTCCTAAGGTAGTTTCGGCTCGTTAGATATCATCAATGGGATTAGAAAAACATTATATGGTCGTCCCCATTGATAATGATAATAATCATCATATTTAAGACATATTTCTATATGTACCAAAAAAAACTAAACTACTTAATACCTAATTATGTTATATAAACACCCAGAATAAGGCAGTAGGTACAGACAGAGAAACGTACCGTAAAATATTATATACCTACCTAAGTACTGGCATAGAAGAAATAATAGTACAAGTAATACCTACTGGGCGTAGATAGAATGAGGTTGGTCGCCTCGGTGTCACTTTTGCATGCCTGATAGTAACGATTGAAAGGTCAATGGAACCAGCTAACCACTTTACTTACACATATCAAACATTATTGTAGCCCATCATATAACTTTGTATCTACCTGATGTTAAGAAGACCTACAAAGTCCATGAATGGATTCGACAAATTCAATTGGTCCCCCTTACCAAACACACTTGGGCCGAGTTACTGAAATCGAGGTAGCGCTAGTGGTACCCTAAAACTGACAAAGCATGTGTACCCAATTAAAATATTATCCACGCTCATGGATGACTGCATTTTTATTCGTTTTTTTTTGTGTAAGATAATCCTACCTACTTTACGTAGGGTACTTTTATAATAAAAATGACTGGTCCCTTTACTTGAATGGGGTGTTGGGAAATACCGGCCATGTTTAGGTCCCAAGAATGTGTACACTTATATTTTAAAAGATTCAGTCACTTTACAACAACTAAAATGACTAAAAACTGATCATCCAAGGATAGTGATTATCACTTCTGGGCCAGGCCTTTCTAAAGGTATGCACATTCAAAACCTGGGGGGGTGATTACGCGTCCTAACTTCGCTCGCTCGCCAATCGTTATGATATCATTCTCAATGGCTTCAAAAATCCATTGACATGCGACCTAACTTTAATGAGCGTAATTTATGGAAACTTACCTTTATATTTGACACGTAATTCGAAAACGCCAGAATTAAGGCCCTGCCATTTACATTCCGCATGCCGTTGACACTCCATTTACCTAACTTTTAGGTACCTACGTTTACCAATAATCATTTTCTTCTTATTCTATTATTTATACGAGGAGTTGGAACTAACTTCCTTCAAGACACTTCGAGACACTTCGACCCACTTACAACCATGTCTTTTTCTTTCCATCAGATGAAGTGCCTACTAGTATTATTTCTTCTAAGCTACACAATCAATGCCCAAAACGATGGCGACCTAGAATCCATAATCAAGCAGATATTTGGTGACCCATCCGGAAACAACCTCGGCCAGAATGTCGTGGAAAAGTCGCCAAGTACCGCCCAGCCGATAGCCAGTAGTACCGCCAGCCCAGTACCTAGCTCCAACATTGGAGGCACTAACTTAGGAAATAATAATGCAGGATCAGGAACGACAGGTTAGTTTTATGTAATAAGTTAAGAGGAGTCAAAAAATTAGTTCCAATGTTATTCGCCATATTGCGGATACATTGGAACTATTTTGTGGTAAGGAAGCAATATATTGCATCGATTTCTTGTCGAGTTGGCAGTCTCCTTTCAGAGAACGGTTACGAAATGGGTTGAATTGACGATAAGGCAGCAATATATTAAAATATACTCGCAATGCAATTTGTCGCCACTCGCCACCCATGTCGTAATCGTCACTCAGCCGGAGCCTCACTCACACAGTGGGAGCGATCACTTTTGTTTTAAAAACAATTATTGATCAACCCCATTTATAGACTTTGTAGGTCTGCTCACCACCAGGTAGATACAAAGTCACATGTCGTGCTCCAATAAAAATTAAATAAACGGGAGATCCTCGTTCTTTTAGGCCAAAGAATATCAAAGGCCTATTACATAGATACATAGATGGCATTTTATGAACTATAAGAACGTTTCCCATTTCAATTATTTAATAAATGTAAACATATAAGCTCGTAAATTTATGTTAATATATAATTGACATGAATGTACAGCCACTCTTGTATTCATTGCAGGAACTGAGGATCTGAGCTGCAAAACTGATACCGGAGAAGTGGGTGAATGTGTCCACTACTACCTGTGTAACGCCAACAACTCTATCATCACTGACGGCGTTGGCATTATTGATATTAGGTGAGTGGCAAATGGAGGAGCAAAATAATCATTCGTAGGGAAGTACCTGAAAAGAAACTTGTCGTCTATTCGTTTACCAATGCGAATACGTAGTCACATATGTCACCACGTAAATGTTTATGTATCGATCATATGATATTCATGAATTTAAATATAATATAAAAGTTAAGAAGTACGTGAGTAAATAAAGAGTTTAAGTTTCATTCGATGAATACTGGCAGATTAGGAACCCTGAAAACTCATTGGTGACTATAAATTCTACTGCCCACTACGTACGAGTAGATAATCTATACTTCCCTATACTAATATTATAAAGAGGTAAAGTTTGTGAGTTTATGTGGTTGTAAGGGGTAATCTCTGGGTCTACTGAACTGATTTTGAATTTATTTTTGTGTTGGTTAGCCTATTTATCGAAGAAAGCTAGAGGTTATATAACATCACGCTACGACCATTAAGAGCGAAGTATCAATTAAAAATGTGTAATGAGTAGTATAAGGGAAAATTTATTCCTTTTGAGAGCTTCCGTTGCGTGCGTAGATGAAATTGCGCGGGTCAGCTAGTATATTATAAACGCGAAAGTTTCATGGGCTCTTATGTTCGGATTAATAGTCATGGCTAAGCACTGGCTCAATTCGTGCTCACGAAAGTAATACTCAAACGATGCTTAGCCGAGCAACCACTTCGCACTATAATAGTCGAGTAAATTGACGCAGCTAAGCCAAGCAACACCTCAAGCCAATGCTTGCTGAAAAATGTATTTACTTGGAATCCTGGTGCAAAAAACTCAAAGTATTGAGAAGTTGCATTTCCGTGGAACTTCTACTGTTGAAGTTTTATAATATAAAATGTATAATTTGCACTGGCACAGAAGGAATCATGGATTTTGTATGAATAAATTATAAAATACATACAAGAAATAAAAGAAAACTAGTAATAATATTTTTAAAACGACAAGAAAATTATTTTTTAAGTAATTAAGAGAAACTTAAGTAATATCAGACTAACATGAAGAATGTAACGCTGGGCATGACTTAAGTAAAGGAATATCGAGACTAATGCTTAACGGAGCAACGGCTCAAGCTTTAGCCTGAGCCACCGCTCGGAGCACCGACTATTATAGAAATAAGCAATGGCTCGTGCTAAGCACTGGCTTAGCAACGACTATTAATCCGAACATTAATGTGTAGGTATATCCATTAAGAGTCATTGGACTCTTTCAAGCAAACACTACTAAATGGATTTTAATGAGACTTTTCAATAATATAAATTATAGGTATATCAGTAGTGATTTAGTATTTTTTTAACGTTTACTATCTAAAGCCGTGCTAACTAAAAATTAAAAATAAACCATGTACATTTCTTTAATCAAGGTCCTGTGTTTCTAAATATTCGATAGATTCATTATTTTTATATATTTTAGTTATTCCGGACAGCACTCATTCACATTGCAGAATAACACTGTGGTAAATTTTCAGGGTCCGCGACGGTCCCTGCGAGTCGTACCTGGATGCGTGCTGCCTCACCCCGGACCAGCGACCCCCAGACAATCCCATCACCCCCACACCACCACCAAAGGCTGAGGTGTGTGCACCAATTTACATTTAGTGGTCAATTAAAACAACGATACAAATACAAATTATTTATTTACCAAAAATAATATTAGTCTTATGTTACATTAACAATTGTCCCACACTAGGCCGAGCCTGTTCTGTGGGGCCTTACGAGTTATAACAAATTGATTTAGCATTTGACACAAGGAAAGTTAAACCATAAGGTAGGTAAATAAAAACATATAAATTAAGTGCAAATTAAAAACATATATGTACATATTAACTTATAGATAAAAGAACAAGCATTAACTTCATTAAAGTACCTAGCATAAACACAGCTTACAGCTTTAATATTGTCACACATTCATTTAGGTTAAAATCATAGGTAAGTGTGTAAGTGCGTAAAAATAAATTACGTGAAATTATACACAGAAAATTATATACACAATACACATAAGATTTATACATATATATGTTATACATATATACGATGTTTTACTTTTCGTAGTACCAAAAACATCGTTCTCGACCTCAACTCGAACGAGATATCACGGTATCGAAGTCGGTGATTACCCCACCCTGCAGTTTTGATAGTTCTAAGGGACCATTTTGGTGGTTCCTTCCGTTCGTAACATGCTGGACAGGCGCTCCGGTTTATCAGACAAGTTGTAAACCTGACCGATATAACCTGAGCGTCTGTGGCAGGTGTAATGTAACATTAACGATAACATATAACTCTTGATGACCCACGGATTTTACGCTACGAGCAGGATTTCCCCCAATTAGTTTTCAAGATTTGTAAACAATGCTAACTGCGTTTACATCATTACGAAGTTAAGGCATTTTCCCGTTGGTCTTTCCGAAGGTTCACTATTCAGTTCGAATAATTTATTTAAACACTTTATTAAAATGTAAACAAAAGTTATGTAGTATGTACAAACGCGAATTATTATTAATATACCTATTATATCTTACTTATACCACAGAAGAAATAGTACAAGTACTTATACCTATTTCATATAGGTACGAAATAAGGTAATTATAAGATTTCGTTTTTTTCTTTCTTACCAGAAAACATTTGTATCACAGTACATTTGTACAGTCGGCAACAACTCAAACTACCAATTTCCGTTAGTCAAGTGCGAATTCATTGCGTTAGAGCGAAGAAGAACATTGGAATACCAATAAGTACCTAAATATTAAAAAAAAAAAAAATATGGTTACATCAATCAATGAGCTTATAATTCCGATAATAAAATAACAACAAAAATTCATGTTTTATTTTTTTTTATTTTCGTCGAATGTACGAGTATGAACGAGGCCGACTAGGAACCGCATGTGGACTCACGGCAGCGCTCCGTTGCGCCAACCCTATACCCATGATCCCAATTTTTGCTGAAACCCCAACAACTGCTAACATATAGGCCCCGCGCTTTCAGTTGCAAACTTATTATATTAAAAACTTTGTATTGTTGCCCCATCAGGAGCACACTGGCTGCGGCTGGAGGAACCCAGATGGCGTTGGATTCAGAATCAAAGGAGATCTGGACAACGAAGCTAAGTTTGGAGAATTCCCGTGGATGGTCGCCATTCTGAAGTAAGTCACCGCCATACTTACTCATATTAAGACAAGATTTACATTGTATATATTTATATTTTATTTATCTAGAGTGACTATATAAAAGATGCTTCACCGGTCACCGTAACTTCATAGAATAACATCAAAACGTCAGCTAACTGTAACTAACTCCTTATAACAAACCTTCCAGAATAGAACCAGTAAGGAACGATGAGCCGGACGGCCAGAAGCTCAACGTGTACGTAGGTGGTGGATCCCTCATCCATCCCAACGTGGTTCTCACTACTGCTCACTATGTCAAGGGAAAGCTCAACCTAAAGATACGGGCTGGCGAATGGGACACTCAGACTAAGAAGGAGATATGGCCCTTCCAGGATAGGGATGTTAAGGAAGTTATTGTGCATAAAGACTTTAATGGTGGTACGTATTAATTCGCAATCGCGAATTCAGCGTTCTATGAGCTTTCGCACTTCCAGCTATTACTCGACTACGGTTTGTCGCAGAATCTATATTCTATTTTTTTCGATCATTGTATTAATAAATATTTCTGTTTTGGGTTTTTTTAAATATCTATTATTTTAATATCAAAATATTGATTACTCACAACAAGTGAACTTCGACTAACAAGTGGTAATATTGGAAGTATGTTTGTATAGGCGTCAAGATGACTGCAGATCCCTTAATTTAACCTACAGTTTCTGAAACGTTCTTCCACTCTTTTTCTTTTGCACTGTGACAATCACTACGCATTACAATAAAATACGAACAACACATATTGGTACCCAGGGAACGTATTGAATACGATCTCATATCATAGCTGTATTTATTGATATCACAGATGGTTTCCGAAATCAGTGTTTTAAAGAGATTTTCCTTCCGTTTCAGGCAGTTTGTTCTACGACATAGCTATCCTGATCCTATCAGAGCCAGTAGAGTTAGCTCCTAACGTGGGCTTAGTGTGTCTACCACCTCCTAAAGAGAGAGTCGCAGGAGGTACCAGGTGCTTCGCCTCGGGATGGGGCAAGGATCAGTTTGGAAAGGAGGGACGATACCAAGTCATACTGAAGAGGGTAAGTGGAACAAGTTAAAGACAAATTAGTCTAAGCTGCTAGAGCTCCTAAGGACTTGTAATCCACTACCGTCTTGAAAATGAGGTTCGTTTTGGGATGGGACAAGGATAGGCTTCCCAGATGGGCGGGAAATTAGGGAATTTTCCGGAATTTTGCGTCTTGTCCCGTGTTCAGTAATTAGATGTATTGTCCCGAATTTCAAATCCTACTAGTTTTTTTTTTACGAAGTTCAAAGTGAAGCAGTATGGAGATTTGCCAGAATTACCTTAAATATTACATCAAAAAAGTTGATGACCAAAAAAAAATAATATGGTTAATAGACACCCATTTCTAAAAATACGAATTTTAATACCCCGTTACTTTAGAATTGTCCCGGAAATGATAAATCTGTATCTCGTAACCTATAGTATAGTATCTAGGCAAGGACCAGTTTGGAAAGGAGGGACGGTACTAAATTATACTAAAGAGGATAAGTGTAATAATTTAAAGACAACGTTTAGTTTAAAGGAAAAATATTCTAATAACTACTGTGATTATGTCTGAGCTGGTAACCTTCTAATTGACTTAGTGATCCACTACCGCCTGGAAGGAGAGGTTCATAACGAGAAAAAACCCGTTTGGAAAGAAAGTACAGTACCAAATCATACTGAACAGAAAGGAATAAGTGAATTAAGTTGTATTAATTCTTGGACCTGCATACTGCTATCAATCACGTAACATGCCGAGCTATTAAAGAGGGGTTATTATGGAAAAAGGGTTAGGAAGAAGAATGCGTTACATCATTACATATCACTGTAACCATATTCCGCAAAGTAATGGCGATGGCCAAAAACACCTGTATATTTCCATATTTATAGTTTACGCAACGTCTTGTAGTGTTTAGCGGTTACAAACTCGCAATAAGGCCCCTGCAGTGTCTTTGACTGAAGATTTATGAACAGTATTCATTAATACTAAAATAAATTCTTATACATATAGTATACCAACACCTCAAGCATAGACATCTTATATATCTTTTTTTTTTATTCTCAACAGGTTGAAGTTCCGGTAGTAGAACGTAGAACCTGCGAGGCCCAACTCCAGAAGACTCGGCTCGGGCGTAACTTCCGGTTGCACTCGTCCTTCATGTGCGCGGGGGGAGAGGCCGGCCAAGACACCTGCAAGGGGGACGGCGGATCCCCTCTCGTGTGCCCGATAGAGGTAAGCGGAGTCAAGCAGCTTCAGCGTACCCAGGTGTGGGGTTTTATTCCCTCCTCATCGTAATAGCATCGGTTACGAAAGTCTTAACCGAAGAAGTGGCCAGCTCGTCGCGGTGTTTGGATAGGCTCAATAATCCATCTATGAACAGTTTCACAAGTTGGTTCATTCACTGTCGATGCGATGTTATTGACTATGGCGTTCAAAAATTCGAAACAGTTTAATCGATCACCTATTTTTTTAATTTTTATTTAATTTCATTATTTAATAGAGTTACATTAGACCCTAAAAAAAATATTAAACATTTTTAAAAGTCTGTGATAACACAAAAATAAAGGGGTTTAAACTTTATCTGCCACTACTGCAGGAAAAACGGTACATCTCTAGCTGCCATTTTGTGACTTCATTTTTGATTAAAAAGCACGTTAAATTGGCGTTTGTTTGGGCACGAATGACGTCACAGATGGTTTCTGCTAATGTTTTGAAATGCGTTCCGATTCCATAAAAATGGATTTAAAAAATATTATTTATTAAAAATTAAAATAAAATATAACACTGCAGTAAATATGTTCAAAGACATAAAAAAAACATTATATAAAAAAAAAATTGGCGTTACATGTAATATGCATGTGCCCTGCCTATTTCATGTGAGAGAGTCAGTGGCTGACAAAGATAAGTAGTGTCGAGTCATTGTCCGAAATTCTTCCTGATCCGCGACCGTTTCATTACTTTCAGTTCGAAAACGGACGTTACCAGCAGAACGGCATCGTCGCCTGGGGCATCGGATGCGGTGAAGACGGAACCCCCGGTGTGTACGTGGACGTCGCCAACCTGAGGGAGTGGATAGATGACGCGGTCGCCGGCAAGGGATTTGACACCAAAACATACTCTCTGTATTAATACCCCGCAAATTGATAATGCGCGAGGCCGCCATTTTAGTGACGTCCATCTTACGTCAGTCCCGGTCAAACGCTTCGAAACTGACTGTATATTTTAGTTGACGTCACGGACGTTAAATAAAACACGGTTCCAGCACAATAGCAATTTTCGGTGGTGAAAAGGACACTTTTTCATTTGTCAGCAAAAGTTAATCGACAGTTAACTTGTAAGGAGAATATGTACATAATATATTTGTCAGTTCTTCATACAAGTTAATTGTCTAATCATTATCTGACGATTGAAGAATTGGCCCTCCTTTTTCTCAACTTACCTTTAATTTTACTTGAAGAAATTAAATATTAAAATTACTTAATAATACTCATTTATTTGTTTTATTTTTATTATCATAAACAAAGAGTTGTTTTTGACCGAAACTGCTTCGGCTATTTATTTTTTATAAGCTTTGCCTACGAATTAGTCGGCCTGGAACGAATTTAAAGTTCTATTCCAGTTGTAGGTAGGTATAAGCATTAAATAAATATGAACGCCTTGCCGCGATAGCGAGGTTCGTGGGTTCGAGTCCCGCCCATCAAGAATTTTTCATTTCAATTTTATCTTTAAAAAAATTTTTTAAGATTTTCCTAATAAGGAATTTATAAAAAAGCATAGGTACATGTGGTACCAGACATTATCCTGCCTACTTGTGTGCAACATTTCACAGAAATTGGTTCATTAGTTTTGGAGTTATAAAGTAACAAACTTCTAACTAAACTAATATTAGTGGGAATATTAGTTTAGATGTTTTTCACAATTTCCCATGCTAACCCTGCGTTTTCCATACAAAATGAACTTCTAATAAAACTAGATTCCTGTTTGTAGCAGAAACAAAATAATATTTTTGTCGATCATTGTATTTTATTAATCTTAATTATCTTTCTCGTGTTGGGTTATTTTTTATTTTCGAAATTAGGGAAAAAAACTTTTTTAATATAATATATACAAAAAGTAATAATTGAAATTCGACTAACAGCCAAGGTGTAATATTGAAAATACATTTGTATGGGCGTCAAGTCGACTAGAGTCCTTAAGTACGAGTTTACAACAAATTTCTATCTACTTATGTGTGATGGATGTGCCAAAAGGCAAGGCATCAGCTAACGATCCATTTCTTACGGTAGTTTACTGTATTATTTATAAATAATATAGTAATCTAACAAAAAATCACATAAGGCTTGAATTTTATTTTATTTTATTCAGGAAAACAAACAATTATCAATATTTATTACAATTTAAATATAGGTATTTAAGTTACTAATTGTGTAAACAGCTTCATTATCCACACTTATGTATGTAAGATAAAGGACACAAAAGAAAAAGCATTTAACAAGTAAATATTACAGAATAGAATATAAATTATGTACACAATACCTGATATCTAGCTTGACAGAACCTCCATGACTGACTTTCTGTAAAGGCTTCGAGTAAGCCGAAACAGATCCACATCGTGAAGATCTTTATTATAACTAGACATTATGCGATTGAGAGATATGCGTTCACCAGCATTCGTTCTGCTAGGTTTGGGAGCAAACAGCCGGTGAGAGCATACGCTGTGAGCCACTGGGTATACGGTATACAATACAGCCTGTCAATTGGTTACTATCAAATTTGTTATAGCAAATATCATACAAAAGCATGCTATCAAAGAGCAATCTTCTTGTTTTTAGCGTAGAGAGAGAATATTTCTTTATAAGATTACTATAACTAGATCTCGAGCGGAAACATCTATAATTAGTAGAACGAACAAATTTACGCTGCACTGACTCGATTTGCTTATTTTAATTATTGGTAAAATATTTTTAATTATTGGTAAAATAGTTTATAATGAATCTCTTAAACTTATATGGCATAATAAAAACGAGTCCTTAAAGAACACTTTAGTTAAAATAGGTTTTGTATTTTGTTGCTAATAAAGACTTGACTAATAATAAGAGTCCGTAAAGAACACTTTAAGGACTCGTCGCTAATAAAAGTAACTATAGATATAAATCAACCAATAACAGAGATTTATTTATGTATGTTTATGTACACTATTAAATGTTATAAAACCAGTAGGTACGTACTATAACATTTAATATATACCTACCTATATATTAGTATATTACCTAATAATTTACTTATATATCCTTGTATTATATATTATATGTTGCATTAATTAGCACTCTGCCTGTTATTGGTCAATCTCGCAAAGGGTAGCTGGTATGTACTATAACATTTAATATATACCTACCTATATATTAGTATATTACCTAATAATTTACTTATATATCCTTGTATTATATATTATATGTTGCATTAATTAGCACTCTGCCTGTTATTGGTCAATCTCGCAAAGGGTAGCTGGTATGTACTATAACATTTAATATATACCTACCTATATATTAGTATATTACCTAATAATTTACTTATATATCCTTGTATTATATATTATATGTTGCATTAATTAGCACTCTGCCTGTTATTGGTCAATCTCGCAAAGGGTAGCTGGTATGTACTATAACATTTAATATATACCTACCTATATATTAGTATATTACCTAATAATTTACTTATATATCCTTGTATTATATATTATATGTTGCATTAATTAGCACTCTGCCTGTTATTGGTCAATCTCGCAAAGGGTAGCTGGTATGTACTATAACATTTAATATATACCTACCTATATATTAGTATATTACCTAATAATTTACTTATATATCCTTGTATTATATATTATATGTTGCATTAATTAGCACTCTGCCTGTTATTGGTCAATCTCGCAAAGGGTAGCTGGTATGTACTATAACATTTAATATATACCTACCTATATATTAGTATATTACTTAATGATTTACTTATATATCCTTGTATTATATATTATATGTTGCATTAATTAGCACTCTGCCTGATATTGGTCGATCTCGCAAAGGGTAGCTGGTATGTACTATAACATTTAATATATACCTACCTATATATTAGTATATTACCTAATAATTTACTTATATATCCTTGTATTATATATTATATGTTGCATTAATTAGCACTCTGCCTGTTATTGGTCAATCTCGCAAAGGGTAGCTGGTATGTACTATAACATTTAATATATACCTACCTATATATTAGTATATTACCTAATAATTTACTTATATATCCTTGTATTATATATTATATGTTGCATTAATTAGCACTCTGCCTGTTATTGGTCAATCTCGCAAAGGGTAGCTGGTATGTACTATAACATTTAATATATACCTACCTATATATTAGTATATTACCTAAGAATTTACTTATATATCCTTGTATTATATATTATATGTTGCATTAATTAGCACTCTGCCTGTTATTGGTCAATCTCGCAAAGGGTAGCTGGTATGTACTATAACATTTAATATATACCTACCTATATATTAGTATATTACCTAATAATTTACTTATATATCCTTGTATTATATATTATATGTTGCATTAATTAGCACTCTGCCTGTTATTGGTCAATCTCGCAAAGGGTAGCTGGTATGTACTATAACATTTAATATATACCTACCTATATATTAGTATATTACCTAATAATTTACTTATATATCCTTGTATTATATATTATATGTTGCATTAATTAGCACTCTGCCTGTTATTGGTCAATCTCGCAAAGGGTAGCTGGTATATACTATAACATTTAATATATACCTACCTACCTATATATTACCTAATAATTTACTTATATATCCTTGTATTATATATTATATGTTGCATTAATTAGCACTCTGCCTGTTATTGGTCAATCTCGCAAAGGTTAGCTGGTATGTACTATAACATTTAATATATACCTACCTATATATTAGTATATTACCTAATAATTTACTTATATATCCTTGTATTATATATTATATGTTGCATTAATTAGCACTCTGCCTGTTATTGGTCAATCTCCCAAAGGTTAGCTGGTAGATAATGCCTAAGGCATTAAGCTCGTCTATGTACATTAGTATTAAGCTTTAGTGCAATAAAAAAAAAATCATTCATTCATTCATCTCCTGTTCCAACAAAAAAACAAATCACAGAATCCAGTTGCAGTAAAAGATTACGGCTCAATTAAATTATAACTAAAATAAAACAACAATAAAAAACTAACAATTAGCAACATTTTATTATACAGGCAATTAGTTAATGAAACCATTCAAACTCGAGCTGCGTGCTCGCCGAATCGTTAACAAAATGTATTTATTTCTTTTTGTAAGTAATTTTTAATACTTAATATCAGGCAACAAGTAAAGATAAGTCATACCAGTAACTGGGCATATTTTAAGAATGATCGAGCTTCCATTGCGTGGACTCAAAATGAATATTTTTTTCCCGTTTTTGTACATTTTAATTAATGCTTTGGTCCTATTGGCCGTAGCGTGATTTTATGTAGCCTATTCCTTTCTTGTTAAATGGGCTATCCAAGACTAAAATATTTTTTCAATTGAGGGCTCTTCAGTCGTCAGTAGCCCAGTAGTCAGTAGTGTGAGTTTTTTTATCATTTACTTTCGCGTTAACTATACTACTGCGTTAACATTTTCACCTATAACACGGCCGCATTTCTAGTTCTTAAAATTTCCGCTTGGAGCACTGAACAATTTCCCATACAAATTTTAGTTAACTCAAACGCAAAGTAATAGTTAGAAAACTCACACTCCCCTAGTGTACGGTACGATAATTGCACGCAAAATATTTTATTTATTTATTTAAAATACTTTATTGCACAAAATAACAAAGTACAATTATTCGTTAAATTACATTATTTCGTATGTTATGGGTAATATTTTTTTGTATTATAGAGAAGGTAGATTTTGAATGCAGTGTCCTTAATAGTAGATAGGCCCATATTATATTAATAGGAGAAATAGGAGGAGAAATTTAATGCATTTTTTATTAATAAAAATAGTCATAATATAATGTAATGACACTGCTAGAATAACCCTAACGGGACATGCTGTTGTTACTGCTGTATGCATGTTGAATGCTGTTAAAACTAGATATATATTAAATTAATATTCTTAATTATAGATTATAAATTACATCACTTATGTAAAACCCGAGCCATCTCCGAGTCTGCAGTTAAATAAGGTAAGCTGTTAAAACATATTGATCTAATTTATTTAGGACTAGCTTGCCGGTGTTAATTACCTACTTTAATAGGGTATTTGACTTCTTTTTGAAACTCATTTTACATGATTCTTCATTACATAATAAGCACACTATATTGATATTTCCGGGATGCCTACTCTGTTATTAATAAAAATCAATGTTAAAGTTTGAATTTCCACAATGGAGCTAAAAACACTGTTTTGCAGTCTATGTTAAGGCAAGTAAACAAACAAGCACAGATTAAATAATATCCTATATATTATACTCTATTCTATTTTATCCACATAATTTATAATCTGTGTATTGTTTTGTTTACTTGCGTGTGACGTCACCAGTCATCAACCAATCAAAGATGTTTTTGTTATAAATAAAATTGTAAAAAATATTCAATTTTATTTCGTGTAATCTACAAAAGATATACATAATTTAGTTTAAAATAGTGAAATTTTTTTTTTTACGCCATTGTCTGATAGGATGACCACAATTTATAGTATATTTTTAATGTAGTCAAATTGAATTGAAAATAACATACCTACAGCCCATTTGATAATGTAACTTTGTATTAGTAATACAATTAAATCAGTTCACTAGTTTTTTACTTCTTTCGGAAACAACCAATAAAATTACTTTTTAACACCGGTATTCATAAAAACTTATTGAGTCCTTGAAGAACATTTTAGTTATAGAAGGTTATGTCTCATTTATTTAGCAACAAAAATTAATATGCGTAAAAGAGACAAACCTTCTATAACTAAAGTGTTCTTCAAGGACTCAATAAGTTATAGGTAGTTTCTCAATGTCTTTACTACAGAAATAATTGAGCAAAAAAAAAAGTATTAAATAAGTTGAATATTAATTAAATATTGTACTTACAATACAAATTTGTAGCGTTTTCTTTTTATCAATGATATGCAATAAATATTTTTACAGGATGATGCATTTTCCTTACCGATAAATTTAATAGTACCACAACGAGTACCACATGAGAAGGTAAGATGATACTGTCCAAAATTACGTACCTGATACTTAAAGGTCAATATAAGTCTTAATACAAAAGTAAAATTATTTTAGGTTAACCAACCCGAGGCCATGCCAAAGCCAGACTCCTGGACTCCTGACTTCACCAAGTTTGAGAACTATGTGAACGCCTTCAAAGACATGGATGGTCCTAACATACTAGAACATAACAGGATCAAAAGGCGAGCCAAGGTTCGTAGCTAGTTCTTATTCAATTTATTATTTAACTTTATTTTCTGATACGTCCTAATGTAAGTAGAAACTGGAAAAGATGATAATAACCCCCAGTTTCTAAAATGTTGATCAAATTAATCAACGGTTAAATTAGTAACTTTTCACCAATCATGTCTTATTTTTATTGAAAAGATACTGCATATCTACTTTTATACTAAAGCATTCAACATTCATTACAACCACGGAATAAATAATACAAGTTTTTTGTTTTATTTATTCCGTGATTACAACAGATAGAGAATATTTCGTCGTTTCATATTATTTTGCATATATTAATTTGATAATCTGGGGCCTTACCAAAGAGCCAATCGATAATCGATATGAAGTACCCATAGAAAGCCAAATGTATGGGATTTGAGTTTGACGTTTCTCGTCGATCAGGCTCTACCCATAGAGTAAAATTCCTATACATTTTTATAGATCGATGCGTCGATTCGATTGGCGATCGTGTTCTTTGGTTAGGACCCTGAGCACTGAAGCTGGGCGTTAGTGTACTAAACGCAACCTTATAAATTCGTTTACAGTGTCCAAGAACTGTGTAAACACATTTAAAGAGACTACCTTAAATTTCCTTAATTTATTTTTAAAAGCGAAACACTTGCAGATTATTATGGAGATTGGAGATACTTGGGCCATATAGATCATGCTCTTTAAATTAACAGCCTTCCCTGACTTACTGTACTAAACCACAAGTTTAAGATATATACAAAGGTTTATGTACTTAGGTCTATATATAAAGTATTTTGTTTAAAGTTTATTTCATAAAATTCGAAATTTTAACACATTTGTATGGTCAAATTTTAATAGTGGAGTACTTTACCGTACCTTGGAGTACTGTACTGTACCTAAACTAAATTTTAGTGGAATCAACTCGACTGTTGGAAACAACTGGCAGGAATTAAGAAGCTTCACCAAGTTCTCTCACAACGTACATAGACATACCTATGGTAAAGACTGAAGTTAAACCCTAAAGCCAGTAATGACATACGACACAGAAATAACTGTTTAATTAGTTCTGAAACATTAATAACATGCATGCCAGAAATAAATAAGTGTCAAACCAAGAAAACAATCCAAGACACCAAAAAAGTAACCATCCTTTTTTTGCCGCAGCACACCGGCCAATTCGAAACCCTTCAAGGACCGCAGATCAGAGAACGGCCACATCACTACCTATACCCGAAGCCTGTCAAAGACAAGATCCTAGAATTCACCACATCAACCAAAAAACCCTCTATCCTACCAGAAATGATGAACCCTGGAGTCATATTCAGAGTTCGTATGTCAGACGCTATACTTAGAATCAAACAACGCATGTACGAAGATCCTGAAAAACATATAGAAAGTGATATAATATATACTAATTTAATCAAAAAAGTAGTCACAGATGAAATAACTAAATTCCATAATTTACTTTTGATGTACAAAAATGATAGAAGTGTCAAGGAACATTTAGGGGAGTGCGGCGGTAGGATATATAAGTTTATAAGTTATATGTCTATAAAGGTACATATATATTGTTTGTTTGACTCGTTGTGGATAGATGGCAACCCCTATGTGATAGGGGATGAATATTCCGTGACCCCTGTGGAAGTCCCTCCGATGCTACAATGTGATTCTTCGGAATGTAATTCGGTTATGTTCGTCGACTCTTTTACTGAGCCTAAAGATGTAGATGAGTGAAATTGAATTTAATAAACGTTTGTTTTGTGAAACTTTTGTTTTATTTCACTTCTTTTATTCCTAGAGCTATTTTTATAAAAGCTTTTAGGGTAGGTATTGTTTTAATAATAGTCAATAACATACGCCGAAAAATATTACTGAAACCAATTAGGTAGATAAAGTAGTAACCTAATAATAAATTTTAAAAAAATATATAGGAAACGCATGTATATATAGATATTATATTTCCCATTCTACAAAACACTCTATATAAAAGAGTGCTGAAAAAAGCCGATTAAATTGACCAATCAAGTGACAGTATAAATTAGAAAAAGTTTAGTGCGACCGCTTTTTTAACAGCTTGGGACTATATCTACTCGTATAGCTATATATATATATGCGGGACTTTTTAGTATAAAATATTCTATAACTAGAATATCGAATGCAGTGGCGGACACCCATTGGACTTATTATATTTCAGTTATTATAGATAAGTCAATTTCTTCAATAAATTCTAAGAGGATATTTAGAATATTACACTTCTTAGAAAATAGTTTTTAATTAAAAAATATACTAGTTTTGTTTGACAACACCTCTATATAGTGCCTTGTAAAGCAGCAGTTTCTCTATACCAAACTGTGAAACTGTTAATAAGTATATAATATATACAAACACCGCAAAGAGCTTACCACTTATTGGGTGTAGACTCAGAATAACATCAGCTACAGCGAGGTGGGAATAAAACCTCTCTGCTAGATACCCTGAGACCGTTTAGGCGTTCCTGGGCGCCGAAAGTTAACAGTTACAGCAAAAGGACCAAGGGAAAAAAGTAAATAAATCCTGGATCCATTCCTGCCTAAAACACTAACTGAAATAATCAAACCTGTTCCCAAACCAGCGAAGACATCGCAATGGTCGACGAAGAGGTCATCCAAAATCCCAGACAGTAGCTCCAAACATTACCACTGAAAGCCCACCACCAGTTGTGGCAGCAGATTCTGGCAAATTTGAAGACTTGAGGGTTAGTATAATATTATTAGTATTAACTAAGTTATTATGATGAGAAATGTTCAGTTTTGGCGATATATGCAGGCAATGCAACACTTAGGTCTGCGGCTGGGTGCATATATATAGCTGCAGTATAGTTTTAACCAATTGTTCCTTACACACTGCACAGTCGCACACCAAAATGTTTCTCAGCGCGAACTTCACACCCGCGAACTTATTATAATAATTATAGTTGTATTCCAACTTGATATTGCCATCATTTCGACTGATGATAAATTCATAGAAATAACAAAATGCTTCCCATAGCCACCAACAGTTACTTTAGGTCCTTTCGCTGTTGGCTGTGTTGATTGCTATCATTTGTGGACATTGCATGGGAAATAGTTCCCGCAAAGAATTTAAACTGGGTTATACACCTTAATTTATGTCTATGCAGCACTGGCAGATAAAACTACTAAGGTAAATTCCATTTTACAAAACTAGCCCACAAGTGCGGTTATTATTTAATTTTATAAAAAGTCTGCTTTCTCAGTGAGTTCCAAAAAATATTTTCATTTGGCAAGATCATTTTTCGATGTTTTATGTAATAAAATTATGCAATCTAATCTTAATACTCGCAGAGATCAAACCCAGGAAAAATTGAAGATTTTTTAAGAAAAAAGAAGAAGAAGAAGACGATTGATGATAGGGACTCCTACAAACCAACTATGACAAAATACGAGACGGATTTTGTTGAAATGCCCAAAGACTTGTACCAAGCACATTTACGGCCTGGCGTTATATTCAGAATTCATATGTCCGAAGCCATTATCAAAATGCAATACAGAAAGTGAGTACATATCTAACATTGGTCTACATTACTAGGAAACGTTTACGTATGGAGAAAATAGTGAAAGGACGGGTCGTTGTTATTTGTTTTCCACTCCACCCCTTGACTAGTGAAATTTTACATGAGAACCAATGATAAAAAGAAATAGACAGCTGCTAATATACTATGTTTACTAGGAACAAAAAGGTAGAATAAAAAAAATATACATGGTGACTTTGAAAGGATGTACTTTAGGCTAATATGAGGTTCTACTGACGAACAACTTTTCCCACGGAACCATGTGCCGCAAATGAAAAAAAAGATTGCCTTCTCCATACAAACTAGTAAAGTTAAAATGACCAATTTGTATGGGGAAGCCAATTTTTTTTTTTCCTTTGCGACACATGGTTTCATGGGAGAAGTTGTTCGATTTGATCAGCAGAACCTCATATTAGCCCAAAGTACATCCTTTCAAATTCACCCTGTATATGAAGACTGGAGACGTTACCTACGTTGTGTTTCAATTAGAATTAGGCAATTGCTTTGATAATAAAACAGAAATTATATTAAGGTAGACTCGTACCTAAGGGTGCTTTCTCACCAGAGATGTGCTATGTTATGTTTCTTTGGATGCCTTTTATATACACCAATCATATTCAGTGGTCCACATGGCATAACACTGGTGGAAACGGGTTATACTAAGCTGTTTTTTATATGAATAGATGCGTGTTCTGTATGCGTGCCTTCTCTACTACCGATACATCGCATAGCTCGAGCTGCGCATCTTCCTTGCACAGCTACCTTGCGGCGGCGCATTTGACTCGCTCCGATACATAGCTTAGCACTAATGGAAACTGGAAACGGTCACATAGCTTTGCAGCTTAGCTCTCGTATTCTCGCATCGTAGCTGCATAGCACATCTCTGGTGGAAAAGCAGCCTAATGCAAATTCTTCTTTGTCGCCTCCTATTCGCAACCGCATTCATGCAGTTTGTAGGTCTGTTTATTACCAGGTAGATACAAATTTCCATTTTGTGCTTCACAATAAATACAATTTGCCACAACCGAAGCTCAAACTAAATTTTAAAATAAAAATACGGGCACTAAAGTGAAAATTGTAAATGTTAAAAACACTTAAGCCTTCGTTAATAAAAAAATTCTAACTTGTTCCAGCTGCGAAGAAGACAAAGATGAATCTGTGGTGGAAGCAGACGTGGAATACCTTCGTCTTACCAGAAAAGTGATCAGCGATGAGATAACCAAGTTCGAAGATCTAATTTGGCTCGTGGAGTGGTTTAACAACAGATCTGACTTGGTCCAGGAACATTACTGTAACACAAGATATTATACTACAGGTATTTTCTTGGGATCTGCAGCCATATTGTGGATTGTCAAGATAACGAAATTATTAATGTTTAATGTCCATATGAATATATGGGTATTTTGTTTGTAATTTTTATAGGAACGCGTATTTTAACAAGCTAACCTCTCCAAGCCATACAGATTTTTGAGCATAAGATTTACTTATCTTATTATATTATATTTCCATTTTATCATCGGCAGCAGCCATGATAAATGAAACAACCCGGTATAACAGATGGTCGTTTATGAGCAATAATATCACAGATGAGATAATAGTAATAGCTGAACGGCCATTTTACAGCAGTGACGAAACTTTTCTTCTTGATATTTTTCGTATGATAATGTTTATGTTTTATATACGTGGTGGCCGAGGTGGTTATACGTTGGACTTAAAAACGTTTAGGTCCCTGGTTCGAATCCCGGTGTGTACCAATGAGTTTTTAATTTAAAAAAATATGTACATTTGTTTGACAACACCACTATAGTGCCTCGGAGAGCACGTTAAGCTGTCGGTCCCGGTTTCACTATAGCAACTTGTGAAACTGTTTATAGATGGGTTATTGAGTCTATTCAAAACATCGCGACGAGCTAGCCACTTGTTCGATGTAGACTCATACCATCGGCTACGACGAGGTAGGATTAAAAGCCCTCCGCTGGGTACTCTAGGCGGTCTCGGGCGCCGTAAGGCACCCGTGATGATATGTATGTATGTATGTTTTACTCTTTTTAGGAAATGTGACTTACGAGTACCTTCTCCTTTATTTTGGTCTAAATCTCCATTCCATTTGCTTCTTTCAGTATTGATTCCCTTCTAGTTCACTATCTTCGTTTGTATATTTCTATAACACTTAAACGACTTCTCTTTCAGGAATCCCCCCAACTGCCTTCACTCACTCCGAAGAATATATGAAACGCCTGTGTTTGTTTGACAACGTATACATAGATCATGTCCCGTACGTTATCGGGGAGGACGGGTCCTTGATGGCTGCCGTGGCGCCTCCAGTATTACACTGTGATGCTGCTACATGTACTTCTGTGCCCTTCATAGACAGGTACCAACAATATTTCTTCACAATCTGAAGTCTATGCTGTCAACCGGTTTTATTGCCACCGCCCATACAGATGCAAGAACCATTGATGCGAGTGACCTAATAATTATGTCTGTACACAATTTTTGAGGAGCCTACTGAATCGATTATTGTCGAGATAGTAGTCTCTTTTCAGGGTGCGGTTATAAAACAAGCAGTTAATTTGACGACAAAGCATTAATTAAAGTTAGCTCGTAATGCAAATACTCCTTGCCGCCGCCCATTTCGTAACGGCGTCATTTAACCGTCTAGTGGGAACAATCAATGATGTGTAACAACAACATATTAATCGACTTTATTCACAGATTTTGTAGTCTGCTTACCACCAGTGATACAAAGTCCCCATGCCGTGCTCCTATAAAAAAACAGCATCTTTTATATTAGCTCTGGAAAAATATTGAGGACACTTATTTCTCGTTTGTCTTATTGATAGTAATTTTTAGCTAAATTTATCGCACAATACATGTTTCTATTATTGACACCTTGGTTTACTTTTTGTTCAAATAGATAGGGTTACTTCTGTGTCATTACTGGATAGGCCAGGCAACAAAATTTAAATCTGTGTATATGTAATGATTAAAGTTAAAAATGGCGTCGAATGCACCAGTATATTTTATAAGTTGAATGACAGCTGGTACATTCGACGCCATTTTTAACTTAAATCGTTACAATTACTTTAACGGACATTTTAGTGCCACTTAGCCTAAGGATCTATATTAAGGAATGACAAGGGAGATGATAATACTAGATTAATCAAAACTAAGTAGGTGTGTATGTTTTTTTTTGTTTCAGTTTAATGTTCGAAGAGCGGTATCCTCGCACCAATGTACGCACAATGACGCGCTGCCAGGCAAGTTGTCGCGCGCACTGTCGCAACGACGCGGACTGCCTGACCCGATGCACTGACCGATGCTATCGCGTTGATAAATATTGATTTTCATAATGTAATAAAGACTTTATAAAGAAAACTTTGTAATTATTACAAACATAACTAAAGGCTGTATGGTCGAAAGATCTTCCCTTCCACATCGTGGAAAATATAGGTATTTAAATATATCTACATTAAAATATTCCTCAAGTCTGTCCTGTGATTAATCTGAGGTCCTGTAGCAAGGTGCTCAAGATGCTGACGGCATTTTCTTATTAGATGGCTAAGATATTCTTTGCTTGAAATACACCCTCATCACAGGCTGCGATCGTTTTGGACGACAAAACGTTGAGTAAAGAATAAATATCGAAATATCAGTTCTATCCCGATTGTTATATAGTCTGTATTAGGTTAGGTGCTATAAAGATATCTTGAAATAAACGAATTCTTCACCAGCCATTCTTCTTGTACATGTTTGGACCATTGGAATTTAACATATATTTCCATATTTGTTGTTTACTCAAATATGGAAATATAAGTTAAATTCTTATCATCGATGACGAGAGCAGCTCGTGATTAGGCCCCCAGCCTTAGGGTCACCAGGGGCCTCATTCCAAGATTGCATCCGCTAACACGACAAGACATTGCGTAAACTATAAATATGGAAATATTAGCTCTATTCTGTTCAAGGAGTGGAACCAAAGTTTTGTAAAAAGCACTAGCTTAACTCCATGGGCCAAGTGTCTTCACCACGAATATTATAAGAGATTTACTTAATCTACTTAATTATAAAAGAAGATAGAAGAAGTAGTATGCTTTTACTACTTATATATTTAGCTTATTTTTAAATGTAACTTTAAAGATTTTGTTGCCAATGAGGAATGGGAAGACAATACAAAAGAGAAAATAAGATAACATGATTTCTATGTTATGGCCGTTATATTTAAAGTATATAGATAATGTCCTGTTAGACATTTTTTGCTCTATTCAGAAATGTTTCGCTAAACCACGTCCAGCCTAAACCATTTTATAAATGTGTTATGTCACCCTGTGAAAGGAAGAAAAAAGAAGTTTTGCTAGTCTTGGTTTATAGATACAGCTCTGAATTCGTTGCTAGCTAAATATGTAAATAAATAAAAGAAATCTTATTCGTTTTTTAAATCTTTATTAGATATAAATGCACTATATACATAGATATATATAAAAATATTTCGTAAATGGTCAAAATATGATTACTTTAACTGTGTAACAATCTATTAAATGTAATATATATATATATATATATATATATATATATATATATCTTCACGGGTGCCTTACGGCGCCCGAGACCGCCTAGACGGCCCAGGGTAACCAGCGGAGGGGTTTTAATCCCACCTCGTCGTAGCCGATGGTATGAGTATATTAAATGTAATGTATACATTTAATAGATTGTTACACGGGGTCGAAAGGAACCTATTTAGACGAGATGGTTGAACGTAGCGAGGGCGACAATTGTTCGAGTGCCTAAATAGGTTAACACTCTGCTCTTCATTTCGAATAAAAGTTAATAAAAACTTGTAGACACAGTGTGAGTTTTGATTAAATTAACTGAAATTAAGAATCAAACCAAAGTAGGTTTTGTTTTGTTTTAGACGTTTTTTATTGTGTTGTGGAAATTTAAATGCATAAATTAACTTTATTAGTAAGTGTAAATAACGAGTGGAGTCTTCATCGACGCCAATTAAGATTAGAGTAATGAATAGTTCTAATTTTTGAAGAAATGGGGGAGATTTTATTGCATGTTTTTATTTGTTAGCCTACAAAAAAAGGAGCTTTTCAGTGCGTAAAGACCTAGAATGTTTCATAAACCTAGGAGGAACCGAAGAAAAAATAATAAATGTCTTTCAGGAAAAACAAAATCCTGAACAAAATTTTTTCGGATAGTGTTGCTTATTTTGCACATTGCCATGTATGGAGACCCGTGGGAGTCAAGGAATATAGCGTATATTAGAGAAAAATTTAATAAAAATAATTAAAAAGTTTTCAGGGAAAAAATCACCAAGTGGCATGCCCCATCCCTACAATTCATAGTATGGTAGATCGACGCACCGTTAGAGAATAAAAACTGACAAAAAATCTGAGCGGTGATCATTTCCGTGGTCAAAAGAATGAAAGCTAAGATCGAAAATAGTACCTGGCTGCAGAACTTGGGTGATCACCGACTGTTCTGCGACGCACTAGCGCCGGTCTTCAATGCTAGGATTGCTGTTCCTATGTTTGGAAAGGCGATGTTAGTCCTGTAAGGTACCCTATCCTATTGCACCTCCATTCACACAGAGGCACAGAACGCACATTACCGACAAAAGTTTTTAAAAAGCTTAATTAGCAACAGACCCTTCATGCGAAACGACGCGCGTGTGCCATCGTCAGCTGCTTCATGTTATATTGGTAGTTAATAAGTAATTTAGTGTTTAGTAATAAATATTGTGCATAAACAATATCTATTACTAAACACTAAATTATTACACCTTATATTTTGTGTGTATAAATAATAAAACGAATTCTTCTGCAAACTTCACTAAAAATGAAGAGAGCTTTTTATTGAAGAACAGTATTGTCAACCGAATCCACACTACAATCGTTATTAAGAACGATGATTTCTGGAAAAGAGAAAATTTTACCGCCAAGAAAAATATTCAGGCAAAATTAAATCTATTTTGTGTTTAAAAAATAAACACAAAATAGAGGCGGTCCGCTACTTTATGAGCTTCAAATTCATGCCTGGAGGTTGTAGGTGCGTCCACAGGAGGCGCACGAAATGAATCGAAAGCAGACCGGCAGGGCTCGTGTTTCCAACAAAATACGGTTCAATAGTCACCACGAGGTGTCCTTGAGAAGAGCTTGAGGCCTTGCTGGGCGACAGATCAGAGCTTCGCTTTCGGACTGAGTGATTGACGTGTCGTTGCCTATTTGATTGTAAAGAACAAATTATAACTTGGACCATATTTCTTTTTATTATGATTTAAAGTTAAGAAGCATTGAAAGTGGTTTGTGTAAAATTAAGTTTTTAATATTAAGTGAAAAAAAATGTGTATTGACCATGTCGAATACGAGTAATGGGTCATTACGTTCTGAGAGTTTAGGATCGGACGTTACACGGTCTACTCCTCTAAGAAACCGTTAAAGATTGCGCTCACCGGAACTGGGTGCTGTTCCGGGATTCGCCCCAGTAAGGAGGGTACATATGTCAAAGAATGGATCCGGCAGATCGAGGATATCGCGACTGCTTGTGATTGAAGCAAGCGGAAGAGACTATCGTGCGACCCAGGCTTTGCAAGGTGGAGGAAAAGTATGGTATAATTTTTGGTTGCTTAAAAATAGGACATGGTACGTGTTCTATCTTACCATAGAGAAGCTAATTTTTTCAGCGCGATGGAAGACAATAAAT